>OU383778.1:62357357-63557357 GCA_910950805.1 Acrocephalus scirpaceus scirpaceus | reverse complement strand
CCGGGATCAGAGTTTGGATGATGCATTCCCTGCCCTCAGGTTTATCCGCTGGCTCCGGGACCAGACCACAATGTCAAACAGCTCAAAGAGGTTTCCTATTGACTTTGTTTTGGCTATTTTCAGCTGTGCTGCTCCTTCCTGCAGTCCAATCGATGCAGCGCTCTGAGAAGTTCTCCATCCTGTGCCTTGCCTTGTTTCCTGCAGGTTTGCTTTCCAAACCGAAACATCCACTTAAAATGCAGAGTCTTCGTTGAAGCTGCATTCCTCTCTAAGCGATCTCTTCCCAGTTCCAAACAGTAAACCGCAGCTAAAACAGTAACAGAGCTGCTGTGCACAGCGAGGCTCAACTCCGAGAGCAACATCTGGATTTGTTAGGATGAGCGGGCAAAGCACTCCGGAGGGTTTAGGAGCAGCGTTTTCTGTGTGTTGAGCTCTTTGGTCACGCTTTGTTCGGTTTTTCATGTGGTTTTTCATGTGGTTTTTCATCCACATCACTGTGGAAACGACACGGCCAGGTGACAACAGGATGGCCAGGAGGGCAGGGTGGGATGATAACCGATGAAATCTGGAAAGGAATTACAAAAGGCAAATGCAAATCTGTGTCATTCCCAGCACCTCGAAGATGCCCCGAGGCAGCTGACTCATTGTTAAGTCCAATGTGCTGCATGGAATGCTGGATGATTTCAGTTTGTGTAAATCCGTGTTTTATTTGAAGGCCATTTCGTCTAACAAATTATTCTTCTGAAATATGTGCAAAATTGAAAAGATTTTCCTCCAGTCGTTTAAGTTGGAAAGAAGCTGTTTTCCTCTGCTGAGTTGTGCAGTGATGGCCCCATATGTCATTGTTCCCTTCATCCCTGCTGGCAGTCAGAGCTCTGATGTCAGAAGGAGCAAGGATGCATCAGAAGTCCCCTCACTCTTGAGTTTCCGTGGGCATTAGATCACTTTGGGAATCGTTTGTGACCCTTTTGGGGTCACATACCTTTGGATGGCGTGATGCTGCATAAATATGGGATGTCACCTAGTGCTGCTTGTTCTGGTGACAGCTCTGTTCTTCCCAGACCTGCACTGCCAATCCATTGGAAGTAGCTGCAGAGAAATGAGCTGCCTGTGTGTTTCTGAAAGGGTAACTTGACCTGGGTGTCATTTGCTTTTATTTAGCAGTGATATTTGGGCCATTATGCAAATGGCATCGATGAAACTTAAATTCAGCATTAGATGAAGCTTAAATTCTGTGCACTTCCAATTACATTTTCTTTCTTTTTATGTCTTTTCCCTGTAAATTTTGCAGGGTTGTCTCTTGTCTTTTCATACAGAACCTTGCACAGAGACATCAGCTGGGCTTGCAGAATGAAGTATCACCTATTACCTTCTTCTCATATGGTTAAATGTCACTCCAAGTATCTTTGATCTGTCAATGTAGATTTCTGATGAACCTGAGTTAATTTTCTCCCTTGTGGTGCATGTGCTGGAGCTTTTATATGTCTAGAAACATGAATGTTTCCTCTTCCTAGAACACAGATTTCACGGCTTGCATCACCGAGTGACATTTTTTACAGCTGTTTTTGCTCTTTAACAATTTGTTTCTTTCCTCTGTAGCTCAAGGAAATGATGGAAAATGAGCCAAAAGTGTGAGTCAAGAGGCGCAGAAGTGCTGCCAAGCATAGATTCCCACCATGGCAGGAACGGCTCCTGGGGTGGTGAATTCCAAAGAAATGTGGTGGCTGGCACCGGCTGCAGCAGGAAAGTCATGCAGAGACAGGAACAAGGCAGCAGGTAAGAATCTCAGTGTCTCACTCATGCATCTAGACACTTTGTGGTTTCCCAGTCTGTGGTGTGGGAAGCATGTCAGCAGGTCATCCTTGGAACACTTGGGCTGCTGAGCCAAGTAGGAATAAGGTGAGAAAGGAACAGGGAGAGAGGGAGTTACTGATTTGGGACTGCAGCACTGAGGAGGGCGACAGGCCTTTCACTGCAAGGTTTTTGCCTCCTTCATGGAAATAAGTAACCCGAGGTACAAGATTCATAACACTTTGGCAAGACATTTCTTTTTCTTCTGTTTGCTTTTTCCAGTTTTAGACAACTATCCCTACCTAATTCCAAACTAATTGCAGCCACCACCGCTGCTGTATTGGCACTGTTCCAGCCTATCTACGGCTGTATATGCCCTGATAATTGAGTGCCTGTATGGCCCCAAAGGGCAAAAACAGCTGCATCACCTCCCCATTTGAAATCATGTACTTGAAATAATCTTTAGTTTGGTGAGAAGTAGAGAATATTGGATAATAAAGTCAGGCTCTGATTTCTGTGTGTTTGTTTTAAAGACAGTAGGAGCCCAGTATCTTTCTATGTCTGTTTAAATGGGAAACTGTAAAGTTTAATCTTCAAAACTCAGGCCTACCAAGACTCCTTCAGTCACAGCCATTAGCTACTGCACAAAAACCAGTGTTTTCAACTCAGGATTTTCATGTCACAGTCTTAGCACCAAATTTCTTGTGGTAAAACTTTTTTCACATCTCGGACTTCACCCAACACAGGGATTATACCCTGTCTGAAAGGGCAGAGCATATTGTACTGCATACAGGTTGAGAAAGAGCAAGCCAGTTTTGCTCTTACGTGATGAAAACTGATTTTCTGGGAAGGTAGCAGTACATTTTCTCAGAACTTTAGGCAGCAGAACATTAAAATGTGTCACTTCTGGACATGCAGGCTTAGATTTCATTTTTTTTTCCGCTCTTTCTTGCTAGATTGTAACCCTAAATTTGAATTCAATTCTATGAAATAATTTTAACCAGCACTAAAACTCAACAAAGAAGCTGAAGAAATGTCCAACACATTATTAAAAAGGAGCTGATCAGTTTGGAGCCCCAGATCAATTAGGAAATCCCTAGGATAGGGTACAAAATCAGTAAGATTTGATGGACATTTTTCCCATATTTTTGATCCTGGGATAAACCTTAAGAAAAAACCAATCAGGGCTGTTATTAGTACTTGTTTTGCTTTCCTTCATCTAGAAAGCCAACGGAGGAGCCTTTTTCTTTTCAGTGCAGGTAGTTTAGTCCTGAAGCACCTGTATAACCTTGTGGATCCTCGGTTTATCAGTGTTGTTTGCAGGTCTAGCTCTCTCCTTTCAGATTTGGCAGGTGTCAGCTGCTGGGCACAAACCTTGAATTCTGTTTATTTTGTTTGATCTCAAACCCGTTGTATCTTTAAGGCAGCGTCTTTAAAAATGGTTAACAGTTAAATCATTATTTTTTCCCATTTTCTGCTTTTGCACTTTGAATTCAAATGATTTGCACACAAATCTCCCTGTGAGGCACCTGAGAAGCTAAAAAAATAATAGCACTTATATGGGATTATAGATATTTCAGGTTCTTCACATGCTTAAGTGTTCTACTGTTGCACTGGACTTAAGGAAACATTCTGACAAGTATTTTAGGGATAATCTGGTCTAACTACGCCACACTGAGCACTTTTAACATTTAATTCAGAATTATTATTCAATGTGTACCTGAGCAGTCAAAACCAAATCTTTGTATTTTTCACTTAGGAAGCATTCCTGTGCATGTGATGAGATTTCTTCAATAAAATATAAGGACTTAAATTATATAATGGAAGAAGTAATTCAGGTATTTCTTCAATGTATTTTGAAGGATTTTTTTCGCCCTGATGTTGCAACTTTTCTCTAGTCTTCTCCTTAATCTACTGCTTAGACTGCAAAATTTGCAGGAACAAAATCTTCTTAACAAGGAAACTGCATCTTGGAGATCTCTACCTATTTGCCAAATTTTGTTAGACTTGGACAGCAAAAACACCTTGAGGAACCACATATATACACAAACACAAAAAGGAATTTTAAAAGTCTTCTCTCCGTAGTAAATTAGCAAAAGATCCCCCAATTATTTGCAATTTTCCATCATTTAGTGTCAATCAATTTTCAAGAGATCTTAGTTGCCTGTATGTTGTTTTCTAATAAATGGTAGCAATTGTAAAGAAGAGCCTCAGGATACAGCCTGTAAGTGACAGATCTTCACTCCCTTGATTCTTAGATAAATCTGGGAAGTGAGAGTGACCTTTTCCCCCTAACTTTAGGTTTTAATGTTGGCAGCAGTATGGAAAGAGGTTAATTGGAATGTCTTAAAGGTGTCTCCCATGCAAAATAAGGAAGCTTGGGTGGTATCGTGTCTGGCAGGAAAGGTACTACCTTTAAACTGAGAATCTTTTAAACAAGAAGTGAAAGGTTGCTTAGCTTATCAGTCAGACTGAGAAGGCCAAGGGTCCTTTGAGAAGGATTTTCACAGACCAGTAAGAATGTTTTCCAGAGGCATTAGCTCGGGCTCTGTGTTTTTTAACTGTCTAAAGGGTCTTCTTTCCTTCTCACTCAGTGCCTCTTCCTTTTGTTTCTTCTTGCTGCACCAATATTCTTTATTAGTCTGTATTTTAGGCTAAAAACCTCTTATCTCTTGGATGTATCAACCTCTTGGTGCCTGGTAACATCCCCATAACTTCTAAAGAACTACACCAGTTTATACTAAAGATCTCTCCTTTTTCTATATCACTGTATAAAAATGTGAGTGCTTTGGAATAGATAAAGTGGGATTAATCTAAATATGTTTATATTTGGAACAGGAACCTGGAGTGAGTCAGTGTTGTGCTGTTGTCTCAAGTAGGATGGGCAGTCCCAGCTCAAGCCAGCACAGATGGGGCACATCAATGGATGCTGGGATGCAAAACAAGAAAAGAAGAAGGGCTGGGAATGATATTACAGCTTAAATAAAAAAGGGAATAAAGCATCCTGTGCTGTCAGCACTTAGAACCATCAAGAGAAGTAAGTCAAAGCCCAGGTAGTTCACAGCCTCAGTTGCCTGCAATGGTCCTTGGGCCAGACCCACCAAGGGGACTCACTTTTGCTTCCAATGACTCAGTATAAAGGCAGCTCTTATCCTCCAGCTATTTTAGAGCATATTTTGGGAAAAAAAAAGGACAAATATTTTATTGTACAAATGTGATTGTCAGCCCAGAATATTTCAGGATATTTCAATGCTCTTTCTTTCATGTCCTCGGAGTTCTCTTTGAGCCTTTCAGATGTATTTGCCTACTGGAATTTTTGAGCAGAGAGGAGAAGCAGTTCTCTTCAGAACTGGGGAGTGGTCTGCTTTTTCAGGAAGATTTAAGGTAGAATTTTGTTTTATGTGGAGCCTCCCATCCTTGAGGTACACTGTGGTGTTTTATACAGTGATGTGATAAATATAGAAAGGTGACCTAGTAGGCAGAACAGAGCAACCACTCAATCACTTCACACATATAACACTGGACAGTAAATGAAGGGCTTCAGTAGCAGCAGGGCTGGGATTCCTGACCTCTGGCAGCTCCCACTGGGGTGATTTTAAGGAGTTACTGATTTCTTTCCACTCTGCCCCTTATCAGAAGGGACAGCTCACTGCTGGCAAAAGCTATGGAGAAAGGTAACTTTAAATCATCTCCACATGCCATTCCTGAACTCAGGAGTTAGAGCCAGATTGCAGCATAGGAAAGCTTTCCGCTAAACTTCGTCCAATACCTAAAAACCTTTTAAATTACCTGAGGTGGTGAGTGGTCTTGCTGTTTAAATCACGTGAAATATAGACCTTTACAGAGCTGTAGAGAAAAATAGATAAAATTCTGCACTTTTCATTGTATTTGTCTTTAAGGTGTTAGATTCAGTAAAACCTGCAAAGGACAAGGAGTTAATCTACTGCAGAAGATAAAAGTGGTGTTACCAGAACATGCTGTTGCCAGCCCAAAGCAAGCTAAAAATTCCTGAGAATGACCAAAAGGTACTGAGATTTCAGTCAAGTTTTAGTATTCTATGTGATTGCTTTTTTGTCTTTCCCTAGAAGGTTTTAAGAAGAAGGTTTAAATAATCAAACTGTAATGTGTGAGCCTAAAGTTCAGGAAGTATTTTGGTTTTATTAAGGAAAATGGAAAGTCTGTGCCTGTATTTCTTGTAGGGCAAGTAGAAATATCATGTCCTATGGGACTGAAGGATGGCTTCATCCTTCACAGGGAGCTTCCTAGTTCACTATGGGTCTTGAGGATGACTGAAAGGCACTGGATTTGCTATTTGGTACCCACCAAGGAAGTTTTACATCACCTGCTCCTGTGGTGTATCTAGGTAAGATCTTTGCTCTGCTGTGGAATGAAAGGACACACCAGGTAGCAGTGCCTAGCACTCAGAAATGGCAACTTCTATTCTTTTTCCTGGCTGAGTGAGTGCCTAGCCTCACCCCTTGCCAGGTGAAGTGACATGGTTACCTGTCTTCTGCTCTCTCTTCCCCTTACCTGGCTGGCTGATACTCCTTATCTTCTTGCCCTTTCTTTCCATTACCTCTGTTATTTTTTTTGCAGTGCCCTGGTTGGCTTACCCGCACCTGCTCCAGCAGCTGAGGCTGTAGAATTCCCTTCAGCAAAATCCACTCTGCCACTGTTACATTGGAGAAATAAGACTGAAGGGCTTAGCTGACAACCGATGGATCCTGATCAGTGATTTGTGAAAGCGATCAGCCCATGACCCAGAACTGAATTACAGAGTGTTTCTGGTTTGAATGGGGAATCCACAAGCTGTAAGCTGCCGCTCACTTTGCCCAGGGTTTGAATTCCCTCTTTCTCCTGTGCTGAATTCAAGTTTCAGTGGAGTGTAGAATGAAGCCAGTGAAAAGACTCTGGTATCAAGTGTCTCTTCCACAAAGCACCAAGGCAGCAAGTAGTAAATTAAGAGACTAGAAAAGGTTTCGTGCTATGTGGCACTCTAGAAGAATCATTAAATTAAAGCTGTTTTATTTTACACTGAATAGTGATAGGCTAAGTCCTTTCTTCCTTTGAAATTAAAATAGTTATTTTTTTCTTTAAAATGTGGTTCTTTGCTAATAAGAATCCAAGTTTACAAGTTCTAATAATTTGGATATTTCACTGAAGGACATGGTACTCTTCCTGAGGCTCTGACAAGGGATAACCAGGTGAATGATACTGGCAGGGAGTGAAGCAAACAAGTGATAGCAGTTACTGGTATTATAAATTTAGCTTGAATTTCCTCAGATGGTGAACTTCCCATTTGAGGCTGAATGCTACACTTGAGTTTTGGACCTCATCCTGTAACTTGTCCTGAAGTAAAAACCAGCTGCACAGAGTGGGAGGCTGAGGGGAAGGTGCAGAAAGACCTTGGAAAAGCTAAACTTAAAGTTGGAACAGTTAAGAAATGCAGGTAAGGACTACCCTTTAATTATACGTAGGTCATGATTACTTCAAGTCCCTAAAAGCAGCAGAAAGCTTGGGCCCCTGGGCTCATGGTTGTTCTTCACAAGTTCTGAGTTCAATGGCTGAACTGTGCCGAGTCAACTAAATTCACACAGGTATCAGAGCCCCTACAAATGTGTGACTTTGCACACAACTTGAGGCTCAAGGAAAAGCCTTTTTACAAGGGAAAGCCCCAGTGAGGGCTCGGAAGCACGTGATAGGAACCTGCAAGAATCAGGCTCCATTACTACTTAGGCACTTGCCTTTCTTCCCATTCTTCTCTCCTGCTTTTCCCTGCAGGGTGGAGAAATAAGAACATGAGAAGGGAATAGACTGCTGAGACCAGACAATTTAAAACCGTGGTCTTTTGCTTCTAGCTGTTGTGGCAGCTCTCTGAATTTAAACTGAACTTAAATGAAGCTGCTGGGAAGAAATGCAGGTCAAGCCTAGGAAGTCATAACCCTGATGTACAAGACTTTGGCTTTGAGGGAAAAATGGTATTGCTGGTTAGACTTTGCAAAATGTGCCATGATTTCATTTGGGAAATAAAATGGAAGGAGGAGAGAGAGAGGAGTTAATGTGCCTTAATTATGCTGATCTTGATAGTGTGTATCCTGTTAGAAAGTATAGTGGACAGAAGGAAACCAGAGTGTTTCTTAGTCATCAGATGCTTTGCAGTTTTTAATTGTTTTCAAAGTGAAATGTTGTGTTGCTGGGACAGCTGTATGGCACTTCCTGGAGCCAGGAGCCATTAATACTGAATATTCCAGTCTGGATAAAGGTATGCAAACCAAATAAATTGATAAATAACTATTTTTTTGAAGTATTTCTCCTTATAGTTATCATACAAAAGCAAAAGTGCACTACAGAAACCCCAAAAGAGGGGGGAGCTAGGACATAGGTCACAGCCATTATAGTGAGGAATTTCAGTAGAAGCTGTCTTCACCTTTGATATTCAGTGCTTAGCTTTTAAAATGGATTTTAATCATGCCTCTTTATAACAACATGGCATGCATGTATTCTTGCCCGCTGTGTTTGAGGTCATAAACACTGATGACCTTGACTAACCAACAGAAAAGAAGCAGGAAACAACAAATAAAAATATGCTTATACATATTTCCCCACACGGTTTCATGTGCACGCTTACCTATTTGTAACTACACCATGAACTTGAGGTGAATTTCACATATTATCCTGCAATTTGTTGCAAACAGGCTGTAAGGTAAATGAAATCCTAAAATAACACCTTATGTAGTGTTGTAGGCCCTTTTTAAATGCAGATCAGAACATTCAGCCATCCTGTGTGTCCCAGGGGTTTCTGGAGTTGCAGCCCCTGTGCCAAAGCACTGCCCTGGATAATGCCAAGGTGGTGTCACACACTGGAGCTGGAGCTCGCAGAGCAGCCTCCTTTAACTCCACTGGGATTTCTATATACCTTCATACACTTGAAGCTCAGCACGTGCGTGTTCCATCTGTACAAGGTCTCCCTTTTCCTCCTTCTTTGGTGCATAGAATTAAAAGGCCCTGCTGCTTCTACTTTTCCTAACAGTTGCCTAGAAATTGAGCAAAAATATTGTTGTGATCCTTTCCCCTCTTAAGCAGCATCCAAGGTATTGCTTCCTCTGCTTTTCCTTTTCCCAGGAACAGCGAGCAGCTCTGTTGAATGGATTTCTCCCTGAGGTTATTTTGCAGGTCAGGAGGTTAGCTCACTTTTGTCTTTTTACTCAGCTGCTGCAGAAGAAATCCTCTGTGTGTTCTCCTGAATTGTAAAGGCTGGTTAGAAAAGGAAGCCAAAGTCATCCATTAATCCACAGGCAAAGTCCTATTGAAGCTGCTGCAGTGAAAGCTCTCACATGCTGCCCTGGAAATAACCCCAGCCGTGATGTGGTGAAATGACCCTATGCAAGGTCAGAAGCTCAGTTCTCATTTTCATTTAAGCTTCTGTTTTTTAAACAGTATTTGGGATTGTGCCTCATGGTTCTGTTGAGCTCTTAAAGCAGCTGGAGCCCCCTCAAGAGGGAGCAGAGAAGGGGACTCCGGGGAGGCAGGGGTTTATCTGCTGAACTTGCTGCTCTCTCCTATCAACTTACTGTTGTTTTGGTTTAAATATTTAATGACCATGACCCCATGTGAGAGCAGCAAGTGGTATCAGGACTTTAGCTTAAGCTGCTTTGCAGAGACAAAGCACCTGTTTTAATTCCTTCTGGAAATGGAAGTGATTTGGAAGAGTCCCAGCAAATTGAAGGCAAAGTGGTAATTCTTGACTGCCTGTACACTTTCTCAGGAAGTGTGTGAATTGGAAGGATCTGTGTGCACAGCTCCTGGCCAGGATTTTCAGGAGACCTAAGAGAGCTGGGGATCTCTGTCCTGGCATCCTTTGCAAGGTTGCAGCTTGCCAAGATGCATTGGGTGGAAAGATACTAGCATCAACTGTGTGTCTCTTCTCTTCATAGACACTGATATCATAAAATCCCAAGCTGATGCATAGGGTTATGGTTAGGTCAGATGCAGTCTGCATGCCCTCGGAGCAGCTGGCAGCTTCCAAGAAAAGCATTATCTCTTGGGATCCAGCTGCAGTGGTTATTAAAATGCTGACTGAAGGCACTGCTGGCAGCTGTCCTCCACTGCTGCGTTTGTTCTTGTGTCATGGAATGACCTTCTGTGACAAAATCAGGGAAATGGAAGTGATAAAAATAACTGACAGGATGGATTTGGAGTATTTTGTGGGGTAATCAGGTAACATCGTAACTCTTTGGAGTAAGGAGCTGTCAGAGCTAAATCAGCCATTCCCATTGACTTGCTTAGGGAACTGATTTTCAACAGGATATTACTGATTTTTACTTTTAATTTTTCATTTCTGTGGTGCAGCTTTTGCCTTTTCTGGGTTTGGGGAATCATGCCAAGCAAGTTGATTTTCATTACATTTTGAGAGGTAAGGGAGTGCTAAAGTGTGCAACCTCCCTCCCTCTGTATGGGAACAGGTTTTGTATGAATCAATGACAGAAAAGCAACCAGTGAAAATACATTCCCTTTCTTTCTCTGCAGTCATCCCCCTCCCCAAAATCTTCTCTAAGAATGTGACTAAAACCAAAGCACTTTTAAAGTTACAAAGGAGTAGTATTGAGCTGGTGAAGCCAGTGGGAAATGAACATAGAATCCCAGAATTGTTTAGGTTGGAAAAGACCTTTGAATCATCAAATCCAACTGTTAACCTAGACATGGAACAGGGTTATCATTTCTTTTGAAGATTCAGGCTGGGTTTAATTGCATTTCATTTGGCACACATTGTTTTAAAACTCATCATTGCAGAGCAGGAATAATTTTATGGCATGTGCTAATTATACAAAATTCACAAACACTGCTTCTTTTCATTTTTACTTTTCACAATGTCTTTTTCAGCTATAATTTTCACGTCTCACATTTTTCTCTCCAGTTTTCTGTGTCTTGTGGTTAAATCTTGACCATAAATCTTGCTCTGCTTTGTTAAAAATAATAGATCTGCTATATTTCTTCATTTTACAACCTGCTAGATTAATAGTGGCTTTAAAACAATTAAATATGGTTGTGGGGTTTAATATTCCCAGTTTAATGCACCATGAAGGAGAAATAAGAGGCATTGTCTTTTATAGAGTGCTTGGGTTTCATGTACAGTCTGGCAATCTTTGTCTGACACCTTGGTACTGGGATCTCCTCCTTACACATATAATGCCAAAAAAAGCTTTCCTTGCAGGTTTGTAAATCAAATGGCAAGTCACTGTGTGGCAAATAAGGGTAAATTTTAATGGTGGTCTCTCAGCCAAAAAGGCTTTGCGACCTTTGGGATGCACAACTGGAGCTGTGACACGGGGCAGCTGGAGGAGGTGTGTTTCTGCATTGTAGCAGCAATGTTTTAGAACATAAGATTTGGTTCTTGTAAATTCTCGTTGTCATTAAGGCTGGAAACCTGAGAAGGTCATGCTCATGTGTTCTGGTGTGTCAGAGAGCAGGATCTGGGTCTCCAGTCACCCTGCCTCACAGGGGATTCCATCCTTGTGTTACATTTCCATCCAGGCAGGCTCCATGGAGGAGAACCTGAGGCACAAGATACCGGTCATTCAAGGTAGTCAGGTTTTGGCACCAAAGCCACTATTTCAGCAGAAAGAACAGAATTAATGCCTTCCAAACTGACTCCTATTAAGAAAGGTCATCAAATGCATATGGACATCAGAAACTCAATCAATTGTAATGATTCCTAAATATCAGGAAATGTCACTGCAAAACTGAGTATTAAAACATGTTTGTGGACAGGATCAGTGAAGACTGGGATTTATATGGATGATAGCTATTATTCCTAGATGTTGTAGTTAAGTTACACTATAAATATTCCTGCTAGATGTTATAGTTGAGTTTACAAGGGGCTTGTCTCAAAAAATGAATATTTGAAGCTTGGATTAAATAGCATTGCAAGAAGTCCTGATCAGTAACTTCCCGTGGTTCCAGAGAGGCCATTTGCTTTAAATTTTCTCAGTTTGAATTCTTGCTTCAATTAAGACTGACTTTGAAATTGTTTTGTTGCAGACACCTCTGCTGCGGGAGGATGTGGCACCTCATGGAGACTGTGTTCCAGATCAGGTAATGCCATGTTTTACTCTCCTGAGTATTATCCCTGCCAAATCCTGCTGCAGCCTTCCTGTTCCAAACCCTGGCCCTGTGTAAAGCCTTCCAGAGAGAGTTCAGTGCCTCTTTGCTTCAGGCCCCAGTCTGGGTTCATAAAATATTTGTGGCTGTCAGTCTCATGCATCAGCCAAAGCTGAACAGATGCAGAAAGCCCGTCTGAGGGATTTTAGAATTGCAAATGCCTAACAGATTTTTAACTGCTCTATATATGTATACACGTATGTAAATACACATATGCATATGTATGTGTAACAGACTAGAAATACACACAAGAAATCTATGATTTCTCTCATAATAGTGTGCCAAACTGGGCTGTTGGAGATGAGAGATGTCTTCAGCTGAACTTTCAAATACTGCCTTGATTTACGTGTTACAGGAGTGGCACTTGGTGTGGTTTCCTATTAGAAATAATGGGGCATCTAACTTTAACACCTTATTTTTGCTTTCTTACAATTCTGTCAAGACTTTGATAGCCAACAAAACAGTATTTGCCCTGGCCCCCAGCTCTGTCTGTTGTGTATCTTGGTTTCTCTGACATTTAGAAACTTTTTAAGCCAGTTTGGCAAAGTTTAATAACTTAAGAGGTAACAGACTTAAGACTGTATTGCAAGAATGTTTTTAAGAGCATAGAAACAGCTTTACTAGAGGCCAGAACTTTGGATCCCTGTGCCTGGGGAAGGTGTCCATGCCCGTGACAGGGGGTTGGGACTTGATGAGGTTTAAGGTCTCTTCCAACCCAAACCAGTCTGTGATTCTGTGATTCCATAAAGTGCCCCTGTAATTAGTCTGAACAAAACACCTGAGACAGTGCTGGTTCATCCTTTCACCACAGAAAACAGGTGGTTTGCAGCACACAGCACTCAGGTGTGCTTTCATTCATCCAGGTGTGTCACATTACAGAAAACCCACAAGGACAACAAGGTTGTGTTCAAGGTTTGAATGATGTGCAGTAAGTAAGGTTTGAGGTCACCCAGTGAACATCCATGAGGGAAGTAAAATGGGGAATAGCTGCACGGTAAGTGAAATACCTTTTAATGTAGAAATATGGAGCTGGTATTTTACAGTACCTCAGCCTTTCTGATTCTGGGCTTTCCCAGAAGTGGCTCTGTGCAGCTGCTGGTGCTGAATGTGACAGGTTGCTTCGTGTTCTATGTGCAGAAATGACTGTACACTTGCAATAACATATGCATTTCCACACTCTCAGAAAAATCCCTTTTATTTTTTTTTTTGATTTGTGAGGGGATATCATGCAGTTCAAGACCTGTATTCTCTGAAACAGCAGGGCTGCTGTGGTTAGAATATTCAAGGTATATCTTAAAAATCAAGCCTGAAGCTCTTCTCCTCTTTAATGTTGTTGTGACACAATTTGGATTTAGTAGAACCAGTATTTTCTTTTTCACGTTGATACGATGATTTCTGGCAGGGAGGTCAACTTAAAAATTCTAGTTAAGCTGTCACATGTATTCTGAGAACATTTAGCAGCAGCAGATCGTGTGTCTGTGCTGCATGAGGCCAACAGAAACCGATTTTGGTTGGTTGTGATGTTTCACAGGAGTGATAATGCACAAGGTACAATAAAATGGTTTTAAACTGAATTTTAAATTGGAGTCCAGATGTTTATAACACTGGCTAATTCTGACCCTGAAAAAATTCAGTCCTCAGTTGAACGCTGCTGGAGTTTAAGGATGTTGGAGTGGTTGATCTCTGCTTTCTGGAAAGTTGCTTTCCCCTTGGGGATGCCCCAGTGGGGTCTGTTACTAACTGGTTACGCACAGCTTCAACTACGTAACATCTTCTGGGGAAGTGAAGGTGTTCGGAGTGTGTTTGTGCAGATTTCTTTCTGTGGAAGGTGCTGCGCAAGTGGATTTTGATTTCTGCCCAGGACAGGCACCATTTCCTTTTGTGTCGTGTGCCAAATTCCCAGCTGGTGGGGAGAGAAATGGCTTTGTGATTCGACTCCCATCTAGTGCGACCCTTGGGAACTGTTGAGATGGGACATGGGGTGATGGTTTTAAACTGAATGAGCATCAGTTTAGGTTGGATATAGGGAAGATTCTTTACCATGAGAACGGTGAGGCCCTGGCACAGATTGTCCAGGGAAGCTGTGGCTGCCCCATCTCTGGAAGTGTTCAAGTCCAGGTTGGATGGGGCTTGAAGCAACCCAGTCCAGTGGCCCCCATAACAGGGGGGTGGAATGAGGTGAGCTTTATGGTCCCTTCCAACCTAAACCGTTCTGGGATTTTAAGACTGTAGCTGCTGCAGTCTGCCTTGGGTTAATGGGAAATAAGGAAGCTTGAGGATGTGGTCCCGGGTTGCGTGGCTGCTCTGGGGTCTCTGCCAGGGTGTGATGCAGACAGCGATGGTAGTTGGGATAGATGGATGGACAGGAAACTTGTTTCTCGGAGGATTTCAGGCGCAAGGGCGGGGAGCGCTGAGGATCCAGCGGGAGCGCAGCGCTAGACAGGATTCGCGCCTCAGTATGCCTGTGCGCGGAGCCGGGCGGGTTCCCCGGCGGTTCCCCGGCGGGCCGGGCCGTGCCGTGCCTGACGTGGAGCGCCGGCTTGGCCGGAGGCGGAGCTGCCGCGGGTTTATCAGCGCCGCGGGTCGCGGCGGGAGCACAGCAACAGGCGGCGCGGGGGACCCGCCGCCTCTCCGCCCGCCCAGCCGGCCCCGGCCCCGGGAGCCGCCGCCGGAGGCAGGGAGGGCAGCGGCAGGAGGAGGGAGCGGGCGGAGCGCGGCCGGGGCCGGGACGCGGGCGGCCGGCTCGGGATGGTGCTCCTGCCCCTCTGGCTAGTGGCAGCCGCGCTCCTGGGGGCCCGCGCTGCGCCCGGCCGTCAGGTGAGTGAGGGAAAGACGAAGGGAGCGCGGGGACCCCTCCCCTTCCCTCCGCGCTGTCCCACGGGGTCCTCCCTCGTCCCCACACTGCCCCGGGGTCTTGCGGGCGGTACCGGCCCGGGGCGCGGAGAGGCTGCGATGGACGGGCGGCTCTCCGCCCTCTGCTGTGCTGCCGACCGCTGCATCCAAGCAGCCTGGAACCGGACACGGCATCCCTCCTTCGCCCGGGCTGGATCCTGCAGCGGCAGCCCTTGGGTCCCTTCCCTCTGGATCTTATGCCCTTAGGTCCCCTAACCCTGGCAAGAGCAAGTACCAAGCCGGCAGTGAGCTGCCCCATGACATCGGATCGCTGTCCCTGAGGTCACTGTGGACCAGTTGGCTTTCCCATTCTCTAGCCTAGATAAAAAGAGCTGCCAGCTCACTGCTTCTTCTCTGCCCCAGCAGCCGTGCTTGGAGCTCATCGCTTTCCTGCTGTTAAATCCCCACGTTGGCCACCGAACTTACTTTTCGGCACATTGTCACAATGTACATACAGAATGGGTCATTCGGAATCAGGATTGCTTAGCAGCTCTATTTATGTTAAACTTGCTATGGACTCCGTTAGTATATTGGTGGGAACAGCTGTTTATTCAGTTAAGGAAGAACTGCCATCCCTGGAAACCAAATCTAGAAACATATAAAATAGTGCAGCACAGACCAAGTGATTTGTCAGCTTTCTGCCATCTCCCATTGCATAGTAATTACGCTAACAACTTCGTGCATGTGTTTCTTTTCTCTTCTGCAGGCTGGTAAAGAACAGCAGAACCAAATAGGTAAGTCCTTTTAGCTATTAGTCCTGCTGTCAGAACAGAAATAAAAGAAGTTAGCTCAAACACTAGTTATTTCTGGAGAAATTATCTGTATGCAGGCAAGCATTCCCTGTGCACCCCCCACCATTGCCACCCAGAAGTGTTTGTAGTTGTAGTGACATGGCATGGCTTGAATTTGCATGCCCTCTTGTGCTGCGGTTTTGCATCTTTATGTGTCTGTGATTCCCTTCTGAAATACAAACCAATCGAAGTTGTAAAATCTGTAGCTGGTCACTGTTGCCTTGTAAGCTGATAGACCTGGGTAAGAAAGTGCTATGCAGTGAGTTCAGGGTCAGTGGCACATGAGGGAGCTGAAGGGAAATCCGCCTCTGTGTGCCCATGGGGTGCTTCTCACTGAGACTTCGGCCTCTCGGACTCTTCCCAAAGACAGGAAGCTTCCTTTAGTTGGGAGGATAAACCCACAGTTTAAATTTCAGCAGATCTGTGTTCATTTAGAGTAACTGGTTATTGGGTGCCCCCTGGGATGGAAGAGGTAGTGGAAGGATGTGGAAGCTGGCATTGTCAGGGCATTAGTGCCAGAGAATGCCATTCTGTGTGCTCCTTCCCTTATCCAGTGTGAAATGAGTCTTCTACCACCCTGGTACAGAGTGTGTGTCCCTCCACTCGAGTGCTCTCTGGAGCTCTTCCACAGTGTAAATGGACTCCAGGCAGTTCTGCTTCCAGCTGCCATTGGACCTCCAGCCCTGAGGTTTTGGTTCAGCTTTTGTTCAGAAAAGAATTTCAGGCATTTCTGTGAATTTTGGAGGTCCTGTCTCAACTTCAGTTCTGGCACTGTGAGCTTCTGGGCTTAGGTTGGTTTCCACTGTGATCAGTGAATAATGGTAACAGAGACAGTGAGGTACATTTAAAGCTAATTGGCAAACAGAGGGTTTTTCCAGTGGTATGCTGGTCCTGTCTTTTATTTCTAGTCCTTTCCATGAGAAATGGATTGTATTTGAATTTCAGAAACCATAAGCTATATAGGAATGTGTCTTTTAAATTACACAGTACATCAGGCAAAATTCCTGAATCTGGAAAATAACTTTTTGTCCTTTAATGTTTTCCTTTCTTCCACAGCCCTGGCACTGCTGTAGTCAGGAACATTTGGGGCTGAATTTGATCCTCTAAATTCTGACTCAACAAGTACAGAACCATAGAATCCTAAAATGGTTTGGATTGGAAGAGACTTGTAAGATCATCTCATTCCAAACTCTCCACCATGCGCAGTGACACCTTTCACCATCCCAGGTTGCTCCAAGCCCCTTCCAACCTGCCCCTATTCCAGGGATGGGGCAGT
This sequence comes from Acrocephalus scirpaceus scirpaceus, assembly GCA_910950805.1. Lineage (NCBI taxonomy): Eukaryota > Metazoa > Chordata > Aves > Passeriformes > Sylviidae > Acrocephalus > Acrocephalus scirpaceus. The sequence continues at coordinate 63,540,449 of OU383778.1, read as the reverse complement.
CACAGCTTCAAACTGTGGCTTACTCAGTTGAGAGCTAATGACTTGGAGGTAAAACCTGCATTGGAATTGCTTGGAAATGCTCTGTCCTAGTTCTGAGTCCCCAGAAAGTATTGCTTTGCATTGGTGGTGAGTACTTTGAGTTGGCCCAGGGCGGGCTGCTGTCAGCAGCTGATCTTATCATGTAGCCTGAAAAGAAGCCTAGGGAAATTAAGGCACCTAGGGGTTTATTTTGTTAAATATCATCACAGACTGCAGTACAGGGACGGCAAGTTAGAAACTTAATTACCTGCATTCATGCATAATGTGCTGCAGTGCCTGGGAGCTGTCAGGAGAAAGTCATTCTGTGTCACTCAGCCTGAAGGTGCTGATGCTGTGCTGCACCTTCGCCTCCCATGCAGCAGAGCTCCATCCCTGCTCAGTGCCACTTCTGGAAGAACCCTGTGACACAACTGTGCTGGACCCCACCACCTGCAGGAAGCACCTGCAAAACACCTGGAGCTGTGCAGAGGCTGCAAAAAACACCACACCGACCATCTCTTGAGTTGTCTGTATCCCTGGGACAGGTGGCAGTGAAGTAAAGGAATGAGGACACCAGAGAGGTGTCCCACATCAGCCTCTCTCCTTGCAGTCCCTTGCTTTCATTCATCCAGCTTACAATGTCCAGGTCCCACACAGCAGTATCCCTTTTCAGGTGCAGAGCTGAGTGGGAATTCTCAAGGAATCTGTCCCCTTTTCTTCTCTTTCTTTCTGGGCATTTCTGCCACCTAAAGGCAGCCAAACAGAGAGGAAATGGTAGTTCTGGAGTGACCCAGGTTGTTGCAGCCACCAGCCAACAATGTGGCAGAAAAGGATGATGACAAAACCCCTTCTGGGCTTGTCCACTTGTCTCCACACCATCTTCTCTTATTAAGCATCACCTGCCTAAGTCACCAGAACAGCTCTGTGCTCATCCCATTGTGCTTATCTGTGGAATAGAAACGTGATCTCCCAGAATATGGTGCAGTCTCTTTATGGAAATGCCATCTTCTTCATCCCTATAGCAGCAGGTAACTGTTTTTTCTCCAGTGCTTCCACTGCAGAGCTGGATGTCTGCCATCCAGCAGTTTGGTTGTGTCACAGCTTGTGAATTCCAGGCAGAAAATTCCATGGTGATGCTCTGGAGATGTCACCTTAGATCCAGTCCTTTTGCTGAGGTTCCTGAGGTTCCTGACCCTCGAGCCACATCCAAACTCATCTTCCAGTGGGGAAGCTCTGGAAGATTGCTGATCATCCCATCGTGTCCTTATGGAATGGCCTGGGATTCAGCAATAGAACCCTGTGCAGGGGTCATGTGGGTGGGATGTTACCAGGAGTCCCCCACATTTCTTTTCTTGGGTGGTTTGGTTCAGACTTAGAAAAATAATTTAAACTTTGAGAAATTCTTCCTTTTCCACTGATGCCACTGATTTCCACACAGACCGTGCCTTTGAAGTCTTCTCAAGTGGATCTTTAGGCATTTGGCATTCTGCTGTGGACAACCACCTGAATGATTTTTTATCACTGTATGTCACAGAATCCTATGCATAAAAAATACTGTTTTTCCAAATGTTGGTGATGAAAAAGTTTAGGATTTTTGAACCTCTGTTGACCACAGCTGTTGTACAGTGCACAGACAACTCTTGTGAACCAGTGATATTAGTTCTGCAGTTTCACAAGTTTCTGAGGGGAAAGAAAGCCCGGACAGCTCTCTTCAGAAGCATTCTCTAGCTAATTATGTTTTGGCACACAATGAAAGAATGTGATCTTCCTTCTTAAGTGCTTCCTTTCAACCTAAACATTGTGCAACTGGAGCAGCATTTTAAGGCCAGATTTTAAAAAAATGAAGAAATTTATGGTTAAATGCTTTTCCTCTTGCTCTGATCAGCACTGTAAGCTTTGAATTAGCAGAGCCGATCGACTCGGAAATTTTAGCTTAGGAAAGGGAACACCTACAGCTGGGATACCATTTCCTCAGAGCGTGCAGTTTGTGGAAAAAAGGGTAATGTAAGTCAGCGGAGGAGTTCAGATGTCTTTGGGATTCAGTCATGTCCCATTTAATTTTAATTGCTTTGAACAAAAGACATTTCCTCTTCTAGCTCAGCATTTACAGACTCTGGAAAAGGGTTTCACTGACTCAAAACCTTGACAGTTCTTATTTTTCACCCTTTGTTCCTACCTTCTTGGGGCTAGCTGGCTGCTCCTATTAGCAAAATAACCGGCTTTTTTCCCCCTGCCTGTGGAAATGTGGGAATTCTGCTGCAAGATGTGTGGAGCAGTTTCTCAGTTGTGTGGTGAGCACAGAATTTGATCACCAGACTGTGGTCTCTGGCACTGAACATCCTGCTTTAAAGTAAAAAGAAAACAAGCCATGAGGAATCTCAGCAAGGTAGAAGGCGGAATGTCAGCCTGGGAATGAAATCCCAGTGTTGAAGCACCAGGAATGGGAGGATCTGTGTTTTTACTTTGACCCAGTTAGAATGTACAACCCAGCAGCTTCGTCTCCTGGGCATGGCCTGGTGTCTAATTAATAAAAATGACTTTAAAGTTTTAAATTGGTCCCTTCTCTAAGGAGACTGATTAACAATCTTGGCTCAGAATTCCCAATGTTTAAAATGGGAATTATCCTAAGGATAATGGCCTAATTAGGATTCCAGTTTTAGAACCTGATCTTGTGGGTGTATGGCAAAATAAGTGGAGTTGGCTGCTGCTGAAACCCACCCTGTGGCTGCTGGCTGTAGGATGTGGGGTACCAATGGGCTTGGAAATGACTTTTCACATTCCTAGGACTCAGTATTTGTATAGTCAGATATTTATAGTGCAAGAATTTACATGTCTGCATCCTACTAGTACCATACATTGGTTTTCTGTCAGATTCCTCAGTAACTGGCTGAAAGAATATTAAAAACAGTTTCGTGAAGACATTAGGGACATTTTCCTACTGAAGTTACTTGTTGAATGCGTGAATGTGTGAGTCTCTTAAAACCAGCAGTCCTTGCTACCAGGAGAGAGGAACTGGCTACTGAGATTTTCCTCTATTACTTCTCATATCAAGTGTGATCCACACTGGGAGCAGGTGAAATTTAGCTCACTTAATTAAGTATATTTATTTGAGGTATTCTCAGTGGCGCTTGGCACTAACATCAGAGCTATCTGATCTTGAAGCTTTTCAAATGAAATCGTCTGTGATATCACTCTGATACCACTTTTCACCAGCTCTCCCTGGAAGAAGGGAGTAGGAAATAACTATTTTTGTGCAAGATGTCTTTTTAACTCTCACACAGTCAAATACACAGGCTTAGGCTTGGGCCTTGGACCCATTCAGAGCAGCGCTGTGGCTCACAGCTTGACCAGGCCCCCTTCCCTTACAGCCTCAAAGTTGGACACCGAATATCCTGATTGCTGACAGATTACAGAGATCTCACGGAAAAGATAAACTCGTTTGAATGGTTTTGTTTTCCAGTGGTGTGAAATTACTTGAAGACATGTTGCCTTAGCTAAGGGTTGTGCCGTTGAGCTTCTCCAGGATTACCAACAGTGTGGCTTTGCTGGGTTTATGGCTTCTCTCAGCTGAACTAAAGTGCAGGATTTAGGGTCGAATTTGTGCAGATCTTTGTTGGATTTTTTAATAATTAGATTCACTCATTGATTTGATCTCTGTTACTCAGAGGAAAGGCAACAGCAAGTTGCTAGGTAAGGGGGTTTGTAGAGGGAAAAGTTACTCCCTTTACCAGTGCTGATGTGGATTAATTTATCAGCAGCATGTGATCTGCTGGATTTTTTCCCTATTTCTATTTCCTGAGAAATCTGTATGCAAATTGTGTTTATAAACAAGCTTGGCACTTCATTTTCAGCTTGATGAAAGTCCTGACACAGGAGCAAGTTCTGTGTCAGGTGTACAACAGAGCTGTGTGACAGTTCTTACAGGAGAATTCAGAAGGCTCTCCTGGGGCTCTTGAGCAAGCCTGAAACCCATAGGAAAGTCCCTGAACAAATTTCAGTGAATATTTCAGGCTTTTCTCTGTAAGTGTTAGGAAAATCATCTTTATAATATCAATTAATAGGAAGAAATTCTTTCATGTTGGGGTGGTGAGGCCCTGGCACAGGTTGTCCTGAGAAGCTGCGGCTGTCCCATCCCTGGAAGTGTTCAGGTTGGACGAGGCTTGGAGCAACCTGGGATAGTGGAGGGTGGTGTCTCTCCCCATGGCAGGTGGTTTGGAACTGGATGGTCTTGAAGGTCCCTTCCAACCCAGACCATTTTGTGATGTCATGATAAAAGAGGAGCAGTGATGTGTGTCTTACATTTCCTTGTGTTAGTAGCTCAAACAGGAATCCTAAATTGGGATTTTTGGAAGGGGAGGTGTGAGGCAGAGGGACCCTTCAGTCTTTGGGCTCACTCCACGCTCTTGTTCTTATTTTAGTTTGGTCTTTGGGTGTGTTTCTTGGCAGAATTCCGAAAAAGCAAACCAAGGCCATATGGGTTAGTGATTCCGATTAGCACCAATGCAGACGGGAGTTACATGTCCAACATCCTCTCAGCGAGTCACCAGCGGCGATCAACGCGGGAGGCGTCCCAGAGCCCCAGACAGCTGTATTTCAATGTCACCGCCTTCGGGAGGGAATTCCATCTCCGACTGAGACCCAACACTCGTTTAGTGGCTCCCGAGGCCGTGGTGGAGTGGTATGAAGACTCTGTGGAGACTGGGAACGATGGTGGTAACACGACTCAGACTGGAAGTGGTACAGAGCGGTTATGGAAGAGAGAGCCCCTGTGGACCAACTGTGCCTATGTGGGGGACATCACGGACATCCCCGGAGCTGCTGTGGCCATCAGCAACTGTGATGGGCTGGTAAGGCTGGTTTCATGGCATTTGAGTCTTGTGTCACACTCTGTGCACAGCTTTTGTTGCTTTTAACCACGCATTCCTAATAATGTCAATTTACAGAACTTTATTCCTTAAATCCCTTAGAAAACGTTAATGTCGTACTGCTTTACTTTGAGATAATTTCTCTGAGGTTGATAAGCAAAGTTCTTAGTGTCTCAGGTGTAAGAGAGAGAACTCAAAGCTACATGTTGTTAGGTTTCCTTTTTTATTTGCATGAGGTGTTACAAACAGGAAAATTAATAATGAAGATATTTTCAGACTTAAAAGGTGATATTTTGTTAACTGAATTTTGAATTTGGTGTCCAAATCATCCTTTGCATCTCAGGTACTAAAATGATGAGCTGCACTGTTATCCAAGAAAGCAGCATTACATTTTAAAGGGTTCATTTATAAAGTGAGCATGCTTTTTGTTCTCTTAGATGCAGTTTTGTTTCATCACGAGGTGTCATTTGAGAATTGAGTGGTTCACATCTGTAATGGGTTTGTTTTCGATCTGTCTGCGAACACGCAGGTTTCCCTGTGGTTGAGCAGATGCCCAAATCCCAGAATGAAAGGCTGGGCAGATATGGAGCCCACACACCATTCGCTGATTCGCTCAGGCAGCAGTGAAAGCCAACAATACCTACCCTGTGCTCCATAAGGCACAGGAGGACTGGTGGAACATGCTGCAACATCCAGGGAGGTGAATGCCATGGTTACCCTCCTGCTGTTTGGGACAGGAATCAATTGAAAAAGTCTACAACAAGCATCCTTTCTTGGAAATGGCTTGCCCACTTTCCATAGCTGCCACGTGGTCATGATTTGATTCCATTTTGAGATAAGTCCCAGCCAGGAAAGCTCCCACCTCAGCAGCAGCAGTAGCAGTCACTGTGGGTGTAACTGCAGAAATGGCTCAAAATCCCCATTCAGACCAAAACCCCCCTAATTCTTTTGCTTAGAGAAAGGAAATACTGGTAGTGGTTGCATCAGAGGTGGTAACTAATGTCAGTTTGTTGTGTTTTGAGAGTTTTTGGTAGGTTTATTTGGAGAATCTATTGCCAGTGTATTGTGTTTACAAAGGCCAAGCAGACCCCTGCCTGGCTAGGTGTAGCTTCCAATAGAATCATTCTGATGAATGACACCCTGGGACTGGCAGCTGGATTTTGGCAGTAAGCCCGAATGAAGTTGTTGCATTGAGACAGCATGTGAAGATGAAATTGGATTAAATGGAATTAGATTAAGGAATGTAGCTCCGTCACAGATTGCCATGTGGCTGGCAAGCTGCTTGTGGTGTGTTTTCAGGTAAACGAAGCCAGAGGGGGACTTTTAGAGGGGGGAGTGGCTTTAGAGTGACAGAGGACAGGGTTGAATGGGATATTGGGAAGAAATTCTATGCTGAAGATGGTGAGGTGCTGGCACAGGTTGCCCAGCGAAGCTGTGGCTGCCCCATCCCTGGGAATGTTCAAGGCCAGTTTAGATGGGGCTTGGAACAACCTGATCCAGTGAAATGTGTCCCTCTTTTCCCATAACATCCCATGTACTTTCCATGGTTTTGGTGACTGGAGCAGGAGAACATGGACTTTTTCTTGGAGGAGTAGTGGATGAATGCTTCTGGGTCACTCCTGTCTTTCTGGTCATCTCGACCTTTGCTGTTTTAACATCTCTTGGAGCTCTAAACAAGTGAGTGTGAAAGAAATAAATAATCCTGAAGATTTATTTTATGTTTTTTTCCTCCCAGCATCTCCCAGGGTAGCAAAAGGAGCTTGGAATTACCATCTCTGGCCTCTCTGTTGCTGTACTATGTGTCTTTCAACCCAGCTAGAATATTTGGTCCTCAGTGTATCCTAAAGACGTGAAGAGTGAGATAATATAGCTTAACAGAAACTGGAACAAGAGTGAGAAATTCTAGGGGCATGTGTATACTGGAAAGATTTATTTTTGACTTCAAAGGAATTTAGACACTCTTCAGAGTAGGTTCTGAAATTTTGGAGAGAAAGTGAAGGGAATCACCAGGGTAGCAGTTTGCACAATGTATAGCTTGTCAAAGAGGGTTGATATCATAAGTAAGAGAAAAAGAGCATTTGGTGCAAAGTTTTGATTGTTTGATAGTAAATATGTGGAATAATTGGCATTTGCACTAGTAAAGTTAAGATTTTGCCCACAGTCTCCTCCCGAATCTAAACTTCCATTAAAATTCCCAAATACTTGAACACTTTTGTTTTGAAATAGTTTACATATCTACTTTTGCAGTGGAAGTTGTCTGTCTGCCATCAGTTCTGCAAATTCCTATCTTCACATCTGCTTAATCTCCCTTGGAAATGACCCTGTTTATTTAAAAAACGCACATGCATGTGCCTGCACTTGTCATGGCAGAAGAACCCTTCATTAGTCACGGAGGAGCTGCCTCTTGTTGTCTTCACTGTGTGTCAGAATACTGTTGCTTCCATAGGTTTCTGCTGTGTATTTCTGCTGTTGTTTGGTCAAAATAGCAGTATTTATTGTCAGAATCCTTCAGGAGTGGAAGGTGGCAGCCTCAAGAAAACACTACAAATGGTATACATATACATTGTAAATAAAGAGAAGGCAGCAAGCCTAACATTTAGAAGTAGTGGCTTAAAACACCTTCTACCTGTTATTGTATAGGAAATCATCTCAATTTCTCAGTCAGCTTCCTGCCTTCGTAACAAACTGAACAGTGGTGGTGTGTGATGCCTTTAGCTTGTACTTCCACTCTGAGCTATGTTTCTGTAGATGAGTGTCTCTGTGTTTGAGCTGGGATCTGGTTTATGTTCACATCCGTGCAATGCCAAGTGGCAGTGCCGGTTTCTTTTTCTCCTAGCGCATTAACCTTGCTTGTTTCAAATGAAAGGGCTGGGCCCAGAACAGTAACCTTTAATCTTTGACTTGGGTTCCAAGTAAAATGTGACTTCCTTTTCATTTGTTGGAAATGATTAGGAGTATTTTTGTTTATTGAAATTCCACAGCCTTCAAGCCCAGGGCAGCATACGGTTGTTTAAAGTACAGCTGCTTGCAAGTGGAAGATGCTCAGGAGTCTGCCTGCCTTGTAGTGTCCATCTGCCAAACCAGGGAAATCCTGGAAGACAGACCAACCATCAAGAACAGAAAAAATACCCAAACATGCTTAGAGCTGCCATTTGTGACATTATTCCTCACTTGCTTATTACCATCCCTTTTTCCAAGGATATGGAAACGTGAAGAAACATGTCTGTGCATGTTCACAGCTGCTTTCCTTTGGCAAATCTTGTGGAAATACAGGCTGGAATATCTCAGACTAGAGATAATTGCACAGGCTTTAAACTTGGTTCAGGAAAAGCTTTAAAGATCTGTAGGAGTTGGGGCGTATGGGATCCAAGGAGCTTCAGGGCATTTTGACTTGTTTCAAATCCTTTTTCCTGACCATTGTTTCATCAGGACTGAAATATTAAGGTTTATTTCTTGTTCCTGTATTGGTTCTAATGTACTAATTCAGCATGATTTCCCCCAAGCTAGGAAGACAGAGTTCCTAAATGGAGAAACATCTTTCTAGGAGCCAATGGTGTTTCATCCCAGTGTATCAGAATAGCATTTTGAAGACAAATGCTTGAATTGCTGCAGAGCATCTGGTTGTAGAAACTCGGAAACATGGGATACACTTGCTGAGTTTGGGATTGGAACTGCCCCCTTGGGCCTGGAGGTTCCTTCCAGTCCAAGCTGGGGGCTGTGGTCGTGGGGCCATCTGGTCATCCAGGACTTTCTGGTAGGGCAAAGCACAAGGAAAGCAGAACAAACACTGGGGAGATGGAAATGGCTCTGGCCGCGTGCTGCTCTGGGCAGATGGCAGCAGTGTCTTAGGCTGATTTAACGCTCCGATATTCCTGCTCCCTTGCCCTACTGTGCTCTTCCCACAGTAATTCCCTCCTTGCCATGAACTCCCGTGACCTGCTGTGCCTGCTCTTACTGCTGGCGTTTCACTATACTTGGCAGCATGATGAACTGGGCGTGATGGGTTGCAGCTGGACTCCATCCCTGTCACCTCTCTGCTGTGCAGCACTTCCCACAAGCTAATGCAGACTCCTCAGCCATAGTAATCTGTAGTAAAGAGGATTTCTCAAAGTTCAGGGACTCTGGAAACTTGGGAAAATGCATTCCCTTATTCAGGACTTGGAGCTTCTTGAGTAAAACACAGAAGGGAGGAGCATTGATTGAGAAGGGGGGCGATGGGGACAGAAGTCAAGTGTCAATATAGTGTAAAATGATAAAATCTAGAAATTCTTTCGTGTGTCTGGTTTGTTTCTCCCTGAAATTATCACTCAAAACAAATGAGCACTTCATCCTTACTTCATGGATCATAGTCAAAGTTTATGCAGATGGTTGCTCAAGCTCCATTTATTTATTCTTTTTTGTTTTTATAAATTCTTCTAACAGGGCCAGATTTGGCCTAATGATAGGTTTGCTTCATTTCCAAGCCCTTGTGTTTCCTCCTCTCTCTACTGCCTACCTTCAAACACAGACTTTGGGCCTTAAAAATTATGCTTCGTTCCCTTAGACCTCAGAAGAGATGTTTGGAATTTGTATTTTTTTTTTAGGTATAAACCCTAAAAATGAGGTTTTTAATCCTAGAGTCAAAGTTTTGACCTCCAGAAATGAGCCTTTGTGGCCCAAAAATGAGGTTCTAAGGTCTCAAAGTATGATTTAGATCCTATGTATGAGGGATTGGACACTCAAGATGTGTCTTGGACCCTAAGGATTGATTGGATCGTAAAAATGGAGCTCTGGACATGGAAAATGAGGTTTTGGGCACTATAAATGCAGCTTGGAGCTGTATCTATTCAAAAAGGTGGAGGTAGTTTAGCTCATTTTGGCTCATAGGAAGTGTTTGTAGGCAGTTCTTGGTAACTGAAATAAAAGTTGTACTATTTGTGTCTATCCTCTGTTGAGGAGCAGGTGGCAGCAGGTTATCAGATAATTGAAAGCAAGGATGAAAGGAAAATCAGTCCCATGTGTTCTGACCATTCTGCAGAATTCCTCACCCTCCAAACTGAGGAGAGATGCAGTGAGTTTAGGCTGGCATCTGAGTGACCTGTGATGTCACCTAAGGTGCCTTCTAGAAAAGGAGGATTTCCCTCTGGGGCCTCTCTGTAACAATCAGCAGGAATAGCCCAGAACACCTGAACTGTGAACTTAACAACTACCCCAGGCTAGGCAAAATGTGCATGTGGTATGTAGCCATGAGTGGAAAATACGGTGCTCAGAAGACTAAGGTTGTTATTAGTCTCTTTTTTCCTGTCTTTAGACTGGAGACTATTTGAAGGTAAATTAAGAAACTTGGCAGTCTAGTGTGGGTGAGGCAAGGTGAGGAGAGCATGCTCTAGGAAGGGGTTTAGGAACAGGCAGCTGGAGAGAGTGTGCCTGGAGACTTTTTATGAAAAGCCTCCACTTTGATTGCCACAGCTTCAGACTTTTATTTATAGTTTATTTCTGATGTTGAAAAATCATTCTGTACAGCAAAGTACAGGTTTACATGTAATCCCTCTCTTTTAAGCAATATATTTAGGGGCTGAAACTGCTGTTACAAATCAGTGTGTGGTTAAAAATTATCTGGAACAAAGGGCTGGTGGTTGGGTGCTGCTCTGGATATGTCTCTTTTAGCTGTTATTTAATCACGCCTTGTAGTCCTGGTGATGCATTTTCAGAAAACACTGCTTTCAGGGCACTTGGGCAAAGAATTTCCTTTCTGGGTTTTTCCTCTTTGTTTCCAGAACAGCAGGAGCTTCTTAAATTTTTTGATTCCTGGAGGCTCACAGCTTACAGTTTATAAAATAGCATAGGCTTATTAAAATAACTAAGTACAGCCCTTTTTATAGTTTTAGTAATAAATCCCAGGTTGTATAACTTGTGTGGACTCTTGATAATACACACAGAGTGCATGAATTGGGCTCTCATTCCTCATTCGTGTCCTGCCTCCACATGTCACCTGTGGGAAAGTGTGCGTCCCAGGAAAAGAAAGTAAACAGATGCTGAAATAGTCGATGTTATCAAAATTCAATCCTTGTAGCTTCTCTCAAAGTTCTCATTGATGGTGGACTTGGTGCTGAATTTGTAATTGCATTTAGTAGGGTGGGGGTACAGAAGCCATATTCAGCAATGGCTTTTTTGCTGTTCTGTGTTTATTGAGTGTTGTACATACTCGGATCTGGAATTTAGCCTGCAAGGCACATGATCTGATGCTTGCAAAGGGGCAGTAATAGGACTGGGGAGAAAATACTGTGCAAGGTCATAGAGAAAAAGAGTTTGTCTGCTCTTTCCTGGTTTTAGTTTTCTCACAGGGTCACACTGCAACTCTAAACATTATGCTCCCATCCAGGCTTTGAAAGAGTCACAGAAAGAAGAGTCAGTTGGTTCCATCCCTGGCCCCTGTGTTTCATCAGGAGCTTCTTGAAGTGATGGATAAAGTGCAGCAGTTTTTAATGTTCCCATTAAAACTATCTTTGCTTTCACTTGTATTTTAAATAGATACTTAGTTTTCATCGAGCGCTTCTGCTACTTGGCTGAGAACACAAATTACAACCATGCAACACTAAATCAGCTTCCCTACCTCATAAAAATCCCTTTGTCATTTGACTTTCTTGCTTTATACGTGACCAAAGGTGTAAAACTACTTCTCCTTTTCCTTTGAGAGATTTTACCAGTTGTTTTTTTTTTTCTTTGTGCAAGGATGTAGAACCAATTTAAAAAGATGAGTTTGATGGAAATATTACTAGCTTTGGTGCTTCATAGCTTTTGATCCAGAGAGTATTTCCATTCAGAGGAAGCTACATCAGTTTTCTGTCCTCCTCTCTCTGAGGAGATGACTCTTGCTCATGCATAGTTTGGACTGAGTTTTCTGTTACCTTGGAAGAGCGATGATGCTGCAGCATCATTCTTGACTGTTGTGTCCTGGCAGCAGATAAATCAGTATTTCTTTTGTGTGCCACAGTAGAAGTGGTGCTGCTGACATCCAGATCATGAGGCCTTCGTATTTTGGCATTATTTCATTCACTTTATACTTTTGGAGTATTCAGCACTTGAAGGTCTCATTTCCTCTTCTTTGAAGGCTATCAGATGTCCTCACTTTTTGTTTTCCTTTCCACATTTTAGAGGAATCTATGACTGGTGTCATCCCATGACTTCTGGATCTGAGAAAACACCACATTTACTGCAGAACTGGCAACCTTTGCCATCTCCTGTACCATTTCTCCATGAAATAGTTCCTAGCAAAAAACCTGCTGTAACTGACACAAAGACAAAACTTGTGCTCAGTAAATATTTCTACAGAGATTTGTTGGAACTGGGGAGGTGCTTGACTGCTCTGAGCATGTTCCATGCATACTTTTCACTTTTCAATAACTGATATTTTAGACCCACTGTTCCTTCTTTAAGGACAAAGCATTTGGCCTGCCAGCTCTATTCAGCAGTTTGCTGTTAAAATGAATCCCAGTAAGTTTTCCAAGAACGAAAGAGACATATTTTTCCACATAAAATCAAAGTTTGTTTTTTTTCTCTGTGCTTTCCTATAACTCTTAAGGGCTTCCATTGAGTTTTCTTAAATCTTCTGAAAGGGGGAAAAAGAAAACCCAGCATTTGGATCAAAACCAAGCATGAGAAATTTCAGCATAAAGGAATTTTCTTATGGATATTTATAGAGGAGACTAAAAAACTTAATTCCAGTCCAGTGCAGTGACCCAGTAAATGTTGACATTTTCTTTTCTTCTGTGCGAATCCAACAGGATCTTGGTTAATTTGATGGTTCTTCCAAATGCCTTTTGCTCCTTAAAGTGGTATCAATTAGTATGTTGAGAGACTTCAATTCCTCTGGGTAGATGATTTCCAGTATTTTAGTAGGAGCTTGTCTAAGAGCCTTCTAAGTATTGCCTATGGCTTGGAAGAGGATATTAAACATTCCTACGTTTTCATCCTGTTTCTGGATCTTCTGAACAAATAAGACTTCTCTTGGTAGCTGCAGAAGATTTTTGTTTTGATTTAAAATCTGGTATTAATGATTGCTCACAAACTGGTGCTGGGTTAATAGTCCAGGTGGCTGTGAGACTCAAACAGTGTGTTCTGTTTGAATATTTCATATGATTCAAAAATGGGTTTAATGTTACTAAATAAATGCCATCTCACTTTTGGCATGCACTTAGTAAGAAAAAATCTCAACTCTCAGTGCTGCCTGTGTTCAACACCCTTCAAGGATGGAGCCTAAAATGATACAGGAGCTCTTGCTTTAATTCTGAGATGCATGGCCAGGATAAAACATGGGCTAGAACATGGATTTTATATCACACTGATATTCCGGAGAAGGAGAGTGAGCTGTGGCATTTCTGCCTGCTCCTCTGGGAATCACTCCAAGGGTGCTGGAGTTGGAGGGTTAGTAAATGGGGATGTTTTACCCCAAAACTGTGGTGTTTTGCCAAAGCCTGGACACCTCCATGGAGACTGGAGGCCCAGCCATGGAGGAGGAATTCCATTTACAAACCTACCCTGTAGGCACCTGGCAACTGGATCAGTAATGTCTGTTTCTCCAAAATGTGCTCAGTGCTGCAATATTACTTTTTTCCAGCATTCCTCTAATCTGTAGTATTTTTTATATGCCAAGTATGTTGAGGTCATAAATATTTTGACATGCAGAAGATGTGAGAGGAGGGAAGTATGTCCGCTTGGATGCCTTTCCCCTTTCCTGCCAGAGGGACCTGTCAGAGTGTGTGAGTGTAGAGGGACTTGGGACAAGAACCTGGAGCGACAGGACAAGGGGGATTGCCTTCAACTGAAAGAGAGCAGGTTAGATGGCATATTGGGAAGGAATTCTTCCCTGTGAGGATGGTGAGGCACTGGCATAAACTGAAGAGTGGCATCATGGGCAAACTCAACAACTTGAGAAACTTCTAGAGAAGCTTTTTGAAAAGAAACCCAGAGAATCCCTTGATTCTTGCCAAAATATGGAACCCATGTGGCATGGGAAATAATATCCACCCAAGGAACTGAAGGTATAACCCTTGGAGCTACACAAACTTAGAATCAGTGTCCACTCACTGTGGCTGAGTTTTGGGGGAGGCCAGCAAAGGGAAACGTGCTTCAGGCAAAGCATACTTCTTTGCTTTTATTTTTCTTTCAATAAATCAACCAGTGTTCGGTGCAACTCCAAAAGCTTTTTGCCTTTGGATTGGAAAGTGGAGCAGCAGGTAGGTGTGACGCAGGTTTTGCACAGTCACCAAACTGAACCCACCTTAAGCCAACAGAGAGGGTGAAAGGTAGCAGTGTTTTGAAGCTGAATCAGTGTTTTCAGACGAGGCAGCACCTCTTTTATAAAAGCATGTTTCTATCGACTCCTTAAGAAGTTTAGACTGGAGGGCTGTCTCCAGAACCTGCCCCCTTCCCGTTCCAGGTCCCAGGTGTTTGTCTTGGCAGGAGGCAGTGTCTGCTCGGCCGGGGTTGGATATTAAATTGAGGGAACACAGAGCTCTTGATACTTTTCAATAGGGCTTCTATTTAGGTGGGGGCAGGATAGAGCTGTCAGCCACCTGTGATTGTCCAATGGGGAAAAAAGGAGGGATAAAGATTGGGGGTAGAGCCCTGGAAACGTTTTCCAATTCCATCAATAGAATGATGAGAAGAAAGCATTTTCTGGGAGGCAGAGTCTTGTGTTGGTTTGACTGCTGAGTCCTTTGCTGCAGTCCAAGCATTGGTGGATGAGAAATCAAGGATGATACTGGCTGAAACAGTGTGGGATGGCACAAGGAACTTCCTGAACTGAACTTCCCACATGTGAAGAGCCTTGTAAGAGATTTCACTACAACCTGAATGGTCAATGTGTGGCCCAAAGTGAGAATTAATCCAGGTATCCTGATTCTGACACTTGGGGTAGCTCTCATTTTCCATGTATATTACAGAGGTGTATTTCTGCATTTAATTTTTAGTATGTGAGGGGTAGTTGATTCATTTAGTTTCCATAGAATGGAAATTTAGTTTCAATGGCCTTAAGCTGATGGGTAAAAAGTTTGTATAAGGTGTTAGGAAGAAATTTTTCCCTGTGAGTGTGGTGAGGCCCTGGCACAGGCTGCCCAGAGAAGTTGTGGCTGCCCCATCCCTGGAAATGTTTGAGGTCAGGCTGGACAGGGCTTGGAGCAACCTGGGCTAGTAGAAGGTGTCCCTGCCCATGGCAGGGAATAGAACAAGTTGGTCTTTAAAGTCCCTGCTAACCCAAACCAGTCCATGATTCCATGATTCCATGATTCTGTGTGGGAAACAAGGAGAGTCCATTTTGGATGCTTGTAGAAAATGGAAGCAGGTGGAAGCTGAAACCAGACCATGGCAGAGTCTCTCTTTATTGGATAGACCAAACCTCTGTTTGTCTTCATGACAGTGAAGGATACTCAGCTTCCCTTGGTCAAAAAAAGGCTTCTTCTGCCCCACCACATGTTTTGAAGAATGGTACGGGGAGGAGAAAACATTTGGAGAAATCTCCAGGCTTTGAAATTCTTGATGTACAGATCCTGTCTGTTTTCCTATGTTGGTGCAGGTGTTGGACTTGATCTTGTTCTTTGAAGCAAGCAGGTTCATTCTCCTGAGCAGGTTTATCCTCCTGAGCATAGTCTCTCCCATAGAACAGGACACAGGTAGTTCTCCCTTTTCCCACTGAATCCTTCAGTGTCCTTGGATTGGAAAGTAACTGCCTGGCTCTTTCACACAAGCCTGCTTCACTCTGATGAGAGCTGTGATCTTCTCATGCTTCCTTTCTAGGTAGAGTCCAACATCACAGTGCGGCTTTATTACTCCATATTTGCACCTGTGTGTGACTGACTTGTGTGTCACAAGTTGGAACCACCTTCTTTAGGGGATTTTGGTGTCCCTGCATCCCTGTGTTTATTCCTGATACTTTTCTTGCTTGTTTCTTTACTAAGGATGGCCACTTCGTGCAGCCTCCTGCTGCTGAGCAAGCTCCAACCTGCTTATTAATCTGCTTCCACTTATTGACAGCCTGCTCTGTTTGAGGATGAATGTAGCGCCTTGAACGTGATGTTAAATTTCAATTTTTAACGCTTATATCTCCACTATTTCAACTCTTCCCTGTGAAGACCCAGCAGGTGGTGTTTCCAAATTACTGTGTGTGACAGAGGGATGTGCAGATCCTGAGACAGATAAAGGATGTCTGTAATACAAATGAAGATTCTCATGTAGAGAGATGCAGGGTAGCTCTGTGCATCATGAATTCCCATATTGTGTTGCTGATTTGCTTAAAGCCACTTTACAGATCTGTTCTCTCACTGTTCAGAGCTGGTTTAGGAGAAATAGCTGCTAATTAACACCTCAGTTCCCCAGGGTGTCACACCAGCGTTTGAAAAAACTATTTCTTTGTAGTACAAAGGCACTAAAGACAGATTAAAAACATAAATTATTGTATTATCCTCTTTCTGAGAGATTCTGGGTCTTAAAAAAGAACACCACAAGGTGTTCACAGTACAGATACCAGGTGAGTTTGGGATGGAGAATGGGAGCAGAAGTTGAGAGCATCCTCTGACCTCGCTGTCAGAGGATTGGGTGGTAGGATGGGTTTAACAACCAAAACCTTTCCCACTCTCTGGTGATCAGTTTTAGAACCATAAGATAATGGCCGTCAGTGTGACTGCTGAACAAACTTCCTGACGTTTTTAGGGTGGCCTTTCCAAAGTTCACCTGGGAATTAACCGCCTCACCCATACTGCAAACCACAAGAAAACAGGGCATTTGACTTCCTAAAATACTTTTGGAAATCCCACCCATAATGTTTAATACTGAAGGTAAATGTGGCCATTAATGGTCACTTCACAGCTCTTCGTTGTTCTCCCTGAATGAAAGGCTCTTTCCTTTTTCCCTCCAAACACCCCATGCATATTTATAGGGAATCATGTTCCCCCTTAAATGCTGTTGATTTTGGCTCAGGAAGTGATTCCTTAGTTTAACCTGCCCTTGTAGATTATTTTCTCGAGGCTTTATATTGTTTCTTATTCCCTTATTCTTGTCTGCATCTTTTACATTTTGAAAAAAAAAAAAAAAAAAAGAAAAATGTGTTTTCCAGATTTTGCTTCGTCCATGGATTGTCCACTAAAGGATATAAGATCTGGTGTTCTCTGGGAAGCCCTCCTAGGTGGGCTGCCTGGGCCAGACTGGGTTTGGCCTTGCTCCCATTTACCTTTTATTATGAACTCCAGCAGCACTTGCTATTGCATCTCTCTAACTCCGTAGAATTCTCTCTGTTCACTCCACACCATTTCTTCTGGAGTGAGTGGGACAGGAAGAACTGCAGGGATGAAAGGAATTAATGCTCAGAAGTCATTTAGACAGATACAAATACTGGAGAGCAAGGTAGATGCAGATGAAGTGCTGATGGGACCTTGGGCAGGTTTCTTCTGGATTCTCCCCTGGGAGAAGCAAGTCTGTAGGAAAGCCAAAGAGTTAATCCACTTCCCTGAGCCTCAGGGCTGAGATGGTGCTGGGAAGAGGTGGGTTTATTCCAGCCACTATGCCCTAAAGGCTGCTTTTGGATTTTGGTGGTCTTGTTGTCTTCCCTTTTTCAGAAAATCCTGAGGACAGCTCTGGAGAGCTCTGCAGTAGTGCAGATTCTGACCTACCTCCTTCAGTGCATGGAAATTTTGAATGTCATTAATTTAGAAGCAAAAAGTAGTAAAATTAATAGCATTCCAAGATTGGAGACTGCTTTCCTGGATTGCTCCATCAGTGTGCTTTTGTGGAAAAAAAAATTTCCACTACATACTTTTTTCTTGAAAATCCACCACAGCCTTTTCTCCAAGGGAGCCTTGAAAAATACATGCTCCAAGCACCTCCTTGGATGTCTCTCTGTCTTTTGGGGGCAAGGAAGCACTGGGTTGGCACTACAGTTTACAGCGAGGATTCACCTGAATATGCATAACCTGATTTTGCCCCATCATCTCCATTCATTTGGAAAACTTTAAGCTCTTTTTCTTGGTGAAATTTTGTGGGGGAAAAGGAAATGTCTGGGTTACAGTAGTATTCCAAGTGTTTTATGCTTCATGCCTCTCGGTATTTGTTTTTAGGGTCTCAGGCTGGGTCTTTAGGCTCTAAAATTACATATGGACGTGTTTCCTCTCTTCCTTACCAGGCTGGAATGATCAGAACTGATGAGGATGAATACTTCATTGAGCCTTTGGAAAGAGGAAAGCAGATGGAAGAGGAGAAGGGAAGAATCCACATGGTGTACAGGCGGTCGGCGGTAGTGCAGCATCCCACCGACATGCTCCCCGATGTCCACACAGAAGGTACAGTACGCTGTGGGTGTTGCTTGCAGATCTGTTCCAGGTGACTCCAGCCTATGGACATTTTTGAAAGAGGCTGTACAACTCCTGTTTAAAGTCTGGGTCCTGTTTCTTTCTGAGTAACAGCAAAATTGTGCCCATTTATTGTTTTCCTCCTTCTGCTGCTTGCAATGAAAGCAGTCTGAAGGCAGTTGTGTTGATCAGATATATTTTGTCACATCCAAGGATTCCCCTTGAAGATAATGTGGTTGGTCCATCTGAGAATAATTACTATGTCTGAGAATAATTATCGTTGTGTAGTTTGATCCATTTGCTTGTGTGTCTTTTTAATATTACACAAATCCTCATAAGCCAAAGCACTGCATATTGAAGATTGAGCATTTTGAGGCTCTGGGCTCAGGATGAAAGAGCTCTGCACCCGTCAGTGGTCTGCCTTTATTTCAGTATCTTTTAGCTTCTCACATTCCTGCATTTACGTTGTGTTCACATGTTGTTGAAACTGGAAAGGGTTTGGGAAGTGAAAGAAGTACTTGCAATGCACAGAACTAGAGGTGCTTGGCTTTTGGTA
The DNA here is from genome assembly GCA_910950805.1 of Acrocephalus scirpaceus scirpaceus. Classification (NCBI taxonomy): domain Eukaryota; kingdom Metazoa; phylum Chordata; class Aves; order Passeriformes; family Sylviidae; genus Acrocephalus; species Acrocephalus scirpaceus. The sequence goes on along the minus strand of OU383778.1, from coordinate 63,521,694 downwards.
CCCCAACAAGGCCATTCCAATTTAGCTCGTGCATCTGAGGGGATTTAGCCTGGAGAAGAGGAGGTTCAGGGGGGCCTTTTCTGAAAGGAGGTCAAAACTCCTGGAATGGGGGTTTTAGCCAGGTGGGATTCAGTCTCTTCTCCCAGGTAAAAAGTGACAGGTCAAGAGGACATGGCCACAAGTTGCACTAGGGCAGGTTTAGATTGGATATTAGGAAAAATTTCTTCATGGAAAGGCTTGTCAAGTCTTGACACAGGCTGCTCAGGGCTCTGGAGGAGTCACCATCCCTGGAGGCATTTAAAAGTCATGTAGATGTGGCATTTGGGGACATGGGTTAGTGGTAGCCTTGGCAGTGCTGGGGGAAGAGCTGAACTCGATCTTGGAGGGCTTTTCCAACCTGAAGATTTCACGACCAAAGTTGAAGCAAGGTGCCCAAGCCTGTGGAGCCTGAGGAAATGTTTGCAGTGGTTGAGTTGTCTATCAGCTGCAACTGTTGAGCTGTCTATGTATGAGCTGCATATTGATGCTATGAAAATGTTCCTTCCTCCTCTGTCCTTAATCTCCACCACCGTGCTTGGGCTCGAGGCAGTAATGCAGAGTACGGTCTGCTCATGCTTTGGGAGTTCAGCCAGCATACACAAGAATCCAAATTTTCAGTAACAGATGACAGATGACTCAGTAAAACAGCCATTAAGATAAAAAAGTACTTAAAATTGTTATTGTCAATGAAGCCGTTACAAAACTGGAAACAGTGTGACAGCCTTTCTCAGCAGTGACACAGGACATGCTGTGTCATATTTTCCCTGCAAAAAGTCAGTTTTCTAAGAGGAAGGCTTCCAGCTCTAGCTGTGTGGAAGGAGCTTGCAGCCTGACAGGACATCTGGTATTCCTGCAGGATTTTACAGTGTTTGGGGATTAGTTGGACATTGCTCAAACAATTGGACAGAATGAGCGTAGGAGTTGTAAGTGAAAAAGCTTGCTGAGAGCAAGATGTTAGCAATGATCACAGCACAGTAGAGTATTGATTGTTCTGTATCTGGTGTTCTCATGGAAGTCAGCACACCTGCCCACTTCTCTTTCCCTGTTTCCTTTATGACTGTCTCTTTGATGAAGCCTCACTGAGCTGTCTTAAGTGAGAACCAGAAATATGGGATTCTGGGGGAGATATTGGGATGCCTCAAGCTGCTGGATAGCGTGGGTTCAGCCTTCCTACCCTGAAGCAGCACCCTGTGCTGATTTCTATCTATGATATCCATGGCTCTGGACAGCCTCTTTAGGGAATGGCAGTGGTGATTTGCATGTATTATTTTCATAATTTGCTTTGTGTAGAGGCTGGTTTCTTTAGAAGCCTTACATGAGACTCTCAAGAAATCTGATTGGAAATCCTGCCCCAGTCCTGTGGGGAATTTTTCTTTGTGTGTGCACACCCAGTTTGGGCCCCTTGAAGGATTCCCTCATTAATTATTGCCTTTTTATACCTCTGTCTTTTCAGTCATTTTGGTGTGAGTAGGATCTCTTGCATATAAATGGACCTGAATATTTGGGGTTTGTTTTGACACCAGGGAATTGTAGTTTTATAACTTTTATGCTTAGAAAATGCCTCTGCTCTCACTCAGTGATATCAGGGAAATGTGAATAATTTTCCATATTTTGACAGGCTGTTGGCAGGATTGACTGTTTATGTCATGGGTAATCTGTCTGCTGATTCAAAGGATCTTGTTTGCATGTATTCCTTGGAATCTGAAATTTCTTCTGCTAGGTGAGGCAGTGCAGGGAAGCAGTAGGTCTTGACCACCAAACGTTAAAATCATTTTATTAGCCCAAAATCCTACTTGGTCCTTGTGATGTCTATCAGAGAGAGTGTTTGCTGGTTTGAAGTGTTGAGCTCAGGTTAGTTCCCCTGGACAAAGGAAGCTCTTCCTCTTCTGTGGGGTGGAAGGCAAGGCCTCCCATGGGAAATCCCAGCTATTGAAAAAACACTTAAATGTAGCGGGATGTGACACTGGACATTTGTTTTAAGCATCTGGGATGAACATCTGGTTAGGTCTGGTCTGGGAATCATATCACAGAGCAGGACAGTGTCTAGAGGTCTCCATGGGTGTAAATACACATGACAGTCTCCTGACAGCTTTTCCATGTCAGATTGCCCTGGGATGACATTTGTAAGCTCGACTTCCCCAGGCATTTAAGTCCTGATCCTAAAGACACTGAACATCTGTGCTTCTCATTTGGGTTGAATACTACAGGTAGTCGGCATTCATGTTGTGTTACTCCCAAGTAATGTCTCTTAAATCAAAAAATATTTATCCTTAGGCAAAAAGAAACAAAGGCAAAGTCTCCATGTTTAGGGTGAAAGGTCTGAGGGACAGAGAGCAAATGAGCTGTGCAGACAGGGATGAAAAAAATAGAACAGTGTATGAGGCTGTCATGTTAAAACATGATTTAAATAAATTCTTACGATTTTCTCACCAAAATAGCATTTTACTCAAGAGTGGAAAGAAATGCTCTCAGGACAAGCCTGAGTTTGGGAGGTTTTGAAGGTATAACAATGATATTACTCTGTCTGCGTGGGATGAAAAGAAGCTGTTTCTTGTTTGTTAATAAGCTGAGAAACATCACTGAAATGTGTGATCATTAACCTTATTCCTTGAAAGCGCTCAAGACACAAGAGAAACAGGCAAAGAACCTGTAGAATTTACAATCAAATTTGCACCTAGGAGACCTTCTGTGCAAGTCCTACTGAATTTGGCTCAGGAGTGTGGTAAAATAAAACCTCTGTTTCAGAAACATAAAAGCCTGATCCAAGTCCAGTGGAGTCAGTGGAAACTCAAACTGACATCAGTGGGATAATGAGGCAGGGTTTGGATCATGTGCTGCTCGAGCTGATAACTGAGTATTCAATTTATCTTTCCTCCTGTTTGTTCATTTATCATTTTTTCTTTGCACTTTTCTATGGTAGAACGATGACAACCAACCCTGAGCTTAGTGGTTACACAGCGTGATAATGTACTCGGAGTTTTCCTATTTCATCCTCCTCTTCACACCATAATATTTTTTAAATGACAAACTATTCACCCAGCAAGCACTTGAGATGAAAGTATTTTTGTAATTACTTCCTAACAGTGGGAAACAAGGAGTAGGAACCTTTATCTCCTAGCTTCCTTTCAGAATTTTCATTTTCCCCAAAGAACCAAAGTGCTTGTGTGTCTGATGGGGTTGCCATGGTGCTGGCGTTGAGTGTCTTTGTCCCAGGTGGGAAACATGTAGGAGGAAGAAATGATTTGGGAATTGCTCCTGGTTGCCTGGGAATGAAACCCTGGAATAGAAGGTAGAAGAATGGAAAGACTATTGCCTGCCTGGGAGACCTCCCTCTGCACTTCCCCAGGCACATTCGTGGTTCTCAGGGACACAGTCGTGCCGGAGGGTGTCTGAACTCTTTCTCAGCAGAATTTCTCATGACCTGTGTTCTGGTGGAGGATATTTTTGATACTGCACAGCCCACCACACAAGTTTGTGCATCAGAACAATGGGGAAGATGGAAATTATTTCTCTGTAGACTCATTACACCATGTTGTGTAACGTCCTCTGTTCAGTATGGACATTTTTGTATAATCACAGAATCCCGGCAAGGGTTGGAAGGGACCTTAAGGATCATCTTTCTCCACCCCCTGTCATGGGCAGGGACATCTTCCACTATCCCAGTTTGGTTCAAAGCCCATCCAACCTAGCCTTAGACTCTTCCAGAGACGGGGCAGCTCCTTTGGGCACCCTCTGCCAGGGCCTCACAACCTTCACAGGGAAGAATTTCTTCCTAATAGCTGGTCAAAAGTCTCACTCCACTCTCTTGTAGTCTCCCAAGAAAGGGGCACGAATAACTTGTATTGATGGCAATAACCTGTGTTGTCTAAGGGCATCCTGCTTTTTGTTCAGTGCTTCTGGAGCTTTTGCTTTTAATTTAGCCTTCTTCTCTTAAATTGAAACCTAAATGGATTCTCTGAAGTTCTTCCTTGAATATAGTTTGTGGGATTGGGTTTTTTCTTTTGTTTTCAGGTAATAGTTTGCTTAAGTAATCAAGTAGAACAGGAGGAGCACAGTATGCTGTAAAAGAGTGTTGGTGATGGAGGTATAGGAAGCAAAGGGAAACACAGTCTTTAGAGTGAGGAAAACTTGCAGTTTTTTAAAGAAAGAAAAGCTTGAGCAGGGGTGGATCAGAAAGTGCTGTGAAGTGACTGATGTGCTCTGTCTGTCGGGGAGGTTGTACCTGATGATGAGAGAAGGAACATCCATCTGCTTAAGTCGTCTTCTATTCTTGGCAATAACAAAGGAAAATGATTTTTAAATAAAACCAAGAATAAAGGCTTCATTCCAACTGCAGGCACCCAGTGCCAGAGTAGTAAAACACACAGAAAAATCTGTATGAAGGGAAAATTGAAAAAATGGAGACAGGTCAGTACATTCAGCTTGTGGCCATTCCAAGCCTCATACTGTTTTCCAATAAAAACTCCCTGTGCCCCCAAATTGCATAGGAAGAAGAAAACTTTCAATAAACAGTGGTGCTAACAGACAGGAGAGGTTTTAAAGTATTGTGTAAGCAGCTGGTCCTTTGTGAAGGAGCCTGTTTGGTTTATAGATGACATTCTCAAAGTAATCTGGGAGAGACATGCCAGGGTGAGGATCACCCTTGGGTGGTCCATGTAGTACTGAGGTCCCTCGCTCAGATGTGAAGTGGCTTATTTCTGCTGCTGAGTTTGATCAGAAAGGTGCACATGAGATGGTTACAAGTGCTTTTTATGGAGCAGGACATACATACCAGGATGGCACTCTCTGAGAATATGGGAATGAGAATCAGAAGAGCTGCATTACTGAGGGGAGTTTATGTGAATTAGAGGTCAGGAACCAGAGGAAATGAATCCTCCCACAGCTTGCAAGGGCTGAGGTTTGTTCATGTGTTTCACATGCGCATCCTACAAATTTAGGACCGAAATGAGAGCACTGAGAGGCTCTTCCACTTGGAGCAAAGAGCCTTGTTTAATCAATCTGTGTTCTACAGCAGGCTTTTGATGGGAAAATGAATTAAAACATTGCAGTTTGTGTCATAATGTAGAAGAGTAATTTTCATACTGTAAGACTCTTGCTGGACTTTCTCCTCCTGAATTTTCTGCAGTTTTAGCATTTTTCCCCACTGTGAGACACCTGGTTTTTAATGGGTTTGATGGTCCATAAATTTATAGGAAGATTCTAGAAACAGCTTAAGAATCCAAACTGAGGGCAATTTAATTCATTTATATCTTTGAAAATACTTGGATGAAATGTTGTCATCCATGATTTATGACAGAGAAGGAAAATGCATCTGGTGTGTTTTGAATGAACAATTTGGATGCCATGCTCCTGCTTTGGTGGGGTCCATGTGGGGTTACTATGGAGTAATTCTTGCTGTGCCCCATGTATTACACCAAGATGTCCCAGAGCTCTATACCCTTCCCTTTATCCCTTCAAAACCTGTGTAGATGAAAAGTAAATGATAAGTTATCCGGTTTGTCGTACGTGGGATGGCACAGAATTGGGAAGCTGCAGCTGACAGGAATGCGGATGGAAATTACTAACATGAGAACATCAGCCACATACTTCACGTTTCTCCCAGTGGACTGAGTTTCTTCAGATCCATTTCTGGGTTACACAAGTACATAAATCTTTCCAAAATGCAATAGTAAAACACTGCAGAGTAACAGCATGACCCAGCCGTTGTTTGCTAAGAAAACAAGTTTTTTTTCTCCAGAATACTTTGCCTAATCATTCTTTGGAGTATTCCAATAACATGGAACAGGATCAGCCAGATAATTAGGGTTCTGGAGGTTATTAAAAGTCACACAAGTGAGTCTGCAGTTAGAGTTGGAAAGGAGGGAAGTGATGTCTCAGCGAAGCTGACTTCTCATGCATGGTGACAGGGAGAGGCTGACCTGTGGGAAATCTGTGTTGGATTCCATCAAATACCATGTGGTTTGGGGAGAGAACCCAGGGAACAATGAAGAGCTTAGCTGGCTTGAACTTTAGGAGTAGCCAAAGGAAGCGTTTCATTGGTGTGTCTTCCTTGGCAGCACTATTGGCAGAGCCTGTTTCTAAACACTCCCTGGAAAAGTTTGAGGACCTATCCATAGGAGGCATGCCCTTGTGTCTCCTTTGGCATTTTATCTCTTCACCCAGGTCACAAGCAGGGTGCTGCCTCCCAGCAGTTAGTGACTTGCCTGCAGGGAATAGGTTTGTCTTTCCCGTTGTTCCTGGTAACAGGCTCTGTCCATCAGGTGGCTAGGAATGGTAGGGTTTCCCTTCTTCTCCCATATTTTTGCATAGGATGCCTAACAGTGGACCTAGAAAGCTGGATTCAGACACTCACATCCTCCATGAAGGAGAGGGCGTGATGGGTGGTGAGTGTGCGTGAAAATGCACACTTGATTAGCAAGTGCTATCTTTTTGTATGAAGCTACTATCCTGTGGCCATAAACACAAAATCTGGATCAGTTTGAATAACAATTTGCCAAATAATTGTGTTCTGTAATCCTACAGACATCAAATAATAAATCAACACCACCTGGTTATTGCAAATTAGAATAAAAACTTCCAAATACACTGATCACCTTGTGCAAAATCCTAATAATACCTAAAATCTTTTAGATAATAAATTTTCAACTGCAACAGAGTTAAATACAGTGTAAACTGAGCTTTTTTAGTATCTTCTGGAAACAGAAACAGGTGATGCAAGGCCATCCAAGGGACCCTGTGCTTTCTTAATCGAGAGCTCTGCTCTACCTTTCCAGTTCTCCTCACTAATAGCTCCAGAGAACATAAAGTCACAATTTCCAGGAGGAATAGTAGTTGTGCTTTTCTCTCCTTGACAATAAATCCGTTAGAGGTATTAAAGTAAGAGGTAGTAACTCTGTTAATTATTTACAGTCAGATCAGTGGGAGTCAGTGATGTGTCTGTAGTTGCCCTTGAGCATCAAAATAACCTCTGAGCCTGAAGGGTTTGGATGTGTTTCCTCCCTTTCATGTCAAAGTTAATGCTGTAGTAGTTTACTAATTTAGTATATATCCTGTTCCCTCCTGTCCAGGCTCTTCTGCCCTGTTTCCAAGTGCTGTGGAGTGGTATAGTGGGATTTGAGAAGGTCCATGCAAGCAGAGAGTGAAGGTTTATGGGTCTGGGGATTTTTGCAGTCTGCAGCATGCAGCTTCACACTGCCAGAGGGCAGGGTCAGATGGGACACTGGGAGGAAATTCTCCCCTCTGGGGCTGGTGAGGCTCTGGCACAGGCTATCCAGAGAAGCTGTGGCTGCCCTGTCCCTGCCAAGGCCAGGCTGGATGGGGCTTGGCACAATCTGGGATAGTGGAAGGTGTCTGCAACCCAGCAAAAGAGAACTCTGGGGGAAGAGAAGAAGCTGCTGAGGATGTTTCTTAGGTGCTTTAAATGTAGCTTGAGCAGAATCACTGGGGATGATTGCAGGATGCTCTGCCAAATAGTGATTTACTTTTCACTTAGGTCTTGGACTTCCTTACAAAGTTAGGGAGCTAATTACGAACCATCTACAGATTAGTGTCTTTTTTTTCCTTTTGTTTCTGGATGTAGATTTTCATTTGCCTTTGAGTATTTGTGATTTGATGATGAAGATTCTTTGTGGGGTTTTTTTCCTTTGCTTAGGGCAGAAAGGAAGCTCAGGGCCAACCCATGGTGAAACTGCATTCTGATCTTCCATGTTTCCTCACAACATAGAGCAAATATCTCAAATTTTACTTAAATTCATGTTGTTGAACATGAAAAATTTAGCTGGTGCTTCTAAACTGAGAGCAATTCCAAGCATATCTCGTGCTATCATTTGATCTGTGGCAAGACCAGTTTTGAAAACTCCTGAGAAGAACCTTACAGTGAAAGCGTAACTCATGATACTCTGTGGCTTATGAAGAAACTCTTATTGATATCATCACAGATGATGTAACTAGTTGCATCATAGGTTTTGATTTTCAGCAAAAGCCCTATATTCCATAGATCTATGTCCTGGGTTACAATGTAAGATGTGTCCAAAGTATGTATTCTATCCCCATCTCCATGAGCTGTTGAAAGCAGGTGGGGCAGTGTTTCCTTTATCTTCTGTTCATGGGCCCATCAATGCCTTGCCCATGATTCATAGGTAACTCCCTCTGGGAGCTATCTCTGGTTAATGGGCCATCAAGGACCCACTGCAGGACTCAGAGAATGAGATCATCCCATTGTGAGGTGCTTTGCCCAGGGGGAGGAGCCAAGCATTCCCACCTGGATATAATCCGGGGTTTGGGACAGCACAGGAAGCCTTTCCCCACTGGATTCCCAGAGGGTACCAGACCTTTCTACAGGATCACTGCTTCAACAAGACCATTTCATCAGGACTGCTACTACCACCCTACCTAACAGGGTGTCAGGTTGTGTTCTGACTCTGTCAGTGGTTTTTTGTATGATTGCATTTATTTTATTTTACTTAATTTTACTCTTTTCTTTTCCTCTTATTAAATTGTATTTCTGACTTGGAGTCTCTCACTGGTTTTGCTTTCAAACCAGCACATATTTTTGGCGCCCAATATGGGGCTGTAGGTACTTAGAGAAGTCAGAGTTACAATTTTGTATTGGGAAAAAAGACACCTGTTCGCTATGATGCACAACATGCTTACATGTGTCTTATACCTAGCTCTCTATATCTTTCTGTACATGGGGCAGTATCTGCCGGTCTTAATGCTCCTGTGTAAACCAGGGTATGACACTAAAATTGCTTTGTTGGCCTATTATGTCTATTGCATGATAACCTCCAAGGCAATGAACATAATTAGGAACATGTACTTAATTTTGTTTGCTTGTCCTGGTCTAGGATGCTACGTTTGGGGCCTCAACAATCACACCCAGCCCCTGTGGGGAGGGGTAAAGAATGATCTTTTCCAGCCTTTCAGGCCTGATACAGCAGTTTTTGAAAATACTGAGCTCTCTCTGGATGCCAAGGGCAGTATAATGTTGTTGTTAGTACTGCTTTGTCTTCTCTGCACCATCCTCCTTTTCTGCACAGCCTGCACCATGCTTAGAAACAAAACACTCCATGATGTAATGCAGCGTCTTCTTGAGGCAGAGGAGAAAAGAACCAAATGCACAGCAACAACCTTCGTGTCTACACAGATTGTCACAGAGGAGAAAAGAACCAAAATCCAGGCAACAGTATCCGCATCTACTCAGATTGCCACAGAGGAGAAAGAAGCCAAAAGCAAAGCCACAATGTCCGTGTCTATGCAGGTTGTCACTGAGGAGAAAGGGGCCAAAGATGCTGTCAGCATCTCCACACAAACCATCACCAAACTGGAACAGCCTAAACCAGTAGCAGTTGCTCCTGTTCAGAAGAAGAAAGCAAAGAGCAAATCAGTCCGCATAGTGACTGACGAGGATGCAGCAGGACCTTCACACCTTCACAGAGCAGAAGAGACAGAGCCAGAGATCATCACTCGCTCTCTGTCCCTGGGTGAGCTGTGACCTGCAGAGGGAATTCACCCACCAGACAAATGAATCCGTCCTGACCTGGCTGCTCCGTATCTGGGACGCTGCAGCCAATGACACCATTCTGGATGGAAGTGAGGCCAGGCAAGTGAGATTGCTGTCCCGGGATGTGGTCATTGACCAGGGGATCGGGAGAACCCAAGAAACTCTCAGCCTCTGGCGACGACTGCTAACAAGTGTGAAGGACAGATACCTTTGTAAAGAAGATCTCCAGGTACACCAAGGAAAGTGGAGCACAATAGAACAAGGTATCCGATGCCTGAGGGAATTGGCCGTGCTGGAGATCATTTTCTCAGAGGACGAGAGATTTCCTAAAAGCCCAGATGAAGTCCAGTGCACATGGCAGATGTGGTTGAGATTCGCACGGCTTGGACCAGAGATGTGCTCCCGTTACCTGGAAATGCTGCAATGGAGGGCAGGCGAGGACAGGGTGGGCGTCTTGGTCAATAAACTAAGAATTTATGAGGACACTGTCACTGTCCTATTTTGTACCCATGTCTCATCCGTGGAAACAAGGCTGGCTGAGCAAGTCCGAAGCTTGATTGAAGAGGGCCATCAGAAACTGAAAAAAGAACTTAAGGGAGAAATTTACCACGTCTCGCCAGAACCAACAAGAGTCTTTGCCATTAGGAGCAGGCGTCCCCCAGCCAGGGAGAGAACATACACTCCACGAGGTAACCTCTGGTCTTTTCTTCGGGAGCATGGAGAAGACATGAGGAAGTGGGATGGAAAACCCACCTCCTCCTTAGCAGCCCGGGTACGTGAACTGAAAAGAGAGACCCCTACCACAAGAAGTTCATCTAGAGTCAATGCTGCTCCAGTCTCTTGAGCATAAAACTCCAGATGGGATAGGAATGATGATTTGACTGATCCTCTCAAAGGGACCTCAGGAACATATTTACAGGAAGAGAGTAGTGTGTACCATGACCAGGAATAGGGGGGCCCTGCCTCAAGCCAGGTAGAGGAAAGGGACAATCGGATCTATTGGACTGTGTGGATCTGATGGCCTGGCACATCTGACCCACAGGAATATTTGGCTTTGGTTGACACTGGCTCCCAATATACCCTGATGCCATCAAGATATGTAGGAACAGAATCCATTTCTATTTCTGGAGTGACAGGAGGGTCCCAGCAGCTGACTGTAGTGGAGGCCAAAGTGAGTTTAACTGGGAACAGGTGGCAAAAACACCCCATTGTGACTGGCCCAGAGGCCCCATGCATCCTTGGCATAGACTATCTCAGAAATGGATATTTCAAAGACCCAAAAGGATATCGTTGGGCTTTTGGGATAGCTGCTGTAGAGACAGAAGGCATCAGACAACTGAATACCCTGCCCGGTCTCTCAGATGACCCCTCTGCTGTGGGACTGCTGAGAGTTGAAGAACAACAAGTACCAGTCACCATAGCAACAGTGCACTGTCGGCAATACCGCACCGACAGAGACTCTGTGATTCCTATCCATGAGATGATTCGTAAACTGGAGAGCCAAGGGGTGGTCAGCAAGGCTTGTTCACCTTTCAACAGCCCTATATGGCCAGTGGGTAAGTCCAGTGGAGAATGGAGACTGACTGTGGATTACCGTGGTCTGAATGAAGTCACGCCACCACTGAGTGCTGCTGTACCAGACATGTTGGAGCTTCAGTACGAGCTGGAGTCCAAGGCAGCAAAGTGGTACGTGACCATCGACATTGCCAATGCCTTCTTCTCCATTCCTTTGGCAGCAGAGTGCAGGCCCCAGTTTGCTTTCACCTGGAGGGGTGTGCAGTGTACCTGGAACCGACTGCCCCAGGGGTGGAAGCACAGTCCCACAATCTGCCATGGACTAATCCAGACTGCATTGGAAATAGGCGAGGCTCCTGAACATCTCCAGTATATTGATGATATTATTGTGTGGGGGAACACAGAAGGGGAAGTCTTCAAGAAAGGAGAGAAGATTATCCAGATTCTACTGAAAGCTGGTTTTGCCATTAAGCGAAGTAAGGTTAAGGGACTGGCTCGAGAAATCCAGTTCCTGGGAGTCAAGTGGCAAGATGGTCGTCACCAGATACCCACAGAGGTAATCAAGAAGATCACCACGATGTCTCCACCGACCAGCAAGAAGGAGACACAAGCTTTCCTAGGCGCCATAGGCTTTTGGAGAATGCACATCCCTGAGTATAGCCAGATTGTGAGTCCTCTCTACCTGGTTACCCGCAAGAAGAACGGTTTCCACTGGGGCCCTGAATAGCAGCAAGCCTTTGCCCAGATCAAGCAGGAGGTCGCTCACGCGGTAGCCCTTGGCCCAGTGAGGACAGGACCAGATGTGAAGAATGTGCTCTACTCAGCAGCCGGGAACAATGGCCTGTCCTGGAGCCTATGGCAGAAGGCGCCGGGTGAGACTCAGGGTCGACCACTGGGATTCTGGAGTCGAAGCTACAGAGGGTCTGAAGCCAACTACACTCCCACAGAGAACGAAATTTTGGCTGCCTATGAAGGAGTTCAAGCCGCCTCAGAAGTAATTGGCACTGAAACACAGCTGCTTCTGGCACCCCGACTGCCGGTGCTGGGGTGGATGTTCAAGGGAAAGGTTCCTTCCACGCATCATGCCACCGACACTACTTGGAGGAAATGGATTGCCCTCATTACACAGCGCGCCCGTATTGGAAACCCAAATCGCCCTGGGATTCTGGAAGTTATACCGAACTGGCCTGAAGGTGAGACTTTTGGATTATCCTCTGAAGACGAGGAGCAAGTGACACGTGCCGAGGAGGCCCCACCATATAACGAGCTACCGGAGACTGAAAGACGATATGCCCTCTTCACTGGTGGTTCCTGCCAAATTGTAGGCACTAACCAGAAATGGAAAGCTGCAGTATGGAGCCTCACACGACGAGTTGCACAAGCTACCGAGGGACAAGGTGGATCGAGTTAGATGGCAGAGCTTAAAGCTGTCCAGCTGGCTTTGGATATTGCTGAACGAGAGAAGTGGCCGAGGCTCTATCTCTACACTGACTCATGGATGGTAGCTAATGCCCTGTGGGGATGGCTGAATCTCTGGAAAAAGACCAACTGGCAGCGCAGAGGGAAACCCATCTGGGCTGCTGAGATTTGGCAGGACATTGCTACCCGAGTAGAGAAGCTAACCGTGAAGGTTCGACATGTGGATGCACATGTACCCAAGAGTCGGGCTAATGAGGAGCATCGCAACAACGAGCAGGTGGACAAAGCTGCCAAGGTGAAAGTATCACAGGTGGATCTAGACTGGCAGCACAAGGGAGAATTATTCCTAGCTTGTTGGGCCCATGATGCCTCTGGTCATCAGGGAAGAGATGCAACATATCGATGGGCCCGTGACTGTTACTATGGACAGCATCTCACAGGTCATCCATGACTGTGAGTCTTGCGCTGCAATCAAACAGGCCAAGTGGGTGAAGCCTCTGTGGTACGGTGGATGATGGTTGAAGTACAGGTATGGGGAAGCCTGGCAAATTGACTATATCATCCTTCCCCAGACCCGCCAAGGCAAGCGCTATGTGCTGACCATGGTAGAAGCAACCACAGGATGGCTGGAGACCTACCCAGTGCCTCATGCTACTGCCCGGAATACCATCCTGGGCCTTGAAAAGCAAATCCTGTAGAGACATAGCACCCCAGAGAGAATCGAGTCAGACAACGGGACACATTTTAAGAACGGCCTTATAAACACCTGGGCCAAAGAACATGGTATTGAATGGATATATCATATCCCCTACCACACACCGGCTGCCAGGAAAGTTGAACGGTGCAATGGACTATTAAAGACTGCCCTGAGGGCACTTGGCAGGGGGGATCTTCAAGAATTAAGACATGAACTTAGCCAAAGCCACCTGGATGGTCAACACCCGAGGCTCCATCAATCGAGCTGGTCCTGCCCAGTCTGAACCCTTGCACACAGTGGATGGAGATAAAGTCCCTGTGGTACACATGAAAGGTATTTTAGGAAAGACTGGATTAATCCCACTTCAGGCAAAGGCAGACCCATCCGTGGGATTGTTTTTGCTCAAAGACTTGGTTACACTTGGTGAGTAATGCAAAAAGATGGAGAAACCCATTGTATACCACAAGGAGACCTAATTTTAAGTGAGAACTGTGTTTAAGGTTTCATTCTATATATATGTATGTATATGTATGTGTGTGTATATATCTATATATATCTGTAAGAGTGTATGATGTAGATGGTGATAGAATAAGGGGTGGATTATGTCCTAGGTTACAATGTGCCCAAAGATGTGCCCAAAGTATGTATTCTATCCCCATCTCCATGAGCTGTTGAAAGCAGGTGGGGCAGTGTTTCCCTTCTCTTCTCTTCATGGGCCCATCAATGCCTTGCCCATGATTCATAGGTAACTCCCTCTGGGAGCTATCTCTGGTTAATGGGCCATAAGGACCCACTGCAGGACTCAGAGAATGAGATCAGCCCATTGGGAGATGCTCTGCCCAAGGGGAGGAGCCAAGCATTCCCACCTGGATATAATCCGGGGTTTGGGACAGCACAGGGTGCCCTTACCCACTGGACTCCCAGAGGACAAGAGCTACCAGACCTTTCTACAGGATCACTGCTTCGACAAGACCATTTCATCTGGACTGCTACTACCACCCTACCTAACAGGGTGACAGGTTGTATTCTGACTCTGTCAGTTGTAGTAGCTAGGGACAAGCAGCCAGAAGATCTCGGGCTGTACGGGTAAGATAGGGCTACCTCTTCACATGTAAGTGATGCTTGCCTTACTCAGTTAGGCTTTGTTAAGTTAGCAAATCATATGTAGGTGATGACGTAGGCAGACGGATGTGACGCTGCCTGCGTAAGTTATAAAAACACCATGTAAGCAAAGAATAACGCCATTTGCCATCCATCATATTGGTGTCAGTGAGCTTATGGCCCGAGTGACCCAGGGTGGGTCGCCGTGCCGTTCCTGAACCAGGTCGTCACGCCTCAGCAGAGGCAACAGTCAGTGTTTTTTTGTACTATTGCATTTATTTTATTTTACTTTATTTTACTTCTTTTCTTTTCCTCTTATTAAATTGTATTTCTGACTTGGAGTCTCTCACTGGTTTTGCTTTCAAACCAGCACAATGATAGCAATAAAAATCCAGTTCACAAAATAATTTATCACCTTATTTATTTATTTTTGAATGCTCAGTTCTAACCAACAGGCAGTGAATATCCAGGAATCATGTAATTAATTTTGGGAACTGTTTTAAATAGTTTGTCCTGAACAGTCCTTGAAAGTGCACTACCATATCCCTGGGTTCTGCTCAGGTTCTTCCATAGCCAACTCCATGTTCTTTTTATTCCTGATCACAAGTGAATTTGCAAGCAGATGCATTTGAGCCTCTGCTTTGGTATTTTCGATTTGCTCTTACGGGGTTGATTCTTGATTTATTTCAAACCCCTTTTCTTAATCAGAGTTTTCCCTGCCAAGAATAAGTAACATTATAGTTTCATTACTTCCAGCACTTCAAAGCTTCCAAGTTTCTGATGCTGAGAACATTTACTACTAGAAGTAAAAATCAGTCTTCCTTTAGTTAGCAGTGCTCTTTAATTGGTAACACAAGGGGAGATAAATCAATTAGAAGTATCTGCTCTTTGAGGGCTCATGCAGCACAGTGCCATGTTGTGGGGGTTGATTAGACACTTGGTTTAATTGGGGGAATGCTGATGAAGTTCTGACCTCCTCAGATCTGCTTCATTTGCTCTTTGTCAAACATGCTTTTTTTTTTTTTTTTTTTTGCTGGCAAGACAGAATCATCATTCATATCTATTTTTTTACATCTGAAGTTTTTCAGGCTGCTTGGAAAAATGGGACAATGAAAGCCATCTGGGCATCCCATCCACTTCCATTTGGAAACATCTGCATTGTTATTAGGAACATCTCACCAGGACTGCAGGGAGCAGATGTGTTCTCTTTCCATCTCCAGGCTCATTTAGAATTTCTGATAGTGAGAGAATTTCATTAGGCACTAAACCTCAAATACCTGTTTCTAGATCAGGCCCTTTACTACCACTTATTTGGGATGTTTGTTCCTATGTAAAGAAGAAACCTGTGGCATTTGAGGGAGGAAGCAATGGAGAAATGTCTCCTGCAGGTTATTCCATGTCCATATCTGTAGGATTTAAAGCTGAACACTTGTATCCTTGAGCCTTTGCCACGCAGGTTGACTCACAGCTGTTCATCAGATGTAAGACTTCATGGAAATCCAGAGTCCTCTGCCTCCAGCTGCCCTGTCTCCATTCTTAAAGCCTTAAGAAATCAGACTTCAAATTTCTTTAAAGAGAGAGAACCCCCTGCATTGAATTGAACATCCCTTTTCTGAACCGCACAGGTGATGGCACAGTGTACAGGTGTTCCAGCTGCCAGTATCTCCAAATATCTCTATATTTTGCAGTCCTTGTACAAGTTTCCAATGAGAGTGGTGAGGCACTGGCACAGGTAAAAGATAGGATTGTGTCTGCAATGCCAGGGAATCTGAGGCAGAAGCTGGAAAGCCAGGGAGAAACTGGAAAACTGTGCTGCTGGACAGTGAGTTCCCTCAGGTGCTTTTCTGTGGAAGAGCAGAACTGGATAACCAAGGGTATCTGTGAAGCCTTTTAGGTACTTGGGACATAATAAGCTGCTTTCAGCATCTTCTGTGAAGGCTTACTTGGGATGACAATTATATTTACAGCTTGAGTGGGGTATTCAAAGACACTGCAGGTATCCCCACCTAGAAGAGGGTAAGTTGATGCCCATAGTTTGGAAATGGCTGTTGCACAGTGGTAAAACTTCTATCCAAATCACACTTCGCAAATCCCAAGCAGATACTCTGTCTTGCTAGTGACTTGGATGTTACTTGTTTTTCAGGATTTTCAGGTCAGCAGTATAGTGATCTTTGTGCTCAGCTGGGTTTTTGAAGCTGTTTGTCGTCCCAACCCAAGACCTCTTTTGTGCAGATCAGCCTGGGGTTTTGGGACACCCCCTTCCTCTGTTAATGTATCTGGGTAAGATGGCCTTGTGCATATTTTTGCTGTTATCTTGGACACTCTCGTGGTCCATGGACTGTTGGGAAATAGCTTGGGCTTGGAGACATTTGTTGCTCTTGGAATGCTGACTTACATTGCATTCATGGAAAAAAAAGCAGGAGTCCGAGTTCAACAGCATTCAGTGACAGTTTATAGTTGGAGCTTTTCCTTTATATTTATGCCAGTGGAATTTTGAGAAATGGCTGAAATTCCATGTGGCGAGAAAGAGAGGCTTATTATCCGTGACTAATGCTTGGATACACTTTTTAAATTTGGTATTATTTGCTGTTGTGCCACTTCTACTCTTCTGCTACATTGGTTGATTCTGTTGTCTCCTAATTTTGAACAGCCTTTCTCTCACCTTGGACTGAGACTCTTGCATCATTCCCACTGCTATCCTCCTTTGGAAGTTCAGCCACTGCAACCGCTCTATCAAACTGGGATCCAGAGCTCGGATAAGCTCGCCTTTAGGGGTTAGTTAGTTAGGGGTTGAATCCAAGATGAAGGCTGCATTTTTGGGTGACAGGATTGAAAATCATACTCTTGATTGCTTTTGGTACATAGGACTGTCTTTCTTGCTGCATTTTCTGCAACACAGTATTTGACTAAGCTTTCTTCTTTGTAATTCTAGGTCATTAAATTTATTGTTTAGCTTAAGAGGTCCTTTCATGTGTCTAAACTGAACACTTGGGCTGTTTTCCCTCCTTTTGCAGAAGAGAACTGTTTCCTTTTTGTCATATTTCTAGTCAGACCCATTGTATATTCAATGGAAAATTCTTCCTAAATCTTCTCCCCTCTCAGGTTTTTCTCCTTTTTATTATTATGCATTTTCTCGCTGTTTCTGTTAGCTTTCCACCAGACTGGAGGGCTCATTAAAGCAACACTGTGCAGGAAATGGAGAGAGGTGCAAGAATGGGACTCCACTCGCCAAAGAGGGAAAGTTGGCAGCTCTCCTCTCACAGGAAAATTCCTTGGATTTGAGGAGCAGCTTCATTGAGAGAGTGCTACTGAAGGGGCATGAAACATTTGGTGAAGCATCATTCCACAAATAAATGGCATTTTGGATACTCACACATTGTGATGAGGTTCTAGCAATAATGTTCCAATTTATTTCAATTAATTTGCACATAGGAGTTAGAATTTTATGTTTTATCCAAGTGTTCTTGAGTGTCAGGAGAGAGAAGATGGATTCTGGATAGAAAGAAGTACTAATTCCCTAGATTCCCTAGAAGATGCTTCCAGCAGGTCTCACCTCCCATGGCAGACTGCAGGGATGAACCTTGCAGAAAAACTCCTTCTCCTTAGTCACAGCTTTTTCAAGAGAAATAGTCTTTGAAAGAATTGTCTTTCAGGTCAGAACAGGAAAATTTATGATTATGACTCTGTGCTATTTTGGACGGGATTGGGATCGGGAAAAGGAGAGGGGAGAGATCAAAATATCCTGTGTGGAAACAGTGCGAGTTAGATTCATAACACATCTGTGCGAGGTGCAAGCGAGGCTGGCACACTTGCAGGAATTTGGTGAGGTGGAAAGGAAAAAAAAGTGCTTCATTGTGTACGAGTCTATATGAAAAAAAAAAAAGTATAAAGGGGGTGGATCCATAATGAAAAAAAATCTGTGTCAGTTTCTGAGGGCCAGTGTTTGGGCCATGCAGAAAATTCTTACCCCCTTGAATGGCCACAGGAAAGTGGAGATGGGACTCTCATGTTTGCAAACCAGTTCTGTGGTGTGACAGTGAAAATCAACCCTCCTAAGCTGCCTATTTGCTGTGTTTCTTCACTAAAAATAGTGTGATGTCAATATGTCTAGTGTCAGGCTGTGTGGTTTTTGTAGGTGCATCACACTTACTCTGTGTTAGTTATAGACAGAACTGTGGGTAGGTGAGGTTCTGCTCCGTAAGGAATTGTGAGAATTGAGAGCTAGCTTTTACTTCAGGACTGTTCTCTCCCTGTCAGCCCTTCCAGTTTTAAAATCCTCCCTTCCAGAAAATGCTTGATTGAGAAACAGCTTTGACTGACTTTCTGTGATATCATAAAATCTGCCTGTGTGACACTGAATACTATTTTTCAACAAAGAATCAGAATTTGTCGACCCAGCACAGCTAGCTGGAATATATTGATAATCACTCACTGCATGGTTTTTTTTTTTTTTTTTTTTTTATTCCTCTAAAAAAAATTACTCCATAATCATTAATTCAGCCGGTTCTTGTGTACAAGTTCATCAAAAAAATTAAGGATTTCAGCTTGAGATAGGGTTGATGGGCAAATGAAACTCTGCAAAACTTCAGGTTTACCTACCTTAATACCTAAATATTGTAATCCAATGTATGTATCTAAATGTAGTGTATGTGTATTATGGGATTGTGGAATCTTGGGATGTGGGAAGGGACCTCTCATGTATGCAGACTGGCCCTGCTGCTGCCTGGCAGTCGGCTGCAGTGGTGGAGGAGCCCTGCCTTGGACGTGGCCAGTGTCACTGCAGGTGCACGGGCTCGTCAGAAGGCTGGGCTCCAAAACCCAGCTGCTGGACTTTGTCCTCTCAGAAGGTTGGAATCCACTTAGTGCCAACTGAGCAATTAAGGACAATTATGCTTTCAGCTACATTATCGAGTAACAGGGGAGAAAGACATTGGAAGGAAGTGACCCATTGTCACACACCCGCACACTTTGTGACTCACTATCACTGGCAGAGCATTTGAAGTTCTCTTTGTCTCAGTAATATGGACTGCATAAATATTTTCCCACTTTTTTTGCCAGTTTTACACACTCAGTTATTCCTTTTATGTGAGTGATTACTGTGAATTCCATTCTCCTGTCTCCTTTAAACACTGATCTCAGCAGAAGCCATGGGATAGCTGAGCCTGCCCATGGCGTTCACATCCTTGGTTTCCACCTGTGCCGGTGGCCATGCGAGGGAAGCACACTGAGGGTGTTGAAGAATAATTTTGCCGTTTATACCCGTAAAGAGGTTCATTCAGTTTAGAATGGAACCAGGCTGAGCTACTCTTCCTGTTCTCTGTCTTCTGTGAATCTTCTGTGAGAGGTGGGAAGAAGTGGCTTAAGGCCCAATAAATTCAGAAATCTCCTTTGATTTCTTTATGTGCGAAACTTCTGGCTTTGGCACTTGGACAGAGCTTAATCTCTTCCCTCCTCAACTTCTCCTTTGGCCTTTTAGACTTCAGGTGTCAGATGGTCAGACTTGAGACTCTTCAAGGTCCTTTCCAACCTTAACAATTCAATGATTCTGTGCTTTATTGTAACAGGGCACATGTTCACTCCAGCCAGTGACCTCAAGATGGATTGTCCAGATTCTGGAGCTCCATCATGCATACAGGCCAAGGGAGGGCTGCCAAGGCAGAGGGCAGGATCCAGATCCCAGTGTTAACTGGACCTTAATTTGTTGTGATAGTGGTCTGCTCTGTCTCTGAGGTTCAGGAGAACTTGGAGCAAGTCAGTGAGAAGCATGTTCGTGTCTCTTTCATTTATAGAAAAAGACACTTAAAGTACCTTTTTGCTTTTTCCATTGTTGCCACCACAGTGTCCTTCAGCATTTTTGTAGTAGCAGGTTGCTGTGCCCCACCTTGCCACCATTGGCATTCTTCCCTTGGATTTTTACAACGTTTTCACTGTTGATCATTATTCTAATGGAAAAGCTTGGCTGCCTCAGCTGCTTGTGGCTCTGCTCTCCAGCTGGACAGCAGTTCTGGCTGTCCAGACAAGCCCTTCAGACAAGCTCTTTGGCTTCTCCAAAGGCAGGAGAAAGCAAATCTGTACTGGAAAAGGGCAAAGATTCTTTCCTGAGATTTCCACTTGCATAGATAGATCATGGTGGGAGAGCTTTTCCCTTTGCATGGATCAGAGTGGCAGGCCTCTGATGTGCGGATTTTCTATCATTTGTGGGGCTGGTCCAGAGCACACATTTAGGATATTTCAGTGAAGTATTAAATTGCACATTGGTGGCTTGTACAAGTCCTTCCTCAGCAGCTGTCAAGCTCCATCCCTCATTCCCAAGGGCTGGGGAGGATGGTGTGGCTGTGTGAGCAAGGCACAGCTCCCTGCTCAGAATAATCCCCTTCTACAGGAACTGGGCTCTGTCCCGATGTCCCACTGTTGTGTCTGGACAGTGTAGCAGGCTTTGCTGACTTCCAGAGGCTTAGGGCAGATAAAGTGGTGATCAGAGGGTAATTGCTGTTGACAGTGGGCAGTGGGCTGCTTGCTGGTGAAAAGGGCTGTGGCTGGGCCTGCAGAGGATCACCAGCCAGGCTGTGTCCTCTTGCATGGTTCCTGTGGCAGTAAAAGGTCCCACATGTTTAGGAATACATTCCTTACATCGCTTTTAAAAATAAGCAGCTGCATGTAAACACAGCTCTCCCTTTATCCCAAAGAAATGAAAAAACTAAGGAGTAGTTAGTGCCCTCTGTGGAAACTACTCCCATTTGCCCCAGTCTTTGCCACTGAAAATTCGTGTACTGTCTTCTCCCTGAAAGCTGTGGCTGCCCCATCCCTGAAAGTGTCCAAGGCCAGGCTGGATAGGGCTTAGAGTAACTTAGTCTCATAGAAGATGTTCCTGCCTGTGGCCAGGAGGCAGAAGGAGGTGGGCTTCAAGCTCCCTTCCAACCCAAACCACTCTGTGGGTCTGTGAAATAGGAAACTTGGCTCCTGCTGTGCTTTCAGCCAGCTGGCAGAAGCTGGGTCAGATGCCAAGGAGTCAGAGAATTTTAAGGTCTTGCTGTAATGAGCACTGGGGGGACTGCACCTCTGCCAAAGCAACTTCCTTGAGCATTGGAAGCTCACAGTAGTGTTCTGGTGCTGAAAATACCTGCCTAAAGAGTTGAGATCCTGGAATTCCTGTGAAGAGTGTTGGCATCTCAGGGAAGCTGCCCAAAAATGCAGACAGCTCAGGCCATGCAGCATTTCTTCTTCCAGTAAGTTCTGAATTAGCAGATAAATTATGAATGCAACCTATGATTTCAGAATGTAGTGGGTACCTGCTTTTCTGGATTGTTCTGTCCTTTTACAGTGTGTTATTCCAGTTAGGAATCCAAGGATGCTTTAAGAGTACTCCTTTGTGAAGTAAAAATGATTTTTGGGTTGATATAATGATACATGAAGGCATGAGTGCTTTTAAGGTTGTTAATGCAGAGCTCTCATGTTCCTGGGTAAGTGTCTGACTTGGAAAGTCATGGATTCAATGCTCTTAAGAACTGGAAACTGGGGGTAAAGCCTGGCCACTCTAAGCTGCAAAATCAAGCCCTCCCATACCCAAACTGGGTTTGGTTCCAGCATCCTGGGTACCCAGGTGTGCACCTCAGCAGTGGGCCAGGCTTCACATTGTTGCTGACTTACTTCTTCTTACCTGCAAACCAAATTTCAGAGCCTCTATAGGTGCTTTTTCCACACTTTTGGACATTGATACAGATGATGATTTTGCAAAATTGGACATTTTTTCCTTTTTATTTTTTATCTTTTATTGCAGCTGTGTTTAAAGGGCGCTACTGATACTGAATTGAAGAACTTGATGTGGTGTAAAGTGACAAAGGGATGGGTTTGCTTGGTTTATTGTGGCCAATATGTGACCCACAGGCTTCTACATGTCCTCTGTTTGTATGTAAGCACCAGCAGAAGGTGTCGCTCTGGTCTCCTAAAATGCCAGACCCAAGTGCTCAAGTCTTCCTTATACATCCAAAAAAATTCTGGCCTTTACTCAACAGAATATTCTTCTGGGATTAAAATAGAAAAATTCCGTTTATTACTATTAAAGTCTCTGAGCTACATGTGTAAGTTGCTAAAGTGAAGGAAGAGTGACAGCTGGTAATAATGTCTTGGTGAAAGACCTGGAATTGTCAAGAGACTGTTTTTAATACATTTTCATATTTCAAAATTCAGGGTCAAAGCCAGACTCCAGCCCTACTCATAATTAAGTTTTTTGAATAATGACATGTAGTAAGTATGTATTTTTAACTTGTTCTAAAAAAAAAATTCCACAAACAAAACTAACCACCAAATCACCTCTACCTCCAAAATAAAATTATGATGAAATTCTTGCTATATATAGGGAGAGAGACAAATAATTAAAGAAATGGGGAATGGGAGGATTTCTTGCTACTAGGAAAGCAGGAATTCCAGGAGACATGGTCTGTAGTTCTAGGATAACTAGCTTTTGGCTAAGTTGACTGTTAGGGCTAAAGTCCAGCTAAAAATAAGGTGCAGAGCAGATGAGCCAGGGCAAGTCCTGGGGCTGTGCTAAGCCAGCGCGGAGCTGTGATCTGGTATTAGTGGTGGCCAGGCAAGCTGCTGGTGTGTCCGTGGGCTGTGCAGAGAGCAGCCTCTGTGGCTTCTTCTCTGCTTGTCCAGTGTCCTCCCTCAGCTTTTGATTATTAGAGGGCAGTATCTTTATTCCAAACAAGCTTGGTTTGAGCCTGAGCCTTATTCCTCTTCTTTTGATTGTATGCTAGAGCCTCACAGTGACAATTCCACCAGCACCATCCCTGCTAAATTTCCACAGACCTAAAAGCACGTTCACCATGAATCAGGTGAGTGCAGAGCTGTTGCAGACTGTCCAGGGAGTGTTCTCCAGCACTGAGATCTCTGGAACAGGCTGGCATTCCTCTTTGCTGTTTGTTTCTGGTCATGGGATGGAAAAAGAACCGTTAATAGCTGACCTAAATTCAGGCTATTTAATTATAGTTTCCTTAAGTTCTGGTTTTGTTCTGTGTGTGTTTGCTGCCAGGTAAGGATAACCTGCAGTCCTAGAAAGCCTCATGCCAGGGAGGGAAGTGATGACAAGAAAATTACAGGGTAAAATTCCAGCCTTTTCTATTGGAAAAGTTTATCCTGAGTTGGCTCTAAACATAATTCAAATACATAGAGGATTATGCATTTCTACGTGGCTCCCTGAGTGTGTCGCTGGCATCGAGCCCTGGTGTAAATGAGGGCTAAGAGCTGTTTTCGCTGATGGTGCGTCAAAAGGAAGAGCCTTCCCGTGATGTCAGCGCAAGGAATATAGTGCAGGAAATCTTCCATCCTTCCCAGAATCACTCTGCAGCTGGAACTGCTTAGGTACCAGAGAAGCACATATTTCATGGAAGCAGTCGGCACCCCAGAATGTTTCCTTTGCTCTTTTAAGTGTAAGAACAAAGTAAGATGGGGTCTGTGTTTGTGGCCCATGGAGTTCATGCATTTCATGACTAATCCTGCCGCCTTGGGATTCAGTCCTTCCTTTAATCCCTGTTTGTTTGTCATTCTGCCAGTCACTGTCACTCCAAAGGTCCCACTGGAAGAGAACATAAACAGAGGTAATTCTCCAAGCTTAATCATCTCAAGAGGTCTGCATGTGAAGTCACAAGAACTTTTTCTCTCTCTTGCCTTCATTCCTTAGTGTGGTGAATCTGTTCTGAAAGTGGAGCTGTGTCTGAACCTGGTTGTTGGCATTTTTATTTCCATTAAGAAATGCTTTAGTGTCTTTGTCCTCTGCTAACACCTCCTGTGACACCAAGACACCTTCATGAGAGGTGACACCACCATCAAACCTTATCTGCCTCATCCCAAGACTCACAGACGCAGCAGCACTTCCATCCTCATGTGGTGGATGACATCCGGGTGATGGGTGAGCAGTTGGACTCGATGGTCAGAAGGGTCTTTTCGAACCTCAATGACTCTGACTTGCAGGCTCTTCTGAGTTTTTCTGGTTTCGTTTTTGTTAATGCTCAAGTGATTTCTTCCTTCTGCCCTGAGGGAAACGTTAAATCCAATGTTCTCTTTTGTGTAACTGCACTGTGTTTCTGCAGCAGCAGAGCTGGCTTGCTTTGTGTTATCAAAAGTTCATAGATAATATTTATTCATTGTGAAATATCCCAGAGAGACGCTCTGCAGGGGCTTCTGGAAGCACTTCATGGATATAGCCTTGAACATACAGTGAAACATCAAGTAAAACTGTATATTTTTATGGCCAGCTGGCTCAGTTGGGGTTGCTGCAGAGATAAACTCTTCCCTCAGCCCCTAAAAACAAACAAGCCAGAAGTTTTGGCAGCAGTTAAGCAAACAACAAACTCTCCTAGAGAGACAGTGACAATATTAAGGATCCAAATCGTGGAGTCAAGACTGCAGGTCCCAGTGTCGGTGCTCCACATGGGGAGGGAGTTTGGGGGCAGGGACCTTAAAACAGGACACATTCTTTTCATGTCACAAAACTGTTGTGGTAGTGGTAGAAAGTCATTTGATGCTTCTGGAGTAAAAGGCAATTCTTCAAGAAAAGATAAGGGAGAATGTGATACTTGCCAGAATTTTGTTTTTTAAGGACCTAATAAATCAAAGCACACGAGTTCCAGCACAACCCAGAATCTAATGAGAACATCCTGTCATCATATCTTAGCCCTGACGATCTGGGTGGTTTCTATTGCTGATCCCTCACAGTTAGGCAGTACCAGCAGTGCCACAAAAATGTTACATGTACACAGTGTGTGTGGAAATTAGTGAGAATTATATTGGAACTGTTTGGAATGCGTGTTTGAACTAAATGATCCTTTTTTTCTTCACTGGTTTTTCAAACGGCACACTCAAAATAAGGCTCAGGAGGTGGTGATAGGATGGACTGGCCTAGTTTCCTTACTTTGAGAATAGCAGAATGGAATTTTTTATTAGCTGCAGAACACATCTGTCCCTGGGGACATTTTGTACATTAACACACTCTTTGGAAAGAGACGTAGATTGATCTCAATTGGTTCCATACTGATTTCTCATTAGTTTAATTTTGAATTAGTGAAGGTGTGGATCTTCCCTAGATACTTTTCCTAGCTGTATATTCAGAAAAAGGCTAAATTAGGCAATTGAGCAAGAGAAGATATGGGAGAAACATGGATGGATGGATGGAAGGTGTATATGCATACATATTTAAGGAGTGCTTCTATCACTAGCATAGAATTCAGCCCATGTATTTTACAATATAAAATAAGATGGTAAGAATCTCCCAAGTGAGTGATGCTGAGGGTTCTCTTTAGGTACACAGAGGGTTGGTTGATAACAGCATTGCTGAAATTAGATTTAGGCAGCTCACAGCTTTATTTAATAGCAGGAAAAGAGCTGTAGTTCCATTATTTTACAGTTAGGACATTATTTTACTCTAGGACAAACACATGCTGTAAACCAGAATAACCATTTGTCTTGGCACAAGAGCATGGGCTGATATGTTCCTACAGGTAACACTGGAATTTGATTGGGACCCTAGCAAATTAAAAAAGGAAGAGGTAACAAACCAGCTAATTCCAGAATGAGATTAGGATGGATTAGTCTGTCTAGCTCAAATCCCCAAACAGGCAGACTGGTTCTGTGTGTTTCTTCACCGTTGGCTCATGTGTTAGCATTCTCCCAAGTAACAAGGGGTCAGACAAGAGGAAATGGCCTCACTATGTGCCAGGAAAGGTTTAGGTTGGACATTAGGGAAAATTTCTAACGGAAAGAGTTGTCTGGCCCTGACACAGGCTGCCCAGGGCAGTGATGGATTTCCCATCCCTAAAGAGATTTAAAAGCTGTGTGGATGTGGCACTTGGGGACATGGTTTAGTGGTGGCCTTGGCAGTGCTGGGGGAACAGTTGGACTCAATGGATTCAGATCCCTGTCACCCTAGGACAATCCCATGTGTTCTTTTAAGTGCTCAGCCACAGATGCAGACTGCATTCTCTGAAACACTAGTTGGCAGTACCTGTAACCTAAGATTGAGCCTGATTGTTTGACTCTGAAGTCTCTGAAATGCTGTGTTATGGAAAACAGACAAGAGAATAGATAATGGTCACTCATGTGATCCAGTACTTTTTGGACTGGGCACAGCAGTTAGGGAGAGGACCCACTGCCTGACTTCCCAGCAGGGTATGGGAAATTGGCACTGTGGGCACCACAGTGTGACAGCGTTCCAGCTGGGTTTCCTTTGGATGCTGTGCTTGGTAGCTTTGCCAGCTGGAGCGATTTTTGGCATTGGAGTGGGTGTATGATTTTCCCACTGTTCTGCGGTCCTGGGGTTGGCACACTTGAGAGTGCCTGAAGACACAGGAAGGGCCAGTTTGTGGACTTGCAGCCTTGGCATTCATGAATTCCAGGAGAAGTTTGCTGTCATAGGGGAAAGTGCCCTGATACAGTGTGAGTGGAAAGCAGGACTGTTCTCTCCTCTCCATCCACTGGATGCTGGTTGCTGTAGCTGGCTTCGTAGAGCAGGGAGATCCCTGTATGTTTTTGGGAAGAGTGGGGGAACAGGGGTGCTCCTGACTGTCACAGGGACACAGGAGCCGTAGTATGCAGCTCAGTGTGTGCACTGTGAGATGTTCCTCACTGATGTTCATTGCTCAGAGATTGTTGGAGTACTGGTGTAGATTGGGAAGAGCCAAGTATGCTACAGCTGGGAGGTTTTACCTGTCAAAAATCTCTGGGCTTGTTTTGTTTTACTGGCATAAGTGGAAGTAAATGCTTTGGATTTTGTGTGTGGAGTAAGAACCATGATAAATTACAGACCCACGTGGTTGAATGAATTTTTTAATTGGTTTTTTGGTGATTTCTCTCAGCCCTACACCACGAGAATAATTTCTTCAGGGTCCCTGATGTATTTTAGCCAGAGAAGTGGTGACTCCGTAGGTGAGGATGCTTTGTGGGAGGATGTTTCTGGAATGGAACTGGAATTCCATTGGTCATATAATGGAATCACAAAATGGGTTGGGTTGGAAGACACCTTAAAGACCACCCATTTCCAACCCCCTGCCATGGGCAGGGACATCTTCCACTAGCCCAGGTTACTCTAAGCCCCGTCCATCCTGTCCTTGAGCACTTCCAGGGATGAGACAGGAATCAGGACTCCACTGATGGCAGACTGTCCTTGCAGAGTCTCTCCTCACTGGCCTCGAAGCACTGAGTTCCCTGCATGGCCATATTGAGCAGCAGCTGAACGAGACCCTGCGGCGCCGCCGCCATGCGGGAGACAACGACCACAACATCGAGGTGCTGCTGGGGGTGGATGACTCTGTTGTCCGATTCCACGGCAAAGAACACGTCCAAAACTACCTCCTCACCCTCATGAACATCGTGAGTACCTTACAAAGCACTGGGCGGCTTGTTTGGGAGCTGGAATGGCTGTTGAGAGCTCTTGTAGGAGCACCAGGTTTGGGAAAAATAGCAATGGGATCAATTTGACTTGCTGGAGGAGATTTTCTGGTTTTAAGATGTTCTTTTAATTCATCTTTTTCACAGCAGTTTCCTAGGGCACATTCAAGGGTAATTCCAAGAATTTGGAAATATTTGAAAAATGGTAAGGGAAAAAAGTAAACTTCATCCATTTCTAGTAATTCTGAACTTTTCCCACAACAAAGTTCTTGAGAAAACTGATTAAAGTATAAATATCTAGAGGAAAAGGGGTTCTAAACCCTCAATGGCTCTCTGACAGAGCAGACCTTCTGGTAATACCAGAAGATCTGTCTTAGAGACTGTGGGATTGTAAGGTTTTCCAAGAAAGTAAGACCATCTCCTAAGGATGAAGATGAGGGGCTAATTATTCCCATAATGATTCTTGTTAATAATGATTTTATGAATGTAGGAATGATTCTTACATGTTTTACACTCTTTTTATTCCTGGAATAATTTTAAAATGATTCCTTGGGTTTACAGAGCTTCTAAATTTGAGAACTTAGAATCCGAGAGGAAAACAATTATTCCTGTATGAATTTAACCTAACCAATGTGATGTTTTCCAGCACATCAACTCAGAGAATCATTTCCTTTTTCCACATACCTTATGGAACATCAACATTAAATCTCCATTACACATTATTGCATGATATTGTCCTTTTGGTTTTAAAAACTTTTCAGTGTGCAGCAGGGTTGATCCATGTCCCAGACCACTTCCATGGCTTTTTACACGCCTGCGGCTCCATCTGCTGGGGGCGGCTGTGAGAGCAAAGGCAGAGCAAGCTGACACCCTGCTGCCCAGAGCCATCCAGAGAACGGGATAAAATGGGGGTTATGGTGAAATTTTCAAGACTCAAAGCTTAAGGTCAACTCCAGGGTCCTTTTTGTCTCCAGGGAAGTCACCCCTGTGACTAGAAAACTCCCCTGTTGTCTGTTGGCACAAGGGAAGTTGTGAACATTTATCGTGGCCCAGCTCTTTGTGGGAGCAATGCTGTTGCATTAATGGGGAGAAAATAAGAGAGGAATAACTGACCTTTGGGATGATTGCTTCACAGGACGGGCAGCCTGAGCTCTGTGCTCATTCTTTTACCCACTGCCCTGCTGACACTGCTCTCAGCCTCAGGGATATCAGGTTTAAACTATGGGCTGAAAAGTCCTTGTGCCAGGGCCCACAGTCTGGACAACCCCCAGTGACCTTTTTTCCTGAGGGGAAGTTCTGTTTAGCCTAATTGAAAAATAAAACAACCCTCTAACTCCTGCCCAAACCCACCAACCTCTGAACTGGGGTATTTATTTCTCACCAATTGCCCATAATATATTTATTTTGTTTTTAGTGGAGTGAGGAGCTTCATTGAGGACCTGCAGATGTTTCACACTCTGGTGCCAAGACATTTCTCACCTTCCCAGACACAGGGAAGGGCCTCAAGAAGGACAACTTTTGGCCCATCTGCATAATACTGTTTTTCTAACTTAGCTTCCACAAAGCCTCTTTTTAGTACAGAAGTGACCACAGAATTCTAACTTATGTTGAAAAAGTAGGGCAGCAGTATAAAAGTTGCTCCTAAAAAAAATACTCTTTAAACAAGAAGCACTGGAAGTGTTCCAGGCTAGGTTGGACAAGGTTTGGAGCAACCTGGTCTAGTGGAAGGTGCTCCTGCCCATGGCAGAGGGGTGGAACGAGATAAGCTTTAAGGTGCCTTCCAGCCCAAACCAGTTTAATTCTGTGATTTGCAGGGTTTTACTTTAAGTCTTTTTCCCGATCTCCTTTTCTTTGAGCCCTGATCCATTAAACATGAGAGGAGGCTTGACAAGTGTTTCCCAAAGTTCCATGTGAAGGGGGTATGTGATGATGGGAAGTGAATCTGCACTTTTCACTGAGTGGAAATGATCCTAGACTTGAATCCTCTTCTAAGGACTGTTGTGGTACAAGCACTCGAAAAAACATCTCCATGGCCTTGGAAGTTCCGTTGGTATCATCACTGGGTTTTTTTCTTTTTAATTTTTTCTCTTTTTTTGCTCAGGTGAATGAAATTTACCATGATGAGTCCCTGGGTGTTCACATCAATGTTGTATTGGTCCGAATGATCATGTTGGGCTACGCGAAGGTGAGCGAGCCACTTCTCCACCTTTCTCCTGGGCAGAAAATCCAAACCTACCTGAATTTGCTGCCTGTAGGAGCCACTGGGTCTAACGTGCTGCTCTCTCAGTCCATCAGCTTGATCGAAAGGGGGAACCCCTCACGCAGCCTGGAGAATGTGTGCCGCTGGGCCTATCAGCAGCAGAAGTCGGACCCCAGCCACGCTGAGCACCACGACCATGCCATCTTCTTAACCAGGCAAGATTTTGGGCCCGCTGGTATGCAAGGTAATGCAGCTGACCTGGAGCAGAGCTCTGGGCTCGGTGTTTCTTGGCTGGCGTGTGCCAGAAAAGAGGAAAAATTGGGAAATGCATTGTGAGCTCCTCATCTTGTTCGTTCCACAGGCTTTTTCAAAAGCAAGGAGACCTTGCCATGAGTCCTTGCCATTCGTATCTAACCATAGATTGAATTTCTTTCTTGAGAGTTGTAAATAAATACTTCTTAACTCTCTTCAAACTCCCGTGTGTGCAGGGATCACTGGGAACCTCAATGCACGTGACATTCCACTCCCCTTTATTTTATTGCATCTTTCACCATAGATTTCCATTTATAGACATCCCAGCCACTTTGACACCTGCATCCGTCCTTTGGACTCAGGGAACTAATGGTAATGAGCAGGAATTCCCAAAGTTTGGGATGTGTCAGAGCAGGCACTGGTCAGGATGAGGAGCTAGGCAGGCTGCCCTGGCCTTAGAGCAATGTTAGCTTTTCCTGGGGAAGTTTACTGGGGGGTCTCATTTAAAATCCAAGTGCTGAGCACAAGACTCAGCCCTGATGTCTCTCTGTAGGATATGCTCCTGTGACAGGCATGTGCCACCCGGTCCGGAGCTGCACCCTCAACCACGAGGACGGGTTTTCGTCAGCCTTTGTTGTTGCTCATGAGACTGGGCACGTGTAAGTACAACTTTTATCATCAGATCACACCAAAATGCTGTGCTGCACCACCTGCCTACACCAAGAGTGTTGGATTTAATGGCTTTATGGAAGCTGTCCTAGTTTTATTTCCAACCCCCTCGGAATGCAGTAGTGGTTGAAGCAATGGAGAGACAAGTGTGGGAAGAAAGGAAGGGGAGGCAGGGTGAATTTGTTTTCTCTAGGGTGAGGGAAACATCAGGAAGGGGCCTGAAAGGTCCTGACAGTGGAGACAGGAGCTGGTTTGAGTGTCCTTCACTGCCTTCTCAACCGCCTGTGCTGGTGGGTCAGATTTGGTACCTCTTCCATAGCTGCTTCCTTACAGTTGTTTTTGCAGTAGCTCTGAGGGGGATTCTCTGTTCCAGGCTGGGCATGGAGCACGATGGGCAAGGGAACAGATGCGGGGACGAGACAGCGATGGGCAGTGTCATGGCCCCCTTGGTGCAGGCTGCCTTCCACCGCTACCACTGGTCCCGCTGCAGCGGCCAGGAGCTCAGGAGATACATCCAGTAAGGCCTCCCTGGTGCAACCAGTCTCTGATCCCTCTTTTTTCAGACCCTCTTTCCATTCAAATCTCTGTAAGAAAAGCTCCATAAATGCTGTGTCCTCACACAGTGCTGTTCCATAGCCCATGCACTCAGGATCCCTCTAACTCCAGTGGAATTTGGAAAAGGCCTCAGATTGTCACAGAATCCCAAAATGTTTTAGGTTGGAAGGGACCTTAAAGCTCATCTCATTCCAAACTCCCTTCCATGGACAGGGACCCCTCCCACTAGACCAGCTTGCTCCAAGCATGCCCCACCCAACCTGGCCCTGAACACTTCCAGGGATGGGGCAGGAATTAGGAGTATACATCTTCTCATGGTATTTTTTTCTGTGTCTCTTTCCATAGCTCTTATGACTGCCTTCTTGACGACCCTTTTGAGCATGACTGGCCTAAGCTTCCTGAGCTGCCAGGCATCAACTATTCCATGGATGAGCAGTGCCGTTTCGACTTTGGCGTGGGCTATAGGATGTGCACAGCAGTACGTCCAGGCACCCAGGCAGAGACACACAGCAAGGGGGGGTGTGGCCTGATGGGAGACCTGCAGTGTCATAGTCATTAGAGAGAAGTTAATGAAGTATTTAAAGAGATCTGTAAAGAGCAGAGGGATATTTATGGGGGAAACTCAGTCCTCTGGGTCCTGTGGAATAAAGGGAAAATGAGTGGCAGCATGGTCCACATGGCACAGACTGGTGAGAGCAATCCCAAGAAAGAAAATGAAAAAAATTTCAGTTTTGTCCCACTTCTGGGTGTCCTCTTTCCTCTTCTCACTAGCCCAGGGCTGGGGGATGCAGGGAATAAGCACTGCCCTGAAGATGCTGGGCTCATTGGGGTGTGTGAGATGGAATCTGTGGAGGGGGTTGGATCCTTATCCAAAAAGTATAAATAAAATAAAAGATACAAATAAAGTATAAATAAAATACATAAGTATTTACTCATCCAAAAAGTGTAAGTAATCTCATGTTCTGCATTTCATCTTATGACTGTTGTGTTTTTCAGTTCCGAACTTTTGATCCATGCAAGCAGCTGTGGTGCAGCCATCCCGATAACCCCTACTTCTGCAAGACCAAGAAAGGACCTCCCCTTGATGGCACAGAGTGTGCCCAAGGAAAAGTGAGTCCGGCCTTTGCACTGTGTTTGTCTTGGGGATCAGAAACAACTGTTACGTCCATTTGGGTTGAAGGGCACAGGGGAAAGCGGGGAATTACCTGGCATTCCTGGAGTAATGTGAGAACCTGGGAAAAGCAGGAGCTGCGCTTTCCTACTGGGATATTCTGGGAGCTGTACAAGGTTTGCCATAACACATTTTGGGCATAGAGATTCCAGCTGAGGTGTAACCTGTTCTGTCACCTCTTTGTTATGTTTTTGGGTTCTGTCTCATCTGCAAAGTTTCTGTCAAGAGCCTTTAGGAATCCAGGGAAGCAGATGAAGCTGTTACTGTGGGATGGCTGCTCAGAACTCATTGTCCACACACACTGTAGCAAATGTTTATGTAGGCTGAGGATTAGTGCCTGATTTTTCCCTTTAATATCCCCATTAGTGGGTGTCCTGCTGCCAATCCATTTACAATTATAAAATTATACTCAGATACCTGGGTTTTTTTACCAAATTCCCTTTCTTTTGAAATACAGGAGAGCCACTTGTATAATCTGAATGTGCCCCAGGCAGCAGCAAAATATTCCTGTACTGTGCTTATACATTTGATTTGGGAACTGTGTCTGTTCTCACCTGTTTCCTGCCCCAATTCACTCAGTGGTGCTACAAGGGTCACTGCATGTGGAAGAACACCAATCAGTTGAAGCAGGATGGACACTGGGGACCCTGGACCAAGTTTGGCTCCTGCTCACGGACCTGTGGAACTGGAGTTCGCTTCCGCACACGCCAGTGCAACAACCCAATGTAGGTGTGGGAGTTGCACTCACCTGGGCGTCCTCAGAGGGGTCACTTGAAATGGCGTTTGGGTTTGGGGTGGACATTCTGTTCAAGCCCCTTGAAATAGGATCATTTTTTGAGAGTCCAAGAATTCCATAGAATTACAGAATCCCAGACTAGTCTGAGTTGGAAGGGACCTTAAACCCCATCCCATTCCACTGCCTGCCATGGGCAGGGACACCTTCCATTATCCCAGGTTGCTCCAAGCCCTGTCCAGGCAGGCCTTGGACACTTCCAGAGGTGGGGCAGCCACAGCTTCTCTGGGCAGCCTGTGCCAGGGCCTCACCACCCTCACAATTTATCCCTGATGAAAACCTCTGGAATGTTTTCTTCTCACAGGCCCATCAATGGAGGTGACGATTGCACCGGGGTCAATTTTGAGTTCCAGCTGTGCGGCACTGAGGAGTGTCCCAAGCACTTTGAGGACTTCAGGGCGCAGCAGTGCCAGCAGCGCAATTCCCACTTCGAGTTCCGGGGCAGCCGACACCACTGGCTGCCCTATGAGCACCCTGACTGTGCGTCCTGTTCTGGCCCTTTAGTGACACTTTGAAAGGGTTTGAAGCCATTCCCCTTGGCCTGGATATCTCAGGGACAGGCCCAGAACTCCCAGAAAAGCAAATAAGTTGGTTCCCTCCCCACCCATTTGTCTGCTTTGTCTGAAAATCAATAGTTTTGCCTTAAATTCCAGAGTTTAACACCCAAATTCCCTGCTCCGACTCAAATTTTTCCATTTTAGCCCCAAACAATCCATTTCTCTCCTACTTATCTCTAAAACTGACAGTTTTGACCCTAAATTAACACATTATGTCTAAAAATCAGCTGACTTGCCCTAAATCCCTGATTTTAACCCACATTTTCCCTACTCTGATCCAAATTTGCCCTTTTTACTGCCAAAGTCCCAATTTTCCCCCCAGACATGTCCCTTTATCCCTGAAATTTACTTTTTTGTTCCAAAGTTGCAGAATTATGTCTCAAAATCACAAGTCTTGCCTTAATTTCTCTATCTTCACCTAAAATCCCCCCTTTCCCCCGAGGCTCCCAGTTAAGGCCAAAACTTTGCCTTTATGGCTTCAAATTGCTTGTTTATACCTAAAATGCATACTTTTTACTCAAAATGGCCACATTGTATCTCAAAACCACCAGTTTTACCCTCAATCCCCAGGTTTCTGCCCGAACATCCCCGTTTTCCCCAAAAATGTCCATTTTCCCCCCAAAATTCCCTACATGTTCCTTCCCAAACCAGCCCATTCCACTGCTCTGCCCATCCTTACCCCCAAACCTGCCTGTCTGTTCTCACTCCATCGGTGGGATAGTTGTCAGGAAGGATCACTGTCACCTGGATCACTGTCCTCCATGCAGTGCTTTCTTTTCCCTGGCTCCACAGCTCCCAAGAGATGTCACCTGTACTGCCAGTCCAGAGAAACAGGGGACGTGGCTCATATGAAGCAGCTGGTGCACGATGGGACTCGCTGCTCCTACAGGGATCCGTACAGCATCTGTGTCCGTGGGGAATGCGTGGTGAGTGGCAGCTTGTCTGGGCACAATCTGGGGACAGCTCATGGGAACAGCTCATGGGCAGAGAGGGACTTTACAGATGTCTCTAATTTCCATATTTGCAGTATTGTATTCCTCTAATTCCTTGAAATTTAAATTAAATTAGAGAAGAGCTCCAGACCTGGTCCATGGAAATGCTCTTCTTCTCTTCCACTGATTCTTATCATAGAATCTCAGGCTAGTTTGGGCTGAAAGGGGCCTTAAAGACCATCAGTTCCACTCCCCTGCCATGACCTTCCACTGGACCAGGCTTCTCCAAGCCCCATCCAACCTGGCTTTGAGCAATTCCAAGGACAGGGCAGCCACAGCTTCCCTGAGCAACCTGTGCCAGGGCTTCTGCACAGTTATAGGGAAGAATTCCCTCCTAATATCCAGTCTTGCCCTTTTTTTTTCTGCAGAAAGTGGGCTGTGACAAGGAAATTGGCTCCAGCAAGGCTGAGGACCAGTGCGGGGTCTGCGGCGGGGATGACTCCCACTGCCGGACCGTGAAGGGGACCTACACCCGCACTCCTAAAAAGCTCGGTAGGCATAACATCTGCCTACAGCTGCTGGAACTCCTGCTGGCTCTGGGGTTTGTGGGACACTCACTGACACGAGATAATGCCA
This sequence comes from Acrocephalus scirpaceus scirpaceus, assembly GCA_910950805.1. Classification (NCBI taxonomy): domain Eukaryota; kingdom Metazoa; phylum Chordata; class Aves; order Passeriformes; family Sylviidae; genus Acrocephalus; species Acrocephalus scirpaceus. The sequence continues at coordinate 63,486,276 of OU383778.1, read as the reverse complement.
TAATCGTTCAAACCTTGGGAATAATGGATATAACACCATGCCAAGAGGCCATCCGTCTCTGAGCCTGTTCAGAATAGGCTGCTGTCCATCGGCCCCTGATGTGGATGGATATGGATGTGATGGAGGTGTTCAGGGAATGCTGATAGTTTTTCCCTAGCCTGGGTAATCTGGTCATTAAGACTATTAACCCCAATGGCTAATTGACTTCTTTCTACAGGGAAACATGTAAGCAAGAGGTGCCAAAAAGAATTCAAGTTTCTAGAAAACAGTTTCTGCTAGTATCCAACTTAAAATCCTGCCTGGATTTCCCAGCTTCCATGGACTGGTCATCTTGCCCAGATGTGTCCAAATCTGCTGTGAATGCATTTGTCTGTGATTAAATTTATATCTTTTGCTTGTAAAGAGCGGCTGGGTGACACCCCATCAGTGGAATGACCAGGCTCTCAGAACACTAATTCAAGGTGTTCTGTTTAAGGGAAGACCAGAGGAGCCTTTCCCTTACCCAGAGGAGCTCACAGTGTTTCCCTTTCTGGGACAAAGGAGACTAAAACAATCTGGGTATGTGCAACGGCTTGTAGGGAGAGAGGCATCCATGGGAATGGCAGTTCCTATCTTCCTGTAAAAATGGACAGGCCAAACCAGGCAAAAACTTGATGTTCCCTGTGCTCCAAAGGCGATAGAAGAAAAGACTGGAAATGCTGTTGGGCACAGGCACTGCTCAGCCAGGACTGTGATTTTCCCAATTCCCGGCTCTTCTGTTCCTTCACTTGGCTTTTCTCGGGAGCTGTGAATGTCAGGGGCAGGACAGGCTGCCAGTACATCCAGTAGTCCCAGAATCCAGTGATTTTGCTTAATTAAATCTGCAGTTGTTAAAAAGAAAACAACAGGAATATAAAAATCCCATGTATTCAGAGAACTTAAGGGGCTCTTGATTAAATCTTGATCTCTAAGTAGCTGTGACCAATCCCTAGAAGGGATTCTAGTCTTCCTAATGGCAGTGCTACCTTAATTTTACACTAATTACCTGTGATTTGCACTGGTAAATAATTGAAATTGAAACTAAGAATACTTTTCTTTGGGAACAACTTTTTACTTTCATGGTCATGCAGACATGACCATCTGAAAGGGCAGTCAGTAAGTTCCAATCCAACAACCTGGCTGAGGACTCATTTGGGAAAGTAGTGAGAAAGACTTGTGCTTGTGTCTTTGTGTGCTGAGGAACACAAGAAACATCTTTTTTTTGCCTGAATTGTTGATAGATCCTGCTTGGAGCAGCACGGCTGTAAATATTAAATTGATCCCAGCTGGGAAGTGGCAAATCAATCTGTAACTGGTGTCTCTTCTCTCCCTGGAAGAGAAGAACCCAGGGAGGGCCTGTCCCAAATGTTACAAACCAATTTGGCCCCATGTCTCCCAGTCCTGCTCATTGGGTGCTGCTGGATGCCCTCTCCTGCAAGCTGAGCTGGGCCATGCCCTGTGCTCCTGACTGTGGCTGTTCCTTTCTCTTTTCCTCCCTGCTGCCTCCACTGACCCTGCACATGCCAAAGGATACCTTAAGATGTTTGATATCCCTCCCGGGGCTCGACATGTGTTTATCCAAGAAGACGAGGCCTCTCCTCACTTTCTTGGTAAGTGTTTTTCTGCTCAAGTTTGGTGTGAGGCTTGAGAAGAAGCACAGGGTACTCATGCCGGAGAACCTGAGGGATGAGAGAATCTAATAAAGGGGTTGAGTAAACATGGCCTTTCCAAATTGCATGGTCAGGGCTTAGTCCTGCAGCTCAGCAAACAAATATCTGCTCATTTGAATTCTCCAAAATATTAAACTGACCCAAATTTGCATGTTTAGTAACCAAGGATTGTAATGACTCACGTGAAAGTGGGAACTGCCGGGGTGAATCAAATTCAGTATCTTTTAATTATTCCTATGGTGCATTGCAAAAAGCTGTATGGTGTTGGAACTGAATGATCTTTAAGGTCCCTTCCAATCTAAACTGTTCTATGATTCCAGCTTTTAATGAATTGGCTTCTAATTGAAGCATCATCATCATCATAATCCCCACTGTACGTGGCTGTTGAGGTGTGCTGTGGAAGCCCAAATCCAGGCAGTTCCACAGGGCTTCAGTTCCTCAGCTCTTCACTTACAGATTTTATCATCACTTATGGATTTTAGCATCTGGGACACACCTGTGTGCACAAAGCAAAGTAAAATGTGATGAAAATCTGTTACTTTCATAATCTGATGGAAATACCCCTCCCCGTGCCACCCCGATTGCTGCCAGTGCGGGGGAGGCACGACAGGCTCTGCTCTCACTCCTCCCAGCAATCAAGAACCAGGCTACAGGACACTATATCCTGAATGGGAAAGGGGAGGAGGTCAGACCCCGATCCTTCATCGATCTGGGCGTGCAGTGGGAGTACAGCATCGAGGACAGCACGGAAACGCTGCACACGGACGGACCGCTGCACGATGCTGTGGTGGTGCTGGTGGGTGACGGGTTGGGCTCTGGGAGGGACCTTAAGGACCATCCCAGAGCCAGACCTTGGTGTCTGTACTTAGCAGAGGAATCAATAACAGTGCTGAGTTTATGTTTGCTTATTCAAAGATCATTCCTCGGGATAACGACACCAGATCCAGCCTGACTTACAGATACATCATCCATGAGGATTCGTTGCCAACCATCCACAGCAACAACGTGCTGCGGGAGGACACGGACACCTTCGAGTGGGCCTTGAAGAGCTGGTCTCAGTGCTCCAAACCCTGTGGTGGAGGTGAGCAAGGGATGAGGCACATGTAACAAGGGACAAATTACCAAAAAACTGGGGGAAGGGAATGATTTAGATTCTTGGCTTCCCTTTTTTAACAGTGGTTTGTTATTTTAAGGCTCAAGCTTAAAATACCTGAAGTGCATGATTGTTCCCAGGTGTCACACTTTCAGCCTGGGAAGAAAAAGGCTTCTTTGGGTGTGTAAATTCAGACCCCAAAGCTACTTTTGATGCCCAAACTCAGGCATTGATGCTCCTGAGCATTCCCTGTACTCATGCTCTGTCTATGGCTCTTAAGCAAATAATGGGGAGTGCAAATACCAAAATGCCATTATGGTAAATCCATTTAATAGGCCAGAAAACCTTGTTTAAACCAAACATAAACAAGAGCCTGAGTCTCATGATATCTCTGACATCTTTCCCAGGGTTCCAGTACACCAAATATGGGTGCCGCAGGAAGAGTGACAACAAGATGGTTCATCGAAGCTTCTGTGAAGGCAGCAAAAAGCCAAAGCCCATCCGTAGGATGTGCAACCTGCAGGAGTGCAGAGAGCCCCTGTGAGTGCAGCTGGGCACGGAGAGCAGGGATTGCTCATTCGGACAGGGTAGCCCCAGCCAGATTGGGTGGGATGAATTTGATGCGATGCTGACAGCTTTCCAGCCTGCAGTCCCTGAATATGGAGGGGAGTGTCTGCCTGTGTAAGCATGGATACTAATCTGATTGGGTGGTTGCAGTATATATATATGTGTGTGTGTGTGTGTATGTGTGTGTATATATATAATAAAATCATGGAATATATTGGGTTGGGAGGTACCTTAAAGCTCATCTCATTCCAGCCCCCTGCCATGGGAAGGGAGTCTTTCCACTAGATGAGCTTGCTCCAGGGATGAGGCAGCTACAACAGGACAAAAAGGTTAACAGTTGACAGTGTCTGACTCCATTTCCCTTCCCAGCTGGGCAGCAGATGAGTGGGAACACTGCACCAAAACATGTGGAAATTCTGGCTACCAGCTCCGCACAGTGCGCTGCATCCAGCCTCTTCCAGATGGCACCAACCGCTCCATCCATGCCAAGTTCTGCAGCAGGGATCGCCCTGAGAGCCGGCGCTCCTGCAACTGGACGCCGTGCCCCACGCCGTGGAAAGCCGGGCCCTGGTCCCAGGTGGGCAGCAGCAGCTGGGGGCAGCACCAGCCTGTCCCAAAAGCCGTGGCTGGCACATGGGAATTTCTGCCAAGTGCTGTGACACAGGATGCCCTAATCTGTGCCCTCTGTATCCAACAGTGCTCAGTGACCTGCGGGGAGGGGACAGAGAGCCGGCAGATCCTGTGCCGCGCTGGGGACCAATGCGAGGGGGAACGGCCGGAATCTGTGAGGGCTTGTAAACTCGCTCCCTGTGATGGTAAGAGAACAGCTGCAGTGGGGGGAATCATTCCTCCCTGGAGAGCACTGTGCTGGCAGAGAGGTCACACAGAGTCCAGCTTTTCTCTTGTGTTCAGTCCAGCAATCTCTGGATGTCACAGCTCCCCATACCGGGGTCTGTCCTGTAAACGTGCTCAAACAGGGTTTAACCACACTGGCCTAAGTTGTGTTGGCACACACTGGGGCCAGAGGTGAAGGTCAATCTAAAACCAACCTTGATCAACCTCTAAATCCCAGGGTAAGTTCTACAGGCTGCCAAATGAGGGAATAAAAATACATAAACATGGAACCAAGAGCATTAATGAGGTTCCTGGGAATCCATTACATTGTTTTCATAGAATTTTTAACAGGTTTTGAAGCTTTTTATGACCACAGTGCATTTCATCCTTTAGATTATTCACTCTGTAGGATTTGGGGTTTATTGGGGTTTTAACTCCTGCATGGTGGCCCTGACTGCTTAGGAGCTGGTAGGAAAAGCAGTCAGAACTCCTGGCTGGTGCAGGTGTTTTTCCTCAGACTGGACAGGTGGGATCTGTTTTGGGTCCTTATGGAACCTGCTGGAAGTAGAGAAGCATAACCCCAAATCTCCACTCCGTGGGTGGAGTCATGGAAACTAAACCGGCACAAATGGATACTCCAAAATGAACCAGGAGAGAACAGGACCAAAAAAGGGTCACTGTCAATATGGTAAGGTAAAAGGAATTGCACCTATAGCCCAGAATTCCATGCTGAGGCTGGAATAGCCTCACAATGCCTCATGGAGCATGGATATTCCCATGCACAGCTGCTGCTTTTACACCAGGTTTGTCAGGAACCAGCAAACATCCATCCAAAGAAGTTGAGTGGGATCAGGACAAGGACATGCCCATATTCCACAGAATTTTATTTATAACCCTTGTCCCCCAGCCCCGCTGATGTTCCTGTGGGGCATTTTACTGAGTTCCTTGGAACTGAGGTTATTCTCACCCACTCTGAGGTCAGGCTCCAGTTGGTATTTCAAAGCAGGAGAAGGCAGAGGCTGGATGTGCTTCCTGCCCGTGGTGAGGCATCCCCTGTGCCCAGGTGAGGACATCTTTCCATGCAGAAAGCTGATTTTGGTTCAAAGCTTCCAGAAGAGCCTCTGGAAGTTCTTTTTCCTGAGGAAAGGGATGCACATCCCTGCCTTCAGGGCGCATCAGGTGTGACCCACTGTTACAGCTTTCCATCAGTTCTACAGTTCCACTTGGTTCCTGAAAAACACTAATCTGAACAAACAACTTAATCTGAACAAAACTTCTACAACTTCCTGAAAGATGGTTGTAGTCAGGTGGGAGTTGATCTCTTTCTCCAGGCAGCAGCTGACAGAATGAGAGGACACATTCTTAAGCTGTGCCAAGGGAAATATAGGTTGGATATTAGGAAAAAGTTTTTTACAGAAAGGGTGATAAAGTATTGGAATGGTCTGCCTGGGGAGGTGGTGGAGTCACCATCCCTGGATGTGTTTAAGGAAAGACTGGATGTGGCACTTGGTGCCTTGGTTTAGTTGAGGTGTTAGGGCTGGGTTGGACATGATCTTGGAGGTCTCTTCCGACCTTGTGATTCTGTGATTCATCTGACTCTTTTTATTTTAAGGCATCTCTGAGGGCTATTGCCTGGGGTTTAGTTCTGGGAGGGGAGATTGCCTTGGCTTTAACACTGCTGATGGATGATGTCCTCTCAGGCTGGAAGGGAAAGGATTTGGGGTGGGTGGGATATACCCAGTGTGTGTAGGAGCTCTGGGAGGTTGGCACTGGGAATTGCTGTCTGTGCTCCTCTAAAAACGCAATGTGCCAACGTTACCCAAGTGCCCATCACTGGGTTCCCATCCCTGGGACATTTGTTTTGCAGATGAACCCTGCCTGGGAGACAAATCTATCTTCTGCCAGATGGAAGTGCTGGCCCGATACTGTTCCATCCCTGGCTACCACAAGCTGTGCTGCGAGTCCTGCAGCCGGCGAAGCAGTAGCTTCCCATCCCCTGGAGGGGCTGCGACTGAGGGGGATGCAGCACTGGATCCGGGCAACCTGCAGAGGGCTCTGATGGTGCCCACGCCTGCGGTGCCTGCCCAGGCTCAGCTCCTGCCCAGGAGCAGCTCTCCAAGCCGACTGCCTTTTGAAGCACAGCAGGCTGAGCAGCACATCCCACCATCCAGCCCCGAGCCCAAAGGTGCCAGCATTCCATACTGGAGAGCTCCTCTGCCTGGGAAGACTTCACGCCTGTTGGCTTTCCTGCACCAGTCCCCTGCCAACAGCAGCAGCCTCAGCTCTAGTAGTGCCCCAGCACTGGCCACGGCTCTGCCTTTGGTGCCAGCAGAGAACATGTCAGCAGGGGCTCCTGCACCAGCCAGGACCTCCGGGAAGGGCGAGGAGCGCACTGGGAAGCGATGGCCTCTGAGGGCTGCCCCTGTGGAACGATGAGCGGGAGGGCTTGTGCAGGACAGCCATGGAAAGAGGCTGTCTGGCACTCTGTGTATGACTCCGACCTCTGGACACTGCAGAGTGCCCTGCGTGCCCCGGGCAGGGCAATGCAGGGCACAGGTTGTCCCCTGTAAATACAAAGGACAAGAAGTGCTGGTTCACTTTCTGGTGCTCCCGGCCTCCTCCCACCCCTCATTCCCTGGCCGGGTGGGAAATAAAGAGGAAACACTAAAGGAACCTTCCTGGCAGTGAGTGGGAGTGCCAAGGGCTCCATCCAGCTCTGGGCCCAAAAGTTAGCTCTAACTTTGGCATCCCCTGTGGTTTTGGGTTCTAAACACCCTCATTGTAGGTAACGCCCCACTGCAAGCAGGACCAGGCATGGACACTCTATGAAACACCTGCCACAGGCCGAATGAACCCTCAGAACTCATGTCTCCCTGGAAACAGACATTGCAGCTGTTGGCTAAATGCAGGAATTTGGCAGGTTATTTTAAGAGTTTTGTGCTGTCCCACAGCTGTTTACCTGTATTGTTCCATTGCCAGGTGCTGACCATCAAGTTCTGCCCTGTGAGCATTCCAAGGGCTGGTGTTTAAAGCAACATCAGCATAAAAAGTCGACTTTCATTTGCATAGGAATTTCATTGCTGGCACTAGGAAGGGGTTGGGTGTGTTTTGGGTATCATCAGCCCCAGTGATGCTTTGTGCAGACCCCATTGGTACTGCAGGTGCTCTCCTGCTCCCAGTCCAAGCAGGTTCTGGTTCCCAGCTGCTCCCTGTGTCCATGCTGAACCAGCATCCCAGAGACACAACAGGCGCCAACAACACTCCAAATAGAAGATTTTTTCCCAACGGGAAGCGTGGATTTCAAGGTGTGAGAGATGTTTCTATTTCCAGCATGGATCAACTCCCAACCTCCCCGGCCACGGCGCATCCGACTGCAAAAATTAATTTATGTCCATCCCCAGCTTGTACCAGCCCAGCCGGCCGCGCTCTCCCTGGCACGCCGCTGTAAAGTACTTGTGTATTGGAGTGAGAACTACAGATATTTATTAAAAGTGGGGTTCCTGACAGTATTTGATGTACTAAATATTTACACTGAGGGCAGGTGACTCTTACTTTTTGCCAAGATCAAATCGGGAGATGGAATTAGATGCTGTGTCGTGTGGATAGAATGGAAATTGAAGCTGCTCAACTGCTGTCGAGAAATTGTCAGTCTTATTCTTTAAAAAAGGTTTTTTTATCACAGGTCTCTCTCATTTCTCAGTGGTCATCAAAGTTTCCATTGCTGCTCTCCTGTAAAAAGCCATTTAATGCTGTGAGGGGATTGGGCCCCCAAAGATACAATTCTGGCAACATCCTTGGAACCCTGTGGGGTGTCTCGGAGGAAATAAGGGTGGCACCGGCCCTCAGCAGGTTTCAAGCCCTGGGGCTGCAGGACAGGACGGACACCCCGTGCAGGAGCACAATAAATGCACAAAAAAGTGACAATAAAACAAACCTTCCATATCCCGAGGCTTTCCCTCCTTTGACTCACGTGGCAGCATCTGGTTTTGGCATTTTTAAGTTTCCTCTTTTCTAGCCATTTCCATCCCAGGCAGGACCTTTCCCGACTGGAAATAAAGATGAAATATTTTAACGGGATTTTTAAAAACAGAAGCTTTGCCAGTGGAGTGTGAGTTGCAGAGAAATTGAGGGAGAGGAAGGAGAGCATCAGGTCTCACCTGTCAGAGAAGCTGCACCTTAACTGGTGGAGTGAAGAAGTCGCTGTTTGAAATTCCCTAAGTTCCAAAGGCACGAAGGGCAGGAAATGCTGAAGGCAGAGCTGGGACCAGCCCGTGCTTGGACCCACGGCACGGTCAGGGGCAGCTCCTAGGCCAGGCGTGCTCGTGCGGCCTCCCAAGTACGGGCACACGGAGGGACAGACAGGCAGCCGCTCTGACTCCCAGAACATCGGAGGCACCAGGGAAACACCGCTGCCGCCGTTCTCCCGTGCCCCGACAGAGCCCCGGCTCTGGGATCCCCGCGGACGGGCGTCGCCAGGTGCAGGATCGCAGCGGTTCCCCGGTGCGGACGTCGAGCCCCGCATGGCCCCGGGACCCTGCAGGGCGCCCTCTTGCGGACACGGAGCGCGGTGCGAGCGCGGCGCCCCCGCGCGACCCCGGGACAGCGGTTCAGGGGGCGGGGCCAAGGCCCAGCGGGGCTGCGGGGGCGGGGCCGGCAAAAGTTCGAGGGGCGGGGCCATGGTGCGCGTGCCCGGGGTGGGAATGACACAGGTGCGCGGGGCGGGGCCGAGAGCATTTAAATCTTGGAAGCCGCCACAGGCGCCACGTTCTCCCCAGCGCCGAAAGGTGCCGGCAGCGGTTAGTCCCGGTCCCCTAGGTGGGGGGCTCAGGTGAGGCGCTTCTCTCCCCTTCCCTCTCTACCGCCCTCCCCCATCTCACCAAACCGCTCGCTGCCTCTCTTGCCTCACCTCCCCGCCCTACTACGCACCCCGACCACCCCCTGTCCTTCCTGCCTGCCCCCTTCTCCAACCTGGCCCTCGCTTCTATTCCTCCTCTGTTCCCTTCTTCCTGCTCCCTCCTCAGCCCAATACCCAACCTGGCTCTTCCCTCTGTTCCTCTTCTATCCCCCCTGCTCCTCCTTTCTCCACCGTCCCCGTCCCACCTGACCTGGTGTCCCCCATCTCCCCTACGCACCTCCTTATTCTCCTTATCCCGGCCCCTCCCCAGGCCCCCCTCCTCCGAAGGGGTCAGGAAAAGAGGAGATTTCTGTCGTTTGATACAAATACATAATCACGGTTCAGAGTGACGTGACCCCCACTGCTGTCCCCCCACCCACTCCCGGACCCCTGTCCGGAGGGGGTCCTGGCGAGGTGCTGGGAGGGGAGGATCCGAAGTGGAGGGGCGAGGGGGGGCGGGCCCCCACCCCTCCCACCCCAGATCCCCTTCCTTCGGCAGGGTCCCTCCCTAACCCAGCCCCTCCCCCCCAGGCCCGCCTAAGGAGGGGACCCATCCTAAAGCGCGGGGGCGTCCCCACCCACCCCAGGACGCCTCCCTGAGGAGGGAGCCCACCCCGACCCCCCGGTGTGATGTGGGGACAGCCGCACACCCGGCAGTGCGGGGCGGAGTTGTGCGTGGGGGACCCGCAGAGCGGCTCCGGCCCCGTGTGGGGATTCCCGCCGGGGGCGCCGGGCTCCGGCCCTCTGGGCTTTATTATCCGGCGGCTGCGGGACAAGAGAGAAAGGGATAAAGGACAGAGAATAGGCGTAAGAGGAACAGAGGGACGATAAAGGGGACAAAGAGGGGAGAAGGGGGACAGAGGGGCGATAAGGAGGTGCGAAGGGGAGATAGGGGAACACCAGGTCAGGTGGGACGGGGACGGTGGAGAAAGGAGGAGTAGGGGGAATAGAAGAGGAACAGAGGGAAGAGTTGGGTAGTGGGCTGAGGAGGAAGCAGAAAGAAGGGACAGCAATAGAAGCGGGGGTCAGGTTGGAGGAGGGGGCAGGCAGGAGGGGCAGAGGGTGGTCGGAGTGCGTGGCAGGGAGGGGAGGCGGGAAGGTGAGGCAAGAGAGGGAGCGAGCGGTTTGGTGAGATGGGGGAGGGAGGTAGAGAGGGAAGGGAGGAAGGAGAGAAGCGCCCCACCTGGGCCCCCCACCCCGGAGTCCGGACAGGCCGTTGCCGGCACCGGGGAAAACATGGCGCCTGTGGCGGCTTCCAGGATTTAAATGCCCTCGGCCCCGCTCTGCGCAGCCGCTTTGGAGCCCCGCGCACCTGTGCCGGCCCCCGCCCCCGCGCCCCGTGGCCCCTCCCTGCTCACGTGCGTCATCCCCGCGCCGCGCACGCGCTCTGTTGTCCCCGGTCCGCACTCTTTGGCTCCGCCCCCTGAACCGCTGTCCCGGGGCCACGCGGGGACGCCGCGCTCCGTGTCCGCCAGAGGGCGCCCTGCGGCGTCCCGGGCCCACGCGGGGGCTCTGCCTCCGCACCGGGGAAGCGCCGCGATCGCGGTCCCGACGCCACTTCGGTCCTCCTGACTGGGGAGAGGCCGCACCGCCCGGCAGACCCGAACAGCGCTCGGCCCCGAACCTCCGGCCCCTGGTCGCGGCCCCGCTGCAGCGCCCCGGGGACGGCGCAGTCCCCACGTGGGTAGGGCTGGCACCGCATCCCCGGAGCGCGCTCTCGTCCCAGTGCTCCCCGCCCCGCCAACCTGGAGACCACTGCGCTGCCGGGGAGAGCATCGCCGCCTCTCCCTCCCTTCCCTGGGGCCGCAGCTCCGTGGCGCCCCTGTGGAACTAGCGGGGCTGGATCGCCGTGAGTGGGAGGAGCCATGGTCTCCACCTGCTCCATTTTTCCCATGCCCACTGCTTGCTTCCTGAAATAGGTGAGACCTGACAGACCATTGGGCTCATCTACATCCCCAGGGAGCTGGGTGAGTATTCTGCCAATAGTACCGGCTCCAAAGCTTCCAGAGGCACCAGAGCTGACCAACAAGGAGCTAAGTAGCAAGGAGGTGGGCTCTCCATGCCACCAGGTGAGTGGTACTGCCCTTGTCCAGTTTACAGTCCCAGAATAGAAGCATTCAGATTGGAAAAGATCCCCAAGATTGATACCACCAGTTCCTGATCCTTCCTTTTCCCCTTGGTTTAGTGGTTGAGATGATATTCAGTTCCCTCAAGGGTACCAATCCCAGGGCCTGGGTAGGTGCCAAAAGCAGCCCGCAGCCCAGCACTCCTCCAAGCTGCCTTCACCTCCCCATGCTGCCCTCTGGACAGGCCCTGCTTTTCCAGGTGAGCTCAGAGCTGGGAGAGGTGTGCAAGTAGGGATCCCACCTGCAGGTCCAGGGGCCCAGAGAGGAGTGGCTCGTGGGGGTCCAGTGGACACACAGGTATGTGCACTCGTAACGCTGGTGGAGCCAGAGAGGCTCCAATGGTTGCTGTTTCCTCAAGTCCTCCAGTGGTTATTCCTGGCCTAGGAACATGTTCAGAAAGCAAATTTGATCATGGCAAGTTTCAGCCCAGAAACCAGAGGTTTTGTGGAGAAGCCCAGGCACACTGGCCTCATCCTTGCTGTGCGCAGGTGACAGGAGTGGGACAGAGATGCTGTGCCACTCCCAGACCTTCTGGCCACTCTCCATATCCAACTACTCGCCCAGGTATCCCAAAATATGCTTCAGAGGGTCCAACACTTGGGTGTCAGCAGCCTCTTGTGTCACCCCACTGATTCTGGGATCTTGATTCAATTAGCAAAGACTTGGCACATAATGAGGGAAAACAGTCTCCCATAAATGCATAAAGTTACTTTATTTCAGTATACATTTATTTAATTTTGAAAAATATAAATGCTAAAATATCTCATCATCTTCATCTTTTGATTCCATAAAAGTCACAATAGAAAGCTTCATAAAATGTAAAATACTATAATGTTATAAGGAATTTAATGTTTTAAATTACTGGAAAAAATCACTTTAATATGTTTGAAATGTTTTCTGCTTTCTTCCTTGTAATTCCACCATCTGATCCACTTCATTTCATCCCGAGTCCTTGTTCTCTCCTCCAAAGCAAACATGGACTTACAAGAATTAAAAACAATAATAAAAGTATCTGAAAGTGCGACTTGATTTAAATACAGATAAAAAGGTGTATCAGCCCTGGGGAGGGGGCAGCGCAGGCCAGCAGCCACGGCGCTGCCAGGGCTGGGACAGAGCTGGCTGTGGCCAGTGGCCATCGCACATCCCACCGTGAGCTGGGATCTTGCATTTGCTGGGGGAGGGTAATTTTTTGATGGCTGCTTCTTTGGGAGGGCTTTGGGTCAGTCTCCGCACTTACTCCCTGAAGTGCCCACCCAGGCTTTTCTGACAAAATACCTGATTTGGATTGAAAGGATGTTTTAGTTCTTTTCAAAGGCATATGGCATACAGAGAACCTTTCCTTGTCATGCTGCTGGTTTTTCCCTGCCACCGGAGGTGGAAGTTTCTCATGCAAAACTGCAGAACCCTTTGTCCTGTCAGCAGCGCTGCCCTCGGCACAACACAGAAAACACAACACAAAGAGAGAGGAAAATCCAGAACAGCAGCCAGGACACTTCAAGTGTATTTAACCTGATTTTTGGGGAGACAGGTCACTAGGCACCAGCAGATGGAAGCTGTGCCCATGGAACTGACCAGGATAGCCCCTGCAATCCACCTGACGGCACCTTTCCTCTGGGATTGCTACACATCCATGGTCTGGGCAGGATCTGTAGCAATCCCACAAGCAGCTCCTGTGTACTCCACAGGCAACGCTCGAGCCTGTGTCCCCACTGGGAGCCAGGACTGGTGTTCACCAAGGGAGGGGAGAGCACTGGCTAAAGCTGGCATCACACTTCCCAAGTTACTTGCCCTCCAGCAGCAGAAGGGATCCCAAAGCTGCTCCTCTTCAGGCCTTTCCCAAGTCTCCCCAGCATTTTCAGAGCAGGTTTCAGCTGGGTTCCTGGGATACCCAACACAGATTTCATGGAAGCTGAAGGGGAGACCCCTTGAGAGTGAGCAGGGGCTGTAGAGAGGTGGCGGCTCCTATGAGGGAGCAGATGCTAAAATTTGGCATTTAAGGTCTCAGCACCATCAGAAATCCTCTTGACCTCACCAATCCAGACTTGGTTTCACAAGGACCAAGTGGCAGCCACGTGCCCATCCTCTGTGATGGGATTGTCTCCATCAGGGAATTCGCCTCGAGAGCTGGGGTACTTCTTGTTTCGTTTTGTTTTTCATTTTTGGATGAAGCTTTTAGTGTGTTCCCCCATGTCCTGGTGAAGCCCGGTTACCCAAATGCATGTTTAGATGCACATACCAGTATAAACATGCTACAGGAAGGAAAAACCTCTCTCCTGACGTGATGTTCACTCACTTGGTTCCACCCCAAAATCCTGGGATGCCCATGCCTGGCCTGCTTAGTCTTGCTGCATTTCCGGGTCTGGGGCTGAGTAGCCAAGGTTTAGGGTAAATTCTGTAGATTACGGTAGGCAGGGATGGGATGCAGGAGGATGTGGATGTTTGCAAATCTGCATGTCGGGATGAACATCCCAGCAGGCCACCTTCAACTTCCTCTTCATCCACTGTGCTTGAGGCACACCTCAGGTCTTCTCACTGCACACACACCAGCGTTCCAAGGAAATCATGGAGCGATCCCACGTCGGAAATCAACAACAGGGATACAGCCAGCATCTGTCTGCAGCGTTGGACCAACAACCCGTTTAAGACTCTTCTAAGACCACAAGAGATTTAAGTCTCCTTCACAGCAGGGATTGCTCATTTAAAAAACTCCAAAAACCAACATAACCCTAAGAAAAACAGATGCTCCAGAGAAGATGATGTTAATTGAACTGTCCAGCCCTATGCCATGTCCTGGAGATTGTGGTATGATGTCAGGGGTTTGTTTTTTGTAAAAATCACATTATATATGGTACAATACATCTTTTACAGAAAGCCTTGCATCTAGAAATAAGAGGTAGAACTACTCATAACTATATGTTTCCTGCTGCAGGAAAAAAATTCATTTTTCTTTACAGTAATTAAAAAAAGGTTAAAAAAATTGTCAAAAAAAAAAAAAAGAAGTCGTAGGTTAGGCCCCCATAGTTTAAACAAAATAATCTAGGAAAATAACACTCTTCCATGTACCTGGATGGATTAAGTCCATTAAAGTGTTTCTTTAAAAAAAATTGCATAGGAAAGGGACATTTCCAAACATGCTACAGCAATGGCAATGGTCTGTCTGTGCTGGGAGTGAAGTACCTCCTCTTTTATCTACAGGTGAGAGCACGTGAGGGTTAGCAGCACATTCCGGCATCTCTGAGCAGTGGGAACAAATGCGGAATTAGCCTGGAAGTCAGCTCTGTTCTGCCAGACAAACACCAGCTCACAACAGCCAGTGCCTCTGGCATTCCTACAGGTCTGACGCGACATCCGTAACACTCCTGCCCTTGCTGCGCTTCGGAGCCAAGGAGAAAGCAATCCGAGTCCTGGGCAGCGTGGGGGCCCACAGAGACCAGGGGGTACAGGCAGGGAGGAGCAGTGGGGCGGCTCAATTACCTTGCCGGTGGGAGCAGGAAGCTTCTGAACATTTGGCTAGCGACAAAATGGATTTGTAAAAGATTGGACAGACAGACAAATCACAAAGTAGTTTCTGTTCCCTTGCTCCTCCAGAAATAACCATTGTCTTCAGGCTCAAGTTCTATTCTAATTTGAGGCACAACTTTTACTGGAGGTCGTGGAGGGCTGCAAAGAAGAAGACAAACAGGGTCAGCGCAGCACGAATGCCGGGCTTTGGGAATACGCAGCCAGATTTAAGGTAAGGTGCACACACAGGTAATCTGAATGAGCTGGTCTGAACGCTGCTCACAGCAGCAGGCAAAATCACCCACTTCACTGACCGAGGAGCTCCAAGTGTCCAGCACAGAACCCGAAAATGTTTGGGTTTGAAGGGACCTGGTTGAAAGGGGCCTTAAAGCTCATCCAGTCCCTGCCCAGCCATAGGCAGGGACACCTTCCACTAGACCAGGTTGCTCCAAGACCCATCCAACCTGGCCTTGGACACTTCCAGGAATGTGGCATCCTGGTGCTTCACCCCAGGCTGGAACAATACCCCTCAACTGCCATTGAAATAATAGGGGCGTTGCCACTGGGATGAATTTCAGTGCCTGTCTAATACCTGTAAGAACAGACACATCTTTGATGTTTCAAGGAATAAACCTGCCTTGGTCCACATCCCACTCCTGGTGCTGGGAGGCCCAAGCTGGCCCCAAGGGACTGGACTCTGAGCAATTATTATTTACTGCAATTTAAGATTATTATTTACTCTATTTTCCACCACAGATACGGAAAAATTTCCCCTTGGCAACAACCCTCCAGGCTCCTCCCAGTAGCTCCACATCTTTCTCCTGGTCTGATTCCCAAACCAAATCCTCAGTGCTGCAGCCAGGAGGCCAGTGGAGACTTCAGGTCTCTCACAGGTTCTCCACTCCCCATCCCAAGCACTGCCAGGGGCTGGAATAAGTATGGAATCAACTTGTTCATAATCACTTTGGGAAGCAGCAACCCAATGTACAGAATGTTCTCCAAGTGTTTTTTTAAAAATTCCCTGTAGGAAACTTGCTGTGTTTTGAGGGGGTGCATTTTTTGGAACCATTCCAAAGCGCATTTCCCGGGTGCTTACCTTGGCATGGCGTGTGATTGAAGGAAGGGAATTGTATCAGCACGATGTGTGGCGTTCAAGGAATGTTGGTGATTTTTCTCCTGGGGGAAGAAAGCCTCGGTGTCATTGCTGCAGCAACCATAGAGCGCCCTGCCTCATCTCCTCCAACCCACATCTACGGGCCAAGCTCTTTTCCTGTTAGCTGCCAGACGGATTTACAGCTGGTTGAGGTAACACTCCACTCCCATCTCTCCTCCGAAACCCCCTGGGGTGCCAACAGGCCCCGTTCCCCAGGAGCTCCTCCCTCCTTTCAGCCTTGACACTTACCTTGGACCTATGCCCCTCCGTTACCCCGCACTCCCACTGCTGCACCCCCAGTCCTTGGGAGAAACAGGGTGGCTCCTCTCTCCTGACCCTATGAGAGGCACGTTCTCTGGGGATAACAGCCCTATTCCTGCTCTTGCTGCAGGAAAGCTGCTGGTGGTGGTACTGTCAGGAATATACTCTGCATCACAGGGTTACATTCAAGCACAATCCCACAGTGGTGCTGGATTCCAGCTTTTTGTGGTATTCCAGTGGCCTGAAAAGTTTTATTTTGCATTGTTTCTAATTAAAAACCAGCAAATAAAATACTGGACTATAAAAATATGTAAATACACAAACCAACTACAGCTCAGCCCATAGCTGATTTTCTCTGTTCCATCTCCAAGGGCATCCCAAGAAGCAGGATGATGGCAGAACTACCTTCTTAACTATTGAGCCCTTAAGATGTTGGAAAAAAGGCATCTGATCCTAAAATCCTGAGTAACAATATTTAGGATGCAATTTTTTTAGTACATCAGGAATGTACTAAAAACATGGAATGAGGAGGATATGTGGTTGCCTGTGCTGATTTTGGATGATGTGCTGACATCAGCAAAACATTGAGGATATCCAAATAGCCAAGAAAATGTCTCCTTTCCAATGGTTTTGTTTTATAATCCCCATCTCTAAGTGTTTCTGTATCTAAAAGGGTACAGGGTAATGCTTAGCACTCCCTGAGGCCTCTATATGCTACCCTAAGGAAAGGGACCTGACTCCCTTTAAATCATATGGATGATTTAAAGATCTAAACATCTGGGGGTTTAGGCCCTGTTCCTAGGAAGCACTAGCCTGGCAGTAGCACTAATTTATTACTTTAGTTTGTATTTCTTCCCTCCCACCTCAGAAGAAAAGGGCATATGACACCCTTAGCATGTTAAAAAATCATCCCATGGGCAAAACCACCAAGGTCAGCTGCGATTCCTCACTTAAAAGAGGAAAATATAAAGTGGGAATGACTGAAAATAAAGATTAAATTCATCAATTACAGCTATTAACACGAGAAATTAAAACCAAAAAGAAGAGCACAAACCACCTAAGAAGGGAAATACGTTAATGGCCAACTGATCTCTGCCTGTGCAGCTTAATGACACAAATAATTAATTACTCTGTTAAATGCTGATTTTGCAACTGCCTGGCACCTAAGGGAACAAACAGTGACATGACAGTGCTGCAAATCCAGAACACCAAGCTCAGTGGAAAAAAAAATAAAACCCACCACCAGCAGGTTAACACCAGGAGGGAGAGGAGAGGAAGAAAGAGTGGGTGGCCAGGAGACCTGTCAGGAGCTGGAGAAAAGCACTTAAATTGGAGGCACCAGAAGGAATAACACTGATTTTGTAACCAGCAAAGGAAAAAAAAGTTCACAAAAGCAAGATCTGTCATAAAGCAGGGGCTGAAAATTAAAAGGAGAGGAAAAAAAAAAAAGAAGAAAAAGAGAATACTTCTGAAGTAAAAGGAAAGATTAAAACATTTTTAAAAATCACTGTAAATATACATAGATATGTTTTGTAGTGCAAGTCAGGGTCAAGCAGGCATGCAAGAGCTTAGTTCTACTCACTGTCGGCAGATTTGCTATCACTTAGGAAAGGTTCCTGCTCCATGATGTCCATTGGTATTTTAATACTTGGGACTTTTTCGAGTAGGGGCAGTCAACTGTGAAAGAAACGTGTAAAAGGTCTTAGAACATTCCCTCTGCTCTCTCTCTCTCGTCTCCCACACATTAAAATTATCCTTCATATAGTTCTGTAGGAACGGGGAAAAGAAAATAAGGAAAAAGAGAAAAGCATCTTCCAGCTTAGCTGCCTGATGGATTCCACTGGTTCCCCACTGCACCCCACTTCCCTTCATACCTTCATACTCCAAAAATTAAACTGACTGAAAGAATCATCTTGTGGAATTTTAAATTGTAATAAATGTCCTCCTTTCCCACCGCATCGTCTTAAAAGACACCATCCATTCTGCCTAGAGATGCTGCTGCAGGAAACAGAGATGGAAAATGCATTTGTGGGCAGGCACAGCAAGGCACTGGCTGCTGGAAAAGCTCATCCAAACCCTTTATACTGCTGGGATTTTTGATTATTCCCAACTGATTGTTCCAAATTGCTCTACAGGCCCAGATATGACATGGCAGAGGTTCCTTACGTCAGACTGGCTCAGCACCGTCTTTAATGCAAATAGAGTCAAGCCCAGTCCCAGTTACACCTCTGGTTCATCAATTCCAGAGCCCTTGGAAGACTTCTGTAACCCTGGCCCAGGCAGAGAAACAGCAACCAAGTCAGGATGAGGCACAGGGAAAAGCCAGGGTTCCCAGAGCTGGGGTACCAGCAGGATTTTTACCCCACTGCCTTCTATCACCCACCTGGCTTCTGCTTAACAGGAGGTGCTTGGAATTGTTTGGCTTTTTTAAAATAAAGGGGACTCCTCATAGCCAAGGAAAGGCTGATACTGCCTAACTTGGCAAAGGCAGGAATGTGAGATTTGCCAGAAATGAGAGACCTCTTGTTCTGAAGAGAACCAGACCACACACCGGGTGAGGGAGGACTTTCTGTCAGAGCAAGAAAACACTAAGGGGCCAGAGACTGGCTCTCCCTGGATTATTATTCTTATTTTTAATTTATTTTTTAACATAACTGATATCCAGTTGCCTTTTTAACATAACTCATATCCAACAGCAAGATGTTTCCTTGGGACTATTTTTATGAGGCTGAGAGACAAGCATAACCCAAATAAAGCACAAGCAACACCCAGCAGTTCCCTTGGCTGAACTTAGATCCATGTATTGCCCCCTAGATCCCACAGGATTAACTCTGGGGGTGGATATTTCTGGAAGGGAAAGTGTGAAAATAATCCAACCAGTAATGCCCAGTGCTGTATGCTCAGGAACTGGTAAAAGCAAGTGCTGAAAAAACCACCAGGAGTTAAGAACCAGTATTTTGCATAAAATGTCTTATTCATTAGATTAATTACCGTACCTGGAGTTCAGGAAAAGCCTGGGAAGAGAGGAAGTATCTTAAACATAGTGGAGAGAGGGAAGCCATGGCTCAGGATATGATGCTGCTGGATTCACACCAGTCAGAGGAGGCGATGGAGTCAAACCCTTGCTGATTACACAGTAGGGCCTCTATTAATCTCATTTTGGTTTGTGTCTTGGTTTTGAAAGACAGTTGTCTGCCAGGGAAAGCTAGAGCTTCCCTTGGAATGGAGAATGCCTCCCCACACCCCTCTAAATTATATAATTTTGCAATTAGGGGCTTTCAGGTAAAGATATGAGAATAGGAGTAACAGTTCTTTAATAGGAATAAAAAAAGAAAACAAAATACAAATGCAGTAGTACAAAGCCAAGCAAGCAAGCAAAACAAAACTCCTGGAAAAACCCTGAGAGAGTCAGGGATATGACCTGACCCCTGTTGGTCAGGGTGTTGGAAGCAGTCCAAATAAATCCTAAATGAGGTTCTGTGGAGTACAGATAACAGAGTAAGAAAAGCCCAGTGGTAGCAAGATGGGTCTGGTCTTCCTCTGGTGGAAAAACCAGATGCCTGCTGCTCCTGAGCCTCAGTTTTTATCCAGGTAGGAACGGTTGGCCTCCCCACACTGGGTGGAGCATCTCACACTGGAATGATGTAATGTGTCATGTCATGGTGAGCCTTCATGGCCCATTAGCAGCAGATACCCCTGGAGGATGGATGGGTAGTGAAGGAGATGAAAACACTGCCACACCTGGCTTTAACAGCTGGCCCATTATCAGAAGGCATCCGCCCCCGTCCTCCTTGGAGTTACAAGAGATAAGAAATATCTGCTTTTACAACAGATGAAACAGAACACAAACCTCTTGGCTACTCAACCCAAGACAGTTTGCTCAAAGGTGCTAAAGAAAACCCTTGTCCTGGGAACTGGAGGAATGACGGGACAATGCAGCTTGCCGTCTGAACTAAAAGCCAATCCTCCCAGCTGTTTGTCCTGCTGTGCTAAAACTGGGTTCTTTTCCAGCTCCCTACACCTCAGGAAAGGCCCTTCTTCATGGACATGAGCAGAAGTGACACCATGCTTAGAACTCACCACAGAAATGTGTTTAGCACTTCAATATAAATCTAAAGGATTTGAGTTAGACCTAAGCAGGAGAACATTTAAAGGCACCAAGACTACATTTCTTCTTATATATACACGAGGAAAGAGAACAGTCAAAGGCACATGGATCTGGTCCAGCTGGGTCACTTTTCACTATTTAGGGCATGCTGCCACCTGAGGTAGGACCAGAGTACACTGCAGAGGGCACAGATACTTGGGAAACATTTAGGTGATGAGTTTTACTAACACAGTTTTTCCCACAATAGGACAAATCACATCTATTTGTGCTTTCCAAAAGAGCCATTACAAAATATATTAAAAAAAAAGAAAACCAGTAGGACCAGAGCTGCTGGTGAAAAGCCTTCTCCTCCTAAAATGTACGAGACAACGAAGGGGAGAAAAGCATACGAGGGAAGCTGGAGGAGGCAGGGTGATGAGAGGCATTCTAGCAAGGGGAATGACATCTCAGCAGGTACCTGGTGCTCTTGGAAAGTGTGATTTCATTCCTAGCAATGCACAAACTGCACCACAGGCTGGAAAAGGGAAGGCAGTGTAGGAATTAAGTTTTCTTTGGGACCCATTTGCTGCAGCAGCAAAAGACTGAGCTGTCAGCTCCACAAGTGGCTGGAAAATGTCCAGCCTCAGCACTGGGCAGGGCATGGAATGTGCTGGGGGTTAGCTGCCTAGGAAGGAGGAACGTGACAAGAGTAGAAAGCTGCTTACATCATCATTGTCACTGTCCATACTGCCCTTCTTCTTTTTTTCTTCTTCTCATCCTCTTTCTTCTTCTTGTCCTTTTCTGGAATGACGTCGTCAAGAAAGCTTAAGTCATGCTGGGAAAAGAGGTAGTCCATGGCTTTTCTGACTGCCACCAGGGCCAAGATCTGCAAAGGCAGAAAGGATTCCCAGTCACATTTTACCTTTCATTTGGAACACTGCATTCCTCTCAGCTCTGCTTCTAAACCCACACTCTTTAATTCTGGCTGTAAATGAACATACAAAGAAGGTGGTGGACATCTCTGTCAGCTTAAGGGGTTGTGCTGTCACTACCTCTTGTCAGAAAAAAACAGAAGCAGTAGACACAAAACAGTATCATAATCACTTAGTACTCCTGTATTAGTAAAAAAATAAAAAAAATTAGCACTTTCATTTACTTTTGGAGGCAGGTTCAAGGGACAGCCTAAGAAAAAACCTCATTTCTCACCACTTGCCCAGCTGAACTCTTAAGAAATCAGACAGGTGCCAATCCATGTCCCCAGAATTTGCAGAATAAAGTTTACTGGATTGTGGCTGCAGGAAACTGGGGTAAAAGCTTATTCTGTGCAAGACTGCAATGAAAGCATTAGGAAAAAAGGAAGGAACATGTCTGAAATGGGTGCTTACATGGATGCTGGGTCTGACACTCCCAGCAGAGGCCACTGAGATCCCACATAGGCTTTACCAATGGTACATCAACAGGCTGGAAGCTGTAACCTATTCCCAACAGGCTGCCTTTAAGGACAACTTTGTCCCAAGCAATTATGATCCACAGCACAAACAATTCCCAGGGAAAGATCTCAAGTTTTGACTTGCGTAACTTAAGACGTGATTACAGATGTGAGGAATTACTCAGGGTGGAAAGATGCCATGAAGACACCCGTGATCATCCCACTATGAATTACTGTGTTGGAAATGCCTTTCCTCCAAATAAACAGAGAGTTGGCTATTGGCCGAATCCTCACAAACTGTAAGTTTGCAGTTTTTCGCTCATGAGTGCAGAAAATTGAGCTTCTGTCATCATATCCAGCTCCATCAAAGCTGTGGCTGTGCCTTCCCTGAGTCTGTACCATTCTAAAAAACTCTGTCAGCCTTGGGTTTCACTCAGATTCTAATACGGGCAAAGAGATTTTAGATTCAGCTTCCAACTTCAGTGCAACACAGCCATGGAATTGCAATGGAATACCACGTCAGTGGGAATTACTGATTTTTAACATCTTTTACAGGAGCACATGTCTCAGCAGGAACATTTGGAGGATTTTTTTACTTGCATCATCTTTTCTCATTTCACCTTTTCTCATTTCCATCTTGTTCTTTATCTGCGTTCTGCCCTCCCTGCTCCTCTCCCTTAAATAAGCACTGCAGCTCCTACCTGCCCCCACAACTGAGATTTTACTTGTCCATAAACCTGAAATTAGGTGACCTGGGCCCAAGATTTATTCAGAGTTTCATGAAGCTTTGCCTTTGCAGAAGTTGACCCATCTCCAAGCCAGAGTGCCTAACTGTGTCTATAGCTCTAGTAATAATATGAATAATCACCCATTAGTGGTAAACAACCTTAGTGTCTTCTTACTTGAGTTCAAGGAAAAGAGACATTCCCTTTCCCTCCCTTGGCACCCCTCTTAGCACTGAGCCGCCTTCTTGGTTTCGTCAATTTGTGCTATTTAAAAGCCAGGGAGACATTTTGTATCTGGTAGAATAGACTAGAACAGAAAAACTATGCCCCTCTCCTTGGTTCATGCAGCTCAAGGAGAAATCACAGCAAATCTAACCCTGGTAGCTAGGAACAGTCAACATTAACTACATTCTCCCGGGAAAAAATTAACTTTGAGGCTCGTTTTCCTCCAGAGATTTCTGTAAAGGCAGCCACGGCCACAGTGATCCCATACAGTCCTATATGAGTGCCACAAGTGGAGCTCTGAGCCAGAGACTCGACAGGGACAGGTTGGGTTTACACATTTACAGAAGTGTGCAAGCAGGGAAGGAGCAGGCTGTGGTGAAAGTGAGGGATGTGAGGGAGAGCATCACCTACCATGACAGGGAATATGATAGCAGCCACAGTGGACTTGAGGATCCAGAGGAGGGCCAGGCACACCACCTGCAAGAAGGTGAAGAGGTGGACCCTGCGCAGCGGGACGTGGCGCAGGTAGATAAAGTCAGGCTGGTGTTTTAGAGGCATCAAGAGCAGCTTCAGACGATCCATGAACTGGAAAGGAAAATGAAGAGATGTTGAAATGAAACCCAGGATGCACAAAAAAGAGAGCAAACAAGATGAATGCCAAAACCAGGGTCAGCATCACACTCTGGGGCATTTTTGTTGTCCTCCCCTTCCCTGCTCCTGCCAAGGAAAGACATTCAGCCTTTAGGAACAATGCTTTTGTTTTCCCCAAATAAATCAGGAGCAGAGGTCAACAGAGGCAAGAGCAGACATTGCATTGCCAGGAAACAGAACAGCATCTCACTGAAGAGCAAGGAAGACGGGCAGCTTTCCCAGCAGCGTCCCTTTGCCCTGTGCTGGACAGGATGGGCTTGGAGTTAAACCAAAATGGGCATTTCTCACTGAGTAAATACACTCTTGACCCCAGCCCCCCACCACCTGGGCCTGGAGCTGTGGAAATCCCCTACAGGGAGATGGCCCTGGGGCCAGCAGGGACAATCCCCTCGTTGTCCCCTGCTGGAGCGCGGGCTCATTGCCCACTGCCAGGAGCAGACAGAAGCCGCATCAGTGAATGGAAGCTGGAGCTGTTTTACAGAATGCCTGAGGGAATTCTGGGGCTCACAGAACAGGCAGTCCCTTCCCCTTAGGGCAAACCCAGCACGGAAAAGAAAGGCCACAATTAACAGGGTGCCAGAAAGCAACAAAACCACTTCCAGCCTCCTGGGCCAGCTACAGGTGCTGGGCATGAGAATGGCTCCTTACGTAAGATTTCCTCAACGGCAAAGAGAGGGGCTTGGCCTCCCCTCCCTGGAGAACAATGTCCCTGCTCGTTAGCATTGAGGAATAACACCACTGCTATAAATCATCCTCCTTGTTTGCCTTCAGTCTGTGGCAGAGGACCCAAACTACCCTGGGAGTGAGCCCGAGCTGGGGCAGAAGCCTGCAGAATCCTGGAATGGTTCAAGTTGGAGGGGATCCTAAGGGGATCCTCTTGTTCCATCCCCCTGCCATGGGCCAGGTTGCTCCAAGCCCCATCCTGCTTGTCAAAGACCGACCCAGATCTTCACAAAGCACCTCCCAGCACTGACAGTGCCCACTTGGCCACTCTCCCTTGGTCTCACATCTCAGGATGCCCAGGCTTGTGGCAAAGTTTGTCATCAGCTGCCACCTTTCATGGGTTTCTTGGGAAGGAAGAGGAGGCAGCGAAGGAGAAGGGTAAAGCTGGAGGGTTGTGGAAGGAGCCCTGTGCTGGTTGATGACTCACCTGCACGCCATTGAGGGATGCAACTCCCATGTAGAGGAAGACACCGTAGAGCACGGGCATGGGAATGAACTGTGGGACAAGAGCAGGAGAGCACATGTGAACAACCTCCCTGTATGCCATGCACCATTAACACATGGTGGGACGACATTCCCAGCCAGTCATCTATTCAAACTGCACCCATAAGTGGACGACACGGAGGAATGAACCATAAAAATAATAAAGCAAAATAAAGCTGAATCAACAACAAATCCTTCTGCTGTGTTTTGAGAGACGCAAGGACATTTGTGCAATCACACTCTCCCACTTCACCAGGACATGGACGTCTTGTCAAGAACCAGAGGGAATGATGCCAGTCGCTCAGCAAGTTGAGGAACAGGTACGCAAACTTGTTCCAGTGAGCTTCAAACTGCCTTTCACCTCTGATTTGTGGTGTGACCAGAAGCAGAAGGCAGAGAAGAAGAAAAGGCAGCATGACCCTGTAGTTTGTGTTATATCCTGTTTTCCCAGATAACACGTGACACAACAAGAGTAAACAGACTCAAATTGTGCCAGGGGAGGTTTAGGTGGGATATTAAAAACATGCTCATAGAAAGGGTTGTCAAGCCCTGGCACAGGCTTTCCAGGGCAGTGCTGGAGCCACCATCTCTGCAGGAATTTAAACGCAGCACTTGGGGACATGGTTCAGCGGTGACTTTGGCAGTGCTGGTGGGACTGGGTGATCTTAGAGAACTTTTCCAATTGAAACAATCCTGTGATTCCATGTCCAGTCCAGCTCAGTACACCATGCAAATCCACGCAGAAAGGCTGTTCTTTGGAGTACCATCTCAGTGACAACTGTTGTGCCAATCCCATCTCTACCTGCTCCATCTCTCGCACACATTAATCCAGAACTACTCCCAAATACAGGAGTATGGCTTCCCTTCTTTGTTGCCCGTATGTGTCCTTTCAAATATCACTTTCTGCTCCCTCAAAGTGCTAAGTGCTGCCCGTTCCTTCACATCAGGCACGTCTCTCTTTGGGAGTGAGAAAGGTGCAGGGACACCAGACAGGCTCCCTGGAATTAGTCTCTGTCCCTCACCACAGACGTGGGCAACCAGCCTGGCATCACAGGAACAGGGATGCTGGGAACAAACCACAGGCAGGAGCTGAATAACGGCCTTTGTGGGATTTACCAGCACCCAGGGAGGATGGAATGAGGGAGGATGGAGCTCCAAAGGATAGTCTCTGTGCAGTGCCAGGGGGCTGCCACTGAATGGCAGCTGCAGCCAGGCCACGGCACCCACTGTTCCCAGCACTCCTGCACTGGGAACTCTCCCCTTCCAACCTCTGCACTGAGCTCATTAAAAAGGCAAGTAACA
Source organism: Acrocephalus scirpaceus scirpaceus (assembly GCA_910950805.1). Classification (NCBI taxonomy): domain Eukaryota; kingdom Metazoa; phylum Chordata; class Aves; order Passeriformes; family Sylviidae; genus Acrocephalus; species Acrocephalus scirpaceus. Next base: position 63,460,534 of record OU383778.1, on the reverse strand, counting down.
CAGCAGCTATCCAGTGTTCTAGCATATTCCCCATCACCTTGTTCATAATTTCTGCAGGCATTTCCCCGGGGGCACATGAGCACCAAAGTCACCCAGCCATACACTATCCAAAGCCTCCCTGACTGCATTTTTCCTTCCTCCCGAGTCTCACTGCCTGTCGCGTCCTGTGAGCTTCTTAATTGCTAACTCATTTTTCTCTTGGATGTATTTGCTCCTTCGAGTGAGCTGCACTGGTATTTCCCATTCAAAGGTAAATGCATTTTCTGCAGCATGGGGTCTGCCAACACCATTGTGAGGGGACGGGGACCCAGTGGGTGGTTCACAAAGCTATTGGTGACCATGAGATTCAAAGCCCTCAGTGGATCTGAGGGATGAGACACGACAAACAGTAGCTACAGTAAGCAAGAGTTGAGCTTTCTACCTCATTTTCACTGCTCTCTTCTCCTCCCCTTCTATTTATTTCCATGGGTTTTTAAAAGTAAGAAAAATGTCTGAATACTATTTCACCATTCCATGATGATTAATGCTGGAGATCATCCTGAGGTGAAACCTCAGTACCTTAGCCTGCAGAGTAGCAAGTAGTGCTGTCATTTTGGAAGATTTTCTCTTGGCAAAGTATTCCCTAACAATGGGGGTGCTGGCTTCGGCACTCCAAGAAAAGCTGTTGCAGGCCAACAGGACTAAAACTGTATTTATAGGAAAGTGCCTGTCACCCTCCTAGCAGGGCCAAGGATGTTTCTGTGGAGATTTGCCTTGGCTGAGCAGAAACACCACCATCCAAAATCAGCACAACCACCACAAAGCCCTCAGGAAACAAAGCTGGGATTATTCCGTGGATTGCCTGGTTTATTAAATCTGGGATTGCCAGTGTTCAATTTGCCGCTGGAGAAGACTGAAATGTTCTGCAATGCATTTAGCAGTGCAGCTCTCTCCAGCAGGATCCTGCCACTGGAATTTGTTAAAGGTCCTGAAATTCTGCCAGGTCCTTCCCACTGGCATGTGGACCAGCAGGCATCCTCCAGTGAGGATCTTCCCCACAAATTGTCTTAGTGACTGAAGCAGTAACAGGGGAAGTAACAGACCCCAGTGGAATAGAGGAAGAGGGATCTTGCAGGGAGAGGTCATATAATCTAAAAACCAGGATTATCACAATCAGGTGTTAAATTAAAGGCACAGAAATGCCTGTTTGTGTGGAGGTAGAAACTGCTACCCAAGACACCAAAATTTGGGCTGTACAAACAGCCTTAGAAATGAAGAATAGGAACACACTGGCTTGTAAAGCCACTGTCTCCACTCCCTCCATAGGCAGCATCACTGCTCCCTGCCTGCCTGCTCCCCTCAGGCTCACATTGCACTGTGCTTCACAGCCCCTGTGGTTTCCAAAAACTCATCTGCAGCCTCCAGAACGCTCCTTCAGACACCCATCTGCTCAGTGCCACAGCTAGGACGCACGGTGCCGCTGGTCTGACATCTGCTCACACCATCGGCCTATGGATCCATGGATAAGAGCTCCTGCAGCTGACATCTCCTGCTGGACAGGATGTCCGTGCTTGGCACCAGTGTCCCCAGAGAAGGCAGCATCCTCCACAAGACAGGCATAAGCAGTTTTCCAGTTTCCTTCTATGATCCTGATGATCCACTAAGGATGCATTTCTCCATGGCTACATGCCACCAAATTTCTTGAAAAATAGCAACCTACCTAGATCGAATGGTCCATCAGCAGCAATCTGCCCAGAGCCTTTGCTAAACTCACAGGTAAATAAAGGTTCAGGAGATGAAGAAATGCCATTTAATTGCACTACTTCCTCCAGAAACACATCTTCCATACTCTGAGCTTTATCCAGAATATGTTTTCCATAAAATACAGGCCCAGTAGAGGTAGAAAAGAAATAATAAAAGAAATAATAAAAGAAAAGGGAACTTAACTTTATGCAAACATGGAGAAATAACCTTAAAATGAAAAAGCCCACAGTGCCCAAAAACCCCAGCCCTGAGCTTGGTCACTATTCTAGCAGGCTACAACTGTGTTGGTGTTTCTTTCCATAAGGTTTGGATTTAAGCTTTCAAAGAACTGTAAACAGTCCTTACCTTCAGGATGGGAGCCATGAAGACAGAGACCCCAGTCAGGATGAAAACGATGACTCCGGTGACTCTCTGCTCCCTAAAGCAATATCACTGAGTCAGGACCACAAGTACTTAACAACAACAGAAATCCCCAAAATTCATTTTTGCAGCCCCATTCTTCATCTATCAGCATCAGGCAGGTGGCTGGATCCTGACCAAGACCTCTGTTTTAAACCCCCAGATCGTTTTGTTACACTGTTTGGGGATCAACACAGCACTGCAACAGAGCCTGGGGCACGTGTTTACATGCTAAAGATTACAAACTGTGCAGCAGCACTCCCAGCTCCCTGCACAGCTGTACTCAGAGCATGCAGAGAGGCAATAAATCATCAGCCCTCCACGCTGAGATCAGTAACACGTTGTGAGCCCTGCCCAAAGCACTCCAACAGCTGGATAAATCATTCAGACCTTCATGGGGTGCTGAACATGTGCCTTCAGCAGCACAGGGCTTTCCACATCCAAAACCACCTCAGCCAGTAATATTTCAGAACACTGAAAGTCAGGCTATAAAATTTCCATTTAGTTACCTAAACAAACAGCCTGATTTCCAGGAGTAAACCCATTGGAAGACTTCAGACCACTTAATTAAGGCAACCAAACACAGGAAAAAATGCTGCATTAAGTAGAAGCAACTCCAAGTCCATAATGCTTCATTGGTTGCACTAGGTATGACAGGTTTGTATGTTTGACCAGTACATTTGCTAAGGAATTTGCCTTATTTCCCTGGATAGAGAAACCTGCAGGAAATTTATTTCCTTTAACACTGCGTCTGATGTGGCCAAATAAACTTTGGAGGAGTCACATGCGGGCTTGCCCAAGGAATTGGCTTTGGAAATAGGGAGAAAGCAGCACAAAATTCTTTGTACAGAAGGACTTTGCAGGCAAACAAGGCAATTAAGTATTCCTGGTTGGACACACCTCACTCCCAAAAACTTGGGCTGTTCTCCAGGGGCTGAAGTCTCCGTCTCCATCTTCAAGCTGTCGATGTGAGCAATGGAGATGACGGTAGCAGCCACGTACCAGGGCAGCCCCATAAAGGAGCACACAATCATCAGAATGGCCACCCAGAACAAATCCAGATGATATCCAGCTCCTTTCTGTGGAGGGAGACAAACAACCTTCAGCTTAATTATTCCAAATGCTACAGAGCAGGACAGAGGCACACCAGACAGGCAGCATTTCCTTCTGCAACATCCCGGCCAACAGAGCCGAACACCAGAAATATACTGGATCTTGTGAACAGCACAAGGAAGCATCTCCCTCATGACACAACCCCAGGCTCCTTCAGGAGTGCAACAAGAACAGCTGAAGCCTCATTCCCTACCCAAAGGAGAAAGCTGCCCTCATTCTTGACTCCTTTTCAAACATCTCTGATCCTCTATTTTTAAAATCCTTTAATGAAATAAAACAGGAAATCCAGCAGTCACAAGTGCCAAGAGACAAAGTGAAGAAACAAAAGAGCCACTAAGAAAAGGGATCTTCAGAAAAACAGCGGACAAACCTCTAAGGTTTGCTATTTTAAAACATATTAACATTTTTAAGTCCCATTCAATTTGATTTTATTGGAAAAAACAAATGATCCAGGCCTAGGATGACCCAGGAGGGAGCAATCCAGCTTCTCTTGAATAGTCCTCACTGTTTTCCTCACACATGCACTGCTTACCTTGGCTGTCTGGTGGCACAGGGATGGGCACCCAGCCACACCCTGCCAACACTTTAGCAAGGGTGAGCAGAAAAAAACCCTTCTTTCCTACAGCAGATCTTGTGCATGTAAGTGTTTTTTGGTGTGGAACAACAGGATAGGGCTTGTGAACCTTCAATTCCACAAAATACCATACTCACACCATAACAAAGGAAGCAGGGAATACATTTTTTACATCACACAGTACTTTGCTGGAGTGTTTATAACTCTGTCACTAAAAAAGTACAGCCGGTGCTGAAAGCAAAACCATGCTCAGTGGTTCATAAGCAGCAGAGATAAGGGGCCTCTTCTTCATGACGGAAGAACAGCGAATATTTTCATACAGTGTTTTAAAAAATGCTACGTCTGCTTCATCAGGTGCAGGAGACAGACCTAGAACTGTTTAACCATCTCTGAGGAACACAAGGGCCCAGTATTGAATTTATCAGATGATAAATTCACCTGCCCAGATCCAGGTGGCAAACAAGCATGTTCTGAGGGGGTTTTTTTAAACCATCAGCCAGCAGTCATCACTGTGCACAAGAAACCTTGCCCATTCCCTGGTACTTCAACTCTCTCCTCCAGGCTGGGCTCAGGATGGTCTTAAATTACACATTACTTGTCTAATGTTTACATTGACCACATGAATCGGAACATCCTCCTCTTTTCCAAGCAGAAGCTCCCTTCCCATTTCCAACAGCTCTCCTGATAACTGATGAAGCAGGTATCTAAATAATGACCCACTATTACCTGTGTTTTGAGGGAGCCATTACTCCTACGGGTCAGACCACTTGAAACATGCCCTCTTAGCAGGAAGGGACAGTCTTCTTTTACAGGAATTTAATATTTTTCAATAGAACTGACCATGCCAGGAAAGGGGAAAAAAAAACCCTACAGGCATGAAAAACTGCATAGCACTGGTCTGGAAAGTTTGTTTTAAAAACATGACTACATCTTAGGCTGTTACATATCAGCTCTTCTTTAAATAACATCCAACTGGGGCTATGCCCTTGGTATGTTCCAAATCTCTCCAGCTTACTGCTAGTATTTGACAGCACCGTGCAGCTTTGGCCACAAAGCCATTTTTCCTGCTTAGAAACAGCAGCCAGTGACAGGGAATAGGCTCATGTCCACAAGGGAGGAAGGTGGCAGGAAGAAAAGCCCCTGCAGGTGCTCCAGGCACAAGGCACACCCACCTTGAGCTTGTGTTCCTTCCTGTTGACAATGACAGCAGTGATCTGCTGGTCCATGAAGATAAGGATGGTCACCAGCAGGGCAGGGATGGCTGCTGCCAGGTACACCCACCATGGGTTTCCTCCGAAAGGTGGGATAAACCAACCCCTCTCAGGACTGGTTGGCTTTGAAGGGCAGAAAAAGAAAGTTTGTGTTAGAGGGGTAAGACAGGGATGATGATATCCCAAAGCCAGGTTTGCTTCCAGCAACAGAGCTCCAGGTCTGTGGCAATTTCATCCTTCCCATCAATACCAATCAAAGGTCCCAAGTACGGAGGCTGAGTTTAGGAGATAAATCAGCCAATTAAAATGATGCTAACAAAAAGCATCCTTACCCTCTGAGTAAAGCAGCCCTTTTCAGACCACTGACTACATTCCCATTCTGAGGGCAAGTCATTCCACACATGGCAGGTGTGAGGGAAAAGGAACCTCTTCCAGAAACCTGCAAACAAGCTGGCAACAACATACCTTGAATTCACTTGGCACAATTAGTTTTGGTGTGTCCACACCAACCAGGGCATCTATTCCACAGAAAATCAGAATGGACAGGATAATGGCAAAGTCACTGATGAGCTTCCGGGCCTGAAAGAGACACGGTACCATAACCACAGGAGCTGGCACCATGAAACACCATTTCACCCACTCTTTAGTGTCTACATGAGAAACCCTGGCAAGACAAGCTCATCGTTTCTTCGCCCACAAATAACCCCACCATCATGTCCAGTGTCATTTGCCACACATGCCTTGGTACTTTACTGTGTTCTCTGAAAGCCTAGATGGAAGCACAAAAACACCACAAACTTCCACAAATGAGATACTCTGAAGGACTGGCAGAGATTACATTGTTTGTTCTTCAAGTAATAAATCAAACTAAGCAGATAGGAAAACAAATCAGCCTTCTCAGCTAAATCCCTAAGACTGCAGTTCTCCTGAAGTCACTGGAATATAACAACTTAGAGCTGCCACTGATCAGACCCCAGAATTTAACCAGACAGGATCCACTGCACTAGTCTGGAACTGTGTGAGCTTTCCAGAGCTGTTGTTCCTTCCAGGTTTCCTGGGTTTGCATGGTTACAAATAAATTGAGCTGCATTCCAGCCCAGATGGAATTTGTTTCCTTTTTATTAAAAATAAGACAGGTTCAATTGTAACACAGTGGAACAGTAAACATCCATGCAGGATAAATCCCCATGTGTCAGAATGCCAGAAACAGGGCAGTCTCAGAGAGAAAGGGCTTTGGCACACACAGGAAGAGCTGGCTTACACACCTAGCCTGGGAGCCTCACAGGGGACAAAACAAGCTGCAAAACAAGCTGGTGCACCTGAGACACACCTGTAAGCTTGGAAGGGTTGCCTTCAGCACCTTTAAAATCCCTGCCACGTTATCCAAACAGGCCACAGCTCCTCCTGGCTCTTCTGTTGCCTTACCTGTGCTCTCCAGAACCACTGGGAGTAATCCCAGGCATACTTTTGATTTCCAGATCCAACATCCAGTTGCACTTTTATCCCAACCAGTGCAACCTGGCTTCCCTGCAGAGCATCCTCCCTTGTGTGCAGGACAGCAACTCCAAAAGGAAGACTGACCTGTGCCCTCAGAAAGACTGACAGGCTGACAGGAGATACTTACAGTGGTGGGGAAGTAGCGACTGGTCTTGAATTTCTTCAGGGCCATGGAGCAGGTGTAAGTGCCAAAGAAGAGGATGAAAGACATGAGGGTGATGTCTGGGACATAGTCACAGTTGTTGCCCACAAGTTGACCCCCATACTTCAAGCACTCTTTGGCTGTCAGAGCTGCCCAGTCAAGGGTGGTGTTGTTCTGCAGAAAAAAAGGGAATACTTCCATAAGGCTGTGTATACTCTGCCTATGTTGGGACAGGAATGGTGAGAGAGTATCTAAGAGGAACAGGGAGGCATCATGCAGAAGCTAAAAATCATGGAATCATAGAATGGTTTGAGTGAGACCATGCTCCTGCTGGTGTTTGACTAAAAGGAGTTGTTACTCTGTATCTCAATTTCCTTCCGCCACATGCAGATGTGATCCGTCAAGCTCCACTTCTTTCTCATTATCCAGAGCTCGCCAGCAGAGTGGCACTGCAAGACTGTGCAGTCCATGTGATCGCTGCTTTCACAAGGGAAACTCACCAGCTCAGAGGAGGGAGAGACCAGCTCATAGTCTGACAGCACCATTGTCCTGTTAAGTAATGAGCTATTAACTGCAAGAGAAAAAAAAAAAGGCAATATGGTGAGCAGGATGCAGGAAACAGTTAGGAAGGAGAGCCAATTCCAATAATTAAATAATTTCTTGACCCTGTCAAGCTGTTTGCCACCTCTTTACTCCAGTAAAGTGAGTCACAAGTGTTTCAGAGAGACTCAAAAGCCTCAATTATCAATCACTCACAAACCAGAAAAAGAAAAGGTTAAGTGAAACATAACCCAAACCCGACTGGAATTATAGTTTGAGTTCGTGGTAAAAAAAAAAAAAAAAAAAAAAAAATCAAACAAACATCAAAAAATCAAACCAAAAAAAACCAACCAACCAACCAAACAAAAAACAAACAAAAACCCCCCACAAACCCACAAAAAAAACCCCAACAAAACCCCCCCAAAAAACCACCACCAAAAAAAACCCCCAACACACAAATAACCAGAGAGACAATATAATATTTCATAGCTTTCCAATATTTTTCTAATGATTTCTGAATTAAATTAAATAAATACCCACAGAACACTCCTAATGATTAATTTCAAATGCAGGCACAATGCAAAAGATATCCAGAAAAGCAAAATGCATTTCAGTGTCCAGCACAAACACAGTTTTGAATGAAAAGAAAGAAAAAAGAGAGCAAGCAATTGAAATCAACAGGATGGGGATAATTTCTTTGAAACATGGAGCAGCATTCTCTGTGGTTTCTGCAGCATTAGGAATCATGAATTTGAAATTTCATTTAGAAATGCAATCCTTCCTGCAAATGGGCTCATTGCCCCTGCCCTCATAGCATATTGAGGTTTTGCACAAATAAACTTTTTTCACTTGGATGTCTGGAGAGCCAGAAAAGTTTCCATGGGAAGTGGAGACTTCCAATTTGGTGCTGACCATTCCCATCATCCTAGTTTCAAAAAGGAAACCACTCTGCCATTCCAGGGGAGGCAGAACCAGACCAGCATCCATGTGCTCACCAAGATCCTTGTTTAAAAGGGAAGGCAGGCAGCCAGCCCCCAGGGAACCAGCTCCTGACACCTGTGAGGAGCAGCCAGCAGCTTTTCCTGTTGGACAGGTGTGCCGAGATAACCTGTGGTTTACTTTGGGCACAGATCAAGTTTCTTACTCATCCCCCATTGTTTGTGAGATCCTAGTAGTGGTACCCACTTCCTTAATGGCACAGTCAGCATCTCTCAGTTTGTTTTTGGGTTCCCAGAGCCACAGGTACACTGGCTCTATCTGCCACGCAGCCCCTGTTCCAGAGATAGGCTGCCCTGTGGATACACTTCCCTTCTTGGAAGGGAAGGAATTGTTTGTGCTTTCCCTCTCATCCATGGAGGATGGGTTCCACCAGGAGGTGGGAACCACCTATATTGGGGTAACACCTTGAGTAAATCCAGCTCCTGAAACAGGAGTGACCTGAGCTCCATGGCAGTGACCTGAGCTGCACAGCAGTGACCTGGCCACCGCTTCTACCCCTTCGTGGAATTCTTGGAGGAATGCCATTTGGAACTGACAGCCACAGAGATACAAGGAGACACGGGTGCAGAAACAGCTCCTCCACTGGTCACAATTCTCTCTGGAGGAGTTCCAGGAAGGCCAGCTATACTGACAGTCCATTTGAGATGTAGGGTGAAATTTACCTCTCAGCTTCTGAAACTAAGATAGGATATCTCAAGGCAACTGATAAAGAAGGAATAATCTACCTATTATCTGGGCTGCAGCACAAGGAAAAAGGAGAGCAAAGGCCACCTCATACCTACAGACTGGAGAGGTAATGAACACTCCCTTACCTGGATCTAGTGGTTTACAGGCACAAGAGTAATGCGTGATATAGTCCACCTTGAACTGGGAGTTGATGGGATAATGATCTGCCAGCTTGATCATCTTCTTGAAAGCATCATAAATGAAGATGAAGCTGATCAGTGAGGAAAATCCTTCTTCGGTGAAGCGGGTGAAGTACTTGACCAGGAAGCTGGCGTCGGTGGCCACAAGAATGAGACACTGGAAGGCTGACCAGAGGCCGATCCAGAGGCGGAACTCCAGGTAGTCAAAATCATTGTCCCTGCAACAAGACAAGGGTGGCAAGAAAGGAAAACATTGGCTTAGATAAGATCAGGAAGTACACAAAGCAGATGTTACACGGAATGAAGCTGAGTCAGGGGAAGCTGAGATTGGACATAAAGGAAAGATCTTTTCCCAGAGGGCGGCTGGACACTGGAACAGTCTCCCCAGGGAAGCGGTCACGGCACCTAACCTGACGGAGTTCAAGGAGCATTCAGACAGTGCTCTTAGTCACATGGTTTAGTTTAGGTAGTCTTGCCAGGCGCAGAGAGTTGAACTTGCTGATCCTTATAGGTCCTTTTCAACCTGGGATATTCTATGATAGTATGACAAGCCCCAGTGCCAGGAATGGCAGGGTGTGGAGAACCACGCACCCAACTGCATCATTCCCCCTGGGAACGATGGCCCCTTGTTTGCTGCTTGAGGCTAAGGTGCTGTGCCGGCATAGAGTGCAAAGGTGAGCTTTTAGGAATGAAAAGGTGCCTAAAGGGAACACTGGAGCAGATAAGGACCTGCCAGGAAGGCCACTGCCTGTTCTGGGGAAGAAGGAAGCAAGAGGTCATGGGACTGGCACGCTCAGCCAGCTGTAATTCTCTGAAGGCCAGAAGCCCTGACCTGGAAGAAGGCAAGGAGCAAGTAAGAAGCAAAGTGATTTAGAAAAAGAGAAGGAAAAAAAAAAAATACAAAACCCAAGTGACAACTCTGAAATATCTAGAGTCAGTGCCTGAGGGGGCAGGAAGTCCCATCCATCTGAAAGCACTTGGCAGAAACCCATGTACACTGACTCTACACCACTGAAGAACTTAAAAAAATTTTAGCTTTATTATTTTGGCTTTTAATTCTCAAATTCCTGCAGTGCTTCTGAAGCTGACAGAGCAAGTGGAAAAGCACCGTGTCCTGTAGGATTGGTCCCTGGTGCCAGCACCACGGAGCACCCAAAGCCAGATGCACAGCTGGGTCTGCAAGGTGTTTTTAGTGATCTTTTCAGACACACACACAGAGTTACACTTTAAATTAGTCAGGAGATGGGAGGTTTTTCTACTTTTGCTCCTAGCAGCGAACAGTGTGTTGTGAAAATTAACAACCACAAAGGCATTACTGAAAAATCAAAGTACTTAGTTCCAATTTCCTCGTAAGAAAGACCTCCTTTGAAAATCCCTGCCTTTCTGCTCTGGCAGGTTGTTAGGACAATGGCTTTTATAACCACCACCTCCTCCTCAGATTAAAAAAACTACTTTCTCCCTCCCACAACAGCACAAAGTGCTTTTCCATCTTGCCTTTTTCCTGCTGCGTGCTGCACCTGGGCTTTGTCATGCCTGCCAGACGCCAACAGGTGCAGCATGTCCATTCCTGACTCTATTTATTTATTCCAGATGAAGGAAGGAAAGGGGCCCCTCTCTTGCTCCACTGTGGAACTCTCACCCTTTGGTAGCCTCCAGTTTCCCTCTCTGAGATAATCTAGTTTTCCAGCCACTTCTTCTAGCCAGCCACTTTTTCTAGCCCTCATCCCTCCCTACACAAGTCCTGCACAACCTGCCATGCTGAGAACATGGACTACAAGGGATTTGGGGTGTATTCTGTGTAACCTGAAACGATCTCCTTGCAAAACACCAGCCAAAGGATCACCAGCCCCATGGGTGAGACACTTCATGTTAGTGAAGAGCAGGATTCATTTCTTTGCTCCTATGGGAGTCAGAGAAGTAGTGACTGGAAGTAGCAGTACACTGTAACTAGAGCAAATTCCTCACAGAGGACTGAAGTGGACACAGCTCTTTTTTCAGGAGGCCCCACAGAGACAGGCAGCCACACACTGGGCAGCGCCCTGGGACATGCGTGCCGGGAAAATCCCTGATGTGATTGCAGTGGATCTCAACAAGGAACAAGACATTTCATTTTGTTCACTAAATCCCCTCCTTCCCCACCAGCAGGCAGCTCATTCCCTGGCTGGGGTTTCCTTCGTGTGGGACATTCCTGCCCTCCTCCCTCTCCCGCCACATACTCACTTGCTGAAATTGAAGAGGAGTCGCTCAAAGACCAGGACGGGTCCTGTGCTGCTCAAAATGGTGAGGGGCTGACCAGCCAAAAGGCAAAATATGGCGCCGGTGACAGCCGTGCCCAGGAAGCTCTCCAACACGCCCTGCAGAGACACAGGAGAGGAGTCACTCCTGCAGGATAACCCTCTCTAAATGAGTGCTTCTGTTGTGACCACGTGCTGCGTGTCCCCATGACCAAGGGGAGAGCATCCTCCACCTCCCCTGCAGCTCACCCCAAAATGTTGGTCCCACACAATCCAGAGATACTCGGGATAACCACGCACGCTGTGCAGCCGGCGATTAACGGCACATGCTCCCTTATTAATGCTCCCTTCTGCCTATGCTGCAGGGATGGGGCTGCAGCTTTCTTGACTTATCAGGGGTACTGATAATTGAAATCCAGTTTTGTGTCTCTGTTTCTCGAGAAGACATGAGTTAGTGTCTACACTAAGGAAAGCAATAGGCTGGCTGCCTTTGGGGGACTTGTAAGGTTGAGCCCAATAATCCTGGGAAAAGGAACAGCCTTCACACAACTGATCCCCTCCACTCCTCTTGTATTACTCATGGAGAGGGCCCTCGTGGCCAGGGCATCTGGAATCTCTTTGTCCTGCATTCTTCCACGTGTCTGTAGCTAACAATAGTGTCTTTTCTTGGGAACATAAAACTCAGGAGCGAGTGAAGAAGTGCTGGCTGGGGCAGCTCCAGGGACAGGGAGTAGGGATGGGCCATGCTCAGTGCCTGCCCCAGCAGCAGCCATTATCACTGTTTACAACAAACAAGACACATGAACTGTGACGTAATAGCCCCAAAAATAATGCAGTTTGGGGGTTTCTTTTGCTACTTGACAGTAAGTATTCTTGACACTTTTGGCCAAATAAAATGATTCTCAATTTGAACTAGATTTGGAATCGGGTAACATTTCCCCTTCCTCCTCTAATTTAAAGACTGCACCTTGTGCAGAGGAGACAAGCTTTGCTCTGCTACCCCATGACAATCCAGTGTTGCTCACTGGTGGGTCCTGAAGGTCTCTCCATTCCTGACTTCCATGAGTCTCAGAAAAGACAAACTGCTTTTACAGGAGAAAGGGGAGCTGGGCACTGCACAGGCTGCTGGATCTTACTCTAGCTTGTAATTCATCACAGGGGAGTGCAGGGTTCCAGATATATGCCCTCATTTCCTACATTTGACTTAATTAAATCTGCATAAATTAATAATTCAGTCATTGTCATTATGAGCTTAATTATTGCTAGGAGATTTGACTGAACTGGACTGGGTGAACTGAATCTATCTAAATACAACCTCCTACTTTTCCCATTACTCCACTAATGCAAAGCTCCTACAGCACTGTTAATATAGAAGCCCTTCTCCTTAGCCTGAGCTAAGCCATTGATCCAGCCTGTCCATGGATATGTGGCTGGTTCTCAGCATGTGACCTCCCACTACTACAAAATTCATCTTTCTAAAGACCTGACACTTCTTTCCTGTGTTACTCATTTTCTTAACTAGTTTGGGATTTTCTTATCACCAGAGAGGCCAAAGCCCAGGTACTGTGGGAATCAGGCAGAGGATTCAGACTTAGCAAACTTATTTAGACTAAAATGGTACAACTGAGAGGAACTTCTCTCTACAGAAAGAGCAAAGACCTACTCGGTCTTTTGGGCCTGCTTTTATTCACCATTTAAGGAACCACAGTACAATTTGTCAAAGGACAGCCACAGCAGTAGAGAAAGCAGTGAAAACACGGAACACCTCCATTATTGTACCAAGAATTCCAGCTTTGCCAGCACCCAAACGTTGCTCTAACTGGACAGCAAAAGGCAAATGCTGTATTTGCTGGTTCTGAAAGCTCTTGCTCACCTGCATGTTCTCCGTAGCATCCCCAAGCAATCCCCCAAAAGTGATGGCATTGGTGACCGTGGCCAGGTAGATGAAGAGGATGGCTGAGAGGGCCTGGATATTTAAAGCATCGTAGAAGTCACTGGCGAAGAACGGTGCTTTCCTCTTGATGTCTTTGATCAAGCCCCCACAGAATCTGCAAGGACAAGCAAGAGGAGACCACCATACAAGATGTTTCACAGTGGAAGTCACCATGCTAAGTCATCAGAGACACTGCCAGCAATAAAGTATGATCTCAAAGGAGTGAGATCACCACATTACAAACAGCCTTATCACAGCTGTGGCAGTCCAGGTATCTCAGAGAGAATGTTGTAAGGAAAGATAATATCTCAAACATGTGATGCAGCTGGAAAGAGACAAATTTCCGGACTACAAGCCATGCTTCTGCTGAAACAGACCACTGCAATTTGTATTTCAGGAAGCTCATCTGTTGGGTTTTTTCCCCCAAATATATTAGTTGATGTAATAAAATAGATTAACTCTGGTCTAAATCCCTGCCTGAATTTCTCCACATAACAGGCACCATGGTTGGGCGAGCCAAACAATCTGCTGCATGGAAAAACACTTCAAATTAATAATCAGCAAAAGAACTAGAAGTGAAAACATAAGGGAAATACTCTTGGACAACAAAAGAACTCACTCGCAGACATCCTCTTTTGTATGACCACAGACAAGAAAATATTTAACTCTTATAAACTCCATGTGGCACTGATATTGCCAGCATGAAAAATGTTTGTTTAGCCTCTTGTTCCCCTGCTCACAGCTCCTCACGTCTGCCAGGACTGCACAGACACTGGCAGACAGGCACACGCCACCTTCTGACCCCAAATCAAGACGCTCCACTGCCTTGTACACACCAATGTGACGTGGAGACTTTCAGACTTTTCTCCTAGAATTTAGACTAGAACTAGAAGTGAAAAGGAACATTCAGAGTAGAAGGGAGGGCATAAAGCCGCCATGAAGCCCCGTGCACTGATCTTGGAAAGCTGAGCTTGCTGTTTCGTGGCCACCTGAGCTGTATTCACCCTCCAGTGGACTTTTACATGGCATAAAGCAGAGTAGTAACGCAGAGAGTAGAGCCTGGGGCACTGTTACCTTCTCTCTACCTTATTTCTATTCCATAAAAGCCTTCAGCTGCACAATTCAACTGCAACACTAACATCTGGAAAAGGGAACATCTCTGCTTTTGGCTAGGGCACCCCTTCAGCAATCCAAATAGATTAACTGAAGCTTGTACCTGCCACGTTTATGTCCCTTACGGTTCATCTGACTTCACAGGCAGCACCTACCTGGGCCTTCCGTCCTTTTTAATGGCTCTTTATCATTTAATGAGCATCTGATTCATGACATTTTGCAATTTGCTGATGCCGCATGTTCAGAACCCTTTCAGACAGTCTCTCTCAGGGCATGAAAAGCCCCCAGGACACATTTTGGGGTCACACCTCAGCCTGTACAGCCAGTCCATTGCGGGGGGGATGTTTTTGGCAAGGGAAGTATTGCAGGGTGTCACTGACCTGCCCGTCCGCTGCAGCTCCTCGCAGTCACCGTGGCTGCCACCACCATGCCCCCCGTCGTGGGGCGTGTCTCCGTTCATCTGCACGTTTTCCCCACCAGAGTACATGTTTTTCCTAGGCAAGGACACAGCACGTCGTGAGGACCAAGAAGAACCCTGAAGAGCCTGGCTAACTGCCAGCTATGTTATTGTGTGCCTACAACATCACCTCAAAAGATACAGACTTCCAGGAACATCCTCCCTCCAGCTAAGGAAGGCCTGAAAATATCTCCAGGACTTTCTAAATAGTAACAGACAGGTGTAGGTCACTCCATACACCTGGCTCTTCCCATCCCCTTTCCACACCTCATGCCCACTGTCTTTCACCACAGAGCCCCTCTCCTGCTATTACCTCTTATCCGAGGAAGGGAGAGACTTGGGGGGCTCTATTCTAATGGCTGGATCCCATTCCCCAGGGGGGAGCACAATGACTTCATCCAAAAATTCATCGATGCCTGCAATCAGGTCCTGACGGTCCTTGGCTTTATAGGCAATGTCATGGAATACCTGCAGGGAAAAGAGACTCCTTGTGGAAAAGATTTACATTTTCTGTGGCCCTAACTCCAGAAGCAGCTGCTGAGTTCTACAAAATCAACTTCATTCCTTCTCAGAAACCTCTGAAGAAGTATCAAGACATGTGGCACAAGGAGGTGTGGCTCTCAGAAAGCCCCTTCTTTTGGCTGGATAGTGACAGAGATTCTTTCCTTGCAGGAATGTATCTAATTTTAAGCAAAACATCTATTTCTAACCTTTAACAAGTTAGTTAGTAAAGCAATTATCTATTTCTTTAGTGCAAAAAAGTTTTCCTCTGCATAAGGACTTTCAATTATACTTGGAGAAGACACTTGGACAAAGCCACCTACTTCAGTCTATCAAACCCATATTAAATTTTCAACCCTGTGACACAGAACTGATGCCAGTATTTGCTCAAAGAAAACATAATAAACTAGTTTTAGTGAAAGGCTAGGTATTAATCATGAAGAAAAAGTGAGAGAAGAAAGGGAGGAAAGAAAGCATTCATGCTGAATTTTATAAAAATCTTCTGGACTGTGCGGAGAGGAGGTGGATCACTGCATGTGACAGATGAGCTGGTGGCAGGAAGAGACTCTGGGGCTATGGAAAGCAGACCACTGAGTGACAGAAATCAGGAGAGCTGGGAGCAGCTGAGCTGTAATTAAGGAACTGTAGGAGAGCGAAGCAATGCCAAGAAACAGAGCTAATGTGAATGAGCCCCAGCGCACAGAGCCCCAGGGACACTGGAAGAAAGGAGCTGTAAATGAATCCTGAAAGCCCAGCCACAGCAGCGAGGGGCGTGAGGAGCGAGGAGTGGCCAGCTGCTCCTGGCTAACACATAAACACCGCCAGTGCTCAGGACACAGTGCCACACACGGCACCACAGCCTGGGGGAAACAGTCCCGTGGGCATTACCTGGATATCCCTGGGTGCGGGACACTGGGACGGTAGAATGGGACACAAGGTGCAGACCACGACAGAATAAATTTGACAATTCATTCACAGTTGATATGAAAGAGTAATCGCTAGCAGGAAAATACACACAGCAGACAAACCCCCACTAGAGTCACACTTTTAAAAAACATGAAGCCAGAAGCAATAATTATGCCAACAGATGGAATTAGGAGGTAACATGGTATTTCAGCTTTATGTGAATGCTCTTTCCTGTTTACCAGGCTGGAGGGAAAGATATCATTACTTGGGAAAAGCCATTTCCCACGGGAGATGCCAAGACACCTACCTCATCTGACATCAGCGTGGCAATGGCTCGGCCGATCTCATGATACGACTTGGCTTTGCCCTTTGGTCCCAGCAGAATGAAGAGAAATCTGACAAAACCAAGAGATTGTTCCCATTAAGGATAGCAAAATGAACCACTTATTACTTATACAACATCTAGACAGAAATCTGACTTTAAAAATTGTGGTCCTTGTTAGAGATCTGGATGCTGCCACTGGCCTCAAGCTAACTTTGGAGCAGAGGTTACACCCTGTGGCCCATCATGCCCTGTGCACCATGAAAGCCTGTCCTCCATGAGGATTTGTTTCACAGAATCACAGAATAGTTTGTGTTGGAAAGGATCCTAAAGGCCATCTGGTTCCAGTCAGCTGCCATGGGCAGGGATGCCCTCTACTAGCCAGGTTCCTCCAAGCCCTGTCCTACCTGGCCTTGGACACTTCATTTTTCACATGATCTCTCTGGAGAGAAACCAAGTCACTGCTGAAGAGTTTAAAAAACACACCATTCACATAATTTCATAATGATATGAAACTTTTGGCAGTGCAAAGATACAGATGAAATAACCTCACCAGAAGAAGCACCTATCCCCTTCCTAGGATTGTATTAAATATTATTTTATCTCCCTAACTCAAATATGATGAGGTACTAAGTTAAATGGCTTATGAGAAGTATTATATGCAAACAAGTACTTTCTGTTCAAAAAAATCTAGAGTCCTAAAAGAAAAAAGGCAGCAAGTTCGTAGGACAGGATCCATAAACACATATTGATTGACATTACTACATAACACTTCTTAATCGAGTTCTTCACAAAGTGTTTGAGTGTTTTACTTGAGGTTCACAGGGAGGTGAGTAAGCCACACACGCCCAGGTCATGTCCTCTGCTCTCCTCCCACCTCCTGGAACTTTCCCTGCTTTACCAGTTCTTATAAAATAACATTTAAGGAAGACACTTCCTCAGCCAACTCTTTCAAACTCCAGGATGCAAAATAGCCAAAGATATTAATATTAAAAAAAAGAGGTTCATAACTTCAGGAGTTGCTGCTTGGCATTCTCCTGGTTTTCTAGGAGAACGAGGCACTTTTATAACCCTCTTCTGCAATAACCCCAAGCAGCTGGCTCTTTTCCAGCACAGAGCAGCAGCACCTGAATGGTCCTGCCCTACTAAAACACTCTTGAAAACAAGTAGTCTGTGGCATTTTCCAAATTCTTTGTCCTAATTCAGCTCAGAACTGCCTTCAGTGGCTAGAAACAAGATCTTCTCATGGGCCAAACATTACAAACACAAAATATTAATGCATTTTAGTGGCCTGAACTAGATTATGTCTGCATAGATTTATTATCATTTAGTTATGAACATTTCCAGCTACAAAAGCCCTCACTCCTAGCTGTGCCATACTCTGTCACACTATGGCACGAAAGGAGCACGCATCACATGCTCAGTCACCCAAGGAAAAAAGGGACTTTATTTACAGTTTTTCAGAATTTACAGATTTTCTAAAGGGAGAGTGGATTGGAGGATGAAATCCCTCCTTTGAACCACACTTGGCCGGAAGAATAGTCTATCAATTTTCTCCTCCTCCAAGAAGGAATGTGAGCAACACATAGTGTTTTGGTAAAATGTGAGAGAAAGTCTGACTCCAAGAATGTAAACATCAGAAGGCTTCGAAAAAACAGGGTGACAATATTCCTCCTCTTCCTCTGCTGAAGACCACTCGAGAATTCCTCCCTGCTGCACAGAACACATGCTGAGTTATCCAATGCCCATTTCTCCTACTTAACACTGCTAATAATGCTCCAAGGCAGGGAATGTGAGGTTCCACCAAGCTCAGAGTCTCTCAGAAACAGTTACAAAATCCAGTGCTTCTCTCAATGCATTGCTAGAACAGCAGCTCCGTAAGGATAAAAGGCACCTGAACAAAGGAATCTCAGCCAAGCCCTGGAGGAGAAGTGCCTTTGCAGTGAAAAGCCTCCACTGGGAGGCCAGGGAGGACCAGACTCCTGGATCTGCCCCTCACTTCCCAAGTGACCTTTGGGCAAGTTACTTCACTTCATTTGAGACCTGCAGACACCAGCCTTTCCCAGCTCTGCACACTGGACTATGCAAGTCAGTGCAGGTTATGTCCAAAAAACATTTTCTCCTGCCTCATTCCTCATCTTTCTCCCCATCTTCACTGCATTAAACAGCAGCCTTGAACACACAATTGTACATTGCTCTGATGAAAATACAAAGCCATTCCCAAGCCACGTTGCCAGCTCAGGGCTTCCCCAAATGAGGAGTCTCAAGTATTGTGGGATTAAATTCGACACAAGAAAACCAAAGGCCTTAAAGGTTTTTTCAATCTGATCAGTAAAAAGAAAACTCAGAAAAAGCTGGGATATCTCTACTCCAACTGCATATCCCTGATTTTTCTATTACTAGCCCCTGTGCTCTAGAGCCAAGGTGGGAGAGCTGGGGGTGATTAGCCTGGAGAAGGCTCCAGGCAGACCTCAGAGGCCCTTTCAGTGCCTAAAAGGGCTACAGGACAGCTGGAGAGGGACTTGGGAAAAGGACCTGGAATGACAGGACAAGGGTGAATGGCTTCCCACTGACAGAGGGCAGGGTTATTATAATTGGATATTAGGAAGAAATTCTTCCCTATGAGGGTGGGGAGGCCCTGGCACAGGCTGCCCAGAGAAGCTGTGGCTGCCCCATCCCTGGAAGTGTCCAAGGCCTGGCTGGATGGGGCTTGGAGCAACATAGGCTAGTGGAAGGTGTCTCTGCCCACAGCAGGGAGTTGGAATGAGATGATCTTTGAGTATCCTTCCCTTCCAACCCAAACCATCCCTTGCTTCTGTATCTGCAGTTGCTTAAGAGCAGGAAATGTTCACCTAACACAGCACCCCAGACAGAAGGGCTGGATTATCCCTGAGCCAAAACCTGCATGTTTAACCCACTCCTGCCCTACATAAAACCAGCAAGACAGGCAGACACAGGTCACACTGCCAGGACTGAGAGACCTGGCCCACACCAGTCCTGCTGCCCACAGCACCCAAATGTCAGCTCCCACAGCGTTAGAAACCCCGGGAGGCTGCGCAGTGCCCAGCTGGGACCGTGTGGCACCCGCAGTTTTACCAGGGAATCAACAATTTAACAAAACAAAAGGAGAAGCCCCACAGGACAGAAGGCTGGGCATGCCAGAGGCTCCAGCTCCAGCGGAGTCTGTGGGCTTTAAGTGCAGGCCCACGGCAGCACCGGAGATATTCCATCACAGCTCCTCATGGCCCTGAGGGGATTTCCTTGATTGAATTTTGTCGGATGCAGCCATGGCAAATGGCTCTTCATCACTCATGAAAGCCACCTAATGAGCCTTCCTGCTTTGATTAGGGCCAGTATTTGCTTTGGCTAACAGCAAATGGATAATACTATTTCCTGGGAAAAATGCTGGCATGGAAGGACATACTGCCTTGATTATTGCTGCTGAGTAATGAGGCTGTCCAGCAATCCTGGATCTAACTTCCTAGCTCCCACCACTACAGCAAACAATACCTAATCTTACAACTGCTGAAAAAAACTTGGAGATACATTTTAAAAATAGCCAGTGGGATTAGAGTTGGAAGCTGATATCCTGAAGCACACAGAGGCCAGAAATGTTGAGGAATGAATAACCTGCTATGAAATGAATCCACATCTGGGTCCCCACACTCCTGCCTGAATACCAGTATGTACAGACAGTTGTGGATGAACCACCTAATGAAACTCCAAGAAATACAAACACTGCTACTAGCACTAAAGAGCAAAGCTAGATCCTCTTTTCCCTTTGTTTGGTACACAGAAAGAGGCAAGGATTCCAACAGCCATCTAACTTCCATTCCATACAAGGGCTGTGATATTGCTCTGAATTCACATAGGGCAGCTTAGACAGGCAGGCACATTCAAGCATTGACTTCAAATATTTAAGAACATAAGATATATTGCTATTTGTGGACTGAGATTAATTTGCAACATGAGTCACAATAAACAAAATATTTCTCTGACATTTTTCTGTGAGCCATTATGCATTACAAAGCAACAAGCCCCAGTAGAATTGTATGTCCCAGTTCACCTGACTTTATTTTTGCCCCAGGAGGGCCAGAATTGAATTTTCCATTTGATCTGAGCTGAAGAGGAATAATATGTACAGCAAAAGTGTGCAGAGGGAATCTGGGATCTGTACAGAAGGGGCAGGAAAAAGCCCCAGGACCCAAATTCAACACTGACAGTGCCCTTTACTGCTGAGTTGTTAAGTCAGTGTGTTTGTGTAATGGTTTACTTATAACCAAACTCAGGACCTGAGAATGATGAAGCAGCTTCAGTGAGTTTTGTTACTTTACACCACCAATCCTGATGGTTCTGCATGTCACAGGATGGAAAGCAGTGGAGAACATCTTCTGGCCAGGTTTTTAACTTTACCAGGTGGAAATGCAGGTTCCCTGTCTGGTGCCCTGCCTGGGGGCTGGGTTTCCTTACCGTGTGGGAACAGGGACCTCGGTGAGAGCTCCCAGCATGACCGCCTGCTGCAGCCGCACAAAGGCAATGAAGGGGCTCTCCAGGAAATCCACCTCCCCGACCAGCACATTGGAGGCCTCAGCATCACGAGGCAATTTCTTCATGAATTTATTCTTCAGCTGCAGCAGTGAAAGTGGAAAGAAAAGAAAATTAAGTTGCATTGGGCACATTCTTCTCATCTCTGGATCTCTGTGCCATAACCATGCACTTTCGTCAGCTCTGCAGTATGCACCCTGGGTCTGGATCCAGCCATGGAGAAATGTCATCAACAGGGAAAGGGAAAACACTGCAGCAGCAGCCACTAGGTTCTAAAACTCAGCCTCTGCGAGACGCCTTTGTTTGAACTTCAGCAGCGGCAGAATGAATTTGGAATTTAAGGCTTTTGAGAACCCTGCCCTCAGCTGATTCCCAATCCGTCCCCTCTCCCTGGGTGATCTCTGGAGATGCTCTGTGTGTGCCTGGCGAAGGGTGAATGGAGAGGGAGGATGTACTGCCAGGAGCACCAGGGAGAGCGGGGCACTGAGCTGGGCTATGAATCCCTAATGAGCTGTATGAGGCAACTCAAGGAAGGAGAAAAATGGAAAAAGTCTTGAGAAAATACATAAATTGATTAAACAGGAAGAAAACTGCTGGAACTATCCTACCCCTGCATGCTTCATTCAGGATTACCACCAAAAGAAATAGTAAATAAGCATCAAGGAGCACTGTGGAGGAAGTCTGGAAAAGTGCTACCAGTTCTTCCACACAGTGTTCGGGAGCATGGTGATGGTAAAAAAGTAATGGGAAGATGACAAATCCACAACAAACATTTAATTTACGTCACCAGGTTGGTCATGCTGCTGAACAAGGATCATTCAGCAACACTAGGGCTGGTTTAGACATGTGGCCCAAACCCAGGTGATCCTCTGAGCCAGAACTGACCTGCAGGGTTTCCTGTGGCCACCCAGTTCCTGAGGCCGAAGGCTCCAGCCCCTTTCCCCCTGCCCAGAACAGCAAACCACCATCACTAATTTTGAAAAGCTGCCATTATAGTGTTTTTCGTAATCTCCGAACAAGTTTTGCAGCACCACTCACCACTTTCTTAAATCATTTATCAGACAGGTAATGAGTGCAGTCAGCACTTAAAATCCATTCTGAACCATTCCCCAAAGAAGCTTTCGAAAGATCTGACTCCTCAGCAGCATCCAGGAACAAGGAAGGGATGAGGAAGCTTCACTTTCCCCTACCAAATTGAACATCATTCCAACCCAACCACTAATGTTATGTTAAAAGCCACAGGTCTCCAGCACTGTACTTGCAAAAAGGCACAGCAACCTCAAAATCTCCATTTCCTCAAATGTACTGTAGCACTGGGATCATCAACACCACTCAATCGATTGGAAAGAAAAGCAGCTCCTAAGTGGCACTTAAGGAAGGTTAATTCCCCCTGGAACTTGAACCTGTCTCTGTCTCTCCGTTTCTCTATATCTGCTCACACATAAGTTTAAGATCACCTGATCGCCCTCCCACAACTTATTCCATGAACACCTGCCTCCAGGGGTACCTTCCAGGCTCCAGGCTGCTCCATCACCCAAGGATGCTTTAGAGGGCCACTGTGGATATGGGGTAAAACCAGGCAGGCAAAACTGCTCTCTGCATCAAGAAAAACAGCAGAAGTAAAGGAAATTCTGGTTAACTAAACTTTCTAGAAACTTTTCCTTTTCTCCTTTCCTCCAGAAGGGTGGCATTGATTGCACTGGAAGACAGCCATTTTCACTGGAGCTCTGTGGAGTGAAAGTACATCACCCAGGCTGACAGACCTCAAAATTCGGAATGTCTGCTTGCAACTGTAGAGATGAGATGTTCCAACAGGAAAAGCAGGCAATCACTGCTACAATCAATCAGAGGACTGCATTCCCAAGAATGGGATCCATCCAGCGCCTCCCTGTCCATCGGTCCCCAGGAAAGGCAGGAGGGTTCCTCTAAACAAGGCCAATTTCTTTTTTAACTTCAGCGCTGGCTTTGGCACAGATCCCCTGTTGACATGGAAACACCGGGTTGAATACACAGTGTCTACACCACAACAAATAAGAAGGGTTTTGTGCCTCCCTCTGACTGAACGTATTCATTCAGAGCCAGGCTCGTCCCACATCCAAGCCCTCTGGAAGCAGAGATAACACCAGGTCAGGAAACTCCCCTTATATCAACATACATTCCCTTTCTATATACTGTTGCATCAGCTCAGGAATAGCAGGTCCCTGGGAAAAGATTTCCTTTCACATCCCCTTTATTTTACATGCTGAGCACTGAAGGAGACCTGCTGGTTCAGCCACTTGGAGATGCCAAGGACATCCTAATAGAGCACAGCCAAAGGATTTCTTGCAGGAGGAGGGACTGGAGTGGGAACAGCAGTAGGAACTTCCCCAGCTTCCTATGGTCTGCTGGCACTACAGCACCAGAGGGGCTGATAAAGCATCTATCTGACTCTTTTCAGACACTTCCCTTCACACATAAGCTGCAAAAAAGAGTTTTAAATGTTTTTAAAATATTAAGATGTGGCTGCCCCGTCCCTGGAAGTGCCCAAGGCCAGGTTGGACAGGGGTTGGGGCAACCTGGTCTAGTGGAAGGTGGCCCTGCCCATGGCAGGGGGTGGAATAGGGTGATATTTAAGACCCCAATCCATTCTGAGATTCTGGGATTCTGTGAATATGGTGCTAGTGAAAAACTTGACCCAACAACTTGATGTTCAGGAGCTGGAGGAATTCTCCAGCCGTGAGAGGTCCTGGTTTTATGGACATAGCTCCAGTACCACTGATGTATCTGGCAAGAGAGAGCTGGGAGCCCAGGAGAGGGCAGGAAGTCTAGATGCTCTTTTATTAATTGCTACACAGAAAAGAAGAATAAATTGTCCCAAAATGCCACTGCTTATCTCTCCAGCTGCAAATGCCCAGGGCATTAACTGCAGCCAACCCCTCCTAAAATACAACAATGAAGGCAAATCCCTTCCCTGCACTGTTACCTCAGGAGCAGTACTCTGCCAAAACAAACACAACAAAGGGAATACACCTTCTCTTCCCTAATAATCTCTATGAAGTGCCAAACAAGCCCAAAGCAAAAAACATGACAAAAGAGACAACCCCATATCTGTGGGCCCTTACTGAAGCTGCTTCTCATCAGAACAGTTTGAGTCAGGGTCCCAGCGGCTTCTGCAGGATACTGAGCCAGCCTTTTGGCAGTCCCAGTGGATCAAGCCACCATTCCCATGGCAGAGAGAGCCGGCTGACGCAAACTGCCTGATTCAGTAGTCATAAGTAACACCCCTGAGCCAGGCAGAGCTGAGTCCCCGGCAGTAGGGATGAATCCAGGAAGATTCTCTGACAGATGAGATCTCTGACATGCAACCTCCAGAGAAAAGGAGCAGGAACTCTACAGTTTGAAGGAGTATGCTGGCTATAAATTCCCTAGATTATTAGCTGCAACCATTCCAAATAACATGAAAGGTTGCAGAACCGAATATTAAGGATGTAGGAAGACATGAAAATCACTGAAGGTACAAAGAAGTTTGGTTAAAGCCTTTTTTCCTCTAAAACATGGGCATGCAATCCTCTATCTGTGTAAAAACCAGGGACTGATTAAGGATGCAGGAAGGCAGCACACAACTGCTATAAACTGACCTCACTCACTGCAGTTCTTACATGCACACAAATAAAGAAAAATTGGGATATTCTGTGTCTCCAGCAGACTCCCTGTGAGGAGTATGGCCTCACTAACTGTCCAGATTCCAGATGGGATGCCCAAATAACAACAGCCAGTCTCCCTGCTGCCAGGGCAAGTGAACCTGTTCCCTTTGCAGCTTGTGTTGTGGTAACATGATGGATTATTGCCATGCCTCCTGTATAGCACACTGAGTCCTGCTCAAGGAAGTTGCCAGGCACCACCACAATGCCACAAACTCAGTCATAGCAAGACTTTGAGTCGATCAGCCATGAAAACTGAGCTCTAAGGTGATGTCTCAAGGCGCAGAGGACAAGGCTCCCATTTGTGCAAAGTTCATCAGCAGGACACGGGCTCATTAACTGAGAGGATTTTTGGAACTCTACACTTAGCAAGAAACAGTTCTCACTACCAAATGCCAGGCATTATGTACACTGGAAGTTAAGAACTTGGGAGTGTGCTCCCAGCCACATCTATAAACAGATTTCCCTATTAGTGCTACCAAAACATCTATTTTTATACCCAATTCTCCACAAAAGTCCATTATCTGAATTTCCAGAGACACAGGAGGGGCAGTGGGGACGGTCTGCACTGCTGAGAGTTGTGAAGCTGCTGCAAGGCTCAGCCCCAGATTCGGGCTGGTCTAGCATTAAAACCCCAATTACAAAGGGATAGAAAATATAAAACATCAGTTTGTCCAATGACAAAAAGCTATTTAATAATCCTCCTTCTTCCCCAGGTGTGGCTGTGCATATTAAAGGAAACAGGTATTTTGGAAACACAATCAATACAGATGATACTACAAACTACAACAATGCATGACTCTGAGGTCAGTGCAAAACACACTGTTCCCCTTCTCCTTCCATGGAAGTTTATTTCTATAGGCAAATATCTATTTCTTTTTTAAATATTTAATTAGTCTGAACTCACTTTTCTACCTCAATTATGTGTCCCTTTCAGTCTGCACTTACAGAAGACTGTGACTAGCCATTGTTGAAGGATAGCAGTCATCCCCAACTGGCCAGCAATGCTGTGCTACCCAAATAATTTTCCTAAGTGACTCTCATTTGCATTCAGAATCACCATGGGACTAGGGAATGCTGAAAGACGACAAAAAAAGAGATTCTCCGAAAGAAACAGCCGGGCTTTGAGAATAACCCACTTTTCAAACCCAGAAAAAGGTTTTTTGAAACTTGCACAGAGACCTCATTCAGCCACCATTTTTTTAAGAGTTGGAATAAACTTACTCTTACCCCTCAGAACCGGCAGCTTTTGGAAAGGACGGAAACACACACAAAGACAGCCCATATGCCATACCACAAACATTACCCTAGTCTAAGAAAGAGGCCAAGTCCATGGAAATTTGTCACTGGAGGCCAATTTTAACTCAATTACTGACTGCATTTTGGAGCTGCTCTCCCACATTACCTGTCAGCACAGCCACCTTCCTACTGGGATGTGCAGGGCGAGGTGGCACTGTTGTTCCACCAGTTGCTGCAGCAGGGACACGTTCCCCTACATGCTCCTGCTCTACCCCGTGGTTCCTGTGAACACTTAGCCCAGGGTGTTCCTCTGCGGACCCTTGTAACCTCTCAGCAGGAAGAGGATCCAAAATCCATCACTCCCCGGGTATTCTCCCTCCTTTCTCATGGGGATCAGCAAGATGCCATCTATGTGGTGTCACCTGCTTCAGACCTTGTAAGAGATTAACCTGCTGTTTCCAAGGGTTGGTACTTAGAGTGGAAGAACCAGTAACAGGACTAAAAAATACTCACATCTTTTTCAGGGCTAAGGTACAGAGGAGACCTTTCTCCAACATCCAGCTCCTCTCCAAACACATCCCCGAGAGAAGGCTGGACCTGGAGCTTACCTGGTCCTTCTCAGGCTTGTCCGAGATGTCGTTGAGGCTGGTGGAAGTCAGGTTTCGGTGAGCCATGGCTGGGCTGCCTGTAACAACAACGTTACCAGTTAAAGCAGCAGCTTGGATCCAGTCAAAACACAGAGGCCCAGGCTACAGCAACACCTTTCCTTGGGAAGCTGATGTGGGGAATTCCAGACCCTGACAAGCTGCTTTCCTTCACTTGATGTGGCACAGGGGGGATTTAAGATGCTAATGCTTTGTCACCTCTGACCCATAGCAGTCCAGTGACTCCCAGGACAGCAAAAGAGTCCAAGGATTTTCCATAATTCCTGCCTGTGGGAGAAAAGAAAAGCAGGACCACACTGCTGGCCAGGTCACCCAGGACCCACCACAAACCCATCCCTTCACAGGGCTGGGACCTTCTAGGGTGCGAAGCCCTGGCCTCAGCTCTCCTACGTGGCTGGCATCTGCCCTCCTCAGCATCCCAGACACTGCACACAGCACAGGCAGAGAGGGAGGGTGGCAGCTCCTGGTCCTTTGAGACAGCCCCTAACGAACGCCTCCCTCGCTCTAAGTAAGCTCATTAACTAAGCTCATGAACCTTAAGCATCTCACTGATTAAAACAACATGTGTGCCACACTGACGGGCCAAGAGTCACCAGTTCCTGACACCAGATTCTCCAGAGAGATGAAGAAACTCTCCAGAGACACAGCAGAATAATTAAATTTAAAACAACCCAAAGCACAAACAAACAAACAACAAACCAATAGCAAACAAAGACTCCTGGGACAGATACAGGATCGGAAATCACAGCGGTCAGTATGAACTTTTCTAAATTATCCTGAAATGTTCCCATCCCTGCTCATCACATATGCAGGGACCTGAAACACAGCACCAGGAGCTTCTATCCCACGTTTCTGACCATGAATGTCATTGGAAAGACAGGAAAGGTTAAGGAAAAAAAATGGCGAGGAGGTATCTCCCAACTGAGGCTGCATTTTGAGACAGTATTTATTTGATATTATTAAAAGGAATGTCCAAGTTCTCAGTGTTCGTCAGCTCCCAGCACAAACAAGCTCAATAATAAATCAGCATCAGGAGCAAATAATCAAAGGAGTGGGAATAAAAAACTCTGGACTCTCCAGAGCTGGGTTTTCTTTAGAACATATGGAGATAGATTCAAAGTAGCTGTACCTGCTGGGTGTTACTGCCACATCCAGCAACATCAGCACAGCCAAAGCCAAGCACAATTAGATAAATCATGTATTCCAAAGGGGGATCCCCAGCCTCAACTGTTCCTGCTGTTATTTAAGACCCCACTTAGCTGCTGTTTCTTCCAGATTACATCACTTGTTTGCTTTGTTTATTAGATTACAAGCTGACTGTTCCCCGGGATATAATGACACTTCTCCCAAGACAAGGAGGCTTGTGCCTTTCTCTCCCCTTGCTACCAGCCTTCTTCTCCTAGGGGGCTCAACATAGCCACACAAACTCAGAGCAGCTCCAAACAAACCTTCTCCTAATGGGCTCCAAATAGTCACACAAACTCACCGCAGTTCCAAAAAAATACGTGGAGTACAAAGTTTCGGCTGCTGATACCCCTCTGGAGGACTTCTGGCACACGACACACCCTCTTATGGTGTTTGCTAACAAAGGATAATTTCCTGATCCAGGCCCAATTCCCATTCCTGTCTCTGGCAAAGGTGACATGAGCCTGTCCATGGCTGTGCTCAGCCAAGGACTCCTGAGGTAAGTATGGCAGGCAGTCCAAACCCCTCCCTGCTCTTATCTTGTCCTAAGAATCAGCTGCACAGTAATCTGTCAAGGGAAATACCCTGGAATTCAGACTTCAGTTGCTTACTGGGGCCACCAAAGAACACCTCTGTGCCACCAGTGCCATAAGCTGTGCCTTCCCCGGAGGAGCGGTGTGCCCCTCTGGGACCAGCACAGCTCCTGCGAGTCATGTCTGACACAGGGACTCAGACAGGAGCAGTGCCAGAGACCTGTCCAGCTCACCCCACAGAGATCAAGCTAGCAGACTATTTCTGAGGATAATTTATATGAAAATTAAAATATTTAAGCCCCTTTAACAGCCAAAGGATACTTCAAGAGACAAAAGAAAAGCGCCAGCAGCCAGCTTAGATTCCCCTTGGAAGGGGAGTATGGCCTGACCTAACTGCTTCCTACCAGATGAAGGAAAAAAGGAAAACAGAATGAAACAGAGCAATGGAAGGGACAGGGAGGATAGTATGAACAGCCAGAGCAGGACCACTCCCCACGGAACACATCTGCGCTCTTCCCACTGTTAATGCAGCAGCAAGCGTTAGGAGCCCAGCTGGTGGGACTTCCCACTTCCTCCTCCTCTCTTGGCCCCCAGCGTGCCCGCCCTGAGCCCTGCCCGGCACTTACTGAGCCATCCCACGCTGGGGCTGCGCTGCACTCCCAGTTCATCATCCAAGGTGCGGGTGGCCAGGCAGGGCACGGAGCTCTCGAGGGGGCTGCGTGCTTGTGCCAGGCAAGCAGGTGACAGGAGCAGCAGCAAAGAGCAGGAAGAGAGTAAAGGGGAAAAGTTAAAAGAAAAGAAAATAAAATTATGCCAGAAAGAAAGGCTCAAGCAGTGGTACAGGGAAGCCAGGCAGGAGAGAAGGTTTGAGATGCACAGTGTGGTCACCAAAGCCCACTCATTTAGATCCTGACACCTCCTCCACAGCTCCACCTTGCAGCGTTTGCTTGGCAGGGCTGGACACAGCATTCCATCCCTGGTGTCTGAAATTCAGGCATCTTCGAAGCAGATCTCAAGGAAGTGAGTGAGCAGCTGCAGTGCTGGTGGCATTGAGCAGTTCCAGGCTGCAGCACCATCAGTAACAACAGGTTTTTGAAAATAAAGATCAGGTCATGTTCCAGGAGCCAACTCTGAGCACCCTGACCTCATCCGTACATACTCAGGCACACCAACCCAGACTTGGAAAGGCTCACCTTAGTCTGCAGTGCTTCCAATGATGCCATTGATAGGGGTTTTCCAAGCATTCCTTGGACACCACCTCATTTCTGACTTCAACTGCTCTCCTCTGTGCTGGTATTGTTCAGCTGATGCCGCTGTTCAGCTATAAAGGCACTGAGGTCACAGTTCATGTGAAAAACACTGAACTGATTAATGCTGAACCAGAGGAGCCATGGCTGCCCCATCCCTGGAAGTGTCCAAGGGACAGGGCTTGGAGTAACCTGTACTAGTGGAAGGTATCCCTTCCAGTGGCAGAGGGCTGCAACAAGATGGTCTTTCAGCTCCCTTCCAACCTAAACTCTCCTAGGATTCTAAAACAGAATAAAACCTTTCTCCTCCTACAGCCAGGTGCCCTCCTGTCCGTGCCTCAGCTGACACCTTGCCAACAGCCTGCTATTCCCACTCGACTGTTTCCAAACCATGCCGGCAGCACAATGTGAACAAACAGTGCTTGGGAGGCGTTTAGGCAGCACCCACGCGGTGATGGGACTGTGCCATTATTTATGGTGGTTAAATACACACACTTAAACACATCATAGTTTTCTAGAGGCTCTGCCAGCTCGGGTTTAGCAGCATTTGATCATTTCTCACTTGCCAAAGGCTCCCATAGGTGTTAAACTATACAAAACGCTGGCAGGCAGAAAGCTGTGAAAGAAAAATCTCAAAAGGGATAGCAAATGTCATCACAGAAGGCTGGTAAATATTCCTCAGGCACCTGCAGAAGGGATGGGGACCACAGATCCCATGTTATACCATGGCAAACCCCAAGGTGTGCCCAGATGGATAGCTGTTAGCCCAGGTGTTACATACTGCTCCAGGGGTACAAGACAAGGGCTGTGCCAGGAAGGGATACGAAGAACTCTCCAAAAGCCACTCAACAAAACCAGACACACACAAAAACCTGTCAAAAACCCATCAAAAACCCCTGCAGGAGTCCCATTAAGATGTAACATGGAAATATCCTTGCTGAACATTTCACACACTCAACCTTCAACCAACAGAAGCAAGGAAAAGGGCTGTGTCTTCACAAGGTAGTGTGGAAGGATTGCTTAGTCCAGCCCTGCATGCCCAGAATTTTGGCAATCATCTTCTTCCTGCTGAACAGACAGCAAAGGAGTGTGGTGATTTATCCACCTCCATCCATGACACACAAGGAACTTCTCTTCTGCCCAATTTCTTTCCCAGAGTAAAGGGATTCCTGACAAAACATCCTGCCACAGCATGACCCATGTCAACATCTAGGATGCAGCAATGAAGAGCAGGTGTCAGAGCACACCTTGGCCCTGTCTCTGCCCATCTGATCACTACCTTACCTTCAAACAGAGCAGTGACATGAAAAATGGGGGCTGAGGATGACTTGCTCCCAGGGACCACAGAGCCACCCCAATCCCTAGGGAGGATTGGGACAGGACAGAGATGCTCCAGGATCAATTATGGCAGGGAAATGGGCAGTACATCATTCTTTCTTAGGTTCCTGAATTTCTAGAGGCATCTGGGATAACTGCATGGGGCTCATTCATCTCAGAAGTCAAAAATAACATTTTGGAGGCTCTAAGACTTCAGTTATTTAAGCACTCTGAACCAAGTGAGATAGAGGCACCTCAGGATTTTTTTGAGCCATGGTCCAGGGTATATTTCCAAATTTCTGATCTTGCAAACAGATGCCACCCTTGGAAGTGCTCTAGGGCAGGTTGGCCAGCTTGCAGAAGGTGTCCCTGCTGAGCCAGTCAAGCAGGGGGCGGCTACACCAGCTTATAAAGCTGTTGTGCAGAGGGCAGGCAGATGCTCAGACCTGGTGGCAGCATCAATATTGGATGGAAGTTTCACTGACACTGAAATGGAAACAAACACCTATCCACAAAGAAACTCTAGGGAAATTTAGGAGTGCCTGGGGCTGGTGGCACAGTCATTATGGTGATTAGCTATGCTAAGAGACAGCTGCACTCCTGTTGGCCTCATAAATTTTTTATCTGTCTAAAGGACACGCGAGACTCATTGAATCCAAGGTATAACCTGATCAAATACATTCTGTAGTTACTTTTTCATTAAAGTGTAAATAATAAATAACTGTAATGACTATTCATGAGGTATTTCCCCTGTATGTCAGTCTCACCCTCCTTAAGTCTCAGTGCATTTGTACTGTCACGGAACAGAATGTGTTATACATCCTCAGAGCACATAAATATGCCAGGTGGGAGAACAGAGACAAAACAACATAAAAGGAGTGGCTGATGGCCAGACCAAGAAAGAATTCCTGGAGAATCAGTCCAACTGAGCAGGACCTGCACAACCCATTCAAACAAGAACAAGAAATGAATGAAATTGAAATCACTTAAAATCCAAGTAAAGAAGGCCCTTAGCCATGAAAAAACGAGCAGGGGCTGAATGAGAATGTGAGGAATGCCCTTTGTCAGCATCACTCTTCCTGGGCTAAGCTCTGCCTACATGCAGGGAAAGGGGTTTGCAGCTGAGAACTGAGGGCATCCTCTACAAGAGGGAACTGAAACACCCAAACACCAATAGCTGGAGACATATCTGTCTGGTGTTCAGCCTCTCACACAACACAGCCCCAGGCCAGGATTGCACTCATCACAGCAAAATTGGCCATCAAAGGTCCGGAAAGGGTCGTAGTCGCAGAGGTGGCAACAGAAGGCAGATGCCTTCCATCCAAATCGTAGGGAGCACACCATGGGAAGGCATCCAGAAGGCCAGGCTGGCTGGGGCCTGTAGCAATGTGGTCTAGCAGAAGGAGTCCCTGTCCATGGCTCCTCCAGCCATAGGACTCATCTGGCCACGCTGAGCACCTTCCCTAAACCTGTAATTTCCTCACAGTGCTGTCCTTTAGACAGTCCCTCTCTGCTCCATTGGACTCCTGCAGGGACATTCACCGAGAACGCTCTCTTGGTTCACATTATTGAACCTTGCGTTACTTGCTCAATCACCACCTTATCAAGGCACTTGGACACAAGAGGCATCACCCAGAGCAACCAACAGTCTCCACATGGACACACACTCCTGCTGCAAAATCAAAGGATTATGCAAGGCAGAAAATATTAATGAAGTGTGAGAATAGGTTAGGGAGGAACGTTATGGTGAGCTTTAGAAGCCAAACACAGCAAGCTAAAAGGCCTTTGGTGGAGCAAGAAGAAAAGAATTTCTTCACCTGCTTTTATTTCTGGGTATTTTTAAACAGCAACTTTTAGCTCAGTTTCCAGACTGCCACAGGAGACAGCTGAGAGAACTCCAAGGCGTGACAAGAGGCTTAAAACTCCTCCTTTTTTTATTACCATCAGCAAGAATACCCCAAATCTCCATGCAGGGGCAAGCACTGAGTCAGTGCTCAGGCCTCCGTAGCTGTCTGCATCTACACACACACACACACACACACATTTAGGGACACCATTACCAACACGGCACTACCTATTACACCATTTTTAGAGAGAAGAAGAGACATATTCACAACACACACTACAAAACTACTTTAAGATTAATAAAGCAAGATGGAAATCAGCTTTACCCCACTGGACAACAATTGTATGGCAATAAAATGCAAGCCTCATGTTACTGTCAGGTCATTTTTGATTCACAGTGCCACCGACACTGCCTGTTACAGACACAGAATGTGCAAGGAAGCTTCGTCTCTGCCCAAACGTTTCAGGTGATCAGCCTTTTAAGGTTCAGGCGTCACCAAAGTTTTTTTGCAAATCTCTCCTACTGCTGCTCCTAAACCATCTCCTAGACGCCACCTGCTAGAGCACCCCCCTGCTTTCCTGCCTGCTCCTCGAGTCCCGGTCAGTCCAGTGAAGATGTGGTTAGAGAGCCGTGCCACGGCCGAAGCAGCCTGCAGAGCCCCTGCTGATGCACTATCAGCACGGTCTCGCTGCTGCTCCCACGGGGGTTAGGAAAGCAGTGTCAGGGCCACGCAGTTAGTTCTGGGTGGGTTGCTGTGACAGAGAAGGCTATAGCCAGGTAGCCTCTGCATTACCATTATCGGGGTTGGAAAACATCCTACTTGCACTGGAGACAGTCTTTCCAATGTCAGCCAGCGAGCGCAGGTTGGATTTCTTGGTCTGGTGCCGGTGCTTCCTGAGCAGCGTGTACGTGACCTTGTCCTTCAGTTCGGATTTCAATAGCCCCGTCTCGATCTGATTGTCAACGATCATCTCTGTGGCAGCAACAGGAAGGGGGAGGGAGGGGAGAGCAAAATTAACCACAGAGCTCAAAACTGCTTCCAGGGAGGGCAGAGAGAGAGGGACTGGAGGCATTTTCACCCTTTTTGAAGGCTTTCTTACCATCTTGAAGCCAGGTTTTATTTGCATGAAAATCTCTTTTAGACATTCCTCTTGCAACAGAACATAAGCATTTCCATCCAGCATGAGCCACTAACACACGCCTATTGCACTGAGATTGCCTTCTGCTATTTCCTACATGCCACGGAACCTATTTCAAAGACCAGGGTAAGATGGTTCTTAGCTCAGAAATGGAATCTCCTCTGAGCCTGGACTTTCATCAAGATGCTATAACTCTATTTCAAGTTCCATGATGCTCCCGAAAAGCACACAGAAAAACTTCTATCAGATTCAACAAGGCCTGAGTTCACCTTGCAGGCCCCCAGTAAAACCTAATCTAAAGATAGGAAGAAGTCCTGGAGATGAGCCACTAATTAAATCATTCACTTGCAGGACTGAAGTGATGGTAATTACAAACAGCAGAACCTGCTCCAGTTACCACAGGATGTATTACATGGCTTTACTTTTCATGGAGTCACCAGGAGAAAAGGTGCCCTCAATGCCTCAATGCTCACTTTGCATCAGTTCCCCCCTTTCTCCTCCCTTATCCCAGAGGAAAAAGGCAAAAAGGTGGCCAGACTTATGAAGAATGTCCCCTGTGCAGTAAATCTTGCATGAAGTTACTCCCTTGATGACTTGAGTTCATGCGCTGTCCCCTGAAGGCAAGTGGCAGCTCATATTTGTCTGCTGGTAACTTTTATTTGTGCTAATAAAAGTTATGGCAAGGGGGAGGCAGAACACACATCACATTTGCTAACGCAGTGAGTCAGAAAGTCATCCTCTACGTGCTGCCCAAGAATTAATGCCTCTTCAAATCCCTAAGGGACAGCCTAGTTCTTCCTCTCAAATTAAGACAGGGCGGGTATACGCACGTAGGTACCCTTACACAACATGTTTGGCAGAAGACTGACCTTTGTTAAGTGTTATTTTAATACAAGCTCTTCTTGCTCAAGGTTTTGGTTAGTGATTTTTGGAGTATTTCCTTCAGAGCCTTTATTCAAGTTTATCCTTCTCTATCTGGCACTTCCCTTCCCTGTTGCTGATAAAAAACAAACAACAAAGAGAGTTTTTCTTTGGAGTTTTCCTTTCCTATGTGTCACTACCAGACACCAGCCAAGTGATCATGATTAAATCATCCTGGAAATACAGTCCTGGATATTCCTACCTGTCTGATTAAGGGTCTGGACCAGCAAAAACACCCCGTTCAGGACAGTGTCACAGCAACAGCAGCCACTGATGTGTAATTTAATCTCCTAGGAATTAGATTTAATTTGGGTGTTGAAGAAGGAGATTGAAGGTGACATCTCGAAGGGACTTCAAAAGAAAATTTAATGTTTGAGGGTTTAAGGTTTCAGACCATGAGCATCAGCTTCTGAAGCAGGTTCACCTTCAGCAGAAAACTTGAGAGGATCTTGGGGGTTTTATTTTGTTAAAACTTTGCAAAGCTATGCATTCGGATACACAGACACAAAAGCAAAGAAAGAGAAATGTCACCATAGGCACTTGCAAAACTAAGTTCAAAACTCTGTATTTAACACCAGAAGCAGCTGTAATTTCAAGTCTTATGACCCAGTGTATGGGAGAATTCCAAGCCAGGATAATTTTGACCTTACTTCCTGAGATGATCATTCAAAGCACTGAGTTTTGGCAGAGGAAGTATTTAATTTTGCTCTTTTAGATCTCTTCATGTAATGGCTCTTAAACTCAGCATTTTGGTTAAATATCCCTCCATTGAATGGCTCTCTTGGAAAATTTATTTTCTCTAAGTTCTCACATGCCAGGGGCAACATGATCTGGCTCTCAGCATGTCACTAAGCATCACCCTGGGCCACAGCTAATTTGACCGTACAAAATCTGCCCTCCCATTCTGCAGAGCAGAGCACCAGCTGGTGGTGGGGTTGCTCTCCCCTCTCCCTTGCTGGGGGTGGCAGGGGGTATCCGATCCTAAACACAGCCCCACCTGCCTTCAATGGGCAGCTGAACAGGTCACACAAGAGCAGTTCCTGGCTTGAGTTGCTCTGCATGAACGGTACCTGACGGGTACCTCTGCCTCCAGAGACAAGGTCCTTTCATATGTCACCTTTTCTGCAGTGACCATAAATTAAATTGATGTCTTTTACTCTTCTTCCTGCACTGAGAAGGATTCTTTTCACCTGTTACTCTTTTCCAGGTACTTTCTAGTTTTCCCCTCTTACTCCTCAATTCTTTCCTTTTTTCCCCTCTTTTATTGGAAAAGCAGCGTTTTTTTATTAAAACTATCCATCAAACCATACCAAGGTTAATAAAAATTTCTGAGGAAGCAGTGAGAGAAAGAGTCGAGACAGGTGTACTTACCCACGACCTGTGGGAGGGAAGAGGCCTCCATATCCAGCATGATGGAGCCCTTCTCTATGCACGTCCTCAGCTCGAACAGGCTGTGCAGAGACAAGGTGGCCACGTGCGGTTTGCTCCATCGCTCCCCACCTTGCTCTACCTTCTCCTCAAACTTGATCCACCTGCAACAGGGCAGAGCAATGAGATGGGGTTAAGGCTGCTGCTTCCCTGCAGGGAAATAAATCAGCATTTCTGGAAATAAGGCGACTTGTCCTTTCACTATCTCGGCACTTCTTGTTTAATGGTTGGACTCTATCGTCTTAGAGGGCTGTTCCAAATGAAATGATTCTGTGATTCAAATTCAAGCAATAAAATATGCAATCAGCCACTGCCAAGATGCAGGCTGCATGGAATACTGCTGTCACATGCCCACAGGCTGACAAAGGGGGAAAGAGAGGAGCATATCCCAGCCACATCTGAAGGTGCTCTTAGAGAACAAACATATGAGCCACCAAAGGAGAAGGCACAAATTAAGGAGCTCATTCTTTCCCTCCAGCTGCTGTTTAATGATTTAACCAAGCAGGTCTGAAAAACCCAGAAAACTTATCTCTAATGGAAGGTGAGAGCAAAGGGTAAATCCCGTTGTGCAAAACACTCTTTACACCCCTAAAACTACATCCCAACAGCAGGGAAGCAGGAGGCTCCACGTCCCTGAGATGCAGCCCACTCCCACTTCCCCCTGCAGCCTTGACCCGGTCCTTGGCTCTGCTGCACCCAGCCTGGAGCACGCAGGGATGGGCAGCTGCCATGGAGCACGTGGCTCCTGCACGGGCTGGGGGATCTCACCTGGCACACACCTTCTTCCTTACCACAGCACTCAGCAATGGCTTTGGTGTAAACTGGGGTGTAGGAAAAGGTGGTTCAATATGCCCTAATGGCAAAGCAGAAAGGCTTTTTAATCCCCTCGAGACACCATTTTAATATATGTGGAAAATTAAAATTCCAGTCACTAATATAAAGGGATTATTAAGAAAAAACCACACATAGGATAAGGAAGCTAATAAATTTGTTCAAAAGAATATTATTAACAGCAAACGAAATTATCTTTAATCCTGAAGAATGTATTACATGAGGATTAATCAATTATGCTTCACAATTGCAATAATCTATTTTTGAGACTTTGTTTTTTAAAGCTGATTTTTAAGTCAAGCTAAAAAACTGATTTTCATCTCCAATTAATAAGGTCCTTTTAGTTCACAAAAACTAAGTGTTTCCTAGGACACCTGAGGGACCTGGGTGGACGTAAATCTGTGCACTTCAGGGGCTTTGTGTGATGTGGGACCAAGTTACACTTACCCTGTAACAGCAGGAAGGCTGCAAATTACCAGTGTTTGTCCTTCCAGGGAAAGTGATTACTCACAACTACCAATATTTGCTTTTTGTTTACTTTTCTCACTACAATCCACAATCCCAACGCAATAAACCAAATATTAACTTGCAAACCTGGGTGAACAAATGCCTGCTCAATTCATGCAATCAGGGAGTGGTATGGCTTGGGAGGGACCTCAAAGCTCACCTAGTTCCAAACTGACGCCATGGGCAGGGGCACCTTCCACTAACCAGGCTGCACTAACAGGGGAATGCCTGCATTCCAGAGGTGGGCATAGGATACTGAGTGAAGCAGAAAAAGGAAAAGACCTGCAGTAACTGGAGGCTCCCAGCCTGTTGTGAGCCTCAGTGAAGTATCTTTGTCCACCACAGTGTGTGGACTGTCGCTCTGTAAGGCAGGGAGACGGCAGGAAGGTGATGAGATTACAGAGAAAAGGAATGACAGTGTTGGACTGTGGGATGGTGGATATGGGTTTTTTAAACTTCTGTTATAATCTTTTTTGTCATATAAGTTGTGCCAGGAATTACATTTGTATCCTTCACCCTTTTACACCGGATAATATCAACACAGCTTTCACGGGGCTGTTGGGAGTGAGGTGCAGCAGACAGAAGGAAAGTGTAGATGTCAGAACAGAGCAGGAGGGAGATGAGGAAGGTAATTTGTTTGTTCTCTCAAATACGAGTGCAGCCTTTAGCCCCGCACCAGCGTGCAGGCAGTGTTGCTCTTCCCAGCTCGGAGCTGTGGAGTTCTACACTGGGGCCAGGGTAAGCATCAACCCCACAAGGTCTCTTCTGTCCTCTCCTCCATCTGCACAGCCCTGTACTTTTTCCTGTGTTCAGGACCTGCTCATGCAGCTTCCCAGTTGTTCTGCAGCCGCAGATGTAAAATGACCCCAAAACAGCTGGCAGATCCTGTGCCCACTGAAGCACAGCGTCAGCCAGCTCTGGATGCACTGGGAGACGCTTAGAGCTCTCAGGAGGTTCTATGATGCAAGATTAAGTAATTTCAGGAATGTACTGAAAAATCCTGAACAATCAGACACTTTGTAAGATCACTATCTGCAAAGGCAGGAGGTTGGGTCAATTTAGAAATTAAACAGTACCTCAACAGGGTGCTTCATTACATTCTGTGTCATTTATAAAAGAATCATGGATCTATTCAGGTTGGCACAGTCCTCTAAGATCATCCAATCCAAACATTAATCCAGCAAAGCCAAGGCCACCACCAACCCTTGTGCCTAAGCATCATATCTACACATTTGTTAAATCCCACGAGAGATGCACCACTATCCTGGGTAGACAACCCTATGGGTGAAGAAATTTTTCCTAATATCCGACCTGAAACTCCCCTGGCACAACTTGAGGCTGTTTCCTCTTGTCCTGTGGTTTGCTACTCGGGAAAAGAACCCCAGAGAGACCCCCATACACAGCTCAATGCAGCACTCCTACCAAAGGTGTGTAAAAACACCTAAATCACGAAGTGCTGTATTCATGGTAAGATGAAAGAAGAGCAATAAAGGGAGAAAGGATGAGCAACAAGTCAGAAGTTAGAGAGTAAAAGGTGAAAAGTCATTAACTTAGTTCCCCAAGCAACTGAGTAGCCAAAATAAAGCAAGATAAGACATAAAGGGGTAGCTGGTAGAGTAGCTCATTAAATCACAGGTAAAGAAGGTTAAGGTGACCAAACAGGGGCTAACTTTGAACACAGACAGTACCCTTAAGAGGAGGAGGTGGGGAAAGAGCTTAGCCCAGTTGCCATAAAGGAAAAGGAAAGCCCCCAGGCTCAGTGAGGACAATTGGGAATACGTCAGTGGTGTTAAGATATAAACTACATGTAACTTGTAGCAGCCAGACCCAAAAAACATCCCAGCTTTTTTGTCATGACTTTTTGACCAAACTAACAGCAGCGTCAAAGAACCCAACCAAGAAACTCAAAGCAAGCAACCCATCCAGCATTTAACATGCTCCTTGAATAATTTCTTCACAAGAAAATACCTTTAAACTTTTTTCCTATTTAAAATTAATTCCATCAGTAACTCATTAGGACAGGGACAGCTAAGATTTCCCAGCCTGTGGTGTGAGGTGGCACCGGGCTCAAAACTACTTCAAGGCAACAGTACTGAAGCAGTTTTGACTCAGCCAGCAACTACTGGCAATTCCAGTCGAGACATGACCCCCTTTTTAAAGCACAACTGAGCCCATACTTTTGTCTCCACAGGCAAACAACTGCAATCGATCTGGCACACTGTTTTTTCCCTAGTTCTTCTTTTGGAATATTTAAACAAACCCTAAAATTCTCTCATTTATCAAAGAATGGTAATTTGAACTATACAGGCTTCTTTCGGTAGCTTCCCCACGCGGTCCTGCAGCACGGATATTACCCAACAGAATGCTAATATAGGAATCTCCCATGGGAGCGCTGCTGGCTGCCCTTCCCTTTCAGGGTAAAGGAAAACCAACCCACCTTGCAGTCTCCTTCCACTCCATCTCCTGTCCATCGACAGCCAGAAGTTCATCCAGCTCGGTGAAGAGCTGCGGGGGCGCAGGGCTGTCATCTTCCTCGCCGAGGATGAAGCGGATGCGCTCAGCGGCGGGGGAGACTGCAGAGGTGAAAATACTGCGGTTAACGGCCTGCGAGATGACCAGGGATGTGCGGCTCCTCTCCTTGCCCTGCTCCCCAAGGCCATTCAGCTGTTTCTCCAGGCTGTCTTTGCCATCTGACATCCTCGTCGCTGCGGACGCAGGGGCGTGAGTGAGGGTGCCTCTATCTCCCTCTCTCCCCTTCCTTGCCTCTCACTGAACTTCTTACAAGTTCAAGCTGGGAGTAAAGTTCAGGAAAACTTGTTTCTTCCTACAGACCTTAACTATGTTACAGCAATTTGCAGTCCTCGTAAAAAAAAGCACTATGGAGCTCAGAACCAATGTGCTCTGTGGCGCTGCC
This sequence comes from Acrocephalus scirpaceus scirpaceus, assembly GCA_910950805.1. NCBI lineage: Eukaryota > Metazoa > Chordata > Aves > Passeriformes > Sylviidae > Acrocephalus > Acrocephalus scirpaceus. The sequence goes on along the minus strand of OU383778.1, from coordinate 63,419,987 downwards.
CAAGGACTTGCTGCTCTCTGAGCAGCCTGGATCCTTCACCCCCTTTTTTATATGACCTAAAACCAGTTCCAGCCAAACCAATTGGGGGCTTGCTGGCACAGCATCCCAGCGCTGGCTTTTCCCTCCCTCCCTGCCAGCCAGGTTTGGGCTGCCATTGGCCTGCAAGGCGGGCTGGAACCTCCCCAGCCCACCACTGGAAAACACAGGAATACTTAACAGAAGGGTTGTCTCATCTATACATGAAGAATGCAACCCAATGCATTTAGTCAGGCACCAGTGCACTGAAAAAAAAACAACTGGTCCTGGTTGGAAAAGACTGCCTGTTTAGGAAAAGGACGACGTTCAACACACAGCACAAGCGAAGTCTGTTTGCATTATAAGCTTGAGAAAAAGGACAGAAACCCTTTCCTGGTTAAGGATTCAAAATTCAAACCTGAGAACATCATTGTCCCCCATCCTAAGGCCCGAGGGCATCTCCTAAAGGTAACTGGAGCCCATACCACCAGAGCCACCTTGCTGGAGGGCTCCTTGGGGTCTACAGCCTTTTTCTTAGCGTATCACCTTAAAACAAAGGTGTGACCATGTGAAATTTTAAGACAGGCATCCTTTCTGCTGGATGTTTATCAGCATTAGAGATACACAGCAGACTATGAACTTTGAACAGTTCTGCTAAAAATTTCTTTCTTTTCAAAAGATCAGCTGGCTGTCTCTTGCAAAATAATTAATTACACCAGGTGTCCAACCACATTGATTTTTCCAGGGTAAACAAACTCTCAATTTGCAATGGGAAAAAAGAAACCAGTAAACAACACGCCTTTTACTCATTTTTCTTTTCCTTAAATAAACTTCCATAGCTTTCTTCCTAAAGTACTCAGTCGGAGTGATGACGCTTTAGTAATATAGATTTCTTTTTGACTGAAAGTATTTTGTAATCATAAATGCCCTTGGAAATCTCCTGGGAGCCAAGGACCTTGCCCCGCTGCTACAGCAGCCTCCCCATCACGAGGCATTCAACTTCCTGCAAGCTTCAGGAGAGCTCGAGAAGGACTTCTGACAAGGGCCTGCCAGGACAAGGCAGAATGGCTTCCCACTGACAAGAGGGCAGGGTTAGATGGGCTATTGGGAAGAAATTATTCCCTGTGAGGGTGGGAAGGCCCTGGCACAGGTTGCCCAGAGGAGCTGTGGCTGCCCCATCCCTGGAAGTGTCCAAGGCCTGGTTGAATGGGGCTTAGAGCAACTAACCCTGGGCTAGTGGAAGGTGTCCCTGCCCATGGCAGGGGACTAGGACAAGATGCCAGACTATCCATCCATATAATGCATGTTCCACTGTCCTCTTCCTTTACCTGCACTAATGAATCTCAATGTACTTTTATATTCAAACAGAATTCAAATATCACAGCTAGAAAGCAAAAAAAATACATGACCATCTTATTGCTTCAAAAAGCAAGATGGACCACAGAGGTGGCTGCTGCTTGGAAGAGGCTGTAAGAGAAGGGACTGCAGAGCTTCTTGAGCTGTTGAAGGCATCCACTGGAACCAATGGGAAAAGTCTCTCTTGAGTCAACTCCAAAGTGGTTTTACTATATGGAAGTGTAACCCTGATATTCCAACCCGTAACATGAACATTCCACAATATTTTGCACACTCAGCCTGGGTGCCCCTCATCCGTCACCCCTTCTTTCTCGTCTCCCTCCTCTCCCTGTCGCTAATTTCCCATTATCCGCACTTAGGGCCGATGATAAGGTTCACAATCCCATTAGGGCATTTGCTGGGTCACAGGTCCCCGATGCTTGCTTGACCACATGTTCTCTATTGCAATTTTGTGGGTTAATGGGCCGTTTATGGGTTGTTTATGTGCTCTCTTTAGCAAGGAGAACATATTTTCATCTTAATCTCCAGGTGAACACTGTGTGCTCAGCGCGGGCAGCCAGCTGAGCACCGGGCTCAGGGACTAGAGAGTCATTAACCCGGGGGGTGACCCCTCAGCCCTCTGCCTGCCTAACCTTTGAGCACCGCCTTGCCAGCCCGCCCCAGCCTTGGCCATCAACTTCACTTCCACCTCAGCCGTCCAGCTCAAGAGCTGCTCAAACCAGCACTGCTGACACCAGGAACAGCTCAGGCTGGTCGATACCGTTTTCCTTGCTAGCTTATTCAATAGAACAACCTGATGGTCAGCAGACATTTGCAGCAGAGAAAAGGCTAATCCACATATTTAGATAGCTGGGGTTGTATTTTCCCCCTGAATGGGAGAGGAATTAAGATATTAATTGCAGAGGGTTGAATGTTCCAACACAACATGGATACAGAGGCAAAGCCATCCATGGGGGATGTCTCTCACTTCCTTCTCTTCCTTTTCCTGTTCCATTCAGCCACACACACAGTCCATGAGGCAGCTTATAAAATCTTAACTTGCACAAGAGCAAACACATCAGCAGTTTCCCCAAGTTCAGCTCAGGCCAGTTCTGAACACAATGTATACCCTCGGGTTCCCAAAGGCAAAAATCAATCTCCATCAAGAGAGAGGAATCTCAGAGAGTTCAGAAATAGGGAGAGACACATTCTAGCACAACAACCTCAAATCAGGCATGGCTGAGCTTCCCAGCCCTGTTCCAGCAATGGCTTTGGTGGCACTGCCTGGTGCAACGGCAGAGCCGGACACGGAAATGCCAAGGGGTTTTGCAGCATTGGCCCCTATCCTAAAGTCACCTCCTGCTTCCATGCCAAGGGCCTGCCTGCTGGTGGGTGGAAAGCAGTTTCAACCCGGCTCTCTGGGTGTACGATGCTGCATCAGGATGCAGGACAGGGGAGATCTGTGTTGATGCACAGGTTCAACAGCCTGTTCTCCACCCAGCCAACATGCTTTTCCTCCTGCTTTTTCAGCTGGCTGTTTTCAGGGACACTTCTGAAGACCCTGGGGACCTGCACCTCAGTCAACTGCTTCCCCCATCCGAGGTCAAAGGGACCACCAGGTAAAGTTCTGTCGGCAGCTACAGAAATCCCCGAGGGATCTGGTGCAAATTCCTCCCCAGAGTCTGTGGAACTAGTATCAAGGAAAGCTGTTTGTCAAATGTGCTTTCCAGGCAGGCATATTAAAATAGGACATGACTGTACTCCCATTCCTTTTCTGTGGCTGCCTCTGTCAAAGCTTGGATCAAACCCATCCACAGTCAGAGCAGTGAAATACTTGTGCAGACACCTGTAACAGATTTAAACTTGTTTCCTTTCCACTTCAGCTAGTTCCCTTCCAAAATTCTCCATTACCAAAACCAATTTTAACTGTGTGTCAATGTCAACACAAGACACCAGCTAAAGGCAAGCAGGGAGGCTTTGTTGGCCCACTGTCCCACCAACTTCCTTTAAAGACAAACCTGAACAGAATCCCACCTAAAACCAGGAGTTGCTGAAAACAATCCCCTGGGACACCTCTGCTGGTTCCTGTACAGCATCCAATGCACTGGGCCAAGGCCACAGGGTAAGACAAGGATGCTCTCCCCCTTCACCAGCAATACTGTCCAGCACTTCTGGAGCACAAAGACCCTCCATGCTATTCCTGCAACTTTACAGGTGAGAATTGTTATTTCCTGTATAGAAAGGAGAACGATCACTTCAAGTAACACCAGTTTCGGCAGAACAGCCCAGGTGAGAACCGATATCCTGACTCCCCAAGTGCTCCACCAAGCACAAGCATCCCTTAACACTACTGCAGAAGGCAACTGCACATGGATTTACACATGGCACCTGCTTTTGGAAAGACTGCACTGGGAACACAGCCCCAAGGCCACACACCAGCCTTTCCCAGGGTCCCACAGAACCACCCCTGGGTGATCTGCTCCCCAGCTAATCACCCTAAGCAAGCGTGAGAATTTCTCTTTTGCTCGTTTTGCGTCTTTGCTTGTGAATGCTTACTTTTTGATCCTGTGCTGGGAAGGGCTGGCTGTGATCAGACTTTACACAAATCAGACTTTCCACAGGCAGGAGCTGGCAGCCAGGAGGGAATGCTCCCCACACTACCTGGGTCCCACTCCAAGCCATTTCTTGGGATGCAGAGAATGCTATTTGAGGTGCTTGATCTAATTTGGAGCAAATCTACCCTATCCCTTGACAGTGCTCCTTCCCAGACATAATGAACAGCACTGACTGCTTCTGGAATAATGCATTTTTTGCTAGACTATTGGACTGCATGACTGTACATGTTTTGCTGTAAGCTCCTCTGCAGCATGTGGTATATATTAAGTGTTTGATCTGCAAAAAATCTTCAGTATTGGACAAATTCTTACTAATACTGTGTTCTCTCAAGCGCCAGAAGAACGGTAGCATTTACATAACACCTTGCTGGGCATTCCCAACTCCCCTGGTCTTCAGTGCTGTGCCTACAGATACTTCATTAAAACATTCCTTGGAGATGCAGGGAGAGAAAAAGGACCCTTCTTCCAAAATTGTTTCACATTAACTCATCTATGGATGTGACGTGGATAATCAGTCTGGGAAACTTCTAAACAAACCCAGCACTATCTCATGAAAATTTGGTGACCCTTATCCTAAAAGGCAATTCCTATAAAAGAAGACAGCCTGCCAACTCCACCCACATGGAGAGACCACCACATGCTATACCCCAAGTCCCATGATGAGCTTTTTCCAGCATTGCTCCACTCGAGGGAGACTCTGCCTTCAAAGACTGTTTTTCCTAGCTGCAGCCAAGACCAGTAATATCTATATAACCTGCCAGAAGCAGAGGCAGCTGCAGAATCCCAAGGAAATGGGAACAGATAGCCTCCCACAGACACACAATTAGCCAGTTCAGCCAAACTAAGTGTTTTATGTACTAACAATGTGAGGCTCTGCCTGTTCACATCAATGCCAAGCGCCCCTGATTCCAAGGGTGTGGAATTGGGCATATGTGGACCATGCAATTCACCACGGGTATGCCACAGCTAGATGCTAATCAACAGTGACTGGCTCCCAAACTGATAGAAAAATGGGAAATTTATCTTCCTGTATCACATTTTTAAAATTTTCTAGATTCTCCGAGTGCCATTTTTAATTGCACTAAAGGCAGCAATGCCTATGACACTTTTACAAACCAACTAGTCCATAGTGACAAACCATACTGTTTATGAACTCTGATATAAACTACACCACAAGCAATTCATTGCAAAATATGGATGACAAAGGTATTTTTGGACTAGTCCTGGAGGTCAGCCACCTTACTTCCAGTTGTGTCAAACTGCTGCAGCAGCACATTCTTAAGAGCTACTCCCGAGCAGTTGCCAAGAAGACTTGAATAAAAAAGAGAGAAAGCCTGTCTTGTCCGGAGCTCTGGAACATTTCCAGCCGTCACACAGACACAGGATGCTGCCTGGCATCACACCTCCATTGCATCAGAGCAACAGTCAAGTCCCCAGTGAAACAGCAGCGCAGCGGCTGCCACAGAGAATGAGTTCAAAAATCACTCCCTAATTCTCAGCCTTTCCCTTCTTTGGCTTTTCTTGGTTTCCTGTTGCAAAATTTCTTAGAGGGCACAATCCACTTTGGGATTGGGCCTGAGCTATCCTGGGTAAGGCCTCAGATTTAGGCCTGAGTAGTAGTGAGCAAGCCTGTGGCGCAGCAGTAAATTCCATTAAGGTGTGTTTAGTATTAATTAGTATAGTTATAGCAATTTTACCGTGACTACCTTAAAGTTAAGATTGTTTACATCTTTTCCTTATCTAGTACCAATTAAAAAGCACCTGTTAGTGTAAACTATGTACTCCTGTATATAAACCACCATTTTGTAGCAATAAACGGAGAATGCATGCATTAACCATACTGGTCGGATCGTGCATTGCTCTGCTTCAGCCTCCCACAGACCCCCTGGCTTCGGTTTCCCTTTTTAAAGCAGTGTGACTTTCACAGTCTCCTTCCTGGAGAGACTGATGCTGTCCACCTCTCTGGGATCCTGCTGGCTCCTGTTCTGGTACCTCACTGTAAGCACACCACGATCACACACAACTCCTTCCATACCTCCATCAGTATCACTGCACCATGTGGCCACAAACCAACAGCTCATCGTAAAGCACAAGGGAAAACTCCTGCTCCTCTGGTGAACAACAACAACAACAACAACAAAATCTCTTTTCTGACACGGAAATGTTGCTCCCCAAAGGCAGTTTTTAAGCTGGTTTGATGTGCTACAGTCCCTGTAAGTAGCATCGTTTCCTTGCATCAGCCACAAGCCCTCCTGCCAAACTATAACGCAGTCTTCCCCTGCTCATTTACCTCGTTTAGGTAACAGGGAGGGTACGGGGACATTTTTAAGGACACGGCTATAACTCTGGGCTCTTCTCTTGAGTTTGAGCTTCCACACAATGACATGAGGAAACTTCCCTCTCTGCGCTTCCCAACCAGCCCTCTGGCTGCAATAGCCAATTTTCTGCCTATTAAGCTCTTCTCACAAGCATGGTTTCATCACTGTCTATTTGTCCCGTTCAATCAATCTCTGCAGCAGCCCTGACTATTTCAGCACTTCTGGAAATCTCCTTCAGCAGGGGCTTGGCAGGACAGAACCCACCCACAGAGGGAGGAAACTACACACATGTGAGTGAGGATTTTCCATTTTCCATTTTTATTCCCAGTTTCCGTGCATGCCGAGCCCTTCGTCCCATGCCTCCGGCTGCAGTGGAGCCCACCTCCGTTGCCAGGCAGTTTTTCAAGGAGTACTGAATATTTCCTGCATCCACACTTTCTGCTTTCAGCTCTTTTCATTCTGTCCCTCGTTTTTGATGTTGCCAAACACCTCATCCATTCTGAGCACAAAGGGAAACATGCATTATTATTCCCTACCATCCTTGCAGAGATCAACTGGTGCATAAGAGCTAAACACACATGTTGGGGGGTTCTGCAGGTTGTTATTTCTTCCTGATCACCTGTCCTGCTTCAAACTCAACATAGAAGAGGGAAGCCACGGCATAAATATTTATTTTATAGAATCCCAGACTGGTTTAGGTTGGAAGGGACTTAAACATCATCTTGTTCCAACCCTCTGCCACAGGCACGGACGGACACCTTCCACTATCCCAGGTTGCCCCAAACCCCCACCAGCCTGGCCTTAGAAATCCAGGGATGGGGCAGCCACAGCTTCTCCGGGAAACCTGTGCCAGGGCCTCACCACCATCACAGGCAAGAATTTCTTCCTGATATCCCACCTAACCCTGCCCTTTGTCAGTGGAGAGCCATTCCCCCTTGTCTTACACACACCTCCACACTAAAAGCACTACCACAGAATCACAGAAGTGTAGGACACCAGGTTGCAGAGACCTCAAGGATCATCTGCTCCAACCAGCTGAGAAGCCTGAGCTCAGGAGGCTGCTCCACCTTGACTCACAGCAGAACAAAGGTGCCAACCTCCTTTGAGATGCTTTGAAAAAGGCTTGTCTATTTTTCCACCACCTTCTGAAAAGCTTTGTTCAGTGACAAACTGCCCTTTTGACTCAGTTCACAGCCGCTTATCTAAAAAGCTGCAAAGCCAGCCTGAGAATCCAGACAATGCTGCCATTGACCAGGAGAGCACCAGGATTTGGCCTGACAGTGTGGTTACAAAACCAGTTGGTTTCACGTCTGGGTGCTGGTTTTCCTCACATTTCCCTGCTGCTGCAAAGAAAGCTGCATCTGGTGGATCCATCCCTACACACCTGCCCCTTTGGGTGCCTGCATTTATTCTGTATGTTAAATACTAATAAACACCACTTTCCTCACTTGGCATCCCTGGAGATGTTAGGACCATCCCAGTGGAACTGTCCCCACCAGCTAGCAGCGTGGCAAAGCGAAGTTTTGCGTGGATAAATCACTTCTCTGAAGGCATTTTCTTTTTCTCGCTGGGTCGAATCAAGGGAACTCAAAAAGGGCTCTTGCCATGGCATTTGGGAGCAGAAAGACCCTATTGAGACAAAGACACAATAACCAGTTTCGCCCCTGCCTTTAAAAATTAACCACCATTAACTCCGGGCTCGGCACGGCTCCAGGCTGCCAGCAGCACACTCCTTCCAAGTGGCTTCCCAGAAACCCCCAATTCAACTTGTTCTCAAAAGCCTAGTGACATTTGGGCAGCTCCTGCGCTTCATCGGTTTCCCCTTGCAACAGCAAGTGAAGTTCAAGCTTCTGCTTCCTTTTAACTCTGAGCCTCACAGACTCACCGCCACCTCCTACACAAGCACCACACCTCCAGGGAATATGATTATGGTGGAAAAAAACAGTGGTTTTGCTGGGGTCTCATCCATGCTGAAAGATAATTTTCCAGCTTTAAGCAAATTTCTGTAATTCAATCAAGGAAATGTAAGTACAAAATATTTCTACTTTCAGGAAAGGAACATGATCGGGATCTATACTTGTAAAACTGTGTGCAAGGAAAATAAAAGACCATTATCCAATGGATTTATCCAGGAAAATTAAGCATGGGTTGGCTTTCAGTAAGTGAATGCACTGTAATCAAGATCAATATACTCCAGAAAAGGCTACTGCCAAAACTGAGGAAGGAAGAAAGCAAGTTCAAACAAACCCAACTTGCTTTTTCACTGAAAAATGAGAAATCTGGTATCCAGAGACACATTTGGTGACTCTTTATGGAATGCAACATGAGCCAGGCACAGAGATACTTTTACCAAAACAACAAAGAGGCTCTAAAGTAGTAGCAAAGCACAAATATACAGAATAAGGAGGCAAAGCCACACTTCACTGCACCATTTAGGAACATCTGGGTCTGACACAAGCCCAGGTCAAAGGAAAACTACCAGAAATGAAAGATTCCACTAAAAACTGGAGGATAAGTACGTGAGGCATACAAGGAAAATGAATTATTTAAGACCATTAGCAGCAGGAGCTTGAGAAGCAGTGGGTGACCTGGACCACCCTGGAGTGAGACGGCCAATTAAGGGGATTAAAAATTGTGCAGAAAAGCAGAGCAGCCTCTTCATGTGAAACTCCAGCACACAGGTGGGAGCACAGGCACTTAGCCTTTTCCAAAGGTTAACATGGGAGGAGGCAGGTGTCTGCAGAACAAAGAAGAGAAGATGGAAGTGAATCCAACAGCAGTGAGTGTCCAGGCCCCTTGCACTCACACCTCACCAGACCCTGTCCAGACCCAAGGTTTTAGTCAGGTCTGTAATGCTTCATGCAGCCTAAATGTGAAGAAAACAATAATCCACAGAATTACCTAGCACTGCTATCCACCAGGATACCATCTACCATATTTCTACCATTTCTTTCTAGACTCCAGGTTGTGCCCTTTGGAGGTTTTTTCTTGCAGTTTCCAAAGATGCACAAGGTTACCATGCCTTTATTTTTCTTACACAACTAAAACCATATGGAATCTAAGCTGCCCCAGCCTGCTGGGACTTACCCAGACCTGGATGTCTGCAGTTATAAACAAAACCATTAGCAGAGTTCTCCGAAATACTAAAGCAGAGGGTTTTTTTCTTCCTTTTAAGCTCCTAAATGCAACTTTAGCAATTACTGGTTTACATAATAGCCTAACATTTAATGTTTACAGCAACATTTTACAACTAATTTACATGTAGTTCACTAAATGCTTTAGGGTTAATTGGTCTTTTGTTGTGCATTAAGCAGCTTGTTAATGATTAGACAGTTGGGAAGAAAATGTAAGTAGGAGGTTGGTTTGGGGATGGCTTGGACCAAGGGAATGGCTGGGGGGGATTTTTGCAGAAGCATTGACCTTTCTAATGGTCAGGCCCCAGCCGAGCCCCAAAGTGGCACAATATGGTGTCTTTTACAGGGTCACATTGTCCCCTTTGTCGTACACATGAGGAAGGAGAGGATACAAGAGGATCAATCTACTGCATGCGAGTAGAGGATGAAACCACAGCAAAGGAGAGAGAGAAAATGCAATTCCTTGCACTTGGCAAGAATAATGTTGTACTGTCTGTGCTTAAAGGGAGCCCCAGGAGACCCAAGTATTCCCTGTCCTGAGCATCCAAAGGTAGCAGGATGATTCCACTGTAGGAAAAGTCAGAGTGTGCCTCCTTGGGGCCCTGTGTCACTACACTGCTATCTAAGGACAGAGCACTCCGGACATGATATATAACTTAGCAAGCAGAGTTAATAACTTAATTACCAAGCTGGCCCTGCTTTGCGCACAGGTTTGGACCCGCTGATGGCACCTTCCAACCTCACTTATTCTATTCCATTAGTGAGCTTCCCAGACAGATGATCTCCACTCCAGCTACCCCATATGCTGCCCAAACATGACCACTTTGCCAGGGCTTCAGAGCAACTTTTAGTAATGAAGAGAGACTGGAAACCCCATGCTGGGTTTAATGATCTGCTTGGCATCCCAGCCTGGAGAACGAGAACAGAAAGGAGAATAACAAAACACCAACTCTGTATCAGAAGATATTTACAAACTCTTTGGAAACAGCAAGGGCTGCACCAGCACAACCAAGACCAAACAGGAAAACAGCAAAACAAAGCTGAACTGCTTCCTTTGCTTTAGGGAATCGACTGTGACCAACCCAACAGGGAGTCAAACTCTACTTTTTAAATTCGTCCCCAAGCACAAAAAACTGGCAGTGGCATCAAAAGCACTGAGCACCCAGCTGGTCTTAAACACTGTCCAGGACTTCGGAAAAAAAATTCGGAAAAAAAAGAGGGGAACAAATCAGCCAGGTACTACTGGTAATCTTTTAAACAACTTAGGATGGAAAGAGCAAAGCAGAAATGAGCAGTTTTCCAAACTGTATTCCATCAGAACAGCATTGCCTCCAACATAAATCTCTTTACAAGCACCGATCTCCTTAGAGTCATTAAATGCCATTTTTATTTCTTTTTAATTGCTCCCACTGCATCTTAAATTGCTTTTTAAAAGAATAGTCGGAGCATATAAACATGATGTGTTGAACCACACAACTGTTAAAATACAGGAAATACATTTGAAGAGTTTGTGGGTTTACTGGTACTCAAATTTCATTACCCAGAAATAAGGAATATACTTATGTAAAAAAAAAATACTTGACTATTAAGAAAGTCTCAGTGTCTGGCAAGTTTCTACAGATGATAAATTATTACAACTCAGCACGGGGTGCTGCTGCTTTTCTTCTGACCATGCACAGGCTCCAGATGGGTTTAAGAACAGCAACAGCCAAACATCATCCTTCCCCACTTTTATTGTTTTCCTGCTCCCAGCACTTTAACCTCCTGCTCCCCCTTGGGGGATCCTATTGGGATCAGGACTCAGGGCTTTGATTAGTCTGTTTTGCTGATTCAACTTAATGCACAGTCACAAAACCAGCAAGATGGTCCTGAAATCAGCAAGATGGTCCCGAAACCAGTTAGATGACCCTGAAACCAGTTAGATGGCCATGAATCCAGCTAAACAGCCCAGAAACCAGTTAGATGGTCCTGAAACCAGTTAGATGGCCCTGAAACCAGTTAGATGGCCCCAAAACCAGTTAGATAGCTATGAATCCACCTAAATGGCCCAGAAACCAGTTAGATGGCCATGAAATTTTTTACAAAGAGGGTGGATAAACATTGGCACATAGAGGTGGGGGACGCCCCATCTCTGGAAACATTCAGGGCCAGGTTGGATGGAGCTCTAAGCAATGCAGTCTAGGGGAAGGTATCCCTGTCCATGGCAGGGGGTTGGAACAAGATGACTTTGAAGGTTCCCTCCTACTCCAACCATTCTGTGACCTTTTTCATGACTCCATGAAACGAGTTAGATGGCTACAAAACCAGCTGGGTGACCACAATAGCAAGAAGGAGGAACACAGGAGTCGGGGTGCGACAGGAGGCCTGCCTCTGATAAAAAGCTGAAGTTATGGATAACCCTTCCATGGAGCTGTTGAGAGTTCCCAGCCCAGCAGCTGGGCCAGGCTCAGCTAATGCTGAGGATATTCAAAGGGCCCTGTCGCGGTGCCAAGCACGCAGCTCCTATGACAAGAGTCGCTTTGTCTTGCATCCCCTCCGCCTCCCAGCACATGGGAAACTTCAGAAATTCCCTTGCTGAGGAGAACAACTAAGCTGAGTAACTTGGAATTACAGGCTTTCAAGGTTAGTTTGCTGCTGGAGCCAAGACATATTTCCAGAGCTTCTCAGGACTGAAAACAACCTCCTACTTTTAATGACTTGCCTTTTATCTTTAATAAGGGATTAGGAGCTATTTTTCCAGCTAATACCTTAAAATCCAGATAATCATAAAAGCAATCAGTAATACCCAATATATGTTAATTACTCATTTTCTTCTCATCTCTGGCAGCCCTGCTGTCACTCAGGGCCATTAATTTGTCTATAACAAGGCTGCAAATCAAAACCAACAAAAGGCTTCAGGTCCTCTGGGGAGTCACAGGTTCGGACTTGGGGGATTAACCGCAGATTATAACTGCAACAACAGCAAGGAAAACAACATTATGGCCAAAGAGGTGCTGAACTATCCCACCAGCCATCTACCTATGCCTGGACCTGCTCATTCCCACAGGAGTCGAACAAAGCACTAAGGTAACGAGGCACTGAACAAACCTGACAGCACTAAAGAGAGCCAAAGCTGCACTCACCAAGTCATTCCCAGTGAAATGTGACTCTAAAATAATTTGACATTTTCCACACTAAGCTACACTGGCCCTTCCAAAGGGAATTTACAGGAACAGCAGGTGTAGAAGCTTTACATTCAAGATCTGGTGCTGGAATAATGATGCTGATCAGCACATTGCTCAGACAGGTAATACCTATGACTGCTCACAGAAAAGGAATTCACAGTTCCTTGGATGCCATGAATTTGATGGATGCCTTGGATTTATCAGAATATTATTTAGGTTGTAAGGAAAAACTGAAGCAGGAGCAAGGATGGATGTACCTACTTCGAATTACATCCAGCATTTATTTTCTGCCCTCCCTACGCAGTCATTTCTTCCATTCCTGAGTCCTGAAGAGCTCTGCCCTGCCCTGAAAGGAGTTCAATCACTCGTGCCCCAAATCCAAATTCTCTCCATCACATTCTTGCACGTTTTCCCAATACTGCATCTCTCAGTTTCAAGATGATTGTATCGGCAGTCCCGGCTCCCTTGCAAACACGCACGTCCCATACAGGTGATTTCCTCACACCCTACAGCACCTTCCCTGTCATCTCCAGAGCCACAGTCACGTAATACCAGGAATCATCTGGTTCTCAGCTCTATTAATAGAGCCTCTGCCTGCAGACAGGGCCAGTGGCCAGGGCTGCTCCTGGGTCACGTAACACCATACGTGTCTCCTCTGTCTGCAGCGTGATGTGCCCATCCTGCCCTGCCCGGGCAGCACCTGCAGCATCCCAGGAGCACACACAAGATGTCAGCATCCACCACTTCCCAAGAGACAATAACCAAGTCTCTCACAGCAAAACAGGTTTCCATCCCTGGAATTGTCCAAGGCCAGGCTGGACAGAGCTTAGAGCTACCTGGTCTAGTGGAAGGTGTCCCTGCCCATAGCAGGGGATGGAACTGGATGTGCTTTAAGCTCCCTTCCATCCCGGGCCATTCTGTGATGATTCTATGAACAGAGAGCACAAAGTGCATGTTTGATTCCAAAGACTTGAGCAGATCAAATTGCTTAATCCAAATGAGAATCAAAAACTAGTAATTTCAGCCCAAACTACACAAATGTGCTAATCCAGATTTTCACAGTGGCATCTTCTGTAGGGCTGAGAGAATATTACTGTCCATTTACATTATTAAATTATTCAGCACATTAAAGAAATTAAATGCAATGTGACAACAGGAGAGGTTGTTTATTTCTTCAAAATTCTCAGCTAAAAGGAAAGGGTGGGGAAATGAGATCTAAGGAGAATAGGGATGTCAGCCAGCTCATTAGTTTGGATAATGCTCCCTTAATTCCTTAAGGGATTTCAACTGGGGAGAAAACCCAAACACCAAGTAGCTGCATCATCACCAAAGAAGACAGCCTTCCCCATTGATATTTTTAATGGAATAACAATTTCCATCCACATGGAATTTGAAAAAGACAATCTAAAAGGAAGTCCTCTCCATCTCTAGGTGGATACCAGCATGAGCACCTGGCCATCCAATGCACAAAAGGCAGGATGCTGGATACCTGTGCATTACGATGTCAAATTACACCAGGTATTATAAAGTGTGACTTGGCTACCAAAAGGGAACAGCAGATTCAGGGTGAAAGAAATACTAACAGGAAATCAAGTCCCCTTAAGGAAATCACGACAATGATATCACCAGGTTAAATCCATTCTTTAAAGTTCCCCACTTACTGATTCAAATGAAGCATGATTTCTTGTACTCTGTTTTTTTTTAAGGCAAACATGAAGAGTTGATGGAGTGTCTCATACATTACTTCACCTACTGAGCTAAATTCTCCATAGTGAGGTGCACATTTTCACGGCTCCAGGGAAAGAACCATGACCCCAGTGAAGAAGGTACAGAGCAGCCTGGAAGTGCAAGGCAGCACTGAAATCACAGAATCCCCTAGGTTGGAAAAGACTTTTTAGGACTGAAAGCTGCAGAGAAGCTGCAGTATTGGAAAGGAATTCCCCAAGAATGTGTAATACACAAGCCAAGGCACACATCGATCCAGCTCAGCCATTCTGGATTGAGGAATTGTAACTGATTTATTTGTATACACACACCAAGAAGGAACTTTTGTATTTCTTCCCAAAGGCTTGGCTTAAAGCCTATTGAACTTGGGAAAAAAAAAAAAAAAAAAAAGACAGGAATACTATGTTAAGAAATACACAGGTGATTTTCAGGGAAACTAAATTTCCCAACTTCTCCTGCCTCCCAGTTCCAAATAGTCTTTTAAAGTCCTAAGTTAAACCAAGGTGCTGAACAGAGATCCATCTCTTCCTTCCCTAATCCTCCACCACAGTGCACCAGGTAGACTTCGGTCAGGATGCAGCTGAGAGCAACAGGAACACATTCTCCAAGAATCCGTTTTCCAGGAGCCATCATGCTCTGCTCAGTCATTACAGCAACGAAGTTCTGAACAAGGAAAATGAACTTGTAACAGGGCTCCATCAATTTCAGAGCAAGAAACTCCACCCTGTGGAAAAGCAACCCCAGAAGAACCAGGCAAGGACTGTTTGCTACATACTTCCATTAAATGCATGAAAGAAAAAAGGATGTAGAAAAAAATTATTTGTTTTCCAGGTGTTTCTCAACTTTGTGGCACCAAATAACCCATGGAGCAGAGAACAGCTCTTTCATATATACCTGATCCCTCAACTACAACCCAAGGTCTTCTGCTTAATTTTGAGATGAAGTCAAACCTCTGCCTACAAAATCACATCACAGATGAGAAAAGTTCAACACACTGATTTAGATAAAACAGCTTTTCTTCAAAACACGTTTGTTTTTTATCCCCCAAAGAGACAGGAAATTGTGAGCAATAAACCTCAAGGATGTCTTTTCCAAGATTTGAAAGTTGTCCTCAAGTGGAGATTCCCATTTTAAGCACATGCTTTGCATAACTGAAAGAAAATACATGACCCTGACAGTAAGCAAAATATTCCTTGCAAAACATTTACTCTTTTTCTTGCTGCACAAAATCTGTCTGCTCTTCCCAAATGAAGGACACCAAACCCACTTTCCTCAGAAAAATGTCACACCAGATTTAATTGGAGGAGGGTGTTTTTATAACAAGTTCAGCACTGGCCTTATGTTTCTGAAGCCATTAGCTTCCAAGCAAAGAGCATTTTCCCTTCTGCATCACGTCCTGCCTCGGCTGTGAGGGCTTTTCCAGAGCCAGAAGGATGTTCTTCACAGATATCACCACTTCTGCATCAAGGGCTCCTGACGGAGCCCCAAATACCATCTAGCGCTGTCCCCCCATCCCTAAAAACATCTCAAGCACTCTTAAAATTTGTATCCAGGGTCTCTCCTCTTGCAGCCTTAAGCTACAGGAGGAACACTGTCCGCATCACAGAACCCCAAAATGGTTTGGGTTGGAAAGGACCTCAAAGTTTATCTCATTCCAATCCCCTGCCATGGGCAGGAACACCTTCCACTAAACCAGGTTGCTCCAAGCCCTGTCCAACCTGGCCTTGGACTCTTCCAGGGACGGGGCACGCACAGCTTCTCTGGCAACCTGTGCCAGGGCCTCACTGTCCTAACAGGGAAGAAGTTTTTCCTGATATACCATCCAAGCCTGCCCTGTCAGCCTTAAGCCACGATGAGCCACCATGCCAGGAACTAGTCACCAGCAGCAGTGACTCCTACACACACTGTGTCCGTGTAGAGCTGACCTAGCAAAATCCTGCCTTTCCATTTCCCGCAGGCGCTCAGTTCAAACACCTGCAAACAACCCACAGCATCATCACCGCTTCCAGACACCTCAGACAAGTAGAGGCAGCAAGAGAAACTGCTCACAATAAATACTATGTGCCTGACCCACAGAGATCAAAAAGATGTAAAATTCCAGCAGATTTCCAGAGATGGCTGCACAGGTCAGATCACAAATGTCACAGGCTTAGACAGTCACCACTTCCAAAACTATGCCCTTGCAACCTCTTTTCCAGATGAAACCTCAGAGGAACTCCAAATCCTTATTTCCAAAAGGTGCTGAAGACCAGCAGGCCGCAGCCAAAAAGGAGATCAACTTTCCAAGTCTCCAAAATTCAAAGTAACCCCAGAGTAAATACTGTACTTCTTCATTTCAAGAAACTGGGTGAAAAGAAATGCAAATGCTTTTCTAGTCAGTCTCAGCCTCACAATCCCAAAGTTACTGTAACACAATCATTCCCAAGGGGCTGAAAATGAAGAGCCACTACCATGTGGCATGATACACTAGCAGGTATCAATGAGGCTACCACGCTGCATTCCTGCGATCCATAAACAGGTAACCTCTCTTCCCTCCCAGCCAGCAACCTTCCCTGTAGCTCCTCACATCTGCATATTAATATTATTTTGCCTTTTTTCTTTTTCTTCAAAGGCTTCCAAAATAGCTACATTCCCTTTTGACAACAGGAATCAACAGGTTCTGCCCCAGAGCATCGCACCTTCTATTTCTTTGCCCTGCTCATGCCTGTCCCAAATTCCTTGGCAAAAATCGCTATAAACATGGGAACTTTGATCAATAGGGTTTTTTAGCACATTTATTAAAAGCATGCAATAAGCACTGTGGAGGAATGAGGCAAATGTCCCAGCATCTTTCCATTTTTAGAAAAGGACAAAATTACATTAATGAACAAGAAAACCATGAGGTTAGTCACAGCACTGCAGCCAAGAGTCAAGTCACCAACCTTGGATTAGCTGGAGATGTAACAAAGGCAAACTAAGTACTTTCCCAACTCCAAAATAACATTCAGTTCAACTTGAAGGTGATCTGCAGTCTTCCAAAGAAGACTGGAATTTGCCACAGAAAGAGAATTAACTGCCTAAAGAAAGACCTGCTTTTAGCACAGAATGGCAGGTTTGGGAAATCTAAGGAAAGGAGGCACCAGACCATTTCTGACTGCAAACAATCTATCTCCTCCTGTGCAGAAGGGCAAAGAAAAGCCCCTTTTGTTGTTCATAGGTATTATACCCACTTTGGGAAAGTGATGGAAAGACGACATCCCCAGCCTCCTAAATGATGCCAGGTCTCAGTTACAAGCCTACAGCTTCAACTGCTGTGAAATATGGGATGTCCTGAAAGCCAACCCTTTCCACGGCTGGTATCAGCTGTGAGCTGTAACAGGATGCAAGTCATCTGCAGGACCTGGCTTCTCCATAAAGAATTTGCAAGGGTAAGTTTCACTAAAACCTATTTTGCTCTAAGGATTGAGGGAGGACAGTAGGCAGAAGCTGGGGAACAAAACCTTCTTCATCCACAGCTGCTGTCTTTTTCAGCTTCTTAAATTGAACCCTCCCATAATTAAGAAGCACTATAAAGCACAAAAAACTACACAGGCACAGGTACTGGACAAAAATCTACACGTTACCACTCTCACACAGAAAAAATGGTATTTTGAGAGTGGAAATGAAACCAGAATACAAGGAAAATGTTTTCTGGAGCAGGACGGACACAGAGGTCCAAGGCAGCTGCAGAAAAAAGGGTGAGCAGGTTGCTGTGACCACCACCAGCAGCTCTTGATAGACACTTTCCATGTGGGACATGTCAGTGCCTGACCTCCCACAGCAGGTGGGAAGTCTGTCTCAGTCGTGACTCGAGGAGAAGGTCTGCAACGGAATCACTGCTTCCAAAGGGAACTCCAAAGAGAGCTGCTCATCTCCCTAACTCTGACTTGAGAAAGATCCCAACCCAAGGGAATGACCCCTTTTTAATGAGCCCATTTTCACAACAGCCTGGAGAAACTATGAAAACACCTCACAATTCATTTAGTGACAGCTGAGCTGGCATTAAGGCAAGTACAAATAATTGGGAAAATGACAATGTTCCTCCTAAGTACTGTTGGAAGAAGAAAGCTCTTTTATGTTACTCCACTTCCAAAGGAACAGCAGGATGAGCCATACAGAGCATGCTGGCAGCTTTCCCAAGAAGACTCATCCTCCTGGGATCAGTTTACAATAAATCTCAGTGAGGGGGACAGCTCCGAGCAAAGCCATGCTTTGGGAAAGCCACACAACTCTCGGGTCAGCCTGGACAGTCGGCAAGGAACCGCCAAGTCCAACTCCAGTCCCCTGTGCTCTGGTTGTCCCACTTGTGACAAAGAGAATAGGTACCAGGAATAGTCATCCCAGCACAGCAGAGCAGCTGAAAGTACTCCCTGAAATCATGCCCACTCCCAGGTTTCCCCACGTAGCCAGAGCAGCTCCAGTGCGGGTAACTATTTATATCAGCAATCCGCCCGGCACTTCAGCAGATGCTCATCTTTAAATATGGCTTTAAATCTTCTTGCAAGCAGCCAGGCTAAATATATGCTTTGGGTTAAATTTGTTCCTGGTGCTGTCCTGGGTCACAGCTCTCATTCTGCCCATGCTGTTCCTATAGGTGCTGGCACAAGGTGTCCTGGCAGCCTGTCCCTGGTCCCACCGAGGTCCCTCCCATCCTTACGCCAAAGCAGGACCAAACCCTTGGACAAGGTGATGCTGGAACATCCAACAATTGCTCACACTTAATCCCAAATGTGGTTTTGTCTGCAACTGGAAGCTTCTTATTTATTGCCAAAGCCCTAAAGGAACCCACAAGACAAAGAGCAATCTCATTCCAAAGGTGAACAATTCATTACAAAATACTGCCTGTTTTGCATATACACGCATATGTATTTTAAGCAGACAAGGCAAAAGATTTGGAAATCTTCCCTCTTCACCAGTGGATAAAAGTCAACATTGACACAGCTGGAACAAAAAACAGACTGAGCTCAGTACAAAGTCCCCCGGCACCATTTTTCTGGGCAGATCCCAAGGCACGCTGCCCATCCCTAGACCTTCATCAGTTTCCTGTTCCCCCTTCCCATACGCACACATTACATGCATCACTGGGAGCTGCAACATGCTGTGAAACCCTTGGGCCAGGCCAAAGGAAAATCTAAATGACTCCAGGATAAGTCTAAATTAGGAATTTGGAGCACGAGTTTGATATCTGAACTGCACAACAGACAAAATTTAACTCTAAAATAACCCATGTGAATAACTGTAATCAGTATGTTCTGTGCTGCTTCTTTTGCTTCCAAACAGCAAATAGGATTCTACAAGCTGGGACAGTCACTTATCTAAACCAGTCCATCCTCAAATAATCCCCATTTCTTGCAGCAGACATGAAACAACGGTTCTGGATGGCACTACTTTCCTGTCACTAGGAATGCAGAGTATGTTTCAAGACCAGCTTTAATGCTAAGCCTAATCCCCCCAGAGAGCTTTAGCTAGGCTTTGCCAAAGGAGCAATTGTTTCCACTAAATACATTTATACTGTTTGATGGTGAGCAGTTTATTCTGCAGAGCGACCTCCGATTCCCACAATGAAATCCATGCTGGAATGAAATCACTTGAGTGAACTTCTTTTTTGCTACACACTCATCCTTCTGAAGTTTCCCATCCTTGGCAATTTACCTTGGAACAGGCTGGGACAAGAAAACCATGATATACAAAGAAGGCAGAACAAGTCCCACACAGATAAAGGGAAACCCAAATAAGAGCAAGTCCAACAAAATGGGGTCAGGCACGTTCTCTAGGAATACCTAAAGCACAAGGAAGAGTCTGCGTCTAGCTGAACAGCCAAGTCAGTACTCTGCCTGGGAGCAAGGAGCAGGCAGCAGCCTTCTCTTCAGTGTCTGGAGCCTGACAGGTTTACAAATGGCCCAGAAAGCTTAGCGAGGCCCAAGGACCAAACACCACACACTGAAATTCTCCCACATCCATGAAACCCCTTCCTAGCCTCAAAGCTTTCATGGACTTGAAACCAAGCAGTTTCAGGCGACTTCCATAAGCACATTTCCTCATCAGCACCCTGCTATCTACCCCACCCACCAAACTGCCCCCAAATAACTCCCAAAACTTTGTGGATCCATCACTTGCCATGCCCCCAGTTTGTTGATTTTTAACAGCCTGTTCCACAGGCACCACGGCATGTTTCACTCTGAGATACAACTGCTCCCACAGGACATGGCTACCACGCTCCTACTGGGACAATACCTGACATACCACATCCAGCCCATGGAATGTGAATGAAGGTGCAATGTCCCCACAAGGTGTTTCAGTACGACCCATCTGGAGCTCTCAGAGAGGGAATACACAAGGTCTCATCTCTCTTGCAAAGAAACTCACTCATTTGGACCACTGCCCATGGAATACCTTCCTTTATCTTCTCCCAGTCTGAGGGACACCCATCTCTGCCCAGACTTGGTGCAGGACACTTGCTAAGTTCCTTGATATCTAAATCTTGTGGTTATCTAAATGTTGTGGTTTCAGAATAACTTCTCTGCCCTCTCTGCTCCTAGCACACCAAGTTTCATCGCCTCCAGCCAGCTCTTTCTGCTTTTCTTCCTTATGAGTAGAGCTCTTCAGTCGTGTCCTTTTCTCCTGACTGATGACTCACGTCCTAAGAGCTACTTATGTGTCTGAACGGCACCACCAGCACTACCCCAGCACCACAATGCCACCAGCGCTCCCCAGCCAAGGACAGTGCTGTGGCCGCAGCACTGCCAGCTGCTCTCCTTATTCCCTGTATCCTGCACACAAAGCTCATCCATCATCAGTGTCATCCATCCCCTCGTCAAACCCACACCTGCCGGCTCCCATGGGGCCAGACAGGCTGAGCAGACTCCTGTGGATGGGTTTCCGAGGCGCAATGTCCAGCTGTCTCATGGGGGAGCCAGCGGGCTCTTCCCTATGCTGTGCAAATGAGATTTGACACCTACGCTCTCTGCCTCCTTCAACCTCCCAGCTCCCCTCCACTCAAGCACTGCTTGAAATCAGGAAAATTGGTTGGTTCCAAGGAAGCAAAGCATGGATTGGAACTCCTGCATCACTTCGACATGGAGGAGATGGGTTATTAATGAGAGTCTGAAGGCCAAGCCCAGTGTTATGGCACTGCCCTTGGAGCAGGAATAGAGGGTAACTGCTAGAGGTCCCCACAGGTCAGGATGCTCAGAAGACCTCTCCTTTCTTGCTCAGCCATGCAATTCACAGGGTATTATACACCCACAGCTCAGAGCTCAACCAAATACCCCTGCTCCATTGGATGAACTC
This sequence comes from Acrocephalus scirpaceus scirpaceus, assembly GCA_910950805.1. Lineage (NCBI taxonomy): Eukaryota > Metazoa > Chordata > Aves > Passeriformes > Sylviidae > Acrocephalus > Acrocephalus scirpaceus. The sequence goes on along the minus strand of OU383778.1, from coordinate 63,398,373 downwards.
GGTTCCCATTGCTATATTTAAATATCAAGGTCTGCAGTTTGAAGCAAGACTTGAACACATCCCAATACCACATTCAGGCTGGGATTCGTCCATTCCTAGGCTTCCTTATAAAGAGCAGGAAAGGCTCTGTTGATTTATTTCCACGTAACTGCTGATGCCTACAGTGCCCTTCCAGGGGTATCCAAACCATAAGGAAAAGGGCTCTGCCTTTTTTGAGACATAAATTCAGCCATGCAACTACAAACACATCTATGCAGAACCACTTACATTTCAGTTAACATCTGCCTTCCTCTTTAGCTTGCAGATGACCAAGCTCTTCTTACACATAATTTTGATGTACTTAATATCATTATTTTAAAGTTCACTCAGTGAGTAAGAAATCAGCAAAAAAAATCCAAGCAAAGACTCTCCTCTGCTTGAACAGATGTCAGGATTCAAAACTGAGCAGAACAGCCCACAGCTCTCAAGGATTTTGTTTCAGATATCATACAGATTCATTTTAACAAATACACCATTTTTCTGGGAAATGGCTGATACTAAAGAAGTAGAAAGGAAATAATTTTCAATGATCAAGTACTAGAACTGAGACCTTCTCTGCCCTATCTCGTTTATACTTCAGGTTTTTGACACGGAAATCTCAATTTCCATTTCCTTTTGTGGTGACCCTTTGGCTGCCAGTCCTTCACATCACAGCTAAAAGAGCCAATTTTGGCTTATCAGGAAGTCAAAGGGATAAAAGTCAAAAGAGATAAAGGAAAGGTACCTCTTGCCCCTCGACAAGTTGCTGTTTCTTCAAGGCATGAACAGGTTGACAACACAGCATCTGTTCCAAACTTCAAAGCAAGATCACCAAAATCACTCCATCAGAAAGAGAAACGCCGGAGTGGGTCCTTGGACTCGACCCATAGCTGCAGAAGAGACAGCCTGAACACAAGCTTTGCCTCAAGAGCGTTTCCAAGGGCACACTGAGGCTTGGTGTTCCTGAACCACGACAAATGTATTTATTTCAGGGTTCACCCTTACACAAAGTCCATGCCAAAGCCACATCCATAGGGGTGCAGAGAGAGTCCCTTGCTATCAGCTCGGTATTCTGTATGGAACTGATTGATTTTTTCCTCCTTTTTAGCACTCCCATTTAGTCATTCCAGCCTGCTGCCATTAGAGTGCAGCAGGATTTTGGCCTCAAGGTTTCTGGTTCCCCTTCAAATGTTTCTTAATCATCTAATTCCGTAACAGCTTCCCTGTGTAATCAAAATTGTCCACATTATCGTTGTGCCAGCTCGATCTGGAGGAGAAGACAAATTGAGGGTGTCAAGTGAAGAGGGAAAGGGCTCGGAAAGTACTGGTATCAGGGAGAAGGGAGCAGCCCTGTGGTTCCACAGACATTCCTTCATTGCTCTCCATCACTCTGCTGAAACGTCAGTTGATTCCACTCATTAGATCAGCAGCATCTGCTGCCATCCCAGGGCTGCCATCTGTGCACTCATTTCCCAAACCCACAATCCCAACTGGAGGTTAGTAGGTCATAGACATAATCCCCTGCTCCTCCTGGGATGAGAGGAGACTCAGTTCCAAGCCGCAGGAAGCACTGAGGGGCCCCCTGTTACCCATCCTGACCCTCTAAGGCCTCTCCTGCCCCTCCCAAAGTGGCCAAGCTTCCCTTTCTGAGGGTAGAAGCAAGAAGTGACTGGCAAACCTACCCCAGCTCTGCAGAGGGGCAACATACTGGTGAAAGAATAATAATAAAGTAAAGGACACCAGCTTCAAGAATAACTAGACGAAGGATCAACATCTGAAATGGTCCCAACAGGAGAAGTTCAATCAGGTTCACAAGAAGCAATTGAAAACACAAAGAAAGGTTCAAAGAAGAAAATCCAGGTGTTGGTTATACTGACAGTAAAAGACAAACCCTTGTTTACATATACAGAGAAACGCAGAGCTTTAGGATGGCTTGTTCCCATACTGTCCAAGAGATTTGCATGAAGTTTAATCCAAAAAGGGCAGCTCTGCAGTGCCAACCATCACGGCCTCAACTCAGCCCTTCTCAGCTGGAGAAACAGCTCTGGCTTCAAATCAAAATGCTTCTAAATGAGATTTTTTCCCCACATGGTAAATTCCTTGGACTTTTCTGTCCCTTAGCAGTTTCACGTGAATGCAGGGAACAGAATTAGGCAAAGCATTAAGGTGGCTTAGGTAATTATAGTGGCACATGCTATCATCAGTTCAAGACACAAGATTAACACAGCAAGCTCCAGTTAAAGCATGTCCTCCCCACATTAAGAGAGGAATCAGCCTCTTTTTTGCTCTATTTAAAACATAAATAGCCTACCCTGTCAATGTGGGAATAAAGACCCCATAAAATCTTCCCAAAGGCATCTCCTGCTGGTACTGAAACACAGAGGAAGTTTCAAGCTGAAGATGAAGAACCACTTTGAATCCACCAAGTAGACAGTTACACACCCTATGGCTTTAATACCATGTGAAGGTTATGTTGAATTATTTTCATCTTTATCTACATGACTAATTGTGTCCCCTTGGGCCAAGGGAGATTTCTAAGAGAATTGCCTAGTCAGGAAAAAGGCAGCAAAGACCATTCTCAGTTAAGGAAGGCTTAGTCATAGATCTAAGAAAACATGCAGTTAATTGAGGTAGAAGTGACCAGCAAATGAAAATACTGTGTCACTTATATCTACCCCAAAACCAAAGGATTTTGAGACTGAACTTGCTTTGCAGGACATTTTCTCTGTAACACCTACACCCAATTTGTCAAACAATTCTTGTTATTTTACCTCAAATTTTGCCACAATTAATTTAATACTAACCAGCTCGGGTTTAGGAATTTAACTCCTCTTCCAGGAGAGAGGTTACACCTATAGAAGAATCTAAACTTTGACTCACCCAAAAACTATTTCTATCAGTTCTTCAAATTGTAGAGGAAACTTAGAGGTGTGTCAGGAGGGCGGCAGCATTTGGGTGCGAGAGCCAAAAGGGCAGCAAGAACTGTTTGTAGTTCTTAGTCAAATTCATTTTTTTACTTCAGGGCTGTGGATCTTGATCACTTCAAGTTGACAACAACCTAAGTGGAATTGCTCAACAGCCCTGCTGTTTGTATTGGTGTTACTGCCATAGCAAGTGCTGTAGTTGTTTTTTAACAATGGAAAGAGCAGAGGCAGGTTTTAAAAGCTCCCTAAAGAGCTGACACTGTGCCTTTAAATGCACTGCCCCCAGGAATAATCCTCACCAAAAGCCCATTATCATTTTATCATTTCTCAATTTCATTCCCCCTTCCTCCCCCAGTGTCCTTTCAGACACATACAGACATCTCTGAAGAATTCAGACCTGAACAATTTCATCCTGGTCTCTGCACAGGTGGAAAATTCTCTCATCTATGGCCACAATATTCCATGCCCAGGCACTTGCGACAGTTTCACATGGCACATGACAACAGACTGCTTTTCGCTCCTCAGCACCACCCTGACATCATCACAGTCCAAGAAACACTGAAATTCCAGGAATACAAGACTCTTTTGAGATCCTACATGACACCTGAGGCACCCACCAGCCTTGCCACAGCTGGAAGTGACTGACAAACACTGAGTGACATGAGCATTGCTGGAAATACAATACACAAGGAATAAGTCAAGCTGGAGAATGGAATTTCAGCCTACGCTGCTGATTTCTTTTGAGGAACCACGCACGATGGCAAAGATAGGGCTGGGTAGGTTTATGTGGCTGAACAGTCCCTTCCAAAGGACATCTGGTGGCACTTCAGAGGCTGAGGGAAGGACAGAGAAGACAGAGAGTGCGAGGAGTGCTGCCGCATTAGGGCGACTTTCACTTGCACGAGGCCCCTGACATAGCGACCCTCTGAAGACTTCCAACACCAGATCCAGGACCTGCCAAAGGGCAGCTAGTGGCAGGGGGAAATGCAATGCCACATGCCACCTCCGTGCACATCAGCACACACGGGCTTCCTACAGGTACCTGAGCCATGCCCAAACTTAGTCAAGCAGTGCACATAACTCATCCAAAGATAACTACTTCTGTCCTCCAACCCTCACTTTGAGAAATAACTTCAGAAATTACCCTGAAGGGAAAAATCCCAACTCCCAGACCTTTCTGGGCTGGAAAAGAATTAATCCCCTGTACCTGAGGCACTGGGCATTTTTCTTAACAACCAGATTACTTGCTGGTCTTGCGTTTGGCAGCCTCAGGACACACCTAAGGAGGGAGGAAGTTTAGCTCTACCTTTTATCACACCCACCAGAAATCTGGACTCTGCCAGAGAATAAAAAAATCCAAACTTGACCTCCTTTCCAAGCTGTCATGAGCAAGGAATGAAAGCTCCATGCTGTGTGAGCGCCATGCTGTGTAAAGCTGTGTTTACCTAAAGGAGATGGACATTCAGCGTAAGGGAAGTGCAAAGGGTTTTAAACAAACAGAAGTGTTTGTAACAAGCCCTGATGTGATTGGCACATATACGGGTCAAAGTAAAAAAGAAAAAAAATCACGAGCTCAGGCAAGGGTTTTTGCAAAAAGAGCATTTTTATAATTAGCTGTCCGAGTGAAAGCCCGTACTCTTGCCAAGAAGAAAAGGAAAGCCTTTGCCTAGGGCAATAGGTCACATCCAGACCCAACGTCATATCACCATGTCCCTTCATCCTGCCCAAGTGCCTCAGTGGGAGGTGGGGGGTGTTGCAGTGAGGCCACAGGAACAAGGAAAATGCCATCCTAACCGTCTCTTGGAACCAGAGCTGGGGTAAGTAAGGAGTGAAGGCAGCTGGGTTTAGCTGCTGCTGGAAGTATCCCCTTCCAACATGAGCCTCTTCTCTGTCACTCCCACAGCTCAACAAGTCCTTCTAACTGCCACCAATGGCATCCTCATGGCTTCACATGGACACAGGGCAGGGTTAGATTGGATACCAGGGAGAAACTCTTCCCTGTGAGGGTGGTGAGGCCCTGGCACAGGGTGCTCAGAGATACTGCGGACACCTAACCCCTGGAAGTGGTTCAAGGCCAGCCTGGACAGGGCTTGGAGCAACCTGGCTAATGGATGGTGTCCTGCCCGTGGGCAGGGGCTGGGATGAGATGGGGTTTGAGGGCCCTTTCAACCCAAACCGCTCTGAGCCTGTGGTTCTTAAGCCTCTGCCCACCATGGAAGCAAGGTGGGCCGCAGGCAGCCGTACCCCAGGCAGTCAGACACCAATCCCAGCAATCAGGCATCTCCCAGTGTTACGCAAGCCCTCCTGGCAGGGTGGGAACTGACCCAGGGCTGTGTCAGCAGGCAGGGCCGACCTCCTCACCTGTGCCCTGCCCACAGCCTACCTGCCCCCAAGCACCTTCCCATGCCCTTTCCCACGGACACAGCCAGCTGCACCCTGCCAGTCACTCCAACAGGCCCCCAGCTATGCAGAGGGCACGTCTGCAAGCCAAGCAGTAATTAGTTCTGAGTTTAACTTGCCTCTGCACTTGCACTACAGTGGACCTAAGCACGATCCCTGCAGTACTGGAGGGGTAGAAGAAGGCATGTTTCAACTGACCCCAGCACCTGGGACCAGTCCACGAGCCTGCCGTGCAGTTCTCAAAAATGAAGACACCTGAATTCCCTTCTGTTTATGGCAAAATCTCCCTGACCACTTTCCCTATGTAAAATGCCAACACAAAAACAATTAAGCTTTTGCCATCTTGCCTAATATTTCTCAGCTAATGTCTATGCTCTCACTGTGGTGAGCTGAGGCTAAAAGCTTTTGGAAAAATCCCACCTCATGTCTTAAAAAGTCAGGAAAGAAACTGGATGGCTGAAAAATCCAATAACACGAACAGAAAGAGAACCCTTGGCACAGACCTGACTGTGCTGCATCTGCTCTGCTAAGTAGGTTCATTTATTTCCATCCTGCTATTTATAGCACCTGCCTTAATGAACTTTCGAAGTAGACACCAAGCTTGAGCCTTCCTAAACATATGTCTAAATATCTGTGCTAAATTAATTTGATCTTTTTATGAATGAACCATACCAGTCACACTGGCACTCCTCACTGGAAATCACAGAATCACAGACGGGGGGTTGGAAGGAACCTTAAAGATTCATTCATTCTTTCCATCCCCCTGCCATGGACAGGGACACATTCAACTATCCCAGGCTGCTCGAAGCCACGTCCAATCTGGACTTGAACACTTCCAGAGATTAGGTATCCACCACTTCTTTGGACAACCTATCAACTGGGACATTCTCCACAATAAACTCCTCCTGCAAAGCAAGCACTGCAACCTGGGAAGCAGTACCAGAAATTTACCTGCCTCCAGTGTGAATCTGATCCATACAACTGAAATCTCACCTTCACTGGTAGAGATGCACTCCACGTGGAATGGCAGCACAAGTCTCAAACAGCACCTTAAAGAAACAACTCTGCAAACATGAGAAGTGCTCCTCCAAATCCACATCTGAGGGCTCAAGAGAGGATTTTTACAAAAACCCTCAAGAACTTCTGCGGGTGGGTGGAAGAGGAATTCTCTGAGCCAACTAGAAACCTTTACAAACCCTTGATATGATGTATCATCCTCCCCCTCTCTCTTTATATGGGTCCTCCTATCCTCGCTTTTAGGTATTCCAAAATTTAGATTCTGTAGTTATATTTATCAATACAGCAACATTCTGATATCTGACAAAGATCAGGTTTTACTCTCTTCAGGACTACAAGCACCAAGAGAATTCTATTCCTTGGCAGTAAGAATTCGTCAGACCTACAAGTGGTTTTAAAAAGTCGGTAAAGTATTGCAGCACCTGGGTTTGGGCCAGAGGTGAGCCAAAGTGACTTGGAAGGCAACCAGACAATGAGAAAAAACCCCTTCCCAGATTAAGTAGAGATGCATTTCCTCATGGGAAAATCTCTGCACACCCGTAGTAAAAAATGAGGAAGAGGGAAATGAATTCAGAGAAACTTCATCTGCCTTCCTTGTTCCTCTCTTGTCTCATCCCTTACAAGTAGCAGCAAACTACACCATCCTCTTTGTGCTGACACAACCACCAGCTGACCTGATGAGGCAGAGCCTAAAAAGCTTTTCCTTCTTACTGGCCCTAAATGGAAATCAAGGCTAGGCTGGTTAAAGGAGGTACTTTTAGACAAGAGGTTCTGGGATGTTTCATGTGGAAGAGGGATTTGTCATCGTCTTCAGTCCCGCCTGAGAACCTGGGTGTGAATGCCAAAGTTCCCTGAGAGCAGAGACAGCCCTGCAGGCCTGGAATGTCCTGAAAGGGCTCTACAGAGAGAACATGGCCTTCCCTGTCTCCTCCTCAGTCTGTCAGAGTATCCCTGTCTGGATTTGTGAAGGAGGCATGGTTCACAAGCAATAATTTCCTTAGGATAGAACATATCTGTATACATTCCCTCTGCCCAACTCTCCCCAGGTGGGAGAGCTGAAGGTTATCTATAAACTGCCAGAGTTTGGCTTGTTTGGCTCAGCCAGCCACAGACTAAAAAAAATAAGGACTGACATTTCCAGACCACCAATTCCCAAACACAGAGGCACAGCTAGACTGGTTTGGAACCGGAACAAAACTATTCTAGGGGAGGTTTGCACTTCTGGACTTGTTTATTCTCTTGGTGGTATCAATGGACATGTTCCATCACGTTTGATTGTTGTGAGCAGCTTGACCCAGTGAGTCAAACCCAGATTTGGTCAAAGTCTAATTGCAGTTTAGAGTTTTCATCCAAGAAGCTGAGAAATCATTTTCAGGTAAGATACTGAAGCTTAGGCTAGTGGTCCTTAGGGACAGATCAAGAAATCCAAGTGATGTACCAAATCACAACTGGCTTAAGCTTCTGCTCAGGAAAAACAAAGGTCTTGATATAGAGGACAATCAAGCTGTTCCTTGAACTTCTACAAATTATTTTAACAACTACATTATTAAAGATTTTGCAAATCAAGCTCTATATACTTGTACTTGCATTAAAAGATAAACTAAATCACCTGTTCTATACCCAAGCTGAATTGACAGTGTCTAATACTAGCCAAGGTCATAACTGCAAAAATCAAGAAAGAGGAGCTGTATAAATTCAAGATTTCTTAAACTGAGATATGTTGGACCAAAACTCGCAATGTTTGAGGTTTCTTCACGTCAGATCAGATTTTGCTTGTTTTAAATCACACCGCCCTCACACATATTTCAGCTTCTGATATTCCACACTCTCTACTGACTGCCTTAAATATACGTAATACAGTTCATTCCAGCTTTCTCTCAACTCCATTCAAGTTGCTGTGCAATATTTCCCAGTTCTTAGTTTATATTAATATTAGTTAATATTAAAAGTTAATATTCTTTTGAAACTAAATTTGAACCACCTACCCCTCAATCAATGCCTATTATGGGATGAAGATTAAAACCCCAGGGTTCTAACTGAGGTTTCTTGCCAGGATTGCCAGCACTGGACACCAGCCTAAGCTGGTACCTGCTGCCTGGAGAGAAATGGGCTTCTGTCGGACACACTTGGGTGACACAGCTGGTGGAGAGAGAAGAAAGGCTTCTTAGAAAGCAAAAGAAAGGGTAGGAAACACAAAATTCAGGTCAGCTCTGAAGACGAGTGTTTCAGAAGACAAAAAACCCAGGGATATGAGGTAACCTGTAATTCAAGACAGTAATCCGAACTACCTCTCTCCTTTACAGAGCTCCAAGCCAGCTGAGCCAGCTCGTAAAAAGATCTGGCCACCAGCACAAAACAGCAGGTCCCTGCAAGGACCTGGAAAAGTATCCGGATACCTGAGATGGCAAACAACAGAGAAAAGGGCCCAGTGATGGCATATGAATGCTACTGCATGGGACACCTGGAATACTTATATGATTCCACTCCAAAAATCTGCAGTGCAAAGAGGTCAGGGTGGAAAAGCCTATGAGAAAACTGCAGATGGAAAGATTTCATATTCTTACATGCAGGTGTAGGTGCAAATAAGAACATATAACTGCATAGAAACAGTAGAGGAGAAAGAACACCACAAACTCCTCCTCAAATGACACAGACACAATGATGGGCAAAATGAAAGGCAGGACATGAAAATCTGATGGAAGAAATGGGTTTTCAACCAGTCACACTTAGCCCATGGAAACAGTTCCCCTATGATATGATACACTCAGAAGTGAAAAAGGATTTTCTACAGGCCTAGTCACTTGCATGCTGAAGAACAGAGACTTAAACACAATAATTAAGTTTAAAACATTTGAGCTCTTGAAAATGGGTAATTATGTCTTTTGGTGTAAAACCAACTCCTGGTTTCTGAGCGCTGACAAAAAACCTTCTTTGGGACAATCAGGGAACAAGAGCTGGGAAGAGCAAAAGGAATCTGTGACTTGCCTTCCTTTCCAGGTGCTGTTCTCTGAAGATGGTAACCAGGCTACAGACATGACCCATCTGCCCCATATTACTGTCTCTATCTACAGCAACTACCCAGCAACACGAGTTCAAAATGAAAAATGAATGTAGTTCTTCAATCAAGATCCGGTCGTATGGATCTCTCAAACATGAAGCATTTTTTCACTTACAAATGAAGCTCCAACCATCTGGAATTAACCTCAACAATACAAGCTGTATCACATCCTGGGCTGCTCTGCTATACTCAACCCCATCAGCCTTCCCACCTCCCCCCAGCTCCTACCAAAGCAGCCTTCTCCCTGATTTCAGGACAAGCTTGTGGCCAACAGAGAATACAGCAAGAGGAATGCGACCTTGTGACAGTTCTGCACAGTGATGGCACTGCTAAAGGTCTTTGCCCTCTGCTTAACAATTCTGGTGGGAATAGAGGCACGGGGCATCCAAAATAGACCTCACCTGCCTGTCAATATTTAGATATTCAATCCATACAAATACTCAAACATGCAGCAAAGCTCCATTTGATTCTTTTTTTTGTTTTCAAAACCTAGAACTGGTTAATCACCAAAGGGAAAATGCTGTTAGCACCGCAAATTAGTGACACATGAGGTCGAAACCATGGGATGTTGGAATTCCAGAGCGTATGCACGTCCCAGAGCCAGGGCAGAAGCTGCAATAGATCTACCTAGGCACTACTCAGTCTTTGCCCTTGCTTGCTATCTCTTTACACAAGTGTCAAGTTGCTTTTTTAAACATTTGGCCTGCTCCTGCCTGGCATCCGCTCAAGGGCTAACTCAGGTGATACAGAGGGATGAAATGTCTGCTCCAGCCTGTGCCTTTTCCAAGCCACAGCAGCTGGCTATGGCCACTCCAACTCCGCAACGTGAGACAATTGTTTTCGTGGATCAAGTTTTGTCCTCTGTGAGGAGACCCCTAGACAACAGACCATTGTAATGAGTGACAAATGGAACCAAGTACTCACTGAGTGGTTTAAGGATGCTGCTGCTTGTCTCATCAGTGTTTTCTATGTCTGATTTGTCCGAGTAGTTCTCTGAGATTTTCTCCTTTTCTTTTTTTTCTTTGTGCCCAGGTCTTCTTCTGTGACGCCTCCTCCGCCTGTAGCTCTTCGGCACATGGACCCCGATGTAAATCGTGTGGTGACCTGGTGAACACAAGCACACAAGTATTAACTGCAGCACTGTGCAGTTTGGGCACCACGGGCCAGCACAGTTCATGCTGAGTTTCTTTGAATCCCAAAATGGTTTGGGTTGGAAGGGACCTTGAAGCTCACCTCATTCCAAAACCCTGCCATGGCAGGGCCACCTCCATTATTCCAGGCTGCTCCAAGCCTCGTCCAACCTGGCCTCGGACACCACCAGGAATGAGGCAGCCACAGCTTCTCTGGGCAACCTGTGCCAGGGCCCCATCACCCTCACAGGAAAGAATTTCTTCCACATATCTAACCTAAACCTCCCCTCCTTCAGTTTGAACTCATTACTCTTTGTCCTATCTCTGTTTTGCTCCAATAGGCAAGTGAACTACCCTTTGCTGTCCTAATGTTAATTAGTCCTGTTTTTCTTGTCTCCAGAAGTGAGCTTGGAGCTCTGTAGCTACCATTTAGAGAAGTATTTTTGTCCCATCATTTCTGAGAGCACATGCCAGTGCAGACTCAGATAATTGTTGTCCTTGTGAGTCATTTAAATACAAAAATAAACCCCACAGAAGGCCATCATACTCATTTTGTAATAGCAAACAGAGTGCTTTGCAAACAGATTCTACACTATTTTTCCATTTGTTTCACCAAATACACTGGCTGAACTTAACAACTACCTCATGCCAAGTGATTCAGTTTAATTGAAGAGCTTAGACCAACAAAATTAACATCACTTGACTGCGCAGTCCATTGTATAACAAGTGTCAAAGTACCACTAGGTACCTTACACAGATGCCACTATAGAGGTGCCACGCTCTAAGTATCATTAGGGTGTTACTGTAACACAGCAGAGGAGGAGGGACTACTCAAAGAAGTTCCTATCAACTCCTACTTGACTCTTTCCAAAATAAAAATTAACTAGTAACAGAGTAAATGCCAAATTTCATATGTTGGCTGTAAATCCCAAGGATGCCCTTGCACTGAGACTTGGATTTCAAACGAAAGCACTTCAACTACATTTGCCAATGGTTTTGTCTTTTTGTGTCTGATAAAAAGGTTTTCTTTTCAGGGCTTTCTGTACTTCCGACAGCTCAGGATAAATATCCTGTGCTTATGGAAAGCACTTACATGTCATCTTGACGTCTGCCCTGACCATTCAGACATCTCACTGTAAGCTGTAAAAAACAACCCTTACAAAAGCCGTTCTTGAGAAAGCTGGATTCTGTACTTTGGACCAAGCTTGGTTTCCCCATTTCTGTCCCAGAGTGGCCGAATGGAGAGTTTCAGATGAACAGACTGCATAAACAAATTTATCTGAATGAGTGACCCACAAACTAAAGATGTCTCTAATTCCTCCTTATGATAATTCCAAGCTTGGCGACCAAACAACTGAAAATTTAGGCAAAAATTACTCCATTTCTGTAACAAACTGATTTGCCAATGAAAACCAACCCTGCATTTGCCATTTCAAATTCCACACGCCACTGAGGCCAGCTGTGGGGCCTTTATTTTGCATGTTTGACTTTTATTTTGCATGCTTGCTTATCTTGTTACAGCCCCTGCCACAGGCAGGGACAACTTCCGCTACACCTAAGCGCCATCCAACCTGGCCTTGGACACTTCCAGAGATGGAAGAAAGAGGATTCTGGAGCTGAGCAGGGTTCAAACTCAGGCAATGGAACAGTGACAGAACAGGGTCCTGTGTCTGCTGTCTCTTGTCAGAATCGCCATCTCCGAGGAATGGGATCACACCACAGAGGGAAACGGCAGAGCCACAGAGACATCTGTAGCAAGACCTCCCAGACCGACACCTGAAGATCCCATTTAGCTCTTGCGTGCCAAAGGAAACCCAGAAAGCTCTTCCAGCAACTGGAAACATCTGCTTTAACGTGGCAGATGGCCTGAGCGCCTCACAGGGACAGGGAAGGGGAGATCTTATCTGAGCACGAGCAGGAGCTGGAGTGTGGGGGTGACCCCAGACAGACAAGGCAGTGGTACCCCTTCCCAAGGGATTCTCACACCCAAAACTGTGTCCAAAAGCCTGATGCAAAAGGTATCTGGACTAAACAACATTCCCCTTTGAATCACTTGAATTCTGTGGTTAGCTTGATAATAGAAACACATCATAGTGAGCCCGCAGTCTTAATACTTTAATATGCTGCCAACAGAACTGGACAATCTCTTTAATCTTTGGACCACGTGTGCACAGCACAGATTTTGGTAACATAAAACTCACTTGTATATACGCAGACAAACATCTGCATTACTTTGCTGCTTTTCCCTAGTCTGAGGACAGAGACTTATTTAATGTTCCTTGATGTGCCCTCCCCCGTTCCCCCCGACTGTTCAGGGAGGCCAAGACATTTTCCTTCTCCATGTACTTGAAGTGCTTGGCATCTGTTTATATTGTTCCAAATGCTGAGATAATCTTCTGGGCTCCCTTCCCAAAGCGCCTGGAAGGAAACAATTGACACATACTCTCAATGCACTGGGCTCCTGGGACATTTCCGACTCACCAGGGGAACCCAGCCTTTCCCATGAGAACCACTGCCTGAGAAACGTAACATGACACACAGGCACCACAAGGATCCTACAGCCTGGAGAGGATAGGAAGCATGGAGCTGAGTGCTAAACTTTGGGTAACCCAAACCTGTTCTCTTGTACACCCACCACAGCTCTTCCTGAGAGGCTGCTCCCATGCCCCCCCACTCTCCCCAGAACATCCATTATCCTCTGTGTGCACCTCATTACACTAGTGTATATTTCACAACACTTAAATCCCATCCATAAGATGCACATACAGACCTGCAGGGCTTGGTGGCACCTGTTCTCTTTTAAGTGACAGTGAGCAGAGTCTTCTTTCAGGGACTTACTCTGACTGTAGGTAAAATCTTTGATTTTTGTGACCACAGAGAATGTTTACTGTGCCCTAAGTTCACAACAAAATCATTTCATCTGATTATTAATAAACCAAAAAGCAGTCATCATCAGGGAGGTTCTCCTGGAAAAACCTCAATCTCAGTTGAAACCACATCTTTTGCTTTACTAAGAGCTACTGAAGAACAGCAGTTCATGATTCAGCACCCAGACTTGGAGTCTGGGCATAGGAGACTCCCTGAATTAGTCTTACTGACGAAAACCCACTTGTGTATCACCCAGCTGAGGTGCTGTGAAATGCAGCATTCCCTTCCTGCCTGCAGGAACATCTGCTCATCATCATCAAGGCCAGGCTGGACAGGGCTTGGAGCAACCGAGTCTAGTGGAAGATGTCCCTGCCCATGGCAGAGTGGTGGAATTAGATACCTTTAAGGTCCCTTCCAGCCACAACCATTCTGAGAGATCATTTTATTATGAGCCTCTCTATTTTTAAGCACTAGTTCTTTTTAAAAAAGAGTACTAGGGAATGGTTTTTGCTCAGCAAAACTAAAACTCAGTCATTTGGAGAAAGAAGCTGAAAGTTATGGGATCAAGGGATAAAGTCTGCCTGCTGCATCTAAGAAGTATTCCTTTCCACATGACTGGATTCTTGAGACTCAGAGCGTGGTAAGACCAGCCCATAAAAAATCTCACACCAGCACCACAGAATAAAACAAGATCAAAAGCTAATATTAAAAATGTATAAAGGACTGAAAATAAGCTGACCATTAGCAGTTTTTACCCAGCCTTTGTTTTTCCTTTAAAGACTCCTTTGCAAAGAACAGGGAGAGTCACATTAAACCAAATCAGACTGCAACAGGCCCATGTGGTTACAGTTGTCCACAAAGCCAAAAATCCTCCCCACCAGCTCTGGCCAAGTATTTTGGGCCACCTCAAAAATGGGCTTTGCTCAGTATGCCCCAGCCACATCATTCAGAGGCTTATGGCATGGGGTTGGAATGTGATGAACTTTAAAGTCTCTTCCAACCGAAACCACTCTGTAATTCCATGAAAGGCGGGATCTTTCTCAGCCCATTTTCACAGCCCAGCCATTAGTCTTATCTCCAGGTGGAACTGAAAGCCTCAGGTACCCCCCCATATAGAGATCTGCTCTGCAGTCACACCAGAGGGGCAGGGGACACAGCCCGCCACGTGCTTTGTCAGCAGAAGATGGCACGGCTTTGTGCCCAAGGAGGTGACAGCACACAGCCAAGCCCGCAGGGAGAGGTGGCACCAGCCAGGACACTGCCAGGATCACAGCCAGGTCAGTGTGCTTTAGAGCAGCTGCTTTTCCAGCCTGGGGTTGGTGACAGAAGGTGCTTCTCATTTTGTGTGAGAATCAAAGAAAATTAACAGCATAAAAAAAGCTCATGGCTCAAAAGGACAAATAAATCAGGGGGATGATCCATTTTAAAGGGGAGATACTAAAAGTAGTACTAAGGAAGCCCCAAACTAAGCCCTGCTTAGTCTCAAATCAGCTCAAGAAATAAGAACAGAAGGCCATGCCGTCACATGGCAGGTGCCCTTACCTCTACCTGGTTACAGAGGGGTTTACAGGTGCTGGCAGCAGGAGAAGGGCAGGACCTGCAGCCCGACCAGCTCCACCTTCCAGGACACAAGCTGTTCTGCACTCCCAGGATGGGATGCACAGCCAGCGGGACACCCCACATCAAAGAACTGTTCACACCAGCTGTGTTAGAAACAAGGAATGCAAGGACCTCCCCTCGCACTGGGCAAGAGCCATGAGCTATTCCCATTCATGAACATGGACAGTGACACTGAATCTCCAGGGAAAAGCAAACCATAACCAGTCCTCTAGACAGGCTGCCCAGTCCCCAGCTCACCCACCAGCCCCCACAGAATTTTCAAAACATGCTGGTATTCAAGTGACCGATATTCCATGCAAGTAAAAATCCATCAGTCAGAGAAACGGCAGAAGGATTCACCAAGCACTTTGTGGAAATCTGAACAAAACTGAATGCACTAGTTGGAGACAGATCAGATCCAAAAGTCTTCTCCTATGAACAACAGCAGTATGCACTTAACCAATTCTTCCATGCTGTGGCAATTAGCCAAGGGAAAGAGCATGAATCCATCAGGCAATGGGAACAACAACCATAAGGCTGAGTAACAGGTTCACAGACTGATAAATGCCAACAGGAGACAAGCCTGCCATGAGGGAGAGACAGGAAAGGGCAAAATATAAAACAGAGGCTTCAGGAGAGACAATCCTCAGCTACTATGCCACAGAAAAAGGAAAGAAGAACAAGATTAGAAACACTAGGGATCTCTTTCAGTCTGCCAGCTCCAACAGAAGAACCCCAAATTCATGGCTAAGATTCAAGTGAGGATCACCATCAGCAAGGAAGATGCAGTTCGTTAACCAAACAGAGAACTTGTGCAAAGATCATTTTATATATCTGCATTATTGCACTGTGTCTCTTAACATGCAGTCATTGACTGAAATGCCTATGAGGAGCAGGGAATGAGCTGTGCAGGGAAAGACAGTATGGAAATTGGAGACCTTTTTCTCTTATTCTGTAACATCAGGCTTCTAGCACTTCAATATCTTCAAAAAGTCAGCATGGGATCTACAGCATTCCCATGTAACAAAACTATAGTTAGACAGAAGGGAAGTCCTCTTAGCCATTTGTCTAAAGCTTGCACTCCTCTGTTCCAAACAGATGATCCATGACCCAGACTGGACCTGCCAGATTCCTAACAAGATTCAGAGGCCACTCCAGCAAAGTATGTATAAAAGGTGAATTAGATCTGAGCAACAGGTTGGGTCTAAAAGACAGAGCTCACATAAATTCAAGTAAAAAATACCTAAACAGGAAAGATAAATAAAAAATAAATAAAATAAAATAAAATAAAATAAAATAAAATAAAATAAAATAAAATAAAATAAAATAAAATAAAATAAAATAAAATAAAATAAAATAAAATAAAATAAAATAAAATAAAATAAAATAAAATAAAATAAAATAAAGTCTTCAATCATTTTCCTGATCCTAGAAACCCTACTTGCATAGATGGAACAAAGTCAGTCAGCAGGGTGGCAGTGAATGAAGGGGTGGGCATTGTTCATACACAACAATGAACATGTGGTGGGGGTATTCTCCCAGAGCTTTACATAAGCCACTGCGAGACTCTTACCCACAACCCCATAAGCTGCTTTTCTTTCTCTCTTCTTTGGAGCTGTGAGAGGTTATAAAAGCCACCGAACCTGTCCTGCTGTGATCTGATCTAATCTGGCCAGAACTGCTTGGCTCTAATGGAAAGAAGAGCTGAAGAAAACTTGAAGAACGCAGGGCTCTGGCGAACAGGGCAGAGAAGGGGATCTATGCCAGACTGTTGGATTTAGCTCTTGGGAAGCATGATTTTGCTTTGGATTTTTTGACATCCTTTAAAATTATGTCCCCTTCCAAAATGCTCCAAATGACCACTCAAGAGAGCTGAGCTTGGCTGAAAATCTTCTCCTATTTCCATCTCATTAACTACCAAGACTGAATGAATTGAGTACCAAGCTGTACTTGACACTCTCAGGCTCACAGATGCAGGTAGGATTTAGACCCTGCTCCAAGAGGAGTAAGAGCTGTAGTATTATGACTAAGGCATCCAAAGCTGCGTCCATTCTCTGGGAAAAGCCTCAAACCAGCCCTCTGCAAGCAACCCTTGACTTCAAGGCTGCAGTTCTATTGAATCAGGTGGAAGGTGACTGGAACCGGGGCTCCCTGAAGGCCACGCTGCTGCCAGCAGGGCACTGTGAAGGAACACAAACAAAATGGTGCTCACACAAAGGCTCCTGAGGCCTCTCCATAAGCATGCACTTCCTTCAGGGAGTGCAAGAGTTCCCTGTGTCCCTTCTCAGTCTTTATTTAAGTTCATCTGGCATTCTGCAACCAGAGCAGGAACATCACCAGAAGGAAAGGAAGGGACAGGGCTCCAAGGAAGGCTGGGATGATGCTCAAACCAGCAAGCTACAGCCCTAGCACCAGTTTCCAGGTTAAGCACAGCTTCAGCTCTTCTGGTACAACAACCACAGGTAGGAGAGGGAACAACACTCCTGTGTTACACAGCCCCAGCTAAGGCAACATGATCAGGCCTCCCCAACACATTTTGGGTTACCTTTTCATTTTAAGTGTGCTAGAAAAATCCAGGAAGGCTCATAAGCACATCTGGGACTCACATCTGACAAGTGAGCAAAGGCTATATCTGATTTTCAATCTCCATGCTGAACTGTTATATCCAGTGCTATTATACCTTAAAAAAGAGCTCTTGGGCAGAGGAAGATGGGAGCAGACAGCCAAATAAGCTTGACTTGAATCCTGACTGAAATGAGCAGTTGCTCCCATCCAAGGCTGCAGGGTGCCATGTGAGGGCCACCTTTCTAATTGGCATGGACCCCAACAAAACTAGTTTCACTGCCAGGTTAGAGAACTGATGATAGTTTCCAATCAGTTGGACTCAATGATCATAAAGCGCTGTTCCAACTTAAATGATTCTGTGATTCTAAACTGACTGGAACTGGGAAAAAACGAGTCACTGTCAGAATGGTAAGGAAACACGTTCCTTCACCTCACACTCAGCACATGTTGGCACAAAACTTATCACCACTGGAAAGAAACCACCACCTTTCCTTCACCATGGGCCCACATGCCAGCTATTGACTCAGCTGCTCTTACAACGTTTTCCTCCACTTCTCGTGCCTGCACAGCCAGCTTATCGCTGCCTTATGTAAAGTCAGTTTATCACCCTCTGAACTCAGACTGCAGCTTTTCTCACTGAGCATGAAGCAGGCGGGCATCAAAAACCTCCTCATTCCACCCAGCAACCTCAGTGCTAATGCTGATTCCTGGCAGCAGAGGAAAGACAGTGGCAGTGACCAGAACGATATTCCACGCAATGACCTGCTGGACACTAGCAAGAGTAAGCACTCTCCAGTAAAGTGCTGTAGGGAATTAACACTGGAAAGAATCTGAAGACCTGAAATCTTTCGTCATGGTGCTTCAAAGCTGGGAAGATCTAAACCACTTGTCTCATTTTTACTTAGCTGTGTGGAGCAATATCGTGTTCCAAACTCCACCTGTCATTCCCAAGTTCATGAAATCATGGGAAGTTTTGGGTCAGAAGGGACCTTAAAGCTCATACAGCTGCAGCCCGTGCCATGGGCACAAGACACCTTCCACTAGCCCAGGTTGCTCTGGGCCCCGTTCAGCTTGGCCTTGGACACTTCCAGGGATCCAGGGGCAGCCACAGCTTCTCTGGGCAACCTGTGCCAGGGCCTCCCCACCGTCAC
The DNA here is from genome assembly GCA_910950805.1 of Acrocephalus scirpaceus scirpaceus. Classification (NCBI taxonomy): domain Eukaryota; kingdom Metazoa; phylum Chordata; class Aves; order Passeriformes; family Sylviidae; genus Acrocephalus; species Acrocephalus scirpaceus. The sequence continues at coordinate 63,379,643 of OU383778.1, read as the reverse complement.
AGGGAAGTTGTGCCAGCTGCTGTATGGAAAGAGAGCACAAAGGCACTGCCTGAGCCCTCTGAGTTTGGCTTTTGCAGGAGTGAAGCCCAGTTCAGTTTGACTGGAGCAAAACACAACTTGGTTTGCCTCGACACATAAATTAAAGTTACCAAAGAATATTAATGAGCACATTCTGTGATCAGATTTTACCTGATTAATTTTTTAATCACATTTATTTCAGAAGCAATTAAAGACTTCGATATGAAACAGGTCACGGATCAAAAGAAGATGGCAGGGATGAGAGGAGAAAAAGAAATCCAAGTATATGGGCAAATACAGTTCATTTCTACCACTGCCAGCCTGCTGTTAATACAGGTAAAGATGTTCACAGTTATCTCTGCCCTTTTAACCCCTCTCCTCATTGATCCAACCACCAAGGACTAATCTTGGGCTTATGGCAGCACACAGCCTTCTACCAGCAAAGTGCAATGACACAACTGGGTCGAGAATAGAAAGCAAGGAGGAGGAAAGTGCTAAAATGGAACAAGTAGCTATGGAACATTGTTACAAAATCCCTCAGCTAGCCTCTCTGCAGAGTTAGCAGCACAACAGTAAATGCTACAATGAGTACAGAACCCAGGAAAAGTTTCCCCTAACTGCATATTCTCCTGAATTCATTCCCACAGCAGTGCTGAGAGGTGCTATCAAAACCTTTACATTGCCCATCGTTTGGAAGACAGGACAGGTGTACTGCTCCCCATTTCCTAACACATGGAGCCAGTGCGCTCCTCAGGCTTTGCAGTGGAGTTGTCATGACTTGAAATCCAGCATCCTCCACCACAGAGACAGGGTTGCAGCAAGTCCGGGGGAAGTTACGCTTAGAGAGCCAAGAATACCTTATCTCGCAGCATAAGGTGGAGCTTTACTTTTCCCCTCTTGCAAAATCGGTTATTAAGTAATCTGTTTATGTCACACATACCAGCACTCCTCACAGGGGCATTACAGCAGTACAGCGTTACCTTCAAGGAAAGGAACGTGTAACGCTCTAACTGAACGGGAAGGCTCCTCTGGCATGGCTCAGGGCAGTGCCTCTTCCTGATCTCCCCCAGGAAAGCCAGCTTGTACTTGCTTTCCTTCATGCTCTGCCCTAGACCCTGGCAGATCGCTTGTCTCACCAGGTCACATTTCTGGGCACTTCCAGCCAAACAACACCTCCTAACATGTACCGAATCCATCACCTAGCCCTCTCATGGATCCAGGCAGCAGGGAGGAGCTGGAGTGGAGTAATTTTCAAATATCAACAGCTGATATCACAGTGACACATTCCAGTGTAGGACCAGGGTGAGGTGCCACCTGAGAGATGGACTAAACAATCCCTGGAAGCAGGCCCAAGGGGCATATTTCTGTCAGGTATGTACGGTTTCTGTTAATGCTACATTTAATCTGCAAAGGCACAAGGGACAACTGCTCCACCCCGAAAATGTCTCAATGCCTTCCTGACCAGAAATGCCCATTTTTACCCCTCCTTAAAAAGTCAAGTCCTTCCCTCTCCCCCACACCACTACATAGTCAAATTAGTGGGTGATGTGTTTCTGCAGAGTTGCTATCCTCATCCCACAGACATAACCTGTGGGCATCACTGATGAAGCGAACGACATTCCTCTCTTCTTCCAAAGAACACACCGAAGAGGGATGCTCAGAGCGACACCTTCAAAATTCTGTCTTCGCCTCTTCGAACTCAATGCAACTTAAAAGCAGCAAAAGCAGCCTGGTTCCAAGGCATATTATAATTATCTGCTGGAGAGTTTTCCCATTCTCTCCTACTAACTCTTCCTGCCCAGGAATCCCTAAGTCCTGCCGCCCTATCTCTTCTGATAAAGTTTACATCTCCCCTTCACCTCATAGAAGGAAAAGAAACAATTTCCTCTCTGCTCACTTTTAGTGAAATTAAGTCTCTTGTCAGACGCTTGCCTTCTTCAAAACACTCCACTGTAAGTGCAGGAATCAAATGGGCACTTAAAAGCCTCTGCACCAAGTGCCAGCTAAAGGTCTGCAACCTGACATTTTAGCCCTTCTGCTGGATCTAAACTGACAGAAGGCAAGGTTAGATTAGATACTGGGAGGAAATTCTTCCCTGTGAGGGTGGGGAGGCTCTGGCACAGGGTGCCCAGAGAAGCTGTGGCTGCCCCATTCCTGGAACTGCTGGACAGGCCTTGGAGCAACCTGGTCTAGCAGAAGGTGTCCCTGCCTATGGCAGGGGGCTGGAATTGGATAGGCTTGAAGATCAGTTCCAACCACAACCACTCCGTGAGTGTACAGTTCATCCCACACATGCAAATCATGACTGCACCTGGGGTGCACACTGGACACACACATGCATTATGTGCACGGATCTCTGTGGAGAGACAGATGTAGCTGAGGACACACAGAGAACCGCATAATCATTGAGGTTGGAAACATGGAGACAAATAAGATCTCTTCAAAATGCCAAAGCCTTTCATGTTTACTGGCACTGTGGCAGTGCCCCAGATTCGCCAGGCACGCCGAGAATTCCAGGCTGTCCCACTGCACAGAGCGGAGCGGCTGAGAAGCGACTCCCTGACCGACCCATCCAGGCACCACACGTGCCCTTGTGACCCTGACAGATGCCACAGCCTTGGATCCTTGGGTGATTTAGCTGGGCGGCTCCCAGGAGCCTGGCAGGAATCACAGTGCTGCCTTTAACACTACCAAGGAAATTAGCTGGCTACACAGCTCTGGGGCTCTCTGCAGGCTCAGCCGGGCAGCTCCAGCTCCAGAGGCTTGTCACGTACAATTAGAAGCACTTGTTTCACTGCCTCTCCTCATTTCCCCAGCGAGATGAGCTGCAACTGTTAGCCCAACTAAACCAAATGAGGATATCCACATCAGAACCAAGGATATAAACACACCACAGCCACAAATATTACTTCGAGCAGTAACCACATCCCCTGCAGACAGTCAGAAGGACCCTCCTGTGCTCATCACCAACAACCACTTGTATTATATTCCTGGGGCATCACGCATGGCCGTTGCACATCAAAACAGCACGTGGCAACATTTAAGAGAGGAAAACGTAAAAAATATCCTCTCTCTCCCTTCTAAAATGTTTCTGCTGTGCCAAAAGGCTAATATAAAACAAAAGGCTAATACAAACCTGACCCTGCAGACAGCAAATAGCCTCATTAAACCCAACATGATGATTTATAGTGGCTGAGCACAGATTACTTCATCCCAGAGAGGAAGAAAACATAGGCTTTTTCGTGAAAAGGACTGGCTTGGTTTGCTGGAAGTGTTCTAACTCCTCTTTTTAGAGACTATTTTCTCTCCTACTGCTGGATCCTTTCCTGTCCATTACTGGTGACAATTACATGGCTGTAACCCTACACCTTTCAAAACATTTTCAATTGAAAAGCCACAGGCATTTGTTTGCAAATCAAGAAGTTAGAATAAAATTATATCCTGAAGCCAGGAGGGGAAGGATAGTTCTGCAAGGTGAAATCCTCTCCCTTCTAGGTGAAGGCCTACCCTACCCTGCTCTCCTCCTTCTCCCCGACTAGTTTATCAAGCCCACAGAAACCAATCCTCAGGAAATGAGAGAAAGAGAATTTGCTGCCATTAACTCACTCCTATCAGCTTCATCATTTTCCAGGAAGAAAGTTGAAGTCAACTCCTTTAAATTCCTTTTACCTTTGGGATTTCATAACATTTTTAATTAGAGAGAAAACAAAAACACTTCCAAGGGAGTCTACTCTTTTCCTATAAAGTGAGGAAACTGTTTTCTCTGGTAAAAAGTTCTTCAAGGAAACACCCTTCTCTTTATGCCTTTTAAGTACAAAGGATAACCCAGGCAAATGTTCACTTCCTGCCTGAAGTCCACCCCAACAATTGGTACAAATTCTGCTGGTTTTTCCACTTGGCTTCTCCACCTGCCTCTGTATTTCCACGCTCATGACTGCAGCAATGATAGGCAAGCACTGCAAACCTCTATTCGTAGAGCAAAGCAAAGCTAACAGCTCTGGTGTTTCACAGCCATTATGCAAGACACAGCAAACAGGACTTTGGGGAAGTGGAAGCGTGTGCCAGCAGCACGCAACAACATTCACTCCTGAACTGAAATAGAAGATTTCTCTAAAAAGTCACTTCTGCCCCAACCAAGCCTACCCATGTTTCAGTCAATTTTAGGATGAAGTACTTGGCAAACCAAAGGCATCCTGTTTCTCTGCCCTCCGACTATGCCCATCCTACATACAAACACCAAAGCAAAGGCACCCTTCCTCCCCAGCAGTCCAAGTCTCTTACCTTCCACTTCTTCTTCATCACACACATGTTTAAGGAAGGAAGCCCCTCTATCCAGTACTGCCTCGTCCTCCATCCTATAGTAATAAAAAAGAAAAAAGGAATGCTCAGACTTCTCCTGGAGCGAGCTGTTTGAACCAGCCCAAGTCCTGGGCAGGTTAACTTGCAAGCTGTTGTTCATGTTCCTGTGGGCACTCCTGTCCTCCTTCCAGTGCCTGCTGTTCCTTCATAGAGCTCCTTTCACATGGTGATTTCTTTAAGCTGGCCTCACGTAGCTCCAATTCTGACCTTGAGAGGACATCAGTGGTGACAGGTGTGAACAAGGTAATACCAGCTACAAGTCTCTGGGGGCTTTCCTGTTTCTTGTGTCTGGCTTTTTTCCCCCCTTCTCTGTTTTCCAAAAATTACAGCTACACAGGCAGGCTTGGGGCTGTCTATGCAACAGCCAAGAGTTTGTGGGATTCCAGTTAGCCTTTTATGCTGCCCTTGCAGGCGACAGCAGCCGAGCCGTTCAGGAGGCGAGCAGGTACAGCCCACAGGGACACAGGCGCGTTCCAAGCACAGCCCGGGCTCTGGCCAGCCCCTAATACCAGCACAGCACACTTGTCTGCTGGGAGCCCGGCTTTGTGTCACATGTTGGCCTTACAGAAAGCTGACATACGAGGATTATCCCGAGACCAAGCTACAGTAAGTCAGATCATCACAGCAATCATTTATGTGTGTCACCCATTCATTCATCCATTTGGGGAAGGGTTTTAGTGGTTGCTGTCCTTCCCCTCCCCTTTTCTCCCCACCTCTGATCTGCCTCTGTGGACAGCAGAGACTCCTAATTCCACGCTTCTGCCATCCTCGTGCTTCCACAGAGCTGCCCAGAACTCCTGCTGCTGTGTTTCCCCACAAAATCAGACCCTGCCTGCATTCCAAGGGTACAATCTGCAAATCCACTCTTGACAAGCAAATACAAAAATAATAAAATAATAATAATAAACAAAATTGGAGCTGTGTTAAATAATCTCCTTAGAGGCTAAGTACACATTTGCTGCTCACTACTGGGCAGTCGCCAAGGGAGATTTCTATCCTAAATACAAGTGGGACCAAGCTGGTAGCCTGTTTTCATACCAAAAATCAAAAAAATCAGGCATAAAACAACACCTTTTCCTTATATTCTCTCAGGGGAATAGGGACAAAGTCTGATCAGAATGAGACAAGACCTTCAAAACTTCTTCCCATCCATATTGCTTCCATTCAAGATCCTCTGAGAGCAGTAGCAGCAAACACTTGCAGATTACCTTAAAAGAATATTCAAATTCAGGAGGTTATAAATACTGAACAGATGAATACCAAGAATTCAGAATGCCTTAGAGTGTCTACCTTGCATGCCAATGCCTGGCTACCTAACTAGAAAATAAAAAATAAGACTCAGCCACAAAAGGAAGTATCAGAGTCCCATGACATGAAAGCAGTAGCTCAGTAGCCACTCTCCCACCTCTGCCAAGTTTTCCTCCACCTCAAGCACCTTTACTAACCCTCTGCTGGCCTCATCCTTGGCTCTTAGACCACAGCTTAATTCCCAAAACAAGTCTCAAACATGGCACAGATAAAAACAATGAAGAAAAATAGGTGATATTCAAACACAGTACCAAAACATATGGAAACACACATTTTTTCATTTGGATTATTGGATGGCAGTAAAAAACAAAGCACCGTACCCAGAAACGTATGTGAGCATTGACTCCTAAGCTTAGGTCTAGTCCAAAGCCAGCTCCTCCTTCACACAGGCTGTTTCTGCCTGAATTCCAGGAGCCAGAGGATCTGAAGCAGAAATTTCCCTGAGCTAGGAAAGGTGCCATTCCCCAAGCAGCTGCTGTCGGGTGTGGAGGGCTGGGACGTGCTCTTTGCCAGCACAGCACACCAAGCCAGCACTCAGGCACACATCAACCTCCTCTGAAAGCTCCAGCTCGTCATTAAATTATTTAAGACTATTTATGCATCTTTTCTAAGGCAAAAAACCGGAACATATTCCACGGATACCCTTGCCTGTTTGCAATGGTTGCAAAGGTACAACCCAATATTTTTTTTATTATTTTCTTCCTTCAAAGTGGCACAATAGCTCCTTGCCATGAACTCAACTGGAAACATGTGGAACAGATAGGACTGGATTTCCAGACCAAACACAAACCACGGGAGCTTTATTCCTCTGCAAAGTCTTTACTTATCCTGGCATTCAGCTCCTTTCCCTGAGCACCCACACATGTGCAGGTGTGTAACTCATCTGTGTCTCACAGCCCTGCCTAAACATCCTGTCCCAAGGCCAGCTCCTCCAGCCTAAGGCAGCACCAGCCCAGGCGTAGACCAACTGAGAAGCAACAGTGTGGTAGAGCGGAGAATGGGAAAGAAAGGGAGCAATTTCCACTGCCTGCAAGGGATACAGTGCTGAGAATTCACCAGTTGCCATCTCCCTGGGAGAATGTCTGCATCATCCTGCCAATGCTGAGCACCCACAGCAGTGGGAATGGTCCCCACACTCCCAGGAACATCATCCTGCCAGCCTGGAAAGGGTTTATCACATTTAACAGCCATGATTTTTAGCTCCAGAGGGTTGGAAAACTGATCAGCAAGGCTGATGCTTTCCCTGAAACGTGTATCCAAAGGAGCTGGGGGGTTTAAAGGGCCAGGAATAGAGCTTGGGTCGCCTTGGCACAGCGCCCCAGCTCTAATCCGCAGGAGTTTAGTGATTAGACTCCAAGCACCACCTCCCTTGACTTGGTCTTTTCTGCCCTTCTCAGATTACCACAGGATTTCTGTGGGTCAAAATTTAGCAAGAAAACATCCTTTACAAATTTGCACGGGGAAACTATTTCAGCCCCCTGGAATTTTTCAAATACTATGAAATGGGACTTGCAAAAGTTAAAAAGAGAAAAAAAAAAAAAGTCACACAAAACAGTAGGAAACTGTTTCCTTGAGTCTTTAGGGGAAAACTGGCAGACTCCTGTTGGTGAAGCACTGCAGCAAGACCACTATGGAAGACACACATGGACTGGAGAAAAAAAGGATGGAAATAATTTTAGTGCCTCTGAAAAGTGAGGTGCCTTTGGTTAAGCCTGGTTTACCAGATCCTTGTTGGAAGGTAAAGGGGTTTTCAGGCATTCTTGTCTAGATCCACATCCTCATGACTGCTGCTGCAACATTTTGGAAACAAACCTAAAAAAAAAATTTAAAAATATTGGGCTTCTATTTTCAGGGTCTGACAGAATCTGCTACAGTGAAAAAGCATGAATTGCTTTAGTAATTGGCCTCTCTGGGCCGATGATTAGATCAGTGCCAAACATTTTTAGAAATGATGTTATGTGTCAATAGGATTTGAGCAAGAGTCACACATGGCCACCAGCAACTCTGCTCTGCCCGCAAAGCGCCAGCAGATGCAGCTCACAGGAATATTCTGCCCAGCTACTCAGAAAGAACAAGACCAATTTAGTACTAGCAGGGATCCTGCACTTCCTAATGGCTGCGCTCATCTGCCAGCATCTGTTCTGCTCATCACAAGTTGAATTCTTCCTGCAGGTCTCTGTCTGCAGCACCAAACACTCACACTGCATCTTCCAAGCAGTGCAAAGCAGCGAGTAACCTCGGAATTACCGTTCCCAGTGCTGCTCCAGGCCGGCCGCCAGCACCCCCAGGAGATGGAGTGCTGCCACCGCCCGGCTGCTCAGCTCCAGAGCTGTGAAACTTGGAAGACTGAGGGCAGGAGAGAGAGAAAGTGGTGTTTGGCGTAAATAAAGAAGGACTGATGTGGCAACACGAGATGTTGCACAGTTACAACTCGCCAGAGTGAATAAATGCGTAACAGAGGTGGGGAGCCAGAGGGGAGAGTTATTGCTCGCTGATAAGCTTTTACAATTCTGCCCATTTCCAACAGCTTTTGCAATCAGGAAGAAATTCCAGCAAACTCTGAACTGCACAAGGAAAAAGAAACAGCCAGTTCCGTAATTGAAGCGGTGTAACACAGAGCAGTGAGAAAGTCACATTAAAGAGCAACCCAACCAGCTGGGGCGTGGATTGGGTCAAGGGCTGAGGGAGGAGGGAGAACTCCAGGTCACAGAGCAGCAGCGCTGGCAGCAGGGCTCCCCACAGATCAGTCGGAGCTGCCAGCCCTCGGGGGTGCCTGCCCAGCCATGCTACACGGCATCCATGCATCACAGCTCTGCCAGGCAGGTGTGGGGAAGCTGTCCACTCTCCCAGGAAAGGCAAGGGAAGATTTCCCTGAGTGTGTAGAGTCAACCACCCTGCCTGCTTCACAGAGCACAGCACCAGTGACCTGTCAAGACTGTTTTCCTCAGAAAACTACCATGATCAAAGTGGAGTGGGAAGGCATGGATGGGGATGCTGTGGGGAAAAGACAAACCCAAGCAAACAGTGCATCATGGGTTGAGCTGTTGACAGATCTCAAATCCCACAGGGTTTACCCCTGAATCTACCACATACTGCTCCCCCTCACCACATACCTCCCAAAGTAGGAAACATCCACAACCCCACACTGCTTCCCACAGGTGTAACCAACACTACTTGTGACAAGCAGCATCATCCAATCTTCAACTACAGATGGATCAACCAGACTTGAAGATTCCCAGATGGGACCCAGACCTGGGAGAAGAGAAAAGCCACCAAAGGCTTCCCTGCCAGTGACAGCCAGTGCCCTCACCAAGCCATCTAGGTTAGATGCCAAGTGTGTGTGGGTACGGGTATGTGCATCCCAAAATGAATGAGTCAGCAAGCCAAACAGGCTGCTTCTGTCAGTGGGCTGCCAGGGAGACAGAGATAACGTTATTTCTTCTCTCTGCAACCTGTGAAGCATTCAGGCACTGCAATTGTAGTGGCCAAGTAAACAGGAAACTAGGAAGGAGACTCGGTCCCAGCCGATGCTCTCACAGCCCATCCGCAAATGCGTGAATAGACAAGACCTAATGTGGCCAATTCCTTTTTAGGGCCCTGATGTGTTCTGGTTTTCTCACATACTTGCATATGGGCTCTATCACACAGAAAAAAAAGAGCTTCTGACTATACTCAGCACAGCCTGGTTGATGCACTTTTGGAACATGTTGCCAAATTTATCCTGGATGCATTTTCCCCTGTCAGCTCTAAAGCAGCATTTATTTATGAGCCTTCTCAGCAAAAGGCTGTGCTCACTCGGAGCAAAGCAGGACAGAACCCTCTGCTTTGCACACAAAGAACTTGCACTGTAACAAACCAAATAAATTACCAATTAAGTCATCTCATTAGGTGAAATGTTTCCCTCTACGGAGGTGTTCTCAGAGATTGAAATTAAGTCCCATGACAGGATTTAAATAGCAGTCTCAGTTCTTGACTAAATCTTGTTTTCAAAAACTCTTACAGACTGGAACGTCAAGAACTCTAAATGTCTATCTCAACTCGTAGGTGAAGTCTATGAGAGCACCTTCCTGAAACCAAGATAAGAAGCATTTGAATTCATGATGGCAAAATAAGTTCCATCATTTGGATTTCAATTTTGATCTCCGACAACTTCGGAAGAACTACTGAAGTTGGATATGTTCCAAAAATGAAGTAACTACTAGGAAAAGCAACTAGGAGTGAATGAAGTTACAGCTGTCTTCTGCACAAACAATAAAGTAACACTATCAAAAACACAGGGAAATACGAGGGGAACACTGGCACTGGATGTCAGGGCAGGTGTAACAGTTGAAGCCTTTGCTTCATTGTGATTAAATGACTGACCATAAAATGACATGACTATAAAAACTAATGAAGTCAGATGCCTCTTCAGTTTCATTTCCTTCTCCTCAAGGAAACCATGGAGCTGAAACTGGGGACTCAGCAAGGAGAGAAGGCTGCCTTGCACTCCAGCTTCATTTGAGAACTGCAGGATCTCAATGCAAGCCCCTCGCCAGGACAGGGTGAACCTCTGCTGCTGAGCACCTGGCTCCTGACACATCCCACATCCATCTTCTGTACTTAATGTAGCTACAGCCAGGAAAAGGTACAGAGACACTCTCTAAGGGATTTGAGCTTGCACTTCAGCAGGAGCTTTGGGGATGGAATCAAATGAGATGAATCCACCGGAAGTAGTGATTCTGGACTGCAAATATGAATGTATCTGTTTGAGGATAACATAAACCAGACATGTTTGTAGCTTTGTTTTCTGTAATGGATGAAATAGAAATCACAAAAAAAGCTTCCTCTAGAGGCAGAGTGGCATCAGGTTTTAAACCCATACGCAGTGGTGGATTTTTCCTAAAAATTATTATTTCAAGCCAGCCAGTGGCATCTGATCTATTTTTGGCTATTTACTACCGTGACAATGTCATGTCCTGCAACATTTTTGTAATAGTTTTGTGCCTGAGAGGCAACTTACTTGACCATGTTTGAAACCATTGCTGGTTTATACAGTAGCTGCTCCTTGTTCCAGCCTCTTGTAAGAGCTCTTTTTGAGGAATCTGTGAGAATCTGTGACTAAGTGTGCTTTGTCACAGGAGCAGGCACCATGGGCTAAGAAGCACCTGCAACGTTTCAAGTGTGTATTTTACATCATCTCAGCACACAACTTTCCAAGTACAAGAGATCTGGATACATCTACAGAGAAACCTGGATAAAGAAACAGCAACTGCAGGAAACTTTCCCAGCATCTGCTGCATATTGTCCACCTGGAACCTCCAAACGCAATGCATGGGAAGCCTGATCCTGAGGCAAATTCCCTGACTATAAAGGAGGACGTTAGAGTGGGCAGCTTGGTCCTGTGTCTAAAAGAAAAGAGTTACCTGCACTAGGTGGTTCTGGGTTTAAGTCAATTTCCCACTGGGCAAAGGAACAGGCAGTGTGTACAATGAGGGGTGGGGCAGCACTGCACCACTGTGCACAAAGCACACCAGGGCTGCTTTTCTCCAGGGAAAACAACCCGGCAGGCTCAGTCCTGGCTTCCCAGCAAGCAGCTAGCTCCTGCACTTGTCCTCCCCTCTGACTGCTTTGGGGCAGAAAGTTCTCCCTAGCAATCATACCACACAAAAGGTGTGAGACCAGGCCACAGCTTAATTTCACCTCTGTAACCACAGTTTGAAGTCTTCCCTTCCCTCAGGCTTCAGACTGTCAAATGCACAACTCCTAGAGCTGCATACTGTCCCACCAACACCTTCTCAACCACCTCCGAGACACTGAAGCCTCTCTAAAAGCATCACAAAGGTCTGGACCACTGATATAACATGGATACAGAGAGCATGCTGGCTTCCTGCTGTGAGGAGACCTGATCCAGCAGAACCCAGACTGAGCTCCAGATGGTAGAGGCAAAAAGCCTGGTTGTATAAAACATTTTGGACATATCTGAAGCAGCCAAGGGAGCTAATGCACTCTCAGCACTTCCCAGAGTGCAGGCGCAGCGTTTCTGATCCAGTTCTTGGCATTCTGAAGCGATACGTGGATTCACAATATGCTGGTTTCAAAAACATAATCCAGCATAAAGGATATTTTTAACATGGATCATTCTGGGAATCTGCTTAACCACTCGCATGGCATTACACAAGCAGGAACTTCTCAAAGAGCACTTATCCCCAAATTATGCAAACTTTACCTGGTTACTAGATGACAGTCTCTGTAAAATTGCAATTCTTCCACGTTGGGGCAGTTGCACCAAAATAAGAAAGGATGTGATACCACTTGAGTTCACCTCCAAAGGTGTGTGGGGAGAGTACACAGCTGTAAAACTAAAACAGAAGGGCAAAGCCATCCAAACCAAATGCCAGCACACACACAAGGCTCAGGCAGAAGAGAGAGCTTCAAAAGTATTAGACAAGCAAAAAAGCTCAGAGTGTTTTGGACCTCATCCTCACTTGAGTGCCAACTGCTCATCCAAAAGACTTCATAGAGACCATTCCCTGGGTTGATGAGACAAAATCTCTGCTGAGGAAGGTCACTGGCATTGGTCCTGGTGCATGCATCAAATCCTAATTCAATAATAGTCACTCAAACATAACGCAGACCCGAGAGCCAGAAACACAAACAGCCAGATTTCAAACTAAATGGCCTTCTTGCTTTCACTGGCTGCACCGGAAAGAAAAAAAAAAACCAAAAACAACAAAACCCAGAAAAAAGAGAAAAACCAAACCAAAACACAAAAAACCACAAAAACACCCCAAAACCCACAAAACCACAAGCCAATGGAAGCTTACTGAAGATAAAGAAACTTTTCCTGACAGAAGAGAAGAGACGGGAGGAAATGCAAAACGATGTTATTTTATGCCTTGAGACTGAACTGAAAAAAAGAATTTCATCACTTCCACCAATTTAAGCTCCAGTCAGAAGAGTCACTCACAGCCAGAGCAGCAGGGACCCGGGTAGCCATTCTGTCTCCCAAGAGTGCCAAGTGCTCAACAAAGCACCGATTACGCCAGCACAAGCTGCAGAGCCAGAAGGATACAGGTCCCTCACAAGTGATACCCACAAGGATCACTAAGCAGAAACACAACTGCAAGTGACAATTCCCTTCCACACGGCCACAGATCCTGCTCCAGGAGAGCATCTGCTGTGCCTTCTGGGGACTGTGATCAGGCTGTTGGGACAACCATATGCATGGTCTGTGGCTATCACTAACCAGACTTATACCCACAGGCAGGAAAACTTCTGCTCCTCCAAATTTCACATGGTATCAGAGGGGCAGGTTGGTAGGAAACAGCTGCTCCCAGAGCACCAACAGCCACTGGGATATAACACAGTCTAGGGGAACCTCACAGCCACTAGCACGCAGAGAGCTCGTCCCCATAGCCACACACTCAACGGTACCCGCAGCGAAAGCAAAGGGGGATTTTGCACACTTCTGGGGAACCAGAGCATGGAGCAAAGCACCACCTTCAGGCGCCCCTTGCCCCTCCATGCACGCAGCTCGTGACAGCAACGTGTCGTGGTGACCCACTTGACACCTTGGCCTGGGTGCGTGATGCTAGCGAGGGGCAGGCTGAGCCCGTGATCTTTACACTCAGCCCTGCAGACCAATTAGTCATTAATAAGAGTCTGGCCCAGAGCAGGTGGGGGCACATGATCGCGTTCTCACGGCATTAGTCAGCGGACAGAGCGACACGGGTTCCTTCACCAGGACACCAGCTCCAACGGGAGGAACATGATGCAGCATAAAAGCAGAGCAGTATGAGCAGACAACGCATGATCCTGCATAAACGCAATCCATTTATCAATTCTCAATTCACCTCACCAGCAAAATGTGTTTGCCTCTGGACTGGCATTTTGCTCTATGGGAGAGTCAGGTTCTTAATTTGGTTCTCAGTGCCCTAAAGCTGGGTTTACTGTATCTGCCAACCACCGCCAAGAGCACAGAACCCAACTGCTGAGCAGGCAACTCCCAAGTTTTAACAAGGCTGTCCTCTATGTGACATCCATTTAAGGGAAGCTCAAAATAGACTTATTTGTATCAGCCTAAAACAAGACTGTGAAGAAAACAACCCCAGAGCTGAAAAGTAATTTCTTGCCAGAAAGTACTCACAGCTACTTTTCTTCTGAAGAACTCCTTCCTTGTGACCCATCAATGTTGTCTGGAAGAACAACTTGTGGGACAAAACTGGTAGGAACACAGCAATGCTGATAAGCAGCACTGTCGTAGGACATCCTGTGTCCTCTGAAGTAAACTAAACACCAGTATAATGACTACTGAGCTTGGACCAGACCAAGCAGACTTCTGCAAGAGAAGAGAAAATGAGATTTTAGCATCAGTCTTTCTTTCAGTGTCTGGAAAACTTCATCTGCTCTAAGAATGGACTACAAAAAAGATCATTCTCTGGAGAGAGAAAACCTAAAAAAGTGATCTTCCTTTATCAGAGGAAGGCTACTCAGCCTCCTCTATCACCACTTACACAAGTTTGTCCCTGGGATGAACTCCTCTCCCCGCATGGCAGTTGGCTCCTTCCAACTCCAGATCATTAGTCCATAAACATGAACTTCCAAGGCATTCCTCAAATGTTCTCTTCAGATTACCCATGTGCCTGTACAACTCAGCCCTTTACCTATTAGGGTTTCATAGTGTTTTAACATCAGCAAGCACTATAAAAAATATTTTATAAGTCCCACATTCTCTTTCTTCTTCTTCTTCCAGAACTCTGTATAAAGCAAGAGTTGCTACTTCTGTTTCAGGAACTATAAACTCTAAGGCATCCTCAAGAACCACAGCAGATATAACATTCTGTGCTGCTCTGTCTGGGGTACAGCTAATTTTCTTCTCAGTACCTAGTATGCAGCTAGGGTTTGGATTTGTGCTGGAAACACACAATTCATGAATGGGAATTCACGAATGTTGTAGGGAGTGAGCAAGTAGTGGTGCAGTGCTTAGTTGCCAGGTGGGGTTAAATCAGGACAGCCCTTTTTGGCATCCAGTGCAGGGCACAAAGGGTTCAAAATAACAGCAGATTTGATAGGAATGTGCTAGGTGGAATTTACAGCTGTCATAGCTGTATGGATACTAATCAGCAGGCTCCTGTCTTGCCATGGGCACGCTTGCCTGGCTGCATGTGGTGCCTAGAACTCGTAAGGGGCAGCTTTTGCTCTCGATGCTCACCATGGTGCTTATCAGGCCGCTCTGCTGGGCCTGGGAATGCTCTGATAACACCAACGACAACGTGCCCGGGCTGGCAGGGGCCACCGCAGGGTTACTGCAGTGCTGTCCTGGGGAGGCTACCACTCCAGGGGGAGCTCGAGCTGCTGGGCTGTGACCTATGGATGACACCTCAAAGGAGAACTCCAGGCTGGAGAAGGTATTTCTCAAAGCAGCTGGCCAGGCCAATGCTGCAACAGGTACACCTTGAAGCGTCAGTGGCCGTGCATGAGGACATGCTGGAGTACCTCACAGCATGTGTCGATCACCCACCATCTGCTTCCATCTTCTTTTCCACATGCATCTGCCTAAAACACTGGAGATAGCCATTCTTTCAGAAGAAGCCTCAGGAAAACAACTTTCTGTAACAGGCCTGAAATGCTTTGCTTTGGTATTAGATATTCATAAAAGCACAACAGGATAAAGCAGCTTTTACACTCCTTTTTTAAGCTGTCAGGGCCACCTGGCTGAACCCAGACAGAGTCATTAGTCACACATTTCTTGGAGACACCTGTTAACAAAGAACAACTTTATGCTCAGCACCTAATTGCAACACGGCTGTTTAAAGGTAAACGGGAAATGGGCTACAGTAATATTAAATCCCAGTTATCTGCATCCATTATCTTGCATTTTTTTATTGCTAAGCAGAATGACTGGTCTGGGAACAGAGCCAGAAAAGTTGGGCTGATACCACAGTTCAAGACTTCATAGATATTTCTGTGAATTACAAGCTAAGGGTCACATCCAGAACTGAACTGACCTCTCCACAAAAACCCACAGGTACCTTCACTGAGTCACAAGTCAAGCCTTTCCAGGAAAATAGAGTCGTTGGCAACCCAAGGCGTTACTTACTGGACCATGAATGCTTAATGCAAAGGTGTTCTATTCATCACTTAGAATCAAAAAGGCAGAAACAGGTTTGTTCAAGAAGCATGGCTCCACTCATAGAAAAGTTATTACAGAAACTTTTAGAATTCACAGGAATCCCTCATTTCTGAAAATTCTACACTCCCACATTTCTGAAGATTCAGGGGACATTCAGCTTACTTGCTGGGAGAGACATTTTGAGCATGATGAGCTTAAGTTGTTTTTTCAATGCTTTTTAACAAATTAAGTTGCATAGCTAATGTTCAGTGAACTGGGCTCTTTTAGCTTGATCTTTAATTCGAGTAATTACTTTAAAAGCTGGAGACACGAACTCCCTTTACTCAGTCTCTGGAGAGGATTCTGACACTGGAGCACACAGTCAGGGTTTTTTCACAGGGTTGTTCTGCAGCATATTCCCTTTCAACAAAATTTATACACCACAGTATTCCTGGCAAAGGGAAGAGATCCGTGATCCAAGCAAAACTTTGGAAATACGGAGGTCTTCCTTTTGCAACGATTCTTCCCTTTTCACTGTTTTGTCCACGGGTCCAGAGTGTCCACTCCAGGTTAAATTACAGTACAAGGATGGCAGTTACATGCCCACTCCTTCAAGTTATACTGCAAATAGGAGTAAGCCATGAAGTTGAGCAGTCAGAGCATCCTGGCTGGAGCTCCATGCCCGCAATAGCCGAGCAAGGGCGCCTGGGCTTGCCTTGCCGACGAAGTAAGGGCCTAAGCCCATGCTCGAGCCCAGGCTTGCTCGCATTCCTTCCATGCTAGCAGGCTCTCAGGCTGAACTTCAGAGCACTGCCAAGGTGGCAACACGGAGCCTAGCAGACCCAGCGATCAGCAAGGTGCCACATACAAGCCAGAACCCTCCAGAGTGCCATGGCTGGAAGCGGGCATTCACCTCATCAGGCACAGTGCAAAACCTCTTCTCCAGGCACAGGAAAGCCCAATGGACACAGAAGGACATAGAAAGCCTTCTCCAAGCTTGTATGACACGGGAGCTGTACATCATGGGAGACAGCCTGCCTTTGCTCCTAAAGCCCAACTTCAGTATAGAAATTGAACCCTCACCATTGATTAAAAGGGAGAAACATACTCTTTTATCCCGAGTGAGAATTCACAGTGTTATAGGGAATTGTTGCATATATCACATTCTGGTAGAAGCAGACCTTGCTTTCAGGCAACAATAATCTCCTTTGCATGTGCACTCCAGTGATGTGCCAATAACATGACAGAGATACAAACCCACTCTGAAACAGAGAGCATTTCAATATCTATTCAAGGTATTTTTTCCAAAAATTCACCGATGTCATCCAACAGGCAAACTGGGACTGAAAAGACAAGCTAGGCAGGCGGACAAATGATGGCTATAAAATTCATTCCAACTCTACTCTAAATCAATATTCTCTTCTATAGCCTCTCTCTAACACCACCCTTCAAGTATCTATCAAAGATGCACTCAAGACTTTGGACTGGTCTTTCACTGATTTCCAACCCCACCCTGCAAGCAGATCATGGCTGCAATCCAGACTTTGTCCCTGCACCCCTCTGGCCCCACTTGATGAATTCTCCCCACACACAGTCCTACCTCAGCACACGTTCCTTCTGCTCATGCTGGTGGAACTACTCATGCAGGACTCACCCCAGCACAGCACTTCAGCATGGCCTTAAAGGCCAATGAGTTGAACTGCCTCAAAGCCAGAAGACCCTCACTGAAGTGTTTTGTGGGACATAGGCAACAGCTCCACATTTCCAACCTTTCTCGCTGCAGTGATGCAGGTGTTACTGCACTGAAACTCCATCATCAGCACTACAAACATGTCTGGCACTGCTTCCATGGAACACCACACTGACACTTCTACTGGGACAACACTGCTCAAACCCTCTTACTACTCACCTAAGAGATCATGAGATGTCAAACAATGAGATGTGGAACACGCCCATGGCACCACACGCTGGCTTGCTGTGCCATCGAGGCTCTGGAACGGAGCTTTGCTGGGGACACAAAAGAACAAAACCCCATCTATTTTCCCCTGGGGATGATTGTTCCTGCCCAGAAGGACACACAGGGAGCTCTGTTGAGCAGGGCTGCTGGTCTTGAGCCATGCTCTGTGTCTGCTGAATGCATAAAGTGTCAGCGAGGGAAGTGAGCTCAGACTAGACAAATTTAACAGGAATGTAGGTAACATCTGCCTCAAGATGACCACATCTGCCAACTCGGAGACCTCAGACAAAATGTGCAGGTCCAAATCCTGTGTATAAAAACTATATTTCAATTCCAATGCAACAGATAGGTTTGATGTGCTCAAATGCCACTTTTCCTTGAGCTACTGAGCAACTATTTCCCAGCTTCATTCTGAACAATCTCATATTTGGCAGCCCTGATGAAAAGACCTTTACGCTTACGTCAAAGGGCTGACAATGTGTCTGAAGTGTTATACAGCTACTGGTACAATAAAAGCAGTTAACTTTTGCAACCCTCTGTTCAAGGTGAAGAGTTGAAATTAGTTCAGTAAACCTTCAAGATGTGATTAAAATGAAGTAAAAACTTAAGGGGAAAATACCATAATCTTCAAGTTGCACACACCGTGAGACACAAGTTCTGTTTCTGCACCTACTGTACAAAACAGAGAAAACTGAAAAATTTTAGTAAAGATAAGCAGTTGGCACGCAAGACTTCAGTTGTCATCTTTGATGTCAGATTACACAGCTGCATAGTCATCAAAATCAAACTGTTTGCACGTTTTGCTCAGAAGAAATAGCAGAAAAAGACAGAACACACCACAGGGGTTAACTCCTAAGTGAAAAAAGCCAAAAACTTGTTGCACATGCAAACCCACCAGGATTTCTTGCATAATACCAGCTTGTTATGATAACTTTCAAAAGAAAGTAAAATTCAATCTCTCCTAGGGAAAAATCACATCAAGTATCAGCCTGTTCCATTAACTTCACAGATGAGCAGCAGTCAAAAGGTCATCTTTTAACCTTCGCAGAGGTCAAAAGAAGAGGTATCACAGTTCTGTATTATTTATATATTATAGATAAGTGTATTATTAATAATAATACATTAATAAATATAATTTGAATGAAATGAAATAGCTTTTATAATCATCATTAATAACAGGATGAAGTCATTTGAGTAATCCTTAATCTTAAAAGAAGTCATGGAACAATTCCCACCACCAAGTTCTTCAACTCATTTTGGGATGCCAAAAGCATGGATCAATACTTACGGAAGAACAATTAAGTCTTATTTCAAAACAGAATTAATACAAAGTATTTAGCAAGTATTTATTATATGCTAGCAAAACAGAAATATGATCCTGTTCTGCTATAAAGGCAGTTATATAATACAGCCAGGATTTGAAACACTTAGAAAATTCTCTTCCCCCACTAAAAGGATTTCCTTAGGAGTAGAAAATATATAGATCAGCCACATTCTCTCTCCCCATATGTATTTATATATATATATATAAATGCTAAATCTATTTTAAATCCCCCCTCAGTCTCTGTTTTACTTTGGTAGCAGAATGAACTTTCCTAAGAGCACACGTTTCTGGAATTCAGAAGCTGAAAGTTCATTTGTGCCACAGATTCAAAGGATTCTGATACTGGTGACATGGAATCAGCTCTTCTGATTTTGCTGGTGAGAAAATCAGATAAAACCAGGGCCATTTGCAACCTCCTCTGCTGTGCTCAGAAGGCTCAGCCATACTCCAACAGCGTGGATCTACACGCCTATTGGATTTGGACAGAAATCCACTGTTCCTAATCAAACTGAACACCAAGAACTGAATGTAATTTTCTCTGATTTTCAAATTTCTCATAAATATCCATGCAACTTCACCACACTGCCAGTCCCTATGGCAAGTTCAAATAGGTTCCTTATGTGAAACGTTCTTTATAATTGTGGGACAGTAATTCAAAGACATTTTTATCTCTTCAGTTAATGTAATTAAGCCATTGAAAAACAAGAGCTCTGCAGCTTTTTACTTATGCTACACACTGTTTTATCACCTAATTATGGGCGCAGTTATTGTCTTTGACACTGTCCAACAGCAATAAAAAGCATTCCTGCCACAAACTGTGCACAATCCTGAGCAAACTCAGGAGAAACGAGATGCTACAGCGACTCAAAGTTCAAGGGCAGCGGGACAGAAGCTTTGCTTTGAGTGGTTGTGGGAACTCACTGAAACCTTGATCATTTTATATATGTATTTTCATTTCAAGCAACACAGCGAAGAGCTTTCTTAACAGAGTTACGAGAAAGACCTCTGCCTCCCCATCCAAGTGCTTATGTTTTGAGGGAGCACAAAAGAGGAGCTTTCCTTCCATCAGACGCAGCACAATGACACAGAGACATGCTCCTTTATCAATATTAACCATAAACTGCTATTACTGGGTTTTCAAAGAGCACTCCGCCTCTTCTGAGCCTTTTAAGTGCATTTGAAGCCGGAAGCAGCTAATTGACTTGGAACGAGGAGTTATCGGAACCCTTTTAATTTGCTCAAAGCAAGAGTTCAAATTCTAACTCTAATGCACACAGAAAATACGTGCGAGGCAGGCTGCTGGAGCATGACAAGGATGCTCTCACAGTGGGGCCATGAAGGCATCTCACCAACACCGAGGGACTGAGCAGTGCGGCAGCGCCAGAGCGCCGTGAACGCTGTTTGCAACAAGGCACCTTCAAAGTCCTCTGGTTCTCCCAGCCCATGGGGAGGAACTGCAGTGCAGACCAGTAAAAGCCATGCTATTTTGATACAGACGTGTATAATAATATTATGGCATAAAATCCAAAAAATTAAATTAAAGAAGAGAAATTGGTTTACTAGCAAATCCGCACTAACAGATGGCATGCACACACACAGGAGCATCACTTGCTGTACCCACACAGCCTGTTTTTGGACACCCACCTCCTGAAACAGCACATTTCCCTCAATATTGCCTTTCTCAAAGCAACACCTTTGCCTTTATGACTGCATCTTTCTGGCAAGGCAGCACCTCCGATTGCAAACAGCTGTTTGCACACTTACTGGAAGAAAAATAAGGGCAGGTTTTTTTCTTTAGCCTCTCACGCAGCAATTTTCCTTCACAACCTTGCCCAAAACACCTTCCAGCTTATTATTTATTACGGCTGTCCAGGGTGACAGCATTAGAAAACCTTCAGCCAGAGACACACTTGGCTCCTCCACCCTCTCTGATAAGCAGGTAGATCTGAAAACAAAAGGAGTTATAGATTTTTCCTTCTCACAGGGATATTTTCCTTTGAACTGCACTTTGTGTGCAATTCAACCTTTTCTTATCAGCTTAAGACATCAGTAACCGAAGCATTTTCCCTAAACCCACTGCGTTTGAAAAGCTCCTCTTAAAAACTTGCTGCAAGTGATACCACAAGACAGCACCAGTATATGAGGCTGCTTTCCGGCTGCAGAGAAGTTTCAAGATTTAAAATTGTAACATGGAAGTTTAAGGGAAAAACCTGCACAGTTTTGAGCCACAGAAAATCCTGCCAGACCTTGCTGGGAGCAGACCGGATGAGTGCTGGGTGTTACCTTGCCAGGAATGCCCTGTGCACGCAAATGAAAGCTTCATCCCTCCTCCCCATAGCTGGAAAAAAAAAAAAATCCATAATTCCTCCTCACCTCACCTTGCTCCCCACTCATCTGAGGTCAGCAATCTACAGTTGCCAGTCTCTTGAAATCTTGGGAATGCAGCTCCCTAAAGTTCAGCCACTACTTTTAAAAATGTGAAATTCACGTTCAGCAAGAGCAAAGGATAAGTTACAAGCACATCCTCCTATTTTTTTTGGAACGTGAAAAATCTATGTTTCTTTCCTAGGAAGCTGAAGAAGCATCCCTGCAGATTGCACTAGCATTTGCCCGTCCAATCCCACTGACCCTCAACGGCAGGTGAAATTGATGAGAGCTAAAATCACCGGCTGAAACCAGGCCTTGCAAAATCAACTCTTCCATCATCTAATCCAGGAATCACCAGAAAAAGTCTTTGAGCGTGGAATGGCAGTTCAGGAAAGGAAGGGCATGGATTAGGAGAGATCAGCTTATGTACATGCTCTGAGCAAGCAGAGATGCAAACAGTCCCGATTTAATCACTTGGCACAGGACAGGAAATTGTGAGAACAAAATGAAGTCTCTCATTCAATAGTTGCTGGGGTTTGGGAACCTGAAGGTTGTTTTGGTCAAGGGGCCTCTCTACCTTGCTCTTTATACACAATTTCCTACTGATCTCAACCAAAATAAGAACTAGGCATATTCCTGCAGCCTATCACACCAGCACTTAGCAGCATATTATGTCCCACACACAATATATACAACTCTGCACATTTTGTTAAATCCAATAAGGAGTTTTTGTTTGGTTGATTTTTGCTTGTTTGGGGGGTTGGTGGTTTTTTTGGTTTTGTTTGGTTGGTTAGGGGGGTTTTTTGTTTTGTTTTTTATAAAGAGAAAATATGTACATTACAGGAGCAACCTGAACAAAGTCCCTAAGCAGCTGGGAGCACACCCACGAAGTCACGTTCAGGCGCACAGTAACTGCACCTCTCTGACACAAAAGGAGCAAGTACCTATGTACAGTACATGGAGCAGTTCTCCGACGGAGCTGCTACTGCTCGGATCTGCCCCAGGGCCCGACCTTGCTCCTTACGCACTCAGCTTTACTAACAGGAGCAGCTTTGCGGAATGACTCCACGGAGCTCCCGCTATGCGCCCCGAGCCCCGCTCTTCTGGGTGAGCCCGGTGCCTTTTTCCATGTCGTGGGAGCTCCCTGCACATATGAGTGCACCTCCTGAAAGAGAGTGCTAAAGGGATGCGCTCCGAACAAAATAAAAATTAGTAACTAACGTTGTAAAGAAAAAAGGAACAAGCCTAAAGATAGTTTAAATCCTCGTTTCCTCGTGTGCTCTCGCTCTGGATGGCAGCGCTTCACAGGAAGCACAAAAAGGGCAAACAAACAGCAAAGAGCTGGTCTTGGATAATAAAACACTCCATGTGACCATATACCAGGTGGAAAACTGGAAACCTGGGAAAGACGAGGCTGCCAATTCAGCGGCTGCTAACAACTCACTGAAGATGAACTGAAACGGTAAAAAAAAGTTTACAAACACCATGAAGCGTTTTAAAAGTTGGCTCCAACAGAGCTGGGCACCGAAAGAGACACCGAGGAGGGAGAAACGTAGCCCGGCGTTTCCACCCCCGCTCCCGCTCACTCACCTCCGGGGCTCGGGCTTGCGGCGCTCCTCCAGCTTGGCGGCGGGCGGGGGCTGCGGGGCAGCCGGGGCGGCGGGCGGACGCTGCGGACGGGCTGCGGGCGGGTTCAGCGGGGCATGGCGGCGGCCCTACACCTGCCCCTCCGTGTCCGTGTCCGTGCGGGTGAGCGCTCGCGGCAGCCCGAGCGAGCGGCGCGGCTGTGTTGGCGGCGCCGGGCCGGGCCTGCATTTAAAGCCGCCGGCGGGCTCGGCCGTCCCCTCACCCGCTCCCATCCCGGCCCGTCCCGTCCCATCCCATCCCCGGCCGCCGCTCGGCGTCACGGGGCCCGAGGCGGGGAGCCCGGAGGAGGAGTCTGAGGGCAGGGGCTGCGGTTCCCCGCCCCGAGCTCCAAGCCGAGTCGAGGCAGGTGCGGATTTCCACGGCTGGAAGCGGAGGGGCGGCCGCGGGACCCACCCCCCGCCGGCTGCGAGTGGCCGTGACCGTGGCCACCCTGTGCATTAGGGCGAGAGAAGCCATCCCCCCGAGCAGGGGGGATGCGTTCCCTGGGCGGGTGGCACCGCCGGGGTACTGCCGCGGGCTGCCCACGGCTGCTGGCAGCCTGTGGCACTCCCGCGGCGGGTTACCTGCCGCTGGAAACGCAAGACCCAGGGCGCTTCTGGGCCAAAAGCACGTAGCACAGGAAAAAACCCAACCAAGCAAAACTCAAACAAAACAAAAACCTCAAAAACATTAAAAACCCAACAACAACCCCAGGAAAAATATAGAAACCATAGTTTAGTCAGTTCATTATAATTTTCCAAGGAAATAGTACCTTATGTGTTGCTTCTCCTTAGCTTCAAGCATGGCAAGGCTCGCCTTGCTTGCCAGCCTAGTCCTACTTCTTCCTCTAGCTCCTACACGGACACTTCTATAGAGACTCATCGCCCTTGCAAAGGTTCCCTCCACACTGCTGTTGGACAAGAGAAGCAGTGCCAATATCCCACATCTTGTTCAGCCAGCTGTCATTCCTGCACTCAGCTTGACTGTCCAGGACAAGGTGACGAGATCCATAAAATATTTTTAAACCAGAGAGCTCCGCAAACAGCTCGCAAGGAACATGGCAGAACAGCAATCCATCATGGGAAGTACACGGACTCTCAGGGGAACAAAGGAGGCTATTGTAGCTCCATAGGGGGAAAACTCCCCTTCTTCAGCAAGGTTTATGATTACCACACAGCAACTGCCCCTTCAGCTGCTCCTCAGCTACCAAGCTCCACCTTTGTCACTCATCCAAACTCTGTACTAGGGAATAATACGCAATCCATTGTCCAGGCAAAAAAACCAGCAGCAACAGAAACCACAGCACTTGCAAAGTGGAGCGAGAGCACTGAGAAATTCCTCCTCTCCTTTCTGCTGCTGCCACCCCTGTGCTGTCCCCAGACACTGAGAACAGATGACTGGTTTTAAGTCACTGTCCCCTCATGCCGTTTAATGTTTTCCTGGAAGATCTCAGAGCCCACAGTCTGCACATGAACGGGTCAGGACTCAGGGTCCTCTGTTCCCTTTAATAAATCCAGTTTTTTAAGAACCTGGTTTTCTGCAGCCAGTGAGTTCCCAATGAGCACAGTGGTGACTCCCATCACTTAAAACTATATTTCATTTCAGTTAATGACAGTCCCTGTGTTAACAAAAGCAGAGCACCGCATCAGTTGAGAAGCTTTGTGTGCTCAAGTCCTAACCCAAATAACTGTACATCTTTCCTCTTCCAAAGGCTCCAAAGCAAGGACTGCTCTCTCCATGCCCTAAATCCCTAATGATGTGCCAGTTAGTCTGTACCTTCACTTCATTTCATTTTAAACTAGGGAGCTCCTGAAGAAAAGACACATTAGCTACTTGAGAAAATTGCTGGAGTTTTTGCCACTTAGATAACTCATGGGGATTTGGGGATCCCCCCAAGCGTTGTGATCCCCCCAAGCGTTGTGATCCCTCAATGAAAGCACCTCATGGATGCTTCTTAGCAGCCGGCTCTTAGCTCTCTTTTTCAGAAACAAACTTAAATAACTGTACCAATTCCAGTTCCTCACAATTCACTGTAACTTCAAATACTGTCATCTTAAACCTGTGCATTGAATTTTCTGGCTAAAAAAAAATGTTTTGTCATCAGGATGCATGATTCCAAGCCAGTCTTTAAATATAACATTGCTGCATTTAATCATCTAAAACGCTACCAGAGCCATTTCCAGAAGTCCTTAAATCAAGAGCCAGGGCAGTTGTCTCAACCAAGTTTAAAAATGAGTATGCTCTCTGTGGAGAGAAACACCCAAGTAAAGTGCACTAATAATCCTGTCTGTCATCGTGACTGACAAAATAAAACCCACTGGCTAGAGCTGACTTGTCCATTGCATGTATCTATGTACTTTCTGGCACTGCTTACACACCTCAGCTTGCATGTTCCCTTTCCAAACCTCTCCAGCCATTTCCAGTATTTTTCTCTGCTTGATTTAATAAGCAGAGAGGAGCTCATCACTCAGCACAACAGCCCGCTAGCTTTCCCCTCACTGCACAGGCCACAGAGAAGCAGTTAGATTTGGGAAGGCTTTGGCTGACTGTTTGAACCTGCCTTTCAAGCCCGCTGGCTTCAGCCTGTTTTCTTACAAAGCTTACAAAGCCTTGGTGAGGAAAAGTTGTGCTGACGGCCTTCGCCAACATCCCAGCCAAGGCAATGCCTCAACAGGGCACAGGACAGGATAACACCTTCACCAGAATGCCTGCTGCTGTACAAAAATTACTAGTCTGCCTTCTCATCCAGCGCACACACATTTTGCTCACTCAGCTAACTTAAGAACTTGTTTTCCAGCGAGGTCGCACAAGGTATCGCTGTCAACGACAGTGTCTGACGTATATGGATAATGAAAACAGGCAAAGTTCTGATGGTGAAGATTAGAGAAAACATATACGCGCATGCTCGGTGGAACTGGTAGGGTAAAACTTTCCCTGTGGGCAGGTTATTCCACAAATATATCTTGCAGCATTTCTGGTAGATTCCTCAGAAGCCACTCATGCTGACCACAGCATTGTCAGTCAGAGGCAATGCTGAATGAGATGGAAACTGGCAGCTTCTGTACTTCCAGGGGTTTGTGCAGACTACCCAGTGATAAAATATTTGTGTTGGATTAAGTCAGAAGTAATTCAGCCTAAGTCAGGAAGTTTCAGAGGATAAAAAGATTTCAATTGAAGGATCTAGATGGAGAGAGACCACAGCTGCACTTATCACAGAGGCTTTCAGTATCTTTTCCTTGGCTGACAAACATCAGTGTCAAGTCATCATGACAAAAGCATCTCACCCTGAACACACCTGTGCACGCAGCAAATCCTTTTTACACCAACAAAATCCCCCATGCACATTTTCAGAACTCAATCCTTGATCACAGCTATTCCTTGTGACCTTGAGGTTTCAGGGGCTTTTGGTCCGTTTTACATAGACATGGGTACTGCAGCCGTTTTAGCTGCTGAACTCAACAAATTCCTGCACCGCATTCCTTAGTATTACAGCTGAATTAGTACAATAGCACTGATTTCCAAGGGAACCACAAAAAGCAACTCTGTAGCTCTTATATTTGTATTCAAGTCACCAAGAATCAGGACTTGTCTGTCCTTTCTATCCACTTCCCAAGAAATCTAGATAGAACATGGCACCTCACCAAGCACTCCCTGAGAGCTGATCAGTAAAGGTCTAAGGTGAGCAAACCCATTGCTTTTAGAAACTTTTCTAATAGTGCTGCCTCAGTTAGCAGTGAAAACAACATACAGTGGGGTGCTGGCTCTGTAAGAGTACCTGCTCAGCCCTGCCTAACCACTCCCTGTGAAACCAGTGCAGGGCCCTTGGAAGAAAAACTGCCAAATTCCCACTGACTTCTCTGCCCTGGCTCACTCATTTAGAAGAGGCAGAAACAGGAGGTGCTGAAAAACATGTAGCTGCGGTAAGACACAGCAGAATACTGGAGGGTTAAGGGGGTTTTTGTGAAGTGTTTGATGTGCTTCTCATGAATAATGCACCATGTCTGCTTGAGAGCAATGAGCCATCCTGGAGCACTTGGAAAGCCACTCAGGTCACAGCAGTTCCTTCATTCAGGGCACAAGAAGAGTCATGGAGATTTCATCGGCTGGGGCTACTGTTTCTGGTACCTTCCAATACTTCTGCTAGCTACTGAAAGTACAGCATGTTCCACTCAAGAGCTTAGAAAACACAAGTTGTGTTCCACTCCTCTGGGAAGCAACACAGCTTTCGGCTTTGCAGAGACCTCTGAGCAAGCCTTTCCAGTCTTCTACCAACTTCCAGGACTGCATTCTCTAAACTGCTTACATCTCCTTACAAAAACACCCCTTATCTTTCCAGCAAGAGCAACTCCTCCAAGAGCACACCTAGCTGCCATACCTCCTGCATCCCTCTCTGCCAGGAGCCCCGGAGAGCGCAGGCTGGGAGCTGGCAGTGCTGCTCGAGGGCCCTCTGCTGGGAAGTACCCCTGCTTCCCGTTCCCCCCAGCGCCTCCAGATCCGCAGCCAGCCCCAGGCGCAGTCCCCCAAGGGGGTGAGCTGCCCGTGTCCCCTCGGAAGTGAGCATAGGGTCAGCTCAATGCCCCGGCCCCAGGGAGAAAGCAGATTTCATATGCTTCAAGTTGTGTCCTGCTCTGTGCTACAGGGAACGGGGCCAAACCAGCCTTTGGTCAGAGCCAAAAACGCAGGGCTTTGTTAAAACAAAGAAAGTGTGTTTGTTCCTACACCCACAATATGCACCGGAGCGTAGGATGCCGAAACACATGCTTCCGCCACCTCCAACTGTTGGGACACTGGGATAACAAATACTCCCCCTCTCGGGAAGGAAGGGGCTAAGGAAGCAGGTCAGCTGACTGAAGCACTTCTGTGTTCTCAAACACATCACCTGCTCTCTGCTTCAGAGTGAGTTCAGACAGAAAGAAGGTCAGAAGGGACACAGATCCTGTCACTTCTCAGAGTAAGAGGGAAATCCAAGGCTGAAGTCAAGCCCCTTGAGCACAAAGCTCATCATATCCACATAAAAATGCAGTACAGACCTGACAGGGGTGATATGGGTGGGCTGCAAATGGGACAAGCAGCATTTACATCAGCAGGATTTCTTCTTTTCCCAGTTTGTCCCCAGCTGTCATTTTGATGAGTTTCTTTCTCTTCCTCATTCCTCAGCTATTGGCATCCTGGGCCAAAAAAAAAAGCCACCCAAGAAAGCTCAGAGGGATGGGCCAACAAGGCCTTCAGCCCTTTTGTAGAGCACCTGTACTGTGATCCATACTGATTCTTCTGAGCACTGAATCCTTACAGAGCAACAACCACCATCTTTATCAAGATCCTCTCACCCCCTGAGCATCAGCTCAGGAAGGCTTTTAATATTTTATCACTGACTGGGAGGAAGAGGATGAATCTCACCCACTATCAGTGGAAGGCCAAGTCCAACCAACAACATGACTAGCTAGCATTAACGAAACTTCCAACTTACTTGGATTTCTACTGTCAAAACGGAGCAGCTCCCAACCAGCCTCCTTACCCTCTGGTTGAAGATAACTTCCCACAAGCAGATGGTGACAGGCATCAGGACTAGAAATGATGTACACTGCTTCCTGCCTGCTTCTCTAAAATTGAATCCTTGCCTCTACAACACAGAGCATCTGGTCTTGAGCATCCAATATCCTGAAGGAAAGAGTAACTTGAATGGCAGGTTACTGTGATCCTCTTAATTCAAGACTGCATCTTTTCCTGATGCTAAAAAATGCCATCTGGGACACCTCCACAGGGCTTTGGATATGCCAAATGCCAGCTGCAGGAAATCTGAAATACATCATCAGTAACACAGATAAATCACCGATTTTTCTACCTCATCCAACCATATACACACCTAAGCAGCCTTCTCAGATGATGTATTACAATGGATACTTGGGAAAAAAGCAATCTACCACCACAGGAAACTACACAGTAAATCTATGGATATCTATATTGCTTAGCTCCAGACAACCTACCATTGATTGATTTACAGTGCCATTTAGGTTATTGTTCTTGGAACACTATTTTCCCCTCACTTTGCCAATTTAAACAACAGATACTTATCTCAATGTTTCTTCTTTTTCTCAGTTCATCTCAGCTCTTTGCACTTAACCACTTTCCTATTGCAATAATAGAGTCCATTCCTAGTGAAAAATGTGTTTCCACTGGTTAACATCTCACGTGTTGCCTGATCTTGCCTCTGCAGGCCCTCTTTTGATATGGAGAAAAAGGCTACCCAGGAGTGGCTGGTACTTACAATACATTGTATTTTCTCTTCTGTCATTTCATTTCCTCAACTCCTTATAATTTTTAAGGAGGACACAATTTGTGATGCCCCAGAACAAAGGTTGGCTTGGTTTGTTGTTTTGGCTTGTTGTTTTTTCCTTTGCCTAGGGCTTCAGTTTATTATCCCATTGTCTATCCTGGGTCATCAGAAGTGTTTTCTTTCCTTTTCAAATAATTAAACAGCAGCATCATTCACTGCTTTGGATTTTCACAACTCTTGTTCTGTCTCTCATCTTTTATATCAACATTTCCTAAACAAAATATTGAAAACCAAACATTGGCGGGTCACATTTAGCCAGAAATTTGTACTCTATAAATAAGGCTTTGAGGACTTAATGACTTTTAAATTTTTTGTTAGGTAACTCCAGCAGAAACAGTCTAGTTTAGAGCAAACAACAATTCCCTGGGAGCATATGTAACTCCAAAAGGGCTTTGCCACTTTAGAGCAGTCTGAAGAGCAAAGCGTTCTAGGAAAAAAAAAAAATTGGAGCGAAAGTGAAACTGGAGAAATGTGTTGTCCGAGCCAAAACAAGGCCAAAAAAATAAGCACCCCTGAGAGCTGGCTGCTCTTTCAATGCTCTTTCCAACTCCGCAGCCTTCTGCTGCAGCAGCTCCTGCAAGCATGGGCAGATGAGGAATACCCCAGCATGTAGCCCCAGATCTCTGGAATTCATCCCAAAGAAAGGGAGAAGCAACCTGAGCTGAAACGTTCCAGAAGCCACACACTCCACTGGAAAACCTTTGGACACCTGTAGGTATGAAAACCTTGCCTGTCACATATCCAGCAATCTTGTCTAGTGGAAAGTGTCCCTGCCCATGGCAGGGAGTCAGCATGAGATGGCTTTTAAGGACCTTCCAACTGAAACCACTCTGTGATTCCATGATATTGAGAGTCATTTCCCACATTCAGCAATCATTAAGCTGTGTGTTTTATGTGAGACAGCACCAGGAAGTTAAGATGAGAAACCTGCCCACAAGACCTGTTGCTGAAACCACCTATTTAAATACCTCTTGTGGTTACCTCCAGCAGCAGTCCCTAGCGAAGACTGCAGCCAATAACCCATATCCAAGCTCCTCTCCACAGGAAGGAGGCAATTTGGTGGACAGGAGTTGAAGGCCAAGGAGTGCCTGCTGCTCTGGAAGCACTGGGAAGGGCAGGCAGTGGAACCTCAGGAGCACTGACCCGCAAGAACAGCCATGAGGACCAAGCTGTCACATAAAAGAGATGAAATGTCCAACTGGCCTCAGCTTCTCCAGCCTCCTGCAAGCAACATAAATCCAAGGCATAGCAGCTTAACACTAATAGAAATTAAAGCACTGTGCGAAATAAAAACGTGCAGAAACAATATCTTCTGCCTTAAAAACTAATAAACTCAGGCTTCACCTCAACATTTGTGTAGCAACAGGAGATGACTGTCCTGAGACAATATCCCACTCTGTGTGCTTTAGGGCTCAGGCATGACAGAGTACTGACAGATATTTGGGACAGCATGTTCTGGTGGAGCATTTTAACAAAATACGAGTGCTGTCAAAGGGCAGGCTTTCATTTTATGCTTGTACAACTCCAGAATAAAATATTGCCTTTGGAGAATCTCACATATAATTTGATTAATACAAACACATGAGGACTATCTCCATTTCTCAAAGCCTTGAACTTTTGGCTATGTTTTCCCCTGCATGCGTGGTCCCACCTCAAAGCTCCCATCCATCCTCACCAAGGGAGGGGACATCCTCAAGGCACCTACCAGCTCATCCTCTGAGGCCAGAGCATTCTTTTTAACACGCTCTGCAGTTGAGCAGGCAAGAGCTGCTCTCCAGGGCATGATGTCTTCATGTACAGCCTTGCTTGTGGTGGGAAATGCAACCTGGGGCACTGACATCCTTTGTTTCTCCCCTGCAGCAGAGGCAGCGTAATCCATGTCCAAGCACTGGTGCTATCTCTAGGCCTAACATGTAACTATTCCCATAGGATAGGTGCTCTTTCCATGATAGGGACAGAGGCAGTGACGACACCAAGGCAGCAGAAGCTGAGGGACGCTGTATTCCCATCCTTCAAGACAACATCTTCTGGCCTTTTCTTTCTCCTTTCCCACCTATCTTATTTTGTGAGGTTAAATTCCAAGACTCCTCACTGAGTTGCTGGGGAGATTCCAAGGGATATTAATTGCTGCTTGAAATGACTTCAAAGGATCTTTTTTCCGTCTCGTATTAATAGCCAGAATGAGGAAATTGGTTTGGATTTCATACTTGCATCTGCTCCCCAAGTCTCTGCACATTTCAAAACCCCATCTTAACCCAAGCTTCCTGCTATTAAGGGCTCCTACTCCATACAGGCATTCACACCCATCTCTTTCACTTCCCCACAGATCTACAGCCCTGTGTTCCAATTGGCAGCCAGAGGGATCAGAAATAACCACAAGAAAGGCTGCCATGAAACCTCCAGCCAAGTTTTGAAAATCCAGGCACTTGACACAAGCCTCTATGCTTAGAGGGCTTCAGCGGAAGGCAACCTGAACTCAGGCTCAAAAAGTTTGTGTACCAGGGATCAAATATCAAAAAAAAAAAAAAAAGTAGATGCAATTACCTTTTTTTCCCCCACAAAAACATGCAGGATAACAGTCATTCTACAAAGATGTTAGTGCATACTTGTAACAGTCTGCTGCTGCTCCTGCCCCTCCGGTACTAGCTAATGGCTGGTTTTCATTCCTAAGTGGTTCCCCCAGCTCCCCCCCCCCACCCCCCCCGCCAAAGTCTATGCTACAGTGATTTTGGAAACTGGGTCAAAATGCAATTACTACATTCCCATGCTTTGGGGTGGGGAAAGAAAATAAAAGGCGGAAGAATGGCAAGAAGCAATAGCATTGGCAGTGAGCCGGCGCTGTGCTCCTCACCCTCTCACCTGTGCCGCAGCCCCGAGTGCTCCCTTAGCCATTCTTGTTTCCCAGCACAGGCGTCAGGGAAGTCCTAAGGCAGGGTCTGCTGGGCAGGCCCTGGCCACCCTGCCCTCACAGCTGGGCTGGAGGTTGGGAGCAGGTGGAAGATGCAGCTGGGGATAGGGAAGAGACCCTGTGCCAGGCAGCAACCCCTGCAGACCACCAGTGGTCTCTGCCCTGTGATTCTGTAAATCTGGGGAAAACTGTAGTGTCCAGATCAACTCTCCAAAGCTTTCCCCCAGGATGTCATTCCCGTCTTTTCCCTTACTGTGAAAAAGCAATATATCCCAGTACTTTGGTTCCCCTTCTCCACTGAAAACATTTGCCATGGGAGAAGGAAAATATTTGTATTTAGACGTGCCCTTACTCTTGTCACACTTCAAGCTCAATCTATCATACCTTCTCAAATTGCACACCTTCAGCATGCAGATGGTTTGTGACGACACGTTTATGAGGCTTTCCAGTATAGAAAAGGAATGACTTGAAGACTTATTTATGCCATGGCTTCCCAACTAGGTCTTTTGGAGAAACACAGAGCCCATTATACACGTCCCCTGCCTTCCTCTGTCCCTCACGGTTCCTTGTACACACATTTGTCACAAACCAATTCCCTTTGCTGCTCCTCTCCTTGGCTTTGTTTTCCATGGTTCTCAGAATATCAGCTCCAACTCTGCAGCATTTGCTGGCTCTGCTCCCAATGAATAACTGCAGGTTAGAGCTGGGTCGTTATGGCTGCGGATTAATGCTGAAAAACATTCAACAGCTTCTGAGACTTACAGAGAGCCACACAACCTTTCTCTTCCTAACAGAGAACGTGGTTTATCTTGCTATCCCAGTGTTCCAGGGAGATGTTATACCACTCATCTGAATTATTTAAACAGATCAAAAAGTTGGCTCCACAAGAGCACCTGCCGCTGACAACAAGCCACAAGGCTGATGTTATCTGAGAAGTAACTGTATATGCTAGCACAGGCTAGACAGATCACACGTGGGATAAAAAAATGAAATCATTCTGTCTTCATCCACGTACCAGCAATTAAGCAAGCAGAAACACACGACAAAGTGACAGGTTTCCAATGGATATCTGAATTCTTTCAGACTTGTTGCAAGGCACTGGATTGTGAAAACCCCAGAGAGCTGGCTTTCTGAGGACTTGCCAGTTCCTAAATTCTCTGGAAACCTCTGCTGCTACAATAACAGGACTGGTGCAAAATACCTTGCACCTGAGAAGAGTCTTATACAGGTCATGACCTGTATCAACAGGAAAAACCTAGTAAAATACCAAATCTGGCACAGAGAGAAAAGGCAGAGCTATGATTTCAGACTAGAGATCATTGTACCCCTCCTGATCAATTCTGCCTCTCAGTGTCCCGTCCCAAACCAGGCTGCCTAGACCTACCTCCAGTCCCTCCACAGATCCAGCTGTCCCATGGGTTCCTTCAGCAGGAGAACCAATGGCTCACAGCAGCTCGCCTTCCACATTTGCTCCACTTCAGAGAGGCAGAGCACAGCAAACGCTGTCCCACTTGGACGGACACTCCAACTCCAGGCCTGTATGACATTTACTATAACCCACTTCTTCCCACCCCGCTGCCCCCCCAGTGAAAGGGATCAAAATAGTTTCCCTCCATGACATTTTACTTCGTTTGCCTGACAGGCTGTGGGAGCGTCTCCATTAAAGCCTCTAAAAGCCAAGCAAGAGCAGTAATGCCTGCCACCATCAGGGTGAGTCCCAAAGTGGGGGACACTCCATGAACACCCAGCCTTTCTGCTGCTGGCACGGAGGGCATGGGGTCCAGGACAAACTGCAATATCCCACTGCTACAATTTGCTCTGCAGATACCACAGGTGAAAGGCGAGCTCTTTGCCCAGTGACGCCGTAAGTAATATGTGTCGGCTGCCTGTCTGTGGGCCAAACTGCCCATCTTGGGGCTGACCTGAGCACCTGACCCTTCACCCTGCTCACCTCAGCCCAGCCCTCCCCTCCTGTGTTTTTCCTGGAAAGATGTTCCCTCCACAAGCCAGCCTCACGTCCTGCTGTGTGCCCTCCCCACACTGCTGCCGTGGGACCCCACCTCAGGGCAGCATGCATGGACATGAGTACACGGCACAACTGCCATCTCGTATTTCAGCTCCAGGCTGCCAACAAGCAAGAGCAATAATGAGAAGGGAAAACTGCATCCAATTCCAGATGAAGGCCAGATAACACTTGCCACCAAAAAGAAAGAGCTGGCATTGGAAGCCAGGATGTACATTTTCTTGATGTACAGAAGCACTGAAGACATTGGAGACCTGTGGTTCAGCAATGGACTTCACAATATTCCTCCCTTATGCCACTTGAGTTACTCTCCATCGCACCTACACTTGCCCTCATCCTGGTTCTGAACCCAAAGGCAAGGGCTTGACTACTCATTCAAAATGCAAGATATGCCTTCACAAAACCCTTATCTCAAACACTAAGATGGGTAAAATTTTCTAACTATATTAATTCTCTGCAGCCAACTCTCTTGGAGTGTAGAGTACACCTTACTTCCAGTTCTACCTAAACCCATCACATACCTTACTCAGCAGTTACAAGCAAGCAGAGCATGTATCTCCCTTTTCAAGGCAAGCATATGAAATAAAATACCAAACCCAAAAGCTGTTCCCAAGAAAATCCCTTTCCCTTCCATCTCAGACACTGCAAGTCTCTGGAAAGGAATTAAGTGGCAGCATGAATCAGCTCAGGTCACGTATGGCTGAAGCACTGGGTTTTGCCTTTCCCTTTGAAGTCCTGCAGCAGGCGTAGCTGTGGTAACGCCAACGTCGGCTGCAGGGTCTGGCTACTCCTGCGCAGCACTTGCCAGCACCCTGCTTTGCCCCAGAGCCGACTGAGCTGCACAAAGATGCTGCTCCCGAATGCTTAGGATGGAAGTGGACTAGGTACATGGGGAGATGCTCTCACCTGTGATGGACAGGTACAAAGAGGAATAGACTTATTCATCTGCCATCTCCAGCATGAAAAAAACAAAACCAGTTTAATCCCACTCCAGTGCCTTTCCCATTTCGTTCTCATTCCAAAGCACCTCCAGGCAATGGAAACTCATTATTAGGCTCCAGTTAAGCCTCAGAAGAGATTTTCCTTCTGTAATTAACTCTTCACAACACTCACTTTTTCCTGCTACCTTTTTGCTAGGACTTTTGGGAAACAAGTCTGAAAATATTTTAAAACGTTATTAATTTAAGGAATCGTACTAAGTGATAGAAATGAGAATGGAAATAAATTCTAGAAATAAGATTCAGATCAGCACATTAGGTGTGCAGTGCAAGAAACTTAGCCAGGTTTTTGCCCCCGAGTTATCCAGGGACAGTGTCTCCAGGAAGATGTATTCTGATGTATACTTGTTTAGGAAGCAGAAACATGACAGTGTTTTAATACCTGGTACAAATGAAGTCAGTACTGCCAAGTTACCTGGGAACATACAAGTCTGATACACCTGAACAGGTAATCACAGCCTGACAACCAGCCCATCAGGTTATTCTGTTTTGGAGTGTTTTTTTCCCCTTTGGAAAGCTGGATTGTCACCCACTTCCATTAACTTGTATTTGGGAACAAAGCCAAAGCAATACTGCTCCTAGTCCAAGAACACCTAATGAAGAACTGAATCCTGTTCAATTCAAAGGCACAAGGTAGAAGAAAAAGAATGAAAAGACACAGAAAAAGAACACAGCAGAGCATCCAGCAGTTTTCTTTCTTTTAAGGCTTAAGGATTTCAGTACATTTGAAAGAACTTACTGTTGATGTCATTAAAATTCTGTTTGGAAGGTGCAATATTCTGAATTCAGGGTGCAGCCATTGCAGAAACCAGGAGAATTTTAAATTCTTCAGCTCCATGGAAGTTAATACCAGGTAGGGGAGGGTGATTTATAACAAACCAAGCTATTTTTAACTGCCTGTTAAAATGTACATTTCTCGCTTCTACAGCTAGCACAGGTGCCAGACAAGTAATGGGTCATACTAAAACCCACTGTGGTACTGAACACTTCAGATATGCCCTAAAGAAAAGTCGCATTAGGAGATGCAAAGGTTAAGTGAAAGCAAATTCCTCCTCTGGAGAGCCTGCTTCCAGCACAGGACATATAAAACCTGCCCCTGCTCAGCAGGGCACACACCAGGGAGCCAGTGCAGAGCTGAAACAGGAATACACTCCAGAGGGGGCAGTTGATCACCAGGACCCTAAGACCGAGTAATGCCAGACTCTACTCCTTGCTCCGTGTCCCATTCCACGCTCCTTTATCCAAGGCCCTGTGTGGAAAGAGGAGCCTGGCTCCATCCTCTTGACACCCATCCTCCAGACACTTGCATGCACTAATTAGATTCCCTCTCAGTTGGCACCACCCCATCCTGCCAAGCCTCTGGACATCCTACCAGAGAGTTTTGGATCTCTTCCACAGGAATGACGGGTGAACAAGTCACATCCCTGATCAGGCCAGCTCAATCCCTAGCTTTCACCACATATCTGTAAGGCCCACTGAATCCCTACTGAAAACATGAAGAAGCTAAACATGCTTTTGGAAAAGACACGGTTTAGTACCAAACACGTTTGAAGGCGTTTCAGAAAGAAAACAAAATAAATCTCTTTTATCTGTTGGAGTTGTCGAGGCAGCATTGAAAACATCTTTAAAATACATTATTCCATCCATTTGTTAGAAAATTAATAGTTTATATGGATCCTGTCCACAAGTCTGAATACTTTTACTGTGCCCTTGCTGAACATACTTCTTTCATCTGATTTTTGGCTAGTATTGAGGGAAGGCTCTCAAAAGGACTTGTTGCCACTTGTCAGCACTTCAGGTCTCTCTCTCATGGGGTTCTGAGATTTAGAAGTTCTGTATCTAGCACTTACTTACTGTTACTTTCTGCCTGTTGCTGATCGTCTTGTTAGTAAACTGATTATTTTTGCACTTTTATCTATTGTATTGGTTCCTTATTGGTGGAAAGATATTGGTTAAATCTGTAAGGGGAGGCAATTCATTCCAGAGCGTTCTCCTTAGATTGTCTTAAACCAAGACAAGCCCCAAAATGAACACTGGTGAAGAAAGGCAGGGGGGGAATTTGAAAGAAGAACACTTTTGCTGCTGTCTGTAGAATGAGGATCCTAAAGAAAGATTCTGAAATCCTCTTAGAAGGCATCTTGAGAACCAAAGAAGAAAGGAATTTATTTATTTCTGTTATTAACTTGCTTCTTGATTGATGGGCCAGTGGGACCAGGGTTAAGACTCTGACTTGAATTTCAGAAAACATCACAGAATCACCCAGAACCCTGCTCGAGTTTCTTAAACCTCTCCATGCTTTGATTTCCACACATGAGAAGCCAGGAGAGCTTCTTTCTCAGAGAACCTGAAAACTGACAAGCACAACAGCCCTTGGAGTGGAGGGAGAGCACTCACAGCCCTGCGTTTCAGCCATTCCAGAGGGAGCGCTGAGCACAGCCTTAAAAGTCCAAGTTTATTTCCTGGAAAACTTGGCTCATTTGATTCATTTACAAGTTCAAGGCTTTCAAAATGAGGCCTCATTTTAATTTTGAGAATTTTCCTGTTAACAACAACAAATTGTCTGGTTTTTCTGTTACCAAATTATTTCCTTTGGCACTTCCTTTGTGATAGAGGAGATCACAGGAAGAAGAGACATGGGAGACTTATAGCTAACCATATCTCCATACACCCTGTCCAATACCTGCCTCTCAGGAATAAGACCACCCAGTCCTGTTGCTAATGCTACAGGGGCACAGAATGGATGCATTGTTTAAGCAGGTAATTTTGCAAGACCTTTTATATAACAGTTTCCTAAGAATAATTTAACAATCAGGATACAGAGTGGATATTTGAAATGGTTCCCACTCTTGTGTCACCAGGAATTTCATCAAAAATTCCTGCTTTGTTAGTTGCCTCACCAAGTTCCCAAATATCAGCAGAATACTTACAGGTCCATTTACCAATACCACTTACAGGTATTCCAGCACTTCTTTGTGCTTTATGGTTTGGGGCCCATACCTAAATGTTGCAGAGACACGTGTGCCCATGGCAAGGGCTTGGAACCAGATGAGGTTTTAGGTCCCCTCCAACCCAAATCATTCCAGCATTCTATGGTTTTGGTTGCAAAGTAGCAGTAATCTCAGAGTGTGTGCATCGCTCACTTAAAATTTCTTGCAGGGGTTGCTGCAGGATTATAATCACTAATTAAAAGTGATTATAATTAGCTCTGTAGTATTTCCCTTCACACTTTTGCCTAAGTAATCAACTGAGGATGGCAAAAGTCAAACCACAACGGGATTTATCTGGGATGCAAAGACATAAAAAAGGCCCCTTCCTCTCAGAGCTGACACCCCGTAGTCACCTTTGTAGAACTGCGGCCAGAAGCCTGTAAAATGTTACATTGTTACGTGCCATGTATGTCATGGGCTGAACTAGCCCAGACTCAGAAAATAGGGTTCATTTGTCTGAAGCCAAGGAACTTGACCAGTGCTTCTTTCTGTCCTGCTGTGCATTATTAAAAGCTCACCAGAAACAAGAGCTCTGAAATGGTCTCTGCAGTTCTTTTTAACAGGATCTTTCTCCTCCTTCTTGTATTGAAAAGCAGGGAAGTTTTAAATTCAATTTAGCAAACATTATCTCCAAATCAGAGTTGGCACCCAGTGAAATCAGTGGGGGAATCCATTTCTCTTGAAATCATTTTAAAATCTTTGCTAACTCAGACAAACATCAGGCTGAAAAGCCTGCCAAATCTTTTTCTTACTCATCAACCAAAGAGTTGACATTACTCCATCCTCCTTCCCTTTGAGTGGTCAGACATTTTCCATGGCCACTTAACAGCTTGCTGGAAAATTCCCCCACTTCTGCCAACCTGCCAGATTCCCTCTTTGATGACCCTAAGAGCACAGAGCAAAGTTAAACTTTTTACCAGAGCATTTTTCCTGGGTGGGATGGGGTAATCTGCCTCTGGAAGAAGAATAGGCAGTTGGCCAATGCAGGAATGCTGCTGCAGGCATGAGTGGTTTATCTTCTGTTTGATCTCTTCTGCTAAGGGATGACAAGAATGGACTTAATAAATCTGCATAAACACATGAAAGAAGCACGAGTCTGGGGTGATTTGGTAAGCAAAGACAACTCTATGTTGTTAGCCTGGATGCTCTGGCACAGTGGAACATTCATTTTATAAAAAGCATCACTACAAAGAGAGCAGTCATTCTTTTAATAAGAAGAAGCTCCTAACTAAGCAACAAGATGGAACAAAGTAGGAAAAATTATTCAAATTTTTAAATATTTTGCATGATTTTTTTTGTAGAATTATTTTCTGATTCCTTTGCATGAAGAGAAGAAGAAATCCTTCAAGGATACGATGAGATCAGACTAAAATACCAGGCATGGAGCTTCCTACAAGAACTTTCACCAGTGTTTTAACTAGGATGTCTGTTTCTTCCTGCCTACATGCCTTCAATGCTGTTTTCCAGCCTCAGCTCTCTACCCCTCCCCAAGTCTCTACTAGTGCCACAATTACTTCCATCCCTTATCTCTACACCTTACTTGAGCTCTTTGATGAGTTATGCAATGTTTATCCACCATTTGATCTTCTCAGATTGTTTCATAGCAACAGACAACAGTTTATGGTGGATATTGTGCGAAAATTCTCCAGCAGAATGTGCCTATGAGTCCTGCTGGTTTCTTGGATAATGTTACAGTGTTTGGAACAATAATGCTGGCCAACAAGTTATCTTAATATGCTAAAATTAGAGCAATTGAACATTATTTATTTCAAGTTCACTGGTTTTAGTGAATACTAGGAAGCAGTGAAAATGTGTCCCATGCATTGCAACCCGTACAACTTCATCCATGACACTCATGCAATGGCACTTGCAAATCAGAGCAGAAAACACTGCATGGCAACTACATTACTTCAATGTGCCCACCACATTCCTTGGACTGAATACCTTTAGTAAAAGGGAAATCCAAAACCTTGGGACTTGGAGTCAAAAGAGCTTCTTAGAGTCATAAAGAAAACCATATTCAAAGACCCCCGAGGTAGTACAGGAAAACACAAAACCAAATTCCTCCAGCTAAGTCCCAAAGTGTTGCAGTTTTGGCAGCTGTTGCCTGAGCTCCCTCCTGTCCCCCAGAACAGGAAGCAAGCAGAGCAATTCAGGCATTTATTACCATTTCAGGCAGGCAGGCAAAAGGCTTAAGTGATGTTTAACATCCACATTTATTTTGTGACCAAGCATTCCTGAAGTGTCAAAACAGCAGCCTGTCTTTGGTTTTATACAGAGAAGTGCCTAGAAGTGTCCAAATTTTGCAGTTTTCTAATCTTTCCTGGTAAAGTCACATCAGCTGCTAGAACCCAAAGTCCCTGTCCCTTGGCAACTGAACCATGTCCTTCATAATCCTTGCATGAGTCTCTTCTGACAGAAGGGTCCCCGAATCTTTCCTGCGAGCTCTAGGAGAGATCCTGAACTTTGAGTTTGTAATCCAGTGTTTTCCTCCCTCTCTCTGTAAGGGCTTGCTTAAGTCTGGCTTCTATTTATGATGTCTCTCCCGTAAGATCTTTTCCATTTTACACATTGTCAGTCATTTTCTCATGTCCAACAAGAGAAGTGAAGATTTTGCAATATAAGGCTTCACAAGTATATTCAGATTTCCTGCTGCTACTTAATTTGACTTGTTTGAATAGGTCATTGACTTCTATATTTATTTTGTCTCTATTTCAAATGAAAATGCAGTGCTCCCAATTAATTTTCAAATTAGCTGCTAAGATTTTAAAACAGAAGAGCCCAAGTATATAAAATAATCAGGCACAGACATGTTCACCCATTTAGTTTTTAAAAGTACACTTGGTTCACAGGGTAAGGCCACCCATGAGATTCTTGATTTGTTTTCTTCAGTATGGATTGGCACAAAGTAAAAAATGCACTCCTGATCATCTTAGATAGATAGATAGATAGATAGATAGATAGATAGATAGATAGATAGATAGATTTCTATATCCACTGCATCATTGTGATATTCTATAATATGGAATATCCTCCCAAAATTAGATTTTACATCACCAATATTTAAATTTAATTCCTTGCAAAGAAACAAAGGGTGAAACTGTCCTTTCTGGCAACAGCATAATCTTAGACAAGGAATATCCCATTCCCCTTCCATCTTCTGTTCAAAGATCTTATGCCATCAGCACACAAAGGGGAAGGAAAGGTACGAACTGTTCAGATACATAAACTCCTTTTTTACAGGAGAAGCCCTGGAGCTTCCAACCATGTAAATAAATACCTGACTGTTATAGAAGAGCAAGGACCAGAAACAGGTTCTCTGACACATTCCAAAAATAAACACCGGTGTTCCATCCCCATTATCAGACGTACCTGATCTGAGTCTCAGCGGGGGCCACTTGTCTGAGCAAGCAACATCACGTCTCAGGATTGCAGAGCTCTCATGACCT
This sequence comes from Acrocephalus scirpaceus scirpaceus, assembly GCA_910950805.1. Lineage (NCBI taxonomy): Eukaryota > Metazoa > Chordata > Aves > Passeriformes > Sylviidae > Acrocephalus > Acrocephalus scirpaceus. The sequence continues at coordinate 63,337,895 of OU383778.1, read as the reverse complement.
TTATTGTTATTACTGTTATCAACGACATCACAAAACGCTCTTCCTTGGAAGTGCAGTTTGGCTCTGATTTTCTGCTGGAGAAAGGATTCCATTTTTCCTTTTAATTGTTTATTGTTGTAGGGATCAGTGCTTTTAAGGTATTTCATGTTACAATTTTTCACACAGAAATAGATACTGACTCACTGGAAGAAGACAAAAGCTGGGGAATCTGAAAACAGGGCTCTTGGTATTCCTAGCTACATCTCCACCACTACAGGCTACAGATGTGGAATTCTAAGCCCTGGAAAGACTTGTTTTTCATGTTAGGAAACCCTTGCTTTCCACTTAACAGTTACTCTGACCACATTCAGTCCTTCAAACCAATAAATACAGGGAAACAAGGGGAACTTCCTTCTCCACTGGAAAGAGCAGAAACTTAGTTCCAGTGCTAAGAATCTGCCTTGCCTCTCCTGTTAGAAGACTTTAAACTCTCAAAACAACTCTTAAGGAACATGTTCTCTAAACAAGAAAGCAATTTATACAAGGGTGGGACAGGAATGACAAGACAAGGGTGAATGGCTTTAAATGGACACAGGGAAGGTTTAGATATCACGAAGAAACTGTTCCCTGTGAGTATGGTGAGGCCCTGGTTTCCCAGAGAAGCTGTGGCTGCTCCATCCGTGGAAGTGTCCAAGGCCAGGCTGTAAGGGACTTGGAGCAACCTGGGCTTGTGGAATTTGCCCCTGCCCATGGCAGGCGGTGGAGCAAGATATGCTTTAAGGTCCCTTCCAACTCCAATGAGTCTGGGTGGCTATTCCCACCATGACTCTGGGACTGTAAAACATGAAACCAGAGACAGGATGGGCTGTCTGAGGGAGCGTGAGTGGCCGCCCAGTTACCCCCAGTCTGGGGGCTGCCCCCCTCTGGCGTTCAGCATGACTGCTGCCTTGAGCCCCAGCATGAGACCCAGGTCAAGTGTTTCTGTGCGAAGCATGTGCTGACAAATCCAACCCTGTAAGGAGCACCAAGCTGGTCTGCATTGCCTAAAATGTTATTTCCATTTTCCACAATTAACAGTGTCACCAATTCATTTAAGCTGTTTTCCTAGATCTACTTTAGGTTATTTTCCATTAAATGGTACTAAAGGATGTGTTAAAGGTAGGATGGGATGTAATAGACCTTAAATATTTATGGCCTTTGTATTTATTACAGATCTCAGGCCTCCTATACAATATGTGCCAGCACATCCATTCAATGCCAAACATTGGCAACGTTCCAACAGGAGGAGTTTATACCTACCTCAAGTTCATAAATCAAAATTACCACATAAGCCTATAGATTTCTTTTTAGTTTAAAGGGGCTTTAGAACACTGTGCAAGGAAGAGAAAATTCCTATTGCTAAGCTGGGGAGTTTAACTACTAAAATAGAGTCAGTAAATAGCACATTAGAGAGAGGCCATTCTGGAATGCAGTTGGCCAGAAATGAAACACCACAATTAGCAGGAAATTCTAACAGTTTGGTGAGAGTGTTCTGCATCACACATACAGAAATAGACTTCAGCTTGCATTTAAATGCTGGCCTGGTTCTCAAAACCAAGCAGTGCTGATGTCTTCATCATGTAAGTAGCTTCAAAGCTAACTCTGGGCAGAGTTAAAAACAGAAAGCAAAATTAGCCATTAGCATGGAAAGTCACTTTCACTGCTGTATTTTTATATTCTGTCTCTCCATTTTTGGGCTGCAACTTCGTATTAGAAGATATCAGCTGCTGAAAATCAAACTTCAGCACAGCACTCTGTCCTTCCTAAGCCCATCCTGCTGCACATTCCCTGGGGAGCTTTCTCATGTGCTCTCTTCACTCTTCTTGCAGTCAAAGCTCAGCAAGCAGAATTGGGCAGAATTTTCCTGCAGCTTACCCAGCAGAAACTCCTGTGTTAACCTTCCTGATGACCCTCCCATGCACTTAGGCAGGGCACAGTTAGATTCTCAGCTATGTGATTTCTATTCCTGCTTTGCCCAAGCATTGACTAATTTGAGAGCACAAGGCCAGCACTGGCAGAAGGAGAGGAATGCCTGTTCTGGGGAGACAGCAGGTCTGCAGACAGCTGCCAGGCAAAGATTCCCGTCCCGCACGGCTGGCATCACCCCCCTTTTCCGACTTGGGATTAGCATGTCATTTGTCTGTGCACCAGCTCTTCCCACCTTGCATCTCCACCAGCTGTCAGAGACTCTTCCCAACCCACGAGGCAGATGGCTCTGCGGCTGGGATGCCTATCCCTTGCTAGGCACTGGCACTTGGCAAGTTGCTGGAATCCCTCAGCAGGACTATAATAATCACAGGGTATGACTAAACCTGGAGTGCTGTTTACTTTTCCAGAGGCATCGTGCCATAATGCATATGCCACAAAGAACCTGAAAAAAAATGTGACCCACATCCTCTTTCAATTCCTTACCCCTCTCCCAGTAGCATCTCATCACCAGATGACAGCCAGCAACCCAAGCCCTGGGAAGCTGTTTCAGAGGCAGTTCCAGCTGGGACAGGGAGGCAAGTGTGTGGCCCACGACCAGCACACAACAGGGAACTAAGCCTTGTTTTGTCTGAACAGCACCAAGCAGGTAGAACAGCTGGGAGCACACTCTAAAAAGCCCCAGTAGAGTGATACCTTACACCACATCACTGTTTAATTTCAGCCATGTTATCAGCCCTCTGGCTACCCCTAGCTCCCAGTAATTGTCCTAATAATCTTTGCACGGACGCGAATAAGGAAGGCTTTGAATAGTCAGTCAGGAATTTTTAACAAGGAATGCCAGGACTGTGAGTTGGAAGGGCAGACTTAGCTCTCCCCTGAAAGACATCAAAAGGGGGCAAATCAGCCACATGTGACATCCTTGGCACTTTTTGCAGGCAGAGGAAACAAAGAGCTGGATGCATAACTGCACCTGAAATGATACATCTCAGGCAACTCTGAGCTAGCCACAAATTCCTGTAGTAAACAATTTTCTTTGGAAACAAGTCATTTGCAAATATTATCTCAAACTGGTGAACAAAAATTAAAAAAGGAGGCAAGTCACAGTCCTTAAAAGCAAAGTATTCTGACAGGTGATTTTAGAATCCAGAGATCTCACCAGTTAGTGCCCTAAACCTGTGCCCAAAGCGGTGATGCAACACACACATGTACATATGTAGGCAGATACACACAGATGCAAATTCTTTTTATGAGAAGAGCAACAAAGTGAAAAGAAAGGATTTTTTCCTTTTGGAAGTCATGCACAATTTATTAAAACTGGATTTTGGAAGCATTCCAATTCTAATTCCTTCCTCTGAAAGAACTCCATGTCTTAAAAATACAGAGTATGTCATAAGCACTATTTCACTTGTCCTTTTAACTCCTAACCAGGCAGGCAACTAGCAATGGCCCTGTTTTAAATGCATGGTGAAAGGCAGAAAAATGACTTAAAATGGCCTGTTTCAGTTCAAGGAGGCTCAACAGTCAAGTCAAACAATACGCTTAAAGTCTTTAAAAAAAAAAAACAACAAACCTTCAGTAGGTTTTGAAGAAGTGTCCTCCCCTTTTTCACTTACAGAAAGAAGAAAAGGTGGACCCTTTAAGCTATTTCAGACTGTGTGCCTGTTAGTATTAATCATATTAAGAACCTCCCTTAACCAACATCTTTGTCACAAAACTAAGGCAAACACCATTTGGAAATCTTTCTGCTAAAAGCACTTTCCTTCAGGACAGGGCTTCAAACGATCACCTACAGCCAAATACAAGCACATGACCTTCTCTGACCCCTTGCTTCCTGCAATCCCCACTCCCAACAGTGTCAGACTCAGCAATTCTGAGATTCGGACTTAGCAATTCTGCTCCTTCCAGCCAATAACAGGAATTAAGCTGGACCACACATCTCCACAGAAAACAGGATCATGTTTCTCTGAAATGCTTCAGTTTTTATATCAGTAACTACATGAGCTGCAACTACATGTACCTTTCTTTCTGGATTTATTACTCCTTACATCGGGAAAACTATTGATTTTCAGGTGAGCAGCTTATTTGGAACTGAAAACGTTTGGCTCTGAAAGCTCAGAGCCACAAGTTTAGACCAAATCTGTACTTGGCACCTTTCAGACTTTTCACAGATTGGTGGTGGTCATACCTGTTTGCCCATCTTGATGAATGTCTCCCAAATGCTCACAGCTAATCACACTGTTTGAACTTTCCCTTCTTGACCAGGAGGTGTGGGTTTCTTATACAGCAACGCGGCATTATTACATATCACCAGCATGTTATCAGACTGGAATCCCAGCCCTTGTTCAAAGACTGGTTTTCTAGTGGAATTCCTCATCGGTACAGGGCCTGCCTCTCAGGTAACCGCTGGTGACCAACCACAGGACAAGAGCTCCATCCAGTGGCCCCTTCTCCAGTCAACACTTTCCAGAGCTCTGACTCCATTTTGCGTGTGTCCCTTCCGGGACTCAGGAATACCAAGGTGCTTCAGATCCCTCCGTTCCCATCATGCAGGTTATTTCCTATTGGAAACTGGGACTTTGTACCAAAGGGGATAAACCCCAACATGGACACCAAAAATGATGGTAATTTCTGAAATGTTACGGGTCTCTTGTTTTCAGACAGCACCGAGATTGCTTCCCACAGATATCCATCCATTGCATATTCTCCTAAGCTCTTCAAACCATTACTTAATACAGATCATTCTAAGCAAAAATGCTGATGGTCTTAGAGCCAGCACACTTCCTCAGCAGCAGCAGAAACCAGAGTGGGAAAGGACGTGTTAAACAGCAGTGTGACTTTTGGAGCTATCATTGTTTCTACCTCACTACGTGGTCTCAGGAGACCACCAGTCTTAAGTACAACCAGTCTGTTTCTGAGACTTTTTTGTTCCAAAGCCTGGAGCAGTGGGACACCTCCTCTCTCCAGAAGGCAAGTCTGCTCTGAAGTCAGCCAGTCCTCTCCCTAGTGTACCCTCACATTGTTTCTGGGAAGAAGCAATGTTACCTTGCTTCTGCTGTTCCACTTGCTCTAATTTACCTGGGACAAAGGGTTATCTCTCCGATCTTTCTGTGGGTGATGTAACAACATGTTGAAAGAAGATGATGTTAGACTGAATTCCTCCCGGGTGCCTTAAAATTAGAAGGCACAGTCACAAGACTGTGGCAATCAGAGAGGTTGGCTTTAGGTAGCTGAACCAAAAGACAATTTTAAAAAATGGCAGCTTTATAAAAAGCAGAAATAAATCTGTACACTCTTATTATGGAAAGAACTGGCATGATCTCATCTCTAAAGGGATTTAGGAGCTAAATTGCCTCTGCAACCAATTCAAACACTCAAAATTCCTGAGCTGGTGAAGGTAAGTGCAGATTTAGTAATAAAATATTCTTTACCTAGAAAAAAGAATATTTTAAAAGTCAACTGTAATTAATTGCTGATAGATGTCCAAGTTAAAACCCTTTGTAACAGCAGCACAGAGACAGTGTCCCATTGTTAACACATCTCACACTCTGCAGGGACCAGTTTTCCTTTTCTTCTGTGGCATTACTCAGGCATGGAACAACCCGAGAGTCTAATCCCACTTTCCTTTCGGTTTGCAGGCCCACAGAGGTTCTTCCCACAAGGTATTTTCCCACCAGCCAGGGCACACTTCCTCAGCCCACAGCCCAATTCCAAAGACACTGGAGAATGTCTGTTTACTTTGACACCAGAGAACCAGTTTATATTTTTCCTCTCTTCCTGTCATATTACCATAAGCTAGAAATGCCCAACTAAAATATTAAGTCATGTGTCCTGCTGAAGCGTACACTGGGTGTGGATCAGGGAGAAAGAAACCACCACAGCTGTAGCCAGACTCCCCCCATTACCTGTGATGCATTTCTGCTCCTTCCTTGTGCTTCTGGAGCAAGTCCCTTTTCAGCTTCACAGCAATGCACGATGGAGGGTTGGGAGAGTCTCAGATACTGCCAGCCATAACAGGAGCGGCAGAGGTGCCTAAAACAAATAAAAGAGATTTTTGTCTTGTGCCCAGATGCCTCTGAAAAAGCCAGGGCCAAACTGCAACACGAAGAGGACTGTTAGTTGCCAGGTGAAACAGTCAGCAGTGGGGCTGAGCCAGGCTGGACCAGGCTTCAGCTTCCAACATCTCAATTAGCCGTGCAGCCCTGAGGCTCTGCTGCAGGAGCATTCCCACCAGGACGCCAGACCAGCTTGTTACCACAGAGCAACAAGGGTTTTTTCCTCTCTGTAGCCAAGGCAAGCAACTGTGGGACTTGAAGAAAGCACTTAGTTCATTATTGTGTCACAAGCCTTCGGCTTTTTGCTCCTGTCCAGCCTTGCTTATTCAGCAAACACCTCGGTTTGCTAACAAGTGGAAAAGGGAGGAAGGACTTTCTAGGAGGTGGATAAAATTAGGTGGTTTGACCACTGAGGCTAAGGCTATTTTGGCCATCATTAAAGCATCAGATTAACCAGTGCATTTCTAAACCACACTCACAGGAGAAAGGAAAAAGTCAAAGACAAGGCTGCAGTAGACAATGGGAACAAGCAAACTGCCCCACAATACACATGCACACACCAAAACGGTTTAACTTGTGGGCAAGTCTGGGAAATCCTGAAGCTGAACACCACGGACAATTCTCAGAAGGACCAAGGTATCAGTATGGAAATTATTTTTAGGAGCTGGTAATGGCCTGGGTATAGAGCCAGGCTTTTGCCACTACACAGGGTACTGTAAGGAACTCCCAAATCTATACAGTAAAACTGATCTTACATGTGCATTCTGACACCCACTAGCCCTTAGCCATCTGGGGTGGGCAGGCCAGCCTATTAGACAGAAAACTCTCAGAGAATCTTCCTAGAGAAGAAAGCCAAAACCCAGATCCCAGGTGCTAAGAGATTACAGGAAAGGCAACCATGAGACAGCAAAAACCAAAACCACAATGAGCTGCAATGATTGCTGAGCAGTAACTGTGCTGCGTGTGGTTACAGAGCAATACTCCACATTTGGAATCTCTGTGATTACAGACTAGATGCTGCAGGCACTTTTTTCCCAGATACTACAAAACTAGAAGCTGCTTCTAAAACCTATGCAGGATGTGGCAAAATCTTCCAGGAGTTTAGAAGCTCCTTTGCAAATCCAAGCATCACCGAGAAAACAGAGTGACAGTTTACAGAGAGAGGTGTCAGGAGTGTGAGGTGACACCTCCTGATGACAGCAGGACATAGGATTACGCCCAGCCACACACAATCCTCTAATGAGGGTCAAGAATGGTCCTGGGCTGGCCAGGTTACATGGAGTCAGAGGGAGAAATTAAAAGAAGCATGTCAACACAGGCTGAGGTAGACAAGGGGAGTGCTGGAGGGCTCTCAGCAGGGAAGGAACACAGTTGGCTTCAAAAAGTTGTGAAATTGCCTATTTCCAGCCACTGCCTCAGTGATAGGAAAGAATGAGCAATTATTCCTGGACTGGGAGGAAAAAAATAATTAGCTTTCCCAAATCATTATGGAAAATAAACCCAATAGTAAGTCATACAAGAACACCATCTGCCCAAACAAACCTCAAATGACACAGTAAACTTGGTGAGAACCTCATGGAAGAAGGAAGCCCCTTTTGCTCCTTTCTAGCTGGTACCCAAACAGCTGGTGGAGTTACTGGGAAGTTACCCAAGTCCCAGTTACACCACATAACCTATAGATACAAGGAAGAAAAATCTATTGTGAGGAAGGGTTCAGTAAGTCTCTTGGCAGGGTCCACATCTGGGACCATCACAGCATCATTATTTAGATAGAACCCCTTCAATCCCAGAAGGCCAAACTCCATGAACATAGGTACCTTTGTCAAGCCAAGCCACCAAGTCATGGGAAATAAGGAATATACTGACAGTGAGCAGGTTTAGAAGAGATATCAGGAAGGAATATCTTCCCTGTGGGACAGGTGAGGCCCTGGCACAGATTGCCTGGAGAAGCTGTGGCTGCCTCATCCCTGGAAGTGTTCAAAGCTAGGCTGGACAAAGCTTTGAACAATTTGGGATAATGGAAGGTCTCCCTACCCAGGGCAGGGGATGAAAGAAAATGACCTTTAAGGTCCCTTCCAACTCAAACCCTTCCTTGACTCCATGATTCAGGAGTATGGAGTTGCAGAAAAAGATTACAAAGGGTGCAAGCTGCCCTTGTTGTGAAAAAAAGACAAGAAAATTTTTAATTTCTTCGCAAATATAATTGTGTATAAGTAATAAATTCTGAGCTACTAGCTTGTGGGAAACTCATTCACTCGAGCCAATCTGTGATCAGCCTCAAGCTCTACTAGAGACTGTTCTGATGGGGCCTGTTCTATCAAATGAAATCCACAGTTCAGCAAAGCTACTTTCAAGTTCTTAAATAACCTTTTAATTACTCTACTGCCTCCTAGCTTCTTCCAGCCACTCATGTATCACCCATTCAGCTTTAAAAAAAACCAAATAGATGAACACTGATACCCAATTTAATCAGAACATTGCTGAAAATCCCTGGAGATGAGGTTGTGTAACAGCCTGTCAGGGGCAAGGAGCGCACTGCTGTGGTAAGCAATTTGTAACAGCAGTTAGGACAAGTGAAGAAATCAGCAGTGGGGCTGGGGATTTTCACCAGCCTCTAGAAAGACTCCCTGCTCTACATGAATAATAACTAAATGCCTTCAATACAAGGAAGTCATTTCACCCTTTTCCTTTTCTTAGGTAACATCTAAACATGCCCAATTCTTTACCAAGAGCAGATAAGCAAAGAGCTCCAGGGTGAAATGGATCTCTAAATACTACAGCAATGCGAACTTCAGAGACTATTTTTCTCCACATTATTTATATTTGCAGTATACTTTTCATCTTATTATCCCAACAATACTGGTTTTACATTGCTAATCTGATTTCTTTTTCCTAACAGTAGAAGTCTGCCCAACCCCGCATCTCATGATGTCCCTTCCTGTGGGAGGAAATCAACTTTCTCACAGAAAATAAGTTTAGACACACATTCTTTTTGAGAAGCTGAATGGTACCTTAAACATCTCCTTTCTCCATCTCCCATCAGTGACTTGTAAAAACTGAATGCACTTGTGCTCTAAGCCAGCAGAATTCAGATACCGAGAAGGCAAAAAGGAAAAGAAAAACCACACAACTCGTACCCAAAGCAAAATACAAGTACTTCAAATTTACGAGTGTCAGAGGAAACCACCACCCTAACTCCTTTCATTAAACATTGACAGAGAGGTCATCTGCATATCTTAATCTCGAGCAAACAAACCCAAGTTTAGAGTCAGGCGTGCTTAGCTGGATTAGAGATCACTTTCCCCCTCACCCCAACACATTTAGGGCATGAAACAGAGATGAGAGCCGCAAAAATACCATCAGGTTTGGGACTGATGGCTCTCTCCCAAGTCCTTTCTCAGCACATTTTCATGACTGGGAGATGCTATTAAGAAAACAAACATAAAAACCACAGGCTAACTTGGTGGGTTCCTCTTTGACAACATGCTATGTGCCAGGGGGAAAACAACAAACCTTCATTCTCTTACAACATGTGCTTAGCTAAGTCCCAGTTCAAATAAACAGCTGTGCCCAGACCTTCACTCCGAGGGCAAGCCTGTGCCATGAGCTCAGCACACCTCTACCTTGCCTGATGCCAGCAAAGGGCTTGTAGGGTGAGCACAGCCTTTCCTGGTGAAAACTTACTCTGCTGCAAGAAATTATTCCAGCTTTCCCAGGCAAAACCTGCACTGACAGAAAGAGCTTTTTAACCAAAGCAACTGTGCCAGCAGAAGACAGAAGACAAAAGAGGCTGCCAAGTTTGTAATGGCCTTATTTAGTTGCTAACCTGTTTATTTGGCAGAGAAAAACCATCAGTAGAACCCCTTCAAAGCAGTCTTTATTCTCAAGCTCTGTGGGGATGTAAAGGCTTGACCCAACAACCACCATTGGAGCATCTGGCCCCTCGCAAATGGCTTTTCCTACACACACAACCCTCAAGTGAAAGCAATGCCCTAGGTCTAAATATGGCACTGATATGGCATGACTGAATTCATCATCACAGCAGGCTCACAGGAAGCCTCCTCAGCCTGAACAGCCATCTTCTATGAAGAGCAAAACATCAAACACCTCCCATGGGAAGTAGCCAGGACATACAGACATTCTAGAGAGAAAAGCAACAATATTAAAATTCCATAAAGGACTTACCCTTGCCTTTGTTCTCTCACTGTTGCTTCCTCACAAGTCCAGCACACAGGAGCCAGCACAGAGGTGTTGCTGTGTCACCGGCAAGGCAGGAACTCAGCACCCACCTCCTCGCTGAGTGCTGAAGCTTTGGCAGTCACTCAAGGTAACAGGTTAGCAGCATGGAACGTTCCTAACCTCCACTCTGTCCCTCTTCCTTTCCATCAGATACAGGAGGGAAACTCCATACACTGCAATAACTCTTCAGGCATGTCTTTAGGTGACACTTCCCACCTCTCAATAGAATTGCCAGCTACAAAAAAACAGGTCAGTTTTTATCCTTCCCTCCTTTAGAAACAACAAAAGCCCCCTCACTACTGAGCAGACCTTTCAGCATTGTACTTCCAAACCTGGAAGTAAAATTCCATCGATCAATTTACTCCTAATGTCTATAAGCCTTGCTTGGTCTAGTCCCTGCTCACCTCATTCCCTCAGCGTGTTATGTGACGTATTCTGCTTTATTCAGGTCACTGCCTGTTCCCACCCCTCACTCGGTCATTCCAGTGAGAGACATCCCATAGTTCAAAGCATGACTTCCATCCAAGGTAGCTTCAAGGGCCAAAGGATTTGCAAAAGCTAACAGAGAAAGCCTTCAGGAAGCTGTCGTCAGTTCCATAAAATCATCTCACTCCTGTAAAAGTGGTCTAGTGCAACACTAAGAACAGCCAGCTGACAAGTTTCAAATCCGACAGTTAACCTGGGCCTCTAAAAAAACCTGAGAACCCTCATTTTGACCACTGAGGGACCAAAAATCCCCATCCTGTGGATGGGAATCTCCTCTCATCACTGTGCAAAGCTGAAGTACTGATGAAATGCTGCTGTTGGACGACAGCAATGCCCCCAGCACACACTGCTGCTGGAGCAGAACCAGTCTTTGTGACCCGGCTGGAGCATAGCCCCGCTAGCCCCTGCCAGTGTGTGCAAGCCACCCCAGCCTTCTTTCCTAAGGCTCGTGGTTAAAGGCTGCAGCAGTTAAAAGGTTAAAAATACAGACCAACCCTCAAGGCACACCTTGCTATCAGCAGTACAGGTGCTGCCGATGACTCATGCTCTCAACTGCAACATGTCCAAGACCTCACACTGTCAGGCAGTCACCACTGGAACCAAGGACTTGCAATTACTGACAGTTTGGATATTATTTCAGATTACAGTTCATCTGTACAAACAGCCTACAGTCACCTTAAAAATAAACCCCTACCAATGACAAAAACTTAAACCAGAATGCATGCTGTAATTTTTTAACCAGATCAGAGAAGGCATTGAAAAGTTTTGGGTGTTGCACTGCCAAAAAACCCCCAAAAATCCTCAAACAAAACATCCTGAAACCAAGAAGCAGAAGTGGAAATCAGTACTTACATTAAGAGGCCGAGAATTCTAGTGTCTACATTGATTTTGAGACTGTAAGTGCTTCCTAGTGAAAGAAAAGATCATTCAAGGGACATCCTATTCCAGCCAGCAGGAAATGTCGTAGGACAGATCTAATCCCCTACAGAAATGTCTTCCAAGACCTGAAGCAACTACAGTTACCCGAGAGAAGGATCAGAATGGGAACAGCCACTTTAGCCTAAAAATCCAGGCTCAGAGCTGAGCAGGTGAAATGACAGCACAGTGCAGGTATCCCATCCAACATATGTGCCGGTGTAGGGAAATGAAGTGCAAAGGCTCAGTCCGTGGGCAGCGGCATGACAGACCAGGAAGGAGAACTGGGTTATATTCCAGGACTAGAGACAGAGAGTAGTATATTCCAGGCAGAGTAGAAGAGAAAAACAAAAAACCCTCAAAGGCAGCACAACAAATGCAGAGACAGAAAATTCCTGACAAAAGTGGATAAAAGGAGGGTTCCACAGAAGGCTTTGAAAGATCAGAGATCTTCAGCCTGTGCTGCACAACAAGCAAACACAATTGCTACATTTCCAGCAATGCTTTCTGACCTCCTGCCAGTATGATTCCAGCTGGATTGTACCGGCAATCCCAGAAGCAATGCTAACAGCAGTCTTTAAAGCCAAGAGTGCAACCAGATGCTGGAGGTGTCCTCATCTGAGGGCACCTGGTAAGTGCAGACCGTCAATAAAACATAAAATGAAGATGCATTATCACTTTGAGTGTATCATGGGTGAGCAACCTTGGGAGAAAAGGAAATTTTCAGACAGGAAAAGCTAGTGAATCATCTCCGGCATGGATGAATTCCATCAGTCCCACTGCAGGCATAGGCTAAGTCTAAGTCACTAAGAGATCTCAAGAAAGGCCTTTATTTACATACCTAAATAACGGCAAACGTGTATCACGGGAGTTAAAGCATGCAATACAGCTGTGACATTTGGCAAACACAGTAAGAATTCATTTTGAGAGTGTACCATGCCATAGCATCCCCAAAGCTCAGTCCCACCTATCCTAAAATGCTGAACAGGCTGGGAAGGTGCCAGCAGCGGAACAACCAGTGAGTGTCACACTGTCCTTCCAGGAAAAGGCTAGTCCTGTGCACAAGCTGTGGTTAGGTCAAAGGGGAAGAGTAAACCTCAGCAGGAAAGAGCTGAAACTGTGAGATGAATCTGTTCTCCACAGCTAAAGGTCTGAGAATAGCAGGGGCACTCATTAGCCATAAAAACCTGAGTGTAAGTGCATGTATAACAGCACGAGGAAAGCTGACAATGGAGTGCCTGACAGCTCCCAGCCTCAGGGAATCTCACTTTACTCTTCAAGAGCTCAGACTGCTCAGTTCCACAAAACAGAGCTATACTGCTGGGTCACAAGTCTCCCAGTCAGAAACCAGACTGGTTAAAGGAGCACAACGTGCACCAAAACTCCCACTGGAAAAAGCTCTTCAGTCAGTTGACATGAGCCCATTCTCTGGACAGCACATAGGAGAGACAGCAAAGAAACTCTGGCAAGGACAAGCACACCTGGAATACCTACATGACTACACTGGACCATTGCAGGAAACTCTCAGGAAAGCAGCAGCACTGCAGATCAGGAATGATACCTAAAAAGCCACGTCCTGCTGTTTGTGACTGCGGGTGTTCTCCTCACGGGGCACAGCACAGACAGGACACAGGTGACTGACCAACAAGCCAGTCAATGACCTGAGGCCACTGTGCTGGGCCCAGGGCTCGGGGTAAAGGCCATGAGCCACAGTGAGGACAAAACCAAAGGTGCAGTGGAGGCTCAGCAGAGAATAGCTATGGCTCCAACAAAGCAGAGGCAAATCTGAAGGGAATGGTGAGAAAAGAGCACACAGTCAGCACACTGACTGGTGTTGAAACCAGGAGGAGTTAGGAAAAGCCCTGGCAACCAGATGGGTTAACTCAGCAGAACTACTCAGAGAAGGGGACTAGAAAACCTAAGACAGCCAAGTGGAGCAGGGCAGAAGCCACATCCTTAAGAAGACTGTGTCCAAGTGAAACATTGGCTTTAACTTGTCTGTTACAACTTGTATAAGATCATGTTTCTAACAGTTATTAAAAGACAAGTCACAACAACTTAGAAGGAAATTGGAGAGAAAAGCACAAAATAAAGCATAGGAGAAAGCACAAGATGTCCTCTGAAAGAGCTGCAGTAGCAGCATTTTTGTAAATAACTCTCAGAAACTGACAGCTTTTTTCCAATCCGGGCAGCACTATGAACCAGCAAACATTCATGGTGCAAGCTGGACAACCTTGACTTCCTGGAGATCATATACGGAATGTCCAGCCTGCCCAGGACATTGGGAAGAACAGCCAGCAGAAATCCAAGAAATGAGCAATAGCCTGCAATCTCCTCTAGCATGCACCATAGTCTTATTTACGCTGCTCTCATATTCTCTATACTCATGGACTGAAACTCAGACCCAAGAACAAAAATCACCTGCACACAAGAGCCCCCAGCTTGGGCTCTGAGCATTACATTATACACACCTAAGGTAAAATAAATCCCTGCACTGCTTACTCCCAGTGTGGAATCCACATTCTTTGTCACTACTGGATTTCAATCAGCATTCTAGAGATGCATCCCCCGTTCAGGTTAATTTGGCACAGTAAGCAGTGTGCATAGCCTCAGTTAGAACTGCTAAGCATTTTACTTTGCAGCAGCCTGCATCAGCACTGCTCGGGGCTGTGTCCGGCTGAGAGCTCAGCCCTGAAGGCTGCCATGGCTTAGACACAGCAGGATTAGTGTTATCCATGTGCTAATGTTCATAAACAGCTGGTGGCTGCATGGAATGCCTTCTGGTGACCAGACTCTTGCCATTAGCTCAGCCTTTTCTAGCCATTCACTTAATCCAGCGGGGTTTGCACTATTCCACTCCCTCCTCCCAGAGAGCAAGATTTATTTCATTCCATGAACTGTTTATCCTCTGGCAGAGCAAGGACCTCTTCCTCCTTTACCTTTCCCACAGCCATTCACTGTTAAAAGCCCTAATGCTCCTCTTGCAGCCAGCCCAGGGAGTGAGACACAATGACCTCCTGTGGCAGATTCCTGTACGGATTTCTCCCCTTTACCACTAGGCTACAGGGACTGCAGCATAGTTTTGCCATCAGTTTGTATTTCAAGACCAAACTTCTAAGTTTTCTTTCCTCACAAACAGTTACAGCTTTCGTTTTTCTTGGTGAACTAACACAGCTGACGTTGCACCAATGGCTTTTAATATCTTTTAAAACAAATAACTTCCATTAGCCATGAATCTAGGCCAGTGGCATCAAAACATTGCAGAGCAAAACCTAAAACCAGGGCTGTCTTCCTTTTCCATTATTTAACAGCACACTTCAGACCTACAAAACTGCACATCAGTATTAACTAATGCATCCTCCCAGGTTCCTGAGGACATGGGGAGATATCAATATTTTAAAGACAAAAAGAATGAAGCTAAGAGTGATTTATTTACTCACAGTCATGCAGAGTCTAAAACAGAAGCTAGAAAAAACCAACTGGTGGCCCATACACTTGGTTATGCTGAAAAAAACCTCTTGGCTAGAGCACTTGCACGCTCTGTTCTCCTAAGATATACCTAATTACTGCTACATACATACAGACTTCTCTGGTCTATGCTTAACAGTTCACAGTGAGTTTCTCCTGGATCATTTTTATTTCACAAAGAGATTCCTGAGTATCTAATTACTAGAAAAAGAACAGAATCAATTAAATACTTATCATATTTTAGATACAATTCCATTATTATGGAGTCTACTTAAACAGAAAACAGTACAAGTAAGTAACTGGCACAAAATTATACAAAATTAGGTTCTATCTACGAAATTGGCTGCTGTTTTAAGAAGCATCTAGAGATGAGAAGATGAACTTAAATGAACTTAGAAGAGAACTTAAATCCACTATACAGAAAAGAGCCACAAGGACTGAGAATAGAAGGAGGCAATATTAAGACCATTGCTCACACGGGTGCTTGCATCACATTTAAAACACTACTAACCAGTACTCGAATCTGCTTTCTAACTGGAAAAAAAAACAGCATCCCAATTTTGTTTCCCAATCATGATGACTCTTGATTAAAACAAGCAAGCATTCCTACGCAGTTCCATCAGAGTACCTTTTACCCAAGGGAAGAGAAAGGAACACAACACCTAAAGGCTGAGAAACAATCCTCACCAAACAGCAGACACCAGTTCAGAAACTTTTCGCATCTCTAAAAGGCAAAAGCCAACACGACAATCCTGGTTTGTGGTAGTCTGGGAATAGATGTAAGCAAAGGAAATACTGACAGGTTCAGAAGGCTGAGGTACTGCTGGAGCTGAGGTCTAAGCCGAGGCACAGGCAGGCCAGTCTCAGGCCATCTCTGCTGCTGTCTGTGCTGTGTCTGTCCTACATACAAATAACTGCAGCTTCGTGTGCTCCAGGCCAGCCACTTCCAGATCCCCCAGAAGCTTGGGGGCCAGTGGGGTGTGTGTTTGTGGTTTGGTATTGTTTTTTTCCTCCACGGCAATTAAAAACATTCTTATAATTGGTCATGACTTTGCTCCTTCCAACCCAAACTTGGCAGGCGGAGATTTTGTAAAGCTTTCTGGAACGGGCTGCAGATAACCTGCCACAGAATTTGTGTGCTCTCTGTGATGGGTTTCAAAAGAAGCCTTTATTAGAACTCAGACATGTTTACTTCCTTGCAGTGAGCACTGTCATTCCAATTCCTGTAATTAAATCTACAATTTTGACAGCTGAAACTGTAAAAATAATTGCACTGTTAGTCGAAATAAGTTGTTACTGTTCAGACTCTTGCCAAGAACGTTTTAATACCTTGTACTATGTGTTTCAAGTAAACCTGAACTGAATCTTCATCCATTCCACCTCACTTCCTTTCTGGAGCAAAGATCTTAAAATCTTTCCTTTCACTGTGCAACCTTCAAGTCCTGCACAAGATTATCTGCCAGACTACTGCTACTTTCCATACAACATAAATTCTAAACAACACTCTTGTACTGTCACACACACAATGCACTTTATGTAATCCTGTGTCTCTGTCCCATAAGTTCATTTCCCACATGAGAAAAAAATGTCAAGTCAGTCAGTTTCCCAGAAATTTTAAAGAACTTTTTTACACCAAATACACCAGTATTACATATGAGCAATCCACAATATTACTTCTTTTATGAGACAAGAAGCCAACACTATTAAGCACTAAAAAGGCTTTACAACCACTTTTATTTTTCAGCCAATGGTTAGAGAATGCCAGCACAACTCCAGCCATAAAAGGAAGAAATGTCATCTCCAACAAGCAGGTAGCAGAAGCACCACGGACAATCAAAAGCTTTACAATAAAATTTTGCCTTCAAAAGCACTCCCAAGTTTTTAAAGCAGAACAAAGAAGCTCATAAAATCCAGCACTTGAGATGGGTAGCCTGAAGTTTGTTTTCTGCACCTGGAACAAGAGGCTCAGGCAGAAGCTACTCCACACAGGTCTCCCCTTCTTACTCCAAGCAGGTCAGACCGAAAAACCTATTTCCAACAGTGCAGGATCTGGGATAAGCACCCAGACAGCCCAGGGAACACACGGTGCAGCTGGAACAAAGGCAGGAAGCCACCTCTCACATCCCTAATGCGATTATGGGATGGTTTAGCAACACATCATTTACAGATGGAGGCTGTTTGCAAAATGCCCTTCTGCCCACTGCAGTGCCTACCAAGCAAACATATTCTTATCCAGAAGAGGACTGACCAGCAACAAAAACAGCACTGTTTTCGGAAGAGCTAAAAAAAAAAAAAGTAAAAAAACCCAAACGTGCTAGGTAACAAAAAGCCTCAAATATCCTGGTTTGCAGTGCATAATAAAAACAGATATAAAAATTCACTTGCTATATACAGAATAGCAGTCACATTTGGATTTAATTCAGTGTATTCTACGAAGAACTTCTATCAAAAGCATCAGAAAACAGTTTTGTGTATCTTAAAACATAAAATTCCAGGTTATAATGAAATTCCCTCAGCAGCAAAAATGTTTTTTACCTTTTACTTCCTGGGAACGACAAACATCCATTACAAATCCATGCGACTAAAAAAACATTGAAGAGATCTAACAACCAGCTACCTTCTTCAAAATTAAATAGCTGTTGGGCACAAAATAAATTAAAAACATCTATAAAATAGTCTAGAATTCATTGGTTTGATCAAAAACTGACACAGCATTTGGCAATGCTCAGAATCCTTGTCTCTTCAGAATTTGTGCATGTTACTTCACATAATACCGAACAGACGTACCGATTTATTTAACAATTTCCCTATTCACGAAGTTTATTTGTTCCTCACAACCAAATCTCCAGGCTGAGTCATGCCTCTCCAGAGGCCTCCTACAAAAGAAGGAAGAAGCTGCACTTGAGACTTTGCTCGCACAGAAGTTTGGAATGGTTTGACTCTGTGTGCACTTCAAAGAGGATTACAACATGCTCAAAAATTCCTTGACCTGCAAAGAGAAACAAATATTGTCAATCACACTAAGTGTTTATCAGCAGAAATAGGCAGCAAGTATATTTACCTCTCCTCTGCTTTATGCTTTACTACAACCTAAGGAAACAGGGAAAAAGAAGCTCTGGCTCAGCCGTGCCATTACCTGTTCATCAAGAACATTTCCAGACATGGTACCTGTACTTTAGCAGATGCAGAGAGACACGGTGGAATTATGCTCACCTCTCCTGTGGTCCTGACCAACAGCCCTCTGTCACAAAGGATTGCATTACAAGCAGGTGTCACCCAAACAGGAGGATATTGGTCACCTCAAAAGAGCTGTCATTTGGAAACCATGGAGTCACACCCACTGCCTGCACACCAGCCAGATTTAACGCTGGTCAACAACCCAGGGCACCTAATCAGGATATCCCTTGGAATCTGAGGCTGGCAAAGAAATAATGAAGCAATACTTACCAAAACCACACTTCTTGGAGAAAATACAATACTGGAGATCAATGCCAGGCTCACAACTCCTGCCTTTAAATTTCAGGACCATCCTAGAACTAGGCTGTGATACAGCCTGAACTAGGTGCATTTTCCTCTTTCCACTCAAGCCAGGCAACTCCACAGAAAGGAACCGTTTTCTAGAGGACATGATGCTATTCTTTTGGCTAAGGCTCTCCTACACAGAGCCCATCTGTAAATGTTTTGTCCAAATTCTTGACGTGAAATGGAAACAGACCTTGGATCACTCTCTCCAACTGTGACCCTTCCCTTCCCAGGTCAGGGCTCAAAGAGGTGGCGAAAAAAAGAAGTCAAATCCCTTCCCGTAGAGAAGGGAACACATAACTGTGCCAAGACTAACTTTAAAGGCACCACAAGAAAGTCACCCTCTACTTTAGAGAGTAGCACCAGTAATCCTGCATGGAGAACCCTGTCAGGATTTACACACCAGGCACAGTTTAGGAGGAGCATCACAACAAGAGGTAAGAAGAAAGGACACAGGCTCTGGGTCCCCACACAGCACACGCCAAAGCCCAATGTACCCAGCCTCATCAAGTGTACCTCTTCCCTGGCTCCATTTAGAAAATGCCAAAAAATAGGGCCAACACAGGGCATAGGCTGTTCCCAGGTAACCTGACAGCTACCCCGGAGTAAACTCTGCCAAATCAAATCCATACTAAATTGCCCGAGCTTGGCCTTATCTCATCTTATGAAGATGGGAAGCATGCTGCCCCCACAGCTGCCATCTCCGGTCATTCCATCGATTAACAAGCTCAGTCAGGAAGACTGGTTTTAATCAAGTGAACGCTTCCACCCCTGGGTAGACCAATGGAGATCAAAGGACAAAGCTGCTTTTCTCATGAAGGAACACTTTATTTCTGAAGAATGGAAAAATGTGTGCAAACCACTGCTGAGGTCTGTAAGTCATTGCAGCTACTCAGATCAAAGTCAAATTGTCCTTGCTTGAATCCCACTGGGATTCAAGTACCGAACACCTGAGCAGTTAAATGATAAAGGTTTGGCCTAGCTTTAAAATATGTATTGCCATAGGCTGTAAAACTGTTCATTACCTGAATGGAACTCTGTGACTTACATATTTTAAAGGATGATTAAAGTTGATACAGGTTAACACAGTTTGGTTATTAGTTAAAGAGGAATATGGAATATTGCCCTGTCAGGACCTTAGAATTGTTCTGGAAAAGACCAGGGACCTATCAGAGGCCAATTTTTGGTTATCGGCGTGTGGTTTGACCATTGAGAAAGCTGAATGTGACTTTTGGTAATACCCATATAAATCCTAACTTTGTTTAAATGACCCTTTTCCTTCTGGATAGTTGAACAGGTAACATCAGCTTGGTAACATTGGTGGCCTGAGCTCTGCTGTTGCCCCTGCCCTCCCTACCCCGTGGGGGCGAGCCTGACTGAGGCCTGGCCAGGAGGGGCTCCCAAGGGGAAAAGGGGAGGCTGCAGCTCGGGCCGTGGCAAGGGTCCCCGCAGTGGCCGGCAGGGAGGGGAGGATGGGATCTCCCCTCTCCATCACCAGCGTGGCTTTGAAATTAGACACGGTGAGCCGCAGCCGAGAGAAAGAGTGAGCCCGGCTGCTTTGGGATCCTTCAGCCTGAGAAGCTGCAGCCCGGCAGAGATCAAATGAGCACCGCAGGCCTGGCCAAAGTTTTACTTTTTCTTAACACAAGATGAAGCTTTCAGAACTCCAGCCCTTTCCTTCCTTCCTCGATGGAAGACAGAGTGATTTAAAATGTAGAGAGACAGCATGATAGAGAGTCAGTGAAAGAACTGATAAAGATTATTAGAAGAAAGGGTTAAGAAAGTCTTTTGACTAGATTTCTCTAGATGTAAACCATGGAGACGAGACTGAAATATCCCTTCAAATCATGGGAAAGATATGCATTTAGAAAGATGTTGTTCAAATTTGTGAGTGGATTTTGAACAAAGGTGTTTGTGATGGACTAAATGATATTGATCTTAGGAGATGCTTACAGATAAAGACGAGAAGTCCTCTGTGCTAGTGAAGAAGTGAGATGATATCTCTGTTCCTTGAGATGAGGAATCCTTTGTTCTTTGGAGTTATTCATCTTTAACAGGTGACACCCTAATATGGAAAAGTCTAGAGCCATGACCCATAAGCAGCTTGGGAAACTGCTAATGGGAGGGGTCACAGAAGCAGATTTTACTGGGCAGCTGTTTTTGTGACAGTTAAAAGCCACAAGATGTCGGAACCCAGGACATCCCTCTGGGTGCCCTGGGTGATCTGAGACCCTGGCAAGGGGTCCAGAGACAAGCCACGAGAGTTCGATTAGGATAATGTTAATTTATCACTGGGTGTAGATGTAGAATTTAGGGGTCTAATGGAGGTTCAAGAAGGCAAGATGGAGGAATCTGGGCATATCCCTGTCCTTCTGCTTCTTCTTCTTGTCCTCCATCTTCTGCTGTGGTGGTGGCACTTTTAGATTGGGTTAGAGTAGAAATACACAGTTTAATAAAGGTGATGGGTATTGGTATAATATTGTAAACATAGAACACGTAGTACGTAGTATAAGAGATAGCGACTGCCCAGGAGGCGTTCAGACAGCCTTGGGCAGCGGTGTAGGTGACACCTACGCCGGCTGAAGAGAAAATGTTTAGGTACACAATAGAATAAACAACTCTGATAAGAAACCGACGCATCCTGACTCCTTCTTCTGGCACCGGGCTTGGGAAGAAAAGAAACATCCACAATCTCGGAAGGCTATCAAGCCCATGGGATCCGAGACAAGAGAATTGTTTTAAGTTGTCAGTGCGATCCATGGGACACTAAGAGAGACTACTCTCCCAAAGTGATGAAAGATTATTAATTGTTTTGAAGTTTCAATTTTTTTTCTTTATTCTTTAGTGTGTGTGTTAATAAAATCTATCTACCTTAAGTTAGGCTTCTTCTGCCTTTTTCTCCTTAATCCTATCTCACAGCAGAAAAACATTTAAACCACTACACTAAATTTAGCCAACAGAAACAAAGGTGAACATGAAACCACTACGAAGTGTATTTCTAGAGCAACGTGAATCATCAGTTTGTACTGCTTGTGAAATTTTACCTTTTCGATCATGTGATCATATCTGTCCTTTTTGCCTTTGAAGTCTTCGTTAACATCGAGCGTTAAAATCGGAATTTCCTGTAGATGGTCAAAATCTGTTCTGTATTGGGAGAGGAACAAAGCAAGTATTAGTAGCTGGAAATAAAGCAGAAAGCATTCAAATCCCTGTCAGCATTTTCATTGTTAAGAATACCACAAAAAGAACTGCATCTATAAATTACAGCCAGGGTTTCTGAATTTACAGTGTGGCTCCTGGGATACATTAGTGACTCCCAGACATTCTGCTCCCCCAGCACCTAAGTGAATAACAGCACCCTGTGTATTAAAGTGAGTTCAGCTAAAGCCTCTGCTGCTCAGAGCTCTGTGTGAAGAAAACTTGGAGCATGCTGCACGTCCAAGCAATAATGAATGTGCTGGAAAGACACTACTACTAACAAAATACTGATAGAAATGTGTCTGCAGTTTAGAATAACATATCACAAGAAAAGCTGAAGTTTCACTGGTGGAAAAAGCACCGCAGAACATCCTTACAAAGATTTATCCATCCTCAAGGAACCACTCCACAAACCCTACCGCAGTGTCCTGTGCTGGAGCCAACTTTCATGTTTGTAGTGAAGCTTCTCCAGATATTCAATGGGGATTTCTTGCTCTTCATCTCTTCCACGCAAGTAAATCCTATTCAAGCATTTCTAAAGGCAAAGGATAGTAAATAAAAATAAATAAATTGCTGTATTGCATGCCAAGAGCACAGAAACATCCATTTGACATTACAGACAAGCATTTCAAAATCTTGTTGGATTTGAACAAAATATGTTTCTGGCTCTTTGGAACTGTTTTCCAACATTTGAAATCATTTGTTCCCATCCTGAGCACACCTAAAGCCTCAACAACAAGCCAAAATTGTTTAGGTGTTGTACTTTGTAATTTAAATATACATTTTTTTCTTAAATGGAAAAACATGCCCTCAGAGTTACTCCAGTGTGTTACATTCCACAGTTTTTTACAATCATAACAAAACTAAAGGCATGGAAGCTGGAAGCAAGGAAATATGGAAGTGATCTGTAAGCTCATTAGAGCTCTTTTAATCGCGTGTTTTTCTCTTGTTCAAGCAAGTTTCATACTCAAAAGAGATATTATTCTGTTCTCTTTTAAACAAATATTAGATGGCTCAAGATCAAAGCGTGGTCCTAAGGCCCCACATACAGGGTGTGATTTCACCTGGCTTAGCTCCAGTGCCCCAGGTGTAGGGGCTTCACAGACCACCCCCACATCACTCTACCATTACAGCAGCCTTTTGTAGCTGTTCCCCCTACAGCTATACTCCCGATGTAACAGCTATTCCTAGAGCTATTCTGTACTTTTCTCAAGTCGCTTGCTTTATTTCAGCAGTATTTTCTGGTTTACTGTTCTCATGTATTCTGTTTTTAAAATGAGAAAATCATTACCATCACTTTAATACATACAGTCTACATTTGAAAGAATATTTTCTTTAAGTACTTCCAGACCTAGTCACAGCTCAAGTATTGTAGCCTTCTGGGGAACAGTGCAGCCTGAGCTGTGAGCTCTAACCATGAGGGGCAAGGCCCAGAACACAGACTTGTTTTCAGTGCCATCACATTCTTATCCCTCACCTCAGGAGTGGCTCGGAGATAAATGATCCCATCCAGTGCCAGCCTCGAGCCAAACTGCTTATTCATCCAGTCGTGCCAGTCCTGGTAAATCGTCCACTCGGTCTCGTTCATGCAGTCAGACTCGTATAAATTAGCAGCAAAGATGTACCTGTGGACATTAAACTGATGGAAACAAAAAACCTCATGGACACAGGAATCCCCTGGTTTGCCCCAGGTACAGTAACTAGAGAAGAGGCTGAGTGGTAACACTGCAGCATCTCTGACGATCTCCTAGAATGGAATTGAACAGCTGGTATTCTCTTCCTGGAGCTGTGTGCATGAAGACTACCACCATTTGCAGTTCAGGTGTACAGGAATAACCCACAGAACACAGCTGGCTTGTACACTGGGTCATTTATTTGCAAAAAAATTTAAACACGTTATTTTTTGCAATATATCAGAACAGGTGGAATGCCTAAGGATTATGGGATGGGATTCAGTTACCAAGTCTCACCTTCTGAATCCAGAAACGTGGGATGGGGCATTTATTTAGACATTCTTTTGTTGGCCATAAGCTAAAACACAAGAAGTTCCACCTCAACATGAAGAAGAACTTCTTGCCATGAGGGTGGCCAAGCACCAGAACAGCTGCTTAGGGAGGTCACGGAGTCTCCCTCTCTGGAAGCATTTCAACCACCTGGATGCATTCCTGTCACCTGCTCTGGGTGGTGCCTTGGCTGGGGGCTTGGACTGGGTGATGTGCAGAGCTGCCTTCCAACCCCACGTATCCTGTGATTTGACTCGGGAGAATTTCCCCCTGCACCTTGCGGGCTCCAGCCCCACACACCTGTCGCTGTAGACGGAGCGCTCGAAGAACACCACGGGCTCCTGCGCATCCCGGAGTTTGCCATCCAGGGCATTGAGCTGAGCCCGGATCCTGCTGAGGCACGCGTACGTCTGGAAGGTGAACGCCCAGCGCTCCGGCTTCTCATACATCATCTGCAGCACGTTCCCGCCACTCTTCTGAGACGTGGTCAGCTCCTGCAGCCATGGGAAGAGAAACACAGCACTGCCTGACTCCGAAAAAAACGCGGCCGAGGAGAAGTCAGGAGCAACATGTCCCCATTAAATCTTACACGGAGTTTACCAAATACACCGCGCTTTTTGCCAGGTCTAAAAAAGATCTTCAGTCCTTCAAAAGCACAGGAAGTAGCAACTGGATTGCCAGTGGAATTCCAATTCCAGGTAGCCAGGAAAAAAGCCCACCACTAAAACCAAGTGAGCAGTAGTTTTCTATTTCCTAAGACATTTCAGAGCACACTTTTCACGGCACAGGAACAACCCTCTCTTACTCACCTGGTTAGTTCACAGTGGCTACAAGTAACTCTTGTAACTCTTTACTGCTTTCAGAAATTACATCTGACGTTCAGTAACATTTATTCCATAGCAGACCCAACAAACTGGAAAAGAGGAACTCGGACATTGTGAAAGCAATCAGCAAAAGTGCTGCTAACACACAGAGTCTGAAAAATACCTAGTGTGTTTGATATACAGGTATTCTGAAATTAGAGGGACGTTTGACTTTTTTATCCCTTTTACCTCACAATCATCTCCAGAGCTTTGCTGGACATTGCACCATCTAGCTACAGGCTCAGGAACCACTTCCCACTCTTCACTGGCTTGTTTCAGAATATTCACAAAGGTGGATTTCCCTGCAGCTGTAGGAAAAGCATCCAGAAACAACATCAGTGAGAAACCACGCACAGCAGTGTTATTTAACTAGAATTCAACTCTGCCTTCCATCCCCATAAACCAGTCTCCCCACATCCACCATGATCCAGATCGATTAATGGAGCAACAGGATTTTATCTGAATTTAATCAGGTTTGACAATGCTCCCAGGCACTTGGTGATATTTTGAGGTGTGCTGTGCAGAGCCAGGAGTGGGATTCAGAGATCCTTTATGGATCCCTTCCAATTCAAGAAATTCTGTGATTCCGGGTGTTCTACACCACAAACAAGAAAGATGCGAGCAAAAGCTTATCCAGGACTTCAACACCAAACAGGTGAACCAGTGAAAAACTGTAATAGAAAGCTTTTTTTTTCCCTCTCTCCCAAATTTCATCATTTTTACGATGCCAGGGTAAAGCCTCTGACATTATGAATGAGCTTGTTTGTGCCTCCTGACCTGATTAAAAGCCTTTTACGGAAGGGAACGGCCAGGAAAATCTTGTGGAAGCATCCCTGTTGCCCCGCTCTGCCGTAGTGGGAGGAGCCCTCACACAAGGAAAAAGGAGGGGAAAAAGGAGGGAGGAAAGGAAGAGGTAAGGAAGATGGGAAAGGGAGGAAAGATAGAAAAGAAAAAAGAAAGGAAGGAGGCAGGCAGGAAGTAAGAGTCCGCAGGGCTGTGCCTCCCCAGATACGGCCGAAAGCACCGAGCGCCGAGAAAGCCCTCTCTCTCTCCAGCCCTCGCCAACTCCCCTTTCCCCATCCCTTTTCCCGCGTAGGCGAGGCGCGCCGGCTCACCGATGTTGCCCTCCACGGCGACCTTCTTGAGGCGGCCGTCGGGCCTGGGGCGCTTGGGCGGGGTGGCCATGGCGGCCTGAGGGGGCGCGAGGGCGCCTGAGGGGGCGGGAAGGGGCGGGCGCGAGACCCACCTCAGGGGGCGCGAGCCCAGCCCCGCGCACGCCGCCTTCAAATTTGGCGCGCGACAGCGGCGGGCCCGATGGAGCGGCGGCTGACGTCACCGGCTCGCGCCGCGGCCGATCCCGCCGCAGGCAAGAGCAGAGGCACGCGGAGCGCATCGATGGCGCCCACTCGTGCCGCGAGGTGCTCCCGTTCTCAGCGCGGCCCCGTCCCGGCCCGCGCGACAAAGGGGACGGGAAAAGGAAACAAAGCCACTCCCCGGCCACCGAGTGCCTGAAAAACTCCTCCAGGAGCGTCTTGGCACTGGCAAGCGAGCTGGGTTTAAAGGAGATCGGCGGCACTTGAATTTAGAAGGCTGTTACTGAGAATAATTAGGAAGACATGCTTAACTTTAGGAAGGAATTCTTTGCTTTAGGCTGGAATTCTTTATTTCAGGAAGGACTTGCTCCCTGTGAGGGTGGGGAGGCCCTGGCACAGATTGTCCAGAGAAGCTGTGGCTGCCCCTGGATCCCTGGAAGCGTCCCAGGCCAGGCTTGGAGCAATCTGGGATAGTAGAAGGTGCCCTGCCCATGGCAGGGGGTGGATTGGGATGGCCTTTAAGGTCCCTTCCAAACCAAACCATTGTGGGAGTCGATGAAACCATAAAACCTCCCAGACACCAAACCCAAGGAGAACCAAGTTAAACAGGGAAAAATCCTGAGCCAAAGGAGATGGGCAGCAGCAGCAAGGCAGTTGTGGCCCCAGATTTGTGTAAAAAATTGAAGCCAAGTATTTTACCACCTTTTCCCAAACTACCCTCCGGCCATGTGTGTGACAAACTTACCACGGGGCAGGGCATTTCAGAGCCCAGCGTGGATGGGAGCGCAGGAAATCTGGAGCCCTCCAGTTGTCATGGTCACAGGTGACTCTTGGGAGAAAGAAAAGCCAAAAAAAGGCACCTGTGCTGCTAGGCAGGGCCAAAGTGGAGCCTGCACCTCTCGTGGCATTGGGGTCCCAACATCATCCTTGGGTGTGTCCTGGTCAGATGTTTACAATATGGGGGGGGTGGAATCTATTTACAAGCACGAGACCACTGAGGAGCAAGTCCAAGAAGGAAATAAAGACAGTCATGGTCAAACATAGCTATTTATTTTCTCTTATAAACAGCATTCAGTTTCTTATTGAAAAAAAAACAAAACCCTAGGATTTAAATATTCTGCCCCATCACACACAACCATCTGTATACATTATTTACAACTCTCAAATAAACACGGTGCGGATTTTCAGACATTCAACTTAATTCTTTTTTAATCAAAAGCTGTTTAAAACTGAAATCTCCATCAGTGACTACAAACTGAAGTGGTATTGGCACAGTTAGCTCACAGTAAGGGTTCTCTCTTTGCATTTTACACATTACACTGCGTTTTCTCCCATGTATTTCAGGATTCTGAAGGAGGAGGGAGGGTTAGTGTCACTTTTGGAGTTTGTTGGGTTTTTTTCTTCAAAAATGGCCTTTTACTGAAACCTCGTTCATTTTTATTGAAACTGCATCCTTCTCTCTCTCTCTCCCAGTGCACATCAAGGCATGTGCCTCTACACTACACAACCACAGCATTCCCAAGTAGTCAAACAGCCATGATAATAAGCGTTCCCTCCGCGACACGGCTCGGAAAATTGTCCCCAAGTTGCAAACGTACAAAAATAATGAGTATAGTTTAGTGGCTATAAAAAATTAAGCTCCCCTAAAAATACAATATTCTATGAACAATTTGGGGAATTGGTTCTTCCAACAAAATAAGGTAATTGGGTATTTTCCTAGGCTGCAAACTGAATCTGGCAAGAGGAAACCATAAGAAAAGCGGGGAAATAACAAGGTTTAACACTGAAAATGACCAATGTTAGTCTCATGTTAAAAGAGAAGATATCCAGGAAAAAACAATGGGTATCCATAAAACTGCCAGTGGTTTTAGGAGTGAGGAACTGGAAAAGAGACAACTGCTACCAGCAGTGAAGGAAACGAGATTCGGTGCAAAAAGAAGTACTTCAGTGGGGAAAAAAGCAAGGAATCTCTGTTCGTGCTGCAGCTCCTTAAACAATCCAACTAAAAGGGGGTTATGTAGAGTAACAGCACTGTGGCGGGCAGGAGAGGAGGAGAGGGCAGCAAGGAAAAACACAACTATCCAAAAGGATGTGTTTATAGTAAAGTTTTGCTTGGTGATCCAGGAGAAAGCAAGAGGAGTGAGAAATAGAAAGGAACAATCTGAAAGGTGAGTCCATAGCAGCAAATAGGTCCTTACCTGCTGAGGGTCAGGGACACTGGGAGAGGGCTCAGTTCCTAAAGACTGAGTAAGGACAGTGCTCCTCTCTATCTCCATGGAAAAGCAGAAGTTCAAAGCTCTACATTGCATAGTAAGCAGGAAAAGAAACCGGATACTTGCAGATGGGCTGCCTGCCCCTCAAAACCTCTTCTGTCCCCTCAGGCACCTGCAGCAGCAGTAACACGCTGGTTTTGTTCCTCTTTGCACAAGTAATCCTTGTATCCCTGACCTGGACAACACACCCCGTTATCCATCCACCTGAGCACTGTCAGCACTGCCAGCGGTGGCTGAGCTCCGTGGCCTCGGCCCTTTGCCCCCTCCCAGCTCCAGGGAGGCGCTCTCCCCAGGTCACCACCCAAACCCCTGACAAGATCCAATGTGCTGGTAGCAACGTACCATCACAAACCAGAGGAATTCGGGACTCTACCAGACTGGAAGGCCTGAGGCAGCACTGGAAGCACATCCTGGTTCAACCCCACTGGCACTTCCTGCTCCTCGTGACCAAAGCTGGAAGGTTTTGTCTCCGAGTGCTCATCACCTCTCAAAGTCCACAGTGGGGGCTTGGAGCCGGGGTTTGTTTCTCCGGGGTTTATTTGGAGGAGCAGGGGGTGTCCCCTCCTTTTCCTCCCATAAATGCACTATTTGATAACACATTCGCTCAATCCAGATTCCATTGAGTGGCATTTCCATGTGCCCTTACTCTGAGAGCGTAAACACACGTCAACTTCTGATCCCACAGCTTTCAGAAGCAAAACAACAATGAAAATCTGCAAAAAGAAACAGCACGGGGATCCTAAATCCCCACCACTGCAAACACATCCTCAACGATGTTATTTTCAAGTGTTGTGTAATAAAACAATGTGTTCATACAGCTGTCAGGCAAATCATGATCTCCAAGCTTTTATTACTTGCCCAGAAACTATTCGGTCAGACTTTCTACTGCCAGATATTGAATTAAAAAAAACACACTATCCACCTAGGACTCATTTTTATACTCAATACATTCCAATTCTGATTGACTGAAATGTGGCAGATGCCTCTGGATTTTTAGAACTGGCCATTCAAAAGAAAAAAACTGCAACAACAACAACAACAACTAAGCCCTCCTACTAGGGCAGAAGTGTGCCAGGAATGTGAACCACTGCACTGCTGTGTCCAAGAAAATCCTCATTTCTACACATCTATCCTTTTTGCCTCTTGCTGGCACATGACACCAAACCAAGGAGTCACCCTGAAACTTAATGGGCGACATCACCTGTTTAGCACCTCGGAGCTCCTGCCTTGCTCACTCCATGTCTAAACCATACAGTCTGAATTTGGGAGATGGGTCACTTCTGCACTGTTGGGTAGATGGTGGCACAGGAAAAGCCAGAAGATCAGGATCCCCCACCGGAACCCAGCAGCTCCCAAGTGAGTCATTTCTGTGCTCAGCTGTTCCCTGCTGGCTGTGCCAATAGCCACTCACCTCTTCTGCAGGCTCCTGCACACCAGTTCTGACTTTACTCAGCATTTCTGGTCAAGCCAAGGTGTGCAAAACAGAAGCTCAACTTCTGTCATGTGCTCACCTTGGCCTCAGCTGCTGCTTTTCCCAACAGCTGGAGTTCCCTGAAGACAGGCAGTGATTTTAAACGGGGGAGAACACCATCACAATAACGTAACTCCAAAGCAGCCCATGAAATCATCTCCCCTCCAAGACACATTTCCTCAAACAGCAAACAGTGGCCACCAGAGCCCCTCCTCAGAGCCAGGCTTTGCATTCCTAACTTAAAAACACCTTTCCACCGGTTATTTTGCAAGCCAGGTTTTCCTTATTATTATTATTATTATTACTATCCCAGTGCAATTTTTTAAAGGGAATATTTTCCCTAATTGTATTTGTGCAAACTACCTGTTCATTTGGCAACTGCTAGGGGAACTTAACAAGCTGGCTGACCCAACTGATGCTTTCCTGCTAAGAAAATAAAAGCAACTATGCAAAGTCCCACGGCAGCACACATGGAACTACTTGCTAAGTACAAGGTCTGTGTAATTTTGACACCATCTTCGCTGTTCCACTTTAGTGAGAACTTCGCTTTTCTTTGTAAGAAGTAATCTAGTTTTGAAAAATTCTATATTCATCTCTAAAAAAATAAGACAAGTATTTGTATTAAAAGCTGGAGATCATTGATTTCAGCAAGTTATGGCTTTTTTTTTTTTTTAGTGTAAGCATAGATATATATATATATATTTTTTAAAACAAGTTTCAGTAAGTGTCTGGGTGTTAGTACATATTTTCTGTTTCCAGCAATGTTCAGTATTGTATGTGCTTTGCACCTCAGGAGTGAGTCTGCCAAGGCACTTAGAGAATGTAAGCAAGTCTTCCAGGGACTTCATGAGAATGGGATACCACTGACACAACACAAGAACCCATCCACCAGCAGAGTCAATCCCCCAACCAAGCATGTTTCCTTTATAAACACTCAGCACCTGCTAGAAATTCCACAATGGATAACAACAATAAAATAATAACAATAATAAAAAAAAGCTATTTACCACATGTCACTAACAGAGAAAATATTTCCCCTAATAAAAGCAGAGAAAGTAGATCTCAGCTGTCACTGGTAACAGCACAAGAGGGTTGTTTCGTTTTTGTTTTTTTGTTGTTTTTTTTTTTTAATTAACAAAAAACAAATACCACACGCTCGCTTAAAGAAATAAGTGACTTCATGAAGTCCTCTTCCTTTTATCTGTCCTTGGAGGTGAGTTTTTCAATCAGTTCTTGAAGTGGTGCAAGTTCTCTTCTATCAATAAGGTTGAATTCCTGTAACAGGGATGAGGAGAAAGACACACATACAGAGTTTTGTGGATACAGCTCAGGTGAGAAGCATTATTTAGCCAAAATCACCTGGCAGTCACCTCTCCAAGCCCAGGTTCAGCCACTACAGCCTCTCCTGCCCATGTGCCACTTGCTGACCAGCAGCGTTCCACTGCCTGAAGCTTTTTCTCCCTCTTAAGGGAAGGAACACCTTAAGAAGATGCTAAGTTTTTCCATAAGGGAAGAGGGATAATGTAGCTTTGAAGCAAGAACACTGTTTGCAATGCTCCTACCTGAACGAAAAATATAAAGTGCTTGAAAGAAGTGTTAAGGTGTGCCTCTTCCTGCAGCTGGATCACCGGGTCAAAGTGCTGGTGGTAGATGTGAGCATAAACTCTGAAGAGACGCTTGAGAATTGTCTTGGCCACTGACATGAAGTTCTTTGGGAATGGTACACCTGGGAAGAAGAAAACACATGGCTTATTCTTCAATTCCCAGGCCACATTTGTCTGTTTTAAAGCCACCACAACCCAGATGACATCAGTTTCAACAGCACACCTTTGTCACTGCACAGGTTTTATTAAAATTGGCTGGGAAATGGCAGCCAGCTACTGGGAGCAATGAACTCTTTAGCTGTCACTTCCCCAGGCTAAAAAAAGATATGTATCAACCATCTGAAAAGAGGAAACCTGCCTAGCTTCTCCTCACCTACCAGTCTCCTTAGTCAGCTTAGCTCTTCTGCAGCCTTTCCAATTGCTAAAGTCCTGTCTGAAGGCCAGAGGCCCAGGCTCTGGATGTGCTGAGGCCAGTCAGGACCTCACCAATGCTTTCAGGTCCCACCATCAATGTTTTCATGCTCCTGCTTCAGCCTGCCCTGCACACACGTACATCACATTTCCTCCTCTGGCTGCTGCAGCACACGGGAAATTCTTATTTAGCTGGTTAGTTTGTGGTCTCTAAATTTCTCTCTGAAGGAACAGTTTCTCTAAAGAAGCTTAATGAAAATGTGTCAAAAGCCTCAGAAACAATTTACAAAATTAAGGCATCTAAGAGATCTCCCCTGTTATCTTTTCCAAATTGTTGGATGGTCTTTATTTCCCTCCCGCTTTTCTGAAAGAAGCCTCTTTAAAACATCTATTTTTCATCTTCACTTGAAAAAAAACAAGCAAAAAAAAAATCATCAACTTAAGATCAAAGCTGAAATTCAGCTTCTTTGGAGATAAGGCCTGAAAGTTCCTCACGACACCCAAACATTTCTTCTTCAACAAAAAGCTGCCAGTTACTGCTTATAAGGGTCTGAGACCCTCTGCTTTATTTCTAAAGAAACAACTCACTGTTCCAGTGAATAAAACATCAGACTCAATGAACAGAGCCAGTTATTCGTCAGAAATGGTATCTCCTGCATCCAGAATTGTGACAGGTGTTTATTAGGAGTACTAACACGTGGATCAGAGTTCATGTATTACAACATAGCTTAAAAGATAAGTGTGTTTAGATAGATAATGTAACCTTCTAAACTTGCCCTACACATCCATCACTAAGGAGACCTTTTAATGATCGAGGACTGGAGTGTTCCTGTGCAAGTGTAACCCAAATGCACCGTTCAGCTGCAGTCACTCACTCACCTATTTTAGAAGGAAACAGTGTTTCGTCATCCAGCTGGTCCTGGACCCAGGTCATCAGGTAATCGATGTACTTTGGTGCGGAGCACTTGATGGGTTTCTTTATATTGGTGCCATCTGCCCAGTGGTATTCGTACCTGGGGTTAGACAACTCGGCATTCAGCACCAGTGAATCGCTCCTGATGGGCCTGCCAGGCTGCTCCTCCTGCTCCCCGTGCTCCCACACCCTCCCACTGCCCTTCCTTGGAGCCAAGGTCCAGGCGCTCCACGTCACCATCACCCGCTCCTCACCCGGCCTCCCTGCTGCAATCCTGCTCCACTGCTTCCTGCAGGCCTTCCCAAATTTCAGCCACGCTGCCACAGCAGCTGCCAGCCACACACATCAGACCCCTCCAGCTCAGGGAATTTCTTTACGTACAAAAAAATACTCTTACAAAATTTTGCATAGCTGAAAACCAAACTAGGTTAGCTCTCACCAGAGATCCCAAATTACGGCTCTTCTACAGACACAGGCAGGTTCCTAGGAATGCTGTTAAAAATTGGGAACTGACACAAAGTGCCTCTCAGCTAAAAGAAAAGGTTTGAAGCAATCTGTGCTGGTGGAAGCTGTCCTTGCCAATGGCACCTGCTTAGAACAAGATGAGCCTTAAGATCCTTTTCTATTCAGACCAGTCTGGTATTCTGATTCTATGGTTAAGAAAACTTCTAGGCTACGTATACAACTAGACAGAAACAAGTCCTCGTCAAATTCAGAATGGAACAGATATTTTGCCTGGCTTGGGGAATGCAGCTGACACCAGTCCAGATGGTGGATAATCTTGGAAAGATGTTGCTCAAAAACCCCAAACATGGGGAGTATGACGATACCAGCTCCCAAGTGAACCACAGGGCTTGTATGTTAGAGATCACACACGTAGTTTTATGCAAAGCTTAGCTGCATCTGATAAATCCGTCCTCTCGATTTGTTTAGCAAATTCGGTTTTGTCAGAACAACTGCTGGGAGAGTATTTCCACCATAAACAAATTTGATGAGGGATTATGAGGGTCCTGCTCACAACGGGACAAAACCCCCCTATTTTTCTAACACCAGCAAATCAGAGGGCCTGAAAGCATTTTAAAATTTTATCTAAGAACACATGCAAAAATCCCATACACACCAAATGGAGCATGTGTCTGGATTTATGAAAAAACATGAATTTTTCATATGTTTTCGTTCCACCCACCACCCACCCACTAATGTCCTAATACCAAGATTTAAGTAGTATTCATGTAGGACGAATATCAACCATTAGCAGAGGTGACAGGACCAGTTCGGAGCCAGAGCAAAACAATAAACTGAATTAGGGAGCAGGAAAAAGCACAAACACTGGATGTCTCAACAAAAGCATAAGCAAGAATCCAAGAAGGGTACAGGGATTCTCATCCAGACATCTACTATTTCTACAATACCTACAAGGAAGATTTTGGTAAGCCCTAAGGGAATGCCTGTATATAAAAAATTTAGATCTTCATTTAAGAAGCCCTCATTAATGATTCAGGAAAAAAAAGAAAGGGAAAAAAAATTTATAATTAATTTACTTCCCAGGTTAAAGGAAAAAACCAAACAAACACCAAACAAATGCAAACACAGACAAAAAACCCCCAACTTTCTATTCCCCACTCCCTTAACAGAAGTTCAAATCCTTCTTTTCCTTCACATCCTTGCCACCTGACTCTGGCACTCATCTCAGCTAGTCTCAAGTTTTTAAATGCAAAATTATCTCAAAAACTGCACCCAGTCAACAGTGTGAAAAACACGCTCTTACTTTGGGCCAGCAGACATCACGGGGCAGCTCTCCTCCGTGCAGAAGTCTGTGATGGTTCCATAGAGCATGTTGATCTGGTTGAAGAAGTCAACAGCTGAAAAGCATGGAAACCACCCATTAGCACTCTGCAGCACAAGTCCCTACAGCCCAGACTGTAAAGCACAGGTTCTGGAATGGTTTTTGGGAAAAAAATGTCATTGTTGTTGCTTTTTAAAGATCTATTATAAAAGAGATGCAGAATGCAACCACTGACTTTCTGGAACAACCTCCAGCAAGACCTATTTAATTGTTCACTGGAGCAAAATCTTCAGTTGGAAGAAGAAAAAGGAAGGAGAAAGCGTGGTTATTTCATTTCCTGAAAGTTTGGTGCATTTTATTACAGTCCCAAATTCTACTGGGCAAGTGTGGAATCACAGGAAGATTTTCAGCGTAAACTTTCCAATTCGAGAGAACAGGTACTCATTAGGTGACAGTGGCTTCCCTCAGGCTTTGTATTCCAAAGGCCTACCTTTCCCAAGAACATTTCATACAATCCCAGACTGCTTCGGGTGGGAAGAGACCTTAAAGACCATCCAGTTCCACCCCTGCCACGGGCAGGAACGCCTTCCGCTATCTCAGGTCGCTCCAAGCCTCATCCAACCAGGCCTTGGACACTTCCAGGGATCCAGGGGCAGCCACAGCTTCTCTGGACAGCCTGTGCCAGGGCCTCACCACCCTCACAGGGAAGGATTTCTTCCTAATAGCCCATCTAACCCTACTGTTATAGTTACTTTTGCAGTTGATTACTCCAAACTCTTTGAAAAGAAGGTTCTTTTTCAGTAACTAAGCGCAGGTTCTGTGACAAGGAACTGCAATCAGTTTATAAAATCCACTTTATCTGCAGGTATCTTTCTGAGGATAAACAGCCAAGATTAGACAAATGTCACTGGAGCAAGTCACAGCTACTGCTCAGCAGATGCAGGACACCAGCCCTAGCTTCTCAAGTGCCCACAAGAACTGTTAATTGAGTTTCCATTCCCTGCTGCCAGCAAAAACCACAGCCCACTGTTTGCTTCGAGGCAAGCATGTTCAGAAAACCCACACAGGCTCTGACAAAATGACTGATTATGGCAAATCCCACACTTGGAAGTTTCAAAATGCACATCAAGTCATTCCCTAAGACATCGGTCAGGCTGAGAGCTGAGCTAGAAGCAGCAGGGCACAGCACGTTTGGTTCCGTGCTCTCAAGGTCAAGAAGGGTAAAAGCAACGATTTGAAGTCACACATTTTGTCTCTGTGAGCAGAAGGGGCT
Source organism: Acrocephalus scirpaceus scirpaceus (assembly GCA_910950805.1). Taxonomy (NCBI): domain Eukaryota; kingdom Metazoa; phylum Chordata; class Aves; order Passeriformes; family Sylviidae; genus Acrocephalus; species Acrocephalus scirpaceus. Next base: position 63,302,158 of record OU383778.1, on the reverse strand, counting down.
CACAGCTACCACTGGTGCTCGGTGTGATGCAGGGATGCTGAGGGAAGGGAGCACATAATCAGTTCACTCTTTAATTACACAGCTACAATTTCATTCCAGCTAGTTCAGCAGTTAAGTCATTCGGGAAGGGAAAAACTGCTGCCACACAGGAAAGCAGAGACACAGAATGAAGGAACCACCAAAAGGGAAGGATGCCAGCAATACATGAAGCATCTTTAGCAATGCTTATTCACACAAAGTGGGCTGGCTTGTTCTCTGCTCGGTTTTGCAATGCAGTGTGAATTAACTTTTGCAAAGGATAGTGTCAGCAATTCCAGCCTGCCCTGGAAGCAGTGGCAAGTGGAGCACCAGAGCACTGCATGACTGGTTGGGAAAGGGAAGGTGAAAGTCAGTGTGACAGTTTCACTTCTCGAACATGTCAAAGAGCAAGAAGAAAAAAGGCAGAATCACAGAAACAATTAGAGGATATTTAACTCAAGCATAATTTCCACTGCAGTGCACAATCAACCCCATACCACCACTGGAGCACATCAAGCCTGAGAGGCAAAAGATGAGACAGGGCACAGAACTTGTGGCAGCCAAAACTGCACAGGCTACGAAGAGCAAAGGGAGAATCCATTTTTTAGGAGCAGAGGGCAAAATTCATGCAGCAGGGAGAGGGAGGAGGAGGAAACAAGGTCAAGCAATCAGAAAATGCTAATTTAGGCATCATTGTTTGGCCTGAAAGCAGAGAGGTAGGACAAACAGCTTTAAAGGAAGTGAAAAGAATGACATCAGAGACTTACCAGAGCAAAGGCTCAAAACTTGGTAGGAACTAAAGGAACTAACTTCAGGAAAATTACAAACCCCATTAGAATCACAGAATCAAGACCTCTGAGATCATCAAGTCCAACCTGTGGCTGATGCCCACATCTAGCTGTTCTTCCCTGGACATCTCCAGGGATGGGGACTCCAACACATCCAATGCTGGACAACGTTTTCCATGCAGGAATTCTTCCTGATATCCAACCTGAACCTTGAGGCTGTTTCCAGTAACCCTGTCCCTGTTCCCTGGGACCAAAGCCTGACCCTCACCTGGCTGCACCCTCCTGTCAGGGAGCTGTAGAGAGCAAGGGTCCCCAACCCCTTTTTTTTCTCCAGGAACAGAAAGGGACACACAGCTGTCCTCCCACAGGTGTCAGCCCACTTTCAACACCCCCAAGGTGAAGAAAAGCCCAGTGACTCACTGTTAACTGCAACCCATTCATTTAAGTCCTCCCCGTCTGGAAGCATCACAGCCATCCGGAGGTTGCCGCTCCCCAGCGTGGCCTCAGCATGTTTTAGCAGCTCGTACTGATGAGACCCCTCGGGAATATTCTTCTTAGGTTTGAAGGTTTTGGAAGAGCGACTACCACTGCAAAAGAGAGAGGAAATATTTAGAGACCTTTTGGAACAGGAAGTAGAAAGGAAACAAGCAGATCAGTCCCAGGTAAGGACAAGATTAACATTAAATACTTCACCCACTCACATATCTTCACATTGCAGAAGGGTTTTTACCAAAAACTGGGATGCTAAAGTAGCAGGTATTCTGACTTTTTTTAAACCATTTTCTGACCCAATCACCTCCTTACCTAAAATTTTGTTTGGAAAAACACAGACTGGCTTAGAAAAAACGTTTAGACGTTTGAATTTTAAACCACGGCAGTAAGCCTGGATGGCACATGAGCCCCTAACATGTCAGAAACATGACATGTAGAATTAAATATTTGCAGGGAAGTGACAAATGAGTCAATATTTGTGAGTATTTTTGTGTATGAGCTGAGAAAAGACTTCTGTCAGAACAGGCAAACTGAGCTCTGAATTCCTGTAGTGAAAATGTAGTGAAAAGTTGTGAAACCAAGCACAATTCTCATTAAAATTTTATCCAGATCTCATTTCTTTTTATAAAGACTTGGCCAATGTTTCACCATCTCTCCAAGGACCAAAGAGAACATCTTATTGGTGGGGTGCAAGGGTTGTCTCTCTTTATTTATTCTAGGAAGAAATCTTTTACTTAGGGAGACATTCTCCCTTGTGAGAGAGGTGAGGCCCTGGCACAGGTTGCCCAGAGAAGCTGTGGCTGCCTCTGGATCCCTGGAAGTGTCCAAGGCCAGGCTGGAGGGGGCTTGGAGAAACCTGGGCTAGTGGAAGGTGTCCTGTGCCCATAGCAGGGGGTTGGATCGAGATGGGCTTTGAGGTCACTTCTAACACAAACCAGCCTGGGATTCTGGGATTCTGTTCTGTGGTCCCAGAGCTGCTCTGACCTTCCAGGGTGCCGAAGGAGTGGCAGCATCCTCCCCTTCAGAAAGGCCTCTGAAGTAGCCCTGGGTGTTGTGAAGAAAGGCATGGCTGGACTTCCAGGGATCCTGGGATGGTACACCTGCACGGCCGTGTACATCCACATAGACACCCGATAAACACCAGTGCAGCCTGCTGCTAAATGCAACCAGGAGCCAGAAGGAGGGAACATCCTGCTCCTGTCTGTTCTGTTACAGGACACTTCTAGCTGCTTCTAGTCATCTGCACCTCACCCAAAGCCAGGATACCAGACACAGATCCTGAATAAAATAATTGCCTCCCAGTGGGAGTGAGAAGCTTCTGTGGCTCAGGGAGTTGCCGTCACCTCCCACCCCTCCAGCCACCTGCATCTGGTGCCAGACCAGATTCAAACCAGCTCTGAATAAAGAAGAAACTGAAAAAAAACCCAACAAACAAAATCCCCAAATCTCTTTGACTGACTACTTAAACCCAATTATTTTCTTTTCAGGAACACAGCTGCTTTAGAGGCACTTTGCCAATATGAGGAGTGAAAATACAACCTAAAACATCCAGAGAGCAGAAAAGACTAGAGTCATTATCTTTCCACATGTGTCAGCCTAAGCAGAAGGAACCCAGCATGAGCTAAACACAATCTGGAAAAAGGTTATGAAATAACTAACCCAAGCAACTGTTTGTATTTTAGCACAAAGAGCAAGCCAAACAAAGGGATGAGGGTTTGGGAATAGGGCACAAGGAAAGCGTGGTGAAGGAATTCCCTAAATAAGGAGTTTATTCTGAGAAACTCTGGGTAGGAATTTACCATACCCACCCCAGCTCGTGAGTTTGCCAGATGACACACCAAGTCACTGCAGATCTGTTGAATATCCTGCACAGATCCACGGTCAAGGAAGCAGAAAATGCAACTTGTTGGAAAAAGCTTTAGGTAGCATTTAATCCCTGCTGTCCTCTTCCCAGAAACAGGGGGGTCTTCCCATAAGCTGTCAAAGGCTGTGACAACAGAATGAACTACTACACTAAATACGCCGTTCCATTTTTGCCTCCAACACCTTTCTGGTCCCTGCTTCTCAAATGCAGCACAGCCACCCTAAGACAGCAGGAAACAGTCTCACACAGAAGGCAGGCAGGCAGGCATCCAAAAGGAAAAGTAGTTAGGATAACTGCAGCCTGGTAGTTGTCACGTGCTATGGAAATACCTGCAATTTTGGCAATAAATTATCAGAATTCCATGCATTTATGCAGTTCACAGAAGCCAGTTAACACACTCCCTGAGACTCAGCTGAGGGACAGCCTAATGCAGTCTCTCTAAGCCAGAATCTTTATAGGATGTGTTTTTTTCTTGCAAAGTCTGGTTAAAAATACTGCATTAATAAGCAGTATTCCAATTACCTTACTAGTCCAGCAGCTCTCCTATTATTTAACTTTTTTTTTTTTTTTTACCCTATTATGCCAATCTGTTTCATGTGACAGATTCAGAAAGATGTCTTCACCCAGGTCTATTTCCTCAACTCCTTGAGCCATCAGTGAAAAAAGTTAACTTTAAAGAGTTCTGCCTGGAGGCCAACAGTACACACAATCATCTATGTCTGGGTCATGTGTGACATTTTGTTTTCAGCTACATTCCATAATGGAATTAGACATTTCTGTCGAGGTTTTAAAATGTTTTAAGACAGTAGGCAGCACCTGCTTTTTCCTGTTAAGAGTCCCTGAGCTATCTTTCATATTAATGCAGAAGTGAGAGGGGACAGAGAAACCAATGAAGATCCCATTGTCCTTGGACATAAAAAAGGCCATGAAACTGGGAGCATGTTGCACCATGCCCACCATGTGCCACAACCAATATACAGCCTTTCAAGGAGAACTGACTTCTCAAGAAATTCCTGCGATTCCAAGGAAGCTTTGCTCCCTTCACTCCCACAGCCAGCGTTTCTAGCAAATGATGCCTTCTATTTTTACAGGGAGCCACAGCCCCAGCAGTGCCAGCTGCAGCCCGGCCCAGCACTAAATGAGGAACTGTGTCTGAGGCTGTGTGTGGAAGTGGGGCTTGGGAGCCTCGACAAGCCCTTCCCACCAGCAGGAGCCCACGCAGCCACGTCACAACTCGCCTGGAAGCAAGAACACCACATTTCCTCCAAAGCTGTCATTTTAGCCACTCATCTGCTGGCAGGGGGTGGGTTTTGTGATGCACGTTCTGCAGGCTGTTCTGTCTCTGGCTGGTAAGAGGACGTTTCCAGAAGAAAGGAAAAATTTGAGGCATTCTGCTCATCCCACACTGTCTCAACAGCTCATCTCAGCTTCCAACATGGCACTGGGCAGATGTTCTGCACTCAAAGCAGCTTAAATATCCAGCCACAGCTCTTGATAAACTTCCTTCAGTAACTGCTCCCAGGAGAAGCCCTTGGGCTGGCCTAGCTTAAACCTCCTCACTCCAACCATTTCTCCGCAGACCCTTTCAGCAGAGATTTTTATCCATTTCCAGTGAGTCTGCTGCCGATTTGGGGAAACCTGAACTAAACTAGGTAAGTTCAGGCTTCTTATCCATAAAAGCTAACCCTTCACGGCTTGTTCTCACCACAAAACTGTCCTCAGGCTCTCACCTGCTGTGCAGTGGCAGCATTTTCAGCATACACCTGCCACCTGTGTTCCTCTAACTGCTCCACTCTGCTGAGACTCCCTTCCTTGGGGTAAAGAGTGAGTGACTAATGCCTGCAAGTACAGCTGGACCACTCAGCGTCTCCCCAAAGCCATCACCACCACAGCCAGGCTGAAATAAGCCCTTCAAAGTATTTGGAAAAGCTCAAAAGAGTCTCAAAAAGCTGAACTCAAGACCATGCAAAGAATATTTACACAGGGCATGGAAACTTTTCCTATTTTAACTCCTGCTTTTTCACTTTCAAACGCCTTTACAAGCATTAATTAATCCTCACATAGTATCTTTGAAGTAGGGATCATTAGTGTCTCATTACACAGGGAAACTGAGGCAGCAACTCACTGCCACAGGCCAAGGAGTGAATTTATTAAAGAAGCCCCCGAGTTTTAGCTCTGCACTTGTATCCCTTCTCCTGCTGTGCCTCCTTTTAAACACAGAAACACTTGTTTAAACACAAGACCCAAATTCCAGAAAAGCAAACATTTCCAGCCTTTAAACAATAATACTGGCCTTCAGATTATAACATCCTGCTAAGAATAGAAACATCAGAGTAAGATCGGTTTGTTTCCACCAGCCAACAGGTCAACACAGAAATTAAACTAAAAGCTCAAGCTAATTTTTGACAATGAAATCAATAGCTGCAGCCTTTAAACACATTTTCCCTGTGACAACCACAGCATCAGAAGGACAGCAGGTAAAATTAAGTTGAACATGTTCAAAATCTGCACTGATGAGATAGAACTTGAGCATTTCTATTTATAAAACGGAATAGTCACAACATTTCTGTTCTGAAGAGAGCATGAGAGCAAAGCGTTGCTTCCTTCAGTTCTTACAGCACCAGTCAACTTTTTCCAATCCAATTCCCATTCACTGCAGTAAGCCTGTCTCAGTCCAGTCACCTGAATTTGCAGGTAACAAAAGCAAGGCAAGAATTCAGGATGCATTCCATGCAGCAGCTCTGGGAAGCAGTTAGGAGCTGCCAACTTCTTACACAACACAGTTGCTCTCCCAGAGGGTAAGACAATGGTTTGAAAGCAATTCCAGGCCTAGAGCTCTTGTTTTGGTTTAAGGAGGAATCCGTGGCATTGACTTGAAAAATCTCCCCAGACACATGGTCATTCCTACAGTAACAGAATACAGGGGGTTCATTGTTTGTTACTACATTGCAGAGTAACTCCAATTCTCTGTAGGCTTTTGAACCTGAAGATGCTTCTCAAGGGGTATGGTATTTCCTTCCACTGGAGTACTGACATGGAAATCAGTGTTTCTGTGATATTCTTCCTTTTCTACCCATCAAGGTAGAGACTGAAATCTGGCTTCCCCTTCTGGGAAAAAAAGCTGCCTTCACAGACTGAAGTTCCCTACAGATTGTGCCTTCTTCATCTGCCAATCTCATGAATAGCTCTTAAGAAACACATGTCCCATTACACACAAGACTCTACACCTTAAAAGAGCAGATGTTTATCAGATGACTCACATCCAGGAAAGAGAAAGCTATTTAAGGTAGCCTTAAGGAACAGTTTTGCTTTTGCTTGCCCCAGCCACCACACCTGAGAGTCAAAGGCAACATAACCTGTACACATCCACATTCTTAAAATGCATTTTTTTCTGCTAAATATACACAGTTTAGAGTCAGTGACTTCGAGCCAGTGTGGGATTGGTCCAGCACAACTCTTACACGCACCAGAACACAAAGGTTTCCCTGAAGGGAAACCTTTGCTGGCTGAGCTCTGAGCAGAGGACAAGTGTCCGGTGTTTGGGGAGTGGTCACTTCCCTGTGCCCTCGCTCCCCCCGCAGTGGCACATGGTGCTAAATCCACAAAGATGTTAGGTGGCCACACTCTGTTTTCCAGCCAAGCCAGGCACCTACGCTTCCCTCAGCCTCCGTTTTCCCGTCTGCAGGCAGAGAAAGTGCCTGCAAACAAGCGGGAGGTGTTATGCTACAGAGCTGGCGTCTGCTACAACTCCACCCAGTGTTGTTCCCTGCTGTTTACCCACTTAGATGCAACCCTTCTCCCAAGTAATCACCATTCCCAGTGCAAGGAACAAGCAAGCATCCAGGATCCCATCCCATGACTAGGAAATCATCATCAGTTTGCTATGCTTACAACCAAAATAAATTCCCTTGTTTCACTTACAACGCATTCATTTAATACACTTTCATCTCCTGGAAAGTCCTCAAAATAAACAAAGCAAGTCACAGTTGCCCTTACTGGATACTACCAGAGCCCTGTCTGTGCACTCCAAACACAATGAAACTACTCCCAAGGCAGCCAATGGTTGCGGAAGTGACTCAACCTCTCCTGCCCCATTCCCTGCAGGATTAACAGAGAGGGGCAGGCCAGAGCCACGAACAGCAGTATCCATCACAGAAAAGCTTAGATCAAAGTTTTCCAGGCAATGGTGCCCTCCTGATTTGCAGAGACAGGCAGGCAGACACGGGGACAGCACAGGAACCGGAACATGTCTGTGTCACAGAGCCCACAGCCCCCCACAAAGGCTCGCCGAGTGTGTTTTATGGATGTCACTGCACTGCCGCCCCCAAAGGTCCCACAGACTTTTTCCGAGAGCTTTAAGACACCAAACTTGAAACACATTTTCACTCTGATCAGCAGCACAGAAGCTTGCAGCAGAGACCTAAGTACCTCCGTGTGTTCTCTTCCTGACATCCATTTGAAATCCTGTGGCATGAGAGGAATCAAGATTATCCCAAACATTTTGCTGCACACTCCCAGGAATCCACTGAATACCTTGAGACAAACACGATGCTTCTTCACCCACAAAATTTCAAGCTTACTACAGACTTTATGTTTTTAAGAAAGGTGAGCACTGGTCTTGACTGTTCTGTTGGGTCCTTTCAATCAGACCAAGGTTCCTCAACTATTTCAATATTAACATTTACTGTGGACCTACACACACCTCATGGAACTGTAAAGAATAATCCAAACTAGATTTATGTCCTCTAATATCCTAATATTCATGTAGTACTTGTATAAAAGACAGGGCTACTGGAGCTTTGAGGAAGGTAAACATGAAGTACTCCTTTTCCAACTGCTTTGTTTTTTCCTGCAAGATGGAGTTCACTGTTTTGAACATTTCAGCCCCTAATTAAGCTCCCTGCAAGCTAAACAGCACTATTTCCTCACTAATGTTCCCCTCTTTTCTCGGGGATCCCTTATTTCTGTCAATTAGCATCAGTTCGCTCAAAAGGGAGGGCACAGCATGAGCTCCAGCTCAAGTCAGAACTTCACTCAGTAATGTTTCCAAGTTTAGTTTCCAAAAAGGTTCAAACCTCTTTACTGCAGGGACATACCTAATACACCATTCAGTGGACACAACCACACTTGTTTTTTTAAGCCTACTCTTCCCCATATATAAAACTGAGCAATTCATTAAAAAAAAATACAAGGAAATACGTAAAGCTCCGAGTCTGGGTTGCTCCTTTCAGTGACACACTGGCTGGTGTTCCAAGGAAAGGCCCTGAGAGTGTTTGCAAAGAAGGAAGGTTTACTAAACCATTTACATGGGCACAAAGGTTCTCGAGACCTTTCCACAAGTAACTGAGAATATCCTGGAGAGCTCCAGCCTGCCTCAGGCAGCCTCACATGCTGCCAGTCTCTTGAAGCATCCCCTGGCTGCTGGGGCAGGAGGCAAAGGGGGAACGTGTCCAAGAAATAGAGTAGGTCATGGATGAGCAGTGTTTGCCTACCTGTGATTCCTTTACTCCAGCACTTCTTCCACGTGATAAACAGGAACCGGTGTCCCACACAAAAGGTGTTCACTGCTTTCCACAGCAAACTGCTCCTCCTGCCTGGCAGATTTCCTTACATTCAGATGAATTAGCTGTCTGTCCATGACTAATGCCCTCTGCATCCCAAGCTGCTGCTAACAGTTACACCCCATAAATACATTTACAAGTAGGAAGCAGAGCTTTGCAGAAAGCCATCTACAACCCACTAAGAGTGATAAATTGCAGTAATAAAAGCTTGGCTCTAGCATCAAATTAGATCCTTACTTGTACACCAAATATAGTGTTTGGAGAACATGCCTCAGAACATGGATGGCTTCCCAAAATGCTGATCAGTGCTTTTGGAAACCGATGCTTAATGAATGACTAAAGCAAATCTAGTCATGCAACCTAAGAAATCGCATCAGGGCTTTTCTAAAGGAAGAAAAAAAAGACTTAACTGAAGAGCTTAAGACAGTCTTCAATCCTTTTAAACACAATAAAAAGCACCATCTCTTAATGTGCTTAGGGAGGAGGCAGTTAAAGGAGAAATTTAACAAAATTTTCATGGGGAAAGAGTCACTTTAGCACTTTGTAAAAGGCTGCCCTTTACTGTAACCCCCACGCAAAACAGGCTGAGGATAGGAACGTGGCAAAGGACAAATACTTGGCAACTTCCCAACAGAAAATCTCAAACAGAGACGGAAGATTACACTTACACTTGGATTAATAGCCAAATTGGGATCTGGATCCAGGAACTAATAATCATTAGAGGCAAGAAATGACACAGAGAACAACAGGAAGAAGGAATGGATAGGAGGCAGCAATGAATAATCTAACAGCCTTCCAAAAATACACTGCATTATCTCACCCCCAAGTATTTCTTACACAACCCCCACATTTAAAAAAGTCCCGTGTGCGCCATGTGTAACCATATTCAGGAAAATTTGCTTATCTCTTCCAAAATATCTTATCAGGAAAACCCACCAGTTTGAAGCATCTGAAAGGGAATGGCTGCTCCTACATAGACAGGAGCACATTTCTTTTGAAAATTTTTAAGCTTAAGCATTTGACAGTTGAGCCCAAAGTCAGCCTAATTGTTCTATGAATTTAAATATTCAGACTTTTACTCTTTTATTTTTTCCACTCCCACTGCAGCAAGAAATTTTAAGAAGAGCTGTCAATCACAAAAGTTAATGATAGGACATTAGAGAAGCTGTTTTTCCTAAAAGGTACACCTCAGCATTTGAAAAAGCACTATTTTGTGGCAACAAAGTAAAACACAAAGTAATGCCATTTTCATTCCTGGATGTGGAACACTGAGCAAGTCCCTAAAACAATTAATCCATTCAAGCAAAACCAGGACTGTGCTACTGACTTGGGAAAAATACAATTAAAGTACCAGCTACCAAAACAAAATATAGGTTATTTCATAAAGGTCAAATTAGAGAGCCCACCAAATCATTATTTGGGTTGAAATGATTTCCGTATCAAAACTCAGTTGTCTCAATTTTTAGCAAAAGAGGAATTTACGAAAGCTTACCTAAGCTCATTTGTTCAGTTTGTCATAAAGAAAGGAATTAGACTTGTGATAAAGACAACAAATCCAGGCATTATGAGTCCTTATCTGCAAGATGTCCTCCTTCAAGTGAGGAAGGGATTAAGATTTTGTACATCAGTATCTCAGGGACACAAACAATTAACTCCAGAGGCAAATGACCACACCGAAAGATGAAGTGATGCAAGGACAGACTACAACAACAACAACAACAAACAAGTAAACCTCAACTAAAACTCAAGTGAAACATAAGCTGGATCTCTTCAGGTATGCAAGAATACCAAAAGGAATGGATTCCTGCCAAGGATCAGCTGTGAACTGGAGAAGGAAGAGAGGGTAAACAAGGTAGAAGTGTCCTCACACACCAGAAAAATGCCAGAAGCAAAGCTGGGACAAGAAGGTCCCAGCTGGACTTCAGGGGGGAAAAAAAAGACCCAAGAAGAGTGAGTGAATTTGCTTCCATGAACTGCTTTTAAAAGTATTAAAATACATTTGCCAGGCAAAAACTACTGTTACCTTCATGAATTCTCAGGGTGGGACTGGCACACAAAATTACCATCTCCTCCTCATGAACTGACTGACTGCTGTCTCAGGCTATGGATTTGAAACGGGCAGCAAAGCCTTGAGTCAAACAGAGATGCTTGAGATGCACCACACTTTTTATCTAAGCTCACTGAGAAATTAGAAGTTATTTCAAACTTACTCTCCAGGAACCAATTTAAGCTGCATGGATACATGCAAATCCTCAGCTCTCATGCCCTTCTTTCACATCCCCTCCTCAAAATACAGACCCAAGCAGCAGTGGCCTGGGAAAGCATCTGGGAGATCCCTATACAGAGATAACAAAGCAAAGCACTGGATCCTCACAATCCCACATCATGAAATGCAAAGGCTAGAGAAATTTTTCCAAATCTGTGAAAAGCAATAGTTATACTCAGTTCTAGCTGAAAACAGATTTTCTAGCAGCTGAATTTATAACCCACAGTCTCCTTGTGTATTAAAAAGGAGGGAAAAAAAAAAAAAAAAGGACCAAAAGCCAAACAGCAAGTTCATTGTAGCTCAACTCCAATAGGAAGTGGCTTAGTTTACAAATGCTAAAAGCATCGCAAAGCACATCCTGCGGTTTAGGCTGATTTGTGGGTCAGAGGCTTATTGTTAGCTCTGGCAGCCAGATCTGCCTTATTGCTTAGGAGGGAGGACTTAAAGTGGCCAAATTTAATGCAGTTATTTACTTCTCTAAAATAAACAAGCAGCTTCATTCTGTCAGCCTCTTGCAACCCTCAAGCCACCCACTGCCTGGCAGACAAATGCTTCTAATATTTTATCTTTTTTCAAACAAGATAAAAAAGAGTGTGTATGTCTCAGGACAGCATGAGATGAAAATGTGATCCCATGGCTGTTGCCACAAAGCCCCGTCGGAAAAGTAAAAGGTGACAAAGGCATTTGATAAAGACAAAAATCCCAGCCACTCTCTAGCACACAAATCACCCCCAAAACTGATCCTTGTTCCACTACTCCTCCCTGCAATTAGCTAATGGCATTGGCTCACTTATGCTGCAAACACAGAGGGAAGGACAAACAAGGGAAAACAATCGTGGCATAAAAACAAACAATTAGGAAGCAATTAAGACCGGACATCACTGCAGATGTAGTAAACACAACTTTCACACTGAACAATGCCTTTCTTCCTATGCTTTTTTTCCATTCCCAACGAATGTTTCTATCTGAGTAGGAGCTATCTAACAACATTTAGAAGCATAGCTCATTTCACCTACTACGTGTTCCCAAAACACAGCAGCAGGGGCAAACTTTGTTTTACCAAGTGCCAGGCCAAGTGCAGACATCTAACAGCCTGAACTGGTCTGCACAGCTCTGTGACTCCAAGGCAGACTCATTCTTGCAGAAACAAAAGCCAGGCAGCAGCTTCCTTGCTCCCTACCTCCAACCTCACTGATAAGGCAGCAGCACTCCATTATCTGACACCCTAAACCCCACATTTTACTTTGTTTTAAGTTCATTGTCAGAACTGATTCCATTTAAACTCCATCACTACAGAATACTTCTGCTTTCCTCAAAACTCGAAATTACTGTTACCAAGGCTTTAAAAAAAATTCTTTGGGAAGCTGGCAATAGCTTTAGTTTTCTCTCCAATTTACTTGTGTGAAAACTTGAGAGACTTCTCAATCCTGGTACTTAAAAAAAAACCCCAAAAAACAGGAACTGGACACATCACTAATGGTACCGGTCAAGCAGCTGATTTTACATGAACACATTTCTGTGTGGAGAGCCCCTGCCCTGATCCCACAGTAGCCTTATGCTCCTCAAGCTAAAACTGAAGTAAACAAATACACTGAAACACAGGAAAATATCTGGATGTTCACTGTATTTCCCATTTCTAACATTTTGCAAATGCCTACACGCTGATTTTTCCATGAGCAAATTCCAGTTTAGGAGTTGCTACTGGTCCTCTGTGGGAGTCCTTGATCAAGACGAGATAAATACATCTACAAAAGTATGGAAGGAGCACTCACAAAGCACTCAGCTGCTACACTGCCCACATTATGAAGGGAATTCCTTGGACAAGGAGCAGCAACTCGGCACCTTAGGAAGGGACAAAAACAAACAGCCCTGATGTTCTCCAAGAGTAGGAGCAGCCTGAGGAACTGGGAAGGCCACACTGCTTGTCCATCTGGAACCCATCAGCTCCAATTTTGGTATTATTCTGCAAGAGATATAAGGGGAAAAAATAGTAATGCCTCACTACACCTTCTGTACATATATTTACACATGAAGTATGACTTCAATTAAAAAAAAAAAAAACCAACAAAACAACAAACCATGTGGAGCATCAGAAGCAGCTGCCAGGCTCCACTGTGCTGTAGAACAAGGCAGAGAAGGAAGAGCACATCTTGCCCCAGTTTGGTTTACAAGTTAATTTGGCCTTCACTCACCAACACACATGCACCTAACAACAGCCACTCGCCCTCGCTCACCTCCAGCAGCTCCTCGTCCTTCCAAGACTGATCAGGCAAAAACTACTTAAATCAATCTCTTTTTAAAAAAAACCCTGTGCTGGAATCTTCAGAAAGGGATTCACTAATCCAAAGATAGGAGTTCTGTGGAGTTTTGTTTTAAAAAAAGACAATTTCAGAATTTCAGTAATAAATCTGAATAGTTTCCTTTTATAAATAAATGCTTTTCATCTAGCTTCCTTTTTATGTAAGTCTTGCCAGCAGAGGATAATACAAGCATGCTACCATCTGGCACGCCCACCAGAACTATCTTTAATTTTTTTCCTTGGCGAGGTAAGCTAAAGTACCTGCAACTATGCTGTAATTTCCTTTTAGAGAGAACTTACCAAGCAGTGTTTTTTTTGGAAGTGGAGGTATTTTCTAGTCCAATTCCCATTTTTAAATCACTTTTAAAGATTCAGGATAAGCTATTCAACCACTGGAGAGGTTTACAAAGTCCTTTCAGAAAGGAAGGAACAGATCAGACAGAGAAAACCGCAGCGCTGAAAATAACAATTGCTGTCAAAACCGAGTTGTATTAATTCAGTGACTCGCCTCACAAGACAGTCTTTTTATAGTGTTCCCCATAAGCAGAGAGGACAATGGTTCCCCTTAATTTTATTTTCTCCCCCACGTAACTGGCCCTAGCAACAGAGAAGAATAGCCACGGATTTGTCAGTGGACAAGGCCCGCGCAAGGGGGGCCCCACACAGGCCGTGTTATCCAAGCACAATCCCCTGTTATTTGACAACATGGAAGCCTGCGGGAGAACACAGCTTCTGGCACCGTGCTGGGTGTCAGACTGACAAGCTGCAGCCCAGTCCCTGACAATAAACCTGCACGACAGGTTCACTGCCACACGGGAAACCTTCCCGCTGCACAAGGACAATCCTCATGTGCTGCTGCCGTGTCCTCACGGCGAGCCCCAAACTGTGAGTCAGCTCACTAAAGGACAGCAGTGTCACTGAGGCAGGGACAACAGCACGGACAAACACCGCTGCCACCTCCACACCAGCGGGGAAAAAACACTACCAAAGTTACAAGCACCATGCAAAGGTGGGGGGTTTGAAGCTCAAAATACAAGGTGGCATTATTAAACCTGCAGACATCCATGCACTATCTTGGAATAACTCTTATCAAGCTAAAATTCAAGTGTAACAAATTCAAGTCACAAAAAAGGTGATGCTAACTTCCTGGATCCCTAAAAAAAAAAGCCAACCAACCAAAAAAAGCCACCAAAACTCCATGTCAGCAACACAAAGTTTCCCTGGTCGCCTTGAGGCCTAGCAGGCTTTTTTTTTTTTTTTTTAACCCATTTCCAGACTGCAGATGAGCAAAGTAAGAGCCATCTCCAGCACTCTGCCAACAACGGCTGAGGCAGCTTTGCCAACATTTCTAGCTTTACCGTGTACTAATTCCAGTTTCCATTTCTATATTTCATCCAGAAGGATCACTTTGAACAATGGAGGTGGGGGTAAAAGTTTGCTTTCCTAGGTTTCAGAAGTATCTGAAAAAATAAACAAGCACCTCATTATTGCCTGTGACAGAGGACGGAGGGTTCCATGCTTTTCCATTCCCACTTCACCAAACGCCACGGAGAGGGAGGCTCTCTAATTTGCAAACCAGACTCCCAGGACGCTCGAAATCCTGTCCCCCCTTCTCCACCGTGGCAGCTGAGAATTACGAAGCAGGGGGACAGCTGGACTTCTCATTAGGAGCACCGCGCCTCCATCCACGGACAATCATCTGCACCCACCTCCCTTTCAGAATCCCTGCGGGGACACGGAGCACGACAGGCCAACGGGCCGGGCACGGCAGAGTTAAAAGATAAATACCAAGGGAGGGACTGAGGAGGAAGCCAGCGCCAGGGTTATTTGTCTCCATGAGAACACAACTTACTAAACACTCCAGCTCTGAGATAAAGTCTCTTCTCTAAGCCCAGGTCACGTTTACATCTGCTGGTTATCAACGTAAGCCTCTAAGAACTGTCAGATATTCCAGCAGCAGCAATCCCGCGAGCTGCTCGCACGGAGCGCGGAGTGCGCGGAAACAAGGCCCCGATGGAGCTCGGCTCTTCCAGGGTGCCTTTTTCAGCTGCCTCCATCGCCCTTCTTTCCCTAGAGCGCATCTTCGCCGTAACTAATAGGTCACTCAACCGGTTTATGTTAATTGTCACAAGTACCTCGTCTTTGTTTCCAAGGGGAGGGACCAAAGTTCATTTGGTTCTTGCCACGAAGCAAAATTTCAAGAAGTGGGACTCTGCGCGCACCTAAATCGCCACCGACTCCCGAGGGAGCTTCTTGCTGCCGC
This sequence comes from Acrocephalus scirpaceus scirpaceus, assembly GCA_910950805.1. NCBI lineage: Eukaryota > Metazoa > Chordata > Aves > Passeriformes > Sylviidae > Acrocephalus > Acrocephalus scirpaceus. The sequence goes on along the minus strand of OU383778.1, from coordinate 63,286,607 downwards.
AGTAAAGCCTGGCCAGGTCCTCAGCGGGGCTCCGGCCGCCGGGGAGCCCCACCTGTCCCATCACCTGCACCGGGGCTCACTTTCACACGCCAGCTCCTAGCTCAGCTGCGGCACACAACTCTACAGCAGCAACCTGTGCCCGCCAGAAATGAGAAACCCGCATGAAAATATCATAAAAGCTCGGGGAGACCCCTCGGGTGGGTGTCTGACCCCGACCCCGCTCTCGCCTACCCGGCGACACTCCTTCGCCGGGCAGCACGGCACTCACCAGGGAGGTCCCCTGGGCTGGTGATCCGTGGCTGTCTCCAAACTCATATCCGTGAAGGGAAGCCGGGCGGGAAGGGGAAGCCCGGCTCGCCCGCCCTCCAAACGCCCTCACGGCGCGGCGGCGGCGGCGGCCTCGCCGCTCCCTGCCGGCGGAGCGTGGCGGCTGCTCCCGGGGCCGCCGGGGGGCCGGGGCACAAAGGGAGAGAGCGGGGAGCGGACAAGAGCGGGCGCCAGGCCGGCGGGGAGCGACGGGCAGCGGGCGGGCAGGCGGCGGCCGCGGCCGCTCGGCGGGCTGCCCTGCCCTGCCCGGCGGGACGGTGCAGAGCAAGAGGAGAAGACCCCCCCGCACCCCTCGGGTACTCACAACAAGAAGCTCATGGCGATGGCGGCGGAGCGGGACCGGCGGCTGCCTGGGCTCGGCGCGGCTCGCCTCCCAATGGCAGCGGCGGCGGAGGGCGGGAGGGTGCGGGGAGAGCGCCGCGGGGCGGGGACACGGCCGGCCCGGCCGCCATCGCCCCCAGCGGCCCCCGCGCCGCCGCTTCCTCCCTCACAGCTGCGGGGCTGCGGCACCTCCGCGCTCGACTCACGGCCGTGGGGCTCCCCCTCAGGAGTCCTTTCATGGCCCCGGGCACGTCCATCCCACTTGGGCGTCCCCTCACAGCCATCCCGCCGCGCCGGCCCCTCAGAGACGCCTGTGTGACTGCCCCCGGCCACCTCCATGGAAAAGGGGCTCTCCTGCCCCTCCAGAGCTCCCTTTCTCTTCAGAGACCACGATGAACCGCCCCACCCCCGACACTTCCCTGGAAACGGGCACCCCCTGCCCCTCCAGAAGCCCCCCTTCACATCTCGGGTCTCACCTTTGCCAGGACAAAGGGGCCACAGGTCACCACCACCACCACCAGAAAAAGAAAAGAATGGTATTAACGGCGTTGCTGCCCTCCTCACTGAACTCTTTTTTACAGAAACATGACAAAAGGGATTCTACTATTTCTTAATATTTGATTTGTTAGCAATTTCTAACTGAGCTGGTGGGGACAGGCAGTGGGCAAAGGAGAGCACCCGTCAGGTGACACTATGGGCAGCTGAGGTGAAAAAACTGAGGTAAAAAATGCAGTTTTTAAAATAAACTCTTGGCAGGCAGATTTAGTCACATCCCAGTGTTCTTTATGGCAGAAATTGCAATCCCAGGGTATAATTTTCACGCAAAAATCTGTCTCTGTTTAGGTCAGTAAGAAGCCAGATTTTGGAAAGGGCGCAGGACAGACAGCACAATCCCCAGGGATTCCCTCCTGCCCCACAGGAATTTGGACATCCCAAAAACCTCCAAAACATCCAAAAACCTGATGACTTTCAGATTTATCAGGCGAATTCAGCACATCAAAACAGGCTACAATCCCACACAACACTAACTTTCCATAAGGTACATCAGGCCTTTGAGCTCCAACGCCTTAGGTGGCCACACTGACAGTCATCTGCTTCCCTCACACTTTTAAAAGCTGAAACTGCATTTTCCACTCTCTGTCCTTCAGACTAAGTCAAAATGCCAGGTCAGTGCATTTCTAAGTAAATTAAAATTACACTACTGTTTTTAAGACACTCTTAAAATCCAGTGTTTTACTGGGTAGCAATGGTGTAATTAAAAAGCATTGCCGCAGCGTTTGCAATTCTCTGTTTGGCTGTATTAGCCAAAGCATGGAACCGGTCTTGGGGCACTTTGTAACAGATGCTGTCAGACTAAGTTTGCCACGTAAATCGAACAGAAATACATCACTGATCTTTCTGGCACATTCCTGTTGGGGCACGAACAACCTCCATTCCCTGTTCCCACCCATACACTTCCTTCTACCCGCAGAAGGTTTTATTTTAGCAGCAAGTTAAAACTGAATGTTGGTTACTGCAGTAGGAAACACTTGGCCAGGAGAGACGCTTATGTAACGTGCAGGCTTTATGTCTCACATTAATATTGGGCTGCTGGGATGGCTGAGGGTCACATGAAGGGCTCTCCTCAGCCGCCGCCGACCCGAGGGGCTGGCAGGGAGCTGCAGCCTTACGCAAGGGCTGACCCGGTCCGCTGCTCCGGGAGAGGCACGGCCCGCGCTCCCCTGGCCTCGCCTCTGTCATCTCCGTTTATCCAGTGCTCTGCAGAGCCTGAAGAATTCCTCTGGAAGGGCCTCCGGCTGGCAAAGTGCTTCAGTCCTGAGCTGAAATTCTCAGCTTTCAAGCACAGCTCGGTAAACACGGAACATTCCAGCAGAAAGGAGAAGGAAAAAAAGAAAGGGGGAAAAAAAAAAAAAAAAAAAAAAAAAAAAGAGAGATCACAAAACTTAACATGTATATAGGATCAAGAACACAAAAAAGGGAAACAACATTTTGTTTTGAAAGATATCACAGCGTGTAAATAATTTTAGAAAATACCACAAGTGAACAGAACATCAATTTTTCTTGACAGCAGATAACACAGAGGGATAAGGAATGTTTCCCAGTATAAGATAAGCACTGCTTTTAGTATCACCAGGAAATCAGAAAATCCCAGATTTTCTGATCATCATTTTTAGTCTGATCAGACTAAAGAATAGCTGGTATCGATTATTCTCAACAACTTGTTTAACATTATTTAAGAAAAAGGCATCCTCCCATGTAGATAAATTCTCCAAGGCACATAAATTCTTGGTCCACAGCAATATGGAGGCATCTCCTGAGATTTGCTGTTTCAAACAGAGGCAGATTCCCTCTCCTAAGCCCTCTTCATTCAAGAGCAGTCCTGTCGAGTGAGTAAATGCAATTTCTCTTGTCCTAGGATGATCTTTATATTCTACCATAGGTGCAGAGGCTCTGATTCATCATGTAACTAAGGAAGCTCTGAGAGTCCATGGAAACTTCTGTGCCAACGGTTGCCCAACAACACGGTGCCCTCCAAAAGTAACTCTCACAAACCTGACAAGCTGCCAGACAAGCAGCAGTGGGTGTTTTTTCCTGTACTTGGGAAGCAAGCAAATCAAAGGAAAAATGGGTGGAAGATGTGCATCCCTTCCAGAGACTCTTCCTTGCACCCTGCTTGGGTCACAGGAGAAGAATGCCCCTAACATTCCCTCAGTCCCTAAGATTTAGGGATCTGCTTATTCAGTTAAACTGAAAGCACAAAAGCCAATCTAGATATAGATAAGTGCTCAAGATGAATTCCTGTAGTTATCTAAATTTTTTTTTCTCCTATAACATTTTCTTGCTTATTTAAAGAAGACTTTGAAGAGAAACCTGGCAAGTAGGCTATGAAAGACTGGAATGTGAACCACTTGGGCACTGAGGTCAACATTCCTTTGAAAATGTTCATAATATGTGATTTACCTTGAAAACTCAGAAGGGTTGAGAGTGCTCTTGTCAAGAGGATGTGCTATTCTCAGGGTTATGGTCTGTCATGTGAAAGTTTGTTACAAGGAATAATTTACAAAAGCATCAGCCAGCAACAAGAGGGTGACATAAAGTATCTTGTTCACATTTTCAAAATGGTGATAAGAAACATTCAAGGCTTCTGATAAATGACTGTGTTGGCAGCACAACAGGATGAAAGATTTGTGCTGAAAAACCCAAGATTGTCTTTTGGGTTTGACAGTCTGCAGTGGCTTGAAATTGCAACTCTTACTTGGCGATCCCCAGGCTACAGGTACAGGGTGCTGGAAAAGACAGGAGTACCTTGGATGTCATGGCTCTTGGATCTTCCTGATGCTGGGGTCCTGCTTGGCCTGGCCCAGCCCACCCTCCTCCTGAACAGCTGCTTGGATACCTACCTGAATACTCTGGAGCTCAGCCTCCACAGCCGCTCCCTGGGTTCCTCCACCGTGGGGGTTTGGGATTTCAGCTTGCCTTTCCCTACTCATTTTGCTTCATTCTAAAAAATTCTTTCTGGCTTCAGCATGACCTATCTCGCCCATGTGGGCACTTGGTGGAATTCGGTGCCAGGTCTTTCCCCCTTATCCCTTCTGGATGCAGCAATGACAGGAGGACTCTCTTCCCAGACCACCTGGAAGGGGAATATTCTTCATCAACAGGTTCAGCCGGTGCTGCTGCTGAGATCTTCAAGCAGGGATGGGAGTGAGGGGGAGAAAATCATCTCTTTTGGAAAATCAGTCTCCAGGGAAGGGGTGTAAAAGGCTCGTCAGTGATGAAGCCACACTTAAGGCTTTGTATTGCAAGAAGCCCCCTGTGTCTTGGGCTCATCCCCACAGTGTGGGCAGCAGCGATGGGGTGGGGGGGATTCCTCCCCTCTGCCCTGCTTAGGTGAGACCCCACCTGGAATGCTGCATCCAGTCCTGAGGTGCTCAGCACTGAAAGGACATTGACCTGTTGAAGCAAGTCCAGAGGAGGCCACCAAGGTTATCAGAGGGAGGGAGAACCTCTGCTTTGAGGAAAAGCTAGGAGAATTAGGATGTTTTCACCCTGGGAAAGAAAAGCTTCAGGGTGACCCAACTGCAGCCTTCCAGTGCCCTGAAGGGAGCCTGCAAGAAAGATGGAGACTACTTACAAGGGCCTGGACTGACAGGACAAGGGGGCATGGCTTCACACTGGATGAAGGCAGGGTTAGATGGGATGCTGGGAAGAATTTCTTCCCTGTGAGGCCCTAGCACAGGTTGCCCAGAAAAACTGTGGCTGACCCATCCCTGGAAGTGTTCGTGTCCAGGATGGACGGGACTTGGAGGAAGCTGGTCTAGTGGTAGTTGTCCCTGCACATCGCGGGGGGTGGAACGGGATGATCTTCAAGTTCCGTTCCAGCCCAGGCCATGCTGAGGCACGGCTCTGTGACAGGAAAAGCCAGCAGCGACAACCGCGAATGCCCACCCCGTCCCGGGGAGCCGCAGCGCTGGCGGAGCAGCGAGCACCCCCCAAGCCAGAAGGCGGCCGGTGGTGCCCGGGAAGCGCTTCCCGCGCGGCGCCTGCCGGGAGGGAGGGAGGGGAGGAAGGAAGGATGGGAGGTGGGTCGCGGGGGCGGAGCCGCGATCTCCGGCATGGCCGTGGTCGCCGCCGCCGCCCGCCGCGCTCTGTCCGCGCTGCTGCTGGGCCGGGGCCCGGCGCTGCCGCCCGCGCTGCGCCTGCCCCGGCCCGCCCCGGCCCTGGCCTCGGCCCTGGAGCTGGCCCCACTCCGCGCCGCCCGCCGCGCATACAGCCAGGTACGCGAAGAGGGCGGGCACCGACCCCCGCGGGAAACCGCGGCCTCCCGCTTCTCACCCGGGTCTTTTCTCTGTGTCCGTCACAGGCCACAGATGTCCCGTCCCACGAAGGTCGCCTCTCCGAGCAAAAGCCCGCCTCGCCCAAGGCGGAAAGCGACACTGTCTACCTCGTCAGGGCACAAGGATTCCCGTTCTCGTGCACCGAGGAAGATGTCCTTACCTTCTTTGATAGTATGGGTGTTCGTTTTCCTGCCTAATGTTCTGCATGCCGGTATTGAGCCCGTTACTTCGTGACTACTTAAAAGAAGGAAAATTTAGAGATAGTTAGCCAGAGAAAGATGAGGTCTCATTATTACTGCAAAATTATTCACAACTGACACACGTAAAGGGAATAATCGACATCCAAACTGCTGGACACTGACACTGAAGCTCATCTTATAGTTTCTCGAATTTAATTGGACCGGTCTTTCCTTCTTAATCAGTGTCTCCACAACAAAGCCAATCCAATTCAATGATGCTCTTACAGGCCATTAGGCTGGCTCAAACTCCGCTCTTTTAAGAAACTGAGGTTTTTACTAATCAGTTTAAACTGCAATGTTGTTTTCTGATCCTAATTCATAGCTTTTACATCCTTTGTAGGGCTGATCCTCCTACTGTCATACGATGCTGCACACTCCCAGGGGCCAGATACAAGTTTTAAAATTACTTGCTACTTACTTACAAACTAAAGCAAGTCAGTTTGACTTAGGCTTCATGTTAGAAATGCGAATGTTCTACCCTTTGTTCTGCAGTGCTGAGGGGATGAGCCCTGGGCACTGTAGTCAGGACACAGAGATCCCTGTGTCTGATGCAGTCCTGTATGTTCCTGTGTTGTGTGTCCCTTGGTTTCCAGGCTGTAGAATTCGGAACGGTGAGAATGGGATACACTTCCTCTTAAACAGGGATGGGAGGCGCAGGGGGGATGCCTTGATCGAGCTGGAGTCCAAAGCAGATCCAGAGAGCCCTGGAAAAGCACCTGAGGTACATGGGCCCACGCTACGTGAAAGGTGGGTTTGGAACAGCAGGAGTGAAATTCCCCAGGGAATGAGAACTTGATTAGTGAAGAGGCGCAGGGGTGGACTGAGCAGCAGTTCAGTCAGCGAGGCACCACTGGGCCAAAATGTCCCAGGCTGGCCAGGGAAAGCAGAGGGACAGGACCACAGAGCGTGGAGTGGGGGAGGAAACAGGATGGAGCTTTGCAGGGGGCACAAGCTGCCTAAGCAGAGTGCCTGCAGAGCGCTGCCTTCCAGTGCCATGTGGGGAAACGCTCCATGCCCGCGTTCCTTGCAGTTTTTGAGGTGCATGACAGCGATGTGGAGGGCTTGCTGCAGAGCCTGCGGGACGAGACACAGGCCATGAACGATGGAGTTGTGCTGCTCCGAGGCCTCCCCTTCACCTCCACCGAGGAGGACATTGCTGATTTCTTCTCAGGTAACTCAGCCTGGGCCATGCTCTTCCTTTACTGGGCATTCACTTCCTTAAGTTGACGCTGTTGTTCCTCAAGGGATGAGGCAAAGCACTTCAACCTCAAACACCTTAAACACCACAAGGAGTTGCTGTTCCCCAGAAGTGACATGGGCTTTCTGAGCCCTGCAGTTTCCCTGCCCCTCTGACCTTGTGCAGGTCTAACCCAGGATCAGTACATTCAGATTTGGGGCCTGGAAAGCAAAGGAAGGGGACCAGATGTTGTGATCTGCAGTTGGATTGCTACCAGTGCATAATTTGGCAAACTTGAGAAGGAAAAAGGCTTGAGTGATAGTTAAGTACAGGAATGCAATGTGGGTGTTCCCATCTGTGACATCAGGATGGGTAGGTCACATATGCCACTTGAATCTTGTCCCATGCTCAGTGCTGGAGCAGTCCGGGTCCGGCTCCCCAAGATGACGTTCTTACAGCACAAAAAGTGAAATTCACTGAATCTAACTTAAGTTTTAAAAAATTCAGGAAAAAAATACCATAATAAGAGAAAATTTCAAGAACATTTGTGCTCTGGATCTAATTGTCCAGAACCTGGATTCATTTATGGGAAGTCTCAATTGATTCCTTTTTGAATTAAGTCTTCTGAGAAAACTGCCTTAAAGCAAAAAATTGGAATTTAAAAAACTCCAATTAGGCCAGCACAAGCAATTATTTCACAACTATTTAGCTGCCCAGTTAGCTTGTCAAAAAAGAGAAGAATAAGGGAAAAAAAAAAAGTCTTTCTGAGCTATAGCACAATTTTCCACCACAATCAATGCCTTTTTCTCCCTTGCCATCTCTAGGTTTGAAAATAACAGACATAGCTTTCCTCTACCGGGGAGACAGAAGAACAGGAGAAGCTTTTGTGCAGTTTGTGACTCCTGAAATGGCGGCTAAGGCCCTGCTACGGCATAGGGAATATATGGGAAATAGGTAGGTACTTCCCTGGAGTTCAGGGGCTAGAAGAACATGGTGTGAAGCTCCTGTGGGACTTGGAGCTTCCTGCCAGGTTAAACAGCTCATCTCACACTCACAGAGCAGTTAAGGGGGGCAGAGGCACCTGCAGCACTCATAGTTTGGGAGACTTTGAGGCCCCTCAAAAAGTCCTGTTTTTCAGGTATTCCTGAAGACATTCTCATCCCAGTGAAAAGGGGTGACAGCGTCCAGAGGGGGGAACACTAGATAGATGTAGTCTGTCCGAAGCCTCAGTGCACAGGGATTCTATGCCTCCTTCAGACGTGATCCTGCCAGGTTTCTAGCATGTTCCTCCATGCTTTGGGTAATTTTGGCAGCTGTCCTCCTGCCCTTGAGCCCAGTGCCTGGCACAGCTGGTGCTTCCTCTCAAGGAGTACCTGTTTGAAGCATGGCTGACCTGGCTTGAGTTCATTCCCAGCAGGGACTGCTGGCCAGCACTGCACCATCTCCCACATCCCCTTTGGGAATTACACCATTTTACTCCAGAGCACTGAGCCCACATGCTTACCTCACAAGAGCCTCTTTTCCCCTCAAACAGAAGCACAAGGCCACCTTTTCCCAGAGTCTATAAGATCATTTAGGTTAGAAAAAGCCTTTAAGATCGTTGTGTCCAACTGTTAACCTAAACACTGCCCAGCCTGATCCCAAACCTGTCTGTAAGCACCACATCTACACAGCTTTTAAATACCTCCAGAGCTGTGATCAGAAAAGAAAACCCAAACAACCAAGGCTGCTTTCCCCTGCTGAGTTTTCTGACTTCAATAATCTATAAAACTTTACCTGCACCCCACAGAATAAAAGAGCTTTCCAAACCTTACCTCTCCTCCTGCACACCAACCTCCTTCCTTTTATTTCCTTACTTCCTGTTTCCAGGCTGCATTTCTTTGTGTTGGTCAACCTCCCCATTCATACTAAAAGCAAACAGCTGCTCCACAGGCAGAATTCGATTAATTAATTAATTGAATTAATAGGACTCCCCTCCTCTCGAGTAGAGCTTAATTCCAAGTCTGCTGTTAATTTTTTTTTGTCACAATACGAGCTAAGCTGACTCATCCATCTGGCTCAGACACCTCCATTTCCATGTGATTAGCCAAGAAATGAAGGGAGGGGTTTTCAAAATTGCTGGCAGCTTGCTCCCATTCATTCTTCCTGGTTTTATCCAGAACTGGCTTCCAGCAGTGCCCAGTGCTAAGTGGGGACTTGGGGGCCTGAGCTGTCAGTCTGTATACAGGGTTACTTCCCTTACATTGGCTGCTCCCTTCAGGAAGGGTGGAAGGCCCCCTCCCTTGGATGTTTATATTTCCTTTTCATCACACCGTTCCTTCAGTGCTCTGGGAAATTCCTGATTTAACACTGATAGTGAAATCCCGTTAATTTCATAGGCATATGGAAAATCTTAGGGCTCCACTGAAGTATTTCCTGTGACCGTGTGCATCTTGTGGGTCTGCTTGTTCTGGGACCTGTTTTGGGCTGGGTAGGGTGTTAAATTTGGGGTTTGTAGAAACCAGTGCAGAAGTGCAGTGAGGGAAAAACAGCCTCAAAGAGAACTGTGCCTGTGACATGAATTGATTCTTCAGCGCCTTGGCAGGCCATGGCAGGGCTCTCACCCCCAGTACCTGAGCAGAGCCGAGGCAGGACAGCTGGAAGGTGCTTTCTCCAAGCCCTGAGTGCTGGGTGTGCAACGTGCTCTTTCTTTTTGGGCTCCAGATACATAGAAGTGTACGTGAGCAGAAAGCACCACATGCAAAGGCACATGCCCTACAGCAAGCAGGTGATGGCCTATTCCAAAATGAGAAGAGAGTATGAATCCATCTCTGAAGACAGGGGCTGGAGAGACACTGGAGGCTCCTATGCCGAAGGAGAAGTCAGTGAGTCCCTCCCTGTCACGAGTGTTCCTTGAGGCCCCTTTGTGTCACCCCACATGCCCACGGCTTTCTCATGAGGGAAGGGGGCACTGCAAGCACAAGTGATGGTTTTTCCCTCTATTCCACAGAATTGCACAGGGAAGAAACAGAAAGCTCCAGGAACATTTTAGAGTCTGAGAACGCCTCATCACCACCACAGCACTTTGTCCACATGAGGGGTTTTCCTTCCCAAGCTAGTGCCCAGGACATAATAAATGTGAGTAACAGGCTACAGATTAAGAGTGGTTCTGTCAGTACCCGTGCAAACCCTCAGTTAATTGTTACAGCTGCAGGAATTGCAGGCTTTTAATTAATTGGTGTCTGTTAGTCCTCACTGCCATGTGGCTTTGGACAGCTGTGGCCTCAGGCACAACAGAGATCTGCTCCTCTCCATGAATAAGAAGGAAGTAAGGCTTGCTGGGATGTGTTAATATCCATCACTAGGCTTGAGGAGCCATTGAGAATCTAAAGCAAGATTTCAGAGTAGCTGACTGCACAGAAACGTTAACAGAGTGTACCTGGGGCTGCACTGATGTGTACAGAACACGGATGCTGTGTGAGGATTTTTGTTCCTGGCAGGAGTTTCTATGCCAGGAGCTCACAGGGTGGGACAGGTGACTGGAGAGTGCCTCAGCTTTACCCAGTTGGATCAGGGAGCCGCTCAGGAGCTCAGACCCTCCCATGGATTGGCAGGGTTTTGGAGTAAAAGCATTGAGTTCCTGGGAAATAGGGTGCATGACTGTTGTTTCTTTCTCACCAAACTCACTCCTGCTTTTCAGTTTTTTGCTCCGCTGAGGCCCACAAGGATCTTGGTGGAATATAACTCCCATGGAGATGCCACAGGAGAGGCAGATGTGCACTTCGAGAGCCACAAGGACGCAGTCGCAGCGATGGCCAAGGAGGGGTCACAGATGGGTAAGTCAGAAAAAAGAGAGGGGACTACAACCCTGGGACTGAGACTTCAGGGGGTTTGGCACAGCTCATCCCGCTACTGTTGCACCCTGTGCAGAGGGATCACTTGAGTGTAGCTTTCCAAGTTGTGATGTGCCCTGGCTTTGCAGAGAAAAAAAAAAACCACCATGCAACACATGCAAGTGTCTGACCTCAGCCCACCTCTTTTCCATTCTCCAGAGTGCTGTGCCATTGAGTTGTTCCTGAACGAACATCCAAAGGGAAAGGAGAACTGCTAGTGACAGCGGTACAGGCGCAGGTTTGGTAAGCACATCCATCTCTCTCCTTCCTGCTCTCTTTGTAGCAATGTTTGCCCTTGGCTCACAATCTGTGGCATTCCAACCAGCCCAAAGGGTAAAACATAAGAGGGGCTGAAGGGAACCACCCCCTGGCCTGACCCAAGTGTCTAGCCTAGATCCCACAGCCTCCACCTCCGGATTCCACAGTCCTGTGCCAGTCCTGCAGCACAGAGGCAGCATGGAAAGTTCTGATGGGGTTAAATTCCCTGGCAAGGAGAGGGAACATGGCTCAACATTTCCCATAGATGTGGCTTAATAGTAACTAGTCTTGGATGGGGTGTGACCATGAAAGATGGTGGACAGCTTGTTCCATGAATTCTCAGGAAGTGGGGGGTGGTGGTCACTGCTCCCCACTGCAGCAGGGGGGGCACCGCACCCATCCTGGGTTTGTAATCCAGGCCAGGGATAAGTCCTTGGGGCAGGTTCAGATGTGCAGTCTGACCTCATACCTGCATCCCACGCTTCCTTGGCAGCTCCCTTCTGCTGGTGCCTGTGCTGGGGGAATTAAAGACCCGCACCCCGTGTGCCTGTGCTGCAGCCACACCTGAGCATGGCCCACCGGGGGTCTGTGGTATTTTACTATTGCCAAACTATTTCATTCTAATAGAGGATTAACTGGGAATAAAATGCAGTGGGCATTGGAGAAAAAAAGGAGTAAGCCACAGTGAGGGAGGGAGTGATTTTTGTTTTTCCTCTTCCTTGTTTTCAGGCCAAGCCAACACATTCTGTGGGTATGAGCATGAAGATCAGGTCCAAGAGTCACCACTCAGTGAGGACAAGCTAAGATTAGTTCAGCAATGTGTAAGAGCTTGTAATAAATGTGATGGGCTGTGGGGAGTTGCAGCAGCAGCAGCTGCAGTGGGAACGGCCAAGGCTGCAGAGTGGAGCAGTCCTGGGCTCCAGGTACATCAGGCTGCATTAATAAAACACCAGGATTGCCATTTAACACCGGAGTTAAGTCCTCACACAGGTGCATACTGTTGCTCTGAATCCTTTCATACTTCCAGCCCAAGAGGAACTCAGGAGGCAGGATATTGATGATCAAGTTTTTTTATTGTGTGGAACAAAATTAACATAAGAAACCTTGCCCCCCACTATTCCCAAGATCCAGGTGTGAGCTGACCCTGGCATCACACACAGTACCTGAGCTCAGAGGGAGCTGGCAGCCAGCATCGTCCTGCTCCCACCTTCCCAAAGGCCAGTCCCATGGCAGCCACCAGTGCTGTGCTCTGGAGGGGCTCAGCCACCTCCCTGCTCCATGGAGTTTAATCCCCCATTTCCAGTTTAATGCTCCCTCTGCAGTGCCTGGGTCTTGTTTTCTCCTCGGGTGATAGTCACACTGGGGTTGGGTGCAGGAGTTCACACTGTTGGATGTGTACAGTACATTCTCAAAACTACTGACATTAAATTCAGTGTTTTCTCCAGCCACCTCCAGTGTCTCACCCCCTTCAGGGAACTCAGGAATTCACCTGAATTCCAGGCTTTTGGTATTTCAGCACTGTTTACAACTCCTGCCATACTTGAGGGGATAACCAGCAAGGAAGTGGGTTGGGAAGCTGCCCTGGGGGGCAAAAGAACAGAGAAAGAGTAGAAGTTGGGCGGCTGAACGTGCCAAGTCCTAAAAGGATCTAGGAGAGATGATTCCTGGTACGAAGCAGTACTAACCATGTCAGTACCTCAGCCCAAGGTGGCTTTTTTCAGGTGATTCCAGCCAATCTAATGACTAGAAAATCCTCTCCAAAGAATTAACCACTACCCCTTAACAACATCTGTACAAACCCCAGTGCATTTGTCACACCAGTGCATCCCTTTTCTATGAACTACAGGACATTCTATGGTCTCAGACTGCAGGAGGTGCCAATAGGAAAAGGAGTGAACACTCCTATGACACGAGAAAGCCACCACTGCTTTCTCGACTAACAAAATTCCTTGAGGGAACAGTAACAAAGAATGATGTGGCACGAACCATGAAACCTCTCTGAACTGTCTGTGCAACTAAAATTTCTAACAGGTGAAAAGTGTTCCCATTTAGGTTTGATCCAACAAAAAGTGAAATGCCAGGTTTATTGTAACAATGTTCCGTGTGCGCAAGGTGGAGAGGTGGATCCAAGTGGCCCTAAACCTCTGTCTGATGGGGATTGGGTCCAGCCCCTAAAGCACAGAGGGGGAACAGAACATTCACAGCTTGGTTTGGGGTGTCCCTGTGCAGACTAAGCCCCTGGTCACAGCCCTGAGGCAAGCAAATGCAGGGAGGATGTGCTCACTGGTGGCCCACCTGCCCTGCTCACACCATCGCCCGGGGCTCCCAGAGTGAGCCAGCCTGTCCAGGCCAAACGGAAAAGGGGATTTCAAGTGCAGCCAGACGTGAGGAATACCAACACTCCTGTTGGGTTTTGGAGAGCCTTTGCTCAGCAGCAGCAGCGGCACACACCTATGCCACACATGTGAGGGTGAGAACACTCCCAACTTCCACATGCAGACAACAGCTCTGGTTTGGCAGGGGCTCCCAGAGTCCCGACACTGCTCAGGCACACCTTGGGGCTGCCCCATGTGACATTCCTAATGCAATTCTCCACAGCATAGGCTGATTTTGGTACAGGGAAGGGCTCAGACTGTTGTTTTAGTAACAGGAGATTCTAAACACCAAGAAGCTGCTTCCCATCTGACCTCCAAAGTACGTGGGCAAGTGTCTTCACATTCCCCCTAAACAGCTCCAGAAACACCATCAGCTACAAGTCTTGTTTGTCACCTCTATGCCACCTGTTCCCTACAAGGGGCTGCTGGAATACTGCTGGATGAGCCACTGGTGGCAGGGGTTGCACACACGCTCGGGGTTGATGCTGGATGGGAGGGGCAGCTCGTGCACCGAGCAGGCTTCACAGAAGGTGCCCCCACAGTTCTTGCAGATGTTCTGGAATGCAGTAAAAGGACAGAGAAGTCAAGGAGAGGTTCAGGTCTTAGTAGAACAACTCGGGGAAAAACAAACACTGAGCTAAAGAAGGGAAGAAGCTGTTAAGGGAGAGGAAAACAAAACCACTGAACAGGGCAGAGCAGGGAACCATCACCCCCATCAGCATTTAACTAAGTTCTACTAAGGGCAGAGGGGCCTGCAAGGGCTCATTGCTTGGCACAAGTCACCAGCAGGAATCTGTGATTCCACAACAAAAAGCAGAGGGAACTCAGTCAGCAGGTGTGAGAGATGCCAGTTCAAGTCCAGGACTTACCTTTCTTTGGCTCCGGCTGTCCTCTTCCTGGCAGAGCTGGCAGATCTGGGCATGTCCAGGCCCTGACAGCTGCTCCTAAAGTCCAAGCCAAAACCAAGACATTCTACTTGACATGGCTCCTGTGGCAGAGCTCAGCAGCAACAAGGGGGGAACTAAACTAAACTTGTTCACTGGGAACAAGCTGACAGCAGCAGAAATTCCCAGGGGACAAGACAGCACAAGGCATCCCAGTGGCACTCTGGGGGTCTGGCTGCGCTTTGCCAGGCACACACAGGAGGAGTGAATTTTGATCCAGCTGATTTACAGGAAAAGAGCACAACCACCAAGAAGGAGAAGCACCCACCTGCTCTTCCTGCCTGCCGCTGGGTGACCTGCAAAGGAACAACAGTGTCACTTGAAGCAGGCCTTCCAACCACCAGAGCCTTTAAATAAAACATCTGTGCTATCAGGGAATTCCCTCATCCTGTTTTTAAAACTCTCCCCAGATTCTTGAGTAGCACTCCTGGTTCAATGGGAAGAGCAGAAGAAAAAATTGAAAAATGCCTTCAGGAGAGCAGAAGAGAAGGAGCATGAACACAGAAAAGACAGTTGAGGTGCTACAACAAAACAGTTTGAAACTGGCTTTAAACATGGGCCTGCAGGTTTGATCCCTGCCCCTGCTGTGAAATGCAGCAATAAAGCACCACAAGACCTGTAAACCATCACTGTGACCCTCACTTGCTTAAATACTCCAGGTGAAACAGGGCAAAAAAAAAAAAATCTCAGGCCTGGAAGGTTTTTTAATACCTGGCAAAGCAGATTTGAACTGCTTTATGCTATTTTTAAGAGGATATTTTCCTGATTAACTCAATGGAGAATGCCTCTCCATTGGCACTCGAGACACTGCAGCAGAGCCCTGACAATCGGAGCACTTCCAAGGAGCTCTTCAAATGCCCATGCTAAAGCCTCAGCACTGAGCTGTGCCCAGGGGCTTTGGAAACACCTTTTAACTCCTAAAACCAAATACTAACATCCTGCAACAAGAATCCTCCTCTGTAATAATTCAGCTTGGAAACAAGTGACCTGAACCACAAATTTACACAGCCATCTTAAAATCTCACTTGAAGTCATCTTTCCCCAACAGCTTCTCTTTAGGAGGTCCAAACACCCTTCTCCTTTCCCTCACCAAAGATACTTTGGACATGAGTTCCAAAGGTCTTGCGTTTGGCTTACCAAAGATTCTTGAGTCATAAGTAAAAATAAGTAAACAGCAGATTTAGATAGAAAAAAATTCAAAGGTAAATGGGTGAGACACAGAGGTTTTCCCATCTGAAAGCACTGATGGCAAACAACAGAACCTCCTCCCCCCCTTGGAGAGCTATGGAAAGACAGCAGAGAACTCAACAAAGGGCATGAGTTTGGAAATCCTTCTTAAAAAGGGAAGTTGGACTATTCCAAACTCCCTGTTGGCACAGGAATTGGAGAAGGGAAAGCAGGACTCGAGAAAGGAGAGGCAGAGGCGAGATTAGCTTTCTTCCTTACCCGTGTGGCAGGACATTGTTCTCTCTCAGTGGTTGCTTCAGTTTAGCATTTTCTTCCTGGATTTTGAGCTTCCCATCCTGCCAAAAGGAAACACTCACCCATCAGCTGCACTAGATGAAAAC
Source organism: Acrocephalus scirpaceus scirpaceus (assembly GCA_910950805.1). NCBI lineage: Eukaryota > Metazoa > Chordata > Aves > Passeriformes > Sylviidae > Acrocephalus > Acrocephalus scirpaceus. Next base: position 63,270,688 of record OU383778.1, on the reverse strand, counting down.
TCCAGTTTCACTCCTGCCACACTGCAAGGGGAGAACTGGCACTGCTATTCTAGGATACTGCTCTGCCCCTCCTTGGCACAGAGGGGTATCCCAGAGTTTCCCCTGGGAGCAGCTCTCAGTGCTTTCCCTCTGCTGTGAACAGAGGGGACTGTGCCTCTCAGAGGTGGGCAGGAGTCCCACAACCTCCTGTTACCAGAAACACCACAGTCACCAGTTCTTATTTGCAGAGCAGAGGTTAAGAATGAGGATGGGCTGAAGAGGTTTTGTAGAAGCTGACCAGAGACAAACCTTCCCAGGCAGCAGAGAATTCTCCCCTTCTCCCTGAGATGTGGGTCACAGCTGAGCCACGAGGCCTAAAGCACTTCACTGAAATTATGTAATACTGGTCAAAAAAGACAGAACTGCCCCATTCAAGCAGACCAGGGAGAAACAAAGAACTGCAGAAGCCATCTCTGCTACTGCACAGTTCTCATTACAACTCAAACTGCCTGTTCAGAGTGTATAAAAATCTTCCCAAAGCTCCTCTGGTTGTGGCATGTGAACAACCACTGCCCAAGAAAGCTCAGTAAAAGCAAACAAGCCAAGGGAAACTGTACCTCGAACCCGAGCCAAAAACCAAGTCACATTACCTGTCTGAGCCAATTCTTTGGGCTTTTTTTGCCTTCTTGGCTGCGCTGGTGACTGTGAGACCATCTGTCTCTTTCCCGCCTTAGCTCCAGTTCTAGGTGGCTCCTGGAATACCAGGTGGAATTGTGAATAAAGGATGGTTTTGGGACACTTGGCATTGACAACTGATGCATGTTTGACCTTTTCTTCACACCCCTAACTCAAGAGCTAAAACTGCCTCTTGGAACCCGGAGTTGTCGCGCAGTGCGTTTAGCCATAATGTGTCAGGTTGAAAAATCCTCAAATCCTTTATCTAATTGCAGCACAATTTAGCATCCAACTGATGCAAAAACAGACCCCCATTTGCCTGTGTCCTCCTAAGCTCACCCATGCATACCCAGGACCTCACACCAATTACTGACCAAGGCCATTTTCTGGTTGTCAGAGCAGCATTTTAAAAAAGGAAACAAAAAGCTGGGCCAGGAAGGGAAGAAGGGACAAAAACCTCCATGCATCCAGCAGCGCTCTCAACAGAATTCATCCCAGTGACCTTGCAACAAGCCACAGACACGTCAAAGCTGCAGGAGATGCTCTTCTATTTTAAGGAAAGAGATTTGTCTGTGTCCCTGACACTGCTCAAGCAATGTGACTGCAGGGGGAAATGTGATGGCTTTTGACAAGGTCTCTGCTTGGCTTCCACCAAAAGTAAGAGCAGTTTCAAATGGGGAAAAAATCCACATCACAGTACTTTCTGTCAGGTAAGACAGCCAAAATCACTGCCCTTGCTTCAGCCCCTTCAGTGTTTGCTCCAGGCAGAGACTTGGCTCAATCCCTGCCCAGGAGCAGCGAATTGTTAATGTCAGCTTTGGATTCCCAATTATCACAGAATCACAGCAGGTTTGAGTTGGAAAGGACCTTACAGACTTATCTTGTTCCACCCTGTGCTGAGACGCCTTCCACTGGATCAAATTCCTCCAAGCCCTGCCCAGCCTGGCCTTGAACACTTCCAGGCACTGGGCATCCACAACTATTCTGGGCAGTCTGTTGCCAGTGTCGAAATGATGCTGGAGTTCCACCTCGTGGCATCTAACACACCACTTGCCTCACTCCCCCTCCATCCCCTGCTCCCCCTCTGCCATCACCCTGCCTGCTCTCCCCTAGACACAGCAACAACAGCCCAGAAAAGAGGTTGAAAAAGTGTCTCTTCACCGCTGCCTGGAGAGCTCTTCCACTTCCAGCTGGAGGCTGTTGATTTTGTCCCCAAACTCCTGCTTGAAGAGCCGGTTGTCCTGCTGGGCCAGCTGCCGGTCCTTCTCTGCCTGTCGCAATCTGGATTTGAGCCACATGAACTTGTGATAAAAAACAAAAGCCATGGTGGGGAGGAAGACCGAGTTTAACCAACAAATAAAAAACCCAGTGAAAAGGTAAAGCCAAAAAAAAAACCAGAATGGTAAAAACAATGGAAAGGAGGAAAATAGTTCAAAGCAAAGCAAAATGTAGGTGAACCAGGCAGAAGCTCTCGTTTTCAATAGTTTTTATTCTATCACTACAGTTTACAGCCATTAGATGAGAAACAGAAAACATCACTTTTGTCCAGATTCGAAGCAAACCTCAAGTACACAGAATTTTAGGTCCAATTGGAGTTTAATGTACGTTACATTTCAGCTTTGCACAGGTAACTGGAACTTGCAACATATGTTGTAGCTACTCTATTGAGAATTAGTGCATGTTCCTGGTCTCTCCCATGGATGGACACTTCAGCTCAAGCCCCAGGCATCAGTACACCACTACATTCCCACTCGGGGCCTGACATCAGAAGCAGCCATATCCTTAAATCTATCTGATTTCAGCACAAATCTCACCTTCCAACCCCCTGTTCCTACAGCAGAACTGTGCTAAGGGGGCAGGGGGGGTTCCTGTCCTAACCAGCTGTTCACACACCTTGATCAAAGCTTCCACCTTTCCCTTCGGATTATTTTTTCTCCAGGGAGTTAGGATGAGTTTCTAGTAGCAGGTTACTGAGGGGTGAGTTTATAGGTTCAAGCATGCGGCTCGGGCATGGCAGGGAGGTTCCCAGCGGGGCTGTGCTGGGAGCCTGGGGAACAAGCCCCACAGTGGCCCAGGCTCACATCCACGGGGACCAGGCTGAGCCCCGTGCATTTGTAAACACCCTGAGGTGTCCCCTCCTGTGTTTGTCACATCTGCCACCCACTGCCCCAAGGAGCACCGTCCCATAGGTCAAAGGGAGAACTGGCATCAAAGAATTACTACAAGACGTCTCAAGAGCAAAAAATCCCTTATTCAACACAGAAACTCCCCAAATCCAACCTTCCAAAAGAAAAAAAAATCTTGAGGAGCACTTATAAACCTAAAGCCTGCATGAGGCCAGCACAGGGGCCTCAGTGATCAGAGAATGTTAGTTTATAATAGTTCAAGCTACAGTTACTTCAGATTTTGCACCAGGGTGTTAAACTGGCAATTACTTTTCCTATTGAGAGGCATTTCCAAGCTTTAGCTCTTGTTCCATTAGCAAATTCCATTTGTTTTGAGCAAGGCAAACTCAGAAGAAAATGCAAGAAGTGTAAAAGGCAACTCTTCAGCCACCAACTACTCAGACAAGAAAAGGGCAAGGACCAAATTTCCATCTCTACTCCCCACTGCTGCACACTGGGTTCCTTCTCCTTTTTTTTTAATGTGTTTTTGCTTCCTTTAAACAAAGATCAGATTATTTTTTGTAAAACCAGTAACTTCCCTTTCTGGGAAGGGGAGAGACCTCCTGAAACACCTCACCTCTTCCTTGGGTCAGGGTATGTCTGGAGGGATTCCTGGCAGAGGTAGAAGCAACGCAAAGAGAAGGAGGTTTCCACTGAACTTACCACTCTATCGTGTTACTCTAAGACACCTACAGCTACTAATTCTGGACACATGAAGTTTAAAGGAATATGGATAAGTCCCCACCCTCCCCCCAAGTCCCTAAGGCAGAATCCAGGCAGGCTGGTTACGAGAGGGCCGGTCCCCCCGGTGACGGGCCAGCGTCGCGCCCGCTCGGCTCGGACTCGGGGCTGAACCCACAGAACAGAAGAGAACAGGGAATGGCTTGGGGTACGCACACAACTACTGTCAACAACTTCCAGGGATGCATTTCTCATCTACTTCACAAAAGGGCAATACAGAAAAGGAGCTGACTGTCCCGAGCTGGCCGCAGTCCGGGCTGAGCCGCACATGCGCCGAGGGCTGTGCTGCTGCACACGGTGATAGCAGCGGCTGGGCACGGCCGCCTTGCCCACTCCTGACGCTTTCCCAGGTGCTTAGTGGCCAGCTCATTGGTACTTGAACACGGTTTAAATGGCAGGGTTTTGGGGATTTTTATACCCGACTAAATCTTGGCAGAAAAACCCACTGATTTTAAAAACTTGGCAAACTCCAAATCAACTTTAGGTGACAATTAACATTTTAACGGTTGCTTTTAGCAATTCTCAAGTTCTCCCCTCATAAATGAGTTCTGATGTCAGAGTTGTGAGGTGGCCAGACATAAAAATGTCTAATGATGTTTCTGGATCAGTTTGTTTGCTGCACTATTTAAGGTTTTTGCCTGTTTCACCAAATCCTTTTCACTGTATAAGTAAGTCAGAATGAGGGTGATGAGAAAACGGAAAAAATAAAAACAGCAAGAGAAAAAGAACACATGAATTAGCTGAGTAGGCATCATGAAACATTTTCTAACACAAACTTGCTACAAAGAAAACCACCCCGTTTACTAAGAAACCTTCCCAATAGAAACCCTAAAATGAGAGCACCCAGTGGAGTGCAATGTGTGCTGCTCCCACTGCTCCCCTCAGGCAGCTCTTTCTAGAAGAGCACTGAGACTCTCCCCTGGCCCATTCTGGATCCATGGGACACTACACTAAAGGACACACCAGCGGATCATGGTTCAAGTTTCCTGCCTTACCTTTGTTCCAGCTGTTTGATGGTGGCAGCCATCTGATTTGTTTTTTCTTCCAAGCGGCTGTTTAATTCACTCTTCTGTTTCACTCCCATGTCTGAACTCTAGGAAAAGGAGCAGTGGGGGTTTGTGTAAGGAGCAGTAAATCCCAAATAAACTCCCATAAATCATGTGACTCATGAAACAAGAGGGCAGAAGGCAAAGAGACAGGAAAAAGTGCTGGAAAAGCAAATGCCATGTCAGTATTGCCAAGACAACTGTCTCGCTGTAGAGGTGCAGGCTCCATCTGAACCCCACAACAGAGCAATGCCACCATCCATGAATCCTTCTGGGTATGGAAAATGCACAATATAGTCCTGGTAATATTCAATATCTTAATGTAATTCAGCTGCTTTGAACAAAGCCATTGGCTCAAGAGGAGCAAAAGCAACTCTTTCCTGTTGTCAGGTTGATTTCAGCATCTATTCTGAGCATTGTGCTCTCTCTCATTTGGAGAGTCTGCTTGTGTCACCACACAGGAGTTACACCAGGGGCCTCCACACCAGACTGTGCTGGAACACAAGCTCCCACAGCTCTCTTCCAACCACAAAACCACACAAGATGCTTTCCCCTGTCTCACACACGAATTTCTGGACCATGATGGATTTTTGTTCAGAAGGAACTGCATTCACCTTTACCCTCCACCACGTTCCAGTGTTCTCACAGCAGAGAGGGTTGTGCTGCACAGCCTGTGACCCATCCACACCCAGCACCCTTCCAACAGGCAGGAGGAACAAATGCACAGTAGCTCTCACTTTCATCTGGAATTCCCTGCATTTCCTTAGCTCCCTACCTGCAGCTTGAAAGACAGTTCATGCTTTAGAGCCCTGAGATCATCCAGCTGCTGTCTGAGTGCCACCAGAGCATCCTGCTTTTCACAGACATCCTTCTCCAGCATCTTCATGGCCAGCTCCATCTCCTGCCGCATCCCAATCTGCGCCTCCAGCTCCTTCTCCACATCCTGGAACACAAGGAGCCCTCAGCATTTCCAGGAGCTCATGACCCAGGGGAAAACCACCCTTCCCTTCTGCCCACACAGTCCCTACCCACGGTGTGCAGCACTGCTGCAATTTCAGAGTCACACAGGTGACACATGCCTTAAGGAGAGTAACTCCCCAGTTTTCAGTCCAGTTTCAGAGCCAGGTGTGCAGCATGGCTAGCAGAGAGTCAGGGAATTCTGCACAGGCCTGTCTTTGGGATGGAGAGGTCTAAGGAAAGATTTTATTTCCTAAAGCACATTTTATTTCCTTAATACCTTCAGGTCAGGCATTTTTCTCCCCATGCATGTATGGAACAAGAGCTCAGCACAGCAGTGACCCCTTGCAGCCCTGTGAGGTGAGTCCCGAGCCCCGCCAGTGCTCACCAGGCGCAGCTGAGTCTCCTCCTTCAGCTGCTTCCGTGCCTCAGTCAGTGCCTGCCCGTCAGCAGTTCTGTCTTTGGTGGCCTGAGGTAACAGACACAGTTCACTTGGTATTGTGCACTGCCAGCCCTCACTTGGCCTCATTATTGGCCTTTCCCCATCACTTGGAATTCTGTAACAATTCAGGACAACTCCTATTTCCTGATTTTCCTGCCCCCCCCTCACAGTAAGTCCCCCCACCCTCCTGTCCCTAACACCTTGCCCAGCCAGCCGTAAGCTGTGGGAGCTCCCGGCTCCGTGCACACTCCCTGCCCCATCCCTATGGCCAGGCAGGATTCCCTGTGGCCAGGGCCCATCTGTTCCCTCTGCACAGGGCCCACCTGCCGTTCCTCTAATCCACTGTGGCATTTGTGTCAGACACACAAGGAAATAAACTCTGTTCCAAACAAGGCATTCAGGCTAGGCAATCATCCACATCCACACAGAACACACAAACCTTACGACTGGACTCCAGGATGTAGGAGCTTTCTTCCTTAACCCGCTCCATCTCTTCCTGCAGCGTAATGATCCTGTTGTTGGCAACTGCAAGCTGGGAACAAAACACAACAGTAACACACCAAAAACATACTTCACTGGTTTTTTTTTCTCTCTTGACCCCAAGATTTGGCTGGAAACGGTGGACGAGCAGCACACAGCACCCTTAGGGACGAGACACCTGGCTCAGAGGATGGCTCATCCATTCCCAGGGATGACATCACTGCAGACCAACAGATTAATGTAAGTATATGGTCAAAGGCAAAAGGAACTTCAGAAACTCATTCTGGCTTTGTAACTCACAACTCACGCACAGGAGCAGCTCAGAGACATTCCAAGGGATCAGCCACGCTATCCTGTGACAAACCCAAACAGAACTCCTGGATGCAAGTGCGAGTGCTTGGCAGAGCTCAGGCTTGACACTCACGTTGCTGTGATGTGTGACACAGCTCATCACCTACCCCCTGCCTGGCACAGTGCGTGCGCTGTCACCGCAGCCTCGCTCCGCACACACTGCAGGCTTCCTTGGGCAACTTCACTACCAAACCCCAAAAATACCACAGACACCATTGCAATTCATCTCGCCACTGTGCAGGTATTACACCAAAGCCCACTCATTCTGTCAGGTAAGACCTCCTGCCACCCATTTGCCAGGGAACTGACCCCAACGCATTTTATGACATTTACACCATCAGTAATGAGCTGCAGACCAATGTTAAAATACAGACTGCACCTATGCCTCCCGAACCCGCTGCTTCTCATGCTCAGACTGGACATCTCACTTATAACAATATTTTTTCCTTTACTTTTCACAAATTTACATAAACATACAGTTGATTTTCCAGCTTGTGCTCAGTAGTGACAGCCAACGGAATTCCTTGGCAGGTCAGCTATTCCAGCTCCATCATTAAACAGCCCTCATTCTGTACACCAGACATCTGAAAGGAACCGCTCCCTCCATGGTTAATCCCTAACTCCCAAAGGCCAAAGCATTCAGTGGTTTTCCATGACACTTACCTCCTCGGTCAGCTTTGTGTTGGATTTCTCCAGGGCATCCACCTTGGCCTGCAGGTTGTTTACTGTAGCACTGTTGAAGAGAAAAAACCCTACAGTAATTCCTTCACTTTTTAAAATCCTGTTTTGTCTTTTGTTCTACAAGATAATAAAGAGCCAAGAGAACATGTTCTACCTTAGATGTCTATTGAGTTCTTCTACATAGTTCTTCTGGTCCAAAATAGCAGTTATCTGACCATCTCTGGAAAAAAGAAACAGGGCAACCTGAAACACCTGAATTCCCAAGAGGGGAGCAGCAAGACAACTGTGTGTGCACCTACCCTTCACTGCCTTTTGTGCTGTTCCCATCTTTCAAATACATGGAGAAATCGATGACTCCGACCTGAAGAAGAAAAAATTGCATTCTGCATTAAACACTTGGTTTCTAAGACCAACCCACTGTTGCCAAGTGTGGAAGTTTGGAGTTAGAACATCAGCACCTGCTGTACTTCAGTAAGGGTTCATTACATCAGTAAGCTATGCAAAATTAATTCATTTTCCAATTTAAATGAGCAGAACAAACCCACTAACTGAATACCCAGTACCTGGGAGTCCAGGTCCTCTCCCTTCATGCAGAAGTTGGCATCGATGACATTCAGACCTACAAGGAGGCCAGCAATGATGGCACCTTCCTCTTCCATCATCAGTGCATTGGGCTCGTAAAATTCACTGTGGGTTGCAGGTCAAGAGATACAGAGGAGTGAGATGGGAAAGATGATCAAGATCTTACAAGAAGTGAACCTAACTGAGAATGAGTCCAGCACTCACCTGAGAAGATCCTTCCTGTTAATCAAGGCTTTCATGTACTCTGAAAGCTTCTTCTGCATCAGAGCCAGGCGAAGCCAAGCTCTTCCTCTGCCCACTGGTGTCCTGCAAAGGCCAGAAACAAACTTTTCCAGACACCCTGTAAGGCACAGTCACCAACAGCTCTAACAATCCCACCCTACCTCAAGTTTCTGCACTTCCAAGAAGAGCTGGCACTGGTACAGAGATATACAAGGTATGTAAGCACAAACTGGTCCACACCAATTAAGCCATCACTGTCTCTTCGCTCATGATGCTTTTGTTGCCATACTAAAAAGATTTCCCTGGCTTTATCCCTGCTGGATGCTGCCAGACAGATCAGCTGCTTCAGTTCATCACCTTCTGAGTCACAACCAGTTCTGCCTAAGTCACAGGAACATGCACAAACCAGCACAGCTGTCCCACACCACTCCTTGGGGTGGGTCGGGCTGGATGGGAATCTGGCCAGACAGCTCAGTAACACCAACTCAATTCTGCTCTCCTCAGGTGCTCTGCTCCTGAACGCCCTCACGGGATGCCATGGGCTCTAGTGCCAGTGCTTCCCCTCTTTTCTGCCAGCCATCAGGAGCACATAGCTCTAACACACGATGTCAGACCTGGATGTCTGACCTCACCTGGCACAAGCAGCAACAGCCCAAGGAAGCCACAGCCAGTGCCACCCACTCCTGACTCACTAACAGGACCTGGCACTTCCGAAGGGTCACTGTGAACACAAGGTTTAGGAACCCACTTTAAAACTCTTCTTTCCTTCCATTCATTTCCTGTTACAATGCTCTACAACAGGAAGAGGTACCAGGAGCCCTGGCACGGCACTGGTCCTGCCAGCTGCTGCAGGAGATCTCCTGGAAAAGCACTTGCCCATATGCACATGGCTGAATACTAACCCAAAAGCAATTTATTGAATTTATCCACCTATTCTTTCAGCAAAGATGACTCCATCTTTAGTCCTGATGCTGATAAAAAAGCTTCCTCACCCAATTTCTCTATTCCAAGCTAAAAGCTTCTTACAGGTTTGTTTTTTTTTTTTTACCATGAAATAGGCAAGCCTGAATGTGATGTCTGAAATTGCTACAAAAATTTTACAAGTAATACTGCTTCCTGTGGCTTTTTGCCTCCCCTCTTTAACATCAACTACTATCTTCTCCAGCTTGGTGCCTAAGCTTTCCTCTCACATACACTTTACCCGAAGTTATTTAAAAGAAGAATTACCTACATCAGCCTGAAAACTATTTAAACTGTTATAACCTTCCTGTTAATTTCCTTCCTCTTGAGTCTGACTTCATAAATGCTCAATAAAGGCTGTTCCCATGCCCAAGGCACAAGCAGTAAATGCACTGCTGCCCATAAGTTGCCATGCTCTAACAGAGCAAGGATATATCCTGTGCTCTCCTGCTGCAGATCCTTGATGAAGAGTAAGAGAGCAACAATCCATTTCTATCTGCAGAAGGTGACAGATGTATTCCTGAAGGTTCTGTTCACCCTTCCTTCTCTTCAGGATCCTTCTCACAATAAAACCCATATTATATGTACTGATTCAGTAAAAGACTACTTACTTCAGCCCTGGGAGATCCTTAACACTTGCTGTAATCTCTGCAGCCTCAGGAACAAGTTTTTCTACTAATTCTAGAGGTCCCCAAAATGACTTATTTTGCCCAAGAAAAGTCTTTTTTGCTAAAAAACCAAAAAGAAATAAAAAATTAGCCCGTTAGACCCGTGCTGATTTAACACCTTCTCAAACAAGTGAACAAATTAGCCAAAACCTGCCAGAATGGTTCCTTTGGGGCTGCTGCTGGGGGGGCAACTTGGTATCCTGGAATCTCAGGATGGTTTGGGTGGGAAGGGCCCTAAAGACCAGCCATTTCCACGCCCCTCTGCTTCCCATCTCCAGCTACCACCATGCAAGGGCAGCACCTAAAGGACAGTCCGTGCCTGGCCATTTGAGCTGTGACTCAGGATTTCACAGTCAAACACATGCTCTGCTTTAAAGCAGCTTCAAGCCATGAGCTGCACACAGCCCAAACCCTCCCTTTATACAGAGCTATTGAGAAAGGAGCTCCAGGGTTGCAGTCCTCTTCCAGCAAGGGGATGCATTCCTAAAGCACAAGGAAGGACAGAAAAAGGAATCATGAGCTTGCCAAAAGCCAATTTAACCCCTGATCACTGAGTTATACCCAGGACAACTGAACTACTGTTTTAAACATGGCAAGCACCTGCAATGCCTCAACTTCCCCCTCCAGCAGGTTTTTGTGCCTTCCCTGCTCAGTCCACTGTGACCACAGACAGCAGTGACCATGCTCAGCCTCTCTCAGGTCTCATGCAGGCTGCAGAGCTCTGGTTTTACCCCACACTGCTGTTCCCCACCGCAGGCCCTGTCCAGCCTGAGGTACCTTTGAGGCCGTGCTTGAGGCAGTGCTCCATGACCACGAAGAACTGCTGCAGGGGGGCATAGTCCGAGTCCAGCGTGCGGCCCAGGTTCAGCGCGGACTCGATCAGCCCCTTGATGCTCAGCTTGGCCATGTTCATCAGATTCATGCGTTCATTAGCCATGAGGTAATTCGGGTCTGCAACAAAGCACGGAAAATGCTGGTGAGCAACAAAAGCTGGTTTTATTACAGTAAACACTCCACCTTGCTCTTTTTTTCCCCCTCAGCTTTGAAGGCATTTTTGGGGCAGCGAGTTTCACAGGAGACACTCTGCAGGCCTTTTGTGGAGAAAAATCAACATCAACTAGCAGTTTAGGGCCAAAGCCACAGTGGCATGGGAATAGACAATGTCTATTTCAAGTATTATGGGTTCCTTAATACTTGAAATAACTACAAGAGCTCTCTATTTTCAAGAAAGACATTTGGAGCCTGGTGTTCATCCTGTGGTTTACACCTTGACAATGTGTCTCCGACTGTCATGGCCATCACTTGCTCCAACTCACATCCCCAGCTACAAAGCAGTAAGAGTCCTCCACTTGGGGTTTGTTCTTCCATCTAAAGATCACCTTGGACCCCCTCACACTTAATCCAGCAACATGTGTCTCCATCCCAACTTGCAGCTCTCTTCCTCAAGATTATGTTTTTAAGCTTAGATGTAACATGGAGTTAACTCCCAGTTCTCTCTCTTGGTTTTAACACTGCCACTGGTTTTCAGCAGTGAAGAGGAACTGATCTTCACAGCTCCTGACAGGTCATACTAAAACCCCAGACTCACAGATCTCCCAGGATTATATTCTTCCTCTACATATTATAAACATCCAGACCTTTAGACCTGCTACTCACACTAAAGTTCTGAGCTCCAGTTCTTGGGTGCAGCAAGTTTCATCCCTGTAAGCCTCATTTATCCAGGGCTGCTGCCAACAGCTAGGGACCCTTGAACCAAGCCACTGGCTCCACGAGTGAATTAACTACTCCTGGCAGCAGAGACCTGACCAGGGGACACCTCAGACTAGGGCTCTAAGCAAGAGGCATCCCGTCAGCACCCATCAGCCAGAAAGAGAACCAAGAGCACAGCTAATACACCCACACCCCAGTGCATGTCACTGTGGGCTGAGAAAAATCCAGCACAGGGAGAGGGAAGGGCCGGGGCAGCACCAGCATCCAAACCTGATACCACAGCTCCTTTGTCCAGTCCCTCCAAAAGCAGCTCAGGACAGAGCTTCTCTCATTCCCCTTCTTCTTCAGAGTGAAGCAGCACCAGAAGTCTCCTTCTCTAAATTTATTTCCATAGTTTAGAGGACTTCCAAGTACTCATTTAGGAGTGCTATGCTCAGAGCAGCACTGGACTGCAGAAAGACTCGACTTTGTGAGGCATTTTTTATTGCCTTTCGGGACTACTGCTGCCTGAATGTGATGGGTCTGGCTGATCTGGAGGTACCCTGTGACCTGCTCTGGATTTCCAATCCATTTTATGACTTACAGTGTAGCTAACATCAGTGTCACCATCACCAGGAACACAGACTCAGGAAAAAGTCAGGCACAGTATTGCCAGCATACAGAGACCTCCTCCTCATCCTCTCTCAGCAAATTTCCTCACTGGCCAAGGCTGCTGATCTGATGGGTAGCAAGGCATCCACAGTGACTCTGTTTGGGTGGCAAACCAAACCCTAACGCAGAATTAAAGGAACTGTACAAGAGAGCATCAAAGAAAATGCTCCTTTGGCTATGGTTATTGGCTAACTTCAACAGAAAAACTATTCTCACCATGTCACACTAATCCAAGGTTTCCGCTTCCTTAGTCTGCTGTGAGCAACTGTGCTCTGCATGTGCAGTTTATCCAAGATTCTCATCTTGCAAATCAGTTAGCTTATACAGTGTGAAACTGGATAAAATCCCTAAGGTTTATTCCAAATATTAAATGCTGAGAAATTGATACTCTTGCTCTATGGACTGCACTACGCAGCCCTTTAAAGAGGGCATGGTAGGCAGGCAAGGCTGGCTTTTCCACAGTAAAACTCTCAGGCTGGATTTAAGCTGGGACAAGTCTGATGCTGGTGTGGACCTGGCATGCTCCATCTGAGCTGGTACCTTCTCCAACTTCCTTCTGCCTCTAACTGCAAAACCTCTGCCTGGGCTTTCCTACACAGCCCACTTCACAGACCTTAGAAAGTAAATTCTCAGCCCTTGAACTTTACATTTCCACAGGGTCTGGGTTTCAAATGAAGGAATCAAATTCTCAGGACATTTTGTTATTTAAATATTACAGCTTCTACAGAACAGCCTTTTTTCCTAACCAGCTGCTTCCATGAAGATGTTTCCAAAAGTATTCAAGAATCCTGTAATTTGTTTAACAGGTACAATTTGTACCCAGGAACCTGAAAGTCAAGGAAGAGTCAATGCAATACAAGATCTCAAAGGATTAAGCTGTGACTGGTCTTGGTACTTCTCATTTTGTGACAATAAATTTTATCACTCCTCATATTCACTCTAAAACAAGGAAGAAGCAACAAAAATGAAGCTAAAACTTGGATCAAAGGCAGGGAATGATGAGACACTGGAGAAGTGAACAAACCCACCGAAAGCAATGCCAATTCATTAGCATCTCATCAAGAACACCAACTTAAAGTAACCTGAAATTTAGCACGGCTACTTCCATGTAGCAGAGAAACACCTCTAACCTGACAAAATAAATGCAAAACAACTTATACAATATTTTATGAAAAAAAGAAGTCTCAAACCCCTCTTTTTTCCTTAAAGCCTGCCTTGGTAAATGCCTTTCTCTGGGAAGCAGCACAGGCTGTTGGGCCAAGAGAGAAGGACATTGCCTGTGGCTGAGGAGGCTGCAGGCAGCACCCAGGCACAGAACCAGCACAGCAGTTAAAGGCAGCACCATCGTGGAAGATGAGCAGCAAGGATCAGTGTGCTCAGTGCATGAGAACATGAGCCTTTTGTGCTGCAAACACCTGAATCCCAAGCAGGAACAGTCGCATTTAATCATCAAAGTATCAATTCACTTGCCCACTTGCTACATTGGGGATTCAACTATTTCATATTTGCATCCTTTTAAAAAATCAAGAAGGAAGCACTATAAATAAGTTTCTCATTTAGTACTTCACAAGTTCTAACAAAAATTTGCAATGCAAGTTTTAAAACCATTTTTTGCCAAGCCTTGGCAATTACTGCCAGAAAATCAGAAGTATCTAGACAGAAATACAGCAGAAAATCTGAAGCTTCAGGGTGAGTTCTGAAATATTTTTTATAATTCAGCTTCCATATGTTGCTGCAATCTTTTAAGCTGTGCTTCTGCCAGGCTCAGGAAACTACTGCCTCTGAAAGCATTTAGGAGAAGGCAAATAGACCTCACTGATTCACTCCTACCTCCACTTCAAGTCAAAATAGTAAAAAAACCTGCAAACATTTATTTAAGCAACACCAAGAAAATGCAAGAAAGCCACAGCTACCAGCACTGGAAAGGAAAACTAACTGCATTTTGCACTCAGGCTCAGAGTAATAGTGCAGAAGCCAACAATTAGCACAAACAAGAGCTGTGAGATGTGGGTGTGGAACGCACCTTCGGAATCATCGCGCAATTGCCACCACATCTGTCAAATCCTCCCAAGAGTCTTTGCAAACAGCAAAAGGAAAGGAAAAGAAAGAAAAACGTCATGCAAGCCGTGATCTAAAGGAAAGATTCAAAATCAAGGTGTGAGAAAAGCGTAACTGAAAGGGAGATTTGCATCATACAAGACTTAATTCATAGTGGCAAGAGATCTGCAAGTCAAAAAGGTTCATTAGTCTGCACCAAGCAATAGAGCAAAGCATTTTTCTCCCAGAGTCAGACCAGGGCAGGCTTCAGTAAAGCTGCAGAAGCTTTGTTTCTGCATTAACACAAGCAACATTTTTGTACAGCACATCCTAAAAAGAAAAGCAACAAAACCATTACTTTATTTGTAAGATACAAGCACTAAACTTGTGATATTTATGCAATGTCAGCTTTTGCTTCAATTTCCTCATATCCAGCCCCAAGAAGAGCTGCTGCCAGGCAAACAGCCATACATGGGAAGCAGGCACGTTCAGGGAAAACACACGCTGAGGGCATTTTAAATGCTCAACAGAGCTTAAACTCTGTTATGCCCCTCACCCCAAATGACAGACCCCGCAGAGATGACCCAGCTGAGCCCTACACGGGTCACAGATTGATGATGATCCCATAAGGACTCAGCGAGGGAAGCGCCTCTCTCCTTGGCGGGACGAGTGAGGTATCCTGGGAGAGGAGCAGGCAGGACAAGGAGAACTGGTTTCGGCACACCCACTAAGTCCCTGTTCCAAAGCCAGTGAGCCAAGCCAGACAAATGCCCTGGACCCTGGGCATTTTTCACTCCCTACTTACGCACCCGCACTCGGCAGAACATCCAAAGCACGGGAAAGGCTTCGTCCCCCTTCCCGAGCCAACTGTGCCGAAGTCCTGAGCAAAGTCCAGAGGCTGCCGGGCCCTCCTCCCTCCCACCACACAGCTAGCGCCAGCCTCCTGCGCCGGGAGCCAGCCCTGGCCCACAAACTGCTCCAACACGGCTGGAACAACAACCGGGAGCTCCAGCGCCACCTCAGCTCAGGCAGGGCTGAGCCCGGGAGCCCCGTGTGCTGCAGCACCACTGCCCAGCAGGCCCCTCACCCTGACACTGCGCTAGGCACAGGCAGCGTTCTTAACCCTTCTCCTCTAAACCAGAGACTTTCACCAACATGCCCCTGGGACTGAGCACTACTGCAGGAGCAACAAGGACTTTCCCTGGAGGAAATCCTTGCTGTATCAAGGACAAATCTCTGGTGATGCTCTCCCTCACATACAACACTGATGGCTTTTGGTCTCTCATGACAGGTGTTGCAGCTTCCCAAGGGCAGGAGATTGAATCTCACTGTGGTGGACGGAGTTGTCTATGATGCTTTCCAGGACCCTGCTGCACCAACGGGACTCTGGGACTCAGATCCAGATGCTGATCATCCCAGAATCCCTACCTGCACACAGTAAGGGAAGCCACACACCACCACTGCAAGGTCTTTTATCTAACACTGAGGGGTTGGATTTTTTCCTAATACAAAGCATAATCAGGGGAGAACATATAACCAAAACCAGATTTACCAGTACCCGAGTAACAGGGACAGAGAGAACTGTCAGGCTTCATTTCATCTCTCTATTTTTAACCCATAGCAAGTAACCCACATAAAGCTCCCAGAGAAATACCCAGAGGAGTCACAAGTATTTTATTCTATCACTACAAGCCATAATCCCATCTTCCTACTAGCAGGAACTGTATGAATTTAAACTGGTACTATGGCATTTGCATAGATTTATAGGCAAAATGGCACACTTAATTAGCACTTTCTTTCCTATTTTCATTCATTCTCCATGCATCCAGTTGCACTTTGCATAGAGTTCATTTCTTCTTTTACCTTGTGTATTTTCCCACTTGTCTGGAAATTCCATCAACAAGCAACAGTGGGGGAAGAACATCTTCCCACAGAAGAATCACAAAGACCTGAAACTCTGTAGTTTCCATGGTCCTTATGGGGTGTGAAAAATTCAATACTTTTAATTATGATAAAAATTATTTAACTCTGTATGTACCAAATTTAGAAAACAGGATAACCAAAGCTTTTAAGTCGCCGTAACACGACTAACTCATTCCAACCAGATTCCCAGGAAGATTAGTATTATGGAACTGACTATCCCATTGGAATGAACACTCAAGCCAGTTTTTCAGGAAGGGAATGGAGAACTTGCCTCTAATATATTAATCATGAAAATCCCATCAGTTGTTTGGACATGGAGGGGTTTGCAGTCACTCCCTTCTGCTGACAAAGCAGCAGAATCTCACTGAAGGAGCGGGGATATTTTCCCAAGCCAAAGAAACCTTTTACAAGTAAACCCTGGGAGAATGGAACAGCACCAAAATTATTTCACACTGCTGCCCAACACTTACTTTGTTTTAAAGGTTGAAGTTATTAGGCTAAAACAGAGTTGAGAATCAATACCTTTCTGAACCAATGAGCATCACCTCACACAGATCACCTTGATAGGAGAATCAAGTTCCTCCAAAGACAGATGAAATAGAATCACAGACTGCCTTGGGTTGGAAGGGACTTTGAAATTCACCCCATTCAATCCCCTGCCTCTGTACCCTGCATGGGCAGGGACACCTTCCACTAGCCCAGGTTGTTCTAAGCCCCAGCCTGGCCTTGGACACTCTCAGGGATGGGGCAGCCACAGCTTCTCTGGGCAGCCTGTGCCAGGGCCTCACCACCCTCACAGGGAAGGATTTGTTCCATCAGGAAGAAAAGGTCATGAGTTTTTAAACAGGTCAGGATTTTTTAAATTATTTTTAAGTATAGAAATTTTAAACTTTAAGGAGAAGCTGAGCTGTCAGTAAAATAACCTAAAAAACCCAAGGCAAACCATTTTGGGAAGTGAAAACTGAGCCTGATACAGAAAGTCCTGAGTGACGGTGCCAGGTCAGGCCTGCTGCTGCAGCTGCTGCTGGGAAAGGCTTGGCCCAAATCTGGGCAAATATTCCTTCATTTTGAAAGGGGAATCTCTCATTGCATTGCTGTACTTCAATTGAGTTCTGATATTCGTTACCTTAGGAACACACTTAATAGCAAATAAGAGGTCAAGGAAGAAAATCAGGTAGATGCTGTTCATGTTATGGGAGGTACATAACTAATTCTTTCAGGTTAGGTTTGCTAACATGATGGATCACAAATGGTTGACAAAGAAAAGGGATCAGCAAAGGGTTTCAGCATCATGTTCAAACACCCTGCAAGCCCAAAATCAGGGAAGCCACCAGGCAGTCTGCAGCCTGGAATGCCAGGAACCATCTACTCAGGACAAAGTAGCTTAAAAAAACCCATCTTTTTTAAAACCCACTGCATAAAAATTCCATCTCTAAATATACACATATACAGAGAGCCTTGCATACAGAAGAGAAGAGCAGTCAAAGATCTGCAACAAACCAGAAGGAAATAGAAGAAAATAAAGAAGTACAGACAACTTGGAAATTCCCAGCCCACTCCCCATTACACCTATCGGACAAATAAACAGCCAGTGTACACCACATGAAGTCACAGTTCAGTAACACCCTAAGTCTTACTCCCATCTCCACATGATTACCATCAAATAATTACCCAATTTCTCTATGCTGCAACTGTGTGCAGCTATAGGGAACGTTTCCACACAACCAGCCTGCTTTCAGAGGGAAACACATGGCTGCTATGGGAAATTTCTCATCCTATTTTAGTCCTTCATAGTTTACACCAAGAAAATAAAACCCCAAAGCCTTGGGGTTTTTTTCCCCATCTTTCACTTCCCAGTTTGGTTGACACCCAAGTGGTTTCTCTGCAGCACTTTGGACTCGCCACCTCTGAGGGATATAAACTTGCCCCAAGTTCCCCAGCTCTGTCTTCATTTAGACTGACACAGCTTAGAAGAGCAAAGAAAACAATTACTCTTAAGAGTAATTTCTGAATTGACATCTGGATTACATGACTTAACTGCTATTCCCAAGATTTATGACCATGAACATGCTGTAACTCTTTTAACTTCCATTTACTGACTTCACACTTCTTCTATTAAATCTGGCCTCTAGCTCCTTCAAATTTCTCATCTATTTAGGGGTTTCTATTACCAGATGTGTTTTAAGAGGTTTTAGACAACTACAGAGTTCTCATGCAGGTTTTTGTCCACACCTGAAAGGTCCCTGCCACTCTCAGTACAATTCAGATTTGGTTTGTAATGGGAAAGGCCCAAAGCACTGAAAAATTCTACCTCTCCCATGACTTTGCTGTTCCTATTCCACACTACTAGAGAAACCCTAAACCCAAGTTAACAGTTACCACTTTGCAAAACACAAGTATAACCAGTAAGGTTATGCTGCTTCCCTAAAGCATTCTGAGGTATGCAAAGAAATATGGAAAAACACTTGGATAGAAAATGGAGAGAAAAGGTAAAATCTGATGGGTGATTCAATAACCAGTGCAACAGATTAATGGACAGGAGGTTGTAAGAAGAACATTTGCTTTTCCTGAAGAGCTCCACAACTCCTTGTCAGGGCATTCTACACAAGCACATGTCAGAACCTAAAACTTTTAAATTAGTGACCAAAAAAAATCTGACCTTAGCTTCTGCCCTATAGAAAAGATAATTTGATCTTTGCACATTATAAATTCTAATTCAAATTGCTCCTCTTAGTGCAAATAGAGGAGGATTAATAGAAAGAGGAATACTGTAATTATTGAAAGTTCTATCAAGTTAGCACATGTATTCCTTCTGGATGCTATTACAAGGCGATCCCATGAGGACAAAAATTTCAACAGCTCTATCGTGAAGCTCCCCATGATTACTCAAGATAGAAATTTAACATCCAGTAAAATGGCCTAAAAAAAGGCCATTTTGTGTAACTTCTCCCCAAAGGTGAGACCAGCATTCAATGCTATCCATACACACACTCTGTTCAACATTCAACAGAAACACAATCCAGGTGGTTTTTTACCTCCATCCCTAAAGTTGCCTCAAAGATCGTCACACGCATTGCAAGCACACAAGATTAACAACCACCAATGTCACATTTAATTTTGAGGGGCCTGCAGAGAACAGTAAGGTTCTAAGAGTCTTACTATAAATCACAGCCTGTTTAAAAAAATTAGCTCTTTTTCTAATCCAAGCAGGTTTACAGTAAACAGCAGAATCTGCTTACTTTCATATGCACACAGAATTGTTTCAATCAACTGGAAAAGTGTATTAATTGCCTTTACTGTTAAAATGAGCAGCTATGCTACAGGTTATACAAAACATACACAATTGCAAGCAACTCAATATCTGCTGCTTGCTTTTAATTTGAAGAAAAATTTTGCTTAGGTGCTCCCAAGCTCCAGCTCTGTGCAGCACCGGAATTGCTGTGACTGACTCTGAAGGCAGGATGGCTGCTTGAGAGCTGGGGGCACAGCAGATCACAGGGTGAAGAGAGGCCAGGGACAAAACTCTCCAGAAACAGCAAGAGCTGAGGGACAGCAAATTGAAGGCTTCAAATCTTTATTCCAACAAGCTGTTGGATTCGGTACTTACTGCTATATATATATTTTACAAGTCTTGATTTCTAAGGAAAAAATATCCCCCTTTGTTATGCCTTTGGCAGAATTCTACAGCTTTTTTTTTTTCCTTCTTCATAATGCCAACCTTTGCACATCAGGGTTTTTTTTTTTTTTATTTTTATGGAGACATTCCCAGGGACATGAGCCCATGCTCCTGTCCCCCTGATCTGTGCACATCCTGCAGACACAGCAGCAGGGCTGATGCAGTAGCACCAGACCCAACACGAGGATACAGCTGTGTCAGCTTTCCTATTGTCAACGCTTTTCCTGACCTTCTCTGTTCAAAATATGACTTGGATCCACACACACCCTCCCAAACAACCAACTAGCAACCTTAATTTACGCATGCATAAAGATCTCCAGGGAGATTGTTATGGTACTGCTCTTTTGCATTTATTTTTGACATATTAATTAAATAGTATGGTAAAGAAATGAGCAAATGCTGTTTTCTAACCCCCTTCTAGTATTCACCAGAGAGTGGCTGTAACTACACCTTGAAAACCACTGGAGTAAGACCAAGGAAGGTCTCAGTGTCACACACAAGAACATGGGAATGGAAAGACAACCAAATTCCTGCTCACCCTGTACTCACCTCCCTGAACCCCTGGGATACGCTTCAGAGGGAATGTTAGATTTCTCCTTTTGAAACCTCCCACTGCGTGACTAAGTACTTGGCAAGCCAAATCCAAACCCAAAGGCTACTGTCACTGAAAGCAGCTGTCAAATGGAAATTAAATTATCCCTTGGAAGTTTATTTTAAAGCTTGAATCCCCACCACAATTTCACTTGCCTCCTTCAGCAAGACAATGTAAGAAACTGCTGACTTAACCAGGCAGCATTAAACGGGTCAAGCGAGACTGCTTGGCGGAGTAGCATTTCAGGAGTTACTGGAAAAGGGTCAGGCATGAGAAGCTGGGGCCTCCTTGCTCTAAAACCAAAAGGTGCATCCAGCAAGGGCACTCAGAACCTCAGCACTTCTCCTTTTTCCCTACTTCTTTACTGGCAGAGCACTGTGTAGACGTCCCCTCATGAATTTAGTGCTCGCAGAGCATTCAATCCTCATCCTGGTATTAAACTGTTCATCAACCCAGACGACAAATCCTTTTTCCAGGGGAAAGCAAGATGCACTACATCTCCACGTTTCAGGCTTCCCAGCCATTACAAACAGCAGCACGCTCATCCAGAGGGGAGCTGGGCCACTGTGATGGCATCGTCACCTGACAGTGGGCATCGCTGCGTAATCGCCGGGGCTTTCCAAAAACTCCCCACAACCGGGCACACGCTGGGGTGCTGCCGCCGTTCTCCCCCGGTACGGCTGGCAGCTCACCAACAAAGCTAACAGCCGCGCTTTAAGGGCAAAATCTCGATTAAATGTTCTCACTGAGCACACATCACGGTTTTCTTCCTTCCTGAGATACACAAACCCGATACAGCTAAAAAGGCAACTCATCACAAATCTGCCTGAAAGGGCTGGGTTACAAATTCTGATGGCACTCTGAAGCAGCAATCTGGCTTTCTGATCTGCCGCACGGCTGTCCAGGCTCTGCAGGCAGGACACGAGCATGTGCTCCTGGAGACGCCCTCTCCCAACTGGTGCCGGCCCGGGGCTCCCGGGGCACGGCCGGACCGTACCTTCGTGGGTAGGCTCGGGGTCGGGTGTCAGCGAGATGTCATCCAGCTCGCGCAAGCACAGCCACTCTCCATCCATCGACACGCGGAATTTGCAAAGATAGATGGTCTCCATGGCAGCCTGAGTGATCTTGTCTGTGGTGGGGGTTGGCATGTCGCTTTGAGGCGTCAGAGCAGACATGATGACTCAGCTGGTACAACAACAACGGGGGCAAAATAAGGACTAAAAACAAAGGCTTTCTGAAGAAGAAAATCAGATATACCTTGCGATTAAAGGACAGATTGCTCAGGATCACAGAGGCTGCTCTGGCCTTTTCATAGATCAAGCAAGGTAAAAAACGCTGCTCCTTCCCGCTTAGCTCTGCCTCCCTCCTTTCCACCGACTGCCGTCGTCTCCAGCTATGCTAGAGGCTATTGATCCTCAGCATCCACAGAAAACCTGGCTTCTGCATCAGAGGCAGCAGGGAAAATCAAGTAAAAATATAAAAAGGAAAAAAAAAAAAGGTAGCAGAAGCAAAAAAAAAAAAAAAAAAGGTCTTCCCCTGGTGATGACCCCAGGAATAAACAAAGGACGAGCGGAGAGGCAGTGTCCCGGTGTGCCGAGATCCGAGCGCTGGTCCCTTCTCCCGGCGCAGCCCGGGCAGCGAGTGCCGCCGGGATTGGCTGTGCGCAGAGAGCAGGGTGGTGACCAAAATGGCTGACTAATGAACTGAGCTGGAAATCCAGGCTCATGTGATCGCCTGCGATTCCCAGGATGCTGCCGAGGCGCTGCTGATGCGGGGCCGACAATCAGGCGCTCCTCGGCACAGCACCTCCTCGCCGGGCTGTGCCAGCCCACCTGGGAGCGAGCAGAGCTCCGCCGCACCCCCCATCCATCGCCCCTGGAATACAAAGAAGGAGCGCCAGCAATACAAAGCCACATTTGTATTCCGCTCACATCCCCGCATGCCACTACAGGAATTCAATCGGCACCTTTGTTTTCACAGGAGGCGTGCGAGGCGCAGTTTGGGTTTTATTCGCTGTGCCACCTTCTCAGGAGGCGCCTCGGAGCTAAAATCTCCCAGGTACAAAAAATGTTAGGATGGATTTATTGTCTCAAAGTAACAGGAAGGAAAAAATGATCTGGCTCTAAGCACTCCAGTGACTGAGGATGAAGCTCTTTCAGCAGGGCATGTGCACACGGGAGGACAATAAAGGAGAACACCACAAACACTGTGACCTAATCTTCTATTTCAAAAATCTCCCCTGAAAATTGTGCTGCTCAGGTGAGACTGACAAAGAAATATTGTCTCTCAGCAGGAAGAGAAACAGGCTTTCAAGCTCTCAAAATTAATATAATAACAGTATTTTATAGCAACAGCACTGCATTCCCTGTCCCTTCCTGGCTGGCTGAACCTTGCCTGTGTCCCCAGTCCACACAGTCCTGGCGCTGGGGGACAAGAGGTCCCAAGTTACCAGACAGGCCTGTCATTCCCAATGTCACTATAGTGTCACCACCCAGTTCAACAATGCTATCAGGGACCCATTATTTAGCTTATCTGACTTCATTTCTGTGTGGCTCAAATATATTTGAAGAGAACAGATGTACAACATCCATCTGAAATGGACGGACAGTCAGCCCTGAAGAAGGCTGTCACCAGAACAATACATTGATAAGAACTCTCCCTGCTTTTTGTTCCCCTTAATACTCAGAAGGATGTACACCTCTTTCTTAGGGATGTGAAATGCCAAAACAGATTGCTGGATACAGAATTCAGCATGCCAATGCATACAGCTTTTGGGAAAAAATGGCACCCATCATGTAAAGGCCTCATAAAACCGGTAAAAAGGACTAAGAGCTGCTATTTCTGCCTGGCGAGAGGAAGCAGTTGCTGTCGGTGAAAACTTCCTGCTTAGTGCAGAACATTTTGACTCAGCAACTCTTTCCCCATTAGGCCAAACCCAACCAAGCATCACGTGGCCTATTCTGACAGTGACGCAAAGGGCAATTATTTCACAGAAAACAAGAATTACTATTATTTCTTCTCCCCAGGAGAACAGAGTTTATAAATCACACTGACAGCATCTTAACTCGTATATTTATACACCCTTTCAGCAATCACAGCCTCCAGTTGCAGCATCCAGGTCACACCACCCCAAATTCTAAACACAATGAAAGAGGCCATGTACTATAGAACAGCTGCTGGCCCTGGCTAACCCTTGGACAGGGTCTAAACAAACAGCACATGGTCAAAACAAACCCTTTAGAATCAACAAAACACCATAAGCTCTTGCTCAAGCTATTATCTAACAGATCTCATTAACAGACACTTTAATTTCTTTGTTTTCAAAGCAATTAGAAATACCAACAGCACTAGGCGTAACCCTGCAGCTCCCATTTCGACACGGGTCTTCAGCTGAACTCAGCACAGGCAAGTTCCCTGCACATCAGGATCACAGGGAAGGTCTGCTAAAAAATTAGGAACCGTTCAACTTCCATTGGTTTGCTTGTAACATGCAGAAATAACAGAAGCCAGTAATTCCCTTCCAGATAAGTTCTATTTTCAGGCTCCTTTATGCAACGATCCTGCTGCAAATACTCCACAGGGATACTTGAAGTACTTGGAAAATGTTCTTTTAACTTTGACTTATTTCCAAAACTGGAAAAATAAGCAAAAAAACCCAAACCAACAAACAAACAAACAAAAAAAACCAAACAGAAACTGTTTAACTTACTGACTTGTGACCTTTTAATCATCACCTGAAAACAAGACAGGTTTTCGCTTGTCTTGGTAATCACCAATCAGTTTTTACCTGACAGGTAATCACCACAAGACAAACCTGCCCCTAACCCCATCCTGTGCCCCAAAGTGATAAAAGCAACAAAGAATCTCCTGAAGAAATGAAAGAAAGGTATCAAATATTTGTGTTTTCATAAAACCTTTCATACAACTACCAGGCAACTCAAGGGCACCTGATAAGGCTCCATCAGGGTTCCAGGATGGTCACAGACACAGGAAAACCCAAGTCACTGATACATGCAGAGGAGGTTGTGCAGGATGAACCACTTTCTCCATCTCAAACCAGTCAGGCAGCCTTGACTGGTCCTACAAACCCTCCTGTGAGCTACGCTTTGGCACAAGCCCTTAGAGGCTTTGGCTACATTGCAACACATAGCAGGGATCTGCCAAAACATTTTAAGATTAAAGAATCACACACTGACTGCATTGGAATTTTAAGACCAACCACCTGAACACCAAGCACTCCATCAGCCACCAGTATTTGGAAACTCAGCTGTACTGCACAGTATCCTGAGTTTCAAAGCTGAATGAATTAGAATAATCTATGCAAAGAAACCAAAACAAATTTCCAAACCACCCTTAGGACTCCAGGGAGCACCTTGGGTGTACTTTTACTTTCAGAGCCTGTGAGCAACCTCCTGTGTTTCCATCATTAGGAGAAAGTTTTCCCCTCACTGTGTAGAGATTGCAAAGCAAAAAGGACAAAGCCATCTCTGACATAGAATGTAATCTAAAAAGATAAAATTAGCAACACAGCATCTATATGGCAAAGTCTGCTTCTGACTCCTCTCTCAGCACAGATATGCACATTACCTCAAACACAGCTACTCCCAACCCTGCAAGCTCAAACAGGAATGACCAAAAGGAAGTTTAACAACTCAAAAATCAATAACAATTTCTTAATTAAGAAGTAACAAACAAGTTTTTCTTTACCTACTGTGAAACACGGAGATATTATTTAAGGATTGAAGTAAATCTCAGAATTGAAGGAAAGGGAAGGAAAAGTCTACTTCTGGTATTGGGTAGGCTTTCAGTGGGACCAAGGAAAGGTTTGGGATTTGGTTTAGGGTTTTTTTAAGGACAGCCTAACCAGTTGCTTTTATTGTGTTTTAAGGTTTTGCTGCAGGACAGCATGTTTAAGGACATCATCTTGTTCCTTCTGTCTGGAACCACCTGTAACAAGTAAGCAAGTGCTGCTGCCATGAAGAGCTTTTGCAGTCTCCTTCCCTAAGCAACTCTGGCCTTCTCCTGATGGCTGGAATCAGTTGAGAATACAACAGAATAGTTCAAGGATTGAGTTGTAGCAGGAAAAAAGAAAAAAGACTTGAAACAAACCTCAAAAGTATCGTGAAATACTGAGGTTTTGGTGTAGTGGCCACTTCCTCCCTGTAACACCTAAGCCTTTGCAGCAGGACTGCTCCTGTTGCTCTGTGGGAACGAATGAGTGATGCTCTTGGAAATGTGAGAACTGGAAAAAACCTCAACAAGAAAAAAAAAAGATGGTGGGAAAAAGTGATTTACTGACAGAGTTTGCCCCAGAAGAAACAGAGTCCAAGACACCCTGCAAATAGATGCTGACTCCTGTTCCCTCCAGACACTGCTGTCACTGCATCAGTCAGTCCCTGAGCGAGCTGTGACACACAATACTGCACAGGCAGCTTCACCTCCGTGGCTCACAAAGACAAGGGAACTTTTATATGCATCTCGTAAAGGTTTTTTACAAAGCTTACATGAACAATCACTGCAGAATAAGGCTGACATGGGATAAAGCACTGCTCAACCACTGAGCTTCTCCACTAAGTCCTTGTGCACAAATGTGTTCATCTCAATGCTTCAGTTTCCCCACATCCACCTAAGAGCTTCTCACAAAGTTTGAAAAGCTAAGATTAAATCCTTTTCTTCAAGCCTTTTCTATCAGAAGCAGCTCAACCCCTTGCATGCCCATTACAGGGTTTACAATGGGTAAAGATCACCTGATTAGGGAAAAATTACAAGTAAAACTGAAGGTTTTGACAGGGGCCTGTCATTTCAAACAACAATTTAGCAGAGAGGGACTTCAGACATAAGTTGGCAGTCACAGACAGTCCTTCACAGAGCTCAAAGCAAAGTCAGGGCATTTCACCTACTCTTGGCATTACAGACATGGATTTCTTACCTCACTGATTCTAGGTCTGCTGAGTAATGCCTTCAAGTACATCAGCTTCCAAGGGAGTAAAAAACCAGATAGCCGCTCCAAACAAATCAGCTCCTGAGTGAGTGAATGCTCAACTGGGACAGGAGGTGACAAAGCAAAGGCCAAAAGCCCAGTCACACACGCTCTGGTTACCAGCCCAGAGAATGAAGCTGCTGGTTATTTTTAGTATGGATGGAAAAAGAGAAGATCTCTTCTACATGCACCCATGCATGTACTTCTTATTTGATTTTAAAACACACCCAAATACTTCAGAATACTCCAGCTTCCCCAAACACACCACAAGAACATCATAACGAATCCTACAAAGGAGAATGCTATTTGCCACCCAACACGCCCCACACAGCGATGCACTTCAGCTCTCCAGCGTGTAGTGCCCTCGCCTCAGATTTGTTCTCGGCACCAACACCAGGAGGAAGCCGGAGCGGGGGTCCCCCAGCCCCCAAACGACACCCCGCGTCCAGGACAGCCTGTTGGGTTTCCAAGGGCGGCACCGATTCTCCTCAAAGGGCTCCCTCTGGGGCTGGTTTTGCTGAGCTGCTGGGCCAGCACAGCTCACACCCCCGCCCCCCATCCGCCTCCTTCGAGCCCCGCTGCCCTTCCCGCCGCCGGCAGCACCCGCGTCCCCCCGCAGCCCCGCGGGGCAGGGGCGGCTTTGGGGCGGCTGCCCCGAGCCCGGGCGCGCCCGTGGCTGCCGAAGCCGCGCTTCCCCCGCCCGGAGCGCTCGGGGCAGGGGCAGCACCCCGGGAGGGGAGCGGCGCCCAGGGAACCCCAGCCCGCCGCCCACCCCGCCTTGAGGGAGGCTCCCGGTCCGGGCGCAGCCCCGTTGTACTCACGGGCTCCGTCCGGTCCCGGGTAGCTCAGCACCAGCACGGGCAGCGCGGCCCCGCCGCGGGGCGCCGGGGGTCTCCACAGCCCGGGCGGCGCGGCCGCGGCGCCGCCTCCATGGCCGGGGTAGAGGAGGAAGAACGGCGGCGAGGCAGGGCGCGCCTCCGCCTCCTCCTCCGCCGCTGCTGCCGCCGCCTCCCTAGGCTCGGGCCGCCGCTCCATGCCGGGGGGCAGCTCCGCTTCGGCCCCGTCCCGGGAACTTTCCGCCGGCGGCGGCAGCGCTGCCTGCTCCGCCTCCGCCATCGCCGCCCCGGCCCCCGCCCCGCCTCGCCCCGCCCCGCCCCGGCCGGGAAGCGCCGCGGCCGTCCCAGCCTCCGCCCCCAGGGGCTCCCCCCCGCCCCGGCCCGGGAGGTGACGGGCACCCCGAGAGCCGCCACCCTCTGATGGGGCAGGGACTCTGACCTGAGGAGCGAAGCCAGGGCACCATCTCCTGCCTCCCCTGGGCTTTTCCCGGCGTGAGAGCTCAGGGACAGCAGCGTTTTGAGATCCTGGGACAAAAAGGGACAAAGTCCATGTATATTCTTTAGTATTAAATCTGCCAAATACAGCGTGCTACTGGGAATTTCACTTGGAAGATTCTTTCAGGATACAAGGCAATTAATGTGGACTGTGGTGGTGTCAGCAGGCAGGAAGCACATAAATCTGTTTTTGAAGAACACCCTGCCTTCCGTGCTTGGGTTAAGCTGAAACACATTGCTGATTTTTTTTTAAATCTCACTTTAAAATTGCAAAAGCAAAGCTGTAAAGGCTACTGATTTCTGGAGACTGATTTTCCAGCACTGCCCCAAGTCATGCAACATGTTGCAACTAATTGAACAGATGCTTTAATCCACTTTACAAATCTCACCGCTGAATGTTTGAATTTCTACATGCTAACAAGAGTAAAACAATGCCCAGACTGTGTGTGATGGAATATTATGGAACACAGGTAGGAAAACATACACAGCTGGGAAAACCTAGACAAAATCTGAGCCAGCAGCAAATATATTTCCATGTGGGTTATTCAATATATTTTCCTTACCCTGTATAAATAGAAATTTCAGGTTGTGATGCAGAAAGCATTGTCCCCCTCTCTGCCACCGTACTTTTCTGCCCAAGCTTCCTAAGACAGCCAGGCTTACTCTGGATGCTCATCACCCCTGAAGGATTATTTCTTCCAGGTGCAGAAAAACAAAAGAATGGCTCATACCTTGGAGCTTTCTACACTTTGCCTATGTCAATTTAAACATGAATCATTTACATGTAAGTGTGGGCAGGACTGACTGTCCTTTGGACTACTGTGCTCCGAGCGAGCGGGTGGAAAGGACCCAGGGCAGGTACTTCCATTGCTGTGAGGGTGATGGAAGTGAGACAAAGCTGTTACCTGAGGTGAGTCTCCACCTGCTTTAGGTGCTGCTGAGGCTGCCAGTCCTCTCCAAGCAGGACCCTGGCAATGACAAGTGCCATCTCACAGCTCAAGCATTTCTTGGCAGTGTCAGCACCTTCTCCAGAAGCAGTACTGGAAAAGGGGAAAAGCAGCATTAACCACTTTTAACTTTGATCCACTCCTTGCTTCTTTTCCTGATCACCTGTGGTCCTTGCTTGATTTCATGTGTCCATTTTCATAGGGATTTTCAAAACCTGTTCTCCACCGGGAATTTCCCTTCAGCACAAAACATTACTCCAAGTATTTCTTAGGGACACTGTACAGTGTCACCCCCTGCTCCCACAGCATTAATAATCACAGCATTCCTATGATCAGCCATACATAAAAGCATATGGGAATTATGTTTATGGCTTTGTCCAATCTCTGAACTAATCAAGTGGACATAATGCCTGGGTAATCTTCATTAACCCAGGAGCTGTGCTGTGCCATCTGCTGGCAGGCAGGGCCAGGCCACTGACATGCAGCATTCCTTCCAGCCTGCAACCTAATCCCAGAGTTTCTGGGGAACGTGTCTGTAATGGCACACCAATTTCTTATTTCCCTTATAGAGTGCTCAGATAGAAGTTGCCAGAATTTTGCTCGCCAGCTGCTCGGAGCTTTCCAAGGAAGCACAAAGCCAGATCCATGAATGATCATTAGCTCTTCATTTTTGTATCAAGTGTGAAATGTGCACAAGTAGGTTCTGTAGTAATGAGATCAGGGAGCATCTCTGCTGGCTATTTTCCACATCCCATGTGATGCCTGTTACACAATACCATCCCTCCCCAGAAAAAGCACCTAAGCTGCTTTTTTGCCCAGCATATTACCCCTTACTGACCTCTTGGCAAAGCCTCTGGAGCATAGCTCAGCATTATCAGTGGCAGTCTCTGATCATGATCCCAGTGGGCAGTTAAAGGTGGGAAAATTCTACTTCCCTCCTCAGCAAGGCTGGACCCTTCTGCCTGGGAAGAAGGAGCAGCCAACACTGTTGTTCATAGTAAGGGCTGGTCAGTAAGCACAGATCAAAGGAGACCTGTTCAGTGCACCTGAGACAGGACTGTTCCCATCTGTCCAGCTCAAGCTTATTGTGTTCCTATCCCTTCCACAAACAGCCTGGAAAATTACCAAAGTATTCTCCATCCAGCAGCGAACAGCGTGTTCCTGGCAGAAAGAGACCTGGGGTGTTAAGGTTTACATAGGAACCACATGAAGGCACATTTCATTTGCAGAGCCCAAGTAGAGCATCTACTTCTATTACAGAACCTGGCCTGTCAAGGATCAAGAGCACACACTTGTTTCTTGGCTTCCCCTAAGACCATCACACACACAAAACATCCCCATGATACGCAGATATTAAAATACTAACTAAAGCAATTATTCCCCTGAAATAATTTCACATGGAAAACATTTCAGATGATAAGGTACACAAAACCAAGGCATGGGTTCCCTGAAACCCGTCCTAGACACAAATCCAGGTTTGCCTGAGACAGTTTTTGTTAAACTTCAAAAAAATTGTCTCTCATCCCTCTTTCACAGCTCAGACTGGAACTGACCACTCAGAGTCAGCTCCTGGCAAGCATTTCAGTGTGGGGTTAAAATGCATTTACCCACCAAAAGGCGTGGAAATAATTACAACATCCTCAAAGCTTACTTGCCCACTGAAGACAAAACACTTTACCCATCTGTAAGGTGGTCCTGCAGCAATACTTAGTCCTGTACCAGCAGACAACATTTAACATTTATCATAGAGGAAGTTAATATGTTGATCACATATATGGTTATAAAATCCAGCCAAGTCCTTGTTTTGCTTCTCACCGAGTTCAGGAAGGGAAACAGTATTTCAGACCACGTGGGACTAAGTAATTTAAAAGTAGTGCCCATACATTCAAGAGCTAACAAAGGTGTTAATCAGAACAAAAATTAACTACTATTAACCACACCTCTGCAGCTCAACACAGGAACAGGATGGACCAGAACAAGACAGCAAAACAGAGCAGGCAAGTGACAGCTGCTGAACCCCTTTCTCAACCCACCCTCAAGAGGTCCCTCCATCCAATCCCATCTCCCCATCAGTCCCACACCGTCCATTTAACTCCCTTTGCCTGATACATTCTTTGCAATCTCTCAAGGCTTCCTGTTTATGGAAACACCATGACAGCATCACAACAGAGGAAAGTACCTTCAGACACGGGGGAGGTGTGGAAAGGGCCCTGTGCCACTCAGAGATGGCACCTTCTGAAAAGCACCCACTGAAAAAGAAAAACCAAGTATGACCCCACCCCCAGTTTCCTTAAGAATAAACATGACAACATCGTGTATAAAATTTTTATTGGATTCAGTACTGCTACTCGCAGCTCTTACAAAAAGATACCTATCACTTAAGCTTCCTGCTTTTCTTAACCCCGGCCCGAATGCCAGACAGTTCCCCAGCATATCTGTGCAGCTCCCTCCGCACCTCGCGGACCTGGCCCTTGCGTCGGATTTTGGCTCGCCGGAATTTCTCCCGATGCTTGACCCGGGGGTTGCGATCGATCTTCCTCCTTTTGGGTGTGAGGCCTTTGTTCTTGATCATCTGATAGGTGACCCCTCTCTTTTTACTGGGATCCTCCCCTTCTGACACTGCTGCTTCTTCAAGCATATCTTCGTCTCCAGTTCTCTTCCTCTTGAGTGCCAGCTTCTCCTCCATCATCTTGTAGTACTTTAGGGCAGCCTCCTCATCCAGCTCCGACTCATCTGATGATTCAGCAGCAGCCTGGCCATTCACAGGCGCAGAGGCACATTTCGGTTTGTTCTTCTTGCCATCCATGGTGAGAAACACTGAAAACTTGTTTTCCTTCCGTAGCTTCTCTTCCTTCTTGTCATAGTAGTTCCTCAGAAGCATACGGACCTGCGGGGAAAGCTTTTGGTCTATAACAGCGAGGTCGTTGATGATCTTTCTGTATGCCACCAGCCGTTCGATGACCGGGTGACTGTGAACCGGCATCCTCTTGGACTTCAAAACCAGATAGAAACTGATATTGGCACAGTAGTTCAGGTACAGATGATACTTGGTCTGCAAATAGCGACTGCCCTTCCCCTGGGGGATAGTGCCGTCTCTGACCATTTGTAGCAGTGGGTGCAACTCATCCTTGATCTCCATGAGCTTCACCTCAAAGTCCTCCATCAGCTGCAGGAGCTCTGGAGACTCCTGCTTCAGCAGCTTCAGCTGCTCCTTCTTGGAAAGGGCCTGCAGATCCTTATCAATTTTCTGCCCCTTTCTATCGTGGGATTTCTGCTGCTCAGCCAGGTAGCCCTGGATCATATCCAGACCATAATCATCCTCCCCCAAATCCCGCACCAACCGTCTCTGGATGATCTGAGCCTCCTGCTCCTCTTCCTCCTCCTCAGCATCGATTTCTTGCTGGCTCCGCTTGCCCTTGGCCTGGGCATCACTCCCATAGTCTGTGTCATAGTAGAGCTGCTTGCGCTGGCCCCAGGAGAGCTCATGGGGGAGCCTGGCTTCCGGATGGCGCTCCTCCAAGTCGCTTTCCATGGACAAGTCCCCCTCTTCATCCTCAACATCACGTTCATCTTCCTCATCTTCTCCATCCTCAACATCACGTTCACCTTCCTCACCTTCTTCATCTTCTCCATCCTCATCCTCCTCTGCGCTGTACTCCACAAAGGGATTCCGCTCCTCTTCCTCCTCCTCCTCGCTGTCCTCGGGCAGCTGCAGACCCAGCACCTCCTCCTCCTCCTCTTCCTCGCTGCCCCCGGCCTCGTCGCCGCTGTCCAGGGCGGCCATCGCGGCGCGGAACTGCTCCTCGTGGAAGCGCTCCACGTCGTCCGCCAGCTCCTCGGGGCCGGCGCGGCCGCCGGGCAGCTCGGCGGGCTCATCGGCGGGCTCATCGGCGGGCTCGGCCCGCGACCGCAGGACGGTGCCGCGCCGGGTCCGCATGGCTCCCACCGCCGCCGCCGCGCTTCTCCTGCTTCCGCTGCGTCCTTTCCGCTGGCTCCCGAGCCCTTCCTGTTCCCGGGCCGGAGCGTGTCCCCGCGCCCGGGGAGGGAGAGCGGGGTGGTGCCCGGGCAGCCTGCGGGGGAGGCGACGGTTCAGCCGTGGCAGCTCTCGGCAAGCGGTAATGCCACGTGGAAAAAAAAGAAAAAAGAAAAAGCCTTGTGTTTCCTCCTCAGGGTTTTTTCTTCCTCTAGAAGTCCTGCCAGCACAGCTGCTGTCTGTGCGGTCATCTTACAGCAACGGGGAAAAAACCGATGGAAAAACGCACCTGACACCTGTGCCCTTGTAACCAAAACTTGGTGCTCGGTTCCCTACGACCAGATCAAACTCGGAGAGAAGCAGAAGTATTTGCAAACCTCCCTGGACGCCTCCGAGGGTTAGACTTGAACTCTCCCGAGCCTTTCCCGTCACCGAATCGCACTTTTATAGGGTTACGGGCAGCTCCCGGCAAGAGCCAGGCCCATTCCTGGGGGCTGCAGGGCAGGTTCAGGCTGCACAGCTCGGCAGCTGCTGCTTCATCACCTCTGCACTCCTTGAATCTATCCCCTTATGCCAGGAGATCCGTGCGTCCCAAAAGAGGAGCAATTCTAGTTTTTCAACACCTGGGGACCCCTCACTAGGAGGGCTTTTAATGCGGTCTCTATTTACTCGCCTCTGCGTTGTCATCCTGTGTTTTGTGTATCTGACAGCAGCAGCGACAGAGCACCGGCCCAGCCTCCCACCCTTCCCAAGGGAAAATGACATTAACACTGAGCCACAGGGAAGCAGTCTGCCTTGATGAGCTGCAGGCAGCCTTGCCACAAGAACAGAGTAATTAGACACAAGAATTAGTGTAGTCCAAGCTGAGAAACCCAGAGCCTGATAAATTAGGCATGCACACGTCCCGGCAAGAGCAGTTCTGCACACAAGTGCAGGGACTTTTTCCTCACCACACAACAGGTGTATTTATAATTGCTCCTCTCCACCTTTTTGTGGAAAAAACCCAGGTCAAGCAGATATTCAAATTAGCTGAAACAGAGCGAGGTGCACAACTTTACTCACTTTTTGGTGATTCATTTGGATTCTGATCAATCTGATGGTCAGGTCTCAGTTTTGACTTTTTGACACACTCAGCCTCTTCACATGGTCACCTCTGGGTCAAAACTTTCTTGCACAAAGACAGTTTTTGCCTCAGACCACTTTTCCAAATCTGTCCCTGCTAGTTTCCAGCCATCACCTCCCTGGCTACAGGCCTGTGGAAGAAAGAGCAACAAGAATAACTCGGGTCTGGAGACACACAGCATCCATGACATTTATTGGCTGTATCTTGGTGGAAATCCTCACTTAATACTTGGCCACTAAATACAACTGTCCTTGGGGACAAGGGGCAGTCTTGCCATGTGGCTGCTCAATCCTGCTGACTTTTTGCGTGAATCCATGCAGAGACATCTGTAGCCAGTTCCTGCCAGCTTAAAATTCCAGGTAACTTTTGCAGCTATGACTTAGAGAAACCCAGGCCTTTTTCATGTCCCTGACCTTGAAAGTTTCCTAATTTTTTTCAAGTCTGCCCTTTCAAAAATTAGCATACTAACTTCTACTTGGACTCTCTTGGATTTAAATGAAATTGGCATGTCTCCCAACCCAAAGTTAACTTCCAAGAGCAGGAAACAATCTGTGTCTATTCAAGCCTTCTCCAGGACTTGGTGAAAACGTCAGCCACTTTTGGGGAAGCTGGAGGTGATCTCCAGCGTGAGTTAGTTGATCAGTCAACCAGGAGCTGCTCAAGCCAAACCAGTTTGCTGTAAGCATTGTGGAGTCACTGCTACCAAGTGGAACCACAGCTACCAACAATCAGGGGCTGCTGGTGGTCTGTTTAGATGCACCGTTCTGTTGGCTTCCAAATAAGAAAGGAGGAGCAAAGAGTAGCACAGGGCAGGCTGCTCATAGATGGTGTGTTATGTGGAGAGGCCCTGTGCCTTGGTGCTGTCCAACTTGCCCAACAGAGCAGCAGCAATTTTGCCTCACTTAACTCAGGCACAGTTTCTTACCTGGAAAATCCTAGTTCAGCATGTCCAACTGGATGCACAGGACCTGTGAATGGAGACACATGGGCTGGTTGCCATTTCTTTTCTAATTCTCAGTTATTCCACCTGCGCTGCAGGAAGGTTGGGAGTCCAGCTCCCCATGCAGCCCATTGCCAAACGCCTGCTTGCCCAGATAAAATTCCAGAATCCCAGTAAAACAGGGGTAATCCATAAAAAATAACAGTCCATAACATAAACCTTCCTCTCAAGAGCTTGTGATCTAGCTAGAAATCCCCAGAGACATGCAGGTGGCTGAAGGGACTGAAAATAGCTTTCATGTCATCATATCCAGATCAAGGCACTGTACACACACGTGTAGATTTAGCAACCGAAATCCAGATAGGTTGAGTGCCAGCAGCCAGGGAAAACCACTAAAGTGAACAGAAAGACACAGCTATAATTCTGCTCAGTCTCTGCCATGATGTTTGATAATCCTCTCCACACATGTTCCCAGTGCCATATTTTTGTTAGTGCAGCTAGGCAAAACAGATTAGAGCCAGCCTTCCTTGCATGTTCTCTGTCCTGGTGATGGCATCCTCCCTTCTTGTATAATTCTAGAAAAAATCTTACAAAAAAGGGTGATCAAAACAAACAGTGTCTTAGACAGACATCCCTACCAGCACTGGTGAGCCAGATTTATTTTTCACCTCCTGCAAAAACAGGGGACAAGCATCATCTTGCCCCTGTCTCAGAGAGAGGGCTGCATAAAACTGTTAGTAATGCTTTCTGGGATGGGGAAAGGAAACAACCCCACATTTTTTCTTTGCTACAGACAGATCCCTTATGAGAACACAGGGTTTGTAAAGAACTGTGGAAGAACCCAATGCCCTGCAAGGAGTTAGCTGTGACCCATCATCCCCCACAAGTCTAACGCTCCCCTTGCATGTGAGCACTGCTGATGTAACCTGAAAGCTCATTGCATCATGCAGCTGCAGGGTGAGGTGTTTGTGCTTGGGGAAAAGGCTCAGGGCACACAACCAGGGGCTTGGAACAGTTCTGGGCTTAGGGACCCATCCAGCAGGGTCTGGAAAAAGGGAGACATCCTGCAAGGTGACAGGAACCAGGATGCTTGGCAGCATTGCTAAAAGAGTTCAGCCTCTTGAAGAAGCCTGGCAAGAGCAACCAAGCCCTTGCTAAGCTTGGTCTTCCCCTTAAAAAGTGGCTTTTTCTGTACAAGACACATGGAAATGCTACCAAGACAGCTCTGGCCATTATAGGCTACATTTGCTCTTCAGAAGTTACACGAATGATCCCAAATCTGGGGGAAAAAAAGAAAATAAAAAAAAATCCCTGGCCCTCTCCAGTACCACCTTCCTTCAGGAAAAGTCTGCATGCCCAATACACCAGGATTTTCCTGGCACCTGACTTAGGACCTCTCATAAACCACAAATCCCATGGAGTCCCTTTTCTGTTCGCAAGAAGATGGACTCCTCAATGCAGTAGGCAGAGCTGCAGTGGCTGTCTCTCCTTCACCCCTGCCCTGCCACCTGTCCTGCTTTGACTGCAGGCTCTGTAGGGGCAGGTCCATCCCTTAATTCAGGTTTGCACACAGCTGGTCCAAACAGGATTTTGATTTTGAAGCCTAAAGTGGTTTTTTAATACAGCTCAAGGGATTTTTAAGTCTGATTTCTCAAAATTCGGAGCCAGAGCTGTGGCCCTTGGACTTTCTTGCCTTCCACCAGCCCTGATGGTAAGATGTCCCCTCAAGGCTGGGGTGGTTTTCATGTCCTTGTACTCAGCAGCTCTGTTGCCTGTTGGTAAAGAATAGAGAAAAGCACAAGTGCAACCCCTTGCTCCCTTCCCCTTCAAAAGCCAGAGGTCTTGGTGCATTAACACACCTGGTTTCAGTCCCAGCCACATTTTCCAGTGTTGGCTGGGCCGTTTATTTTAGGAAACCAATTTGCACACGCCCTTATAGGCAGAGTCAGGCTCTCCACTGCCATTCTTCAAAAGAAGGGAAGGCAAGATGAAGAGCTCTTTGTCGCTGTGTGTTGCCTTGGCCGTCTCCTTGGGGATCATCCTTGTGGCAGGTAGGTGAGCAATGAAGAGATGGAAAACTGGGATTAAGACATCAATGACAGGTTTTGTGTAATCTACCCTGAGGTTTTCTAACAGTCAGAGGTCAAACCTCAAAGCCCGCTCAAGCAGCCGTGCTTCAGTGGTGCTTGGACACCTCAGGGTGTTTCTGCATCAGAGCAGTGTGGTTTTAATTGCTGCCTGGAGGATAAAGTGATGACTAGCTCCAAATCTAAGGCTTGGTAATTATCCATTTTTTATCAGGTTTATGAATCAATAAACTGCAAACACGCATGCTTGCTTTTCTGCAGTCCTAGGGAGCTTACCTGCTAGATCTAAAGGCTTCCAAAATCTTTCTGGTAATCCTGCCATACAGCTACAGCCAATTTATTCTGATTAAACTGTAGCTTAGCATGCAACTCCACTGAATTTCTTAGAAACTCTTGATTTCAACTGAGCTCAGCCCTGTCCTCCGAGCACGCTCCTCAGTGTGGGTCTCAGGTCTCTAGACAGTCTGAATCCAGCCTGCTGCACATGGTGGATCTGATCTGCAGGATCAAATTGGTGCTCAGGGGTAACCATCCCAGCGGCACAGACAGCTGCATCCCTGCATTTCCTGCAGCTTTTGGTAGAGGGCATCTTACTGCTTACCCCAGGCAATTCTGTTGGGCTTCACAGTGTATCGAAGGACAGTGCAATACTGGAAGATGAGAAATTTTGTCCAAAGCACAGCCACATAAGTATTGAGGAGGGAAGGAACAGCTTAGTGCAGTAACTCAGGCACCAGGAAATCCAGCCGGTGGATATTCAGGACAGCATTAGCAAATTTTGCAATTAAATTTCTTCTCCCCAAGGGGACTTCACTAAATGACACATGGAAGTACTGCAGATAAAATCACATTTTTTAAAAACATTGTAATCTTAAATGAAAAATTGATGGAGCACCAGTAATTTTAACAGTAAAGCCAAGAGCATAACAAGGAATTAAATCAGGGCAGTATTTTTAGAGCAGTCAGAAAAACCTGCGTATGCATAAGATTGTGTTAATCTAATTTTAGAATTAAAGCCTGCTCTGAGAGGTTTTGGGACAACCTGAAAGCCAATAGGATCTGACTTGAACATTGGCTTTGGATGAAGGGTTTGGAAAGAACTGCACACAATGTTATGTAGAACTCAGCACAGACAGCAGAGGAAGAGCTGTGTGATGGACAAAATCCAGAGACTTCCCTTGAGCCAAAAGAGCAAGACAAGGAGCCAGGGACTAGAGAGGCTTTTCTGGGAGGCTTCTGCATCAGAGGGAAGAGCTCATGTGGAATGACGAATTGGCAGAGAGAAAGCTTGGAGAGCAAGCTAGGAAAGTGATTTCCTTCCCAAGCTAGGAACTCCCTAGAGAATTTTATCCAGCAGATATACTGCTGCCAAAGGCCACAGAAACAGCATTTGTAACCAGCAGGTCAACTCTAGGGTCACTGAGGCATCATTTTACACAGTATTGGTACCTTCTTCACAGTTATGGTGCCTGTAACAGTCTCAGAAAACCTGGAATGGAAGCAGATAAGACCAGGATATTATAGGGGAAGGAAGGACTGAAGCTTTTAAGTCCAAGTAACTCAAAAATCCTTTGTAGACATGATTAACCCAGTTTTTTTCAGCCTGTTTCTTCTTTCTCTCTATGATTCAACCAAGGGACAAGCAGAGCAGGCAAGTCCTCAGAACTGAGATCCATCTGAGCCCAAAACAAACTGTCCCCATATGACAAAACCCACTGGGTCTGGTACTTCTAAGCAGGCTGAAGGTGCTGTAGCAAGAATGATGCTGCAAAGTGATGAACTTGATTTCAGCAGCATTTAGAAACAAAGAGGGATGCAAAAACAACACATAAAAGCAAGGCTGGCTTGTTATGGGTGAAGAGACCCGTTGGGGAAATCAAAGCGGCAAAGAATGAACTATTTCAAATCCATCTGCTCGCAGTAAGGCAGTGTTGCGCAACATCAAGAACATCCCAAAAGCCTCTGAGAGACACCTGGCACATTTTAGCCTGTTTTGACAGAGTTTCATATTGAGTAGCATGCTAGAAGCAGCAGTTTGGAGAGGTAAATCAGGACTGGAGTTTACCCTGCAAACCGCAAGCATTGTCAGGGCCACCTGTCTTTTCCTGCCACAGCAGGGGACTGCCTCCTTGCTGGGTCCTCCCATGCTTTTTGGCAGCTGTTCCCCCAGGAACCTGAAGGACAAGATACCACTCAAGGAAAACTGACACATCTGCCACATTGGCAAGGTCAGAGACATTTATTTAGAGATCAGATCCAAACTGGGATTGGGACTGCTCGAGTCATCCTGGTGCATGACAGAGGAATTTCATAACCAATTCGTAGTAAAAGAGCACTTAAGTCACTAGGAGTGGCTGGGACTTTCTTCCCATTTTACCAGCAATCCCTGCATGTTTGTCCCTCACCAGCCACAGTGTCTAGGGTCGTAATCTTGTCCTGAACATCTTTGCTGAGAGACTCATTTGTACCTGCTGCAACCTCAACTTTAATCAATCCAGGTGCCATAATGGTGCATTCCTGACATTTTCATCCTTGGCTATCTGCTAGAACAACTTTCAAGGATTTTGTTATTGATTCTGGGATTGCCTATTCTGTGCTTGCAGGTTATCCAGTGGGGCCCAACAATAAGGAGTACGTGCTGGTCAACAATAAGTGTCAGTGTGTAACAGTGACCTCAAAGTTTGTACCCTCCAAAGAAAATCCTGATGAAGAAGTCCTGGAAAGAAACATCCGCATCATGTAAGTGGCAGCCAAGTATTTCATAGAGATGATGAGCAGGAGGTGCAGTGTTAGACGAGTTTTCTTTGCATTGTTTTTTTATGTCCCAGCACTGATGAAGCGAACAGCTTTTGATGAGGGCTGCTTTCTGTGGTATCCTGAGTATTTCACTTTGCTAAGTGCTTTTTTGCCTCACATGAACCTGTCTGGTGTTCGTCCCTTCGGATACAAAAAGCGCTGGTTTTAGGCAGGCCAGTTAGTAACTTCACAAAATAGGCTGGGGAAGTAGATAATGACCTGTCAAAAGTTGACCTAACCTGAAACCAGATTGGGCCCATGACACTGGATTGACTTCCTGACCTGACAGAAAGGCTGGGAAAATAGTTAATGCCTAAACTACCAGTTTAGGCCTAAATTGATAAACTATCAGTTAATGCCTAAACTGTTTCCCATGAGACAGAGCTAGCTTCAAGAGCAAGACTTTGTCCTGTCCTCTCCACTCACTCAGAAACCTAACAGAAGTATGTGTGTCTCTGGAAAACGAGGACCAGCTTCAGTCCCAGAGCTGCAGGAGCGCTGTAGAGCTCACAACAGGAGAACCATTAATTAAACTTCCCTGTCCATCAGCCTGAAGCGTCTGCTAGCTTGGAGTTTAACAAAAATTAACACTCTCAGCCCTGTCGCCTTGCAAGTGGCATTTACATCAATTGCTGCAGTCATCTCAGGGAGGGTTGTTGCCTTTGAGGGTGCAGAGGACCAAGATCTCCTGTTCCTGGGATTTGATTTGGAGAAGGGTCAGAACGAAAATAACTTGAAGAAGATGATGAGAGTGCAGAATTGCTCACAACAGAGCAGACTCCTGTTTAATAAGCAGTTTTTGTGAGAGTGACTTTCTTCCCACCTTTGCAGAGTCCCCCTGAAGGCTCGGGAGAACATCTCTGACCCCTTGTCCCCACTCAGGACCACTTTTGTCTACCGCTTGAGTGAACTGTAAGTAGTTTTATTTCCTAACTTCACTTACCAAAACTTAACCCACAGCAGCTCTAAGAGATGCTTGAGGGCCAGGTGTTCCCCTGGAACACCTAGAAAGGGTACAGCACTATCATGGCTCTACGTGCAGATGAGCAAGAAAGATTTGGGGTTCAACAGAGGCATCTTTTTTCATCTAACTTCTCACACTTGTTCTATTTTCCATCTCTTCCAGCTGCAAAAATTGTGAACCCACAGAAATTGAGCTGGGTGGGGCCATCCACCAGGCCCAGCAGGGCAACTCCTGCGAGGAACCGCAGACCTGCTACACCTACGACAGGAATCAATGCTACAGCTCCCCTGTGCCACTCCTGCACCACGGGGAGGTGAGGCAGGTTCCAGCAGCCCTGACACCGGCCTCCTGCTTCTCTGAGTAGCTCGGCTCTCTGCTGTGCCAGAGCCTTGGAGCAGCCCCATTCCTATCCAAAATGTATTTAGAGCACCACAGGACCTGGCTGACAGCACCCCAAATGCCGGCTCCTACAGTAACCCGACTTGTCTCTTCCCATCGCCAGCCTCAGACTCATGCCATCTCCCCAGAGCAGTTCCTGGCTGTCAATCTCCCCTCTCACATCCCTGGCATGTACCTGCAACGCCAAGTTGTGTCTCAGACCATATAGACCAGATCCCCAGCAGGTATAAGGCAGCCATTCCCCTGAAGTCAAGGGAACGACACTGATTTACAGCTGGAGAAGCAGTCTCCTGTGTGTCTCCCCCCAGCAAGGCTGCCACAGACATCAGCAGGGGTGTCTGTGCCCTTCCCTCCCTGAGCAATCTAAAGTGACCTCTGCACAACCTTCATACAAGGCATTTGACATTAGCAGCATTTATCTAGCAGCCCTTAGAAGAGAGTTGTAAAACCATAGTTGAGAGAAAAGATGAGGGGCCCTTCTAGCACTTGGACATCTGCAAGCTTCCAGTTCTCCCAGATTCAGAGAAGATCAAAAGATGCCACTACCCTGAAGTGTTTTGCAAATTTGCCAAGCCCTCAACTGTGCCAGGAACACTCAACTCTTCTGGGAGATGTTGGGCATTTCACTTTCCCCACTGCTTTACTGATACTGCTGCCTTCTTCCACCCCTGCTCCTGGCTCAAGTGGTAAAAAAAAAAATAAAAATCAAGTTGGCTCAAATGTCTTTACTTGTTCCTCATCTTGCATTTAAAATCTCAAAAATTTCTATGACCACAACATAAATTGCTAGAGCAGGACCCTAGTTCAGGTTCAGAACTGGAGTAATGAAACAGCAAAAACCTTATTCCCAGAATTGTAGCTTTGTTAATGAAACATTCAATAAACTTTTTTCTGCATCAGTCTGTGTGTTCTATTCCAATTCAATAAGAAGCATAAAAGGAAGCCAAACCTCTAATCAAATTCTTTTCTCTTTCACAATTAATCAAACTCTCCCTAAATAACTGCTTATATTTACAGGTAAAGTCTCCCAAAATACCAGAATAGAAACATTTCCATGGACTTGCAGAACCTCTGACAGATTGAGGCTGAACTGGTTTATCATTTTAGGATCAGCTCTGCATAACTGAGCTGCTTTGATTCCCAATCAGTGCCAGATCAGAGTCCCAAAATCTAAACATCACCGAAATTAACTTTTGAAACTGCAATCCACAGATCAGAAGTTTCCATCACCCCTAAATAAAGTACTTTTAGACAGGTGATCTGGGGGATATTCCTTCACATGCAAGTTGTCTGTCCTAAAGAAAAAAAATCTCGTGGGCCAAATTTTTGAAGAGCAAAAGTATAAAAAAAGGATTGACACAAATTATTCTGATGGTATATCAGAATTATGAAAAACAAACTTGTAAAAATACTATCTCCCTCCCTTCTTCATGCAAAAATAAGCCAATTCAATGAAATGCCAAGAACAATGAGCCTCTTGGCAGCCTAAGTGTTTTAGTGGGCATGTATAACTCACTGAAATTTGTCTCAAAGACACTTTCATCTTCAAAATCCTGGTGTTCCCCGGTCTCAGAATGCTATGATGTTGCAAGTTATTAGGTCACAGCTATGATGTAAAGCCTGAGAAGGAGAAATTAGAGTCCTTTTCCATATCACCTCTTTAATTCTCATAAGACACGAAAATGTTTTCATTCAAAATATTTGGGGGTATTCAAGCAGCCTTTAGGAAGCCAGTTTGTCACTTCAAACAAACCTTTGCTATTCAGTGACTATTACACACCTGCTGCGTTCGACCTTTAAATAGTGATTTGCAACAATTCCTCCCCTCAGAGGAAGAAACATTTGTGTTGCAGTCAAAGAAATGCCACAGCAAGCAAAGCTGAGGCTGAAAAGCCTCTGGTTCCACACCAATACCTCACATCAGCACCATCAGCTGCACTGTTCTTCTCCCCCCAGAGCTGCAACTGACTGTGCATTTCTCAAGTCGTCAGGGGACCATCCCCCTGTTCCCTTGAACCAAACAACACAGTTCCTATGTCTCAAGTCTGCAAATAATTTACGAGTCATGACCCAGAAGTAAATAATTCTGTTGGACTGAGAGACTTGACTTTTTTTTTTTAGAAAAAGAGCACTGACCCTGTTCTCAATTACAAAATTACAAGGCTTAAGTCCAGGAAGACAAATTCCCTATGGCCGTTGAGGGCCAGGAATTGACAGGGAGTTTAAACGAAATGTTGGCAATCAAATACATTAAATGTGTTCAACTAAAACCTCCGAGACGTTGTAAAAACACCAACTCTACAGCTCTTGATGGGATAAAAAGCTGAGGTTGATTGCAGCAAGAGCAAAAGAGAGCCAAGAGCTGCCCATCTCCAAAATCCTAGCCTAACATCACATGCAATTCTACCCCATCCACGAACTCTGCAGTCCCAACTACTGCTTAATTGACTCAAAAAATACAGAAATGTAGTGCAGAGAAACACCTTAGTACCCTAATAGCAACTGTATTAACAGCTTGCCCTTTTTTTTGGTTTCTAGTAGAGCCTAATTTACCGTAAGAACAAACCCCATTCTTT
Organism: Acrocephalus scirpaceus scirpaceus; assembly: GCA_910950805.1. Lineage (NCBI taxonomy): Eukaryota > Metazoa > Chordata > Aves > Passeriformes > Sylviidae > Acrocephalus > Acrocephalus scirpaceus. The sequence continues at coordinate 63,227,034 of OU383778.1, read as the reverse complement.
CAAGTTTCAGTGCGTTGGTTCTCTGTTTTGCTTCTTTCAGAGCATGTTTAACTCATGTATGCAACAAAAGGAAAACCTTCCAATATACTCTCATAGAAGAAGTCTCTACAATAGGTAATAATCCATACTGGAAAACAATAAATTAAAAATGAAGAAAAAACTCCAAACTTGTTCTCTATAATCCCAACAACAGGCATACCTATGTTTAGAAGCTTTGAATAGGAACAAAGGATGCCTTAAAGAAGAAGGCCAACTCTTCTTTTGTACTTAAATAAAATGTAAAATAATCTTTCAGCTTCTAAAGAAATCCTCAGAAAAGAAAAATTAAAACTTAGCAAACACACATGGACCTCAAAAATATGCAAGCAAAAATACTTACCTTTTATTCCACACTACAACCACCAATACTTTCTATAAATTCCTTGCTTAACATGTTAGTTAAGTAAATATACATAAAAAGTGCTACTTAGCTCATAGAGCTACATAAGAAGTCAAACTGACAGGTTTTTCCTTAATATTAGCAAGTAGGCTCACTAACACAACCCCACCATCCCCAAACAAGAAGCAGCTGGTCTTTTCCAGGTGAATTGGAGCATTCCTGGCCCAATTAGCAATGGAAATCAGACCAATCAGTGTGCAGGAGACAATAGGCTTGGGGCACAAATGCTCACACCAGGGCCCAAGTAGTTTTTTGTTTTAAATAATAAAGATGAGGCAACTTTTAGTGTGTTTGTTTAATAGAAACTGTTTGTTTGCTTTTGGCTTTTTTTAAGATACTGGTTAAAAGTCAGATGAAGGGTAATTTTGTAAATTCATTTAGTACAGGAGTTAGATGTTACTTTTCATAGAGGTCTAACTTTTGTGGCTTCCTAAGTAAAAACTTTGATAAAAGGCCCATAAAATTGGATTTATTTCATTAAAGGCCGTATAGGGAATATTCTCTTATGTGCTAGTTGTTTAATAATGCATCTCTTAATATTAAATGAGTAAAAAATGTTTAGGAAGATGGTTTTTATTTGTGCTCTATTTGTATGTAATGAAACTGAATCGGTTTGTTTGTCTAGCCTTGTTATTAGCCTTTGCAGAAATCAAAGTAATAGCCTTGCTCCTGCAGAAATAATAAATATTTAGTGTTTTACTCTAGAGTGTGGATAAGGCTGTTTTGCTCCATGCATTTCTTAAGCAGTGTGGCTGTTCCTCACTTTAACTGCAAATGTTATGCTTCACTCAGTCGGTGATTTAACTGTGTTGGGCAGTTTAGTGTGAAGCTGAGCTCTTTTTCTGTTGGTTTTTTTTTGTTTTTTTTTTTTAGGTTGAATAAAGCCTGTGTAGTAGTGTTTTGGTTTTACAAAACTTTGATCTCTGGGTGCTGAGATAGGTATGGACCATGGAGGGTGCAGGATCAAGTGGGTTCCTTGGCGGAATCATTTAGGGCTGTGCTAAACTGTTCAATGAAGTAAAGCTGCCTGAAAGTAGAGGCTAAGCAGGTCCAGATGCTAATGAACTAAATTAATAGCTGGCAAGGTAAATGTACAAGTGTTACTTTAACTCTTTTGGTGATGGAGGTTTGCTGCTGTTCTATGCCCTTGGTAACAGGTTTTTTTCTTACCTTTGCAGTCATTTTGCTCTCCAAGTGATGCTAAAGACTTTCTTTTGTGAGCTGTGTAGGTATGTAGAAGGGGATGTGCTCTTCTTGCTTTAATAGGTACAGGAAAGCCCAAACTCAATCTGAGCCAGTACCTGCAGGTTGCCACTGGTAACCCACTGGCAGGTATGTGCTCAAGTGGTTGCAGCTGGCTCTGAGATTCCTACCAAGAGTGAAAAGCCTTTCAGTGAGAGAAGTGTTGGTGACTTAAATGGGAAATTATATTAATGGTTTTGGACTGTACCATATTTAAGCTTTGATGCAATTGTGATAGATGTTGTCTGGCTGAACATAAGAATGTTTATTGGACAGGAATTACTACCATTTGCTGAGTACACTGTATCAAGGAATGATAATTTTTCTGCAGTGTGAATAAGCAGTTGCCTAAAGGAAGTATAAGCTATGTAAATGGAGAGGCCAGCTTTCTATTCTCTTGATCAAAAGCTAAACTTAAAAACTACTAAACTAGAATTAATCATTTTTCCTCACTGAGAATTCCCTTCTAATGCCTACTACTTCTATAGAGATTATTTGAGACGTTTTGTGAAGCATCTTCCCTCCAAGTAGCTGGGAGGGGAGAGAGTTGATACATAAATGTGAGAATTTTAGATAATCCTTTAGGCCTCTAGGTATTAGGATATATTTCAAATATTGCTTTGGAATATATTAAATCAATTTTAGAAGTATTTAGTGGATACTGAACGCTGTGTCTGTTAAACTTTTGCATGATTACAGGACTTCTTGGTGATAGTAAAGGGAAAATTGCAAGCATCCTGGGACAACAAGGCCAAGAATGCAGATAAAGATGGAGGACACAGACCCTTAGCTAGCATAAACTGAATATTTCCTTGAAACTATGCCAAAGAGAGCCAGAAGCCGCCAGAAGCCAGAGAGATAAAGGGGAAAAATTCACTGAAGAAGACTCCGTTCCTTCATCTCCTGAGACCCCAGAAGACCACCACAACAAGCTGAGCATGCCCAGATGGGCACGGAGTTAATTACCATACGAGGCGGGACAGGCGGGGCCAGGGAATGAATATGTATGAGGCGGATTATGCATATGTAAGACCCTGGGGAATAATAGTGGGAAACACCCGTCGGGTGGGCATGCGTGTCTTTGGAGGAATTATCCCCCACGCATCTCGGCCTATTAAATACATACCGCTCTAACAACTATCACTAGTTGTGGAGTTTTATTTCCGCCCACGTTTCAAGAGTGAGTGCTGTGCTGGGGTGGCAAGGCTGAAGGGAAGTGCCCGGGGAGGCTGCAGCAGAGGTGGCTCCGGTCCATGCTGTGATAAATGGAAATGATTCGTGCCAATGAAATTGTAATTACTTAGGAAATTAAGGGTCAAGAAGCAGATGGGCCCTTTTGTAGATGTTACATGGGAAACTGGGATACAAGATGTAGTATTGAGATAAGTGAGATCTAAGAATTGTTGTTCGGTCTTGAGAGGAACAAATTTGCAGTGAATTCAGGTGTGGAACCTAAGTTATGCTTTTAATAAGGCTTATTTTTGGAACAATGCTTAGTTATATAACGCAATGCTTGGTACGCACACGCAGTGGGTGGGGTTATTCAAAGGACAGTGATGAAGACTGGAGGCCTTCATCCCAAAGACCACCGGAAGAAGACAGAAAACCCCTCAGCAACAAGTGAAGCATGCACCATGAAGAATAGTGACGTAGATTTTTAGAATTAAAAATAGGAGGAGATTTACTGGAAGTATTGATGAATATGTATAAGCGTATGGTATATAAGTTTAGTTTGAGGTAATCTTACTTTGTACGTGAGGTAGGGTGAGAAACCCGCCCCGTATCCCGGTCGGTTTTGCTTATGCTTTATCAGAACCTGAATTAAACTCAATTAATCATTGCCAAACTGTATATTGTATTTCATCTCAATTAAAATTGCTGCTAGAATTTAAGTTTGTTGAATTGGACATACAGATTTCCAGATTTTTACGTGCTCCGCTCTGTGTTTAACCCCGCGGGGCTGCCGCGGCCTCTGTCCTGAGGGAAGCGATGCCGGCCGGGAGCCGCTGTTCCCTGCTGACAGCTCCCGCCGCCAGGGGGTGCTGTGGCGGTGCGCACCTCCCGCATAGGTTTGTCCCTCGGCGGCGGCCGTCGGGGGCGGGTCAAGATGGCGGCGGCCAGCTGAGCGTTCACGTGGTGCGCTCTCGGTGCCGGTGCCCACGCCTGTAGTCATGTCGGGCCGTCAGGGCAACAAACTGCCCAGCAATCTGCCCCAGCTGCAGAACCTCATTAAGCGCGACCCCACCTCCTACACTGAGGAGGTGCGGACCGGGGGAGTGGTTGGGGCGGCGGGACGGGCGCGGGGGTAGGGGGCGGGTGTTGCTCAGCTGCCGCTGTTCCCTGTGTGTGCGCAGTTCTTGCAGCAGTACCACCACTACCAGTCCCATGTGGAGATCTTCACCTTCCAGCCGGACAAGCCCAGTAAGGAGCTGGCCGAACTGCTGCTGTTCCTGGCACAGGTGAGCCCGCGGCCCCCAGCCCTGCAGCAGCGGCTGTGGCAGCCAGTGCTTGGCACCGGCCGCAGTGAATATTACTGATACACAAACAATTAAACTTAATGATTGCTTACCCCTTACCGGGCCTGGGAGGTAACCCCGGTGTGCTCTAGAGCGTTCACTTGTCCTGTCCCCTGCAGGTTGCCCACTGCTACCCCGAGCACATGGCCAGCTTCCCGCAGCAGCTGAAGGAGCTGCTCTCCTACCACCACACGGTCCTGGACCCGACCTGCGCATGGTGAGACCCCGGCTTGGGCTCACCCCGCCCTTTGTGTGAGCTGAGAGCTGGCGGTTTGCTTGACAATAAACAAAAGCTGGAGAGGAATGCGAAATTTGGGTTCTCTTACAGACCTTTTGTAAGGCTCTGATCCTGTTGAGAAACAAGAATCTAATTAATCCCACGAGTTTGCTGGAGCTCTTCTTTCAACTGCTGCGGTGTCATGATAAACTGCTACGAAAGGTAAGCCGTGCTGACAAAAATCTGCATCTGCAGTGGGGTTTGACCAACTTGCCAGAGGTAATTCCAGAATAGGCAGCTGTTTTCTGCTTGGTTGGGAAAATAGAGTTTAAATAGGCAGGGCTCCAGCTCTGTGTTGGACTAATAACTGAGCTCTGCTGTAAACACCTTGCTATTGCAGGTTGTAGGCTTGTCCTGCTTGAGATTGAGCAGTTTGGTTGTGTCTGCAGGTGAAAACCCTGGCTGCCAGAACAGGCCTGAATGAAGCAGGGGCAGGATTTGAAGCAATAATTGATGTTGTTCTTTGTCCTGCTTTGCTGTGCTGTAAATTCAGTGTGGTTTTCAAATACATGAGTCTTCACAGGACGCTTTCCTGTTCTTTTTCCTGCTGTAACTCAGTGATGTCTTAGAGGTGGTCAGCTGGGTCCCATGTCAGTGCTTGGGCACAGGGTTGTCTCTGTGTGTGTTACTCTGTCGTCTCTCCCCTCGCAGACCTTGTACACTCACATTGTGACGGACATCAAGAACGTCAACGCGAAACACAAGAACAATAAAGTGAACACGGTAGGTGCTTTGGCTTGCATATGTACTTTGAACTGATCTGCTGTTGTGGAAAACCTCTAAAAACATGTTTTCAACTCCTTTTTTAGGCACTGCAGAACTTCATGTACACAATGTTGAGAGACAGCAATCCCACTGCTGCTAAGATATCTCTGGATGTGATGATAGAGCTTTACAGAAGGAATATTTGGTGGGTCTGGCAGGCTTGTGTTGATTTGCCATTTATTGTGGGGCACACGGGCATCATTTGTGGCCTGTAGTCCAAAACATAATCCGGGGGATAGTGACTAAAATAGATTTCCTAATTGTAGGCCAGTGGAATTGTAACTTGTGCCGAGGAATTTAGCTGAGAAGAAATAATGTCTTGTGTGAAATGAGTTACTTATATATTTGCTGAGAATTAGTTTTCTGAAAATAATGTGAAATTGCCAGACTTGGAATAAAAGACGTGGTTTGTTTTTTCCAGGAATGATGCCAAAACAGTCAATGTCATCACAACGGCCTGCTTTTCCAAAGTGACCAAGGTGAGAACAGAAATCACTGATAGATTGGATAATTTTTTGCAACCTTTTTCATGTGGATGTAACTTATCATGTTGTTATAGCAAACAAACTTCACTGCTTTGTCATGTTTAATTCTCAAAATAACACTCATGGGAGGAGGTGGAGCTTGGCAGCTTATCTTGTAAAAAGTGTAGACTGGTGTGAGGAGTGTGGTTGTTCTTTTCGGTGCTCTTCAGAACAGACTATCAGGATATCACCTCCTTAATATCAGCACTGTGAGCCTTTGATTCATTGAGGAGAGCAGCTATCCTACCTGGGGCCTGACTGAATATTGGGCCTTCTGCATCAGCTCTGGAGGTTTCAAAAACTTGTACTATGACTTGAGACAAGTTTTTACCCTGTGGAGGTCCAAAAGTGGTTCCATTCAATAAGAGTCAGCCAGCCAAAACTAAAAACCTATTCAGCAAAATGATCTGAATTAATGCAGGTTGAGAGTTCTGAGCATCATCTTGGCTCTCACCTGTGTAGGGCCTCCTGACAATGTTGGCATAGAGCAGCTAGATTGAAAGGATTTTGGAGGATGATAAAAAGACGATTGGCAGCTTTGAATTTGCTCCAGGAATTGTGGCAACTGAGGTGCTTTTTAGTTTTGATTGCCTCTGAGTGACGATGGGCAGCTAAAATTGCCTGGGTCTGTAAAAGACTTGTGGCTCTCAGGCTGTAACTTGGTTTATTTCTGATCAGATCCACGCCTATTAAAAAAACCTGGCTAAGTCTGCACAGCTTGAGGTGTGGGTGTAGGGTGTCTGTAAATTCTGTCAGCTTGTCCCATGTGAACTCACTTTACTTTTCAGGTATTAGTTGCTAGTTTGAAGTTCTTCCTTGGGAAAGATGAGGATGAGAAACAGGACAGCGAGTCGGAGTCTGAGGTGGGTGTTGTGACTAAATATTCCCCTCTCTGTTTTTCAGATACATCACTGGTTCTCTCCTCTTGGTGTGACTCTGGCTTTGCCAGTCCCTCTGCCTCTATGCTTCTCACTGTCCTGTCTAGCTGTCTCCAGACGTTTCTGTGATTCACAAACAATTTCAGTGTCTGACAGCAGGCTCCAAGTGATGGCAGGATGTCTTTGCTGTCTGTTTAAAGAGAAATGCCAAGAGCTCATTTCTTTTTAGATGCTGGTACCTATGTGTTCTGACACTTAGGAAGGGGGATAGTTTTCAGAGTACGTGGTATTGAAAATTATTAGCACTTTGTTTCTGTGATTGCCATTTGAAGCCCAGGTTACCTGAGTGTTGTGTTCCTTCCCCAAGGATGATGGCCCCACAGCCAGAGATCTGATGATGCGCTATGCAACCAACAAGAAAACCACCAAGCGCAAGAAGAAACTGGAGAAAGCCATGAAGGTCCTCAAGGTGAGGAGAGGGCTGACTGACTTCTCATCATCTTGGCTTAATCCCTCTAGTACAGAAGTCCTGTTGTTGCCCTGCTTGATTAGCTGCAGACAGCAGATATGCTGTGTGGTTGAAAATGGGGATAGTTTTTAAAATCTTCTTGAAGAGGCAGCAATCTTTTGACAGCAACCTTGAAACTGAAGCACTTTACTCATAGAAAGAGAGAAATGTCTTTTGTTTCCATGTAGAAGCAGAAAAAGAAGAGCAAGCCAGAGGTGTTCAACTTCTCTGCCATTCATTTGATTCATGATCCCCAAGGTGAGTGTGCAGTGGATTCTCTTAGTGCAATTTGTGTTAATCTAACAGCACTTGATTTGATCTTCATTTGTTACAGTGAACCCCTGGGGATGTTGTTTTCTCATCTTGAATTTCCTCTGTGAAAGGGCACTGGGGCTTTGAAATAAGAACAAATCAAGCTGCCTCTTCTGACCATAATCCCATTTGTGTTCTGTGTTGTGCTATTTCGGTCTATGGCAAATTCATTTTTGCTTCTTCCAGACTTTGCTGAGAAACTGCTGAAGCAGCTGGAGAACTGCAAGGAGCGATTTGAAGTGAAGATGATGCTCATGGACCTAATATCCAGGCTTGTTGGAATACATGAGGTATCTACATGGATAATTTTATTATTATTGGTGATCTGTTGGTAGCCAGCCTGCTTTGGGTGTGGGCATGTTCTGGCCTTGTGCCTCTGGAAAAGAAGGTTTAATTTTTCTGTATGTCCAAAAGTGCATAGGGGTGGTCAGGGAATTGCCAGTAGGCCTCATGGAATGGCACAGTGGTAAAGATTTTGTAGTGCTAAGTGAGTACTTTCTCTCCTAGAGAAAGATATTGGTCTGGAATAGCTGAGCTGAACCTACAGAATAGGGGAGAACTTGGTGCTTCCAAGACCTTCCTGGGAAGCTGCTCATGCTGACCACAGAGTTGTCAGTCAGGTGGTGCTGAACAAGAGGGAAACTGGCAGCTCCTGCACTTGGAGGGTTTTGTGCAGACTATCCAGTAATAAAATATTTGCCCTGGATTAAGAGTAATTCAGTCCAAATCGGGCAGTTTCAGAGCATATAAGGATTACAGTGGCAAGGACTAGGTGCAGAGAGACTGCAGCTGTATTTATCTTGTTACAGTTCCTTTCCTTGTCCCACAAATATCAAATTCAACATAGGAGACAACATTTTGCTATAAAATCTGAGGCATTTGACGAGCATACTAGAATGAGGTGGTTTTACCGTGTATCAGCTTATGAAGGTGACCTCAAGTTTAAAGATAAGAAAATAACATGTTACAATTTGCCTTGCAGCTTTTTCTTTTTAATTTCTACCCCTTTGTGCAGAGGTTCCTCCAGCCCCATCAGAGGGGTAAGTAGCTACTCTAGGTACTCCTGATCCCTCATGTCTCACGTGCAGGCATTTGATGGAAGTGGCAGTGAAAATGGACAGGTAGCAGTGGTTGGTGGGAAGCGGGAGTAGTCCAGTGTGGACAAAGGAGGTACAAGTCCCTGACTGCCAGAAGTGCCAAGTGCTTTGGACTTCTGTGGAGGCTGTGTGCACTCAGGGCTCCTTACCTGAGGATTTGAGAAGCTCCAGCAAAGGAATAAAAGGAATCTGAGTGTCTAATCCTGACTAGCTAAGCTAAGCATGATTGCCTTGTGTTGCTTCCTTTTACTGGTGTTTGACTCCAGTTCTGGAGCACTTCCTTTTGCTTTAGCTGGCTATTGTGACTGCATGGAGGCCAGAGGAGTTCCTAATGCTTGGTGGGAGTGGAGAAACAGTTGTCCCAAAGTTCAGGCTGAATGGTTTTGGGACTGACTGAGCACCTTGTTGAGTTTTAAGGGATGTGTTTATTGGCTGTAGCAAGCTGCAGCAATATGTTTTGGCATCTTCTTCCTGCTTTTCTTTCAGAGGTGACAAAGATTCTTCTGTTTGCTGCACAGGCTTCACATCAGCTGGTACCACCTGAGGTCAGTGTTCCACTTGTGATGAATATTAAATGGGCAGCCAGAAATGTAACTGAGTTGGGGGGAAGGAGAATTGGTCAGATTGTTTGGAAAAGCTTAGTAATTGCAGCAATTTTTGCAAGTTCTATGGCATTGTTTCATAAGGGACAGGGGGAAAGATGTTTGTTTTATTTTCTGCAAGAAAATTCGTGTTAAGAAAATATTTGTGGGCTATGTTGGCATGTCCTGATGTGTCTTTCTATGAAAAAGATGTGTCTGTTAATAACATCTAAGTGTGTGAAGTTATTAAATATGTGGTTTTTTCTTATTTTCAGATTATCCAGTCAGTGTTGATGACCATTGCCAACAACTTTGTCACAGACAAGAATTCTGGGGAGGTCATGACTGTAGGGTGGGTACAGAATTGTATGAATCATGTCAAATTCCAAATGTGGTAAAATATATATATTTTTAAACCACTTGCAACTTATTTCTGTTACTTGTGCTATTCTTTCAAGAAGCTGCTTGAGTTAAAAGTATATTAGCTTCAACTTTCTGTGTTTTTGCTGGGAGTATTTTCTGATGGTTTCCTGCTCTTGCATCGAATGTTGTATAAATGCTGTATAAGGCTCTTCAAGTTTCAGGTAATTCAGTCTGTAAGTGGCACTTTCTCCTAACTGGTGTTGAGAAAATAATTAATTTTCCATATTCTTAGAATCAACGCAATAAAAGAAATCACTGCGAGGTGTCCCTTGGCCATGACTGAAGATTTACTCCAAGACCTTGTTCAGTACAAGACGCATAAAAATAAAAGTAAATATCACATGGATATGACTTTAAACTCCTTTTTCTCCTGTATTATATGGTCATCAGTTACAGCCTTCATGGCAATGCTGTCCTAATTGGTTTTTATGAGCTGAGACCATTTTCAGTATTTGGGTTACATCTCTCTATTTGGGGTGTGTAGCCATGGGAGACAAAACAGGGGTAATTGACAAAAATAAAGCAAGGAAAGGGATTGTTAAGAAGAGTTAGTCCTGAGGAAGTGCTATGTTCTATACCAGAGAAATCAGAGGGAGCCAGAACCTCAAAGAAAATGTGAGTCAGCTGTAAATGCTGGTGATCTGTGTGGGCTTTTGGTTTGCCCAGAGTTCTGCTCTTTTCCTAACTCTCTCATTTTCTGGGCAGATGTGATGATGTCTGCAAGAACGCTGATACACCTGTTCCGCTCTCTGAATCCAGAGATGCTGCAGAAGAAGTTCAGGGTAAGTGCTTCATGTATTTGCACTCACCAAAAACTGATGTGTTCAAAAGTGATGAGAATTGGTCTCAGTATCCTCTTGAGAAGGTGGAGTCAAGTCTGTGTTCTTCCTCTGCCTGCTGCCTTTGGACATGGTGTGCTATTCACATTTTGTTAGTTCAGATTCATGTAACTCATGGTTAGATCATGCTCCTGAAGTTCAACCATTTTCTGAGATGCATTCAACTTGACTAATTAAACTCTGCCCATGAAATAAGGAAAGGTCTTTGGACCCACACCCTCCTCTCCCTCCAGGTATTTTCATGGAGTGATGGGTATTACAATAGTTGCCTGCTTAATGTGTGTTTTGTTAATGTACAGGGTAAGCCTACCGAGGCCTCAGTGGAAGCCAGGATTCATGAATATGGAGAACTAGATGCCAAAGACTACATTCCAGGAGCAGAAGTTCTGGAGGTTGAGGATCAAAAGGAAAAGGGAGGAACCCAAGAGGAAGGTTGGCCTTTCTTCTTTAAAAATTCTGGTTTGGGCATCACTGTCACTAAGATTTTATGTGGACGTGGAACCTGGTGTTGTTCGTGCATTTCATTTCCTGCTGTGCCGTGTCTTGGCTTGCACATGTCTATCCTCGAGTAAGTGCAGTTTGTCAGTGGGGTTTGGTACTTTGTTGCTTTCTATGATACACACTGAGATGGGGAAACTGAGGGACAGACAGTGCAGCTGTGAACTTTGTGTTCAGCTTCTGCTAAGCAAAATCTTTTGAATATTATAGAACACCAAAATAGTAGTTGGATATAATATTTGGCTTATTTAATTCAGTTCCTGTGTAAATGCTTTACACACCCTGGAACCCCTTCCTGAGTCAGGGAAAAGAGATAGAAGAGTCTTTAAAAGCAAGGCAGAGTTTGGCAGATGAAATCCAAGTGTCTTGAAGATGCTGGAGGAATGAACACCCTGACGGGACAGGCTGTGTAATGATCATTGTAACACTGGGCTTGGTTGCTGAAACTGCTAACTTCAGCACATCAGCCAGCACGGCAGTGAAGAGCAATGCTTACACTGTCTTAACTAATGCAGCTATAAATCACAGTTGTATGTTATGGCTGGGAGTAGAGAACACTATTATTGAGGAGCGTAATCACTGTTAACTCCTGTGGTACTTCAGGCTGTCCCAAATGCACCTTGTTTTCAGGATCTTCCCCTGGAGATGAGAATTGAGCCTTGCAGAGCATAGCATGGATCGTGTCCCAGGGCAAAATGCAATTAGGAGATGGGTGAAGTAAATGAAGGGTGGCAAGAGCAGGTGGTCCAAGCATCAATTATTGCCAATCCAGGTAGTGAAGATGAATTTGTGTTAACAGCTCTGTACTTGTTTCGTGAGCAGATGGCTGGGAAAGTGCTAGTCTGAGTGAGGAGGAGGACAATGACGATGGAGAATGGATTGATGTGCATCACTCTTCAGATGAGGATCAGCAACAAGTAGTGAGTTCCAAGTGTCTTCTGTGTCAAATACAAATGAGTCTTGTTAATCACAGACGAGACCCTCTTGCTCTTCACCTTCATGCAGCTGCTCTTAAATACCTACCCAGGCCTTCAGAGCGAGCTGTCCTGAAGCAGTGAGGCTGAAGTGCTGTTCAGCGGTGTTGCTGAAGTACACATGTTGTTAGGGTGGGAGAGGAGAAGGAGGAGTTATCTCAGGATCAATGCTTTCAGAGTTGTGATAATCAGATGAAAGCTGATTTTGTACTCCCAAAATCTGGCGTGCATGTACTCCATTCAGACACTAGATGTTGGATATGAGACAAGGAAAAATCCTGACATCTGATAGCATTTCCCAACAATATTGCCATTGCATGATGTGTATTTGGGAGGCCAGGATCATGGATTGTGGCACAGGAGTGGTTTGCAAAGCTCTGATTGTTTTGTACCTTTTTCTCTTCCAAAGGCAGAAAAAGTGAAAAGCATGCCCATAGAGGAACGAAAAGCCAAAGCTGCAGCAGTCAGTACAAGCAGGCTGCTAACTCAGGAAGACTTCAAGAAAATACGTCTTGCCCAGCTTTCCAAAGAACTTAATTCTGCACCTGGCAAAGCTGCAAAGCGGAAATATATTGAAATAGATGATGAAGAGGAGGAGGAGGGCAGGTAGGATATGGGCTGTTGAGTGCTTTTTCTTACCTCTCCTCTACTGATGCAGCTCCTCATTGCAGCAGGGCACAGAGCTCTGTTGTTGATCAGTGTTCCCTGGTGATGGCCAGAGTCTAGAATGGACCCTGGGCTGGGAGTTTGCTTATACCTGGGGAAAAAAAGACATGAGGAGCTTGTGGAAGGTCTGAGACTGATTGACTTGTTCAGGTCAAGAGGCCTGAGAGAGGGGGTTTTGTAGCAGTAGCTACCTGGTTTTAGCTCCAGTGTTTCTTAAACTTGGTGAAAAAGTAGGACTTGAAAAATAAGTGGGTGACTTTTGTAATGGATATCCCATACGTGAGGAGCAGCCTGAAGGGAACAAGAAGCGTTTGTGTCTAAATTCATGGTAAGACAGTGGCCTAAGATGGGTGAGAGACAAAGGCATCTTGTTCTCCTTGCCAGATGGAGTTTTGTGTGGTGACATTTATTGTATTTGTGTGTAGAGGGGAGTTGCTTTCACTCAGAGATATTGAACATCTGCATAAGAAGCCTAAGTCAGACAAGGAGACGAGATTGGCAACTGCAAAGGTGAGGAACTGGCATGTTCTGTATCCTGTCCTTCTGGGTTTGGGTTTGTCTTGTGCAGGAGGAAATACTGAGGCTGCTTATCTTAAGCTGTGGGTTTTGAGAGGTGATTTGTTTGGTTCTTTGCTGCTGCATCTTGGGTGTAACAAATAATCAATCTCCTGCTGGTCACATGTAACCATGAAAATGCAAACAGACCCAGTTTTCACTGTGACTTAATAAATACAGCCAGCAGGGGAGAAGGCAGGTATGAGCACAGTCATCCTGAACCCAGATATGTTGTTACTGCCATTGAACCAGTTACCATCAGGCAGGCGATGCTGATGGTAGGCAAAGGAAAACAACCCCCTGTTACTCTATCACACTGTCTATTCCAGGCTGGAAAAACAGACAGAAAAGAATTTGTGAAAAAGAAAACCAGAATTAACCCATTTGCCAGCTCTTCCAACAAAGAAAAGCAAAAGAACAAGAACTTCATGATGATGAGATACAGCCATAGTGTCCGGACCAAGAACAAGCGTTCCTTTAGGGAGAAGCAGGTAATGTTTCATGTTTGAGATGGATGGGGCAGTGTGAGCAGTGGTTTGTGGTACAGCTGTGGTGCTGCCTGCCCTCTGGCCTGAGGTGTTGCTGCTGTAACTGAGCCTGTGGTTTGGCTTGCCCAAGTCCTGCCCTGGAGGAAGAGCTGCTTTGCAGATTGTGGTTCACTCTCCATAGTCTCTCACCTTTCTCTTCTATCACAGCCTCATCTGCCCTGACCTAGAGGTCATCTAATAGTTTGTCACAAATGTTCCTGAGGAATAGATGCAAATGCTATTTATTAGCTACTTGTAGCTACTGTTTGGAAAAAAAAAATACTTCAGTTAAACAGTAGTTTCACACTAATGCTGCTCTCAGTGGTGAAGCCCTTGCCAGTCTAGGGTTTTACAGGGTGTTATTTACTCATCCAAACGCTATCAAGAAACTTGTAGAATAATCCAGTAGTCCAGTTGTTTTTTTTCCCAGATTGTGTTTTGTGCGAGTGTTTAACTGCTGCTTGAACTTTGAGTTGTTTCCAGGCTCATACACGTTATCCAAATGATACTTGTCTGCAATTTCTTGCCTTAGGAAGGGAAAGACAGGAACTATTAGTAGACTCAGTAGAGAATATCTGAAGTTCTTCTGTTGAGCAGGAGGATGTGGACTAGTATCCTCTGTACATGTTTATTTGGCATCATTGCGCCTTACCTCAGATAAGGCTGACAACATTGAAACCAGCTCTCAAAACACACAAAATAGGCTGCAAATGAACAATCCAGGCACTTTAAGGAAGCTGCTACTTACAGTTATACTTGGGTCAGTTATTCTAAAAAAAGTTTTAAAGGATTTTGTCTTTATTAATGTTTTAAATTCAAATATAATGGCTAAACAGCATTTATTCCTACTTTTTTCCCATGAAGGTTAGGCTACAGCACCAGTCTGTTAACCTTAAGTGTTTTGAGTGGGTTGGAGGATCATAGTTGTATAGTGCTGCATTCTGCTGCACTTTTTGCTGGTAAGATAAAATAACTTGCTTGCTATAGTCCGGAGCTAGCTCCTCTACTAGCTTGAAATGTATTTGAAGCACAATAATACCTCTTTAGGGTGATAATGGCACTTGTAAAAATTCCTCCTTCCCCCTTGAAAAGTAGTTTTGTAATACTCCTTCACAAAACACAAATTTTACTTACCTCTCAGCTGAACTGTAACTTTCTTGATCTGTTCTGTTTGAAATGAGTCAGTAGAATGGTTTGTTCTAATCTTCATTGTATAGGATTTGGTAATGCCCAGCTTTTTAATTGTACTGTGGTTTAGGTAAATAACCCCAATGTTTCTGCCACTGTAATTGTTAGCATTTGCATTGCTGCTCCCAGTTTCAGCCGATGAAACGTTTTAGTGTTTTTATCAGAGGTTAAAGAAATTGAAGAGTTCTGATGCGGTAGTGGTGTTTTCTCAGTTACGATCCTCCTTACCTGAATATTGCCCTCTTGTTTTGTGGTTAGCTGGCTCTTAGAGATGCACTTCTGAAAAAGAGAAAGCAGCTGCTAAAATAAATGCTGGAGAGAGCTTCATCACCTTTGACGAAGTCACCCTGGAGATGCTTATTTCCACCCACCATCACCCTGAGGGAAAGGAAGACTGCAGTGCCTTACAGATTTATCTCTGATCTGTTCGGAAATGCAAATGGAACTCCTGCAAGCTGATGGATACTGCATCAATAGGAGAGAAGCCTTAATCCTTGGAGGATTTGAATTTGTTTTTAAAGCATTCTAGGGTAGACGGCAATTATATTTTTATTTCATGTAATTTACTTACAGTGGGTTTTTTATGTGTAAGTATTAAAATATACAACTGTGTGATAAAAATTCTACTTGAGGTAATTAATGACTAAGCAACAGAAAGGAGAAAAAAATTCTATAAAGCATGTGGATATAGTGTCTTCGCCTGTCTTAGGGGAGTGACTGTACAGATGGAGTGAGCTGTTGTCTAAGCATCTGGCTTTGACCAGTTTAATAATACCAAATTCATCTGTGATGCAGGTAAAATTAATTTCAAGAGTTGTGGGGAAGATCAGTTCATTATGGCTTACTAAGAGGAGAAAAATAAAGTTAGTGTATTGGGAGATAGGGGGGTTTTGCCATTTAAATACAAAAAATGCATCACGTGCCAGAGAAAAAAGGAATGTTTTTCTACAGTGGTGTGCCTTCTGGTGGGACTTGCTTGTGTCTCTTGGCAAGTACATGCGAGAATCACGTGGATGTCTGGATTCTTTGTCTAAGGTTGAACTTGTCCTTTAGCCTTGACCTCTGTTGGGACCATTAATGGGTTCTTTGTACCTTACCCAGCCTCCTGTTTTAATGGAGTTGATACAGTATTTATAACTTGAGTTATTTATGCCATCCTTTTTCAAAGCCTGTTAGAAGTGGATTTCTTTCTGGTGCAGAAACAGGTGCCACATGCACAGTATAATAGAAATGCATTTGGTGAGGTGCTTTTTTCCTTTCTTTTAAGGAAGCCAGATAAATGTTCATATCCCATGTGGGAATTCACTTAGCTATTTGTTGAATATGTATTTGTGATAACTTTAATTCTTTCTTGTATGGATTTTGTTTAGTTTGTTTTGTTGTCACACTGCTTCCTAGAGCAAAAAAAACTTAGAGAGGGTTAAGGGAGAGAAAGACAAAGTAGGATTTTTTTTTTCTTTACAGCTTTTTACAGTGTTTTATTCAAATTGTATGTTTCTGCTGAGGGAAGGGCAGGCATTGGTACTTGGCAAGGAGAAGAGTGAGCTCTCAGGTGGAGGAGCAGGAGTGCTGTGGGGATGGAGTATCCAACAGGGGCTAGACCCAAAGGTGGGAGGAGGAAAAGGAAAATATGGTCTGTAAACCACAGTTGTACTGGGCGGGGGGGGCGTTTTGTCTGCTGAACAGCTGAGCAGCTTCCCTTCTTGTGCCTGTGTCCAGAAACTAATAACCACTGACACTGAAAGGGAGTGGAAATTTTTTGCCCCCGCGGTTGAGGACAAGTGTCTAGTCTCCTCTCCTCCTGTTTCCGTCTTGTTTACAGCCTTGCTGTATCAGCCAGCATGCTGACAGCTGGGCCAAGCGTGGGTTTGTCCCCTCTGCCCTCCTTGTGGAAGCGACAGTGTTGGAGCGGCTTTCATCAGCTTGGCCCAGCAGCAGCGCCGGGGCAGTGCACATGTTACTCAGTATCATATATACCTGCTGCTGTGGTTATTCTGTCCCGTCTCACGGGACGAAGTGGGCTTCCAGGCTCCAGGCGGGTGGGCGGTGACGCCTCGGGGCGGGCAGGAGCGGGGCGGTCCGTGCGGCGCGGGGAAGGGCGGGCTGGCCCCGGGGCGCCGCAGCCGCTCCCTCCTGCGCTATGGGCTACGGGCAGTGGGCGCTGCTGGCGCTGCTGTGCGGGGCGGCGGGGGCGGCGGCCCCTCTGCGCTGCAACGTGAGCTTGGACAGCCCGGCCGAGCAGCGCTGGCTGCCCGTGCTGCGGCACTTCGAGCCCGCCTTCCTGCGCGCCGCCGTCCGGCGGATCATCGAGTGCGTGCGGCCGGGCAGGCGGCGCGGGGGTGGCTGCGGGGATTGGGGGACAGGCGGGGCGGCGCCGGGAGGGCTGATGGAGCGGCGCAGGGCTGCCAGGTGAGAGCTGCTGGCCCGCTCTCGGCTGACCCCTCGGGTCTGTCTTGCAGTGAGAGCGTACCGAAATGGGTTCACCAGGTCATCCAGCCCATAGCGGCCGAACTGGAGCTTTTCATGCCGCAGCCTTTCGCGGGAGAGATTGCGGGGATGTGCAAAGCACTGGGAATAAGTCTCGGAGATGGAATCCTGCTGAACTTCGCCTACGAATCCACTGCGTAAGTGTCGGGTACTTACACGGTCTCGTCCAGGTAGGCGTAGAGCTTCAGTTCAGCGTGGGAGAAGGCAGGTGGTGGGACTTGCACGGGTTCTGGGACCACTTCGTCTGTTCAGCCGAAGATTTCATTCTCTTTTGGCAGATTGAATGCTGAATTGAACGAGAAACGGTTATGTTTTCTATTGGGAAGTACAAGTCATAGCGATCTGTCATGGGTTTGTGTATGTACATATATATATATATAAATGTATTAAAATCCAAGAATCATTTTTGCTGTGCAAAAGTAGAGATCATTTATGTTTTAAGATGATGTAATGTTCTCTGTCACTTAAAAATTGGAGGCTCGAATAATTAGTTGCTCTCTCATTTGTCTGAGATAAAGTTGCTACTAAACTACTTTCTGGATGAAAGTTCACAGTGGCTGCATAATATCACTTCCTGATTTGAACGGTGGAAAATCACTGTAGTATATTTAAGGCAGCAAACTAAATCTCAGTGAAAAAATACTCAGTTTCATTGTCTCTTTTTGCCCTAGAAATATGGTAAAGGAGAATAATCAACACTTGGTATTGCCTCTGGGGAGCCTAAAATATTTCTCCATATAGATCTTAGCAAATATCAAGGCATGTTTGCATTTGAATTATTTTTTTCCTTAATGTGTAGTGCTCAATTTATTATCCCTTTTTAGTAAGGACTAATATTGAATATGATACATTTAAGTGCTGGCTGCTTTAGTGTTTCACAAAGAGAATACTTGCCATACTTCACCCAGGTGAAGCCCTTGAAATTAAGTTTCTTGGCTTGGATACTAGAAAACCCACATCAACTGGGAGCAGCCTACTTAAGTGAAGAATTTTTTACCTTTATAGTTTTGACAGGCAGAGTTATGCATCACTGAAATGACCAACTCAAAGCTACAGAGAAAATAAGTCAATTCCCTGCTAATGCAATATACTCCATCAAAAAACTGTTCTAATGAAAC
Organism: Acrocephalus scirpaceus scirpaceus; assembly: GCA_910950805.1. NCBI lineage: Eukaryota > Metazoa > Chordata > Aves > Passeriformes > Sylviidae > Acrocephalus > Acrocephalus scirpaceus. The sequence goes on along the minus strand of OU383778.1, from coordinate 63,208,620 downwards.
TGAACTTGCTACACAAGGAGTTTGAGCACTTTCCTGTTCTAGAGAATAATCTGTTATCGAAATGGCTGATACTTGAACCAATGTTTTTCAATTTCATTGATGGGACTTAATTTGAACTTACCTACTTGTGATTAAAATTATAAAGAGTCCAAATGGAAACGAAATCATCAGATTTAAGTGTAACACTATGAATGCTTTCAGATGTCAGCTTTTCATTATGACTTACAAAAGTGAAATAATTTTTTTCCAGAGTGGAAGTGCTGCTTTCAGCTTGCCCGGTCATTTCTGAATTGCTGTGGACTGTGGTGTGGTACTGGACTTCTCTTTGTATGGCAACATTATTAAAACACTTAGCAGAGCATCAGCTCAGTTACTACTGAAAGGCTGAGCTCCTGCAGCTAGAATATTGGAAGCAGTGCCAGAGCTGCACCTTCAGGCATTCCTTGCCCTGTTCTGTTTGCAGGTTCTGTACCAGCATTGTTGCTCAGGATGACAAAGGAAACATTTACCACGGTCGAAACCTGGATTACGGTTTTGTCGATATATTGAGAAAGATCACATTGGATGTGCAGTTCATAAAGAGTGGACAGGTATGGTCCGGGTTTGGCATGGCTGCGTGGTGTTCCATAAAAAACGGGACAGCCCTGTAGCTGCTTAGATGGGGGGGTTTAATGTAGGAATGGGGTTCCCGTCCCAAATAGATTGGGTTGTTAGAGCAGCACAGTTATACTCCAGTAGTGTGGGATGAATGCTGATTTTCTTTCCTTTCTGGACATCCAGTTTATGGTGATGGACTGGAAAAAGTAGAACAGCTTAATCTAGTATTGAAGATATTAATTCTAAGAGATGCTGAAAGAAAGAAATGTCAAGATGCTAAAAAAGAGAAGAAATATTAGGGAATATGGCAAAGAGATCAGTTTTGGTAGGAAACAACTGTAAGGCTTTTTTTTTTCTTTAGACCTTGTGAATTTCTATGACCAATAAGTGTGTTTATAGAGAAAGATTTCCAAAAAACAGTTAGTTGCTAGTGCAGTTTTGTGAGTCTGATTCTTTTTTTATGTTCATTAGTCCATTTTGTAAATTGGAAAGTTGCTGTTTGTTGCTTGGAAGTTTAACCTGAGCAAAAGTCTTGTAGCTGTTGGTGATCACAAACCACTGAAATGCTGTGAGTTTGAGGCCTCAGAGTCCCTTTATAATTTACTTGGCATGCTTTCCTGTAACTGAAGGCACAGTGACCTGTAGTAACATAGGTATGAAAGCTATAGAAAGAAGTACAGGCTGCAGGTCCCAACTGTGTTCTGTTCTGGAATGCTCAACTGCTCTCTTTGCTGGTTCCAGGTTGCATACCAAGGCACCACATTTCTTGGTTATGTAGGCTTATGGACTGGGCAAAGTCCACACAAGTTCACCATCTCCGGAGATGAACGAGGTAAAGGAAATGTCTTCCACAGTAGACGTTTGTTCTGGTTTGGTTTTTAACCGGGCAGAAACATTAATTCGTGTAGCAGTTTCATGTTCACCTGTCTAAATGTTTTTAAATGTAAATGAGATTTGGTTAAGGAGAAAAAAAAAGGCAGAGCAGGCCCAACTTAAGGTAAACAGATAGACTTTAACACACACTAAAGGAAGGGGAAAAAAAAAGGAAAAAAAATGAAACTTCTAAAACCTTTCTCCTCCCCCCACAAACTGTTCACTTTCCTACAAACAACATAGAGAGACAAAACCTGTGATTTTCAGTCAGTTTCAATTATTTAAGCGTAATTTTTCATTACTCTGGGAAAGGAGTCTCTCTAGAGTCCCATGGAGACGTTCACCACAAGGAGAAAACAGTCTGGTGGCTCCTAGTGTTACAAACCTGCAACCACCTGGAATTTCTGTAGATTGTGCCATCTCCCCATTAACGGCCTTTCCCCTGATTACTCATGGGCCTCTCAGCGTATTTGGGATATTTGTTTAAGAATTCTTCTTCTACTATACTACAAAGATTCTCTTCTATCTCTGAAAACGTCTCTTTCTCAAGAGACTTCCTTTTACTAGAGCCAAAGGGCCAAATCTGCATCTCAGACAACTGAGACCTCCTTTTATCTCAGGAGCCGGGAACTTAGTCTTACAACATTTTCAATTACATCAATTTACCACCTTCAGCTGGAATAGCATTCCCCCAAAACAGCATTAATATATTACAAGAAATAGTCCATTTTTCTATAGTTTACATCTAGAGAAGTCCAGTCAAAAATGTTCACTTCCTCCATCTTTTCTTCCACATAACCTTTATTAGTTTTTTCACTGACCCGTATCATGCTGTCTCTCTATGGGTTAATCACTCTGATCTTCCTTTCTCTCTCTGGGAAAGGGTTGGAGTTCGGAAAGCTTCATCTTTCCAAGAAAGGGTTAAATGATGCTGCTTATAGTGTGTCAGGTTTCAAAGCTGAGCTAAAGGGAGAAGAACCCAAAGTCGGAGCTCAGAGCACCCAGGGCAGTCAAGACTCATAAATGCTAATAAATGCCTCCTGCCCACCCTTAGATGTAAGGAGGTGGGCCCAGCCCTGGCTCAGGGCTGCTCCTCAAGGCCCTCCTGGGGAAGGAGACCCCATCCTCTCCCAGGCTGACACAGAGCTGGGGCATGGCCTCTCCCTGCCAGCGGCTGCAGCCCCAGGCAGGCGGCCAGCACTGCCCAGCAGCAGCCTTCCCGCCCCTGTCCGCAGCCGAGGGGCAGGTGGGGAAGGGGGCCCAGCTGGCCCGGGCCACTCCCCTGCCACCAGACAGCAGCTCCAAGAAGCCAAGCGGGGGCCTGGGCCCTTCTGCCCAGGGGCAGCGGGCCTAGAACAGACCCCTGCTGCCCAAGATGTTACCTTGTAGCTCACCAGAAAGAAAAATGTCCTGAGGAATCTCTGATTTTAAAGCTAAGTTTTCCAGAAGTGTAACTAGCTCTTCAATTAGTCAACTAAACTGTCAACATTTACTACAACTTCTTACAAAAAATTTACACCTGTACCAAACTACTACAATATTGTGTGTTGTTTTTGTTGATTGTTGTCTGCCCTGGCCTTTTTTTCTCAGAGGGAACAATGATGTTAAGGTTGCCAGGGAAGATCTGAAGGGGAATGCCTTGCCATGCCCACAGGGAGTGAAAGCACACATGCCTGGTTTTGGCTGCTATGTAGGAGTAGGTATTTGTCAGCAGTGTCACCTGAGCTGAAAGTGTCAAAGGATGAGGAAAGCCTTGGGAATGCTGTAAAAGATGTGGTCTGGTCAAGAGACACCATTGGAGGTGGCGAAGATGGGGCTGAGAGAAGGTGCAGTATGGACAGCAAAGAAACAGCTCCTTTCCTCATTCTGGTGTATTCCACGGTTGTCTGGCCTCCTAAGGCAGTTGGAAAGAGAGGAGGGGAAGATCTAGGGGAAAGGCAGCAGGGCTTGAGGGAATGTCTGGAGACGCTGGAAAGGCTGTTGAGGCAGAGTTGAGAGATGTCACTACTGCGAACTAAAACTTGTAGCAGTGGGGAAGGCAGGGGAAGGTCACTGCCTTGTTCATCAGGGCTTCAGTTTCACAAGTAATGACAGTCATGTCCAACTCAAAGCTTGGGAAGTTGTCTCATCCATTTCTTTCCCCTTTATTCCTTTTAAGAAGCTGATACTGTGTTGTTCTTTATTAGGTGACTGTTAGAACTGGCAATAATGTATTCTCAGAACCAACGTCTAAAACCTTTATTTTTCCCTTGTGTTGATGATAAGCATTTTTCTTTTTAATCTTGAAGAATCTGTTCTTCAACTCTTTAGCTATGCAAACAATATTCACTGTGTGTGTTCCACCTGTACAATATCTCTGAGTAGGCATTCTGCTATGGAGCACTTGCACCTCTTGCTTCCTGTTTGCTTTGTTAATGCTGCCTTGTTGGATTCACTAAATTCTTTCCATAGTTTACACGCACACTGCTTCTGATTCCAGAGTTGTTAGTCCTTTCAAAAGTGGAATGTCCTGGGCTGATACTTACTGGGGAAAACTGCTTTTAGTTCAGCTTGAAGACAAGTGTTAAGTGTTTATTGAATCTGTTGAAAGGCCTGACTGAGGAAATCTTGTGTGTCAAAGTCCTATGTCTCTCACATCCTATGCTCACTCCACACATGCTGCAGTCCTGTCCATGGGCTGCTGCTGACTGCTTCCTGGTTTATCTGAAGTCAAAGCTGTTTTCAATTCATTCCAACTGAACTACAAATTGAGGGAAAAGAGCAAGTGAACTATGGCTGGGAAGCAGGATGACTAAATCAGGGTCAGGATCTATCAACTGATAAGCAGACTGATTTTATTTTTTTTTTGTGCTTTGCAAAGTGTGAGTGTTTAAATAGTAGTAACAAACTTGGCCTTCTAGTTTTTGCACTTTGCTTATTTTTCTCAGTAACAAAAAACACTATCACCACCTCCTTTTTAGCTGTTTTATTATTTCTGTGGATTTATTCCTGTTTTAATATTTCTGTAAGATGAGTAATGAGGTGATTATTATCACTCCTGTTATGACAGGTCTGAGATGCTTTCTAGAAAGCAAGGGTGTTAATCCAACTGCTGTGTCTGACTGTCAGTTGGAATTATGTTGTCTATACATATTTAACCTGAAGGTTGTGCTCCTTGTTGGCATTTCTCCCATATAATGTTGATACTTGGTGCTGATTGGCACCTACCCTGTCTCACTGTATATAAGTTACATATATAGTAATTTTTTTTTCTCCCTAGATGGTGGTCGATGGTGGGAAAATGCTATAGCTGCTTTCCTCAATAGGAATTACCCTGTCAGCTGGCTTGTGCGAGATGTAAGTGCACTGAGTTGTTCTTATTTTTCACATTTGTACCACATTTGTCCTTGAACATCTAGTAAATAAGAATCAGTGGCACAGAAGGCTTAGCAACTTGATAAGCAGATGATTTCTCAGGAGAAACTAAGTGTGGACCCTGTATTCAGTAATGAGGCAATTCTGGTTCCTTTTGGAGAGCAACCTCCAGTGCCAAAGGTCCTGGAGAAGCTGTGCCCAGACTTGTGTCCTGGGGAGTGTTTCAGCTAGCTGTGACTTGTGTCGTAACCAGTTAAGACAGCTGTGCTCCTAGATGGTGAATACTTGTGTCAAGAGTTATTTTATACTATTTATGTTGCTATACTAATAATATTTTCAAGTAGAGTCAATTACCATTTTCAGAAAAGCTGAACCTTTGTTCTTTTGAAGATATCCCAGTGCTTGTTTTTGTGCTTAACCTCACTGTCATCTCCTTTTTGTGTTAGACTCTGAGCGAAGCAGATGACTTCCAATCCGCTGTTCTCAGACTGGCTGAAATTCCCATTATTGCTGAAGTTTACTATATTGTGGGAGGCGTCTCACCTAAAGAAGGCATGGTCATAACGAGGAATAGGAGAGGGCCAGCAGATCTCTGGCCTCTCGATCCCTTAGGTGGAGCGTAAGTAGGGAAAACTACTTCATTTTTGCTTCTCACATTCTCTTCTGAGTGATTGGCTTAGTGGCACAACTTCCTTGAGAGATCTGGAGGGACACTTCCTGGTCATGGTTACCGCAGGAGATCAGAGGTCACCCACCCCATTCCTGTGTTCCATTGTTGATGGTAAAGACTGTCACATCTACCAGCATGAGGCCCTTGGGCGTGCAGCAAGTGGAGGGAGTTGCCTTTTGAGGGAGTTTTTTCCTTTTGGCAATATAGGGATACTGATTGTTGGACTTGATGCATTACCTACTGATTCACCTTTGGTTTACTTATACGTGTGTTACAGGTGGTTTCGTGTGGAGACAAACTATGATCATTGGACTACCCCTCCTCCTTTTGATGATCGCAGGTAAATTGGTTGGAAGCTCTGTGGGGAGAGAACATGTATTTCAAAAGTGGTTACAGGTATGGGCAGGTGGTTTCTCCTTGAGCAGGCAGCTCATTCAGTTCCTGTAATGCCACTCTGAAAGGAATACATACAGGGTAGAGCAATATTCACAGATGCCAGAGGAATGGGTGTGAGACAGTGATTAGCATAAATAATGAGAAATTGCAAAGATAATGCATAGGCCAAAAATTTGCTCAGAAAGCGAAATTTAGTAGAAGATAAATGACTTAGATTGGCAGTGCCAAAGTATTGGATGGCACTAGGAAGGTGCTTGCATGGGATTCTTAGGCTGTGTAGTGTGCAAAAAGAGATTGGCAGGTTCCTTCTTGGTATATACTCAAAGGAGTAATAACAGGAACTGCAAAACTGTGAGATGAGATCCAGTCATGCAATGTGGGGTTATTTTAGACCAAAGCAGGCATTTCAGTGTCAAGGCCTTTAGTAAGAAGGTGTTTGTGTTGGTGCTTTGTAGCCTTTGGAACAGACAAGTGTTACTTGATAATGTATTGTTTTCCCACAGAACTGCAGCCATCAAAGCTCTCAATGCCACTGGACAGCACAACATCAACTTTGATACACTCTTTAAGGTATTTCTCAAATTCTGCATTGTGAGTTGCTCTATAAGTTCTTTGACAAAGCAGAAGTGTTTTTTTATCAGGGATGTAAAAGCTGTACTTTATTGTGGGGAACAAGGTTTACTTACTGCACAGCTGTCTCTAGGGGGATTGAAGACTGAAAGTTGTTCAAAATGCTTCTGGACTCGTATTTAGGGATTTTATAACAGTTGACCAAATCAGGTGGAAAGTGCAGGAGGTGAATCCCATCATCGTTGTGCAGTTTCTTATTTTACATGCAGCACTTAGTGTTAGACATGGTGAGCGTTGGGAATTGGAATGTCTTTGAAAGTACAGTTTTTGAAAGTACTTCTGTAAAATCTGATGTTTAAAAAAGGTGAGAAGTCCTTGACTTTGTATTATTCCTTTCATAACTTCATCCTACTGCTGTTTCTTAATAGCCATTTATTTCCCTCTTTATCTACCCAAATGACAACTCTCCAAACTTTCTGTACAGGTGTTGTCAGTGAAGCCAGTCTTGAACAAGTAAGTATTAGATTGAGAGATGCTGATCTGTGCCTCAGGCCACTTGAAAGTACACCACAAATTTCATTAGGATCTTCCTTATGTGTCTGAGTCTTGTAGTTTCCCAGCTTAGATTTTGGCTTATGCTCATGACTCTCTATTTCCACTTCCACAATACCATTCCTTTTTCATGTACCACTTCAGTTGGGGAACTGCACTTGTTTGGGCTCATTCTGGGAATGGGAAATTGCTTTGGAGTTGTGAAACAAATGACTCCTTTGGAGGAACAGCTGGATGTCACACTTACTCCTTTGCCCACTTTTGGAACTTCTGGGTTGGTGTTAACACTGACAGTAGGTTTTTCTGCATGTTCTGATATAGCTCTGATTTGTGTAATAAAGTAAGTGGGATAAAGCTTATAGATATCATTTACTGGGTTTCCAAGAGATGTATTTCAGTACACCATTCTTCTGTGCTGTTCTAGAAATTGCACTTTTACAGGTTACTATGTTATGGTTTACTTTTACGTGGAGCTCGGTATATTCTCTGCATCAATCATTGTCGTTGGAGCATGGCAATGGCTTCCTCTACCTCTCCTCTGCCTTGTCAGAGTGAGGAAATGGGGAAAGGAAAATCCCATCTCATCTGTCATCTCAGCTGTGACATAGATACAGTACCAATTGCTTAATACAGTTCCTCTGTTGTGCTGCATGGGGAAAGAACACTAAAAATTAGTGCAAATAGTCTTTAATTTGATCAGTCTCTTTTCCTTATCCTTCTGTACCTAAGCAGAATATTTGTTTCCACGAAGATTTGTCCTGCTGCTTTGCTAGCTAGATAAATTCCCGTTCTTGCCTTCGGAATGTCACTCACTTGCTCTGTTGCTCTTTTCCTGCCAGTAACACAGTGTACACCACAGTCATGAGTGCCATGCTTCCGGATCGGTACCAGACGTGGATGAGAACTGAGGAGTGAAGAGGTGGAAGTGGCAGAGGCGTAAGTGGCATCTGTACTTACACAACCATTTCAGCTGCAGAGTCACTAAGAGACAAAGCATTGCAGTGGCACGCTGGTAACCCAGTCTGAATTCCTGATTCTGCTTGTTTATTGCCCTTGGATAAATACCTTCCCTTGTTTTAGAGGGAGTTCAATAATGACTCTCCTAGTGAAACTCTTGGAGATGAAGAGTTTTGATCAGAGAGGAAGGGATGGATGTTGGAACCTAAAGGTAGAGGTTCCAACCTCTGGAAATGTTTTGGAGATTTTTACCACTCCCCACTATGGCATTTGCTTGTCTCCAGGTCAGTGATAACAGGCAGCCCTGCCAGAGGGAGCTGAATCCCTGCAGGAGGGGTTGGTACACTTAGCAGCAAGAAAAATCAAGCTTTGTTGGTAATGGCTGCTCACTAGTGACTGCACGTGAGCAGCATCCTTTGGGGGCTTTGTCCTGTGAATATGCAGAATAAGTCCAAGTTCTTGAGCTCACAAAGTGCCTTATGGGACAGCTTGAGAGAGATATTATGAGAATTTCTATGCCAAGAAACTGCTTGCGTGGCCTTGGCAAGAGCACAAGAAGTTTTATTCCAATTTAAGAAGTTGTATTCCAATTTATAGTTTTAAAAAAAAATTATTGCTATTATATTTGTAGCAGTTCTGTCAGATCTGATTTTAACAAGAGCATTTCTTTCTAGAGATTGTGTATAACTTGTTTTTCACTTAACTCTGGAATAACCTGTGCTCTCTTGCCTATTTTTCTAGTTCAACACACTGAGTGAGAAGCTGAAGCTGTGCAAGACTAATACATGCTTTTAAAATCACTCCTGGGAGCAATACAGTGGCTTTGGTTCATGAATGGTGCAAACCATTCAGGAAACAGTGATTTTTTAACTCTTTCAAGTGTTGGAGGTGATCCTGTTAATGACCTGTAATGGAAGTTTGAATTTTTTTGTAATGAAATTGATGCTCTAGTAGATGTTGATGGGTAAAAATGGCTTGTATTATTTTTGGTGCGAGTTGTACAACTGCAATGTACTTCTGTGCTGACTAATAAATACATTTTGTAATTTACATAGCCTGTAGGTCTGAAATAATTAAATAAAATATTCAGCTAGTCGCTTGTGGAGTTACTTCTATGTCATCATCCTTTCCCCTCATCTATGAGGAGTTGTTGATCCTGGGCCTAGCAGGGGCAGGTGCAGCAGTCAGCAGCATGCACATCTGTAGACGGTAGGTATTTTATTTATCAGAAATCAGGAGCTGTTTCAGGAATCGTGGTAATGCACTTTTCTCCTTGGTAGATGAGAGGAGATTGTTGGGTTGCAGTGAGGTTAAAAACCAGTTGTATTTGTTTCTGTGCATTCAGATCAAGTTATCTGCAGTAAAAATTAACGTCTTGTTTTACGGTGCAGAGCAGTGGGATTTTTGTCAGGTTGTGCTGTGACTGTATATTGAGTTGAGACACTTAGGTGTACTCCAGAAATACTGAGGGATTTGAAGAGTCAAGACCAGTGGATACCTTCAAGTAAAGCCGGAAAGAGCCCTTCTTCACTGGATAAAATGTCACCTGTGTGAAGGTGAGCACAGCTTCCAGATCCATGCCATGCTGGCTGTGGTGAGTGTGCACTGGTTATGCAAACAGCTCTGAGAGCACCTTCTGGAGCTGAGGGCCCTTTATCCCCTTGTGCTGAGTCTCATAACCTACTTACCTGCATCCTCTCCTCCTGCCTGCCTGGATATAAGTGTTGCAAGCTTTGCCTTGACCCAGTTTAGACAGCGACATACAGCAGCCAGATGATAAATTTGAAGAACATTTCCTGGAGGAAGATTTTAAAATGTTCACTGTCTTTGAGATTCTAGAATGCCATTGCTTTAATTCACAGAGTAGGCACTGATTTGTGATCCCATCAGGTTTTCTTTAAATAACAGCCACCCACACCTACAGGATCCTTACAGGTGTGGCTTTGTGTAGTCATCTTGACCTCTGGAGCATTAGGCTGATTATCCTCTGGCAGGGGTGTGCCCAGATGCTCTGGTGTATATATTTGGCCAAATATATTTGCTTCAATGTGTACAAATTATCTGGAATGTGTAAGTTGTTAGTATCTATGAATATTCAGGAAAAAATTTGGTTCCACTGTTGTGTTCGTGGCTTGGAAGCTGTTACGGATTATGAGGTTTAAACAAGTGAGGAATGTAGATTTTTTTTTTTTCCTTATAAATTCCTTTCTTGAATGCATTGCATTTTCTATGGTAACAACACTCCAAGATGCTGACTGCCAACAAAATAAAGTCTTTCTCCCACCTTGAATGCTTTTCTGCTTCCTGGTCTTAGTTTAGCGACAAGCTAAAAATATAAATATTGATTAACTGGTAAGTGATATATCTTACCACTTAGATAATTTAACCTGTAAGTAGCTAAGGTACTTGTGATAAGAACTGAAGTTTGATGCAAAAGCAGAGATGTGATTGTTTATACTCAGATAAAACCATCTTAATGCTGGAAACGTGAAAATGTAGCAGCGATTGGGGTTTTTTGGTAGGTTTGGATGTTTTGTGGGAAGAAAAATTTGCCAAGAAAGACTGCACCAAAACATCCTGAAGGTATTTTCTCTAGCCTGGTATTCTGACTTTATCATCATTGCTTTTTTAAAAAAATGAAGATCATTTCTAGTTATTTGAATAGCTTTCTGATCATATTTCTGTTTGAGATTTCATCTGCTTTGTGTGTACACTTCTTAAAGACTGGAAAGAACAGTTGATTTTCCTGCTTTCTCAAGCCCTGGAATTATGAAGTAATAAAACGAGGTAAATTATCCTTGCTTTTTTCACATCCCTTCCTTTCTGCACTAGAGATTCCTTAGATACAAAGCCCCACTTCAGCCCAACACAAATAAGGGGTGAAACCTTGAGTTATTTTTCTTCTGGAAGTTTGCATTTAGCAGAGGGCGGCTCAAAAGTGTGTAAGAGCTGACTCCTAGGATGAGAGAGGCCAACACGCAGTATTTCTCATTCATAATCCCTTGAGTAATCCTAATCCAGTTGAGATCTGTAGCCTTTATTAAGCATCACATGGTAGAGGATTCTTAAGGCTGCTCATAACTGGGCAGTAAATAAATCAAAGTGTCTGCACCAGTTCTGGGTTGCATGTGCACAGAGACTTGGCCTGTCGTGCTGCCTGCCCAAGGGAACACCTTACTTTATAGTTTGGATTCTGAGGAGGAAATTTTGCATCTGTAACTAAACAAATAACATCATAAATCATCGACCATTTGGGTACTGAATACAACCAAAATTTATCAAGTGGAGAGCTTCAGTTGTGTTTATCTCAACAAAATTAGGACTTGTCAAGGTAAGTTGCATTTTTCTTTTTAATTCTTTGCAACGGGGTTTTGTGTCAGAAATAGCTTACAGTTTGAGGTAAAATATCCTTTTTGTATGCCAAGGTGTATAAAACTGCATTTGAGAGTTTTGTATCTGTAATTCCCCTTTTTGGCACTGCAGTAACTGTGTGGGTGTATGTTTGGAATACAACACGCTTCACCATCTTGTTTGCAGCTACGAGTGGTGTTGGGTCTGATGTGCACGTGGGCCATATGTAGGTATTTGCTCTCAGAGGCAAGGTAGGATCATCACTTTCCCTAGTGCCAGCTAGCATTTTTTTGCTTGGGAGAAGTATTTGATTGGTTTTTTAATTAATCTATCACTCCTAAACCCTTGCTGTTTTTCTTTTAGCAGAACTTAAAATTTGTTTCCCTCCAACATCTTTTAGGTTTTTCCCTAGTAAATGTTCTAGTCTGTTATGCCCTCCTGTTGCCTTCTGTGTTCTGCTCACCTGTTCCCTTCATTGCTGGAATGTCTATAGAACTGTCAGGTTAGTGGGCATCCTCTTCATGATACATGAAATGTCACCTTTCCTAGGGGCAGGCTTCACATTAGAGTTATTCTGGCAGGTCCTGTGGGTTGAGCACCACACTCTGCAAAGATCCATGATGTGCACAAGTTCCCAGTGTGTAGGATTTGGTTCAGAATGCTGTCCCTTGCTTTGGTTTTGGAGAAGTTAAAATAATTAGGCTAGGCCAGGAAATTTACCTAGGCTTTTGTTGTTTATGTTTGGGGTGATTGACTCAAGTGGATTTGTGCAAGGTTTCCTTTTCTGAATTTTGTTTTAGTGTTCAATAACACTAGATGGTGTTATCGAACAAGTCCTCTGCTTGTGTTTGAAGAGTTGCAAGAACTGTTACCCAGTGGCTTGGGAAGTCCACGGACTCTGGCTGCTCTGTCTGTCTCCCGCCTGTGAAACATAACATCTGGTGGTCAGGGAATGTGCATCTTCTCTGCGTGTATGTGGCCTTCTCCTGAGGCCCTGAACTTGGTGTTCCACTGGTTGTCTGTGGCCATGTGGAGCTCTCAATTCCGTAACTTTTTAGTGGTGGTTTAAAAGTGTGTGCAGGGGTTTTTGTCACCTAGCTTTACAGAGTGTGGGCGTTTGCTTGGCAGGTGCTCTCTGCCATGGTGCCTACCAGGGACAGCCCTGTGCAAAGGAGGTGTGAGGAAAACCTGTTGCAGAGGCCTCCTAATTGCAGAGGCCTCTCTTGCAGAGAGAAGGAAGTATCTCTGCAGGAGAGGAGTGGCAGCCAAGAGCAAGATGAGGAAGGAATGGCTGGCAGCTGGCTGTTTCCTGGCTGATCATTTTTCCCACCTGGAAGTTTAATACAACCTGTACATGAAGTGATGCTGCTGCTGAGTGCATCCAGTCTTTGAGGCTGGATGGGTCTCTGTTCCTCTTCCATTTCTTAGGTACAGGCATTTAGGAAGGAAGGGAGCATGTCACTGTTGGGTGGATGAGGAAGGATGTGAGGTGCTGAGCAGTTGGACTGGTTCTGTTTCTTCCTCAGTCCTTCCAGCCTTGGAACATGTTTGATTCCATTGGAGCCGATTTGCTCCTGTGTGCTCCTTTGCTCAGGTTGTGCCCCTGACAAAAATCTGAGGGCAACAAATGAAAAAGTTCACAGCTCCAGGAAGTGCTTGGGAGGGACCTCTTGATAAGGCTTTTCATGATGTGGTAATTAGGGCACTCTAACACTAGCCCATCCCTCACTATGGATAGCTGAAATGTTTTTCAAGTAGGGCTACTCAAATAATAAATGCCTGTTTGTTTTGCAGGGAGAGATGGAAATAAGAAAAAAATGTTGCCAAAGGTCACATTTCATCAAAGCAGGCAAGCAATATCCAAAGTCACATTTTATCTAAGCAAGCAGGTGGTACCCCTGAACACATCCTCAGCAGGCAAAGTACTGAACACCATACTTGAGTGTTTGCTTCAAATCTGTTCTCCATTGTTTTAAAAGTAACCTAGAAGTGATCTAGTTCCTGGGAAAGGGGCCAGTGCAGAATGAATCATTTATATCATTGCTTCTCTGGAAAGCTAAAACTTGCTGAAATCCTGAGATTTGTGTTAAGTGAAATTTTTGTTCGGATTGGCCAGATGGGCCTATACTCACAAGTTCTAAACTTTTTCCTGAACTTTGATTTCCCTGGTACAGGAGGTTCCAAACAAGAGCTATAAACCAGAGTTTCATGTGCAATAGTCCCTTGGAGTAGTTAATAATCTGGAAAGCTGTCAGAGTGCCTGCATTATTTGAGCACAAAGAAGGTAAAGCACTAGGTAAAACTGAGTGTAATTTGGCGGTGATATCAGGCAATTTGTGACACAGATATGAAACGATATTGTTAGAATAAAACAAGAGTGTAGGTATTTTGCTGAGAGCGTTGGGGTGTACCCTGTTGTGTCACCTACTCACGGCATTGTGAGGATGCCATTGTTCAACTGGGCATCCTGGGCAAGTGAGAGAGAGTTCCAGCCTGTGCTTCAGAACCTTCCCGTGCTGCAGTGTGGCTGAGCAGGGCTCACCTTCCTGAGCAGCACGGATCACTCACCCTACACAACACCGGATGCGCTTCTTCAATTAGCGTTTGTGCGGATCTGATCTATTGTGAGAGGAAAGACGTGGGTTAAGTGGGAAGAGATTGAAGGAGGCAAAAAAATTGCAGAAAATGAAGAAAGGAGGAGGACTTTTCCTTCTCCTGGGCAGAAGTGCCTCTGTAGTTACTCTGTTCTGACCCTTGAAAATACTTTGAGCTGCGTTCTCCTGCCAGCACCACTCTTAAATTTGTACAGGTGTTTGTTTCCTTCCCTCCATTTCTCAGCTTTCTCCTCCTTGAATTTCAGGGGAAGATAAAAATCTGTTGAATTCTTCAGTGATACAGCCTGGGGCTGCTTTGGCAGTAGTATGTGACTGTTATTTTTCCAGAGGAAAAACGTCTGACTGTGAATGACATTCTGGTTATCCTCAAAGTGAGAGACTTCAGAGTTTGATCTAATCTTGAATTAGGATCTGTTTACCCTGACCAGAGCTTCCACAGCAGTGAGCTTTACTGAAGTCTGGATGTCTATCCTTTTATAATGGCAATTGATGGCATAATATGGTCCCACACGTGAGCAGATGCATGAGATGAACGCAAACAGTGTTTAACAAAGCTGATTATTTTCTTCTGATATCTAATTGTTATTTTAGCATTACCTTCCTGCTAGCTGTGGTTAGATTAAATATCTGATTTGTGTTCATCCTTCATGAGTTATCCTTTACAGGCAACTACGTGAATATGTCTGCACTACAGAATACTACAGAATATTTGTCTGCGCATGCTGCTTCTTAATGACTTTTTAATAGTTCTTGATCAGTATTGAAAAGCTCTTTGTATGTTTGCCAAAAGTCACAGTACCTATTTTTATGCAAGTAGCTAAAGGTGCTGAACTGATTCCTGTTTATAAAGCTCACTTGAAATGTGAAACAGTGAGACAGAAATCCTCATCTGATTGTCTGGGAGTAGCTGGAGAAACCTGGTAGTGGAAAATGTGCTTGGGCACAAGAGAGGCCATCTAATTGTTGATATTAAGTGTTAATATATTTAATTGTAGATTCTTGGCACTGTGGGACGTGTTGTAGCTGTTGTGATTCTGACCAAATGGTCTTCCCTGCATCTCCTTTGTGGTTTTGGTGACACTGGGCCAGTCTGCAACGTTGGAGCATTGGTTGGAGAACATGGGATCTGGTAGTTCTGTAAATGTTGAGTACAAGTACTCCCTGCAGAAGTCGGAAAATGGTGAGTTATTCCTAGAAAAGTGATCTTTTCCTGTTTTCTCCTGCATGTGCTGTTAGGAGCTTGCATTGAATGTGTTTACCCTCTGGGTTACCTGGTCTTCTTCATAGCACTGAAGCAAGCATTTCAGTATCCTATGACAAAGATTCTCAGGTGTCAGGCAGAAGACAACAGGCTTGAGGAAATAACAGCTATTTAGATGAGGAGTAGGTTAAAATCCACCCAAGCCTAACCAGAAATGAAGTAACAGAACCAACACCTGCTGGATTAAGCACTTGCTGGGTAATGCAGGTGTTGAGTCTGCTGTCAGTGGGATAGATGTCACCCTGCTACCAATTCCCCTGGATTGTTTTCCAAGGCTCTTACTGGCACAGGACTGGTTAAGCAGAAGTGTTAGCAAAGCCAAAATAAATTTGTTTACAAAGAAGGTGAGATGGTGTGGCTACGAAAAGCTGTAAAACAAAAAGTGTGCATTTTGTCTAATTACGTCAGCACAGTGCTCTTGATCTCTGCTAATAATCTAAACTTCTTTATGGCTCTCAAAGCTGTAGGGAATTATTTTTATGAAGCCCTCTGTAGTTGTATCAATTTTGTGGATGTGTGCCTGTGTCTGCTGTGGAACAAAGGGAGTTGATGAGGGAGACCTTAGATATAAGGAAGAGTTAAAAAGTAAATAAGCAGTCTTTTCTTTATTGTTTGAATCATACAGCCATGAGCACTGGCAGAACAGCAGGATGGAGCAAACTGTTTGCAAGTGCTTGGAAAAGAAAATAAAGATTGAAAGTGGGGATAAGGTTGTGACTCAGACTTTTGTTTGCTACTGTCCACTGTTGAAAAACTCTTTTATTTAAGTTAGATTTACTTGTCACCCATAGCACCAGAGGTCCATGGACTTTCCCAACAAGTTCAGGGTTATTTTAAGATGATCAAGTGTAACACAACACTAGTTACTTATTTGAACCTGCGTATTACATCTGATACTTCAGCAACAGTTTCCCACAGTAGCAAAGCCTCTCTGAATTTCTAGCTTTTGGTTCTCAACACCCTTGAGATTGGCCATCTACAGCAGGGCAGCTGCTTAGGACTCTGCCCAAATGCAGTGTGCCAGATGTCTTCCCTGTCCCCCCTATACAAGATCTGAAGGCTGTTTTCAATGGAAAATGTAGGAGCAGAGCTGTTCAACTGGCCCTGCCTTGGAGTGAAGTCTGGTTTGAATGCTGTCTCTTTGGTATGCTTTCAGCAGTTTATATGATATATGGTTTGGATCACAAAATGTGGCTAAGTCTTTCTCTTCTTTGTTGAATTTTTTTTCCCCAAACTGATACAAATACTTCCAGGTATAACTCACCCAGGTTAGCTGCAAAATTAGAATACCTGGCTTTTTCAGTTGCAGAGTAACCGTCTCTGTAAAAGCACGATAAAAACCAGTGCCTTTCCTCTCTGGGGCTTAAATGCTGTGGATGGTGATATTTATGTTAACTGTGCACTTGATAACGTGTCCTTCATAGGTTTAATTTTTACTGTTTCAAAGGTTCTGGTTTTCACTGGTATGTGTGGAGTCATCACAAGGAATTTTTTCAAAGCCCAGAAGATCAGTAAGCATTTTCTTAGTAAGAGGGAAGGCAAAGAATGCAGAAGTTATTCCTGAGTTAAGGCTTACCTTCTTGCCCACAACTTCAGGGTGTCTCAATCCCCTGCTGAACAGCAGCTGTAGATCTTCCTGTTTTGTGCTGTGCAATTCCCAGTGCTGAAAGAGAATCATAATTTATAAGGATTACTATTTTCAGTATATGATCCACTGAGATACCTTCTTTAGGGAAAGGTCACTGTTTCCTGTTGAAGCACCTGGAGGGCCATTTGTTGTGTAATTAATGCAAGCTGATTGCATTTGTCTCTTGCCAATGTATAGCAGCCTTTGGGTAGAGGTGAGGGATTCTCCTCTTTTTAATGAAGATTTTCCCATGCACCTGCCATTGCTCTCCCTGCTTTGGTGAATGTGGCAAGCGAATACACCTTCCGCAGCAGGCCTAGCTCCCTACCTCTGTTGTTTCCCTTGGATTTTGAAGCCAGCCTGTGGATACAGCAGTCATCCCTTTTCCCCCTCAACTAAAGATGACAGAGAAGCAGTGTTAGAAGATGTTTTAAGTATGGGGCTCCAGAAAGGAACAGAAAGGGACACAGTGTAATCCAAAGAGAGAAGCCAAGTAACAGCTGGTCCAAGTGGGATCAAGGCCAGCTAAGGAGGATGAGAGATTCTAGTGGTATGTAAAGTTCTGTGGCAGACCTTGAAAAAGGAAACGTGAAACTGCACCAATGTACGTCACTTGAAGTATGCATGCACCCCATCTGAAATAATCTTTGAAGGGAACACACTGGAACTGGGAGAATACAGAGGCTCTGTTCTAAAGATCAAAAGGCAGATAGCTATAATTTGGTGGGAAGCACCTGGTGTCAGTAGTGGCTGTGGCTTGAACCTCAAACAGGCATCTGGAAATTCTGGCATCTCGTTCATTCTGTGTCATTAAATGGCAAAAGTTCTGCCTCCCTTTTTTCACTGTGGGTGTAGTTTTGTAATGGTTTTGTAAGGTAATGGTATGTTGATATTTATGCTACAATAGAGTCCTCCTGAAGTTTTTCCACAACTGCAAAAGCTGAGGTATTTATTCAGCATAAAGAGAGGTAGAAACCCCCCATATTTTAAGGCTTTAGAAGGAAACTTGGTGTCCTGTCTTCCCCCAACTCTTTGTGCAACTTCAGTTAAATTTCTGGTTTCCTGAAGGCCCAGCACCTAGACATGGTAAGATGGACATAAAAATGATCAAGGTAGGTAGAAAGGGAGGATATTGTCTGGTGCTGAGGAACCAGCAGCAACGGTTGGAAGTGCTTCAGAGGTCTCTGGTCAGGTAGGGTCAGGTCAACCTTTTGCAAAAGACAAGGCAAAAAGAAGAGGGTTTTTTTGCCCTTAGGCACAAGAACACAATTCCTGGAAACTTCTTTCTGAGAAGGAAAGGTTCTTTCCCACGTTCAGGTGTGGAGAAGGAGCCATTGCAGGGACCTCAGCTGCAAGCAGTACCACTCAGCAGCTTGGTTCTGTTCTTGTCCCCCAGCTTTCAAGGCAGCTGTCTTGATCCAGCAGTGGTATCGGCGCCACGTGGCTCGGCTGGAAATGCGCCGCCGCTGCACCTGGAGAATCTTTCAATCCATTGAGTATGCCTGCGAGCAGGATCAGATCAAGGTATGGTGCCAAGGAAAAGAGCAGGTAGGAAAACACAGAGGAAAGTGGTTTCTGTGCCAGACTCTGGTTTTCTGGCTGCTGGCTGGTAAACCTCTAAGTGCTTCAGTGGGCCAGGGACTGGGTTTCCTGCCCCTTTTTAACCTGTTGATTCCCTGTCTGCTTGTGTTGCATAAAACATGAAGTAATGAACCTCAAAAGCAAGCCATAAGAGCCATTTAACAGAGCTTTTCTGGAGTCTGAACACAATAGGCAAATCTATTTTGTTGGTTATGTTTTAACTTGGATTAAAACTCTCTTACACGGCTGCCTTGCTCTCAGGGAGAGGAAGGGCTCATAGCATACTTCTGCCTGTGGCTGAAGGTAAAGCCACTGTTTTGACTTCATCTCAAGTTAGTCAAAATTGAAATTGGTACAATGAGAGTTGCTGTACATACCAGACAGCATGAGAAGGGCAGAGGTAATACTTCCAGAAAGAAGATCATGATAGGTTGCTACTCTGCTGAATTTCATTCTGGGGTGAATGATGGGCTCTCCCTCTTCCTGCAGCTTCACAACTTCTTCAGTTACCTCATGGACCAGTTCACACCAAGCAGCAGCAAAGAGAGTAAGTTTGTGTCCTCTTTGTAGATGTGGTACCACAGCTCCAAAGGCTGTGCCCTGTATTATTCATTGCCCAGTGCTGGGCAATCTTCTGGATGGCACATGTGGCCAAGAGTCTCAAGAGTGATGTCATCAGGAATAGAGAGTGAGTTATCTGGAGACTGTGAGCTGTGCAAGGGATGTGGGGTAATTTCTGCTCTTAGGAGCTGGAAGGAGGCATAAAAGCTCAGTATGTTTTCACATCACAGAATCACAGAATGGTGCACACTGCACCGTGGAGATTTGTCTCTGCAGCCTTTCCCTCACAGCAAGTTTTGTAGCAGTGCCAAGTGGTACCCAGCATCCATGGCTGTGATTGCTCCTGAGTGCCAGCCTAACCAAACAGCTCTTCTGCAGCAAATTACTAGAATGGTACCTGGAGCAATTAACAACTTTTTTGTCTGTTTCTCTTTTTTTTTTTCTTAAATCAACTCCACTAATCTGCTATTCAGGGGATTTTATCAGTCGCATGTTCATAAGTGGGGAAAGTTACAAAGAGGCAGAGCTGGAAAAATACTGTGACTATGAATCTATAGAGGTGCCAGACTCCTACATCGGACCTCGTCTCTCTTTCCCACTCCTCCCTGAGCATGCCACCGCCTTGCTGGAAGCTTTCCAACAGAAACAAGTAAGGATCTCAAAAAGGTACCATGCTTTCCCCTTCTCTGAACAGGGCTGTAGGATAATTAATTTGGTCTTAGCTTTCTTAACAAGCTCAGTTGACTGGAGTATAACAAGCTGGCTGGCTGTTAAACAAAATGGGGTTGGAAACTATACGGTATTTCCTAATGCCACAGAAATGTTCTTTCTGAAAATATACTGACAAAACGGAACACTTTATATAGGGGTGTACCAATATTAACCTGATTTTCACTTTTAAAGGGAAAAATCAGCAACAGCTCATGTTGAAACTTTTCATTTTTTGTTCAAATTTCTCAATCTGTAAATAAGTATAGGATGGCCCAGAGGGAAACAACCAATTACAATGTTTTGTGCTATGCAACTTGGACTCAGATTTTAAATGTAAATTGTGAGTTTTTTGATGAGGAAGTTGAGTACCACTCCAGCACTAATATGAGCCTTCATACTGTAGTGCTCTGCTGCCATCCCTCAGGTGATGTGCTGAACTGCAAAATAGGCCAAAACATCCCTTCTTCAAAGAGAACTCTTAAACCAAAGGTTTTGCATGTCCCAACTGTATTAAATGCCTACACCCTGGCTTTGAGCATGTCTATCACTGCAGGACATGTGGAAACTCACACACTGGTTCAATGTGGAAAAGCTAGGAAAGATCTAGAGGGGCATCTTCTTACCTGTGATATTGGGCTGGATTTTCTGCTGCTCCTGGAGGTGGTATGACCTAGTGGGTGTAGCCTTGTCCACAAGGTGCTGGGGATTTAGGGTTGCCTTGCCAGCCCTCTCAGTGCTGAGGCTGGGCTGCCTTGGGCAAGTGTCTGCCATCCTGCTGTTTGCCAATATTTCCCTCATCTTGTTTGTAAGCTCATAGCTCAGCACAGACTGCCATCCCAGGGAGAGCTTCGGCCATCCAGGCTATCCTGGTGGAGTTTTCCACCACAGTGGTGCTGCTCAGAGGCCACTGATTTCCCGCTTTAATCCCTTCACTTTCTCCTAGTAGCAGCTCCATGCTCGCTATGTCTTAAACCTCCTGCATGAGACCAGGAAGCACCTCAAGCAGTTGCCAAACATCAGCCACGTCTCCACCTGCTACAGCGAGGAGGTCACCGTGTGTGGTGGGTGCCTTGCAGCCTCCGGGATGGAATGCTCCTATGGGAGGGTGGGGCAAACAGAAAATTATAGTGAGAGCATGATGCCCCGCTCTGTACAGAACGTGGAACACAAATGCTCTCTATAAGCGAAGTGTGTGATGCCCTGAGGAGCACCTGGGTCTGTCTGAAATACCCAGGAGGTCTTTTTTCTCTCACCCCAAACTCGGAGTTGTTTTACTAAACCACAGAAACCACACCCAGCTGAGGACTGGTCACAAAACTTGGTAGTGGTCTGACCTATTCTGTGGTCTGGGATTATTTAAACAAAATCCTGGAGGTGTTCTGGGTGAACACCAGCACATGCATGCAGATCCAGAATTTAATGCGCCTTTGCATCCTATAAGTAAATTTGAGACAAAGCTATTTAATATTTCCTACTCTGGCTAATGTTAAAATGTTGAGATATTTCTGAAAAATGCATAGCACAGACATTTGCATGCAGTCAGCCTCTGGAAAACAAACTTCTCTCTCCAATATTATGTTAAATGAGAATTAGATCATTATTTTGAATGCAAAGCGTTTTCCCATATAATGACAATCTTGTGCCACATTGTGGCATCACAAGAGATAAATGAACAAAGCTTCTGAATCAGTGTTCAGCAGATGGTGTAGGGGCTTTTTACTGTCCTTCTTAGACTGCAGCTCAAGACTTACATTGTGTCCTTTTCCACTAGGCTTACACTTCTCCCAAAGTATTTCAGGGGTGATTAATTTATAAAGGACATTGTTCACAGGAAGTTATGTATTGGTGGTTTTTAAAGTTTAAAGTAAACATACTGTGACTTGTTTCTTTGTGCCTGTTAGGAGACTTGCACGGCCAGCTGGATGACTTGTTCCTCATCTTTTACAAGGTAAGCACTAAATTTGGAGAGGGATGCTGTCCAGGCATTGCAGTGGGTATCCCATGGGTCATGTCAAGAAGTGTTTGCAAAATAGGGCCATTCATGTGCAATTCTCCAAGTCAATTTGATTAGTTTTAAATGGCTTCACAAATCATTAGCTTATTCCCTTGCTGACTTGGAAATCTGATATCCATCTCTGTTTTATTAGTGTCAATGGGTATTTTTCTAGTGCTGATACCAATGACAACGCTTTGTGACTGCCAGTTTCGGTGCTGGGGCCCACAGGATAAAGATGAGCAAGGATCTGTTGTAATCTGGGACAGGAGCAAAGGACTATGCAGCTGGGGGGAGGGACACATGAACACCTTGGGGAGGCCTCTCTGGTGACATCTGCCTGTTCCTTGCCTTGCAGAATGGCCTGCCTTCCCCTTCCAAGTCTTACGTGTTCAATGGGGACTTTGTAGACAGAGGCAAGCAGTCCCTTGAGGTCCTTGTTATCCTCTTTACTTTCCTCCTGATCTATCCCAAGGAGGTTCATCTCAACCGCGGGAACCATGAGGACCACATGGTGAACTTACGGTACGGCTTCTGTGCAGGGCTGAGCACGATGTCGAGGGCGTTGTGCAAAATCCCACTGAGCTTCCTTTCTCCTGTTCCTTTAGCTATGGTTTCACCAAGGAAGTGATGCAGAAATACCAGGTAGGCTTATGTTTGTGTCTCCTTTACCAGGTGAGACATGCATTTAGAAGACTTGATGCTTTATCTCTTTTTTCTTTCTCTCAGGTGCATGGGAAGAAAATCTTGAAGATGTTTCAGAATGTCTTCTGCTGGCTGCCCCTGGCCACCCTGATTGATCAGAAAGTCCTCATTATTCACGGGGGCATCTCTGACACCACTGACCTGGAGATGCTTGAGAAAATTCAAAGGGACAAAGTAGGTTTTATTTCCCAGTTATTGCAAGAGACAACACCGTTGCTGATTTGTGGTGAGGAGCTCATTACTACATGTTAGCTTAGCTGTTGACAAGACAAATCAAACAGGTGGTCTTCCTAGACAAACTTGTGTTTAGGTATAGGCTTTGGTTTGTTAGTGTTGTGTGCATGAGCTGTGAAGGGATGAAGCACTCTTGGTTTCTGGAATATGTGCTGGTGCTGAAGTAAAAATATAGTAATGATGAGACATTATCCCACAGTTCCTCAGCCTGTTTTTAGCCCCTAGATTTCCAGAAGGATTTTGATAAATCATTTAATTTATAATTAATAATTTAATTTTGATAAATCATTTCACTTTTCTCTGCCTCACTCTCTAGTGGGGAACTACCATTTTCCTTCTCCAAATATAATGACAACTCTTGTATTAGTCATTAATGCTTCCTTTGCTCTGCTGTGTAGTTCCCATTGCAGATGAAATCTGTGTGCATGAAGTCAACGAGGACGAGTGAGGTGGGGGGCCCAGCTGTAAACTCAGGATGGCTTATCTGAGAGGATGGCACTAATAGTTCCCCACAGTCAAGCAGCAGTTGATGGCAGAAGGGAGTGGGGCTTGGAGGCTTGGGTCATTTGAAGTCTGCCAATGGAAGAGTTGGAGATCTGGGTTTTCATGCTGTGTTATCCGTTCCATTTCTCTCATATTTTTCAGTTTATTTCTGTGTTAAGGCTGAAGAAAAGAAAGGAGTCGAGTAGAAAACCAGAAATACAGGCCATAAATGGGGAGAGCAAATCAGGCACTGATGCAGCAGGGAATGAGGCAGCTCCCAGGTTCTCTCTGCAGCCCCAGTCAGCCCAGGCTCCCAGCACAGCCAACAGGCTGGAGTTCTCCAGGTGGCTCCGGCAGACAGTGCAGGAGCAAATTGACACATGCCGCCGGCTGGTGGACATCAGTGAGTCAGAGCCAGAGGAGCTCACCTATTCCAGTGTGGTCTCCTTGAAGGATGCGGATGAGCCGTGCTTGACTCACCAGGAGGAGTGGAAGCAGGTGAGGAGTCTAAGCAGGGTCCTGAGCTGGGTGCGCTGTGGGTGCCTCCTGCAGCAGTTGCGGTCCTTCAGTAGTAGGTGGCCAGGAGGGGCTGCTCTGTGAGGCCGTGGGGAAGTTTTGTTGGGTGCCTTTGTTACCTCCTGGGAGGAGCAGCTAGAGACTTCCTTTCCTTGTTTTTTCCCAGCCTGAGAGTCTCTTCTGTGTGCTCTGAAACCACGGGTACTTAGTTGACATTACATGTGACCTTCCAGTGCTGCACACCTTTTCACTGTAGCACTCTATATTGAAGTCAGGGTTAAAGAGATTAAGCTTTAATCCAAGCAGTGGTTACTGAGTCAGCACTTGTATTTCTGGAGGCTGCAGAATGTACTTGCTAGAGAACAAAGGTGTTTAATACTAAGCCTGCTAACGGCTTCAGGATCTGCTGGTTGTTCTTGCCCTGGGACTTGTGTTTTGGGATGGAAGACAGGCAAGGCTCTTGGACATCTTAATGCTAGCAAAGGCAAAGCTTGTATCAGTTCTGACTTATGCACATCCCTCTTTCCCCAGATACTTTGGATGTGCCTGTAGCTCCTGGGCAACACCAACAATATTACCACTTCTGAGGTGGCCCAGATCTGTGACAGTCTTCAGCTGGACTGCGGGAAACATGTCTGTTCCCCTGCACTATGGTTATAGCAGCAGTCTAGGAAGTGATTCAGAGACTGAGCTGTATTTTCTTAGTGAACTTTTCCAATCTTTTCAGATTTTAGATATCCTCTGGAGTGACCCCATGCCTCAGGAGGGCTGCAGAGAAAATAAGGTGCGAGGTGGCGGCTGCTACTTTGGGCCTGATGTGACGGAGAAGTTCCTTGAGAAGTACAGCTTGCAGTTCCTGATCCGCTCTCACGAGTGCAAGCAGGAGGGCTACGAGTTCTGTCACAACCGCAAGGTCAGTTGGGGGTGGCGTGAAGGATACTTGGGTTTCCATCCTGCCAGGCTGGGGTTTCCAGGGGGATGGCTTGTCTCATTTCTGCATTTCTTCCAGTGGGGCTTTAACACATGCAAAATCCTTGAACAGGCTTATTGGGAGTTAACTGAAGTGTGTGTCCATCTGAAGTCTTAGTTCAGGGCAATCTGGAGCCACCTGCTCTGCTGGGGACATGGCTGTGCAGGCAAACCATGTCCTTGTGTGTGATGCTTGAGAAAAGATCTGAACCCACTTGTGCCACGGCCCCCACTTAGTACAGCTGTTCCTGCAGATGAGCTACAAAAGGGTGTTACTGAGCTGCTGCAGCTAAGTTCTGTTCTCAGAAGATTCACAGTCAGGTCAGTGGCTTCACCAGGATACTTGAACTCTGGAGAGTGGAATTCTTGGGAGAAAGTACAGGAAAATTGCATAAGCCCAGCACATGGCCAGATCCACATGTGACCAGTGCCACCTACAAGGAGCTCACACCTGCAAGGCTTCCAGGCCAGCTGCCACCTGCCTCTCCCTCTTCTCCATAAAACATGGTGCTTTCACAGGCTGTGGACTCTAGAGATGATCAGGTGTGTTGTTTACACGTATATAAATATTACAGGATGTATGCACTGACTGCAAATACCTCTTTTTTTGGGATTAGGTGCTGACCATCTTTTCAGCCTCAAACTACTATGAGATTGGCAGCAACAGGGGAGCCTATGTGAAGCTGGGACCAGACCTCATCCCCCACTTTGTTCAGTACCAAGCAAACAAGACAGCCCATATGCTCACTATGACCCAAAGGCAAGGCCTTCCAGTTGCTCTGTATTTGCCAAGTCAAAATTCCCAAAGGGAAAACTTCATGAGGTTTTAGAAAGTTTGACTCTGGAGATGAACTTTCACAGCTTGATTTTCTGAAGAATAGCTCTAAAGGAGGGATCAAACTTTGTACTTGAAGTTACTGAGGAAAGCTCTAGGGTTGAGAAGGGAATGGTAACAAAATTCCAAAAATCCAAAGGGATCTTTCTAAAGGTTGCTGATTTTTCAGCTTTTCTTTTCCATGTCAGGTTTTAACTTTTGACTTTTGCTGAGGTTCTCTTTTGCTTTGTTACTTCACAAATGAATGCAGGGACTCATGGCATCAGCTGCAGGGAACTGTGCCCTGGGCATGCAGTGCCTTCTCACAAGCACTGGGATGCAGCTGTAGCTGTGCAGAGCAGTTGTGTGAGGGTCTGGGAAATCCATGGACAAGCCAGGTACAGCAGTGGGAGGGAAGGTGCAGTTTTTCTTATGATTCACGGCAAGTCCTTAAAGTGCTTCTCTGTTCTGCATCCTCCAGAATCAGCAGAGTAGAGGAGTCAGCCTTTCGAGCCTTGCGGGAAAAGCTCTTTGCTCACACCTCAGCCCTCATCAGTGCCTTCAAGGCCTACGACAGGGACAATACAGGTAACTCAGAGCTGAGGGACGTGCGGCTTCATTGCCTGGTTGGATGGGGCTGAAGTGACTAAGCTGAGTTTGTGGCTGGCTGGGAGACTGCTCACTGACAGTTGTCACCAGCTGTCATAGGGAGGCTGTATCAGACCTTGCCAGAGGTCATTTGCTTTTACTCAGTCTCTGGATGCCTCTGAGTGACCCCGTGAAGTGGGGGTGCTGGAAAAGCAGGACGTCATTAGCCTAATGTGTAGTAATTGAGGCTGGTCCTAGAAGAACTCCGTGCGGCTGGAGTACTGATGAAGCATTGGAAAAGATGACCTGGAACATGTCTGTTGTGTCACTTGAGAAGGGCTGAGTGGTCTCGAGAGCCCCTTCATCCCTGGACTCTAAAATGACTGGGAAGAGGAAAGTGAGGGATGTCTTCCGTGACAGTTGTCTCTGTCAGAGTCTTAAGGAAGGAGCTGAGAGCTCTTACTTTTCTGGCAGACAGGAGTGCTGTCTTGCTGCAGTGACTAAGAGGTGTTGCTGAGAACTGTCCATTGGTGGGCTGGGGGAGAAAAGGGATATGGTGGCTGGCAGAACTGCTCATGAGGAGAACTGCTTTCTTGCTTTCTTCCCAGGCAGCAAAACTGTCCATAGGAATCCAGCTCAATTGTTACAGCAGCTGCTAAAATGGGAAGTGGGCTGCAAATTTTTAATGAAACAGCTGAAGTTAGTGACTTGCCTTTGTTCAAAGATTTACAACCTCATAGCCTTGATTTCTTGCAATGATGAAAAGCTTGCTGAGGCTTAAATGTGCGTGTGCCTGCACTGTGAAAAAAAATGCTGTGCTGTCAGCAGCACCTACACTGTGTATGTGTCACAATTCAGGCTTTTTCTTTGCCTTTATGTGCTTTCCCCTACCTGTGTCCCAGAGATGTCTCCCTTTTCCCTACAGGAAGGATCACACTGAGCAACTGGGCGACAGCAGTGGAGTCAGTGCTGCGGCTGGGACTGCCCTGGCGAATGCTGAGGCCGCAGCTGGTGCGCAGTACCAAGGACAGCATGCTGGAATACAAATCGTGGCTGGACGACCTGGCCATGGAGCAGAGGAGCCAAGAGGTAAGCACTCACTCCCTTCCACCAAAGCATGATGTGAGCAACTGCTCACCAGATCCCCAGCACGTGCAAATCAATTATGGTACAGAAGGATAGTGGATGGTTCATGCATAATCCAAAAGCACGCACTTGGTAGGAAGTCTTGCCTGAGCTCAAATAGTCCTGAGGCACCAAGCCCATTTTACAAATAGATGATGGATGTGAAATCAAAATTTAGAAGTAGTTTTGGATGCAGGCTTGTGAGTAGGGCAACTACTTCAACTCTCCAAGCAGCAGCTCCTTAATTAGACCCAGCAAATGCAGCTCTGCAGTGCTTATAAAATGCAACCTGGCTCACTGTGAGCCCAGAAGAGCGCTGTTGGGAAGGGACAAGTTGCTGATGGTCTGTTCTGTAGCTGCATGGAGGATCCAGTCATCAGACACTTGGTTGATAGGGCACTGCTGGCAAGTTCTTGAGAGCAAAAAATATTCTTATTTGTGGAGACATTTGCAGTAACAACTCAGAGAGAGCAGTGGTGTCAGAAGGATAAAAACTGTGATCATGTCTTTCAGCACATCCAGTCAAGCTTGCTGGAAGTCATTTATCGAAACAGATCTAACTTGGAGACCATATTCAGGATCATAGATAGAGATCATTCAGGTAAGCAGGTGTGCAGGGGGTGTTGATCACTCCTTGTGTTCCCTTCTGCTTTGGAGCTTCCTTTAGTATGTATAGAGGTGTTCTCATTTAGTCTTGGCTCCTCCTGCTCCCTCCCACGCTTCTGAAATGTCCATTTGTATTATGCCTCTTTGCTGCTTTGTGTTTTAGTCAGTGTTCTTCACATTAGGAGATGTAGCTGCAGCATATAAAACTCTCCTCCACAGGTCTCATCTCTTTTGAGGAATTCCAGCAAACCTGGAAGCTGTTCAGCTCCCACATGAACATTGAACTCACAGATGATGGCATTAATGACTTGGTTCGCAGCATTGATTTCAACAAGGACGGGAACATTGACTTCAATGAGTTCCTGGAAGCCTTCCGCCTCATCAAACAGTGCCCGTCGTGAGAACCTGCCGAGGGTTGCCACGTCCCATGCCTTGATTTCTACAAAGCCAGGACTGTCTGACCTAACCTAGAGCACACCTGCAGATGGCAAGCAGGGAAAGGGAAGGCAGGTGCCCGAAACAGACATCACTGTAGGCAACAGCTGTGACCCATTTGGGGAAGGTAACAGGTGAAATAGATGAGCTGCACTTCACTTCAGACCGTTTTTAAAATAAGCTGCATTTTAAGTAGAGTTTCCTGCTCAAAGGGAAGATGCAACTTAGCTTCTCTTGTCAATGTGAAGAAATGTTACAGGTATATTCAAGAGCAGTAAAGTGGAAGTCAATGTATTACTTGTAGGCAGTGTTTTAAGTAGGTAGCACTTGCTTGATCATAGCTTTCCTTTTAATAAACCATTTTTTCTAGATTGCTGTTGCTTGGCTGTTCATTTCTTCTCCAGTTAACTCTGTGAGCAGCAGTGCTGTTCCAGTGATACCCACTTCCCTGCTGGTGTTCCTCTGCTGTGATAAGCAGTTTGGAGCTACTAAGTACATGTAGTAGAGCAGAATGTTGGAAAAAATACCTCATATGTGCAACACTGTCTCTAGCAGGGGGACTTGTTTAAGAAATCCATTGAGATAATTTCATTTTCAAAGCCCAAGGCAGTAGATCAAATAGCCCCCTGTTAGGGAGCCTATGCTGCACATTCAAGTTATTTTCAAAGCATGGTAGGGCTGCAGCTTGTGAAGTGGGGTGGAGTGGGAAGAATTTGCAAAACAGGAAACAATGTGTTTCTCAAACACAAGCGGCACAGTCTGGCAGGGGCCCCATGGCAGAAGACTCCACTTAAGACTGCTACCCTAGCCCCCAAAAGAGAATTTTACTCTCATTGAATTTCTTAGAGCTCATGTCCCAATGCAGACAGTTAATTAACTGGAACTATGCTTCCAAAAGGAAACTAATCCTGTACCCCCTTTTAACTAGAGTTCCACATATGCTTTTTCAATTGTAATGGAATCATGCCTCCATAAACACTCTCAAATGCACAATACAGGTCCCAGCACATTGCAGCTGATTTCTATTTTTCCATCCTTCAACTTTAATGAATGAAATTAATTTTGATGGCTAATGAACAAAATGATTTTGCCTCTTCCATGTTTGTTTCTGCTGTACACACTCTGCAGAGAACATTGGTTTCTGCTTCAGTTATTTTCAGTGATTTTTTTACTGAGGGGAAAAGCAGGTCTCTCCACAGCATGGAGTGAGTGAGTAGGTACCCGCTCTGCAGCACTTGCTACCAGGTAGGCTCTAAGAGCCACACCTTTCTTTTTGGTTTGGGGACTGAGGCTGCCAAGCAGCTCTGTAGCACTGCATTTGACAGCCTGTCACCTGCAGTGCCCGGAGCAGTCAAGTGTGCTTACCTGGAGTTGTGAGCAGTGTCACTGCTTCGCTGATGTCACTGAGAGCCAACACCACACACCACTTATTACAAAGTCAGACTGAATTTATTACTCTTGGGCAATTTAGAAAAAGGCAGGAGACAACATCCAGACATTGTTACTTAGAGGGGCAGCAAAGCTTTGTGTAATTCACATGTGTAAAGTGATCAAAACATAACCTTCAGATCCTTGCAGTCCAAAGGAAGGACAGAAACTGGAAACATGAACTTTCTGCAGCTTGCCCCAGTAATCGACCGGTATTGCAGAGAACAACATAGTTACAGCAACAAACATCTCTGTAATGATTTAAATTAGCTGTTTTACACAATGGTGCTACTTGATTGTTCTGACAGAAACACGGGCTAAGCTTTCCACAAACCGAATCATTAGTGAAACAATCCCCTCAGCACTGCATTTTTATGACAATGCTGTTGTAAAAAAGAAGAAAAAAAGAAAAAAATGTACAATAGTACATATAGTTTTATAGTAAAATGGTATCTGAACAGATTCAGTTTTTCTTCTTTTGTTAAAGCATATACAGCTTTATAAAATATAAACCTTCCAAAGGTCAATTTTAAAAGCTTAGAAGAGGCTTTGCTAATTCTAAAAGTAACAGACAAAATACCATTTTTCTCTTACAAGATACGTGTTTTATTTTACCTCAACAGTTTTAGCCTTGGAAAGTGAGCCATGAACTTGACTACCATGTTCTGTGTAAACCTCCACCAGTCAACTGAAGACTCCCCCTCGGATGGGAATGCTCTCATTCAGCCCATGTTCTATTAGCTTGATGTCCTCCAAATCATCCTTGATGATGTTGATTAGGTGACTCAGCCCTTCTTGCTGCTGCTTCAGGTGCTGCAGATAGTTCAGAAACCAGTGTGAGTATTGTTCAGTTTCACAGCCTTATTAGGTAATATTTCTCAAAATTTGTGTCATGACTGGTGGCATTGGCACATTGATAAGCCTGGCATCACTTCTTTGAGGAAGGACTAACAGCATTTTCTGTACTAACAGCCTATCTCCACAGAGTGATTTTGTACAATAGTTTGGTGCCCTGGCACCAAGACCAATTAAAAGGATGACTTCATCAAACAAGGTAAGAACATGACATTCTAGATCCAGTCAGTGTGTGTCTGGCTTAAATGGTGAAGTTCAAAGAGTAGGCCAGGATTCTACCCAGTAATACTTACTTGCTTGATTTCCCTTAAGAGGTCTGCATCTATGTAATAGCGCTCTTCAGCCCGCACTGCTCCAAAGTGGTTCTGCATCCTGATCTGGGACATAAGCTCATTCAGTCTGCCCTAGGAACAGGAACAGGCTTAAATCAAACACAATTCATTTACAGCTGACAGAGCTCCAGTATCTACCATTCCTTGAGTCTCCAGGGCGGGAAGCATTGCTGCTTGTTGAATTTTTAGATGTTCTGGAAGACATGCAAAGGGTAAGCCACTCCAGTATTTCCAACAACTCAAAACTACTGAAATACCTATTGGCTACTCAGCAAAGAGCATGATGCTAACAACTTACTCACACTGCCAGACTGAAAGCCTCCCATAACCAATATGTACACGTGGTTTGGAAAACTGACGTGTTTTTAGTGAGTAAACCCCAGAGTTGTTAGCCAAACTGTCAGCCACTCACCTTGAACTGCGTGGGTGCATTAAGTTCACACTGAATTGTATCCAACTGTACACGAAGCTGCTCCTCATCTGCTTGAATGGCGTAACCGCTTTTCCTCTGGATCTCCTGCTTTATTAGCACCTACAAAAGAAACCTTCGACGTTCATTAGAGAACACTTGGTCCATCCCTCTCCCTACCAGCCCATCCACATTTTTTGCCCTTCCTTCAGCCTGTTTCTCACTAGATTTTTTGTGTCATTTAATCTGCTCCTCTAAAACCTCAGGACAGTCCCGTGGTTTTGGGTGAGAGAGAAGGTTCCCAAGTACGGCAGACCTGAAGCTTTCCCTGACAGCTCTGCCTGGTACTTAAATGAACACCTGTTAGCTGAAGTCAGAATAATTTTCAGGATCCTACCCATCTGCACAAGATGGAATGGATTCTCCTTCCCTCTGAGCCTGCTTGCGGCACTAGACTGTGTCAAAGGACTTGTTTAGATTATCCCTGTTACCTGCAAAGTTCTGTGCGAAAGCGCCATCAGCTTCCTTTTGTACTGTGCAATTTTTGCCATAGCTGTTGTTTGGTTTTTCTGCAGCTCACTGATATCTTCTGATATTATCTGCAGAGGAGATGGGAGTCAGTTGGAAGTCAGAGAAGTTTTTGATAACAGAACATGTTAGGCCTCATTTAAAACTGGCAGTTTCATGACACTACACCACCCACCAACTCGGTGTCCTTGACCCAGATGATTTTAGAAACCTTTCTTCTACCTCTACTGTTCTGCTTGGTGTTTATTTTCATACGCAACTGGGATTTTCAGAAGGCATTGGAAAATTGGTTGCCCAAATTTAAAAGTCCATGCCAATACAACTTAATGGAGCTGGTGTGGATTAGCCTGTAACAAAACAGTAGGCTTGAACCTGAAAAAAATGAAAGCCAAACCACACTGCTCAGTTTTTGGGCAAAAGATCTATTTAAGAAATATATTAAGAACATCATTCATGTTTCAGTTTTGAACACACAGGGGCAGGTGCACTTAATAGCACATCCTTTGTCAACAGTTAAGTCATGATAAAGATGAGCAGCCTTACATCTAATCGAGTTTGATGCTGTTTGGTCATCTGATCCTGGACCTTTAATCTTCTCAGCAGTTCCTTGAAACCCACCATTGGCACAGGAATAAGCCTATGAAAACACAAATATTTCTTACAACATGTTTTTATACTAGACACACGGTAAGGATTAGTAATTATGAACAGAATCTAATCATCTAAGATTATGTTGGTCTTCTATAAATTAATACATAACCATATCTTCTTTTGCTAAGCTCTAGAGTCCCCACTATTCCCAACAACCTGCTCCTTCTCCAAAAAGAAACCTGCCCAGTTTATTTGTAACCACTGGGGTGTACAAAGGTGCATTGCCTTAAGCAACAAAGAGAACAAACCATAACCGTTGCACAAACAGAGTCACAATAACTAATCCGTGTCAAGGAGGACACCACACCTCCAAGGAACCCAAGTAAGACTCTTTATCCTGACAGCTCCTAAGCACCTAAATGGGTAAAGGGATTAAGACAGGCACTTGCAGTAATCTTCACTGCTTTCAAAGGGATCAGCACTTGGCCAAGCTGTACTCAAGTAACTTTCTTGCAAGTTACCTGAAGGGTAGTATGCAATTATTATCTCTTTCTCCCCTTTCCAAGCTTTGTTGCAATACTTCAATACTTGGACAGACTATTGGACTTACTTATCAGGATCAGGATTATCAACTTTGGCTTGTTCCCATATAATAGGATCAACACCTAAAAAAAAAAAGGATTTTTAGTATGGATATCTGTATAGAGAGATGTTACAGCTGCTGACCAGGAAAAAATGCTGTGAAATACACAAACCCTATGAACTATGCTAACCCAAATGCCTGTTACACAATTAAGGTTAATTAAACTAGGGTAGTTCTTTAAAAGTCCTGATCCTGAGCAGGGGCAGTAAATTCAGACCCAAAGACTGTCAAGAACTCCTGCAGGTTTGAAAGCAGGGGACAGGAATAATTCATAGGTGTTCCCATTGGATAAGCTATACTTTAAAGAGAGAAATTCCTACTGCTCCCACTATATGCCACACTTGGGTCATCTGTCCTTTTAAAGTTGCTTATTGTGTGAAACAAACTAATATTTAAAAGATCAGTAATTACATGATCAAAGTACCAAATCAGTTGGCAAAATAATCCCAGCAGGAGTTAGCTTTGACTTTTCTGCAAGACTAGGCCCAGTGCCTTTTCCAATCCAGATTTTATAACCTTTCATATCCTAAACATAGACATAAAACAAAGCTCTATGTGCACCGTCTGTAGCCACATAGGCAAGCTAAGAGACCCATCTGAAAACTAGCAAGGGAGTACAGGACACAATTATTCTGATGTTTAACTTGGTTTTCCCCTTATTCTTTTCACAGATGTTTTCCAGCAGGCTGACACCTTGCTTTTTTCCTGGAGAGCCCAAAAGGCCCAGCCCACGCACCGGCAGGAGGGTTCTGCAGGAGCTGCTTGACTTGTGCTGGGGACAGCTCTGTCCTGGCCATGGCCAGGCTGACCCCCAGCTGCTGCAGGGATGATTTGATGTTGGCTTGCTCAAAGTGGGCGTAGAGCGTTGTTGCAGGAACTCTCCTCGAGGTGCCATTGGGCGAGCGCTCCACAACGTAAATGATCACCTCTGTCCTGAGCGAGGCAAAACGCAGAACGTTAGGAAAAGGGCAGCAGCACACAGGAGCTAACACAATACAGAACCACCCAAAATCCAAGCTATCACTTCTCACAGCTGACTTTTAACTTCCTTTAGCTAAATGAGATGTAAAGTACCAGTAGCTGCAGGGTTTAACGCAGCAAGGGAGAGAGAGAAAAGCTGTAAATACCACTACATTGTCTGCTCTCCCCAGTTTTCACAACCATATTCTATGGTTGATACTAGTACTACATTAAGAATAACCTAAAATCAGTGGAAAGGTACTGGACTTAACGCTGTAAGAAAAACTATATGAAGGAAAAAGAGATACAAATCAAACTCAGGATGAACAGATCTAAAATCAAGGAGAAGGGAAGACAGTAGACTTAGGCACCAACCCTTTCTAACATACAATATAAACAGGCAACTCTGTGGGAGGTTCACGTACTGGTCATCTGGCATCGTTTTAACACCTTCAACATTGACAGTAAGCGTCTGGTTTCCTCCCAAAATTTTGTGTAGTGATTCTACAAGCTGCTGCTGCTGGCTTCGAATATCTGCTTCTTTTCTGTTAAACACCAAGACCACAAAGCCATCTTCATCTTTGTTGTTGGGCATTAAACTGTAACCCACAGCCTGCCAAGGAACAAATGAAAAATGAAGGTACGTTACTTAGCAAAAGCATATCCTTGTGGCATGAAGGGGAGGGACTAAATCCTTCCATTTTTAGAGCAATTGGTTCAAAATTTAACTCAATGTATTAACTTACTGTATTCAGAGCTGCAGAAACATAAAATTAATCCCCTTCTAAATCATTCTCTCACACAGCCATCAGTAGAGCAGCTTTTGAAACAGTTGGGATTTTTACAAGTTCCTAAGTATCCTTTCCCCTCAGGGGAGTTGCCAACACAGCAGAGCTGACAGCAATCAGGAACATTTTATAAACTGACCCTTTTTCCAAACTGCAAATGGAACCAGAGGATCAGACTTTATTACAAGCAAAAGCAGAGTCGCAGCTTTCATCTCCTCTTGCCTATCAGCTGTCACCCCAACACAGCACTGGTGACAGGGTGGACAGCAGGGGCTTTGTGAGGCCCTGACACTGCATGTGGGCGGGTGACCTGCACCTTTCCCCTCATGCAAGTTCAGCTGAAGAGAGAAATGAGTTGAGGATGTGCCCAGGAACTTGCTTTTGTCAGCAGAGGGTAATCCCCTGCCATGGTGAGCCTTGCAGAATCAGCCATCCTGTCATGGAGCACAACAGTGATAGCTAAGGAAGAAGTTGTTTTTAAGCATATGACACCTCTGGTATTTCTG
Organism: Acrocephalus scirpaceus scirpaceus; assembly: GCA_910950805.1. Lineage (NCBI taxonomy): Eukaryota > Metazoa > Chordata > Aves > Passeriformes > Sylviidae > Acrocephalus > Acrocephalus scirpaceus. Next base: position 63,173,436 of record OU383778.1, on the reverse strand, counting down.
TTTTAAATAAGTAACTCTTCTAAAATCTCTTTATGCAACACAGTATTTTCAAATTAGAACAGATTGTTTTTACTTTACTGTGGTCCTCCAAACAACGGCCTGTAACATGTACCTTAGCAGCATGCGTTTCTTGGTCTGGAGCTGCATGCATCTCACGTGCCCTAGAGCTGGAATTGTGTGCAAGTGGATTCCTGTGGGAGCCTTCATGTAATGCTTCTTTCTTATCTGATGCTGGATGTTCCCAGAGGCAATAACCAAAATAGCTTAAGACACTTTGTTCCTATCCCTGTGCCACTTTCTCCCCTATTTTTTGGAGGCATCTTCCACTGGTGGCACAGATGGAACTTGTCAGTATTTCACTTAAGGCATGTGAATTCATGGCATTAGAAACACTCCAGTCACAGGGACAAGAGTAAACCTAGTATCTGGCATTGTCTAACCTGAAAACTCTTCTTTTTAGTAAATGAAACTCTAATAAAATAACTGATTTTGCATCACACAACTTACACTGGGCAATTTTTCAAAGCTCAGAAACCGTGAAAGCAATTTCAGACAACTTTACAAGAAAGTAAGCTTTCAGGTGCATTGCCAACAAAATGGTCAAGGTAACACTGAAAACGGTGATGCAATAAAACCAAACACTTGTTAGGCAGGCAGGCACAGTTGCTGCAAAAATTTTACAGAAGTCTCATAAAGTGCATAATCAACGCAAGACTTAATGAATAGTTAACCTTCATTCAGGGCACAAAGTTCGCACTCCAAAGGATCAGCTCAGGGAAGGAGGGTATAACCACGCCTGCCCCAAATCCCCTTACAAGCTCGAGGCTTAGCAAGACGGTCAGCAGGTGTGGGATTTGCAGAGGATGGAGAGCCACAAATTCTTTGTGGACATGAGAAGCAAGATCTGGAACTGCTGATGATTCCATACACGGAATGGAGTCAGCATGAGCACTGGCAAGGATAAAGGCACAAGAAGGCTGAAGGCTGGTGGATTTTAAACCTGGCACAGGCTAGGTTCATAGAGGGTTATTTTAATCTAGACATAGCAATGAAGAAAGACCCTGAAGTTCTTATTCCAAATGTTCACAGTTTCTTTCAGACAAGAAGGTTATTTTTAATTGTTTCTGTCTTATTGTAACATACACAGATACACATTAAAATTAATTTCCATAGATGTGTTCCAAGTACACACACACTAACCTGAATGCTAGCACATGTAAGTGTTACTTTCATGATCCACATATGGGCTCATTATCTAGTCCCTCCACACCACCCAGATTTCCAGCATCTTCGAACTTTTTAATGACTATGCATCAGAACTGTGCAGATTACCTAGAAAAATACTGTTTCAGAATACTCTTACCAATGACAAAATCTGATTTAACACCCATGAGATGCTCAGACTCAGCACAGTAAGGGCATCGGCGCCCTCTGTGGGCAGCTGAACAATGCCATACCTTAAACCTGCAGAAGGGGTTTTCCTGTGTGAACTCCACTGGAGCAATGTTGTTGTTGAAGTATCCTTTGCCCGTGCCCCAGAAGGCCTGGAGCTGGTTCCATTTGGCCAGAATGGCATCCCTCTCATCTCCCAGCAGTGTCGGGGCCGAGAGGGCGCTGGCTGTGTTGATGAGCTGGTTGGACTGAGCAGGTGTCTGGGCAGGCTGGTTGAACAACCCGCTGCCTAACGCTGGGTGGGATGAAGAGAAACAAACCATGACCATGCTATCACCTACCATCTGCCTGTCACAGGCATCCCTTCTTATCATATTCTGAGAAGCAAATTAAAAACACCGAATGGGTAAGTGAATTAAACTCACATCATGTTTCTTAAGTGTCTTTTTACAGCCGTTTTTCATCTACAACGGAGGCTGCTGAATGCTACATTAGAAGAAATTTTTTTTTTTTTAAAAAACAGAGACACCCGTATTGATCCATGTCATCATCTGGCACCCTCAATATCTAAATCTGAGAGGCAGGCTGGCTGTCTGGCTGTTACAAATTCTGTGGACTCAGAGCCTGAAGCTGCTTATTATCCAACTCCCATTTAAATTAACCTCAATGCCTTTTTCCTCCCCCTTCTTGTAATACTGTGACTGCAACATCAATTCTCTAACTACAGTTTCTACCAGCATTAAACCAAAGGGGTAAATATTGTTGGAAGCTCCAGGGTGAAGCTCAGGGACTTGCTTCAGCTCTAGTTTAAGAGTTTAAGTGTAACAGCCTCCTGTTACAACACACTTCTGTCCCACGACCGAAGTAACGGAAGGTGTCAGTCTTGTGCTTTCAATGCTAAAGGATGGATAAATCCAAAGGCCATACTCACTGGTCTGCTGCTGCTGCTGCTGGGTTCCAAAGCCTCCAAAGCCTAGCCCAGTTCCCAACCCACTGCCCAAGCCAGTTCCAGTTCCTGTGCCAAAACTGGTACCAAATCCAAAGCCTTTGTTCTGGGTAGCACCAAAGAGTCCTGGAGAAACAAGTAAATTATTATTGAGAAAAAGAGCACAGCAGCCATGTAATCCAAAGCGCTCCTGGATTTGTTCTAAAGGCAGTCAACCCTTCGGTCTCTTACCGCTGGTGCCGGTATTGGTGGGAGCAGAAAAGCTGAACGCTGGTGCTGCAGTGGTGGTGGTGGTCCCAAAGCCTCCGAAGGCACCTGCCGAACACAGACTGCGGTCAGGCAGTGGCACAGGGCCCCCGGAGCTGGGCACAGCATGACAACTGACCGCACGCCTCGCGTGTTATGGGAACAGGTGCTGACAGACGGATGGCACATGGCACAAGCATGTAGTTCACACTGAGCATGGGGATCGAGCTCATCGTCCAGAGAAATGGGGGAGGAAACATGGACCACAAAGCCAGAACTTGTACGGTGTGTCAAGAAAGCAAACAAAAAGGCAGCAGTCAATTGACATCTCATTCCTCTGCCAGAAGGATGTGCCTTCTCTAGCGACAGACACAACTAACAATACTATTTCTTACATTCTTTCTCAGGAATAAGCAACCTGATGTTTTGTGAACTTTACAAATAGTCGTAACCTTGGGAAACAAATCAAAGCCTGACGCCAGGTACACACAGTTGCTGTGCTTACAGGCAAAATTTACAGGTAAAATTCTGCAGGGTCCTTTTTTTTTTTAAAGCCTTGTTTCTCAATGACCCTCCCCATTACATCTCATCCAGAGGTTCAACCACTAGTATAGGAAGCGGGATGCAAAAACAATCAGCCTTCCACAGGTTTTCAGGAAAAGCAGTCACTGGCCATCAGGAGAGGACCTAAGCGAGCACCTGAGCTCCAGTGGTGCCAACAGTGCTGGCCCCAAGGTGCAGCCTGTGGAGCACTGACCTGCCTGGGAAACCAAGGTCTCTGTGTTTCATGCTGCTTTTACAGGTCTTCAAATGAGAAAAGACAGTCTGCTACAAAGGATTGGTCACAAAGATGATGCCTCTCCTAACTCACATGTCAATAGCACAAAAAAAAAAGGTTCTTTAGATCTATTACACTCACAGTCCTCCTGTCCACAAACAAAATGAAAAGCGTAAATCAAAGCTGATATTGCATTTTAGTTCCATTCAGCAAACATCTTAATGTGAGTGGGCACAAGAAATTGTTCCCTGTAACACCCATGTTTCAGTCCTGCCAGCAAGCGGAACGCTGGCAGGAGCACCAGCAGACGACACCATTTTTAGGCACCTTTGTACTCACGGCAAATTTAGTCATCCTTTCTTGAAAAGGGACCTGAGAGTACAAATTAAATATCAAAGTATCAAATTAAATATCAAATGGACTATCCATGGTCTCTTCTGGAGCAGCTGAAATGAAGCCAAAGAAATCCGGCCCACGAGTGCTCACAGCAAATAAAGCCCAGTGAGATCCCTGGAGTGCACTGAACAGATGAGAGGCGCTGACACAGAGCGATGACGCTGTGGGATGGATGGAATTCCTATGCGAGCAGCAGCAACGGGACCCCCCGGGCTAATTGCACACCAACATAAGCATTAGAAATCCATCCAGTCCCGTGTTTCTATAGGGAATGGGAAATACTTAAGGTGAAATGACATCAGCTGATTGCTCAGATCTGATGGATCTCCATGGGGCCACAAAGGGCTTCCTTAGCCATCCCCCAGTGCACCCATCCCGTGCAGGGCCTCCCTGGCACATGAGCGCCTCCGCAGAGCTGGGGCAGGGTGGTTTGGGGATGCACAGTGGCTTTCGAGGGCCAGGTCACGGCTGGGCTCCAGCTTTGTGCCAGTCGTATACAACTTGTTTCTCCACAGAAACTACTGAGGTGTGGTGCATTCATGACAGCCAACACAAGGCCAATGAGGAGACGAGGGGGAAGATGAAAACATGACTGCAGTAGTCCAAGAATCTCGTGTCAGGAAACGTGGCACAGGGACCAGCTCTGGGATTGCTCGGGATCACCTGGATTCATTCCCATTTCAGAGACTTTTGGCTACAGGGTTGTTTTTCCTCAAAAGCTATTCCTTGAGGATTTAACAGGCAAAAGCCCTCCAAGGCTATGGATCTCCAACCCGTTCCATTTCCAGAGCTTTTATCGCCAGTCTTCACTGGATATGAGGATTAGTAGTGGACACAGATTCCCAGTGAGGGATGTAATTCTTGGACCCCTGCTGATAACATTTACCACAGAACACGTATTTACGCATTATCTACCTGCGCTTGCCAGACTGTTACCAAAATTGAATGGTGGAGTTGAGGTAGTGGAAACACCGAAATTCCCAATATTAAAATTCACTGCGGGATTAGCAGTTAATCCGAAACCCCCAAAATTAAACCCACTGGCAGTGGAGTTTGCAGTTTCAAGCCCACCAAATCCTGACGAGCGAGAAGCAGAAAAAGAGCAAGGCAACATTAGTTCTGAGTGAAAGGCAGGTCCCAGGAAAGAAAAGCTGAAGCATTCTTCCATCCCCATGGGCAAGACAAGCATAGTTAGAAACAAGAATAAAAGGTATTAGCTGGCATTAAACATTATTTATCGGACACAAGGAGGACAGTTAAAAGCTCGCACAATGCTGCTGCAAGAACATTATTTTTCAATTATACTGCGCATAAAGCAGCAGCATTTCCCCACCTTATTTCAAAGCCGTACATGAAACCATCTCTGTGATTCAATATTCACATTAAGAGTAATTTTTAACAGCCTAAGACTGCTCGATACAGCTGCATCTGTGTTAAGTGTAACAGATAATAGCAAAATTAATTCATAAACTGTCAGGAAGGTAAGAATAAATCACCTTCATACAAATAATACACTCAGATACATGACAGCAGAACAACCACAAAACACAGCTCCAGCAGCTGAGGCAGCACACAAGCCTCAGCAACTCCAGGGCAGACTTATCCAAGTTCTATTGCCAAAATCTGACCACCTCAGCCTTGCTGGATTTACTGATCCATCCAGCACCCCTGGGATGCAGCTGAAACAGGTTCATGCTGGGCAGACAACGGGAAGTCCTAAGGTGTGATCCCAGATTTCCCTCTGATATTGGTCTGTGAGCGTCATAAATCTTGCCACAGTGCATAGGCAGCACAAGGTGATTTTTTTACTTTCAGATGGGGCCAGGAAGAGTGTGTGTAAAAGTCCCAGAGTGGAAGAGACAGTAAAATTCAGGTTAACTACAGTAGAGTCCTGTCCAAAGGACTTGCTCGGAGCCAACAATTAATTATTTTACTAAGTGAGGGTAAGGAAAGCTCTGTGTAACACTTTACCATGACCGACCGTGACAAAAGAAGAGGGGAAAAGGTCTTCCTTTACAAGTTAACTTCTGTCTTTTACTTTGCTTAAAAGTGAACTCCCAAGGGCATCTCGTCCAAATGACGACTTTACCGCAGGCAAAATACTGATCCGAGCCACCCGCACCACCTCATCACAAGCGCTTCAAGAGCAACTCCCGGGGCCGCCGGGGGTCGGGTGGGGCGCGGGACGGCGCCTCTGAGGCGGCCGCCGCTCCCATTGGCCGGGGGGCACGCGCTGCCGGCTACCGCCGCTCCCATTGGCCGGGGGGCACGCGCGGGCCGCCGCCGCCGTTTTCATTGGCGGGGGGGCAGGCGCGGGTCCCTGAAGGGACCACGATTCCCACTGGGGGGGGCAAGCGCGGGTCCCTGAGGCGGCCGCCATCCCCATTGGTGAGAGGGCACGCGCTGCCCGCCGCCGCGGTTCTCATTGGCGGGGGGGCACGCGGGGGCCGGTGAGGGGGCCGCGATCCCTATTGGCCGGGGGGCACGCGCGGGTCTCCGAGGCGGCCGCTGTTCTCATTGGCGGGGGGGCACGCGCTGCCGGCCGCCGCAGTTCTCATTGGCCAGAAGGGGGGCACGCGCTGCCCGCTGCTCGGGTCCCCCCGCCCCGCCCCTCCGCGCCCCGCTTCCCCCGCGCTCACCGGTCGGGTTGGCGGCCCCGGCTCCTGCCGTCGCGCTGAAGTTGAAGGCCATGGGGCCGTTCGTGGGACGGCGAGCGGAGGCCCCCGCCGGAGGCCCGTACGAGCCCCCGCGGCGGGTCCAGCCACAAACAAAACCGGCCGCACGCGCCGCTTTTCCGCCGCCGCCAAAGCGCTTCCGGGTGGCTCAGGCGACGCGTGGTGACGCAATCGGCGCGCGCCAGAGGGCTGTACCACTGCGGGCAGCGGGAGGGGTGGCCGGGAGAGGGCTAGTGTCCCAAGGGACACGGGGAAGTAAAGAAGAATAAAGCGAAAACAGCTCTTCCCCGAGTATCAGGGAGAAAATGTCCTGGTTTGCGCTAAACAGGCATTATAAAGGCTCGCGCGAAGGAAGATATTCTCAGCACCAGGTCGCTGAGAGCTGAGCCTGAGCTCACCCCAGCAGGGGTCTCCCCTTCTTTCATCCGCTCAGGGGGCATTCCCTGGATTCTCCAACGCTGTGGCCGAAGCGCCCTCGGTCCTTTGGGTGTCCCCACTGTAGGACCTGGCGGGCAGCCAGGAAGGGACATCACACAGCTTCTTCCCTATGACAGCTCCCTCTCCCATCCATGAGGAAGAGCTTCCTTCCATGAGGGAACAGCTGCCCAGGGAGGTCGTGGTGTCTCCCTCTCTGGACACATTGCTGTGGCACCTGCACCCAAAATAGCCCACGATGCTATGAAAAGCAGAACAAAGCCAGTCCTCAAAGCGTTTTCCCGCGGTTATTCGCAGAAAGCTGCCCAGAAAACAACCTCTGGGGGGAACAGGGAGAAAGGGTGACTGCTATCACTGAATCCCAGGAGGGTTTGGTTTGGATGGCACCTTAAAGCCCATCTTGCTCCGTCCCCTGCCATGGGCAGGGACGCTTTCCACTATCCCAGGGTGCTCCAAGTCCAGTCCAACTGGGCCTTGGACACTTCCAGGGATCCAGGGGCAGCCGCAGCTTCTCTGGGGAATCCATTCAAGGGCCTCACCACCCTCACAGGGAGGAAACCAAAGCAGCAGCCAGGAAAAAGGCCCCAAACCAAGCCCAAGCAATGCAAACCCCAATACCCCTCTTTAGAAGACAATTAGACACCATAAAAACACACTTCACTATCTAAAGGAAACATTCCTCGATGAGAATATTCTTTTAATTGGGAAAGGGGAGAGGAACCTTTGTGACTTTTAACACAAGTTTCTGCTTGACAAGTAAAAAAGTGTCAGGAGTTCTCAGGACCCTGTCCATAACACGGAGGGGTGCTCTCATCCCAAACATGCCAAGTCCGCATTCCCAACAAACCCCCACAACAACACCCAATGGCTTTGTCCCCTCCACCCCAAGAATGCTGAGCTGTGGTGCCTTAAGCTGCAGAACAACCCCCACACCTGAAGGATAAAAGCCTGGCTAACAAGCAGAGTGGGAACAGTTAGGTGGTCTGCATGGAAAAGCATTTCCAGCCGCTGGCTCGGTTCCACCTGGAGCTGCAGCTGCCGCACAAAGCTTCGCTCTGGGTTGGATTAGTTGCACGTGTGTGCTGTGACAGGACCAAGGACACGAGTAACAAACACACTTGGTGCACACTGGAGTAAGGACACGCAACACGTTAAGGACAGGACACCACCGGGCCCACAGTAAGTGTGTCCCTGCCCCGGGGCCATCCAGGAGCCCGTTGTGTTCCCAGAAGGACATCCACACTCCCACAGCCGTTTGCAAATGCCACCCGTGTCGCTCCTGTAGGGAATCAGGCCGGTTTGTGGTCGCCCATCCAGTGGTTATGATCCTCTCTGGCTGCCAGTGTGGGTACAAACAGAGGGCAGGGTTGAGAAAAGCAGGATCTGGAGCAGTTTTAAAATGGAGTTTGAAAGTTTTAACGTAGCTGGCGAGAAAAAAAGTCTCCTCCCTGGCTGACAGTGCAGACTCCCTTCCACCTCTGTCCCATCAAAAGCGATGTTGGACACTACTGTGTCTCCACAGGGGACAGTTGGTGTTAGGTCAACTCTAATCGTTTACTCTCCAAGCTCACAGGGTAAAGAAAATCTACTAAGACGTCCTGATGAGTGGGGACCTCTCTTCTTCTGTGCTCTGGAAGAACAAAACCACAGCAAGTTAAACATGGCCATGAGAGACCTTTCACCGTGGGATGCTGGGCTGCCCAGACTCCAAGCAGGGAAAGGACAAGCTCCTACTTCTAAGGACAATTCCCTCTAAGAGGGCCAGGGCTGCACTAAGAAAGCACCAGAGGGTGGGTGGCAGCTTGGGCAGGGACCTGCTGTAGCCCCTGACATAGGAGGGAAGGCCAGAACCACCCAGGGATCACAAGAAGAGGTGCAAGCTGCTGGATTACTTCTGTTTGCAGGAAAAGCAACAAAAAGCAAGGCAGGAAAAACATGGAATGCAGGTGACCCTTTGTCATTTTGACCCCTGTAGAGTGTTCCAGCACATCCAAGAGAGCTGGTTTGATGCTGTGCGTGATGGGTGGGGCAGGAATTCCCAGGACAGGCCTTGGGCAGTGGGACAGATTGACACCCCGGCTGAGCTGCTGACAACACAAGATGGGATGGGGAAGGGGAAGGGAAGGGGGACCAGTCTCTCCTGCACAGGAGACTGAAGTACAGTCCCATGGGGATGGGATGGCAGTGGGACACACTGATCCAGAGGCGTCCCCCAGGCACAGACGGAAGTTGTAAGACAGACAGCATTTGGGGAACACCAAACACATGAGACCACAGTAAGCCCACAGCAACTATGAGGAGAAAGCAGCCTCCTAGAGAACCCAGGCTATTCCTTTAACCAAAGCCTCCACACTTGGTGTCATCTGAACTCTGTTATGGTGAAATGTTGGCATCAGTTTTTGCCCTGACAGGCACCTTAATGGCAGCATGTCATCCTGGGACAAAACTTCTCATAAACAGATTTACAGGCTGTCTTGTAAATAGACAGTAGTGGAGAATACTTCCTGCTGGTGCAATTCATCTGTTCTACGGCCACAAATTTGCATTATTATTCTGGAAAATAATCCACTGGCACAACGCAGTTCTTCTGCTGAGAACACTGACACTAACTAAATCTGTGCTCAAATATGGTGGCAGTTTTTGCATCTTATCCTTCAGGGTCCTCTAGACAGGCTGATTTATTTCACTACTGTTGGCAAGAGAATTGGGCACAGAGACAGGACCTGCCTTACCAGGCTTCTCGGATTAACTCCGCTCCTTTGCTTTGGCGTGGTTATTCTGATTCTATTAAAACTTCCCCTCCCTAGAAAGGTCATTCCCAACAAAAACAACATAAAAACACGTGCAGAAGGACACCGAAAGGTAAAATCAACCATAAAAAAATCAAATGTAGGCAGACGGACAGCAAGAAAAGTCAAATCCAAGAGCTGCTTACCTCTTCACTTGCCCCCTGGGACCTGCACACCAGCACGATGAAAACAATCCCAAACACAATCCCCAGAGCCATGATTACAAAAGGGATCCCAGTCACAACACTGGCTTCCAGCAGGACGTGCCTGAGTTTCCTGGCAGATGCCTCATCAATCAGAACACTCTGGAGCAGAGAGATGATGAATAAAAAAAAAAGTTTATTTATTTCTGTGCTTTCTGTAAGATCACTTTAGTGAAGGGCAGGGAAACAACACTCCCACAACTTTCCACCACTGCTTCACTGCTTCCTGACATACTTCCCCCCTAAAACTTTTCCAGGGGACAGAGGGATCACCTAGTCTGTATTTCAAAGGAAAATAGGGATTTTAAACTTTTGTTTTAGGTATTAGGACTAATACCAATTGATTCAGTGATCCAACTATAGCACAGGAATATTCACAACAGATGACCCAAAAAAAGGTGTGATCTCCTGAAGTCCTGCCTCTGTCCGAGCACCCCTTTTCCTCATGGCTAACACCTTGGAGTTTAAAAGGAGTGTCTGATTGAGAGTGTTTGGCAGGGCTGAACTTAACACTACAACAAGCAGCAGGAAGGTGTTAGTTAAGAAACAGCAACAGCCGCCTACCTATCGCTGTACAAGCAATTAGAAAATCAGCATTTTCTTTTCTGGCTAGCTCAGAGGGTATTTCTGCAAGCATTAACGTGCCACAATGCTGGAAAGACAGCAAAACTATTTACCTCATTTATATACATCACTGGGAAAATCAGCGTTCGGATGTTGCCGGTTTCACTGTGTGGAAAAAAAAAATATGCGTTTAGAATTTTTCCACCTGAGGGTTGTGAATACAGATTATACAAGAACAACGAATGAGGAAAGTGTCCCAAAAAAAAAAAATCTCTGGGTTCTTCCTTTTTGTTGTGGATTTTCACCTCCCTGCTGGAGTAGGACAATCTCGATCTCACAGATGGATAAATTCTGGTTTGGGAGCAGGGCATATTTTGGGACTTGGTGGGCAGTGAAAGACAGGGATCCATCCAGGGCTCATTAGTAACTGAGTGACACATTTGTGCCACGCAGCAGGAATTGGGCTAAGCTGATGTTGAAGGTTACTCCTATTTGTAAAACACAGAAACTATTGTCTGAGCAACATGGGCACAGCAGCAAAAATCCCCCAACAATTGGCACATGTGGAATCCCAGCTCAGGCAGGAGTTGTGTTACTGTGACAGCTCCTGGGCACTGGGAAACAAGCCTGAAGAACACCACTGAGTCTCCCGAGGGGACTGGGCAGAAAAAAATACTTCTGTTGTAGTTGTAACAGCCAAGCTGTGCCAATAAACATCAGGAGGAGTAGCTACCATACGGCATTCTTTACCCTGCAGGTGGAACTACAGAATCTGCTTGATCTGTGAGACAGGAGCACACTGCCCCTTAGAACTGAGACTCAATTGGACTTCTCTCTCTCTCACACTTGCCCTCTCCAACCCATATTCCATGAAAACACTGCAGGAAAAAAATCATGCTGAATATCAGTGTAAATATGAGACTCCACCCAGCAGCAGAGAACACTCACAAAAATTCAGGTAATTTTCGGACGTGAACGTTGACCTGCATCCGCTTGGCTGCCTGCAAGACTAGCCCTGTCAGCTGGGGAATAAAAGAGATCAGTGTTAAAAAAATCAGTGAAGGTGAAAGAATGAGAATTGTGAGAATGCAGAAAGAACCTGGTACACACCATACAGCAGGATCTACACTGGATCTTAGGAGAGGAGATGTGAAATTTCCTCCCGCTTTAGCTGCACATAACAGCCCGATGAGTCAGAGCATTGTCTCTGTAAACCAGGCAGGTTGTGATTGTGCTCTTCCCCTCAACCCACATTTTGTCTGTGGGGGTGTAGAGATCACTGCTGTACTGGTTTTAGCTGGAGAGAATTAATTTTCTCCACAGTAGCTGTTATCAGGCTGTGTTTTGGAACCGTGATGAAAACAGCGTGGGTAACCCAGGGATGTTCCAGTGATTGCTGAGCAGCGCTTGCACAGCTCCAGGCCTTCTCTGTTTCTCACACTGCCCTGCCAGTGAGTGGGTGGGTGGGGTGTGTAAGACACTGGGAGGAGACAGGGACAGGACAGCTGACCCAAAGCATCCAAAGAGATCTCCCATTCCATCCGGGATCATGGAAGTACTACAGATTCCTTACGCCAATACACACCACCCAAGGAGGTGACCTAAACCCAGGTGCTTGGATACATTCACCTATAGAACCCTTGAAAAAAGGCTGCACTTACAGGATTGATGTCTAGAAATGTCTCATGGTATTCTTTTCTGGGATGCATGCCCTCGATGTCCTCTACAAACTTTGGATCTGCCTGGTAAAAATGTGGAGCTGACAGAAATATCGGAGCACCTGGAATGCAAAAACACCAAGTCAACAGCAAAAAAAGAAGCCGGGCAGGACTTGGGGAAGCCTTGGAGGGCCTCACAGCTCTGAGCTGTTTACAGAGAAGGGAGGAGGCCCTTGTGGAGCTGCAAACCCCCGCAGTGCCTGGCACAAGCCCCTCACCCCCGCAGCTGGGCCGTACCCTGCTTGCAGACGCTGACGTTGAGCACGCCGGTGCCGGGGCAGTTCCCGGCGGGTACGCAGAAGCCGGCGTTGGCTGGGTTCACCGAGGTGTTGGCAAACACCATGGAGGAGGGCACGAAGCGGAACGTGGGCACCCCAGCCACGGCTCCCGAGCCGTCGTACACCAGGAACAGGGACCTGCAGGGAAGCAGAGAGGAGCCAGGTGTGCAGTCAGGCTGCCCTGCAGCACGCACTGACCCCAGCTGCGCGTGTCTCCCCTGCTGATGCCTGTGCGTCTGCCCCAGCTGGCATTCCCACCACCTTCTGACTGGAATTTAATAGGCTCTAAACAGCAAACACACATCTCATCATCCTGCTGCTGCACAAGACGGTCCCCACATCACTGCTGCATGTTGTGTGAGTGCTGGTACCTCTGCTGAGAGAGACCAGGAAAGGAACACGGTCATGGAAGACAGAACAATGTGGCACGCCCTCAATTTAGCCTAACACACGTCTCTATTGATTTAAATAATTTCAGATTGGTCTTGCTCTTCACAGACAAGGGCAGACACACAGGGTGTGTCTGCCCAAGAGGGCAGACAAGGTGTTATGCAAGGAAGGAAATGCCAAGATTTCCTTGGTCCATTTCAGACAGCATCATGCAAAGTCATGAATCTCTGAAGAGGGAAAGCTGGGTTCTCTAAAAAAGCACAGCACAGAGGAAGGCTTTGGAGGAAAGAAGCTTAAGGAAAGTTCTTATAAATCCTTCCATTCCCCTCGTTACTAGCCTTGCAGTCCAGTCTGTCCTTGCAGTTTTCTTACAAATTTTCACCTCACAAATCTTCATTTTCAAATAACACCTCCTTAACTGCAGATCGGGAGGTTTTTTCCCTAACTCTCATCCTTCCCACCATGAATAAATGCAGAACACTGTGACTGTTCAATGAAATCACAGGAGGAGAACCATCAGCCTATCGTGACACCTCGAGAGGAATGGACGTAAACGTTCAGCTTTGAAGCCTGAGTGCCGCTGTCTTCTACTTACCTGCAGAAATCAGAAGAAAATATGTAAATGCTCTCATCTTTGCTGATCAGCGGGTGAAAGGATGTCCCATCGGTGCCATTGATCATGTTACATGCCTCTGTTGTCCACCAGCTCAAGGATCTGAGGAAAACGAAGCAAAGACAGCAAGGGCTAAAAGACGTCTGAGCAGCAGCCAAGCAATGCCAGCTCCTGGCCTAAGCAAATGGGAATCAGACCTGTACAGTACCAATTCCTCCTGCCTCAGCCCTGCTAACAAGAAAAGAGATTGCAATGGGTTGCACTTGCATTCTCTCTAAACTGGCACCAGGCAAGCAAGGGGCAGATTCTGATAGAGGCAACAGTACATTGAAAAACTTACTCTTTTCCTTTCCACTCCACAATCCTGGAGAAGTTCAGGTAGTTCGTTTCCCCACTCAGGAAGACATATTCTCCATCATCAGTTCCGTTCATCTGCAAACAAATACAGGAGCTTTCAGTGGCTCCACTCATCCTGTGGCACCTGGCTGGAGTTGAAGTTGTCACCACTCCAAATCCACCCCAGGAGGGATGGACTGCCCCTGAGATCTGTAGAGTCCATTGAACTCCACCTTGAACAGGAAGGAGGTGGAAGTCACCGGTCAAGGTCCTTACACCTCCCAAAGGCAGGAAATACAACACCAGATGAGTCTTTTCTTCCTTTGAGAGCTGCCCCAGAATAAAGACAGAATAAAGAGCCCTCAGGGAGAAAATAACCCCACAGAAATAACCTCAGCACTGTAGACATCTCCGAGAAGCAAGGATTCCCACCAAACCAAAATGACATCCAATTTCAGTCAATTACTAAGGAAATCAGGACATTTTTCTTGTAGTTTGCACAACTGGCTCCACAAGGTCCATGCTATTCAAGCAAGCACAGGCAGGAGTGGAGGGGGTCGCCCTTGGAAAGCTTATCCGTACCACCTATCCAGTGCCTAGATGCAGCTAAACTGAAGAGTGAGCACACCTTTGCTATCCCCACCTCCTGGCTCAGTCCAGGCACACCCAGCAGCAGTGCCCTCATTCCCCAGGGAAAGCACCAGCAGGTGTGGCCACCCAGTTACCTTGCTGAAGAGCCCGAAGACGGGATCGATCTCGGGATGCAGGACGTGGATGGTGGACAGCAGCCTGTCCTTGTAGCCCCACAGCAGCTCATGCACGCTGCGGACGGTGAACAGCGACTCCTGGTACAAAAGCAGCAGCACCTCTGTGGCAAACTGCAGAGGGGTTGACCTGGTCCACTCCATGGCAGTCTGCCAGGGCATTGGAAGGAGGGAGCAATGGTCAGAGTTACTGGGGAATAAATGATCAACTGCATCCAGACACAGACACTTTCCACCACTGCACATTCATTTCCCCAAAATTCAAACACTAATAACGTTTATTTCCTTTCCAGCTGACAAGTGGACTTACGACAGAGCTTTAAAGAGGTCATAACAAAAGGAGGGAGTTTCTTTGGGCTAACCAACCTGTGGTTCTTCTCATACTCCCTGTTACAGTACATCACAACCAAAAATCTGAAGGGGAGATGATCCTTACCACCACCAGATGCCTGGGAGGAATTGAAAACAAAGTATCTGTATTGTCTGCAACTTTCAGTAACCTGAGTCTTATCTACTACTACATGCAGAGCATTTCTGTACTCATTCGTAAAATCAGGCATTTTTGGAAATGCTGGGGATAAAGTTGAAATGAAGATACCCTGCAACTGAAACTAAACCAGGGTGGAGAGTAAAGGCTGAATCATACCCCCAAGTACTTGAGTACAGCTTGACTGCCTCTGGAAGCTGTGACAGCTTTGGATCTGCTTGTTCTCATGCTATCCCAGTATAAGACCAAAATAACGGTCTGCCTGTGATCACCACAAGACTCTCTTTCACCTAGCACAGTTCTAGGGGTGCATTTTTGACTTCAATACTCTGAGAGGTCCTTTTCATTTAGCTCTGCCTGAAACTGCTCTACTGTAGTTTGTTTCTGGTTTGAGAAGCAGACTTGGAGGCAGCTTCTCCAATTTTGACAAAATAACCCCAAGCATTCCTAACGCCCTCACGTAGAAGCTGGAGTTCCTCCTAGGCATTTGACATCACTAATTCCCTGGTTTCACTGACTCGTGGCAGCCAGCAAGCCTGATTTCCCCTTGTCCCTGGAGAGTGTGTGATCTCGCAGCACCAGAGGAAGGCACTAGCACTGCAGAGGTGTGAGGAGAGGGAGGAACCCCCCCAACAGCCCAGACCCAAACTGAGACCAGCATCTGCCCAGGACATGAGCTGCCCTTCTTGTTTTTCCATCACATTTATCTACCACAAAGGGAGAGTCAGGATGAAGCAACACACTGCTCCTTCTAAAGTGTGTCAGGATGAATTCCAAGCAGGAATGAAAGAGAACTCACCACTGCAGGAATATTTATTGTCCTGATCAGGTCCACTTCAGGATCTCCCACTGACTTCTGAGGTTCAAATACATAAGTCTTTGGGTTTAGAGCAGACACTTTGGTTCCATTGTCCAAAAACTGGACGTGCACTCTTGGCCTGTATTCCCTGAAAGACAAGAGCTTGTTCTCTAATCAAGTTAAACAAGTAGACAGCATTAACTGCAATTAACTTAGGGCTGTTCTACTGCTTAAGGCACATAAAGAATGGCATTTTCAGCTCTTTGGAAGTAGATTCTCTCACTGACACAAAATCCCTTCTGTGTCAGTGTGAGCTGAGTCAGACCTCACCGGGTGTTTCCAAAAATACCACCCTGAGTGTTAATTGCACTCCATTTTTTTGCCTCATCTTTAAAAACCTCAAAGGAAGCACAACAATTTCAGACGGCTCAGAAGGATTTAAAGGCACTGTATATGAGATTGGCCTTCTAGTCCAGTTTGAAAATGAAACTTTTGCCTCTGCTGCAGGCAAAATTCACTCCCAGAAAGATGCAGGCTGCGTGTGTGATGGATATGACCTAAGAAGCCACTAGAATCCTTCTGCTGGCTTCAGAGCACTTGGCACTAGGGCTTACAGGTGGCACAACCACAGCACAAGCCTCATTTTAGTCCTCCTCCTTTACTTCTCGAGCAGGAATCCTGAGCACAACAGAAATACAATTGAATTTTTGCTGTTCACTACCCATGGCCTGAGAGGTTGCTGCTGTTCCTGTCTAAGCACTCAGACAGCAGGATAAAACTCAGGATTGCTGACAAACCAGTCCAATTGGCAAGGAACATCAAATGCTACCTGCTGGCCTGACGAGAAAGTCAGATCCTAATTACCCTGAAACACACATCAGGAGCACAGCTCCATTTTCAATGCCATTAGCACTTTACCAACCAGGATTCTGCAGTGGCCAAAACAGGCTGACACATACACATCTCCAGCAAATCCCAAGAGGGAAATGGCAGGCAGGCTGCCCACCACCTGGCACACACAGGAGGTGAAATTCCCCATTTCCTCAGCCTGCAGTGACTCAGGAGGCTGTTGACTTTCTCATTTGCCTGGGCAAATTTCAAGTCACAAGACATGAGGGAGAATTGTTCTGCCAGATGTTGTACTCTGATGTTCTGCATTCACTTTGGATCGAGATTCTGTCCTGGCTGCGCTGGATCCATCAGTGCAGCCTCAGAACAAGCTGCATCACTCTGGCTCAGCTTTCAGATTTAAAGCAAACTGGAAAGACCTGTGAACCCAGTGTTATTAGAAACCAGCCACTTCCCATCTTCCTTACCCAAACAGTGTCTCTACCACTCTCCAGCATCCCTGCCACCTGGGAACATTCTGGTCTGGCAACACTTCCAGCTTGACTTGGCAACAGCCTCTTGGACAGCTATCTATTTTATACCCCAGGGCTGGAACTGAGGGGATGGAAATGGACAGCTGTGAAATGCCTTCCTAAAATAGGCCAGGAGCAACCTGAGACACCTCTCCAGCTCTGGAGAGGAAAATAATACTCCCCGATGAAGGGTATGAATACGAGGCTCTAAGATGTTAAAGTTAAAACCTTGAAAATGTGTGCAAGACCAGACAATATTCTAGTGTTCTTTGGGACTCAGCAGGCTTGGGCAAATAAGAAGCTGGCACTTTGTAATTACTTATTTTACATGCTCCCAGTTCAGCTTCCAGGATTTAAAAACACTGGCACTACTATGTTTTTGTTAAAGAATCTGCCTCAAGCACTTTACAGTGTATGCTAGTGAAAACTCTGAGCTGCAGGAAGAGACTTGAGGCCTCCCACCTCCTCCCTGTCACTGATTTCATTTTTTCCCTCTGCTTGTCTGGCCCAGTTCACTCCCAGCCTTTCCCCAAACACCCTCTTTCATAAAAACACAGAGCCATGCGCTTCATGGTAGGGCATTTTAGGTGTTCTGCCACGTGCTGAGGGGCCAAATGCTTTGGTACACAGGGCCTGTGAAACCAGTTGGATGTTTCTTCCCTGGCTGCAGTGTGCAGTGTGGCTGGAACATCCCTCCCTGCTCCCTGTGCTCCCACATGCCTCCTCTCTGCCCCACGCACCGCTGACAGCCTGCTGCAGCCACAGCCAGGCCAGGGTTATGGAATCTGCTGAAAGAGAGCTCTGCACTTCCTAACTTTTCCTCCTTCCTCTATCAGACAGAGCAGAGCACAGGGGAATCCTGTCCAGACATGCCAGGATCAGGCTAAGCAAACAAGCCAGAAGCAACTGGGATGTGCAGCCTCTTTCCTTCCCTCCCTGTCCCGCCAGGAACACTGCAGGGAGGGCCGGTGTCAGGGACCCACTCGCAGCCAGCCCATGGCGTGGGATGCAGGGAAAGGCTCTCCCAGCAAACCAGCAGCTCAGGCTGGGCCTCCCCTGGGGCAGGGACCGGCCCTGCCAGTACAGCACCAGCCCCATCCAGCCTGCCGAGCTTCTTCCTGGACAAGGTGCAGCCTCCCAAACCCAGCTGCATCTGACACCCAGGAGAGACTCCGAGCTAAGGAAAGGGAAAAGAAGAAGCTGGCAAAGAGGACTGAGTATCAGCCTGTGTGGTTCCCTGCAGCTCTGTGAACCCTGAAGCTGGTGCTGTTCATCTTCCTGACACAGAACACATTGCTGACTAATGCCCTGCATTACGCTACGCACACCTGAAGGAAAGCTTGGGAACTTGAGAGCTTGTGGATCATCCTCTCTCCAGCTCTACTGGCTCATGTAATAGCAGGGATTTTGCCAAAGTACCACATGGAGTTTGCCTGGGCTAAACAGACACAGGACTAGAGGGTAGAGGAGACAGGGAAGCGATTGTTGGCAGAGGGAGAAGCAAAGCTGAGGTGTGGGAGGAAGGAAACTGAAAGGCAAGAGATAATGCAGAAACCAAGGCTCCCACAAAGGCTCCTGCTTTCATTCCAGCCTTTATTCAAATACCAAGAGATTCTGATAATTTTGCAGCTTAGGTAAAGACAGCTCCTTTTGGCACTGAGCCAGTGCCCATCCTGGATGAGCCTGTGTGACTAGAAGTGAGGCTGACCATCAGGAATCCACCTTCTTGCCACCTTCTGGTGATAAACTTCCTCATAAAGCTGGGACTCCCAGGACCACAGTCCTTCCTGCCACAGGCCTGCTCCTGGTTTACACAGCTGCAGGCAGCTGAGCAGAGCACAGCTCTAAAGGAAAACTCGTTTGTATGGTGACTTTAAAATCTCTCCGTGCCACACAGGACAGCTCTAGGACTCGGACAATATCTTATCTAACACTGCACATGGCCTTAGTAAATCCATCAGTAAAAAATGAGAGATAGGTTCAAAACCTAAGCAAGTTTTTCAGTGAGGGTTGGCTCAGGAAGACCCTTTCAGTACCACTCTAAGTGTTTTTCCTGGCCACATTTTACCTATGTGGTTGGTTCAACTCCAGCTAGGAACCAATTCCTGAGTGAGCATGAGTCACACTCTTGTGCAACACTCCTCTCTCCAGCCCCCCAAACACCACCCAGCTCACCAGACAGCAGGCCAGGATGCATCAGCTTCCTCTGTGTTCTGCAGTGAAAAACAGCAGCGCATCAGCAAAACTTTGCCCAAAATCTGACAGAAGTCACTGGCTTCATCTGAAAGCAGCTGCAAGTGTCTGTGTGGGCTGTGACTGTGCTCCCCCAGATAAACCTTCCCTCACACGTTAACATCTAGGTTTTCTTCTAGAATGGGATCCCAAGCCTTCCGGATTCCTCACACAGCTCAGTTTTTATGAAGTGTGGAACTCCTGGAAGGGTCCTACCTGTAGGTGTACGGTCCTATTTCCTCTACAAGAGGAGTAGCGCCTTGGAGCACTTCCAAAGGATTTGTCACATTAAAGAAGTAGAACTGCATGTAGACTGGGGGGGGAGGGTCCTCCCAGGCCTCAAAGGTTTCTGTGCCATTCTTCAAGACTGTTCCCTGAAACAAGAGAAAGGCAGATCAGCTGCTAATGCAATCATGCTGCATGATACTGACAGGAGAGAGAGGAATTCCATGCCTTGGGAACAAGCACAGGCAGAAAGACTTGAGACTCTAATTCTAGATCTGCTTTACTTCGAAGCAGCTCACTCAGTATCACCCAGGCCAGGCACCTGCTCTCCTGGCCACAGGCCAGGGGCAGCACTGGTTGGTTTGTAGTTCCACTTCTCCCCACAGACAATTCTGTCTGACATTTTTCAGAATGGAGACTGATGACTCAGCAATCTTGTCTCCTTTCCTGCATCAATAAAAACCCCCACCTGGTGCAAGACACCACAAAACGTGCCAACATTACAGATAAAAGTACAACTCAATGTTGGGAGGCCAAAAGAGTCCTGGCCTCGATGATTTCTTGGCCCGAGAATGTCAGATTCCAACACAGCTGTGAGATTCTGTCTCCAAAGCAATTAGACTTTGTTTTTCAGTGGCCTGTGAGAAAAACTGTGAATGACAAATTTCTTTCACAAAGGCATTCTAGGATTTGTGCTTTTCCAAGGTCTTGGAGTAAAAGATTGTTTGCCCTCTGTCTTTAATTTCTTTCCTATAGCAATGTCAGCACATGCATCTCCAGACCCACAGTCTATTTTATAAACCAAGCTATAAACCATTATTTTATAACAGAAGCACTTAAGAAATGAAACACTAATTCCCTCATCTCTGTGATACCCCTTATCAGTATATACAGGCTATATGGAAAATCACAACCAAACCTGTCATGTAGAGCTCCATAACTGAGGTCTCCATCTCTCACTTTATTACTATCCCATTTTGGATAAAATTCACCCCAACTATAAAGCATCCCCACCACCAAAATCAAGGCTTTTCATGTAGTTTCAACTCTGGAACTGCTTCAGTGGTCACACAGAAATCTGGCTCGAAGAGTGAATTTTCAGGAATAAACACAAAGAACACTCTATCTTTGAAAACCACATCACCTGTAGGCGGAAGAAAGGGAGGAGGGGAATCATTTGCAATTAAATGGGTCTCATCAACACTCATTCTTTTTATTCTTCTGAGAAAACAAGTCGAATATTGTGAGTAGAAGCTCAGAAGCAGGGCAGGCTGGACAGCTGCCAGCTCGTGGTCAATGTTCACCAGGTCTTATCAGCCACAGTTGCCTCAGGACTCTTCTCCTACTTAAGGAGCCGATTTCTCTCCATGTAGATTTTAATTTTGAAGGATGAGATAGAGAGAAGACTGTTTCACAGACAAACCTATTGGCAGGAGCTTGGCATTACAGGAGTAATGCTGAATGGCAGTGAGAGCCAGCCCAGCTGGTGGCATTTTGCACTTGCCGCCTGCTCTCGCCATAGGATTAAACCCCATGTATTCTGTGCACAACTCAAAAATTAATGTGTTTCAGACATGCTTGAGGAGCTTGGAGCGTTTCTCTGGAACTACCAACACCTCATATATACAATTTCCTACACAGCCTGATGCTTTTGATCCTGTTTTCTTATGATTTATGCCAAGGCGATTCATCTCTGTATTCACCAGTATTCACTGGTCATATTCATTCCAGATTTATTTCTTGGATTGCACGGCACAATTTGGATCTCCCACAGAAATTAAGCGTCTATTTATAGCTCTGTACAGCGACAGCAAACCCAGATACACAAACTTCTGAGCTGGATTCAGAGAGATTCCGAAAAACTGTCAAATAATGAAACATGGTAAGCTCTTCTGATTTTTCACCAAATGTTATCAGGGATATTTCAGTCTATCACACGATATTACAAGGACATCAGGGCTTCTCCTTTCCACATGGAGTCCACACTCATTTTCAGTGTTCCAAAGCATCCTCCCTGCTGACAGTATTTATCAGCCAGCCCTGAACTCACAGCTCTCTTATTTGCTGCTGTTTCCTTGCCTTGACTGTGCTTTACACACAGGAAAATAAAAAGGGAGCTTTCCCTCCCAAATATAACTGCTGCTGTCAGTGATGGTGGGAGTGGGAAATGGTACTGAACATTTCTGAAACCTACACAGAAAATTTAATTCCTTTTTTTAAATTATTTCCTGAAACCCCTAAATGAAACCCCTAATTCAAAGATGCACTTTTATGTGTTCATATACAACAGAGTTTTACTGCAGCTTGTTAAGGTGATGGGGTAAGCATTCAGACCAACATGAAAAGACCTCTCTACTCCTGCACCTTGGGAATGTCTTGCCCAAAAGGAGCATCCCAATGGATCCTTCAGCTAGCCCCTCATAGAAAACTCTCCTGAGAGCCTGCAGTATTTTGCACTAAACAACATCAGCAAAAAATTATCAATAATCAGCCAAATCAAAGGAGAAAACGTCTTCCTTGTCCTTTTGGACCTGAAACATTCCAGCCAACTCAGCTCGAGAGATGGCTGGCGACAAGTCCAGTGGAATTTCAAGGGGGTTGAAGAATAAGTGCATTCTAATATTATCAGTGTGAGGGATGTGGCGTGAAGGAAACACCAGGGCCAAAGGACTGACTGACTTCCAAGTTTCAGATTAGTAGCACAGCTCAAAGATTGATTGTGTTTGTGTGTATATATGTAATATTAGGTTGTATTCATAACCTGCACACCTAAGGCAGTAAATACTCCAGAATCTACCCATAAGAGAGCACAAGACAACACCACTGGCAGCTGGGAATGCCTTCCTACTGGGGAAGATTCACCCTTGTTCGTTATAGATTTTTTTGCCATTACTCTCTAGTTTCAGGTGCTAGCCCCCGATAACAAACAGGTTTTGGCCATCTGATTGGGATGGCACATTTAGTTCACAAAAATACAATAAAATAGCAAACAAAGAGTAAGTAGACGAGATTTGAATACCTTCTGGGAAAAGTGCTGCCAGTGTTCTTGTCAAAACACATCTGCCCACTGATTTTCAAGGGGATGTGAAGTCTGACAGCAGGTTGAATTCCCACTCTTCCCACACCCTCTTTGTATCCCAGATCCTGCCTTTGGCTGGAAAGGCTGTGGCACACAAGCCCCTGTGAAAGCACAGCCATCCTCAGCAGTTCACACGTGCTGGGTTTGGAAACACAGGTGCTTCAACTGTTCCAAAATACAGCTTTCCTCTCCAGCTGCACTTGAGACTGCAAAGACAGCCCCTCACTGCAAGGCAGCTCCATTTCAGGACGGCTGGAAAGCCCTCAAAGGAACAGGAACTCCTTGCAAAAGCTCAGGTCTTGCCCCATTTCAAAGGCAAATTGAAATTCGTCTATTTGCACAGGATTTTCTAAGCTACACACGTGGTTACACAAGAGACAGCAGCTTTCTAGGCTACACACAAATGAGGGGAAGCTCGTGTGGGATAAAGCAAATGTGGAAAGAAGGCAGATCAGCAGAGCGACTGGGAGCACCCTGCTTTGCGGCCCAAAGCTGTGCTTCCCCACTCTGGGTGGGTGTGGCTCCTGGAGAAGGCCCTCAGGGAGCTGGCAGTTCTCGCAGAGAGCCGGACACCTCATTCCCTGCACTCCAGATGTGTGCCAGCAGGAGCTGGAGAGCAGCAGGCAGGAAAAGACTGAGCTCTGGAAACTTTATCCTGCATTACTGCAAGCCCTGCTGAGCGACTACCAACTTGCTCTTACATAAGGCTCCGTTCCAGGGAAGGAGCAGGCAGCCAGGAGATAATGCGTGTAAGGAGGATCACGCCTAATTCCTGACAGTCCTGCTCCAAACCACTGCTTTTGCCCCGCTGCTCTGGCAATAACAGCATGAAGAACATTTGGGAGTAGAACTGGGATGCAGAAGAGGGCAGACTCCTTTCCAAGGGGAGCCACAATCAGAGGGATGGAGCTGCACTTCCAAATGCCACAACCTGCTGTAAGTTCACTGCCAACCTAAAATTGAGCTTGGTAAACCAAACTGATTTAAGTTAATGCAGTATTTCCATGGCAGGAAATACTCCCTGTCAACAGCCCAGAGGAAAGAACAGTAAGTTAGGAGATCAGGAGATGATCTGGTCACCAGTAAGACAACAGCACTGGTGAAATCCCTCCATTGGTTAGCATTCCTGGTTCCTCTGTCAGAATAAGAACTAAGATGATAATCCTCAGATAGATAAATAATTGTTCATTTACAAAGGAATTCCAAGAGAGTTACTAACACAGCTGACCCTTCTCGCTGGA
This sequence comes from Acrocephalus scirpaceus scirpaceus, assembly GCA_910950805.1. Taxonomy (NCBI): domain Eukaryota; kingdom Metazoa; phylum Chordata; class Aves; order Passeriformes; family Sylviidae; genus Acrocephalus; species Acrocephalus scirpaceus. Next base: position 63,149,489 of record OU383778.1, on the reverse strand, counting down.
TAAATGCACAGAGAGAAACAAGAGCTTCGGAGAGCAGGAGCACTGCAGGCCTCTGCATGCACAGCAATGCCAGGATGGGTGTCCCCAAGTGTGGATCAACACGGTGAAACGCCTGGCTGCCATCACCCAGCCTGGGGAACTGGGAGACACCACGTGCTCCAGCCCACAGCACCCCGGCCGTGCTCCAGAGGCACCAGTAAATGGAGCAGCAGAACAAGTATGGAAGCTGCAAGCAATCTATGACAGAGATGGCAAAAAGAAGGGGTGCTTTAGGTGCCCCCTGCTGCCCTCAGGTGCTGTTGCTCTGGAGAGCGCCCCTCGCTGCAGCTGCTGCCCCACAGCCGGCAAAGCTGCCTCAAGAAGAGGCATTTTTGCCCACTCACTCCATTTTTACCCAGCCCAGGGACCAGTGCAGCCTGAGTTCCATTCTGAGCCTCAGCCCAGCCGGGTGGTGCCGGGCAGGGGGGGTTCCACAGCCCAGGGATGCTCCTGGTCATTCACCCACAGCCGCTGCAAGGAGGGAGCCAGCCCCCTCCCTCCCTCCCTCCCTCCCTCCCTCCCTCGGCTATTTTCAGAAGGAATAAAACGGTAAACAAGGACCGGGAACGCGGTAAAGCTTTTACCTGCTTCACCTGCAGATCCACCACCGTCTGGAAAACATGCGCCACCAGCAAGGAGATGCTGGCGATGAGCAGCGTCATGGCCAGGACCCCCACGGTGACGAGACACAGCGACTTCATGGCTGCGGCTGCCGCTGTCGCCGCCGAGCAGGCACCGGCGGCGCTCGCCGAGCTCGGGCTCCGGGGGCGGGGGCAGCCGGGCCCCGCCCGCCAGCGCCGGGAGGAGCCACCGCCTCCCCGCCCCTCGGCGCCGCGGGGGCTGCCGCTCTGCCGGGGATGCTCTCCCGGGGATGCTCTCCCGGCTCGCTGGGGCCGGGACACAAGGTATCCCAAAGTACGGGGGGCGGTTCCTGCCCACAGGGATTGCTGGCACAGCCGGAAGCCTCCTGCCCGCTGGGGATGGCGCGCACGGAGCGCCGAAGGGCGTTCTGGAAAACAAGCGGAGAATTCCACAGCGAGATTATTGGGGGGAAAGCTTGCAGGGAGCGTGAAGTGCCTCTAGACTGGATTAAGCATCGCAGGGAGCGGATTCTGCCACAATTCAGTGCAGTCCAGCTGCTACTAACACAGTCAAGAAGCACTTGAAAAAATAAATCAAATCAATGTACCTGCTTTTTCAAAAGCCGGTGGGATGTATTGCTCCACTTTCCCACCCATCACTGCCAGCAGGAGGGAAAAACACCTGGCACAGGGGCCTTCCCAGCGATGGATCTCACGCCACGCCTTTTCCCCCAGCACAGCCTTCCTGTGGCAAGAAAGGCAGGAAAGCCCTGCTGTCGTCCTACGTCCCATTAGCAGGTGCCAGCAGCGCTGGTGCTTCCCAAGTCACCAGTCAGTTCCCTCTCCAAACCACGAGGCCGGCAGCTTGCCAGCTGCAGCTTGATCCAAGTAATGCCTGCCTGTGCAAGAGGGCAACAAGTGGCCCGTCAGATGGATTTCCTGCTAAGATGGACTCAAGCATCTTCCCTTACAAATATTTCTTCCTGTAATTGTGATTGCAGCAACGGTGTAATGTTATTGTGTGCCCTTTCAGATATTTCGGCTTATGAAGGGTTCTGAGGTCGGATGTCACAGTTGTTTGGAAAACCAGAATTTTTGTTCTGGTTCCACCAGAAATTTTGGTTCCACCCATGCAGTTAAAAAAAAATTAAAAAGAGAAAAAAAGGTTGTTCTGGCAGCTTGCTTTCATTTAGATTCTCATTCCAGAGTGGTGTTCTTAGCCCTGCTTCATCACCATTTCTCCAAAAATCAAGAACCAGAATACATAATTAGAATCTGGTTTTGGAGGCTAATTTAACTACAGCAATAAAACCCTCCCCTTAGAAAGACTCTTCCATAGGAACTCTTTCTTTGAAACCATAAACCTTCCCTTTCACTGTAAAATACTTTAGCTGAACCCTGGCACAAATATTTATAGATCAAGCAAAGATTCCTACAGAATTCTGGGTTTGGTTAATTCAGCTTTTTATTTTATTTTATTTTTCCATTAAAATCTACCTGTGTGATGCATAGAACCGCATTGTTTCTCCTTACAGATTTTCTAGAGTCTCAGTGTGAATTATTTTCTTTATTTTGGCAAATTCTTTTACATTCAGAAGTCAAGGAAGTGCTCACCAGCCATGATACACTGCAAACACTCCCGTGAGGAATGGCTCCACTGGAGTGCATCTTGAGAATGCAGTGGGTGCACTGCTGGCTCAAGGCACAATTGTGTGTCATAATTACAGATCCCTGAAACAAGCAGAGGCACATCTTCCCTTTCCAGCATCATGATGATGTTACTGAGAGAAGAGGCAGACAAGGCCCACATTCTGGAAAGCAAGGACATGATGAAATTGTCCTGTCCCATGCAGTTGGATTATCTTTAATAAACATAAAAAGCCAGACTTACTGAGGCTGTGATGTGGCTCCCTCAATTTGTGCAACACCAGGTGCTCGGCTCCTTGGAGTCTATGCAAGGCAGGAAAAGCTTGTAAGGGTGGGAATTGGGAAATCACACAGCACAGTATCAGCCAAATCAGAACAGATTCCACAAATCCTTAATCCTACTCGTGTGTTTTAGTAACTATTAGACATTTCTCCAGTGGATGTTTAATGCTGCCCACAACAGGGCTGGAACAGCACACAGAAGGGTGGGGTACTGTTCCTTGTCTCTTTGTGTGCATCCATGGCACTTCATGGATCTCTGGACTTTGACACCTGAGACAGGAATCGTGCTTGCCCTTACTTAATCATCTGCCGCTGCTGACAGACCTGTTCACACCGTGTCTGACTGGACCCAGCCTTGCACTGCTCCCTGCAGGAGCTGTGACCTCAGGGCACACAGAGACATCAAACAGCCTCTCCAGGACCAAGTATAGTTTCAGCTCAATGCTGAAAACGCAGCTGTAACTAGAAAAGTGCTTTACCTAATAAACACTCTACCAGTCTCTATCTTATCTCCAGTTTGGGTAGGCTTGTCTACTCGTCTCCTGCTGTTGCATGATGTTTGCAGTCTGCTTCCCTCTATGGATCCGTGGTCCCTGGCTGCTCAGCTCACTCACATGATATAAAACACATTACAGAGAACCTACAGGTCCTTCCCATTCACAGTTTCCTGACAAAGAGCCTGTGCTGGCTGCAGTTCCACAGCAAGGGCCAAGAAGGACAGCAGCACAAGCCTTACACGCAGAGCCCACTCCCAGCCTTGGAGCAGCTCTTGGGAAACACCCAAGTGCATCGGTAACTCACAAGGAAAAGGTTTCCAGAGGCTTTGCCCTTCTGCTGTCCCTGCACAGCTCCCACATATCCTTGTCACCAGAGAACTCAACACACACTGTGGGTATCTAGTACCCTATGCTTAATTAATAAAACAATACCCTAATTATAAGATCCTGCTTTCACCTGAGAGTTGAGACATTTCTGAAAGGTTTGTAAGTGGGTAGTGATCACACTTCACTGTCTCAAGCTTCAATTTATTCTTCCCACAGAGGCAAATTGCTGGCAGGAAAGCAGTTCACTGTGGGGCAGAGCTACGCTGCAATTACTGGGTCCATCAGCGACCTTGGAAAGGGCTGGGAGTAAAGTTGGTGCTTTTGTAAGAGCAGCCTTTGCTCTTGGGTTAGAACACCGCTTGACTTACAGATTTGGGACAGTGACATCCTAGGAAACGAGACATTTGCCTGCAGTAGCACTAAATTTTGCTTCTGAGGAAGTTATTACTTTTAACTGTTATAAGATTAGCAGCAAAAATGTTTTCCTTCTGAAATTTGGGGCTGACACTCATGTTTTTGACACTCCCCAGCCAAATAACTGCAGCCCTTGTGGATTGTAAGCCACACACAAGCATGTCATAATTGTGATATAGGCCATGTGGCACATTTTATAATCACACACACAAATATATTCCTTGGAACTTCAGCTATGCCAAAATTAGCAAGTGCAGCCACTCACACCCATCAGCTACATCTGGCTGGGTTTGCTGCTCCCCTGACTCATCTGTTTGTGCAGCAAGAGGCTGAGGATTCAAGGGTGCCAAGCTATGCTGCCTGTGTGAGACTGAGCATCGCTCCAGGCCATTTTTCCTCACCGTCCTCTTCACCCGGATTTCTCCCCTCATGCAGCTTCGTGCTTTTCCAAAGCTGAATCCCTCATTCAAAACACCTCCTTTCCAGCACTGACACAGAGCAATGCTCCCTGCTCAACCAGGAAATACCTCCTGGGGGGAGAATGTCACCAGTGGCTGTGAAACAGAGACCTTGCTGGGAAAGGAAGGCAAGGAAGCGGCAGGGCCTGCCCTGGGATGGACAGGAGGCTCTGGGAAGTGGCAGTCCGGGTAACTTACGCAGGTTTGCTGAGGGCCTGGCTTGTAGTTGCCAAGCCCATCTCATCAGTGAAACTCCTCCTGTCAGAGTTCTACTGCCTTAATTCAGCTTTTAGCTTCTGCAGTGCATATTGCAACAGGAAGAATGCTGTCTTTTCAAGTGCTTGATCTGATACTCTTGAGCATTGCCCACAGAGACTGACACAGTTTTCCAAGCCATCAGTTTTCTATACAGCCCTTGAGGCAGCTCCAGGATGAACCAGGTTTACTTGTTCTGCTGCTGCTGGGTGCTGCAAACTGGACTACTGGGAACATCCTCTGCACACCAAGGGATAAACACAGGTGTAGAAACAGCCAGGGACCAACCAAAACCACAGCTGATACGAGCCCATGCTGTTCCCAGCAGTAGAGCAGAAGAGAATCTGGCAAAAAAAAGCTTGGAGAAATGCAAAACCAGACCAGAACTGTGTTCATTCCTGCCTTACTTACAAGCAGACAACAAAGCCCGAATCACCATAAAAATGTGTCTCTGTTTTTATTCTAGGGAGAGCTATAAGGAGTGGGCAAGGTTTCTGACACATGTGGCTAACAGAATCATGTTAGTCATGCAGGCCAGGTACTTTATCAGTCACACACTTCCCCATCAATATCTAACACTGCAGAGCAGAGACTTTACCCTCCTGGTAACCCCGGCTGTGACAGATATTATAAAGAAGCAGATATTATAAAAAACCATTCAAACAGAATCCATGGTGATCACACACTTTTTCTGCTATAGTATGGCATGCATGCCTCCTAAAAAGGGGAGGATTACAGTCTACAACCCCCAGTGGGACTTCAGGGCCCAAACCCCACAGCAGTGCATGAACACCCCAGCCCCTGGCCCAGACCTTCCTGAAGGGAGGGGGCAAAGAGAGAGAACTATTCCATTTATTTTATTATCCAAAGTTTGTTTGGGACTCTGACTGAGTTTCAACCTACACCTAGTTTTAAGGGAACTGCATGCACTAGAGAGGGCACATTTAAAATGAGCAAACCAGTGGCACACGTTTCCCTCACCTGAGAGTCCTGTCCCACATAAATGGCACTCTGACGTACAAAGGTGAGGGATGCTCCATAGCAGGAACTCTAGGAGTCTCATTTTCATCTTTTTGTAGCCTATTCTCAACTGCTTTTTGAATTCAAAGAGTTCAAGAGCAGACTCTGGCCCTTAGAACATCTGCTGCTGTGTTAAAGCCTAGATGCAGACTACATCTCCACACAGTTTTACTGAGGAAAAGTGGAGGTCTTGCATAGAGAGCCAGGGATTTTCAAGGTCTCTGCTGAGTGTATTTGAGAGAGGATGCAAACCTACTATCAGAGTCTGCTTTGTTCTGTGCCTGTCTTGTATCACAGCCTCAGATCTTCCCCTGTTCCTGAGGCAAACATAGGGATTGAAGGCTGCAATTAGATGATCTTGCCAGCCTGCATCACATTATGATTTACTCAAGCAATCAACTAACTCAATAAATCAACTAATTAAAATTCTGCAGTGTAAGTATCTTCTAGCTGGCAGCACCAGTGGCTCCAGAGAGCTCAGCTGTGCTGCTCTGGAGCCTTCCCATGCTCAAAACCTGGGATGTCTGTCCTTAAAATGTACCAAACTCACTGCCACAGACATGAGGAAAGACCAAAAACTCACATTAGAAGTCTCTCCCTGATTTCCAGTGTCCACCGCACTTAAATGCACACTTGCTATGAGTCATCCTCATCCCCGGCTGGCCTCTGGCAGCCACTGGAAAACAAATGCTTTGTATGTCAGCCTGGATACAAACAGCTCCTGTCTGCCAGCTCAGACAACGGGGCTGTGTGTGGGACAGCCCACAGCTCCCATCCCGGGCCAGGGCAGCACTGCCCGAGGGCATGACAGCCACCAGCTTCCCTGGAAATGTGCCAGAGGCAGAGGTTTCAAGTGACAGGTCAGAAGAAGGGTGAGGGAAATGTTGTGCAAAGGGTTAAAGGAACGAAGGCTATCCTAGGGGTCTAATCCTGGTAGGGAGGCTATGCAATCTCCTGCCTTAGGATCTGTTTTCCCTCTGCCCCCCAGCCCCTGGCAGTGCACAGCCAGGCTGCAGCATGTGGCTCTGACTCCCTGCTGAAGGCAAAGCTTTGGCCCCACGATGGGCCGGCACCAGTGCGTAGCAGGGTTTTATCCCAGTGCAGTAAACAAAATCCCGGAACTGTTTGGATGGGCAGGATGCCAGGCTCCCTCCAGGACAACTGCTCATAGCTGTGCTGCCTTTAACTGTTCCTATCATCTGCTCAACACAGAAAAGGCACTGAGGAAAAAACACTGAGGGGAAAGGGAAGGCAAACGGTGCCTTGGCAGCAAAACCAAGCAGCCAGCATCCTTTGGCTATTTCTACATCTGTGCTTCCTCCAGAACCCAGCTCCTCTGGCCCCATTCCTTGTCAGATCCCAGGCTCCAGCTCCAGTGCCCTGTTGCACTTGGGTGCCTGCCAGCCTCAGTTCTGAGTATCTAATATCTTAAATATAGGCCAAAAGCAGAGCTGGGCCATAGGATGGGAGCCACTACGCTTCAGCACAGTCTGCAATATCTTGTGTAGGTCAGCTGTGTTCTTTGGCGCCAAAGGGAACACTTTAGGGAAGCAAGAAAGTGCCCCTACCACAGTTCTAGCATGTGACCCAGGCCTCAGGACAGAGCCACTGCATCAGGTGCTGGCTCAAGGCCCGCCCTGCCCTCTGACAAGACTGTGTGGGAAAGGACTTCTTGCTTTCCTGTCACCAGACCCGAGCAGCACATGACTAAGGGACCAGTGACATCCCTCCTCACACACTTAACCCAGGAAAGAGGAACTTGCTGGGACAGATTCAGAACAGGACATGCAGATTTGATGGCACCAAAACTGCTCTTCAAGGCACATGAAAGATCCCTGCTATGACCTTATTTTATATCTCTGGCTTTTTATTTCAGGGAGGAGAAAAATGTACCACCAGCGAAGGCACCTCCCTGCAACTCTGTGATGCCAGACCTGTAATCAAACTTATTCAGGTCATGAAGGGAAACACTACCATCAGAGCTTAGAAACCATTTGGTAGAATCCTTTCCCAAGAATTTCCACATGGTAAGCAGCCAGGCAACACAGAAAACAAAAAAAACCCCACCAACCCCATTTTGGATTAAATCATGTGCTTTATAAAATAATACAACTTTCTTGCAGCTTTCAGGAAAGTAGCATCTAAAATATAAGGGCATCAACATCCATATTCAGAATTTCTAAAAAGGTTTGGCCTAAATCAAAGAAAGAGTGTGAAATAATACCACACTTCACCTGTCTTTCATGCTGCATTTTCCTATGGGCCTGACAACGTAAAGAATCCACATGGAAGTCAAAGCATGATGTCTCTAGGATGTGAGACAATTATGAGAGGCTGTCAGCAGGATTTTGCTGGGAAATCTCATTTACAATTCAATTTCTAAGAGCTGCTGAGTATCACAACTTCAGTGAAGTCTGAGATGAGTTTGAGACAATTTAGCCAAATATATTATACTTTGGTTTATGCCTGGGAGGAGGTAAAAAGCAACAGGCACCAACCATGAAAGGGCACCTGGAATGCAGCTGTACCAACTGGGGAAATGAAGAACAACAAAATAGAAAGTGTGACTTGCACAGAGTGACTAATAAACTGAAAAAGCTGGCAAATAATGGCTCGTGGGAAACAAACCTAGGAGGAAAAGGGGTGTAGGTAAAACTGTTATTGACACTGCTGTCACAGTACAGAAATCCACAGAAAGCACAGGAAATGCAGTAAGAGACTGGCAGGACAAGCAATAAGCTCTACCTCAAACCCAAGAAGGAATTCCAAGTCATATTACTATGGGTAGAGTAGGAAAGAACGGCATTAGACCTCTTAGATGTTTTGAATCAGCTAAGCAAGGATGAAATGCATTCTAACATGGAAAAACAGCAAAGCAAACTCAGAATCGTAAACTGCATGCTTAAAAATTGATGGAAAACCTGTGTGCTCTGTGCTTCTCAGCCTCGGTAAGACCTTTGGGGGTGACATCTGTGTCCAGGTTAGGTCACTGTTCTTAAAGAAGAATGACACCAGGCCTAAAGTTGACTCCTGAGGTCCCTTTAAGCTGCCTTCCAGATTTTCATGACTCATAATGGAAAGGAGGTCTGGATCTGGGGTGTCCTCATTACTAACCAGCCCCTCTTCAAGAAGTTAATAGCAACGGAGAGAAAACATCTCTCGTCTGTTTGGAAGAGCTTTTCCTGCCAGCCATACTCCTCCTGTGCCACCTGCTGACTGCTGTGCAATGCTGCACAGGAGCGTCCAGCGTCCACAGCTGGGATACTCCAAGTAACACGGGAGATGGATGGGGCAGAATGCCAGCCATGGTTCCCTCCAAAGTACATGAATACTTTGCCTTTCCCATTCTTCTACCTGCTTCGATGGGGATCCAACACACAAAGTGTCAAACAAATGCCTGGAAAACTTCCATGGCATCAGTCTTGAATTTTAGATTTTAACCTGGCTCCCAGGAAGGCTACTTTAGCCTAAGCTCTGGCAGCTATGGTTAAGAAGGGAAAAGGAGATGTGTCATTGCTCCTTTTTCCATCTCCTGTTAACACCTGATTGTTTCCAGTTAAACTAGAAGAGGAATTCTTCGCACTGAAACAATCGTTGGTGCTGAACATGGCTATACCTTGCAGCTACTGCAAGGGGTAACTCCCAAAGCAAACTGCTGCAGCACCGGCACTTGGCATCTGTTCCAGCAACAGAGCTGCCTGTGGCACTTCCAGGTTACCCGACAGCACATTCACGTGGAGTAACAGCGCTCCCGGATTTGTATTTCTTTCTTACTTACTCACGTTTCCATTTTGTTCTGTTGCAGGACTGGACGAAGCACTGTACACACACAAGGCTTTAAGGACATCCTCTCCCCGGAATCAGATGGCGGCCAGCCTCACAGGAGCTCCTCAAACACATCCCCAAGTGCCTCTGTCAGAGCCAGGAGAGCGGGACAGAAGCACACAGGTCTGGCTGAGCAGGTGCTGTATTTCCCACCGGAGATTCCCTGTCACCACACTAGATGGCACAGCTGACAGTAACAGAGTTCCTGTGAGACACTGCCGTGAGCCAGCCCTCCGTAACCACACCTTTGGCTGCTGCCTTGGTCACGGAGCTGGGGGAGTAAACATCTGCCCTCCTGTTTTGGCTTTGATTGTGAAACGTGGAGAGGCGTCCGGCCTGAGGCTCCTGATCTCGGGCCATCCAGCTGGGAATTCTGCAAAGTCACGTGTGGCTTTTCCAAATACTCTCCTGCTTTTCCAGTGCTCTTCCACTTGCTGAGCAAACAATGGTGCAACAGAGCCTCGTTCACAGAACACTGCTCTCAAACTAATGCTACATCAGGAATGACTGCGAGAACAAACTGAAGTCTTGAATTAATTAGAAACAGAATTATGTCCCTGAGACTTTAAGAATTTGTTTCTTTGTCCCTCTATTGTCAGACACCATGTTTGGTTCTGATGAAAGCTTTTTAAAAAATCTCAGTTGCATTTTGGAGTATTTCTGTTTATCTGCTTTGGAAATCCTCTAAGGAGACAGAAGTCTCCAAGTTCTACAGGATATGAGCACTTCAAGAATTCCTAGAGGGGAAGAGACCAAAGCCTTCAAAGGGATAAGTTACCATCTGCATTGGTCCATGTATTTGCTTCAGAAGAGGAACCTTAGCCCTCAGTGAGCATTCTCAGCTCTCCCCTGTCCAGCATCTGTGCTTCTGACACTCTGTAACTGATCAGCAGTTCAGGAGTTTCACCCTTAGACCCTTAATAATTCACTGAGACCCTTGTTTGAAAAAAACAGGAGAAAGCAAATTAATTCTAGGCACCCTAAGAGGAGTTGCAAAGCAAACACCTTGGCTGCTGCCTGCACAGGTGATCACTTTTACAGGCATGAGTAAAACCCATTACATCCACATAAATCCATGCTGCATCTCAAAGGGAAAGGTCCTCTGAGGACTATGCAGGACTGGGCTGGGAATGTGAATTACTCAACTGCCTGGCTGTGCAGCAAGCTTGTCTCTTCGTCACAAGCTTGGTGACTCCCTCTTTTTGTAATGATCCGAATGCATTTGTGGTATCAACAATTACCCTGAGTACTCAAAGCAATTCAAGTGTTCGCTTTAGTTTCTTCTGCAGGTGCTGGGTGAAAAAGTCTGGCACCAGAAGAGGCCTGAATGAGCATGGAGACGAGTAGCAGAGGAGACCTTTGCTCTACTTATTAATGCAGCACCCTGCCTTTCATTCTGTGCATTTCTGTATCTTCAAAATAAACCTTTCCTTAAGGATTCCTGTAGCAGTCTCTTCTAGGCTGTCTTTGCTTGATGTCTCTTCCTTTCTACACTGATTTACCAAATGTGCTTAAGGAAAGAAATGTGGGGTTAGCAGCTCTAAACACCGCCTCTAGATCTGTGCATCCTCTAAAAGGAGGATGCCCTTTTAGTGTAATGCTACAATAATTAGCGGGGTTGTACCTGCTCTGCTGCAGGGAGGTGGCTGGGAAGTCTAAATTGCAGTGCACACATAGTACTTAAAGAACAGCAGTGTGTAGGTGCCTGAACTGGCAATCCCAGCTCAGCAAGGTGGTGCACAGACACAGAGCAGTGAACTTTTTGAAGGCTAGGAAAAAAGGAACGTCAGTAAACTGCAAAAATATCACCTACTCTGCAAAGTCTCAGTAGGTAGCGCAGCTCATTACAGCCAAGGGTCTGTTTTAAGCAGCAAGCCTGAGCAGCACCTTGAAGCACCGACGGTGGTAAAAGATGGTGCACCCAAGCCCCCAGTCACTGAGAAAAGTGCCCAAGCACATCCTGGCTCCACAGCTCTTTCCTTCCCCTGTCACTGAGTCACTGGGCAGGAGATGTGAGCAGTGCACTTTCAGCCCATGCCAGGACACAGCCCAGACAGCCAAGTACCAAAATAGATATTTTGACTTAAGCACCAGCTCAGTATTTTACTGGAGGAGACAGTTCCTCAGCTGCTGTGGTGGGCAAAGAAAGGGAAGATATTTAGATTATGAATTCTGTGTCTCTGCACAGCCACCCTCCTCCATGTCAGCCAGGGAGCTGCCCCACGGAGGCTGCACACTTGTGCGTCTATAAATTCGATTGACATTTACCGTCCCGTTAAGCTGAGGGAGTGCTGCTCAAACTGACACTGAAACATTAAGAAGTTCACACACTGGAAATAGACTTACCAGGACATCCACTTAGCCATTCTCTTGTCTAATGAGATAGCGGGCAAAATCTCATCAGTGGGCTTTAGAGATCCAGTCATGACCACACCTTTGGTCAGATGAAGAGAACAGATTAAAAAAAAGGCAGCAATCAGAACTGAGTGGAACTGCCCCCCCTCACTCCTTCCCTGCTGTTGATCTTCAGTGTTATAAACATTTTCACAGTTTGTCACTCCAGAACGGCCAATTCAAAATACAAAGTCCCAAGGTGCATTTACTAAATTTCTTGGGTTTCTAGTAAGGTTTATCTGTGTAACCTCTTAATTTTGAAATGAGGTTTGACATCATCACCTCAAGAGTAGTAAAATGAAGGTAAATTTAACTAAACATCAAATATCCTCTGCATTAATGGACTCTGAAATCCTGGCAGTCCAAAAAGCTTCCTAAGCATAATGCAGAAGCCAGGAGAGCAGGGCAACGTTAAGGAGCCCGGTTGTAGTCGTTAGAGTATGATGAAGAGGTTACAAAATCAGTAGTGAATTAATCTCACATCTCAAAGATACCAGAGCAGGACAGGATTTTCACCAGCACAAGCATTAAAATTACCAGCAGTCAGTTCCCCTCAGCACACCCCTGTTGGAGCATCTAAGCCTTGGGCTTAGATGATCTCCAGAGGTCCCTTGAAACCCAATGAATTCTGAGAGAAGGCAGAAAAGGGCTGTGGGGGCGTAAGAGTGGAAACTTTCTCCGCCCTGACTTTGGGAGTTTATGCCTTTCTACCGCCTCCACGGCGCGGCTCAGCGCAGTCCCGCCCGGCCCGGGGCGGCTCCTCCCCGGATCCGGAGCCCGGTTTAAAAGGGCGCCGGGGGCGCGGCCGCAGCGGGGTCTGGCTGCTGCAGCGCCCGGCCATGGCCCGCGACCGCGGCCCGCCCGTGCTGCGGCCGCCCGGCGCCGCCGCGCTGCCCGCCGAGCCCCGCGGCTGGGGCTGGCTGGGCGCGGGGCTGTGGCCGGCGCTGCTCGTGGGGCTGCTGGCCGCCATCGTCGCCTGGCTCTGGTACGGCGACAGCGACCGTCGGGCCGAGGCGGGCGGCCAGGAGGCGGCGGCCGGCAGAGAGGGCCCCCGGCGGGCGAGCGCGGGGGCGGCGGCCACAGGTACCGGGATGGGGAGGCGCTGCTCGGGGTGTCTCGGGCTGCCCGAGGCTGCGAGAACTTGGGTTTGCCGGCGCTCCGCTTAACCCGTTGCCGTTCTCCCTCAATGTCACTTGCAGAGGATGCTGCTGCGGGCGGGGAGCCGGTGAAACGGGAGGTCGCGGCTGCTGCCCCGTCCGGCCCTTCGAAGCCAGGAGAGGATCTGGTGCCTGTTTCGAGGGAAGAGCTTAACCACGTCCCGAGCGGTGCAGTTTCGGGCGAAGCCGTGGAGCTGGAGCAGCTGATCCTGAAGCACGGTGTCACGGACTCGGGGGAGCATCCAGCTGATACGCCCGGCAGCCAGGCAGGCGAACTGGGAGCCCAGGTGGGACAGGCAAGTGACGGATGGTGCGTGATGAACTTGGCAGGAGCCTCCGACGATGACTGTAAGGACAGAAGTGAGGAGCAGCCGTGTCAGCCAGCTGAGAGGAGGGACTTGGACCATGAAGAGTGGGAAGTTGTTTCTGAGCACCTGGTCGAAGGGGAGGGTGGCAAGGACAGCAGCATGGAAGACTCAGACAGCAAGGAATGGGAACAAGGAGACTGCTGTGATGGGGACTGGAAAGCAAAGAGAGTTGCAGCCGTGACCCCCATGTTCCAGAACATCCACGTGGCTTTCCGTGTGCACTACGTCACCCACTCCGAGGCACAGCTCATCGGTGTCACAGGGGACCACGAGTGTCTGGGCCAGTGGCACAGCTACGTCCCCCTCAAGTGTGACAAGGATGGCTTCTGGTCTGAATCCATCACTCTGCCCGCAGACACCAGAGTGGAGTGGAAATTTATCTTGGTGGAGAATGGGAAGGTCAAACGCTGGGAAGAATGCAGTAACAGGACCCTAGTGACTGAACACGAAGATCAAATTGTTCATCAGTGGTGGGGATATCATTAATGGGAAGGTAGAAGCTGCTGATCTAATGGCAGACCTGCCTAGGTGAATCACCGAGCCCCTAAACCTTAGGGGGGCTCCCCTTCTTCTCTAGGAGACCCTTTCAAGTGCAGAGCTGTGGAAATCCCATATTGAACCACGTAAGCAGCAGATCTCTTTAGGAAATCTTTTGGCAACCTGAAAAATCAACTTTGTGTGTTGAAGAGATGCAAGTAGGCTAAGAAGGCATGAGCAGCATTCCAAGCACCCACCTGTCCAGGTGGATCTGGACCCTGGACTTGAGTTAGTGTTGCTTTGAGTGGGGCTATGGGATGCATCTTGGGCTTGCACTGCTTGGGCTTGGGCAGCGTACTGGGAGGTGTGGTTACCAACACTGTAACAGGAACTTCAGTGTTTTGATTGATGTAATGTATTAAGGAAACAATAAACATTTTCAGATTGACAGTTCATTACCAGTTGACCAGTGACCTCACTCATTTTCGTAACTGTGATCTAAGTGAGCCACTTGACCTGAAATCTTAGTGCTAAGGAACTGCTGAGAAGTGGCCCTCCTTCTTGGGAGTAACAAAAGGTTGAGCCCCAAAATAGTTCATTCTCTACCCCCTACTGTCCAGCAATCATGTTGGCTCAAATGAAAGGCTTGGCAGGCAGCTCCACTCCTGCTGAGGGGAGAGCAAAGGTCAGAAAGGACTGTCTCAGCTTAATGAATTACTTTGTCAGGGTGGGAGCAGGCTCTAAAAGAACCTGGAAGGCTGTGATGGCTAGGGAATAGGTTCTGGCTGGAAACAGAGTCAGGTGGCATACTGAGGAACAATACCACAGTATTGTAAGCAAATACAATTTAACCTTGTAAATATTTTTTAAGACTAAGCTTTTCTGCTTGAATTTATTTTAAGTTGTGGCCTTCTAGTAAGCCAGATGAAGTAGAATACTTCCAGCTTCAGCTAGTTGGTATCTTTATATGATAGAAGCAGAAAGCTGCTCTGCTTCCCTGCCTTTTATATTTTTGGGTACAAATACATGCTGCCACTTGAGAAAGCTCCTCTTTCCACAAAACTGAACCAAGCTCTGGCCTGCAAACAGCCCTTCCCTTGAGTGAGCTTGGTCTGGGAGAGCAGAGTTTTGTAAGAGCTCTGCAAGTTATTCAAATTAACACTTTGGTTTGGAAGATGTACTTCAAAAAGCACATCACTGATCTAAATGCCTCTCCTCATTCCTTCCTGCTCTGTGTGGTGGAGCAGTCTGGATGTGTGAAATAGAATGGCTTTGGTGAAAGACCGGAATATGAACTTCAGAGGCTGACCTCTTGCATCTGGTGGGTTAATGGGCATCCAGTTGGTTGGACAATGCTAGAGCTGCTGGGAAGAACAAGTGTTGGAAATGTTCTTACTGAGACTTGGATACCAGCTTTTCAGTCAGAGTGGGTTGGGCTACTGCTCCTGCAGACCTGGCCACAAACTAGCTCAAGGAACTCCTGGGAGGGTATTGAGGGGAGAGTGAGGAGGGAGAGAGACTAAGGCCAATGAACAAGTGCACTGGCAAGTTGGAATTTTGATTTTTACTCAGTGCAACAACCTCAGCGGCATTCTTTGCACTTGGCTTTTCTAACAAGAAACTGAAGTGGATGCTATACCTACTATACAGCGGCAATAGGAAGTGATCTTCAGAAATCCTTGAAGTCAAAGCAAAACATTTCATTTCAAGGTGATTACAAATCTCTTTCTCTCTCTTAATGCAAGCTCTTCAAGCAGTGAGATACCATCAACTTAAAAAGCACTTGTTGCGCAGCCATGCTGCCTGAGCGTATTTATACACACTCTTGAGGCTTGTCTGAGGAGATTACCTATGCTATTAGATTAAGTTATTCACTAGAAAGCTACTTAACCTATGCTAGAATAGATTGTCTAATGCAGTGGTGAACATGTCAAACAGACCAACCCTGAGAAGTCTTTCAAAATGAGAACAATTAATTTTTTTAATTAAACACCCTGCGCTTTGATCCTACAGACAACTCACAGTCCTTATGGTTGTATCATCTGTTGTGTCTACAAAGACCTGCAATGAGCTTTTGCTACAGCCTCTAAATTATTGTGCCATTCCTATCACTGCTTCCCCAGCAGGACCTATGCTGTGTAAATTAAATGGTTTGGGTATGGTGAAAGGAAGAAATCGGGATTTCAGTTTTTCTGGAGGAACCTAGTAGTATTTTCTCCAAGTTCACAGGGGTGTTTTCTCAGTATTGAACGATCAGTTTGCTCAAAGCTGAAAGTAGATTTAAACAAAGTTGCCTTCCTGCATAAAAAAGATGCTGCTGGAATGGCTGATAGCTGTCAATGTCGTGGCTGTGAGGCCAGTGAAGGTACATGTGAGAAACAACTTACTGTTGACATTCCTGTGTGGATCTAACAGCCAGTGGCTCAGGAGATCTCCAAGCAAACAACAAACTGTTTCACTCACAGCTTGGCAAAGCCTGCAACCACAGAGCTACTTTTAAAGGTCACCTGCTCATACCCCTGACAACAAACTTCTGACAAATTAGACAATTTGATTATTTTTATGTGAAACACAAACCATTCCTTTTGTGAACCAGTTTGGTGTACACATGCTGAATGCTGCAGCTGGATGGTGATCTGTGCAAGGGGATTGGGCATAAACCATTTTGAAGTCTCCTAGAAAAACCTTCACTGCAGGTAGTTTGCTTTGCAAAACCCATGCCCATCCCACATTCTCTCTGGCAATTGAACTTACCCTTTGGAGCCTCTCCACATGTTAGCCTGGTGTTAGGTTTTCTCCCCCAGGGGTTGGTTGCTATCTGTGGTGCCCTTGCTGTGGGCAAGCTTGGCCTAACAGTCCTCCTATGCCATCCACCTGCATAACATGGACTAACAACTGCTCTTGGGGCTGCAGAGGCCAGCATCTATTCAGCTGCTCTAAGGTTCTGCTCCTTGCCTGCTGCTGGTGGCAGGGGGGAAGCCCAGACCTGTCCTCATCTCTGCTGGATTCCAGCAAAAGGATGTTAAGCTGCTGTTTTGGACTGGCAGATGTCCCTCTCTTCTCTCTGGCTTTCTGACCCCTCCAACTGCTCCCTGCCCTTGGCACACAGCTGCAGCTTCTGAGACTCTTTCTAGCTTGGCTTGTTGAACACAACTGGGAGTGCACTTACTAATAATCTTTCCCAGGGGTTCTTATTCTCTACACCTGACTCTCCTCTTAAGAAAATTTTGGTAGATTTGTCCAATATGTGTGGCAAGTCTGAACTGTGATACATGCGCCATCTAAACCAATCCTTTAATTTTCAATGCAACTGATTCCTAGGAAAGGGGAGATACTTTTACTAATATTTTGACTTAGCTTGCAACACAGTTGCAAAAACTATCAGAAACAGTGTAAAAAATTATTAGGAAATCTAAAAAAAATTCCTCAGATTAAAATACTGTTGGCAATAACTGCGGACATCTTAGGAACAACTCAGTAATTTTTTCTCCCCATACAAGACTTGAACTAAAGTTTGATGAGTCTGTTCTGCTTAAATGAATCACGGTACAGTATGGAATTCAAACTTCAAGAAGAATAATTGAGCTTAGACATAGGGAGAAATCCTTCCCTGTGAGAGTGGTGAGGCCCTGGCACAGGTTGCCCAGGGAAGCTGTGGATGCCCCATCCCTGGAAGTGTCCAAGGCCAGGCTGGACAGGGCTTGGAGCAACCTGGGATAGTGGAAGGTATCCATGCCCATGGCAAAGGGCTGGAATGAGATTATCCTTAAGGTTCCTTTCTACTCTGTACTTCCTGCTCATTTAAAATAAGAGCTATAAACAAGAGTTAAAAAAATTAACTCTTAAGGGCTTTTATTATTAATCTTAAAAAGCATAACTTATTTTAAACACATGTACCTACATGAAAGCGATCACTAATGTGTACAATGCCTTCACTTGGACAGCTCTCTCTCCTTTTCCTTGGATTTCTTTGTCTTCATCTCCTGAGTTTTGATCATTGGAGACATGGCTGAAAATAGCAGAAGAACAGATTAGCTGAACACCACCTTATATTCCAAAGGCTGAGGTCTCAGGTGCAACCACCTGAAGCTTGACAAAGTCCTCCCATAACAAGTTAGGCTGTACCTACCAAGCCCTTACAAATGCAGCTTCAGTTTGCAATTCTTTATGTGAATATAGAAAAACCACTTATGGCAAAGAACAAAAATGAGAACACCTACCTTTGACTTATTTATATAAATAACTTAATTAGTTTTACCTACACAGGTCACTTGTGTGTCCCTGACACAAGTGCACTGTGTGATGAGGGGAAATAATAATTTCCCAAATCTGTGCAATGAGACTTCAAGGAGAAAAGGGGGAAGGGACTGGAATATGCAATAAGAAAAAGTGCAGAGAAAATAAACCCCATCTCATTTAGCATCCTGCCATCCCAGGAGCTCATGCAACTAAGTTTTGGAAATCTTGCAGTTTCCATGAAAGCATCATCAGCTAGTGAAAAATTCCCTGTAATTGTCCGTGACAGCACACGAGGACACCCCTAAACAGCTGCCATGTTTGACATGTTAAGGATCCTGAAGCTTATTAGAGTTAAGAGGCATTGTGGAGTTAATCTAATTACTCTCCTAGGAGCAGGATAATGCAGAAGTGGGTACTGCTAGCAAAACTAGTGTGTGCTAGTAAAAGCACAGGTAGTACTTTGGCAGGTACCAAGAACAGTTTCTGGAGACTGTGCGTTTTTTTCAATAAAACAGGAATAGTTTTGGTAAATACTGGCACCTTAGTTTTTTATCTGTAATGATTCCACCAGGTTTTGCAGGCTTTCCATCTTGTTCTGCAGCTTCTGTGGTGTGGGCTCACTAGTTTCCCCATGGGCTGAGAAGCTAGGGAAAATAGTAATAATATTATCATCAATAATAATAAAAATGCCATTATAAGTTATCTAAACTTTCCCTTTAAATTGAAATTCTTACAAAATAAAATCTACACCAACATTTTCAGTAAACCCCAGAACTTTACTAAATGTGTTACAGGAACCACAACAGCTATTACAAATATTTTTTACTGCAAATATTGATGTCAAGCATCCTTACAGCCTTTTAACTTGAATAAGGCAATTAATCAGTCCTTAAAATTAGTGGTGTGTGGAATTTATCTTCTCCCTCCATAATATATTAATTAGCTGCTACACTTTACTCACAGTTCATTTATCACAGAATAAATCTTCTGCTTGAACAGAAGTGGGAGAGGGTGAAGGTGCCCTGATCAGGGCATGGGACTGGACATGCCTGTTTGTGGGGCTGTGGCTGCTCCCTCCAGAGAGCCAACCTTCCCTGGGACTGGGCTGTGCTCAGGTGAGGCAGCAGGGCCAGCTACAAGCTCATCAGGTGGAGTAGTTAAGAGCAAATGTACTGGAGATCTTGCTCTGGATCTGCCCTCCCGAAGGAATTGCTTGGGGGAGGATGTGTACTGAGGTGCTGCCGAGCAGATGGATGCATTTCCTAGGAAATGTCCAAGCAAAGAGCAGTGAGCACACACCTGAGGGGGGATCCCCAGGCAAGCAGGAGACTGAAGCCTCCTTACAAAACATGCTTGTTTCTGTTGAAGTCATTGGCATATTAAAATGGCTTTTGTTCTGCTCTCTATTCCTTGTTTACTTCCCAAACAGGGAATATCATGGCTACTCACAACCCAAGACTCCTGTCCATTACAGACTCCCCTTGCTCAACTACTTCTCAAGTCTTCTACATAAAAAAAAAAAAAAACAACAACCCTACTTGCAGCTGTTTTGGATACTAGGAAAATCCCTGGATGCTGCAGATGGTTTGCTAGAAGGCAGAGAGTAACTACCCAGGAGATTTTCTTTAATACTAAGAAGTACAAAGGATACCCAGAGCAGCCACTCCTCACAATGAGCAGAGCCTATCTCTGAAGCAGCTTAAATTCTAAACAGACAACAATATCAGTGTCTGCAGGCAATTTTCACAGAATGGATAATCTATGGGCAAGAAAAGACTAGGTAGTTAAGATTAATATCTTCAAACCCTGCTGCTCAAAGCCACATCCTCATATTTCCTTTAGGTAACAAAATTCACGTCATCACAGTTTAAAAGGTACTGACCATCCAGTACTTGGAAGGAAACCAAGAGCATTTTTTGATACCTCTAAAAAGCCCATCCATATCTAAATATCCAAATAACGAATTCAGGAGCCTAAATTTAGGCTCCAAAAATGTGACAATGCTATTGATGCCAATTACGAAAGTAACACAGAAGTTACCAATTTGGGGTGTGCTCATGTCAGCCTCTGAGGAGCTGCTTTCCAACAAGATACAGATTTTGTAGCAAGTGTAATAATGACTTTGTAATAGCACTTACTAAGAGGCATTTGAGTAAATTCCTAGGAAAAGATACTGTATTGGGGCTATATGCTTTATAATATTCTGTAATGTTCCAGTTTGACATCAATGCTGCCAGTGAAAACTTACCAAGGGATGCAAGGAAACATCCTGGGACTGAAGATCTGCAGGACGTGAGCAGGAAGGACCCCTGAAAGCAAAATGAGGGCAAAACCTGCATTCTGGAAGGATTATGCTAAAGTTTGGTCATGCTAGCCAGGATCCACTGTGAGAATGTGAAGCTCTCATACGGAGTCTCCAGGTCTTATACGTGGAAATTAAAAGCAAACAATGTAAATATGTTTCAGAGCTCTTGCTTAGAGGGATGAAAGTTACATAAAACTTTGTTTTATAACTCCCAAGAAGCTCTTAGCATTATGAATAAAACAATACAAACAAGCTCAGGATTGGGGCTGTATTAAAAAAACCTTAGGAACTGAACCTCAAATGTATACTGTAAGAAGCAGGTTACTCTGCTATGTGAAAGCACTTCTCACTGTCCTAGAGTGAGAAGTCCTAAAGTTCTCGCTGTGCTTTTCCACTATGCTTGCAGTAGCAGTCTCTCCAGCTACAGTTTTCATTTAATCCTAATCAAAAGTCATGAATAACATTTTCTTTTATGAAGTACCCTAACGATGTGGATTAGAAACTTTAGAATTTGTGCTGTATCAATTTCTCAACTTCATTGTACCACTGTCATTATCAGGTGTTTGGTTAAAAAAAAAAAAAAAATCCTGCATTTGGATATTTATGTATGGCAGGAAGAGAAGAAAGGAGCACTGAACAAAAATAAAAGCAAGCACTAAAGGCAAATGGTGTGGTCACCTTCTATTTCCCTACCACCTAAAGCATCTGAGTAACCTGGCAAACAACAGAAGCTTTGGAAGCTTGCAGATTATCTCAAGTTTACACATAAACTTGAGGTTATACATTTGACCTTGCAAAAACACATCCCACACTGCTCCTGAAGCACATCAAGAGCCAGATCCCACTTTCAGAGGGCACTGTAAGTACGCAGCACACAACAGAAATAAATCTATTATTCTTACACTGCATTCCTCATGGTTGTTAAAGGGGATTTTCTCCCACCATGGCTGCTGAGATCCATGGAGGGAATGCCACTGTCTGAGAGTGTTAATTCTTGAAGAATCCTCTTTAGATCCTACAATGGCTCTTCCCTCAGAATGTCCAGCCTGGAAGGCTTCTGAAATAAAATCAGTTAAAAAGTACTTACAAAGGCACTCTGTTGTCAATTCTTATCTCAACTCGTCCAAATGCACATATTTTTCCCCCCTTCACTCTCGTTTTGTCTTTTTTAACCCATGACCCAAGGTGCTGCTGTACAGGGCACAGACACAGCGCTGAAGGGAGACACGGGAGCACCTGGGAGTGGGTGTTTTCCAGACACTCATTCCTGTAGCAGCTGAGCTGTCTGCAGATACAAATCCCTTTATTGCCACAGCCATCTTGGACATGAAGTGCAAGATTTTTCTCATTTTACTGCTCTGGACTTGAGGCAAAGGCCTGGTTCAAAGAACTCTTTCTCTCAGTGAAAACTGGATTTTTCACTGCTGAGAACTGGATTTTTCAGCAAAGCACTGCTCCCACTGATCTTTGCTACATCTAGGGATGGAACTGATTGGAAACACTTTGCTACTCCATTTTCACTTTGAAAAAAAGGTAATTTTTAATGTGAACATACTGGTTTCAACAGAGCTTATATGGGGAAAAAATCCTCAGCTTCATAATGGGTCAAAGTGACACTGAGCCAGACCAAATCCTCCTTTTCCACATTACAGCCAGGAAACCAGACTACCACCCAGGTAGAGTCTGTCTCAAGTGTTGGAGCTGCTTCATTTTGTACAATAACTAATGATGCAGAAACTAAGAAGATTAAGGTAGACTTTGATTCAAGTGCTTCTGCAACCTGGTGAGTCCTCACTGTAGTACTAAATTAAAATCAGTCCTTTTTCCTTCTTTATCTTCAGAAGTATAAATTGATTCCCTCAGAGAAAAGAGAATGGGAGTGCCTGATGCTACAGGGATTTCACAGAAGGAACTATCCTTTGTACTTTGATGTAAATGTTTGCCACCACATCAGGAAGTAAACCAGAAAATATTCCTGAAAAATACCTGCACTAACTTGTGGCCTTCTACAGATTTTGAGGCTGAAATTAATGAAAATACCTGGGAGATACATCAGGTCACTTCTGGGGATTTATACAAAATCTATAAAGAAAATAGCTAAAGATTTTTTTTTTTAATGAGATATTAGAGTTGATGTTGTCTGTAATGAAAAATCAGAACAACACTAGAATTTCATTTAAATCTAAAGGTAGACATCCAAAATCAAAAGGAAGAGCAATGATGTGGATAAAACTGATCAAAATCAATGAAAGCCAGCTTGGAGGAAGATTCAAATATCAAGCAGATGATTAAGTGTATCAAGAACTATGTACACATCTATTTTCACTGTCAAATGTGATTTACAGCAAGAAATAAAAAAGTGAAAACCAAACCGCTTACAGATCAGTACCTTCAAACTAATAGTTCATAAACGTTATTTATGGTAGAGGTAAATAAACTCTTAGCACAATCTCTAGCATTTTTTAGTTGTCCCATTGTTTTTTACACACATAAAAAGAAAAAGATCTGAAAGGACATAGCACATGTGAAGCTACAGAAATTATTTAATCTTTGGTGTTAGGAATTTGCTCCTGGATGCTCTGAGCAGATGCTCTCCCATGTAGAAATTCCATGTTGTTTTTGCTGTTTGGGACATGCTGGTGAGACAGGCACTCACTTGAGGGGCAGAGCTCGGCAGGTGCAGGGCATGTGGCCAGACAGCAGAGTGCAGGTGGACAGAGGCACAATGTCCTGCAGCTTCCCTGAAGCAGGAGCTGAGGAGCAGCCTGGGCCCTTCTGCTCCTGAGGAAAAACAGTAAAAGTTCCCCACCTTGGTCATTTGTCCTCTGAAGCACTTTTTGTATTGCTTATGTAGAGTTGTATTCTGAATATAGCACTTTGTTCCTCTTTCAAAGCCAGCAACTGGGGTGGGTCACTAAAATTAATGATAATTTCTTATGATAAAACTGCTGTTCCCAAGGTACCGTTCATTTAGACCAGTAGCCTCACTGCAGGGCGAAGACTCCATGGTTGGAAATAAGGCAAAAGTCAAAAACATCCTTTATCATCTCAATAGTAAGACAGAGATTGGACACCATCTATTATTTTGTTATCCTTACTGTAAATAGCACTTCAAAAACCTGGAATTGTGGACGTGTGCAGCACTGAGGAATTCCACATGGGAAAGGGTTTCAGAACACAGACTTCTGAAAGCTGTTTGCACTGAAGAGGAATAAATTTAGAGTCAGGCCCCAAAGCAAATGAACCTGAGGTTAGGCCCTCACTGTCACATCCAAGGTGTGCTGCTGCCTGCAGCACATCACTTCCTGCTCCTGGCACTGGATGATGCACTGGCACTGCAAACTGCAGGGATGGCTGCAACAGAGCACAGAAGGGACACGGCTGAGCTGTGCTAACTTTCTGGGGATTACACACTTTGCTGTCCTGTCTCTGAGAAAGAAACAAGGTGCACACAGAGATGCTGTATTTTTCCTACACAGACATACTGCAGGATGCCTTTGCTGACAGGCTCACAATCTGGTTATATAAGCCTGGCAGCCATAACATGCACACCAGAACATCCCAGAAGGGGACAATATCCTTCCAGGGCCAGTCCCAGACCTACTGAACACCTCTGGGATTAGAAAATTCAACTGTGCTAATGAAGCAGAACTATACTTTTTCTTCCTTAAAAAAAATAACTCTGAAAAGGGGTGAGAATATCTATACACTACATGAAAGGTAAACTTCCAGTGACAAGCATTTAAAGTAAGAAATGCTACACTTGGAGGAGGTATTCACATTTTTTCCAAAGGAATTTGAGAAAGACACCTTGCATATAAATTTACATCTGAAAAAGTCAGGATCCTGAAAGGATTCCTCCTTCTGGAAGAGCAGAAAGGGTTTCCTGCAGGGCACCTGGGATTTCTGTGCCAGTCAGACCAGACCTAACCTGAGGGGTCAGGTATGCCAGCAACAGAAATCTCATCTAGAAAATGTAAAAGGCAAATGAAACAACACCATGCTCCGTAAAAATTCCCTCATATGGAAGAACAGAGAAAGCAGCTGTGCCCAGAGTCAGTGGAAGGTTCTACAGCCTGCACAGCACGTTTACTTTAAATTTCCTGCAGTTTAGATTTCCCTGAGCTAGGAAGGAGTAAACCAAGAAATCTCTTAATCAAAATAGAAGCCTTTTACTGTTAAAAAACTCTTCAGGTGGGGATCTTGCAGTACATGTGAAAAGAATGTATTAAATCCAACCCTTCTCTTCTCAGGTGACTGTAGAGGAAAACATCCAGAAGTCTCCCTGAACTGAGAATTTCCTTACATTACCTTATCAAGGGCTGTCTCCATCTTTGATAGTTTTTCTTTCAGCTGTTTGTCTTGTGATCTCAGGATATCCAGGTCCCCAGCAATCCTGACATTTTCTGCTCTAATACAGCTCAATTTTTTACTTAGTTTATTATTTTCTTCTCTGAGGTAATGCTTCTGAATTTAAGATGAGGACATGGAATTTGTAAATTATAGACATTTATATTATGTAGATTTTTTTTAAATCTCTGAATTATCTGAACTAACCCTTTCAGAAGCTTAGTTATTGCATCTTGCACAAAAGATGATGCTTTGTAACAAGAAGAAAGGCCTTACAAGGAAAAGTGCAACTATACTTCTCTCAGTGAAACAACATCTCAGATTTTTGATCCATTTTGAAACTGGAATTTTAAGCTTTAGGATCCACAGGATCCCAAGCCAGTGAAGAAATAGGACAGGTTACAGTGAACAGATATAAATAATTATTCAGCGAACTACAGCTCTTGGTAATTGAGTGATTTGTTACAGAAAGTGGAAAAGGACTCATGGTGATAGACAGACCTTGACACAGAGTTTAAATCCAGAACTGCCTTAGAATCCAGAGAGGAAGCACCAAGGACCAGGGTCAGAGGGATGCAGAATGCATAAGTTGACATTTTTAGGAAGAACTGATGTGCAAGAGCCTGATTCTCACTGCAACTACTCTCATTCTTCCAAGAACAAATATAAATTAAGACCTGTCCCTGTGCAGAAGGCTGATTTCCATGGACAGCAAGTAAAACTGGTTTTGATCCTTCATGGGCTGACTGTGCTCTTGTCCATGCATTTCTCCCCAAACAAATCCCTCTAAATGCAGTGAAATACTTCTAAAAGGAGCTCTTGTGATCTTAGCTGCATTTGCTATTGCCTCTTCCAAGAATTTAATCTTGCTCTGTAGTGCATCTATCAAATGCAGATCACTATCTCAGCTGTGATCTGCTCCTGCATTCTTGCTGCAGCTTCCAGAGCTGGAAAACACAAGGTTAATTCTCAGTGAACAGCAAGGATTATGATTGCAATACTTACAAATATTCTCTGGTTGATAAGACAAATGTGCATGATTTCTGGGAAGTTCAATCCATAGTTACCATTGCTATCAAATCCCTCCAGAGTCTTTAGAGCAGTCCTGGCCTGTTTCTGTTCAGCTTGGGCTGACTTCAACTGCATTTTTAGTCTGTCTGCAGTATTTTTCATTTCCTTGATTTCACCCTGATAATTCCTCTTCAAATCTTCAAATGCCTCTGGTGAGAGAAAGTAACAATTTAAATTAGAGTGACAAAAAAATTTCATTTTTCTAGCCTGAGATTACTGATCTGCTGCCAACTTGTGGTAAAGGCAGTGCTCCCAAGGGGCACTTCCTGAGGGTACAGGGGTATGCAGAGAGCAAAGCACGTCACCAGCAGCATCTGGCCAGCTGCCATGCAGATTTAACTGGGAATAACCTTAGATTTTGGTGGTTGTTTTGGGTCCAGATCCCGCTTTTTATAAAATTTAAATAATAGATTCATATTCATACATTTCAGAAGTATTTTTATTTTTATAATTTCATATATCTGTATATATTTTAATGATAAATCCTGATGGGGTTTCCCACACATTAGTTGTGAAAACATTGAAGTTAAAGCATCAACTTTAATAATGTTGTTGTAGCAAAGTTGCAACAAAATAAAGCTTCACTATAATTTGACCAGAGATGTTTAATGGGATCCAGTACTGCTCTTACATACTGCTCTTGAAAAAAATTCTGTGATTTACTAGATCTGTTTTTTTCATCTCCTGACTCAGGCAGTTTAAAATATTTTTGCTCATAGTGAGATGGGCCATAAAGATTGTGTTCCCCCCCTTCAGTGTCAGAATCCCACGCCATGACGTAGCTCCCTGGAACAATCTGCCCATCCTGTGCTGGTAGGAATCTCGTGCTGTACCAGCAGCCATATTTGGATTCAGCCAGCAAGCTGCTCTTTTATTTTTAACATGAGCCCAAATTAGCAGCTGTGGGAGCTGAGCTGAGGCTCCCTACCTGCAACGCCAGCTAGCTCCCTCTGGCCAGCCTGGAGTTCCTGCAGGAGCTCATCTTTTTCCAGTTTTGCATCATTCAGTGCCTGGAGCCTCTCAGTACATGTGCTAACCAGCTGAACCTTTTCCAGCTCCAGCTCTCTCAGCCTGGCCTGCATTTCATGTATTCTGGATTTTTTCTCATCCTTAGCACTCTGCTTACATAAAAACCAATTATGTGTAATATACATAATTATATAAAATAACCACGAAGATGTGTGGACACGACTACTTAAAATCCCAGTTTAGGGCAAGAAAGAGAACCAGAGTGAAACAGACCAATTACTTGTGTGAAAATTGCTAATCCAGTCAAAGAGAGTACAGCAGAATTGGATCTGATGGCTTTAAAGAACAATTAACCTTACCAGGTGTAGCATATGAACATGATTTGCACTCTCTTGTAGCAGCCCCCTCATGTGCACTCAAATACCTTCTCACAAAAGAGGATGAAATTCCCTGTCTGAAGTGATTTTTCTTCTCATGATGCTGACCTGCATGGGACTACCACATCCTGTATTTCTTGTCTGAGAAATAACCAGTGTCCTCAGTTTGGAATTCTGAGTGCTGCCTGTCTGCTGCTTCTCAGTAACACTTTGTACTTCTGGTTCTATTCTGGTGTGGACACTCATCTCACCGAGGTCATTCCAGCTTGCACCAGCCTTTTGGCAGATGTTTTTCACCAGAGTGAAAAATTCTTTGTTATGAATGAATTAAATTAATTCATTGTTAGTGGTAATTTTATAATATTATCCTCCTCTGCCCACTAACTGAATGCTGTTAGAATTCCAGGGGTATTGCCTGGCCATCTTCAAAACCACAGTATCAGCACATTAAGGCAGAGATTTTAAAACCATAAAACATTTACCGTCATAAAGAGACATAAATACAGCATTGTTTGTGCACCTTAAGCTCTTCTGCTTTGAGTTTCCAGTCATTTCTTTCTTTTTTCAGCTGGGATTTCTCCATTGCTCCAGCAGTTTGGCCGTGCTGGCCCATGATCTGGGTCATGTAATCAATCTGCTTTGGAAGATCTCAGTGATCCCTTCCTACTCCAACACACGCAGTTTCAGTGCCTCACACTCTGACTGCACCTTGTGTAAGCAGCCCTCTTCACTCCTCACATGCTGGAGCTCCTGCATCCTGCTGCCAAGCTGGGAATGCAGCTCCCTGATTTCCTGGTTGGTAGCCCCAAGGGCTCTCTCCTTCTCCTGCAGACAGGCCACCAGATCTGAACCTGTTTGCTCAGCAGCCTCCAAATCCCACTGCTTGGCTGCCAGGTCCTCCGTGACTTTACGCAGTGCTTCCTTGGTCATCTCCAGCTTCACAGTCAAAGAGGAGATTCTTCCAATGCTTTCATTTTTTTTCCTCAATTGCAGCCATCTGAGGAATAACAATACAAGGATCAACCAAGAGATTTGTTTATTTCTACCTTTTGAATGTCCTAGCACATGTCTGGTTTTCTGTAGTACATCTTTAACCCCTGAGTTGTACAGAAAAATTAGGTCAGGATGCTCTGTCTCCTCTCTCTCCCTTTTAATAACTGAATAGAATATTGTTTTTTTAAACACAGGAAATGAAAAATGTTAAACTGATGAAAAAAAATTAATCAACTGGCAATATTAACACAAAATTCAGAGCCCTTACCACTAAAGAACTTTAAGTGATAAAACTCGACTGGCTGCTCTGTGGAGTTGGAGAAAAAACAATTACATGAATAATTGATTACTGATTTGGTTCCTGCAAGCAGCAACATGCACCATTTAAAGCACAAAGTACTGTGATTCAGAAACTGGTAATAGTGCAAAGTACAAACAGAAGAAAAGAGTGAACTTCCTGGTAGGAGGATTTTCAACACAAAATAATGGATTGAGAAAATGTAGAATGATGTATGAGTTAGCTCAAGCCTATGGTTTGGTAGAAAATAAAGGAATCAGCTGGATCTTTATTCATAATGCAAAGAAGGTTATTTAATTACAGCTCATTTTGAAGGGGTTGAAGTTTGGAAAAAAGGAACATAAGGGCAGTGTTTACTTTGTCAGAAGGAATTCTGATACAGCACTCACTGGCTTAGAAATACTTCATTAATATAAATAAACTTTATTACATTTTATACATGGTTTATAAATAAAATTTATTACATTTTCATTAAATACTGAATTAAGCAAAGCATTATGAAAGCCTTTATTTGCTAACCACTCTTACAGACATGCTCACGCCTGAAAATATCACATTCAACAATCTGTTTGGCAGATCTGGTAGCATTAAAATTTCTGGAAATGTATAAAAAGTAATTTTGAGGGTTTAGAGTCAAAACCACCAAGCTGGCACTCCATGTTTCTGTGGCATTCCATCCTCATTTCCTTCAGTGCCTGCATACCATGCTCTGCAGCTGCATGTTCCTGTTGTCCAGCTGCCTCCTGGGCTGCTCCATGGTGTTGCTGTTCTCTGTGTTCTGATCCTAAAATTGCTTGTTCCGCTCTTTTTCTAGGCTTAGGTCTATCTCTTTTTTTATGGAGTTCAGTCTATGAGAAATTAAAGTCATCTCCTTCCTAAATAAATTTAGGATTTTTTTTTTCTCTTAATGGTAATTTAAAATGTAAATAATGTTGAAAGCATAAACACACACATTTCAGAGCTACTCATTTTAACAATATGAATTTAAAGCCTGGCCCAAAGTGAATTACCAATGGGCATTTCTTCTAATCATAACTTCTGCTGTTGTTTACTGCTTGAATATTGGATGTCTTGCAAAATATGTGTTAAGGGAAAGAGGTTCCTTAACAGAGGGATCTAAACTGTGAGGTTAAAGTGCAGGTAGCTCAGCATCTTTATATAATTTGCATATGTTCCTGTGGCTTTGAATTTATGACAGTTAAGTCTTAATTCTGAATGTCCCTCTTTGCTATTGGCAAAGGCCCTTGGGCCTTTCACAGCTAATTCAAATTTCTAGTTATAAATAATCCTCAAACTTAATTAAAAGGGGAAATAAGCAAGGTGCAAATCTGAACACCAGAAGTAGGGAGAAGCTTTTAGAAAGCAATATTTTTTCAATATATTCACTTATTTTTACCAACAATTGATGAATCTGGTCATTCAGATTTCCAGATTCTTGACCATGATGTGCCTGGTCTGTCTGAGCTCCTGCTGTCTCAGCATGAGCTAGGTGCAACTGCTTCTCAAGATCTTTGACCTAAAAAAGGGCAAATATTCACGAAGAATTATCTTACAGCATTCTATTTAAACAGTACATTGGATTTCTCATGGGTTTCCTCTGGGTCCTACTTGAAAGAAGTACAAATGTTATCTTTGGCACAGCAAAGTTATTGCCTGGGTGTGCTCATAATTGTGTTGTCTTCTTTTAGTGATTAAGCTCAGTTTCATTTCAGACTTAACTGAGGTTCTGGAGGGTAATTTGGCTTCCACCCTGATCCAGAGGGTTCTTCAGAAGTCCCTGATCTACAACATAAATGCTGATTGGAATGGTAAAATAACACTTTGGGGGCAAAAAAGGGACCTTTTTTCACAGAGGACTATTCCTTCATCACGGCTACACTCAGAAATCTTCAGGCAAACACATTTTGTACCCAGTAGTGTTCACTTTCTCTGAAAGGAGGCAACTTCTGACCAGGTATGAGATGATGGACCAGTCTACAAAGCTACTTAATAAAGGTACTCTTATGTGCAAAGTTCAAGATAATGTAATTAATCCTATTATCCAGACAGTTTTTATGAAGCAATCCCTCATCAAAAGACTTTTCTCCTGTCTCTGGAACATTTCAGATCTCCGCACAATCATTTTCACTGGCACCAATGCTAACAGGCAAATCCATACACACCTTGTTTTCATAGATCCTCTTCACTTCTCCTAACTGGGAATGGAGTTGACAATCTGTGGATTCCAGGCGACAGACTTGATGTGGATGCACCAAATTTGGGGTTGTTGCTTTCTCTCTATGGGAAGTTTGAGGTGGAGAAATTAGGAACTGTAAGAACCATCAAAGGAGAAGCAGCCCCAGCCTCCTCATTCTCAGCCTGCCTAACACACAGATTTTTTGTCTCTCCTCCATAGTGCGGTTTTGTGGGGTTTCTGGTTTTTTCCCCCTTTTGAGTTCACAGTCTGTGCAACCAGTGCTTCACTCAAACAAAAGCACTGAGAAGCTAAAAGAATAGGGCAGAAAGTGGAGTGTAGGAGCAGAATAAGCTTTCTCTCAAATTAAAGTTACTATTAAGATTCTACACTACAATCAAAACCCAGACTTAATGATCTGTCTCCACCAGGCTTCGGGTGCGACTCGCAAGCTGCAGGCACTGTCAGCTTTGCGAGGCAGTGCTGCCACCTCGCGCTCATGCTCATTTCTTAGCTGCTCAATCCTCTTCCTAAAAGAAAACACTGGCTGTAATTTCATCTTGGCAAATAGTAACTTCTTTCACTTGTCAGAAGTGTAGTAATTTCGATGTTCTGTTATTAAGTAGCAAGCTATGGGTAGTTTTACTTTGAAGGGGTTACTATATAATTCAAGTCGATCACCAGGTAAAAATTTGGACATCTCAAACAAGAAAGGACAAAACTCCTGGAGAAACCAGCAAGAAAAAGCTGATTTAACCACCAAAATTACTTTTCTTTTAATGGTGGAACTGGCGTCCAAACAAATTCCACGTGTCCACTTAAGTGACACTTAGAAAAAGTAAGGTGCAGAGATTCTTCCAAAATAGAATTTTTGTAGCAGTAAATAAACCAGAAGATTGTCACCTTGGAAGGAAAAAGCAGCAGAAAGTCATGAGCAAATAAATATCTTGATGGAAAAATTACTGAAGTCCTCACAAAAACGTTCTTTGCTACCCCCTAGTCACCTCACCCCAAATACCAACATCATCACAAAGGAATTCTCTGTGGAACACGTGAAAAATATCTGGTTATGCTTTATGAATAAAAAAGCAGAGAGTGGGTACCTCATTTGATGCTGCTGAAGCAGAAGTTCTCTTTGGGTCTGTGAATCTTTTGTCAGTGACTGCAGCTCTTCTTCCACCTATTGTGAGCAAACCCACAGCAAACCCCTGAAGAAAAGGCAGTCTGATCAGCAGATTCTAAAGAGTGATTTCCTCCCTTTTGGGTCCACCTTGAGCTGTGGAAACATGGTTTAAAATCCCAGCAGGAAACCCAGTCTCGAGGTGCAACCAGTGTAAAAGGCTGCCACCTTCACTGCCAGGTGACATTTGCACCTCTTTATGCCATAACCCTTTCCCTAGGCCAGGTTAGAAGGGGGCTCAGGGAGTTTTCAAATATATTTCCTAAAAGCCAGAACACAGAGCATTGGAAGGAAAATTAGGACTTTCCTCACATACCAGGACCAGCTTTCCCTTGAGATGTGACACCTGTGATTCCAAATCCCACAGGACACCACAAAACGCTGTGCTCAGGCTGTGAGTGAGCAGGCTGGTAATGTCCCCATGCTCTCAAAGCTTCCTGCCTGTGCTCTCTTTGCGGTCCATTAGGATACCATGTAATTCCAGAAGTAACTCCTCGAGGCTGTGGGCCACATTTGTCAGATGCTCATTTTGGCAGTCAGCCTCCCTCAGCACCTTGTCCTGCTGCTGACTGGCAGCTTCCAGCTCTCCAGTAATATTTTTTAACTGTATTTGTAGATTCTCTTGGCTCTGTGATTCCTTTTGTCTGAATTGGGAAACAAAAATAAAATAGAGAACAGGATTCACCTGGAGTTTTATCCTCACAGGTGTAACACTTCAGTTGATTAACTGCTGGTTTTTACAACTAAATAATGAGTTGTTTTCTAACCCAGGAGTGCTATAGTGTTATTCCTGAAGGGAAGCTTCTCCCTGAGGAAGCTGCTGTGCCTCTCAAAGCTCATACAAACACTCTCCATGATAAATCTGTCTCAGCCTTCATACCTGCTATTCTGAAGAGCATCTCTTTCCAACTGCACTTCCATCAGCTTGTTCTGCCAATCAGACTTAAATGGATTTCCTGTTGTTCACACAGCTCAGTGGTCTAAACCAAACTAACCAACCAAAATACTGAAGACACAACCTAAATAAAAAAGAGGCTGCTCAAAATTGTGCCGATGGAATTGTCAAAAGACTCAGCAGTGGCAAGGACTCATCTAAATTTAAGAAGCTGCCCCAAATTTTGATTCACTTCATGCAGCCTCTTCTGCACATGTCCACCTTTCTGAGAGAAACTATAGGAGAGTTTGGTTATATAAAACCTTGAGCACAAAAGGAAGGAAACTTCAGCCAATTCACACTGTCTTATTTTTTTGGAGTTGATCAGGCAATGGCTTATTTGCCCCATTCCTGAGGGTGTGGTGTCAGTTTGAATCATCAGTCTGAGTGAATCAGTAAATCAAATCTCAGTTTGCCATCAATTTCAAACTCATTAATGACCCTTCTGTGGGAATAACTTTCAAGTATTAGATATACAACTGTATAAAAATCACTAAATTCAAGCACTGTTGTTATAAATGACTAGAAGCCAATTCAAAATAACAAGATTTATTTAGCAAAATTTCCAACACCAAATTAAAAGCCACAATAAAAGTGAGACAACAATCGATCGAATGCTGGGTGGACAGAGTGGTGGTACAAGGGTACCATCTAACCTCTATCATGTCTGCTAAGCTTCAGTCTGTGGGTTTTATACAGTTTTTTCACCCTAAGGCCAAGTCTATTGAAAATCTAGGTATGAGTATGTTCTTCAATTTCCAAAGGAGTCCTGTCTGCATGAAAAGATCACTTGATAGTCTTTCCCGGAATTCATCTTGGGAGGGGTGATATGATCATCTAGGATCTCCACCAAGATCGATATCAGAAGAGCTGTGAAGGGAGGGTCCACCCTTGATGGATGGGCCATCTTCCTGCTTGGCCTTGTCGTTTCAGTTCCAAATGTGTTTGCCTGCACAATGGACTCTGGAATCTTGGGGACGCCCTTGGGTAGCTTTTTTTAGTAATACAATATTATATACACGAATTTATCCATTATATTTATTACACTGTCTTCTGGGGGAAAAAAAAAATGACACATAGCAGAGACAGGAACTTTCTAATAGCAAACAAATCCTGTGAACTACCTTAATTCCTGAATATTCTTGTTCATTTGAACAGCACCTGTGAAGAAAAAGATGTGTATTTGCTTTTTAATCTCTTAAGAGTCAACTTTATGTAACAAAATAAATTCCACCCATCTAATTTCAAAACTGCAGGAGGACTTAAAGATATTTAAGGGGAGGAAAGTTTCCTCCTTTTCCAAATCTTCTGGTTTGTTTTGTCAGGATGAACGCAGATGCAGAGAGAAGAGAAAACAAAGAGGAGAAAAGAGACAAAAAGGAGGAGAAAAATCTGTTAGTGGCAGCTTTAAATCAGATGGTATTGATAGGTTTCTTGTTTAGCTTATTTGGATTTTCCTGTGTGACTCGTCCTCTGGAGCACTTGTGACCACACCGCAGGCCAAGAGGCAGCTCCAGCAGCACTTGCCACACCTGGCTAACCTAAAACCTTCAATGAACCCCTCTGCCTGACACAGTGGCTCCGTGGGTGCTTCCTGTGGGCACTCTGGGGAGAAAAACGGAGCCCTGGGTCCCAGAGCCCAACCCTGAGGGGCCAGAAACGCGAGCAGAGAAGAAACCCCTCCCAGCCCTTCCACGACAGGCACTGGAGGTCTGAGGCACCGCCAGGAGCTGCCTACCCTCAGGCGGTCCCGTCTGATTCCCGCCGCGGGCCGTGAGGGACCGCAGTTCCGCGCAGCTCCGTCCCCTCAGCGCTCCCAGCTCCGCAGGCTGATGCTGCCGACCCACCCCGCCCTGGGGAAGAGCCGCCGAGCTCCTCCCGTGGGAAGAGGCCATCCCGAGCCGCCGGCTGCTCCTGCAAGACCCGCTCGCTCCGCCGGGAATTGCAGCGCCGAGTCCCTCAACCCCAACATGGCCGCTGCCCCCTCACGGTGTGGGCACCATTTTGTGGTCGGGGGTCCCAGGTGGTTTAGCGATGTGGCTGGAGATAAAGATCCTCTCAAGGGGGTAGAGAAGGGCCTGGATCATTTTCCGTATTGTAGTTGGCCAGTAAGGGGGTACATTTTGGAGGGATGACCATCAGCTGACTGAAGACAGAAGCCCGGGTGAGGAGACTTTCTCCTGCCAAAAAGCCCAGAGGGTCAAAAGCAAAAGATTCAAAGGCAGCTTGCCCTAAATCCAGTTCAGTAATAAAAACTGGAATATTTTTATTTTTTACACCAGTCTTGTCAGAGAGGACAAGTTTCTGTGTTCCCTGGTATTTTCAAGGTGAAAGAGAGGGTGCAGAGTCAAGAGGTGACCACTTCAGCAAAGGAAATTCCATGTCTGACTGTACCATTTTGGATCTCGATTTCAGGAATGAACACACAGGTGTCCATAGGCTGTCCCCTGTTTCAGGTTATTCAAAAGACCACTTTGATACAAGTTTTCAGGAATTGGTGCATGAACTGGGCCCAAAACAAGACCCTCAGCTGGAGAGATTAAGTCCGAGAAATCTCAAGAGACAGACAGGTATGTGGATTTATTTAAATATCTGGCTAAGATTCAAAACACATAACCATTCCTCAAGGGTACATAATTTTCATTTACAAGAGAAAAAACCATCCACCTAGTGCTGAAAGACAGACAAAAGGGGAAAAGTGGTTTTACGTGTGTTATAAACACATAAAGTTGGCTTTTCACAAATGTTAAGGTGGACGCTATATGTGTAATAACTTTGTTGTATGGATATGGTTTATATTTCTGCTGTTAGCAGGGCTTGGACGTAGTAGTGGGATAGCTGATAGTTATGCTTATCACTGAACGGCCTGTTTAGCTGGGATAACATCCAGCAAACATATGATGGGGACCCTGCTGCTGACATGCCAACTCTCAACACCGACCGTCTGTAGAAAGTATGGACCAGGGCCCAAGCTGGAGGTGATAATGAAAACACAGCCAAGACACACGCATGCAAGGAGGAACGATGATAAACAGTTCCTGGAATATAGAAAAGAGTTTGTGGAAAATAGGCTGATGCAATAAAAATGGTATTTAAAGAAGGCCTCTGAAATAGCCAGCCAGGTATTCTGCAGGGGTGCACTTGGCTGGATGCCAAGTCACCCGGCCTGGCAGCCTGGCAGTACCTTGCTTTTCCATCTCCTAATTGTCTTTTTTTTTTTTTTTTTTTACTACATTTATAAATTTTTCTAAGAAAGTGAACCTCATTTTCCACAGTGGACTACTACAGAAAAGTAAGAATTAACCAGCTGAAAATAGA
Source organism: Acrocephalus scirpaceus scirpaceus (assembly GCA_910950805.1). Classification (NCBI taxonomy): domain Eukaryota; kingdom Metazoa; phylum Chordata; class Aves; order Passeriformes; family Sylviidae; genus Acrocephalus; species Acrocephalus scirpaceus. The sequence goes on along the minus strand of OU383778.1, from coordinate 63,113,541 downwards.
CCTCCAGTCTCCATTCTCCTTGCTGCACTGCAATCACAAGTGGAAAACAGCTCAAGGAAAGGACTTTTATTGCACCACCCAGAAGAGGCAGCAGCAAAAATATTTTTCTTATCCACAGGGATAAGAGGCAAATGAGTGTTTAGGTAAATACAATAGCCTACAATATCCTGAAGCTCTATGATATCCTCAAGCGAGATTTTAATCCTCCAACAGTCCCAGGTGTTAACAAAGCATGAAAACTCACCTGGGAGGGGGCCCACACCTACCTCTGGCAGGCAGTGCTGGGCTTTGTTTCTCCGGGATTTTGGATAGGGCACTGAGGTTTTACTGTGGGGCTGGGAAAGAAGGGGGGCACTCACCCTGCCTTCGCTCCTGGTTTTTCCATGCTGCGGGCTGGCAATCCAACTTCCCAAGCCCTGCTGGGAGCCACCTATTCCTTACTCCAGTCCCTCTGCCTGACTCGGTAGCCTTGGGAACATACTCGTCCCTTAGGAGCCGATCATGTGCATGAGGGAGAGCCAATAAGCGCTGTATCCAGGGTTTGATTTCTCCCCCAGGTGTCATTCAAAGCTTGCCTTCAGCAGGAAACTTGATAGCTTTTCCCCATCAGGATCCTGGCAAGGTGCCTTTTTGCAGAACACCACCTGTCTTGACTGTACTTGCCTTTTTTTATTCCTTTTTACAGGTCTGGAGCACCCAGTAGCCCCTGTCATTCTTGATACAGAGTAACTCCCTCAGATCAAATTCCTGTGTAACTTTCCTCCTGTTTGGAAATACCTCTGGAAAGGCATCAAGATGCAAATATAAACTGCTTGTGTTTAAAAGAATCCATTCCTGCCAGAGAGAGGACAGTGAGCTGTGCAGGGGAGATAGAGCTCCAGAGGAAGGGGCTGGAGTGATTTATGCCAGCAGAGACTACTCAAATACCTGGGCCATACCCACCAGCCACTTCAGAGCCGGTTAAAGGTTCTAACAGTGGCTTGAATTGTTTAGTCATTGTTATAAATGAACAGTGTTATAAACGACAGTTCTCCAATATTCCGTTTTAGAGGTTTATTGGAAAATGACAAAAAGAGATCGAAAAGAGACAAGTCCCACAATCAAAGGGCAGCTCTGAGCCCGGGTTTCGAGCTGCTGGGTGAACTCAGACCCCAGCCTCTATCGCACTGGGTCCCCCATAGTTCACACCAACCATCTCTCCAAGGTTAGTTTTTATAAGGTTTTTAGGCCCCGAGGCTAGTTTTCTGTCCAGTCTGAATATGCAGATAGGATTTCCGTCTACCTGGAGTGAGAGTAGAATAGAATTCCGGGAAATCTGGTCACATCTCTGGATCTGTCTATGAATTATTGCTGAAGTCTTCACTAAACATGTCTATGAATTATTCTTGAAGCTCCTGCCAGACGAACATATCTTGGTTTGGGTTTGGTCTCAGCGCAGGAATCCAGGAATGATGGGATTTTCTGAGAGCTGAACCAGTTCTGATGGGCCTTAGTGATCGTTATCTGGCACCCTTTTGGCATGGTCCACCTCTCATTGATATGAAGGATACAGGTCTATTGTTCTATGGGCAGGCCAGTTACCTACCCCCCCCTTGTTGGTTTCTGTGCAAGGGGGTACCTTTCAGCATACTTAAATCAAACTATATAATTATAACAGTAAAAAACTCGAATTAAACTACATATTTATAACAAACAGGTAATTATTTTATAGAGGAATTTATTGAATAATCGAAATATAAAAGTCCGAGAAAAGCCACAAACAAAATCAGTTCCGAGCCTGGGGTTGGAGCTGGGTGAACCTCAGATTCGGCCTCTATCGCACCGAATCCCCCAGGGTTCACGAGTGCAGTCCTTTTGGTGACTGTTTTTGTACAGTTCTTTAGTTGGACAGCAAGTCTTTTCGCTTCTCTTTGTCTTGTCTTGTTTCTTCTGCATATTCATGTAGTTTCTTTTCTCTGCTACCAGTCCATTGAACAGCTTTCTGGGCAGAGATGGGTGCTTGATTCGATTTGCTGGAACCGGGTATTGGGATGCACACCCTTGATACGCAGATAAGATTCATGTCAGGTATCGCTGGGTCCTTGTCAGGCCCATCTCCTTAGAAGGCCTATTCTATTTTCAGTGCCACCCGCCATTCTGTTGCAAATGAGTATCTTCCCTGGTTATGGGAAAGGGGTGGCATAGTTTCTGCTTTCTCAACTGTGAGTGATTTTATACTGTTTTATTCCAATAAAACACGACTTAGTCCAATAAAACACAAATTATTCCATAACATATATTACAGTTGTAATAAATATAATGGGTAAATTCGTGTATATAATATTGTATTACTAAAAAAAGCTACCCAAGGGCGTCCCCAAGATTCCAGAGTCCATTGTGCAGGCAAACACATTTGGAACTGAAACGACAAGGCCAAGCAGGAAGATGGCCCATCCATCAAGGGTGAACCCTCACTTCACAGCTCTTCAACATCTGATATCGATCTTAGTGGAGATCCTAGATGATCATATCACCCCTCCCAAGACGAATTCCAGGAAAAACTATCAAGTAATCTTTTCAAGCAGATGGGACTCCTTTTAGAAATTGAGAAACATACACATACCTAGACTTTCAATGGACTTTGCCTTAGGGTGAAGAAACTGTATAAAACCCACAGGCTGAAGCTTAGCAGACATGATAGAGGTTAGATGGTACCCTTGTACTGCCACTCTGTCCACCCAACATTCGATCGATGTTGTCTCACTTTTATTGTGGCTTTTAATTTGGTGTTGGAAATTTTGCTAAATAAATCTTGTTATTTTGAATTGGCTTCTAATAATTTATAATACAGTCATCATCTTATTTGGGGTGGGAACATTGTACGGTTGTGGTGTTGCACTGTGATGACTTTTGATTCCTGGCTCCTGATTCGAACTCTGTTTTCAGCAGAGTGGTGACATCAGACAGATGAAAATTCAGATGCAGAGAGAAAACCTGCAGTTCCTGGATTCACATCCTTCGGTTGTGGCAGCACTTGTGCTCTCCTTAGAGAGATGGATCCATTCCTCACCTTGGCTTCTTGCTTTTCAGTTTGCTCTGAGGAACTGAGTAACCCACAGAGGTACTAGTGCCAGAGGCAATATTAAATGGAGAATCTCTTTCATGTCCTCCAAAGAAAATTCTTTCCTTTCAGACTTCAAAGACAAGTGCCTTTTCCAACACCGGAAGGATGTGGATTCATTGATATCACAGGTTACTTCTGTTTCTCAGCTTTGTTCTTTCCTTTCACTCTTAGATCTCTGTTTTCCCCTTTCTCTGTCTGATTTTTCACATTTCTACCTCAGGGCTATCCTGACAAACAAGCTTATTCTGTGGTTTGGAAGGAAAATGAACTCAAATCCAACTGGGAATCTGAGTGGAGATTCCCGGTGTAGCCCTAGGAATTTTTCTCTGGAAACATCTTTTGAACATTAGTTGATTGCAATCCCTTTGATACCATGCACAGCCTCAACATGTTTTTCCTCCTGTTATTTCTTCTTTTAGATGCCAGACTGACATTTTCCAGAGCTCAGGAGATAGATATCTTACAGTGAGCCCCAGCTGATTGGAGGTAAGTATAGGAAAGCCATATTTCTTATTTATTTCTTCCTAGTTTTTTAATATAATAAACTTCCAGGGGAATTGCTACCCCAAGAGGGAATGATTCATTCCTGAAGGAGTCCTGGGCTGATCCAGGAGAGCTGTGTCTTTTGACACTTGTGTTTTGTTCCACCCTACTGCAGATTTAGGTGAATGGCTTCAGGACTCCTGGGGAGAGGAAGAAGCTGGGCCCACTGGTGCCTGAAGGATGTCCATTATTTAAAATTCCTGATGCTCCTCAGCTTACACAGAGCCCTGTCTGGAAGGAAAAGAGAAGTTCTTCAGTGATAAAACCAGGGACCGAGAGAAAAGGAGCACTTCTTTTTCAGCCTTTTCATGTTTCCTGTATGGCCCTCAACAAGTCACCCACTGGGTCTCTGTGGAAGGTAGGAGGGCCCACATTATTTCACAAAACTTTTCTTTAGAGACAAATTGTGAATCTGCTTCCTCTGAACTTATAGGATAAAACTAAGCAGCAGGGAGATTTAAACTAAGCCTAGTGTTTAGTTCTCCTGCCAAAAGGGCAGTAACAAGTGTGTACAAAATTAGTTGAATTTCCTGTCTTTGATTAGGTCAGGCACTCTGAATACTCAGGACAGATCCTGCTTGATTTTTGAAAGGGAAAAGCGTAGCAAATGCCTGTTAACTACAGAAATGTTAGCATGTGAATCGATCAGCTTAAACTGTGACAATTTCTGGTTCCAGCAGACGGGGGCAGTGTTGCTCTGATGAACTTCATTCGCAAAAGAAACGGGATATTTGAAGGAATTTAGGAAAAGACAGAGCAGTTGCCAGCTGCCTTGATTGATGATAAATACAAGCTTTGATTGAGACCTCTGAAAAGTGAAATCAGTGGTAATTTTTCCTGCTTTAGCAGTGCAGTGCTCGATGAGGGAGAGAGTTCTGACATGACTGTTCCAAATTGATTTTCCCTTGCACTGAAACTGTGCAAAACTTCAATTATAATGTTCTGTGTTTTCTGAGCCCAGGTCTCTTTTGGTTGCATCCCTTCAAGGAGTATCTCTGCTCTGTTCTGAAAGGAACTCCTGTGTGGAATAAGAGCCTGCTGAGGAAGTAGCACAGCATTTGACAGCACTTTTTGGGTGATTGATCCAACCTTTTTCCTTGGCTGTGAGTCTCTGATACATGGAAGCACCTGGATGTGACCTTTTTAAAGCTGGATTAACAGGATGAAAAAATAGCAAATCTGGAGGTGGCAAGAGGAGAAAATTCTGTGCTTGCAACGGTGACAAATTTGATGGAGTTTTTGGCAAAAATGATGTTGGATTCAGCACTTGAAATGAACCACAATGCTGGAAGAGAAGTAAAACTGGCTCTTGGAGATATGTTGATAAATTCTAATCATCAGATGCAGCAGGCCTCTTAACAAATACAGCTCTCCCTGGAAATCTGGTGTCCGCTGACAGGTGTGGTGACAGGTTTTGTATGGGAAATTGATGTAATCCAGAGAACTGCCTTGGCCTGTGAACAGGCTGGTGTGTCCTTACACAGCCTTAACTAGTCCTGCTGGCTATGGAGAGGAGGAGGCATGGCCCCGAGAGAGCTCCCAGAGCCTTTGCCTGTTCCTGGAAGGGCTGTGCAGAGCATGGAAATGAATTGCTCTTTGTGGTGGCTTGGAGTGGGGGTTTTCACACTGAAACATTAGGAGTGTAAAACCTCAGAAATCTTATTTGGGTCAGGCTAAAGGGTGAGCTCTGGATAATAGCAATCCATGAGCCTGACCAGGTTGTGAGGCTAATGAAAATTCAGCCCCTGGGAGGGAAGCTGAGGGGGCAAAGCTCTGTGTAAGCAAGGGCTGAGGAATCATCTACCATGAAAAATAAAGTGAGGGGCCTCTTTCCTGTATTCTTCTCCACGGCTGTTAGGAATGAGACCTGGGACACATGGGGCAAATAGAAGACTCTGGGAACCTGTACCATCTTAAAGGGAATAGAATGGGAATGGGGTGGCATGGACAAATGCAAGGATTCGTGGGTTTACAGTCCCAGCTCCAAAGCTTTTCCCCCACTGTTCAATAAGGTTTTGTTTACACAAGGCTCTGAGAGCTTGCAAAACCTGAAGGAGAAATAATGCACACCCCATGCACGGTGAGATCAAAAGCTGGGGGTGCCTTAGAGGCAGAGACACCACTATGTGTTCCCTCAGCTCTGCCAACAGGAAGGAAAGTGGGTTCTGGTCTCCTCTTTCTGTTGTACCGTTCTAGATCCAATTAAAAATCCGGAAAGGTTTTGCACACCTTCAGTGACACATGCTGTGATATATGTTAAGTGATAGGCCAAGTCCTTAAGTCTGCTTGCACATATGGAAGAGCAGATGCACCCACATCCACATGTTCTACAGTAGGCAACTGCCTACCTCAATAAAAGTATCCAGAATTTTTGGTGCTATTTCTTACTCCATTTATTCAGAAAGCATTGGCCTTTTCTGGCAACATAAATAGGGAAAAGAAATATGTCCAGGGAAACTGGTAGGCTCCATGCAGAGGAAAAGCACTTTATGAGAGCAGAATTATTAGCAGTGCTCCACTGAGCTGATTTGGAACAGGCCCATTGTGTTTTCAGCAACTGGCAGTTTGGATTGTTACAATTCCTTGGCAAGGACAATAGAAAGATGGTGGTTTCCGGGGGCACAATAAAAGGGTGAGCCCCAGCTTTTGCACACTGCATTTTATAATTGCGTGCTTGATGTGCACAATTGGGCAGCACTGCCTTACTTGCCTTAATCCATCTCTCTCTCTCTCTCCGCTCACTTCCTCACCCTCCCTCAGAGCAGCAGTAGCTGCTGCAGCTCTGGCAGCTCATCGGGGAGAGCACCAAAAATGAAAAGAGTTCAGCTATCACCCTAACGTTTTTCCCAGAGGATTCATTTCATCTGCTTCTCCAGTTTTCCTAATAGCTTTTTTTTCTCTCTTTAATCCTATAAGTATGGAGTTATTTCACATTGTAAACCCCTCTAAAGGGTTTTAGGAACGGACTTGCTCTCTCGTCCTCCCCCAGCCTTTTTTTTTTTTTTTTTGACAAGTCAGAAAATTGTGAAGTAAGCGAACAGAGTAACTGAGAACTGAGAGGGAGAAGACGCTTCCATTCTTTTAGTGCAGTGGGCTGAGGCAAAAAGGCCATTGTAATGGTAAATCGCATGCAGAAAGGAAGAAAAGACTGATAATCAATCACAAATGAAGCATTCGTTTGGATTTTGGCAATTTACTGGCCAGGGGCTTTAAAATCCATAAAATTTTTCTTTTTTTCTTTTTTTTTTTTCTTTTTTTCTTTTCTCTTTCTTTTTTTGCCCCCATCTTTAAAAGCAGCTTTGATCTGCCGAAGGCAGGAAGAGAAATCTTTACCAAGGTCTCATGCCCCGAGTACCTGGGAATGGGGAGAGCTCAGTGCTGAAACTAAAATCCTGATGGAGAGGCAGCGTGGTGAATGTTGATGTTTTTAACCCATCACCTTGGACTCTGGCTCTGAAGCAGAACTTTCCACCTCAGGCTCTTTCTGTTTTTCGTATTCAGGGGTGACTTGTGGTGGGCTTCTGGGGAATTTGATTTCCGACCTGGTTGCTCTGTGACTGCCTGAGTGGGTTTTTTGTTTGCCTGAGTATGTGATTAGGACAGATGAGGATGTTAGACAACATTAACACCAGCATATCCCCTTCAGAGTGCAGCATCACCCACAAGGGAAGATACATCTACCTGGAGGCACTGCTGCACGGAGGTGCTCCATGGGGATTCACGCTGAAGGGCGGGCTGGAGCACGGAGAGCCATTAATCATCTCAAAGGTACTTTTCTCATTTTCCATGCCGGGCAGGCAAGGTGGGAGGGGTGCCCGACTCAGAGGGCAAGAGCTGTTAGAAGTAACACTGAAATGAAATAACTGACGTTGTGTTTGGCCTGGGTTTTAAGTCCTGAGCACCTGTTCAAGTCAGCAGGTTTGCTCAGGAGCTGCGTTTTTGAGAAACAAAGGAGAGCTCTTGGCATTGCTTAGGTATCCAAATGCAGATTTTGTCCCACAGGAAGTATCGTGGCTTGCAGAAATTGGCTGTATTTATTTCACTGCTGTGAATGGGAGAGAGTGGGGGACCCTCAGGAAATGATCTTGTGTCATGAAGTCGTGGCATATCTGAGCATGGTCAGTAATCCATCCCCACCACTCCTGAGGTAAAACAAAGTGAGTGCTTTCAGTCACCAGGTGGAATGTTGGCTAACTAGCAGTGTGTGTGTGAAACAGTGCAGTAAATACTTGCACCTGTTTGGTAAGTGTCTATATTGTGCTGTGCTAGTGGTTTGCTCACCCTACTTACTAAACATATGTTAAATATGGTGCACCTTCAAGATTTTTATTATTTAATGATTGGGTATTCTCAACAGGCAACTAGTAGCATAGCTCACGAGAATATTTTGAGGGGGAAAACATGGGAGAAGGAATTCTTCGTTCTCATCAGAACCGGTCTGTTACCCAGGTACCTCAAGATGCAGGTACTGAAGATCACGGATTTTCAAAAGCATCACCTTGAATCTTTGAATATCTAAAATATGTTTGACCTATGGCCCTAAAACTGTTCTGAAAATAGGATATAGGTAATTCTGAAATTTCACCTCTAGCGGGTCCTAACCATATTTGTCCTGTGTCATCAATCTGGTGCATTCTGTGTTTATAGTGTGTATGTTGAGCTACCAGTGCACGGAGGGACTTATGTCCAGTCTTGCTCCCTCCTGTGAACTGGGATGTATGTGGGGAATTAGATGGATCAGAACCAGGAGTAGATAAAAGAAAATGCTGATACTCAGAATCAATGTTGCTCAAATCCTTTGCATTTTCAAATCCCATTGCAACTCCCAGTGTGAACACATTCACATGAAGACTGTCAGTCACTGAAGTAAATTAGTTGTGATTACTACGTTTACGTGTTGAAAGTAAAAAAAGGGGGGGGGCTCCCATTAAATTCCTTTCATCATAAAGGGTTTTTAGAAATTTCACACAATCATCTTTCTTGCAGGACCTTCTCGTAGGCAGTTTGGCATAGCCACAGACAGCAAAAGTAGCCTTACTGAAATGGTGTTAGAATTTTTCCTTTATAAACACTTGGGACTAACTAACTAACTAACTAACTGGCTATTCACTGTTCCTGGCAGTGTTCTGCAGTTGTGAGGAAAGAGTTTCTTTTTGCTCTGACATTCTTCTGTGATGTAAAAATCACACTCCCCCTTTTCTTCCCTCCCCCCTCCCCACCTTTTTTTTTTAATTGGGGGCAGGGAGACAGAGAGGATGGGAGATGGCTCTGGCTGCTGAACATTAATTAATCTGTGGGATTTGGTTTCCACAACAACCAGGCCCCTTAATGTCAAACATGCCTGGAGTGTGCATAGTGCCACTGGGAGCTGTATGACTTGTGCCTGCCTTTCCTGAAACAACACCACAAAAATGTGCTGGGTTTTATTTTTGGTTGGGTTTTCCCTTTTTTCTCCTTGTAGTCCCTGCTTGGTTTGTGCTATCAGTGTCAGCATTTCAGTGTTTTGCTCATGCATGGCTGATGCAGAGCTGGAGAATGGCTGCATGTGAAAACTGCTTTCTGGAATTCAGGCAGCTCCCATTTCCTGGTTTCCAGTTTCAACTGAGAAATTCCTCTGGTGCTTCGATTCACTATGTTCTCTTCAGAATTAATTGCATATTAATCATTTAGTTAATTCAGTATTCTTCGCCTGAGTGTACTGTGAAGTAATGAGGAACTGTGGGGAAATGATGAATTATGTTACAGGTTTAATTCTGTACAAGAGTGCTTGGAGAACCAGAGAGAGTTTTAGGTTGAAAGGGACCATTAAAGATGCAGGCACTGGGAATAATCCAACAACAGTTCTAAATAATACTACATATAAATACCAGAAAACATGGGTGCCAGTTTTTAATTTCTGATTTTTCATAATTAAGAAATTTTATTTTCTGTTTTGGCTCCCTGTTGTCTTGGCAAATAATTATATTTGTCTACTTACCTGTCTGTTTGCACTGACAGAGTGCTGTTAAATGGCCTTAGAGTAAATAAAAGTAGACATTTCAGCAAATATCTAAGCTGGTGCCCATGACAACACTGATGTATTGTTATGGAATAGTGGAGAGATAACAGATCTTTGTGAATATAGTAGCTCTTTCTAGGCCTCAGGAACTGCTGGGGACCCAGAGTACTGACATGTCTCAGCTTCAGATCAAAGGCTGGAATGGAAGTTCAAAACCAAGAGGGTTGAATTTACAAAAGGTCACATGCACAAAAACTGGTTCTCACAGCCCTGGGCAGCCCTTGGGAAAGACACGTTTCTCCTCTAGTAATACGCCAAGAATTTACCCCAAAGTGAGGGAAGCAACAGTTGGGAGCATAAGTGCAAAAGCAGGCCTGTATTCTCAGCTGGTAGAAAGTGCTGGTTTAGAGAGCCAGCTACCAGAGCTTTAGTATCTTTTTAGTGTATTTTTTTAGCATTGCCTTCCAAACAAGAAGAAGTTATTTGCTGCCTTTGAGTCAGATTCCCTAGTCGGACCTATGGCTGCTCTCCGTGCAGCAGGACACACTGCCTTGGAGGGGAGGAGGTGGCTGAGTGCCCACGTGGGCACAGATGGGCGAAATTCCGGTTAAAAGACAGCAGTGAAGCTCTGCTGACTCAGCCACGGTGCTCAGCACATCGTGCAACCCAGCCTAACTCAGCTGGTCAGAAAAGTTGGGCGCGCAGCTGACACGACTTTGTGTAGCTAAAGCACACTGATTCTTTATGCTAATGCTGCTCTTCTTTTCCCCTGTGGAAAGACAGCCCTGCACTGAAACAGTTTCATGGCAGCTGATTCAAAGTCCTCCAGGCAGGGCTATTCATCATTTATTTTGCTGGAGCTGGGAGCAGAGCGTAGATTTATTACATCTGACTCACATTTTTCCCTGAGAGGAGCCTCAGAATAAAGCTTTGTGGAATCCTCCCAGCATCTGTTTTTGTTGTACCAGCAGGAAAGGAATGGAAGAATGGCAAAAGGTAGTCAGTTGTATGTTCCTTTTCTGCTGCACCTCAAGGAAATGTCCAAAACTCAATACCTAAAGGAGCACCAGAATGGCCCTGGGTAGCAGTGGGACAGTGCCCAAAAAGAGGCAAATTAACACGGTGTATTTTCTCTTTTATATTGATTCTGTGGTATGAAATGTAGTCAATGTCATAGTGTCAAATAGTCCTTTGGTTCTCAAGAACCAAGAAAGTTTTCAAGTTTTTAATTACTTCCCTTTTTTTAAAAATCAGGACAGTTGCTTGTTTTTAGTGTTTAAACACATTTGTGCTTAAAAAGCAGCTCAGTGTCCTCATTGTGTCACTAAGGCTTCAAAATGAGTAGAAGTCAGATTCCCTGAAGTGATCTCCACTCCTCTGTTTCCAGATCTTGGGTCTTACAATTGAATTTCTGGTTTTTATTATACCTGCTTAGTAATTTAGAACATTGTGATTTTGGCCCAGTTTGGGGATATTTGCTTGCAGTGGAAATTTCATTAAACAAGTGGTTTCTTCATCTGGAAATAAAACTTCAATGACAAATGCCAAAGTGATTGCAGGTGATACCAAGTGTTTAATTAGAATCCAATATTCTGTGGCCTCAAAATCATGATAATACCCAGAAGTAAACCCAGATTTCTATTTCCAAATTACTTTTTTGGCTCACCCTTCACTGCAAGATCAAAAATGCAAAAATAAAAGCCCTGACTATTATAGGCAGTAAAGGCAAACTGGTAACAGAAGGTTTCTTTCCTCATCAATTTTCTCTAAGAATTTTTAACCTAAGGTAATTAATGTTAATCAGTCTCAGCCATTTTGGAGCCAGGAGAGGTATTTCTGTGGTGTGTTTCTCCTCGCTACACAAATCTTTGGAACAGTTCTGGCTGTTGTAGGCCTCTGAAATGCCCTTTTATTTTGAGCTCTGTGTTGACGATACGAACAAAGTAGTTGTTTCTTTTGCCTAGGAATTAAAGCATCCAAAGCATTCTCCCTCGGATTGTGGCTGTATGGGAACACTTTTCACATGCTGTGCTGGAGTTCATGGGTTCCCTTCACTCAAAAGGGCAGGTTGTTTGCAGGGACCTCATGCCAAAAGCATGACACAAACTCTTAAGGTTTACCTCTCAGCAGGGATGTAGGAAGCAACAAAAGTTTAATAATAAAGGGAATAGTCTGGGACAGAGCCTGAGAAATAATCTGGAATTCTTGTAAGGGGTGTTTAAACCTTGTCTGGAGCCTGATCCAAACTGATGCAGTGAGCAGCAGTCAGTGCTTGCAGGAGATGGATGTGGCTGCCTTCACAAGGCTCCTCTGCCCATGCTACTTCTCTGGTATTTTTGGTTGAGAGAGCTCGTAGAGCACTTAGTGACTTGCAGTGAGAATTGTTCCATCATTCTTGACAAAACAAAACAAAACAAAACTCCAAAGGCCCAGCTGGTAGACAGGCACTTATCCCTGTCTCTGATCCTAACACTGGGAATCAGTGTTCTCCCAGTACGAGGAGCTCATAGCTTTCCAGAGTCCCTATAAACAAACCAAAATTATTTTACGCACTGACAGGCAAAGTTTCTTTGCATCTGTTCCCTGTATCCCTTGGCGTGACAAGTGGCAGTTTAGGAACTGTTACCCTTTTGGTAGGGCTGCAGGCACAAAACCCACAGCCCGTGCTTACGTTAGCGAGGCCTCTCTGAAGCTGGCAGAGTCATGAGGGACTTGTTGGCCTGGGCATTAGGACATGAAACTGAGCCAGAGGCACCGTGACAACATCTGTGATTTTTTTAAAGATTTATTTTAATTTTTTCTTTGAACGTTTCCACCCTTGTTTCTATCTATATGGACTTTATTTTTCTCCTTGCTGCTGAAGAATAGCTTGGGCCTGTGTTGTTAATGTTTAAAAAAACTCACCCCTTCTCTCCCTTTATCTTCCAATATTCTGGTAGTTGTGAGGGGTTCATGGTGCAAAATCATATGCTAGCACATCTGACTCTTGTGACAGGCAGTACACAAGGCAGATGTCTGATTCCAGATATCAAGGAAATCTGGATGCTGCAGACTGGTAACTGCTGCTGTAATTACTTGAGGAAGCAGGAGGCAGTTCCTCACCACTACTCCTGGTTTCTCAGGGCTCACCTTAGGGCCTCTCCAAAGACTGCTGATACCAGCACAAGGGACAGGATCCCTACCTTTTCTTAAAGCGAGGGAGTTGCTGCATGAAAAGGCTTCTATTGTCCTCCATTAGGCTGCCTAGCGTTCTCCAGTACAAAAAGACTTCTGTTCACTTCCACAGCACTGAATTAGCAACTGCAGGCAAACCCAGTGCCTGACGTGAGCAGGGCCTGGTGGACGCTGCTGCTGCCCCAGTAGGGTCAGGGGCAGCTTTCAGCCTGCTGAGGGGGCAGTGCCAGCTGTCCTGAGGTGCATCACAGGGAGCCTGGCTACAGGGAATACCTTGCTTGTCCCAAGCTATGAATCCCAAGGGGAACAGACAGCTTCATTATGAACGTGCCTGTGGAAGGAAATTGTGAAATAAAATTTCTCTGTGTTGAGAAGGGGTGGGGATGGCGTCTGCCAGGCATTGGTGTCCAGTTGACCAGTCATGCTTTAGAGTTTCCTTCTTGTCAGAAGTCAGCCCAAGCTGTGAAGTTTTGGCCTAAATCCCCACAGATAGCTGCTCTGAAAGATCAGGTCTCCACCCCTCCTTGCTGCCACAGGAATTATGGGGTGTCATGTCCTTCAAAGTCACAGAAAGATATAAAAGAAGAAATATTTTCTTCTTAGGACAGAGAGGAATCCTGTGTGATCAAACATAACACGTAATCCTCAGGGTCAAGAAATGAAGCCTTCATAAATCCTGCCCTGGCTTTAGCTTACATGAAAGATTAGACAGAAAAATGTCACATATCCTTGTTCCCTTGGCTGTAGCAGATACAGCCAAAGTTGAGGTTTAAAAACTGATCCTAAAATGAGACCCAGAGAATGAACTCTTTAACTCAGTGTTTGTACACAATAGATGTTTGTTTGTGAAAGGGTCCACTACTTTTGACCTTTCCCACAGTTCTTGGGAGTACAAGGCATAGGAAGAAAACCCATCACTGATAATAGAGCTGGAGCTGAGCTAATCTCATCTCAAATTTCATTGATGTTTGCCTTCACGAATTTTTGAGGAAGCTCAAAATTGTGAAGCATGAATCCAGCATAGGTCTATTGCACGGAAGTATTTCACCAGTGACAGGATCCCAGGGAACAGCTGGAGCTGTGTCAGGAGATGTTTAGCTGAATATTAGGAAAAGGTTCTTCACCCAGAGGGTGGTCAGGCACTGAACAGGCTCCCCAGGGCAGTGGTCATGGACCCCAAGCCTGCCAGAGTACAGGGAGTACTTGGAAAATGCTCTTGGGCACATGGTGGGATTCTTACAGTGGTCTTGTGCAGAGCCAGGAATTGGACTTGATGACCCTTATGGGTCCCTTCCAACTCAGGATGTTCTCTGAACGAATCAGAATTGGGAAGGATCTTTGAAAGTGAAAATGAGGTGAACTGTAATTTGCTTTCCAACAAACACTGATAGTCGAAGGAATGATGTCCAGAGGCCTTTGAAAATAGACTGCTAAGGCAGCAAATTTCTGTACATTTGTGTACTTCCAGAGCCTTGAGTGAATCCCCATCCAGTGGCAGCAGAGAGAGCATCCAAAGAACGGCCAGGAAACCCTGAAAGATATTGGTACCAATCAGTGCCAATGCCTGAGAGGTGGAAAAAAACCCTTTCCAAATGATTGTTTTAAATAAGAGACATTTTGTGTCCACTCATTCACACAGTTGAACTGGAAATAGAATTCCCGTCTTTCCATTTTTAGCCAGCCACTACCTAAATCATAAAAAACCCCAACAAATAAATGATTCCAGGTTTCTTGGTCAACTGAATTTAGGAAAAGAACAACAGGAGCAGAACAAGAGCAGCTTATCCAGGACACAGCTTGTTAACATCCTAACTGGTATTCAAGCATAATATTAATTTTTCACACTTGCATTAAAAAATCCCACAAAAAAAAATCAAACCCCAGTGAAGAATGATTCCTGCTGATAAGAAAATCGCTGTGCTTAAATTCACTAATAGAATAGGCTATGGGATACATTTCAAAGCACAGGGTGAGAAATAAGCTCCTAAATCCCATTAAGAAATAACAGGATTTATGTGCATTCCTCCCATATATTAACTTTCCCCTCTGGAAAAGGGGGAGCTGAGCTGGTGCCATTTTTCAGGCAGGTGCAGTGCTTTGCAGTTCCCACAGACTCACCAGATAATCTGGCAGCCTGAAAGCCATTCCCCATTCTGTGTTAAGAATGGGGATTTTCCAGGGCCTGGCTGAATGAGGAGTTTGGCTGACAAATGCCGTGGCTGGGCGCTGTAACGGGGTTCAGTCGCACATTCTGCAGTGATGCCGTAAGCAGCTCCGGCCTGGCCACGCCTGCCGCTCCCATGTTTTCAGCCCCGGCCAGCAGGGATACAACAGATGCCGAGGTTCAACAGCCCCTGTCAGAAGTGGGGCATTTTCTAAACGTGACACGCAGAGGTGCCATTTGTGAGCTGAAGTCTTTGGGGAATTGGTTTGTAGCATCAGCGGGGTCTGAAAATTTCCCAGTACCTGCAGGGAGCTACTGACCCCCTGAGAAGGAGCGTTCACGGTAGCCATATGGAAGTTTTTGCCTTGGTTTTCTGTTGAGCTTGTAAGCAGCATTTATTTTCTGTATTATGGTAGTGGCAGCAGGATAAAGGAAAAAGCTACAACCCCTTTAATGTTGTTCATGAGAGTAATAAAGAAATCTGCTCCCAGGTGGTTGGAATTTGTAGTTGTGATACAGCCATGAGATGTAAGTATAAAACCCCAAATGTGGGGATGGGTGAAGAGTGAAGCAGGAGTGAGTCTGCAAATGCAGCAGGGAGTTTACTACCTCATAAAAGAATGATGTTGCTTGATATTTATGCATTATTTAATGCTGGATTTTAAGATGTTTACAATGGCACAAAATTGTTGGAATTATCGTGCCCTTGACAACTTGCAGTACTGCCGGATCCATTATTGCTTTCTTTTAAAATTTTTCTGTAAAAATACATGTTCTTTAAAGGAATTCTGCATTTAGAAAAGTGGATCGGTTCTCAGTGTCAGACCTCATGTTTTCATTTATTGATTGATGACCAGTCTTGCTAGTGGACTGAGATAGACCCACATTTCTCAAATGCAGTCTCATAGAAACTGGGAAATGAGCTGATGGAATCCAGACCAAAGATCTGGCTGTTTTCCAGGGTCAAATACATGGCAAGATGCATTCCCAGTTTCAAGAGAGGGGCTTGAAACGGAGAAAGAAATGTGAAACATTTGGACAGTGAGGGGTGGGGTCATGGGAGGAATCTTCATTTTCTCAATGGTCCCTCTCCTCTCCCTCCTGCCCTGCTCCGTTTGGTGTTTGCTTAAAAGCAGTTGCCAGTGTTTGTTGAATAGTGTCAGCACAGAAGGGATGCAGCTGCTGACCTGACTAAAAGGCAACAGCAAAAGGTTAGCAGAATTAGTCTTGTACTGAGGACTTGTATTAATAGTTGTATTGTGGGGTTGTTGGCACAAACTCTGCAATTAAATAAGTTGTTGGCACTCTTCCCTAGGTTAAATCACTGTGGCTGTTCCCCCTGCTTGCAAGTCAATGAATACAACACTTTTGGGGAGGCAAGTTCAAACATTTTTGTTCTTTGGGGATTCTGCAAATTTCTGGTCTCAAGCTAAGAGGTTTCTGCTGGCTTTCCAAGCAGACCTCTGTTGTTCTGTCTCTGCAAACAGCTCATGCAAACTAATGCTGGAATAACCAAGCAGGGAAGGAGGGAAAGACACCACAAAAGACTGATGGAGAAACAAATGCCCTTAGAAGAGGTCCTTGCTTTCTCTCTGCTCAGATCCACGGATGTTTCTTAGTACTGGGCTATTGTTGGAGAGGATTAGTTTTCCATCACAGCTTCATCAGGGGTAACTTACCCTTTTTGCTGGGCCAAAAACCAGCCACAGACATGGGAGGGGAAGGACTCCCTGCTTCTCCTTGCCCATAAGTGCAGAGGAGCCCCTTTTCCAGCCCAAGGCCCTCTTTCCACTCCTGCTTCAGTAGTGGCAGTTGGGTTTGGCCCAGGGCTCCCCACACTCCTCTGTGCCATTTTGCAGGGGCCACTGTCAGCAATACACCTCCACAGTTGGAAGAACTTTGGATTTTGAATTCAGTAACGGTTCCTTCTACTTTGGGAACAGAAGTTCTTGTGCTTCTTTCTGAGTCTGCCTCTAATGTAGCAACACATTGACCTGCCAGCAGCTCCCGTTTTCCTCACCTGTTCACTAAGGCATACATCCAAAAATTGCTCTTACCTCCATGTGGTCCAGTCCTTTGGGGTAGCAACGTGTAAACTTCAGGCACAAGAACAGCAGGTGCTTCCATCTTCCTTTTCCTGTGGCCAGTGTGGAAAGGCAGCAAGACTGTGGGGAGACGGTGCTCTGTACAGTTTGAGCTGAAAAACCTGTATAGAGAACATCCAAGATTTTTAAGAAACTGGTACTATGCAAAAAAAATGTCTGGGCACAACCTTCATCTGTGCTTTCCTTAAGACTGGCTGGTTTTTAACCAAGTGTTGAACATTAATTATGAACTGCAATTAGAGGTTTCTCTGCCCACTAGGGACATGGGCTTTTTCTGGTTTACATCAATGCTTGATGGAGATTGATGGAGAGTGAGCCATGAACACACCAACTGAAGCCAGAGGTTTGGAGGAAGGAGTAAGCAGGAACAAAAGTAAGCGCACTTGAGTGACTCAGTGCCTCAATGACTTGTTAGTATCTCATCAGCTGCTGAAACAAAAGTTTCCTGTGCTGGCTCGAGCTGGAGAGAACCAGGGTGAGCATCTATTGTTCTGTACGTTTTATTCTTCTCAGGTTGGGATCTTGTCAGCTCTCATTGGCTTAACAGGTTGGACTGTGTCACCCTTTGGATGGGAGACTTTGCAAGGCATAGAGAAATGGCATAAAGTGGCTCAGTCTGTGGTCCTGCTCCTGCTGAGTCAGTGCTGAATCACTGACCCCTCGGGGTTTGTGAGGAGAGGGTGTGATAGCACAGCTCTGTGATACCTTCTGCCTTTGGTGATGAGATATTATAGAAGCTCAGGCAGTGGCATATTGTACTAGGAAAAAAATGTGATTCCACAAGCTAAATTCTGGTCGGGATAAATCACGTGCCAACAACAGCATTATCATCTTGATTTTTCCTCAGTCACATTAAGCCCTCTTTGTAATTCACAGGGGGTTGTAGTCTGCCCCTCTACTTTTTGTGACCATTTGTAGACCAAGCACAATCCTCAGTCAAATGTCTTTGGTTAGTTGCTGACTCTTTAGCACTCCAGAGTGAGTCTGCTTCTCTTTAGGGTAATTTGAAAATGGGATTAGTATCCTGCCATTTCCAATAAAAGCATTATCTTCCATTACGCCCGTGGCCTTGGCATTCCCCAGTGACTGGAAGGGAGCAAATCAATCCAGTGGCAGTTGGAGCTCAGTTGGCTCCCCGCATCCCTGTGCGATGTCACTGGCCAGCTTCACAAAAATACCTAGAAATCTGCAGGGTGAGTTTATTGTGCCAGAGGATGGCTTTAAAATACTTCCCATCAAGGTAGTTCAAGGCAATAACCTCTGTATCTGCTAAAAGGTGGGAATATAGGAGCTAGGTAAGGAAGCCAAAGTTAGAAAGACACCTTCCTGCATAGGAGAGATGAGAGACTGGGCCTTTCCAAGCTCTGCAGCTATCCCCGCAAATTCCCAAGCCAAAAAAAAAAAAAAAAAAAAAAAAAAAAAAGAAAGAAAAAACCAAGATGAATAAAAGGAAAAGTGTGGTTGTCTCATAGCTGCTCAACTGGCAACCCTGAGATCCCTCTGGCAAGAGCAACTGAAGCTGAATTTGTCATTGTTTGGCTTGTGTCACCCAGCTGGTCGGGTCAGAGAGCTTCTCTGACCTGAGTCTGCGAGTGATGGACAGGTCTGTAGCGGGCATTATCACAACATAATCACATGGAGTGAAAGGAAAACTCTGCGTGCCTTTCTTAACTTCTTCTCTCTCTGTTCTCCAAATCTTTAGGATAATACATCTTTTCTTATTTTACTCTGAATCCGTTAATGCTTCTGTTGTGTAATAAGGTTTTCACTGCAAAATATGGCCTGGAGAGTAGTAAATGGAATTCTTCCAAGGATCCCCAAAGATCTGTAAAGATTCTGTTGCACTGCTAAAGGAAGCATTAATCATGGTCAGAAATATTTCCTGCTGGGTTGTAGTATGCTTTCTGATTTCCTCTGTCCCTCAGGCACTAGTGGAAATTGCATCTGATAAGAAAGTGGGGGGAGGGGGGTGGTTTGCTGGTTTAAGTTAGCTAAATTGGGTTTGGAATGGAACAGAGGGTCTGTAACTTCTTAGTGGTATTACTACTCTTGCCAAAACTAACAGCAGCCAGGAAGAAAAATGCTGGAAACCCAAAGACCCTGGTCAGGAGGAGAACAGAGGAGGAATTCTGTTGGCCTGGGGGCTTATGAAATTGCTTTTCTCTTTCTGGATATCTGGGTACGTGTGTGTTGCTGGCTTGGGGGCAGTGTAGGAGGAGATGTGTGTTCAGAGCAGGCAGTGTCAGGAGTTTGGTTGTTCACTTGGATTTACAATTTTTATTTACTCACAGGATAATGACCATGGCATGAATAATAATTTTTTATATTTGAAAAGCTTAAATAACATAGAACTATGTAATATTCTTGGTTTGGTGGCCTGTATAAAGAGACTGGTTCTTGTGGACCCTGAAACAAAATCATGGCAAGATGAAAAGGATAAAAAAGAGAGGGACTCATGCTGAACTGACAAGTTTTGTTAGACCCTGTATAATAAATGCAGGTGAACTTTGAAATGAAAATGATCACCCAGACCACACCTGAAGTATTCTGATTTAAAAATGTCAAAGTTAAAGTTCCAAACCTTTAAAGTTATTCCTTCTTCCATGCCTTTTAGGGATCAACACCCCTTAGTGCATTTAACATGCATGTGGAAGCAGCCTTGTTCTTGCCACTGGAATCACTACAGCTAAATAAGGATGCCCCACCCTTGTCTTTTAAACTAAAGCTCTGCTTGAATGTGGAGTGATTTAGCTGTCATCCCACCTATGAATGACATTCCTTATTATCTTTGGGGCTTATTTTGACCTTTTGTCTTCTGGTAAAATGGAGCTGAACCTTGCCAGAATCCCCCTTTAAGACCTTTTTTTCATAGTACAAGGGATATCTTAAGCTCCTAGGAAAACTTACCTAGTGAGGCAGAATTTTCATAAAGGAATGGATGTGATGATATCACTGGATATTATTCCTGTGCAAATCATATTTCTAATGGAGAAAGATATTTTTCTTTCTTTATTATTACTGGTAATTGGAGCTGAGTGAAAAATGGATTTTCAGGTCACTGGATGTTAAAAAAATATTTGCCCTTGTTTCAGATGGTTTATTTCAATAATGTTTTTCGTTTTGACAATTCCCAGAGATAGCTTCAACTACTAAAATCAAATCAAATAATGATACGCCAATTTAAATTGAAAAATTGTAACTTTTTGTTTTAAAAAGTGACCTTCAGAATGTTTGCTTTTTAATGAATATCTTATCAGAATCTCTGTGTGTTGGGAAATGTTTTCACTATTAACATGACACCAATTGGATGTAATCACCTAAGTCACATAGGCATTAGAAAACTTGTTGAGTAGTCTTTAAAGCAAAATAGATGAGAACTGGATTTGCAGGAACAATCAGTGTCCAGGGAGGTTTCCCTGGTCCTTATTTGAACACTCATAAAAAATCTGGCTTTCTCACTCAAGTTCCCTGTTGGCAGCTGCTCTTATTTATTCACACCCAGAGCTCTCAGCCGTGATGCCTTTCCACCTGGAGGGGAAACTGTGGGCCTTTGCCTGTGAATGCTGCAGTGCAGAGAGGCAAGGAAAGACACCCTGTGATGACCATCATCCCCAGGTCTGTCAGGGGGTCTGCAGTTCCCTCTGCTTGAGCTAAAAAGCTCCGCTCTAAGCAGAACCTTGTGCGGAGCTGGGTAAGGCCAGGAAGGAGGCACTCTGTGCTCAGCATCCGTGTTTAACGTCCCCACACAGCCCCAGCTGCCCAAACCTTGTTATTTCAACTATTCCAAATAACTTGTGAGACTTGTCTCTAAGTCTGAGGATAGCACTAAGCCAGGCAAAGAGGTTTTGGTAGTGTAAGGCCGTCAGGGGAACAACTTGTGAGAGTGAAGCAGCTTTTCTTAAAGCTGGTGTATGCACACTGATCTGGTACTTGTATGTGATGTGAGCCATTACCTTTGTGCATCCTGGAAGTGTCTAAGGCTGGGCTGCACAGGGCTTGGAGCAACCTGGGATAGTGGATGTTGTCCTGCCCACGGCAGGGGGGTGAAACTACATGGTCTTTATGGTCCTCTCCAACCCAAACCACTTTGTGATTCTAAGATAGCCTACCCCTGTGGACTCCATTTGCATGGGTGCTGTAGATTTGGGTTACAGTGACCCAGGCATCCAAATGTCCCTATAGCTTGCCACACCTTGCTGAACTTTACTGGCCTGGTGGAGCATGCTATGGAGATGAGAGCTCCCTGGGTGCTGGTGCCCAGCAGAACCCTGGAGCAGCAATGTCAGCTGGAAGGTCACGGGGCTTGGTGTTTGTGCCTACCCTTGTTCTCAGTTCAGCGTGGCTCTGGCTGTAATTCCCAGCACGTGAGCTCTTGCCCTCAGGAGCTGCCTCCCTGGCGGGGCTTGCCTTGGCTGAGGAGCCGTGGTGGCTCTGCCCTGCCTGGGCCAGCCCCGGGGTTAACTGAGGACAGCTGCTGCACGAGGGTGCTGGCTGCGCGCAGCCTCACGCATCCCCTGCCCACGGCACATGGGAACAGGCTGGACGGTGTCTGAGGGAGCCTGGGATGGGAGTGTGTGTGCACTAATGAGGCCCAGAGGTGCTGCCAGCCAGGCCTCTGCAAGGGCACTTTGCACATGAGTGCACCAAGAATGCACCAGCTATTCAACGGTAGTAAGTTTTTATAAGCACACGTTTCTGACCATGTCAAATTTTGTATCCATTCAGCTGCTAAAATCCATGGAATTTGACACTGAGGAAACAATCGCATTTGAGAAGAGCTTGTACAAAGGGGAACTTACATTGCTTCCCAGCTAGAGCTTGAGCAGTTGATTGGCTTTTCTAACACAATATCACACATTTATTCCTCAAGCAAGACTAAAACTTTAGAAGAATAAAGATTAGTCAGCAAGATTAGAATAGAAAACATTCTTAGGGAGTTATATTTTCCATAAAGAATCATCTGTTCTCCACAACTGCAAAAATAAAAGGACAGTTTTTTCTTCCACAGTTTTGGATAGCAGAGGTCTACAAACACACAAATGGGGGTTAGTCCATTCTCAGCTCAGAAATCCCGTTATTTTCTCTAATATTACTTATGTGGGTAAAGTAAAAAATGCTCAAGGGTGTGATTAAGATGAACAAACAGGAAAGAATCGTGTTCCTAGAAGTCTTGGTGTCCCAATACCCAGAAAACAGCAGCAGATGCTGATGTGCCCAAGGGGTTTTCACACTGAGATGAGGAGAACACAATATCTTCTCCATTAGAAAAAAAACCGCAGAATCTAAATCAGGGAAAATCACTGGTGAGAGAGACCCAGTAAGCATCAAGAAGTGACAGCCATCACCATTGCACTAGCAACAAGGTGTCATCCTTGTTAAAGACAAAGAGGGCTCTGAGGTTGGCTCTCTTTTCATTCCTGGATGAAGTGTTGAAGTACAGGAGATGAAATCTTATTTCCCACACTGCTGGTCTGATATCAGTTTACCACAATAACTGCTCTCTGGAAAAATAAACATTGGCTCAGCAGAAGGCAAACTGCAAAACACAAAGAGATGGAATATTACAGAAATGGTGAGCAGTCACTTGAGCTTGCACAGGAGCACTTAACTTTTTCACCCCAAGGGCTCAAGTGAGGTGAGAGGAGTTCCTGGGACTCATTAACCACAGATCCCTTGTTCATTGGAAGCTTTTGCTGTGGGGTGATCGATACTTCAAAACCTGCGTGGGAACTGAGATTAGGAACAATCAACAAAAGTGAAACCAGCCTACAGGCCTGATCCTTTCTGCGCTGTGGCTTTGAGCAGTTTAATTCCTGGGCTGTGAGGAAAGCAGTGTGGTTCAAGAGAAGGGGCCCTGCAGCAGGACCAAGGAGCTGCTGATTACAATCTAGTCTTACCTTGGGCCCTCACTTGTGCCCTCTTTTACCTAACTTCTGTTTTGGGGCTGTTTGAGGTCTTCCTGCTGGCACACAGGATGCAAGACAAGAGCAGACACATAACACAGCCTTAGTTGTAGGTGATGCGCCATGAGAATAAGATGGACACAAAAGGCTTTTGGGGATGTTGCACAACAAGGTCTTTGAAGAAATACCCTTGAGTGCCTCTGTGAGGGGGTATGATGAACTGTCAGGGTGGAAATCTGCTGTTGGAATTGTCCTGTGGTAAACCTGGAAAGAGTGAGTGAGGTGTCAGCAGTGTTTCTCCTGCTGTGCCCTGACATAACTGAAGCAGAATTTGGTTCTGGCTGTTTAAGTGTGATGGATGAGCATTATTATCTGCCTGGAGAAACGGAGACACAACGGCAAAGTCATCCAAGGACAGCCCTTGGGAGTTGGCCAATATCCCAAATCTGCGCTATGGCATCAAAGAAAAACATTTTTTGTCTGGGCTGCTTCTCTCCCAGCAGCAGGGGAAATAACTTCTCTCCTGCCCTGATATTCCTTTGCCTCACACCTCTCCTGCTTTTTCCAGGCCACAACTGGCCTTGGAATTAGCTACTGATGGGAGAAAGAGAAGTGAGTGCTCTGCCTGATCTATGGAGAGGGGACCTCTCATAGAGGCCAGGCCTTAGGAAATAAATTATGATGGCCTTTTTCCTTTGAGTTCTGAAGAAAAACTTGTATGATGCTGAAGAGCCATGGGACCTCTTTCTTACATCATGGTTCAATATTGCCTTCTCCATCATTCCAAGAAAGCTCCCTGAATCATCAAAATCACCAGATATAATGCATGGAGCAATGATTTCCAGAGGCCATTGCTTTAGCTGATGTAAATAAAAACATTTGTCATACTGGAACAACACCAGGATCTCAGCTGAGAAATTGCCCTGTGTTTTTCTTTCACTGGAGTGAATAATGTGTTCCTAAGGTACAAAACAAGATACTTAGGCATATTCCTCTCTCATAAGGTGAATGAATTCAGGAATTCAAGTAGGCAGGGTTAGGCATAAAGCTCAGGCACAGTGTTCAGCATCTTGGAACATATATGTTTCCACAATAGGAAAATCTGTGTAATGAACGGTAGTAGACAAGAATATTTTGGGGAGCTTGACTCTTTATATTTCATGGCTTTCATTCACTGCATGCAGTGAACCGTCTGCATTTAGTGAATCCTGTGCCCAACTTCTAAACCTTCTGCTGAGGTAATGGAGCTAGACAATGCCAGACCACTGGATTTTAAAACTTGGTCTGTGTTTTTGGACTGATAAGGGAAATGTTGTGTTAACTGCTTTAATGCATTTACCTATCACATTGTGTTATCAGTATGCATTTACTTATTCATTGTCAATCAAATAGTCAAATTCTGGTTTCAAAAATAATATTTTAAAATCTGCAAAGAATTGTATTGATGTGTCAGGCTTTGTGTCTTGGGTTAGGTAACCAAAATATGGGTATTCTATTTCATCTGTTGAAAGCAGTTTTTTCTTTATCTCTTGTAACTCCAGGGGGGACGGGGGTGGATGCTCTCTGATAATGGGCCAGCTGTTAAAACCAGGTGTGGCAGTGTTTCTTATCTCTTTCACCACCCGTCTGTCCTCCAGGGAGATATCTGCTGCTAATGGGCCATGAACGCTCACCAATGACCTCACACATGACATCATCAGGGATATCTTCTGCTAATGGGCCATGAAGGCTCACCAATGACATGACACATTACATCATCCCATTGTGAGATGGTCCACTCGGTGTGGGGGGAGCCAACTGTTCCTACCTGGATACAAACTGAGGCTCAGGAACAGCTGGCATTCCAGGAATCCGGCCTTTCTGCCGGGCTCCAGGAGGAAGACCAGACCCATCTCTCCACCACTGGACTTCTTTTTCTACCGGATCACCTCTACTCTGCAGAACCATGTCTGTTACTCCAGGGGGATTTATTTAGACTGCTTCCAACACCCTTACCAACAGGGTGTCAGGTCATATCGCTGACACTGTCAGGGTTTTCCAGGACTTTTTTTTTGCTTGCTTGCTTGTCTTTGTACTACTGCATTTGTCTTTTCTTTTTTTTTTTTTTTTTTAATATTCCTGATAAAGAACTGTTACTCCTATTCCCATATCCTTTCCTGAAAGCCCCTAATTGCAAAATTATAATAATTTGGAGGGGAGGGGGTTTACATTCTCCATTCCAAGGGAAGCTGTAGCTTTCCCTGGCAGACAACTGCCTTTCAAAACCAAGGCACTTTGGTACTTAACTCCAAATGGATTTCACCTGTGGGCATTTGGGGGCCTGGGCTTTTGTACATTGATTTCTTCCCTATACTTCCTGAACGAAATAAGCTTTTGTGGGCCTATGAGATACAAGCAGACACCAAAACTTATTGTGAGCATTTCAGCGAAAGCCCTTGTTGGAAACAGCTGTTTTTAAACCAAAGCATAGGGCTGCAGTTTTGCCAGTGTTTTATTTTTTTATTGGGCTAGGGAGAAGCCATATTTGGAGTTGCATTAAACCTTCAGGTTCTATGGCTGTGTTTCAGTCTGCCTTCCAGTCAAACTAGCGTTTGTCTCCCAGTCCCAGACATGTCACTGTGATGATGATGTGTGAAATGGAAACAAGACAATTATCGTTTCAGACACGCTAAGCTGGCACTGGAACCAACTTACCTGAACTCCAAGGGAACAAATATTATGTGGAGCCCATTCAGTGTAAACAGCAGTCTCAAAAGAGCAGCACGCCTTTACTTTCTGATCATGGCTGATTAACAACTGCTTGTTAGTCCCAAGGTGTTCTCTCCTTCCCCACATCAGTTCCTTTGGAAAAAGGAATGGGGTTTACTACTCAGATTAAGAGTTTTGATCGTGAATTGATGAAGCATGTGCTCTGAGCTATTACAGCTTCATTGGCAAGTGGCAGGGACTGTGAGCACAGGAATGGATGATAAGAGCCTTTTCATTTATTAATCACTTTAATTCACATCTAAAACTCAGCCAGCTGAAAAACAACCAGCTCTGGAAAATGGGCACGTAGAGTGCAACATGGTCAGCTCATAGCTCTGTCATGATATCCGTGTACTTGTACTTTGGGAGGCTGTGCCAAGATTAATGACTCTGGACAATGCTGAGAAAGCGGTCAATATATGCGGAAGTTTATTAGATTAACTGACTAGGAGACATTTTGTGGAGATCTTTGCTGCACTGCTGCCAATCCCATGTTTTAAACAGAATATTAAGTGTTTTCAGTTTAACTACAAAAAATACGTCACCAGTAGCTGGGTGCTGAAGGGAAAAGATTAAACTGAAGGTGGGATTTTTATTTTTAATGTATTTTCCCCCAAAAAAGAAAAGCTTTATGCAGGAATTAATTGCTCATGAACCTGTGTTCTCATGCTGAACGTTCATGCATTTAACACATTTTTAGCTGTATTCTAGAAGTCTTCCAAGACTTACATCTCCTGTAGTTCATGGAGATGGAGATGGCAATAGATACGTTGGATAGATGGGATAGCTGATGCTGGGAAGCTTGTAAACTCCCACAGCCTTGGAGGAGTAGAATGGTCATGGTTACAGACACCCATCAGCAATGCACAGCTGTCCTTGCACCAGGGTTACCCTTGCTGCTACTTGGAGGGGAGGGAGAGGGAGAGGATTTAAAACATTTTCGTTCATTAAAGTATGACAAAAGACCTTATTCTGCCCAGGCATGCGGCCCACAAAGCTGTTTAGGGCTTGAAAGAATCAATTGAGGCGATCCAGAGGCAGCAGGACAAAAGACCTCAGGCAGTGTAATTAGCTAAGTACTCCATGCTGCTCCTTCAGACCCCTCTCAGTTAATCAGTCAGGACAGGGATGGCTGGGTGGAAAACATCGCTGAGATCATGCACTGGCTATAGTCACCTGGGCTCCTCTGAAAGCCATGGCTGACTTCTGGGGTTTATATATTTATCAGTGATGGAATCCAGCTTCCCCACAGATGGACATCCAGACTTAGCAGTTCTTGTGACAAATGGTGACAATGACAGTGGCAAGTAGAGAAGAGGGACTCCACCCCTGCGTTGCACACTGTTTAGCTCTGAAGATTACATCTGTAATTCAATAGGGATCTCTAGGATCCAACAGGAACAGTCAGAGGCCACCACAATCGTTGTGCAGTTTATGTACTCGGTATTTTGGCTCTCTGTGCAATGAAGGCATTAATCCTGACCTCAGTAAGGGCTAGAATGCAGGAGAGAATCGAACTGCTCAGGCTTTGTTCAAATCTGGGGGTCTGTCCTGTCAGCAAAAGGGAGATTCAACTAAAAGAGTCAGCTGGCTCTGCTCCTAATTCAGCTTGAGGAACAGATTCTGGGATTTTACTGGAACTGGTGCCCTTTGCAGCTTTTTAAAGGGCCAGCACGGTACATTTTTAGTTATTATGTTGGCAAGGGGGAGAGCAAACAGCAGCAGTTCAATATTAGTGTTCCCCGAAGTCTCTGCTGGGACAGCTGGAAACTTACACTTGCAGCCTTAGGGTTTGTTGACCCATTTCCCTGTGGTTTTGTTCTTCTCCTGACAGGCCCTTTGAACATGAGCTGGTCTTCAAAGCTCATCCAAGCTTTTCACAAATTCAACACAGTCTGCTTTGATACAGACAAGGCAGTGCTTGGTTTTCACCAGCTCACATAAAGACACTTCCTTGGAGAGAAACGGTATCTTTAAAAATTTGGAAGCCTGGAGGAAGGGTTGCTGCTGGCCACCTGTAGCCATAGCAAAGGAAATATCCCTTCCAAGGCATCCTACAGAGGGATTTTTTTTCCCTGAAGAATCCTTCTGTGTTGTGATAATGAGCGA
Organism: Acrocephalus scirpaceus scirpaceus; assembly: GCA_910950805.1. Taxonomy (NCBI): domain Eukaryota; kingdom Metazoa; phylum Chordata; class Aves; order Passeriformes; family Sylviidae; genus Acrocephalus; species Acrocephalus scirpaceus. The sequence goes on along the minus strand of OU383778.1, from coordinate 63,085,694 downwards.
CATAGGGACCCCAGGCAGGTGCAGAGGAGAGCTCTTTATTGCCAAAGCCCGACCTTTTTAAGCAGGTAGCTGGTTATCAGTTTACATCGTTTTGAGGCACAACAAGCCCAAGCCAAGCAAGCACCATAACCACGATGTGGACGTGCAGCAGCCACACAGCACATCTCATGTCTCTCACATCTCTCTGTTCCAGCTAAGTCACTCTCCCATAGTTCCCTTCTACTTAGCCAAAGTAATGGGCCAGAGCCATGTTACAAGGCCTTCCCTTCATGTAGCCTTACCTATTGGTAACACTTCGGTATAGGCTTCATGCAAACCCCATGAAATGGAAGAGGCATATAATGAATTTAGCAATGTGTGGTCAAGTCCCTGGAAGAATTAATCAAACTAATTCCAAACAGAGCAGTGTCTGCCACAGTATTTCTGCTTTGAGGTTTCCAGTGTACTTACTGTTCTTTCCTCTTGGAACTTTTATGCAATCTTCAAGTTTTCTGCAGCTTGTTTGTCTCAAAGCTGTTGTAGCAAAATTGTTTGCCAGAAAGGACATTGCCATCATTCACAGGACCTATTTTTAAATTTTGTCAAGATTCCTTAAGTGAGAATGTTATCCCAGAGAACTGTACATCCCAGGGATGCTGCAGAGCAACTTGGAGCTGAAACAATTGACCACATTCACTGAAGTGGCAGGGAGACCATAGGGAAATGGTGTAGTTACCTTCACTGGAATTTGGCCAGCATCCCAGCTACCACTAATGCCTCTGCTCTTACAGGAATGTCATGGGATTTTCATTAATGTATAATTCAGCTTATAAAAACATGTGCCTGCTGCCTTATCCCCTGGAGCTACAGCAGTTAAAGAAATGCTGTTTAGACTTTGTGTAGTGGTTGGCTTTAGTAGGCATATTCCCTTCCTTTCCAGTTATTCCTGCTCCTCTCCTTCCTCCTCCCACCCCGGGATGCAAGGGTAAAGTTTCCAGTGCATTGTGTAAACAGTGTGAAGCAGGAATATGATTTTTCAATGCTTAAGGCTGAAGCTAAGAAAACAGAAAAGGCTGTGCACTGTTTGGATAGGAAGGGCTCCTTCATATCATCAAGATATGAAGGTACCCAGATTCATCATCACCACGTGTCTGTGGCAATACCTCCAGAACCTGGCACAACATGCAAGAAGAGAGGAGGCCAGCAAGCCAAATGGCCTTCTCATGATGCAGGAGTTAGGGCTCATTTTGTCTCAGATATAAAACTGGAGTATGGAATCTTTGTAATGCAATTCTTTTCTGACATCAAGGGCCTTTCACTGGCAAGAGCTGAACATATTTCACATCACCCTTGTTAGTGGAAATCTTGGAGCTGTTTGTCTTGTCAGTTTATTTTCAATGACATTTCTGAAAACAGAAGAGCAGGAAAAAAAAAAAAGAAAGAAGGAGAGAACTGTGAGAAACCAGGAAAGGGACCAAGTGGAGGAGAAGGCAGGAAGGGAATGTGTGTGTTCAATTTGTGTTTGCAATGCTTTTGTGGGACTTGGCCCTGGCACAATATGGTAAAACAACAATTTGAAACCCTTCCTCTAGAAAAGCATTTACGTATCATCCTGGAGATGCTGGGCAAGGTGTAAATCCAAAGCATGCAGGAAGGAGGAAGACAGTGGGCAATGTGCCCAGTGTTTTTACAGGTCTGTTTACTTCATCCATCTTCATGGCAGCTGACAGCTCTGGAAACTTGGACCCGCCTCAACCTGAACTGCAGCTGAATTCATATGTGTGTCTACTGCAGCTAAAAATAGTTTTGCCAAAAAGTGTTTGGGTTGGTGAATGAATAAGCTTGGCAATGCAGGTATAAATTCCCCTCCCTAAAATGTCTGGATAAGACAGTTCCAAGCAGGATGTGGCTACTTCAGAGGATTCAGGCAAAGAGAGGGATAGGTGCTGTGTGTGACTGTGAGAGTGGCTTTAGGGAGCATCTGTCGCTGTCACCCACATCTGAAGGGATTGTTTTAAAGGCAAAAGAGAACAAATATCTTTCTTTTCACACCCTAGCAGTTTTTGCATGATTATGTCCATATCTGCAGTATAAAACCAACAAGAAAGTTCCCAGAATGCTATGAAATGCCTTGCTAATCACTAGCAAAGCCTGCTCTTATCATCTTAGTTTCCAAATTGCTCCAGCATTCTCTTGAGCTGGTGAAAAACCCTCCCGTGCAGGTTAAAGATGTTTTTGCTGACATGTGGACAGGGAATTTCAGGGACTTTCGGGCAGTAGTTCAAGAATTGACACAGAGCATGAACTAAATTAATTCAGTGCTTATTAACATGAATGTTAAATATTTGTTAGCAGCATCAGGTGCTTTCAGGATGCACTCATAGGGAATGTGCTCTGAGCCACAAGGTGAATGATACTATCAGGAAAAAGAGACCTCAGAGATCATGTCTGGTAGAGTGGGAAGCATTGAAAGATAACAGCCAAACTGAAAGGGTCAGGACCACTTTCTTCTCATTTTGTACGTAGACAGAAGACTGCAGCATTTCCTGATGATTCTGCCTGGGCTTTCAGAACTAAAATTGAGGAATAAGGTAAATACCACTTCTTAAACATTTTATTCTTGCTTTCCCACACAATAAGATGTATTCAAGCCTCTGCCTTTGAATCCTTCGGATATTTTCTGTGGCTTAAGTGCAGCACTGCTCTATTTTCACAATACCAGTAATAATTGAAAAAATATTTCCGCTGCAAAGGGAGTTCCATGGAAAAGCAGTTGTCCCCTGAATGTGGAGTAGCCGCGGGGTGGCAGCAGAGGACAGGGATAGTGACTGCAGGGACGAAGCGGCCAGGGCTGGGTGTCTCCCTCACAGGGAGATCCTGCGTATTGCTCCATCTCTCTCCTGCTCCCAGGAAAACCAGGGAGCACTTCAAGACATCCACACGGCCAGAGCAAGAACAGGTGCGCCAGTTCCCGTGCTCTTTTCCATTTGGATAGCCTGCTACACAGAAATACCCATTTTATAAAAGTAGCTGCTGCATTTGGATTTGTGGAGCTGACCATCCCTGAAGATCTCAGAGGATGAGTCTTCCTTGCAGACAAAAGAAACAGGGAAGAAGTTGGCAGAGAAAAGGGGTGACAAGGTGATCTCTAGGCAAGGAAAAGGAATCTCCTGGGCTGTGAGCCTGGCATCTTTCACGGGCACTAAATTCACTTGAGAAGACGTTTTAATAATTACAGAAGGCTGTAAAGAAAGGGTTTGCCAAGAGTGATGTGATGACAATGACTTTTGTCATCATTCATCACATGAAATTCCTCTTTTGTCCCAGCACCGTCACTCTCAGCCGTGCGTTGTTGCCGTCCATTCTCTGGTCCGAGGGGAGCTCTGGCTGTGGCATTGTGCAGGGTGTGTGACCTGGCACTGAGTCAAGATGCTGGGATGAGCCAGCCCAGCTCCCTCTGGAAAGTCTGTTAGTTTTTCCTTCTCATCCCTAGGGATGCCAGCAGTACTCTCCTGCCCTGAAGGACACCTCTCTGAATGTTGAACTGAGTTTTATTTTCTATTGGCTGCTCTAAGCTTTGATCTTCAAAGAGTGACTAAAAATTTAAATGTCTGATTTTCATTAAAATGAGAGAGAAGTGCATCTAAGTGCACCTAAATCCCTTCAGCAGCTATTGAATCCTGGCAAGAGCTCTAGTTGCTTCATCAAGCACGGTTCTGCTGCATCATCTGTTAGTATTTCTTCTCAGATATAGACTGTTTAGTGGTTAATGGTTTGTATAACTGGGCTCAGGAAGGAAGAAGAGCGTAATAAAGAAGGGCAAAAGGTAAAAGGGGAAATCATAGCATCATGAGGGAAAGGACAACTGCAGCAAACAGAGGAGAATTAAAGTTGTAGACACAAGTGGGAAACCAGAAATAATGATGGAAGGACATCCAAGAGCACTTCCTCGTGATTGTAGGAAATGGAACATTGCTGTGAGAGAAAATGCCCCAGTTCTGGGGACGTGGATAGAATATTAAAGGTGAGGAGCCTGGTTTGGCATCAGTGCAGTGTGACTTCAGTCAGAGCAGGGAGTGCGGCTCCAGAACTGCTGTGTGGTGCTTTCTGTGACCCTGGAAAGTTACATAAACATGGCTCCTGTTTTTATTCCTCTCTAATTTGGGAACAATACTTCCTGCTGTCTCCCCATGGTGTTGAAAGGTCAAATTAGCTAATGGAAGGAAAAGTTCTTGAGGATGATTACTGCTGTTCTCATTACTATCATTATTGCAATTTATAATAGATATAAAGGAAGTGTTAATATTGGGGAAGGGAAATAAGGGTAAGAGAAGTGGCAAACATCAAAAGCAATAACTGGCCGTACCGGGACCAAGGATCTGTCTACAGGAAAGGTAAGTATTACCTGTTCCAGTAGCCAGAAAATCCAATAGCTTCAGATTCACCTAATTTATGGAATTACCTGATTGCAGGGTGGATTTTCTTGACATTTTTGCTTTGAATTCATGTGAGCAATATGACAAGGCAGGAAGTTCACTGCCTAATCATGTGATGAAAAGAACCCTTGACAACTGTACTTTGAGAGCTGCTGACTGTCTTCTTTCTCCTCCAAACTGATCCCAGGTGTGTACGTCTCAGCCATATTTTCTTACCTGGAAATATTTTGTAGTTACCCCAAAATGAGACAATGCCAAGAAAGTCTTCTGGCAGTTGGTCACCCTGTCAAACCTCAGGGGGTTACAGCATATAGGTCATATGCTGTAACCCTCTGGTCATAAAAGCAAGTATAAAAAAAGTAATACAAAAGTCTGGGAAAACCTGTTAAACATCCTGTAGAGAAGGACACATTTCCATTCTCACCTTGATTTTAGAAGAACCAGGAGATTAAAGCAGTGACAGAATTTCCTTCTATGGCTGTTCCTGTGATGCTAGGATTGGCTTTCCCAAACCTTGAAAAGTTGTCCTTGGAGTAGGGAACAAATACAATTTTGCAGACACATTTCCAACTGGTCTGCTTTCCTAGATGGCAAGGGCAGCCAGGAGGAGGGGACGGAAGGGATGGAAGGTTGTGCAGTGCACAGCAAAAGAATCTGCCAACAGCAAAAAGTAATGACATGTTCCTACACTGATCCATTTGCACTCGGTGCCAAAGGGGACATTTTTGAGGTGGGCCAATTCTTGCACCTTTAACCTTTTTGTGAGTGAATGGCAGTGTGTAGCATCCCACAGTTTGAGGGATACACTGTGTTGGGGGTTAGCCTTGTTCCTTTTTTTCACCTATAGAATTTTTTCCCAAGAGTTGCAAGGCAACTAATTGCTGGGTACTTATCAGTGCTCAGGTGAAACAAAGCATGGAGGCTGGCCCTTGTCTACACCCTTTGTCTCCCGGAGTTTCCCCCCCGAGGGCGGGCAGAAAGACGAGGGCTGGGGGGCAGCTTCACTTTGAGTGTGGTCTGCGTCGGGAGCGGACTGGGCTGCCGTTGCTGCGTGGTTTTTTCACTGGCACCACCGGGATCTGATCCTGAAGAGAGCTACCATCATCTGCTCGTGTGCCCAGGAAAAAAATCCTGATTTCTCCTTTTCCTGCCCTGCTGGAGCTGTCTCAGCCCTGTCCCACTGCCTCGGCGCTGTTTTAGAGCTGCTCTGCGCCGCGGGCCCGCACTGCCCTCCCTGCCAGACATCCCTGCCCCCAGTGACCACCGACGGAGCTCCGAACTTCATCCGATCCACCAGCCCAGGATCCCCCACCGTTCCAGCTTGGTACCTTTTTTTTGGAGTCCCCAGAGACCAGACTGCCCCGGGTTTTGTGAAACCAAGCTCCGTCAAGGTCCCTGGTTCTGTTTTTCACTATTAATTGCTGTAGTTGTTGTTGTTGTTTGTTTGCCTTGTTATACTATTAGTAAAGAACTGTTATTCCTATCCCCATATCTCTGCCTGAGAGCCGTTTTAATTTTCTAAATTATAATAATTTGAGGGAAGGGGATTTGAATTATCCATTCCAAGAGAGGCCCTGCCCCTCTTTAGCAGATACCTGTCTTCTTTCAAACACTGCAATCACCGAGAGCTTTTTGGGGATGGTGTGCGTGCTCTGTACAAGTGGCTGTGGGAAGGATTAGGGAACAACTAATGCCACTGACAGTACATCCTAAGATTTGTAGGGTTCAGGCGGTCCCTGAACAGCACCTTACCTCCGTTTCAGTAATTACAGCTGCTTCCACAGGCCCATCTCCATTGCTGAGGGATGCGTGGTTGAGTGAGGAACACTGAGTGCCACGGACTCCATAGCTGTGAGGCAGTGCTCTCTCCTATGCTGGCTGGCCACAAGTTTGATAGCCTCTTGCCTAGGCTGTAATGGGCACACTGTCAAAATGTTGTAGGGACTGGGTTTTTAATTACTGAAACCTTGTGAGAAATGTGAGGAAGGACTGTAAGATTGGGGGCAGGATGGCAAAGCAGGGTGAAAAAAAGGAATCCTTGGGTATGTTTGGGGCAGAGCAGAAGACCTTTCCAGCAGACTCTTTGGCAAACAGCTATTTTTAACTCTCCCTTTGCAAAGCAAATATTAACTCTCAGCCATGTGCAGCCACTGGCTTTGTGTGTCTGGAGAGGGGAGAGCTGTATCAGCTACAACAGAGGAACAGGGAATGAGTTCTTGTAGCCCCTTGAGCTGATATCGGCCGATAATCACTGCAGACCAAACAGGATCAAGTTAATGTGCTCCAGGCCCCAATATTTGTGTCACCTGGTGCTATACCCTCTGTGGCATGCTTGGAATGGATTGTTTGCAAAAACCAAACAGTGAGCAGAGAAGTAAGGCTCTCTAATTCCCAGGAGCACGGGCAGGGTGTGTTCTGCAGGCTGGGATTGGAGCTGGAAGCAGGAAGCAGAGGAAGAACAAGACAAAGTGGTCGCTCAAAGGGAAGCACTGCTCTGCACCCACATTGGCATCGTTGTTCTGTAGCTGACCCAGGTGCATCTCGGTCCTTTCTTGCCTTGCCCTGTTGCTATGTGCTGTAAGCAACAGGAGGGAAAGGCAGGAAGAGGCATTGGTGATGGATTTATGCTGGCTGAGAACCAGCTGGCTTTGCCCTGTCCTGCAGCTGCTCTTCTCCCTGCCCGGGGGTTCAGTCCATATGTTGCCAATGTGTAGCTGAGAGCCCATTTTGGTGCTGCCTCCCTGCTTGCTCGTCAGAGCCTTTCCACATCTGTTTTCCATTCCTCTGTTTGTCAAACCTGCCTGTTGATCCTGGAGGGCTTGGGGCAGGAATTGTCCATGATGAGGTGTTTGTACCAAGCCTCTAAAAGCAGGACCTGATATGGCTCGAGGCGTTACCCACAGCAAACACAGATTAGTTCCTTGTCTTGTGTATATGACAAGGGGTGGAGAAAATTTCTTGTTAGTTTTGCCTCTTGTTACAGAAAAGATCCTGGATGCTTCTTGAAGGACTGAATCAAAGCTGCATCACGGGCACATCTTTCTTTGTGCATTAGTTGAAAGAAGACTTGATTTTCCGTGCCCCTTCCTCTGCTAAATGTAGAAATCTCTGTGGGAACCCAACAGTTTTGCGCTTAAGAAGGTGGAAAATTATCTTAAGAGCTAAGCCTTCTTTCCTCCACTGGCTTAGGAATTTAGAGTCACCAAGAGGAGTCAGACGAAAACTCATCCAGGCATGTCTCCTTATCTCTTGGAGCCAAAGCCAGCAGTCTGTTTTCCATTCACTTCTTGCCACTTTTTGCTGTGGGGCTGGCTGCTGAGATTAACCTTGTTCCCCAGGACAGGAAGCAATCACGCAGGAAATGGAAAGGTGTGGAAATGTCAGAGCCTGCAGGGGCAGTCCTAGGAATGACCTTGAATCTTCACCACTTCAGTAACTTGCATCCCTCCTGCAGGGATCTCACTGGCGTATCTGCAGCTGGATTGCAGCTTTGGTGCCCACAGTCACTGTACCATCTGTACCATTTGCACTCACATCCTGGGTGTTCATTAACATGTTCAGGCTGATTGTGGGAGAAAATGCCTTCTTTTGCCTGTGTTAAAGTATTGGAAAGGTTTCAGAGCACGGCTCAGCCTTCAAAACTGTGGAGTTTAACTTGTTCTTCCACTGAATAAAGTTCAGCCTCTCAAGGTGAAGTAATTCAATATGAACCTTGTATGATTACCTGAAATAAATTAGTCTGCACACTACTATGCTTTGTATTTGGGAGCAAAAATGTAAAAACAATGCAGAACACTATGAGAAAAAATGCCTTCCTTGCTTAGCTGCAGCATAAAACAATCACTAATTTGGAAACTAATTTTCCTTAGCTTGGAATAAATGGCAATAGCTGAATTCTCTCGAGATGCATGTATGCACCAGGGATGGGGAAATCCAGCAGAGACATGGCTCCAGGGGGAGACCTTTGACTTAACTATTGCTTGATTGAATTATCTTAGATGACACAGAAGTTGGGGACAATGGGGAGGAATTTCTGTCTGCTGCATGTCACTGCCCCCCAGTAGTGACATGGCATTAAGGTTGAACGAGGGGAGCAGTGTATCTTCTGGAGACCATGGCATTAAGGTTGAACGAGGGGAGCACTGTATCTTCTGGAGACATTCAGCAGATCTGCAACTTTGCTTTTAGGTTTGAGAACCATCTCTGAACTCCACAGGGGATTAAAAATCTCTAACACAAGGCCCACATCAATTCAGCAACTCAGCAAGTTTTCTGAGCAAGCTGAAATATGCGTGCCCTGCTCTGTGCCGGTGCAATGCATGACTGGTCTGGTGTGGCTCTGCTACACCTCATAGTGGACAGGTAAATGAAACATCCCAGTCTTCCCAGTTTGAAGTTCCCGTCTGGGCACTAGAACTGTGTCTGTTGAATTTGCAATACAGTCAGATTTGCTGGTTTAACCCTTTCCCTTGCATTGCACTGGTGCTAATGATCTTGTGAAGACATGAACCTCAGATTCAACAGAAACGCATCTTTCCACTGGAAATAATGGAAATGGTTCCAGTAAAATACTTGAAAACGAGGTCTAAAGCAGAGAACAATTTTCTTTTATGCTGTTCCTGGGAAAGTCAGGGACTCCTTGCATCAGAGAAAGCTCCATCTCTCTGTTCCTTCATGGGGCAAAATTTCTTCCTCTTTCACTCTGTTGGTTCCTATAAAATCTTTTTCAGCAGTTCAGGAATCCTGAACAGCCACCTCCAGCAGTTCATATGTGATGCTTTTCTTCCCATCATTATAACACCTGACAAGAAAAGGGCAGTAGTTTGTCATTGCGATTGCTGCTGCTTCTATCAACATCCTGCTATGCTGGCTTGCTGTTTTTTCCAGGACATCTCCAGGTGTCCCCCAGGAATTGTCCTAACCTGCTGCATGGCTCTGCTCTCACCTATGCAACTGCATACAGTGTGCACACATCTTTGCTTGATTGCTTCTCTTTTTTGTTGAGAAACTTGAGCAAGTAAGTTTGCAGCTTAGCAATCACATGTACCATTCATCATAGAAAGGACACAAAGATGGAATAATCCATCTTAAGAGCTGCAAAGAATTTGTTGTTACAAAAGCTCCTAGAAGAAAGGGAAGAGAGGGATAAATAAAGAAAACTTCTTTAAAATAATCGAGAAAGGCTCTCAGTTAGCCAGTGTTCTCCAAACCTACAGTAACCATAGTGAGCCAAACAAAAGGCAGTAGTAGTTAGGTCTTATGTATCCTTGGTGATCTGCTTAAGCAACTTCTTGCTTTTACAGTAAGCCAAAAAAAGGGGGAACACATGGGTTTGAAGTCTCCTGCAGGATCTATTGAGTGACAAGAAGCCTCCACTAATGCAAGAAAATGGTCTGGAATATTCATGCAAAGCAGGACCAGAGGTGGCCTTTGGGATTTTCAGCAAAGGGCAGTGGGCATGGAAGGTTTTACTGCAGAAAAGACAATGGCAGGACTGAAGTTTGAGTCAGCCTGAGGAGACTGTGGAGGCCTTTTGAAGTGGGTGCATTTTAGGAGAGGCCAGCTTGGCAGGGAGCTCCTTGTCCTCTCCTTCCAAAATAACTTGACAGAATCAGCTAGATGGGTTTGCGGTAAACAGGAGAAAGAAAGGTGTGTGGGACTTGCTGGAATCACGGCAGTTTGATGGGATTTCACAGGAAGTAGGAACCATCCTGTGGATGGGTGGTGGAACACCCTCTGGAAAGGGATACTTTGCTGTTGCATGTTTCTAATTGGCATGGATTCTTGCCAGGGCCTGGGAGCTAGGGATTTGCAGAGACATCTGGACTAAGAGCCAAGATCTGGATCATCACCACCCACAGAGCGCTCTCACATTAATTAGACAGGACAGAGCAAGGTAGAACAATTGTGTTCATTTCCAGGTGGGCAATTGAGGCATAGAAAACAAGAGTCTTTATGCTATTGACATGGTTTGCTGTACAGATGCTCCTGCTGATTTCAAGGAGAAGGAGCTGTTCTCCCCTCCTGGCACTGCCTGGGCTCTGTTCACACCACCTGTAGTAAGACCAGCCATTGAATCCAGCCCCAAAGGTTCAAAGCCAAACTGATTTTCAGGTATTCCACCACCCCATACTTGCCAGGGTCACCTCTCACAATTTGACTTGGCAGAGCAGTTGGCCTAATTCAATAAAAGGAAAAAAACTTCAGTCCCTGGCTGGCTCCTGCTGGCTCCTCCTGCTCCTAACGGATGAGTGACAATCATAACACCCACAAGGTTTGCTGCTGCATTTCACCTTGTTTTTCTCAGCTTAAATAAACCATAAGGTCTTGCTGGCTGTTGATTGGCCCCTTGCACTAGGTCCTATAGCTTATGGCCATCACATTTTTGCCACAAATGATTATTGAGGGTGATTTTGGCAATGCTGTGGCTGCTCCACTTGGACACTGAAAACAACAGACTGCATGGCTGACTCTGCCCTGGCTGAGTGACAGCACTGAGATCCACTGAGGATTTAGGGAACAGTGGAAAAGTCGCCTTCCCATTTCTGCTCACTTGGGATCTGGTGCACAGGGTGAGTCAGGCTGTTCAGAGCAGGGAATCACAGGCAGAAGTGGTCCCCACCTGGTGTTATTTGGCTGCTGTGGCCTGCATGGTGTGCACACATCTCCCATCCTTGACTCCGTGCCTCCAGCACTTCCCATCGTGGACTCTGTGCACCCTTGTGCAGTGAAGCAGGTGTTCATTTAAACAGATTACTTGCATGTTGAGCTTTGTTTGCTTTGTTGATAATTCTTACACTGTGATAGAGCTTTGTGCAGCTTTGTGCAGAGCTTTATAGTGCAGCTTGTTTTGTTTGAATCACTCAATCCTTCCCATGAAATATCACCACTCCTTAAACACAAATATTTTCCAAGGCATACAAAGAGGAAGAATGGACATGGAGCATTTGAGCTTTGCTTTGAGAGACAGGGCCTTGTTTCTGGACTTTTGATGGAACCTTATGGGTCTTTTTGCCTTTTTTGCTTCTCTGAGCAATAGTACCAGGTCACAGGCCTGTTGTGAATGTCTTCTTCCACGAACTACCAGGAATTTGTATCCAGGTAACCCCAGGTAAATAGATGACAGATAAGAATGCTAACAGGTTAGTAATAGATGAGAGAACTGTGTCTACAATAAAATGTAAATCCACATCTCCATTTATATTCTAAATCCATAAGTAACACAGGTTTGATGCTGCCATCAAAAGCTTCCAAAGGCAGAATGGTCTGGTTTTAGGTCTTGGGCAGTTTAAGTACACAGGAGCAAAGCAATTCACTTTAAGCCTCTGGTGTAACTTGCAGATGATTCTATTTGTGCTAACAACCTTTCCTTTAAGGTATCCTTTACTCTAGTACTGTGGCTGGCAGCTTGGCCTTGCAGGCTGCAGTTTAAGAGCCCTTGGCATAGGGATAAGCTGGAACACATCAGGATTTGAAGAAAGATTTCTTTCAGAGCAGTTAATAACCTTATCAGCGTTATCAGAAGTATTGCAGGGTTTAGTCTTCCCTGAAAGTGTTTGATTTCACATTATTTATAAAGGTGAATATGGAAGAATCCAAATGCCCATTTTCACTGAAAACGGAGAAAAAGGAAGGCCTAGCCCATGTAGTTGCAAAGAGAACCTTAAAACAGTGTTCCTGTGAAGTGAAAAGCCTCAAATATTTAATTACAATTGGAATTGTTAGATGATAAAGCACAGATCACGTTTCTATTGATTTTTTCAAGGTTAGGGTTCATCCAGGCACAACTTAATACAAATGCTTCTGATGAGTATCACAGCTTTTGAAGTAGCTGGTACTTGTTACAAAACATATTTTTCCAAGCAGGACTTTTCTCCAGTATACGTGCTGTAACATAAAACAAAAACAAACAGAAAATCCCTTCTGTTGGCTCTATCACAAGTTAATCTAACCCCTAGTACCCCACTATTGTATTTCATTGAAATGATACCCACCTGTTCTGCTTTACAGCAGCAATAAACTACAGCAATACTGCATTTTTCATTTGTTATTTATTTATACTGGCAGCAAGGGCTAATGTTTCATCTCTCACCCTTCCTGGTAATTGTGATACCAGGCTCTTTATGGAAAGGCTCATTCCTGTGGTTTTATCCATTCTTAAGAAGAAAAGAAAAAATTCATTCATCAGTGGAATGACTTCCTGGTAAGATGAATAACAATGATTTTTACCTCCCTTTGTAAGGGGTTTGGAGAATTTGTTGGCCGATGTTTGGGGAAGTCAGATTTTACATTTTAGAAGGTACCTGGGCTGGAATTCCTTGATTTAGAGGAACAGACCAGCTTTGCCTGTGAGAAATCACCATTCAACACTTAAACTAATGCCCCAGTAAAAACCTGGGCAGTGTGTCTGCATGTGTTGAGTTACATGTCTGGGGCATGGCTCAATTACACACTGCTTGGCGTGACTTGAAATAAAAGCACCTTCCAGAAGTATGCATGCAATTTCACTGCTCCGACAATCTCACCCCTGCAAATAGCTGCCCTTCCTGCCTGGATCCGAGGCAGAATCCAAGCCAGACACATCACTTTGTTGCAGCAGGATGTCTGGGAAGGGGAGTGCCTAAAGGAAGCGGTTATACTTCAGCTGTGCCAGGAGATGTTACACAGGAGTGGTGGTCCCGTGACATCTGCTAACACAGGTCACAGCCTCTGGTGAGCAGGGACTGCTGGGTGCTTTGAATAGCAGATTATGTGGTGGCAAAGTAATTATCTGTTGCACTTGGAGCTGGCAGCACTCCTGAGTCTCCTGGAACTCAGGATTTGCAGTGCCTAACCTGGTCCTTAGCTATGCTAGTGTATGCCTTTGCAGAGAGAATGCATTAGTGCACAAGGCTGCAATTCAGAGATCCTGGGCCTGATCGTCTTGTCCTCTGCCTTGTCACTGACTTCTTTCCAGACTCAGTGTATTTCTGCTGGCACATGGATGGGGAGTCACTACGCCAGGTACATTATGGGCCAGACAAAGCAGATGGAAGTGCCCTAGGACTCTGCCTCGAGCCTTGCCACTACATAGCCTGGAGCAGGGCGCCTACTTTCTCATAAAATTCAAATAATCATCTGCTTTCTTTATATCCCTAGCTGAAAAACCCTACAGAGATGCTGCACTTCATTAACTACCTACACCAGAGTGCTCCTGCTTTGCTACTGGCCAGTAAGAAAGAAGCTGTTGTTCATCAGGCATCTGGATCTCGAAGGGGAGCTTGAACAAAAAAAATCACATCCAAGCTCTTCTAATCCGGTCTTTGCCCTTGGGCTGGTGCCTGGGTGCTCTTATCAGGAGGCGTTCCATGGCTGTTTTACTGGCGTTTACTGCTTCCAAATAGCAAAGACTTTTCAGGCTTATTCTAAACAGTGCTTCTTGGCAGAACTCATCTGGCTGCTGATTCCAAGCTCCCATCTATATGAAACGTAGGGGTGGCAAGCACAGGGGTGGCAGCTCCCTTTGACTGAGCTGGCAGCCAAAGGGAGACCAGGTTTTTTTAATCCAACAGCAGAGTTTGGGGCTGGTAGAACAATTCTTTCAACAGAAACACATGCTCAGCTCTGCAGGTAAAAGCCAAACCATGTCAGGCATGTCTCACCTTCTCCCCTCTCTCCTGTGCAGATCGAAGAGGGAGGGAAGGCAGATTCCCTGCCTTCCAAGCTGCAGGCTGGTGATGAAGTGGTGAACATCAACGAGGTGGAGCTGAGCAGCTCCAGGAGAGAGGCCATCTCCCTGGTGAAGGGCTCCTACAAGAAGCTGAAGCTTGTCGTCCGCAGGTAAGCAAGAGCCACAGTCATTCCCTGGCTTCCTCCTGCCCCACAGGCCACCCAACCATGCCTCTCACTTCTCCAGCTGGAGGCCTATGTCTTGGCCTAATCTTAGCACAAGCCTTGTTTTGAGCATACAGGCATGAGCCCAAGGGCAAATGCTTGTTCTTCTCAGCCAATATTTCTAGCACTCCTTTGTCACTGATATGTCTAAGCATGTGAAACACCCAATTCTCTTGCACTGCTACCCTGCCATATGACACTCCAGGATCCCTGTTCAGTGGTGTACAAGCAGTCCCATCTTCCTCCCAAGTGCTCAGGGCTCCCTGCCAAAGGGTGACCGTTCTGTACATAGCTCTTGCCTCATTTGCTGCGTGTTGTCACTGTTGCTGTGGCAGCATAAAGATTTCCACTGGCCTCAGCAAGATTTGGAGCTGTTTGGTGTTCTGCAGGTGAGTGATTGAGGATTTTGAATCAAAGATGTTTAGGTCTGGAATTTGTGTTGTTTGGTTTTTTAAAACCTTGATAGAAATTCTACCTCTGTGGCCATGTCCAGTTTCTTTCTGTGCCAGTTAAGTGATAGCTGGTGTCACTTTATGGAGTGCTCTGTCCTCAATCTCCACACTTAGCTGAAAAGGAGTCTGGGTAAAGATCAGCACAGCTGGAGAGCTGTCATTTAGTAAAAAAAAGGTGTCATTTTGGGTCACTAAATTGGAACAACTGAGTAACATCTGAGTGGTGATGCCTGAGCTGGGCAGGTATGACCAGCTCAGACACCCTCCTACTCTCTGGGCTGTACTTTGTGCTCTTGCTGACTCTATTTGGCTGTTTAACTAAAACATCTTTAGGTAACCTTACAGCAAATTCTAAATATTCATATAGAGAACTGTTACATGGGTAACATGTAACATGGGTAATGTTTGCACCCATTGGGAGAGGATTTGCAAAAGGAGTTGCAATTTGAGTGTTTTCCAAAAATACATGTTTTTTTTTTATTTTAAGCCCATGTAGATTGTAATCCAAGTGTGCTGACTGAACAAAATGTTTAATTCAAGCTAGCTTAGCAAAACTATGGAAGCAGAACCTGTTCGTTTTGTAATGCAATAGTTTCTCTGCATTTTTTATATTCTCAAGACCTTTCCACCTTTTTTTCCCTCTTTAAAGAATATAGAAAGGGTTCTGATAGTTTTCTGGGTTGGATTACTATAGTGAACATGAAGAAAATTTGGTTGGGAGTATTTCATGGCTTCATTCATCACCACTGGAAGGATCAAGCACATTGACTTCTAGAGGTATTACATTCACATACCATCGCCTTGCCAAGTCCTTTGAGTCCTTTGTGCACATTTAAAGATCAGTGATAATCCATAAATTTAGAACTGGAAAATTGCAATTAAAAAGCTAAGAGCCCAGCCTTCAGGTAATTTGACCCAGTCCCAGCTGACCCTGCAGTGCTGGCATGAAGGCAGCAAGTGGGCTCCTGACTGCTCTGTGGGCAATAGGTCACAAGTTTCTCTGAATTCTCTCCACCACCTGAAGTGGTCAGACTCAGCACACAGGCCAGGGTAGAAGAAGAGATTTTGTCTCCAGTTCTAAAGGGTAAGAAGGGATGACGTAAGGATTCCAGAGGAAAGAGGTGCAGATTACCTTGACCCCAGACAGAATAGTTTAGCCATTAAGCCTGGGAAAGGCAGCACTAACCTGCTTTTCACCTGGGTCTGGTTTGGTTGGTTGGAGAAGATGATATTTGCAGTACTACATCATCTGAAAATAAATTATTTTTGAAATGCTTGTGATGCTGATTTTGTAAATTTGCCATAATGATTGAATTGAAATGGATTAGGGCTGCTTGCTGCAAGTACAGAAGTTTGAAAACTTCCTGACCTGTTTATGACCTGAATTTTTTGTCAGTGCTCAGTATTCACAGAAACTCTTCCTTATGGAGTGACACAAACTCCCACAGACACAGACTTTACTCCTTAAAAGTCGTATACAAACAACAGCAAAGTCTGCTTGGTGCATGTGGTTCTGGTTCTTTGCAAAGCATATTCCAGGTCAGCATGTTTTTGAAGGTTATCTCTTCATTTTTCAAATGAAAGCCTCAGAAGTTCCCTGTAACGGTGTGGTGGTGACACCAACCATCACACTAGACAGAAAGCATACATTTTTTTAATCAGATGTATTGCGCCATAGCCCACATAGCATACTCAGGTTGCTATTTAATCTTGGTTTTTATTTCAGGACAAAGGTAAGCCTTTAGTACTTAAAGCATGAGCCTCTCTATGTGTTACTAAGCAAAAGTAGATGTTACAACACCTTGCAGGTCTGCAGACTGGCTGACGCACTGATGTGGTACTTCCCTTGGAATGTCACAGCTGATGTGTCATCATCACTCTTCATCAACTCAAGTTTGATTGATCAGTGTAATGAAGGGAAAAAGTGGGAATAGTTTCAATGAAGGGAATCTGAAGGCAAAATCAGGGAAAATCCAGGGTGAGAAGAAAGGCTAGAAGGTTAAAATAAATAACAATAAGAAAAATTATCTTTCTCCAGAGGATATTTACTATTAATAAATACCAATGGTTTAAACTAAATTACCAGCACCAGAGTATTTAGTACATGAGGACCATAGTCTGCCTCTCACTCCTGCGCAAATATCCTGCTGTCCCCAGGGAAGAACTTGAAGGAGGAGAGACATGAAGCTGTGAATTTATACAGTTTATGCTTTCTTGCTCACAGACTTATAGTAGGGCAGAGGCAGAGAATGATTTAATGAACCCCAGTGTTAAGTAAATCCTTGCCTATTCCCCAAGACGATCCTTTTTTGGGAGATAAATGTTGAACAGTTTTCATGGATGTTCTCTAGCTGCATTTTGTTTGTCTTGTTCCCAGCTCAGAGGCCTTCAGTGAGTTTTCAAATGTTCATTTTTCTCTGATGGGCTACACACATCTCCCTTGTTTCAAAGGCCAGGTAGGTCCTGCCTCGCTGCCCATTCCCCACTTGTTTTGCCCATTCATTTCCAGGACAATGGACTCAGATATGAATGTATTTGCTCATTCCTGTACACCTCAGGCCTACAACTGGTGTGCTCTGAGGGACCTTGCCGACACTCACACTCCATTGTGCTGAGGCCAGCTGAGAACCAGCTGGAGTTGGAGCTACTCTGCAGCTCAGGGAGTGACTCAGTGTGTCTGAATCACTGTTGGCGACAAAGGTCTCTCACTGTGGGTATGAGCCCAACCAGTTTCATCAGGCCTGAGGAATTCACAGGCTGATGTTGGGGAGGTCGCTTTGCTCAGGGTTTGCCCATTTTGGAACGGTTTGGTGTGAATCACAATGGGAAACTGGAGAGACCAGTTTGTTGGATTTTGTAGCGGGAGGCTGGCCTACTGTCCTCAGCACACTGCCCTACAGAGGTTTTGATACTCAGTTGATCTTTAACCAGGTGGAGGAAAAGCTGTTTGAAAGCTACAGCTACAAAAGAAGTAAGACTTAGCCAGTTTTTTGTGAAATACATCGTTTTTTCCAACCTGGTTTTTTTTTTTCAGTTGCTTCCTCTCCAACAGCAGTATCCTAGCAGAGTTGGATGCAATTTTAAAAAGACCCTTTTCAGTGGTATCAGTCTGATCTCATTGTGTTGTTCGTGCCTTCATCAGCCAAAGATAAGGCTCAAACGATGGGCACGGCCTTGTGTGCTTTACAGCCCCCACAGTGGCCTGGAGCAGTTGCCAAAAATAGGCTTTTGCACAGGTCAGTGGGCAGGAATGGCTGTGGGAGCATCACACTGTTTACACGGCTGGACATACAGCGTGTCCGTAACAGCGGCAATTAGGGCAGCCAGGCGTGGTGGCATGGAGCTGTGCCACCAAGGGGACCCGCGGCCGCAGGGAACAAGTCCCACACGCCCTTCCCAGCACAAACACCCAGGCCTCCCACAGGCCGCCCTGCAGCACTGCGGGTGCAGGGCGGGCAGAGGGCACAGCACGTGGGATCGTTCCTGTTGAGGGGACGGTGCACTGTGGAGGGATCCGGCCTCAGGCCGGGTTAATTAATGCAAAGCTCTCTTAAAATTTGCTGGTGGAACAGCAATGGAAAATGTTCTGCAGAGAATTACGAGGGGTTTAGGCCCTTGCTCTGCCCACACCAATGTGCAAGGGCCCTGCAGATCTTTTCCAGGGTGTTGTTTTCAGGGCTCAGGCCAGCACAGATTGGGGTGTGAGGGACTGTGATAGTGACTCTTGTGTTTGCAGAGCCAGTGAGATTGGACAAAGCATGAATCTCAAACTAGCTGTGACTTAGAGCAAAACTGCTTACTCCAAAATGCACATGTGCTCTTAGCATATATCCAGTCATTCTGACAACAGCAACTGCAAGAAGCCTGTTCAAGTATTATTTATATGGTATACACAATATTCTAGCTAAGACCAGTATTCAAGGTAGTTGATTTTCTGTTTTCAGTGGTAGCGGTTTGTGTCTGCCTCAGGCTTAGCAGTGCCTGCAATTCTTTTTCTTCTCAAAGAACCTCAGACTAAAAATACAAGTCAAATAAAGGAGGAGTGGGAATATAAAACATCCTCCTTTGCTTGTTGTGCTAAAAAACTGTACAAAAAAGAAGAATTAACCTTATCCTTGGCTATGACCATAATCTGCATGTTTGTCTTCATGCTTCCCCATAGATTCCCTGCATCACTTGGGTTATTTGGGTTATTCTCTTGGTACATCCCTGTTCCTGTGCCCCCTCACCTGAATGATGAGACCTGGGGGAGATGATGGGAGCAAGAAGCTGCTAGGCTGAGTGGGCCTCCTGGGGCCTGTGCTGCGTTTTCAGACAGATCTGGTTCTAATCAACTCATTTAAACACCTCAGTGGCAAGATCAGGAATTAAACCCAGTCATCCTGAATACTTGCACTAACGCCATAGCTACAGAGTTGTTCTTTGTTTGGCAGCACATTACAATAGGAAAAAATAAAGGAGAAAATCTTCCACTCCACCTGATAAATGATGCTATGGAGGTGTCGAAGGGCGGGAAGAAGATGTCAGTCCAGCTGACATCTGCGGCTCAGAGCTGATTCAAGCCCGTGGAAATTGGTGGAAAGATTCCCACAGACTCCAAAAGGCTTTGGCTCAGACCCTCATTGAGCAGTGATTTCCCTCATTGACCAGGAGAAAAAGGGCTATTCCTGGAGAGAGGGGAAGCTGCTGGCATTTTTACAAAAAGACAAGTGCCAACACAATTCTTCAAAGGAGTCTGTCGACTAATCCTTTCCTCTTATGACACTAATGTAATTTTGTACTGTATTTGACAGTGTGCCAAAAAATTGCATCGAATAAATCCAAGTTTTGTGAATGAAATTAATTAGAATTGGCGTTGGCCTACACCCCTCTCCGCAGCAGTGCAGGAGCACTTTCCCAAAGAGCTGCTCTGTGGTGTGGTTGGGTTTTGTTCAGTGGTGATGACTGGGGGAACGGCAGAAAGGAAGGCTTCATGCACATGGAATGTTTAAGACTGACAGCTTAGAGGCCAAAGCTGGCATTCGAGGGCTGGCAGGGTGGTCTGTGTCTAGCACTGTTTTATGTTTGTTGTGAACTCCTCCTCAGCTTTCCAGCGTGCCCCTGCTCATG
This sequence comes from Acrocephalus scirpaceus scirpaceus, assembly GCA_910950805.1. Lineage (NCBI taxonomy): Eukaryota > Metazoa > Chordata > Aves > Passeriformes > Sylviidae > Acrocephalus > Acrocephalus scirpaceus. The sequence goes on along the minus strand of OU383778.1, from coordinate 63,065,845 downwards.
TCTCCTTGTGTCTCAGTTCTTTTAAAGTGCATCTTTTTAACACTAAAAAATGAGCCTTTGGTTGGTGTCTGCAGTTCCTCGTATGATGCCAATGGGTGTGACCAGCCAAAGCCCACCAGGGCTCACCCACAGTTTGGATGGGATTTTCAAGGCCTGTACACCCTGTACCCAGGTAACAGAAGGCCCTAAGATTTCCTTTTGTCTTGGATCAAACTGGTCAGTCTTTAATAACTCAAGCATCAGTATTTTCATAGAGGAGTTTTCCATGCGTTCATTGAAATGTTTGCAGTTCCTGTCTCATTAGGAAGGGACAGACAGCTGAGAGGTGAACAGAATTTAATTTTTTAATCACTGACAAATCCTTATGGTTTAGGATTTAATTAGCTACAGCTCAGGACTTACAGGCTTTTAGGAAATTTACCACAGGGAGTAATAAATGTGAGGAAGATCTAGATACAATTTTTGAATAAAATAAACTTTTAGGTCACTGATAGGGACAGTGGGCAAATGCCTTGGAAAAAAATAAATGCCAGCTACCATGATGTGCTATCATCTCTGGGATGTTACAGACTGACCCCTCACCTGAAGCTGCATTAGGAACCCAGGAATTTCCAGCCACTGCCATTCCAATTAGCTGCTCCTTTCACCCAATGCCTGTGAATTAGTTTGCCTTCTTCAGGCAGTAATCAACCTGGGGTTGGATTTGTCAGCAAATGACTCTGGAAAAGCTCAGAAATCTCTGCCAGTGCCGTACAAAATACTCTTTACAGTGTGAATCTCCTTCTTTTGGAATTTCCCAAGGATTAGGTTGGAGCTGGATCAGATCACATTAGTATGAAAACTCAGACAAATAAGCATGTGTTCTCCCAGCACTCCGTGCATCATTCACTATCTGTGAACCACCACTGTCTGGGATGACCTTTAGTCCACAGGGCAAATACTTGGACTGGAGAGGAGTTCTGGTTACCTGTCCAGGTGCAGAGGGGTGCAGGGTGACACCTTCACTGGGCAGCTGCAGGGGAAACTGAGAACAGCATTTCATCATCCCTGCTGTAAGGAGCTGCAGTTGCATGGCTTTCATGCTGGGAGCTAACTATAAATATAGATTTATCAGGGGTTTCTTGCTTGGGTGGCATTGATGTGGACAGATGTATATGTGTACACAGCCACAGCCAGGTTAAATATTTAGTTGCTCAGCTACTAATATAAAGTCATCTCACAAAATCTTTTCCTTGCTTTTCCTGCTTGGTCCAATGTTTCCTCTGAAAGAGAGGTGGGGTCAGGAGAGGTTAATGAACACTGATGTAATCCTACTGATATAAATTGTGTTTGCCTGGATTTACTTCAGCAAAACAGATGTTGGGGTGTAGTGGTGACTCTAACTCCTTTATGCTTTTTATGAATGGGCTTGTACAGGTCATCCAAATCCCTTGGTATTGTTTCTCCCTTATGGCTGGATACATGGAATATCTCAGGCAAAAGAACAATGAAGAGCAGACACTGCACAGACAGTATCAAATGATCCTTTATATGCACAACTCTTCCTGCGTGTAGAGCAGAGCAGCCTGACTAACTCACCCAAACACAGATGGAAAATAATATAGAACTTTTTTTTTTCCAATCCCCCATTCTTCAGCTTCCTGCCTGACTTTGGCATTAGAAGGGAGGCAGGGCTGATCTTCAGTGCATGTATGTAAAACATTTTTAGGTAGGTTATACCTGCATAATAAAGGATACCTTTTTTTTTTTTTTTTGCCGATTGAGAATGCGTAAGGAAATGAAAATCAGAAATAGGGGTTAAAAAATACATGTTCCAGGAGCTGAAAAGAGACTGTTAGCTCAGAGTTACCACTTAGGCTTTTGTGTTTACCAGGCTTTTAAAAATTGGTACTATTGAAATGTCAGGGGGTGAGTGGAGGCATTCAAGAAGGTAACCACATGGAAGAGGATGATGTATTCGCTTTACTTGAAGTAAAGGGAACATCGGAGTAGAGAAAATGTGGTGAAAAGTGTGGGTGAGATTGTGAATTTTTGATTTTACAGCTGGGCTGGAAAAGAGAACTATTTAGGGTTACATGGAAATGCAATTGTGTGTTCTGTTTGGCCTGAAATGGACCATTTTGCTCCTGGTAGGAAAAGCATGTTATTTTAATACATTTAATGTATATTTAATGTATGTTTTCAGCTTTCTCTTGGATGTTAAGGCAGCCTGGCTGGGTATAGAGCACCTGAACATCTCTGGCTGTATTAGGCTCACTTCCTCTGTAGCAGGATGGGTCCAGTGGGTTGAGGGCCATGTGCTTTTCTGGGATTGTTTCCATGGACTTCATACAGTGTCCATAACCTTCTCCTGTGACATCTTTTTCAGCCCTGCAGTCAATTGCTGAGCCCCAACTTAGGGGCCAGTGAGCAACAGGGACCAACATCCCTGCTACACCTCTCCTCCATGGTTTTTATCCTCCACCCTTACTCACAATTAAATTTTTCAATTGCAATTTGAGGGATCAACTTTGAGAGAAGCAACAGATCATTCCTGGCTGGCTGAAAACGCTTTTTTCTTGGATATGGTTTCTTTTCTCCTCTCTCCCCACAAAGCCCAGCCTTAATTGTAAGAGGGGCCAAGCCCAAATCTGCGGGGAGCCGGGGCAGAGTTGACTGGCACTTTCACTCAGCACATTCCCCCTTTCCTCACGGTCTCTGCTCCTGTCTGTCAGGCCTGCTGACGACTGCTGGGTAGGAGGGCAGTAATCTGAGCTGCCTGCGCTAGCGAACCTCCTGCTTTTTACTGCGGGATTAGTGCCGAGGTGCCTCTCAGCACAGCACCTGTATCTGCGGCTCGTTATCGCCGTGCACCGCGGCTCCGCGCTCCGAGGCCGTGCTGCCATTCCCCACTCCCAGCGCCGCGCTCCCCTCGCGTAGGCCGCCCCCGGCGCGACGATGGGAATACCTGAGCCTGGCTCGGGGGGCTCCAAAGGTAAGCGGCCTCTCGCCAGCCGCGGCACAGCCGGCCGGGCGCGGCTTCGCGCCGGGGGCGGCAGCTGCACCGCGCCGCGGGGCTGGGGAGAACCGAGGGCGGGAGTCTTAAGGACTTTCTCCGTCCTAAACGTCACGAGCATCGTAAACTTCAGAGCGAATGAGTGCTCACGCAGTGCCGGGGGGATTTTTCGTCTGTTGTTTTATGCGAGCTCGCAGCAAACGGGGAGCCGGTGCTGCACCCCGCCGCTCAGAGTCTGTCACTGGGAGGCTGATGGGCAATCTAAGCAAGTCTATGAGACTTCAGGTTAGAAAGGTGCCAGAAGCTCCCAGGAGAGGTGATCTTGGGAGAGCCTCCAGAGCCGTGCAGCATGTTTAGGACCATCCCCACCCTTGGTGTCCAAGGGTAATATCAATGGCGTGCGCTTGGGTCGCTGAGTCTTCGTGAGCAAGGGATCTGACTCATGTCCGCACCATGATTTGTAGGATGCAGTTTGCAGTTTTATAGTCTGGAAGAATCCATGCTCAAGTTCGTGGCGCTCCTTTTGGCCTTCACCCTATGTAAGTTGGGTCACTGTTCAACAGAGATGGACCAGCCCCACAATCTGGGATATGCTCTTGTTTGATCAATATGGCAACATTGCAGGGAGCAGAGAGAGATCGTGAAAGAAGCTGGTTTGTGGAAGGTGGCGATTAGTACAGCTCCAGTGCTGGCAATCACTGTAGCTCCAGTTGGGCCTGCACAAATTTGCATTCCGTAAACACCTGTCGTATATTGTACACACACCTATACACCCTTCTAGATTGGTCATGAATCATAAAACTAAGTTCATTGAACTTTGATTTTTATTATTTCTGCCACATGAACTCCTTTAGTAAACCCATTAACTAATCTTTAAACTCATTAGCTGCTTCATTGCTATTTGGATATTTTTAATTTGAAGGTTGTTTGGGGTTGTTTTATCTTTGACTCTGGGCCAAAGCTTTAGCTGTGCACATCAAGGGAAATTGTAAGTGGTTTTTCTTCTAAACTGTGGTGATCCCATGTGCTTAGGGAAAGTTGGCAGTGTAGGTCAAAGCAAGCTGTAGTGGTGCTGGTGGAATGCTGGGGCAAAACTAGTGGGCATGGGAGTATCCCTATAGATTTCTGAGGCAGCAGAGCTGACAAAGATCCAGAGCATGAAAGAAGAGGTTGTTCTACAGCACAGATCTCATCACCCTGCCACTTGGCCTGATGCCTACAGGGGTGAGCAAAGAGAGGAACCTCCCATCTGAAATCTGAAGAGATGCCTGAGTTAAAGAAATTTGGTGGTCACCCCCTGTGAGCAAATTGAAAAAATTCATCTCGGGCTGATGCTGCCATTTTCCCTGTGCTTTATATTGTGTTAAAGAGAAGTCATTTGGATGCCATCAAAGGGCTAAAGGCAATATCTCACAGAAACCCAAGTGGCTGAAGAATTACCAGATATTAGCATTTACCTCAGTTGCCAAAGCTTGGACGTTTCTTTCTGCCTTTCATAAATTACAGCCTGCAGGGACCATTTAGTAATAAATCGTAGCAACTTGGCTGTTAGAGGGCAACCCATGTACAGAGGCACTTCAGGTCTGTGCCAGCATCTCCTTTGTTCAATAAAAGTAACAGCAGGAATTTGATTAAAGACTGATAGAAATAACAGGGAGGGAGAAACATAGGAAAGATTAAAGAAAGAAAGAGCCACCTGGAAACTTCATTCCTCCTTTATTTCTAACTTAAGCTCGTAAATACCAAATCTAAACCATTGTGTGTGTGAGAGGGAGGGAAAATTTCCTGCATGCCTGCACAGAAAAGACTGCACATGCAGCCGCCCAAATGACTTTTAGCAAAAGTCAGATTCTTTCCTCCAACTTAAGGCTTGCTCCATGTCTGCATTGGAAATAAAAGAAATCAGAAAATAACATTATACCCCTGGTGCTTTGGGAGGACAGCATTTAGGAGAGTCAGGCGAGTCCTGTCCTTGGAGGAGAGTGGTGCTGGATTTGGGCTGAGCCTGCTTGGGAGCAGGGAGCACATTTCCCAGGCTGCCTCGGAGCAGCCCTGCAGCTCAGCACAATGCGATGGCCAGCTGCACACGGCCAGCCCCCAGCATCTGCCCCTTTGTCTCCATCATCCTTGCTGTTACACCGCCCAGAAAAAGGAAAACCCAGTGACTCGAGCAGCCAAATGCAAATTAGCCCCGAAGAGCCCCGTTCTGTGTGATCAGCAAGCGACAGGCAAATCACATTCAAATTCCTCACTGTAGAGCCAGCCCGGCTGTTGTTTGGGTGTAAGCGACCAGAACGCTACCATTAAGTGTCCAACGGGAGTAAGGGTGGATTTTTCTTAGCCTGGTTGAGCCCTGGGAGCTGGGAGAGCTTTGCTGGGAGTCAGAGGCACGCTTTGGTTCCCAGGCAGGATTTGCAGGGCATAAAAGAGGAAGTCTGGGACCATGAACTCCCCGCGAATGGGGAGTTAAGGTTTTGCATACTTTAGGGGCTCTTGCAGGTAATCTTGCCCTACTCCAGCCTAGATGGAGTAGCAAGGCAGAATCCTGTACCTGAAGTCTTTGGCTGCTGCATTTGGTGTCCCTTTTCTATACACCTGGACACCTCTGCTGCTTAAATCATGCTTTTCCCCACCCGCCACTTCTCTTAGTCCATCTTTACATTGGTTTCTCTCTGCTCACTTTCTCTCACTCTTTTCAGCTGTTTGTAACATCTGTTGGACAGTGAATCCTTTTTGGCCATGGCCTTGGCTCTGAACTGTGTTCCCCTCAAGTGTTTAGGATGCAATGATGTCTTTGCAAAGAGGATGTCTCTGCCTCGGTCCAGCCTTCCCCAGCTCAAGCCTTTATCCTGAAGGCTGCTGCCTCCTCCATCTAGGCAGCGGGAAGATGCACAGCCCAGCATCCCTGTCTGGATCAGGCCCTTCGGTACTGTTTTCTCACTCCCAATCAGACCGCTACAAGGACTCAGAAATAGACAATGTCCAGGACCGAGCCTCCGGTTAGCAAACCACATTCTCACAGTCAGTGAAACTCTCAGAAGAGAAAGTACCGGAATCCTGTATCCCGACGGGATTTGTCGTCTCGCTGCTCCTCACATCCCGGCCCTGCGGCTCGGCGCGGGCACCTCGGGGAGAGGAGAGGGCAGCGCGGTGTCCCGGGGAGGGGACCGGCCGCCCTGCGCCGGGGCCACGTCCCGGCGGAATGTGGGGAATGCGAATGGCATGCTTGAGTGGACAGCTTCAGAGCCGGGCGCAGGGATGGCTCTCCTGCCATCTGTTGTGAGCCCCGCGGGCCCATAGCAACAGCGGCTCAGGAATGGGGCTGCTGCTTTTTTTTTTTTTTTTTTTTTGGTAAAGAAATTCTTCTCGGCCCTCTTCCCCGCTCCTGCATGTGCACACTCATGAATAAGCTGGAACGGGGCTGGTATTCCTGCTCCAGAGTGATGTGTGCTGAAGAAGAAAGGACTTTTTAGAGCTTAGCTTGTGTTTGGTTTGGAGATGCGATTTCCTTTCTGCGCTGGGACATGAGCCCGTGTGTGTAATTTATTGTTAATTGCCAAAATCTTGTTCTATTCAAATCAGGTGTGAACCTGTATTTGCCATGAGGTCAGTAAAGTCTCCAGTGGATATGCAATCACTTGATTGTTCTCAATGAAAGAGAGATCACTTCTGCCTTATTACTACAAATACCAAGGTTATAACTGATGTAAATAATCCCAGTGTACTGATTTGTTGTGCCCATCATTTTCTTCCAGCCCCACAGCTCTTCTGTTGTGGCTGAGGGGTTTTACTGCATCATGAAGTGGTGGGACTGGATTCTCTGAGGTCACAGGTAGCTCAGCATCACTGGTGATACTAAGAGATGCCAACTTTTATTCCAGGGAAGATTTTGCCACGTAGGAGCTCTGTCTCCTGTTCACCAGTGTGAGACATGTGTCATGGGGAAGGGTTAGTGCTGAAAGAGCCTTTTTCTGTCAGCAGGGGCAGGAACAGACTATCAGTCTGAATGGTTTTACTCCTTCCTTTCCCCTGGAAATTCCCTTCTGAAATGCAGATTTCTCTTCTCCCCACACCTTAACCTTTTTTTCCTGCTGTCAAGCAACTGAGGCCTCATTCCTGCAAATTGCTCAACCTCTCGCTGTGACTCAGCAAAGTGGATTGTTTTTAAGTGTTTTAATTCCCTTAAGATGAGTACTTGTAAGTTGTAAATTTACATGAGCATTTCAAGAGGTTTGATGTGAGACATTCAGAAGTTAGGGGTATTTAACTTTCCCAAACAGTATATTGGTTTCTTTACTATTCTTCTAGTATTTTATTTCTATGCCTAACAGCATGCAATAAATACCAAAATTTGCAGGGAAGCCCCCATGGACAAGAGAGAATCACGGAACTGGCAGTTTCATGCCCTTTGCAAAGAGATGTCATGAAGAGGAGAGGGCAGGAAATCCAGTAGTTTTTCCCCCAGTGCTCAAGGCTGTGTTTAAAGTTGGGCACACAGCTACAGTGGCTTGATCACAGGGAGCAGGGTACAATTTCAGTGAAAGCTGATATGTACAGGGAGGAGGGATAAAACTCTCCCTATTACAGGTATTTATTATCACTTGACAGCTGTCAGTTTGCAGTAGGGGATTTGCCTTCCTGTTAGCTCTCTGAGAACCAGGTATATTTGCCTAAGGTTGTAGGGAAGGATAGAAATCCTGCTTTCAAGCACGGGTATCATTTAACCGTGATAAGAAGGCATTTCTTTTGAAAGACGGCTGTGGAGAACAGGGGAGTAAAGTCTTTCTGGCCCTACCCAGATGGGAAAAAACAAGTCATTAAAATCTGATACCTACCTGCTTTTAATGAGAGAAATGTTGTTCGAAGAAATAATCTCAGTCCTATCACCACCGAACTATTTTCAGGAGCCATTAGCCTTTCACCTCCTCATATGTTTTATCTCTTACTTTTGATCTCATTCAGGGAAAATGGCAGTGCTGCTGCAACCAGAGATTTGGGCTTTAATCAGGAGTTTACTCAGTCATAGCCATGCTCTTTGCAGCCATCCTTCCCAGTAAATGGTCCCCAAAAATCCATGGGGAGTGGGGCGGGGAAAACGGCAATTAAAATCAAGCACTTGGTGTCTTTAGTCATGTTTAGTTCTTCACTGAGCCAGTACGGGTATTCTTACGGGTTCTGCAATGCTCCCTTCCTCTTCAACCTCTTCTCCCTCCCTAAGAAGTCTTGCACTGCTGCTGGGGAGAGGGGACTGTGAGCTGCCAGCCTGAACTGGAGGCACAAGGGCAGTTGGTTTCTTGGCTGGAAAAAGCAAAGAGCAAGAGCCAGCTGTGGAGGGATGTTCTGAGCTGCACTGAGCAGTCACAAACTCTGACTCAGTTTAACTGTATCTCAGCATCACGTTGTATCTTTTCTGTGTTCTCTATTTCAAAGCTGTTGTAATGTAGAATAAGATCCTTGATCCAGGCACAGATGCTCCCGCTATCCCCTAGCTGGAAGGGAAAGAAGCCAAGTTGGGTTGTTTTGGTTTTGGACAGTGGGATCAGCAAAGGAACACTGTAGATGACTGAGGGCTGTTAAGGTTCAATCTCATTCTTTCTCTTAAGTGTTTATCACACGTTTTGTTCTTTGCACCATTCAGAATAACATTTTAAAACAAAACCAGGAATGCAGGCTTGAATCTGCTAAGACAGTCCGTGTCTTCTGGCTTATTCTGCCCAGGAGCCCACTTCTCCCTGTAGAATGTTGCTGCTGTTGTTGCTGTTCCTGCACTGCAACACGTCTCCAGAACTGTCAATGTTCTTTAGTATTTTCTGCCTTAGCTCCAACATGCTGCATTGGATGGTCGTTGATACTGATTTTTTTCCTTGCATCTGTTTAATTCAGTCTGGGATCCATTTTAATGCCAACCCAGTTTTATTTCAAAAGTTAGTCCATCATCAGTATGTGAGGATAAACAGTGAGTGAAAGAAGAATGTGAATTATAAATGAGCTATAATACATACACATTTATTTTGTGCTGCTTGTCAATATTTATTTCTTCTCTTTATCTATGGATATCAAAAGCACCAAAAAATGCCAGGAATGTGACATGCCATTGAAGTTCTCCTGAGGAGACATTCAGAGCAATCCACGGCAACAGCTGTACTGCCTATTTATCCTGAAGCAGAAAATTGTACATGGCCCAGGACAATGCCCAACGTCACCGACCGACACGGGGGCCACATCTCTGTCACGGTGGGAACCGTCCCTGCGCTCCCCTGGGCTGTTTGTGTGCACAAGAATCATGCTTATCATATTGCTGTAACACAGCACTTTGCATCTAATTTAAGCAATACTGGGGCTTTTGTTTGTCTCACGAGGTCTAACCCGGAGACAAAAGCCATGGTCCAGCCTGAAGGTTATGAGACGTTACCAGACATTCATGTTCACACATACACACTCCGTCAGAGGAATTTATGGCCATTACCATGTTCTCTAATGAGTACAAAATGAGACCATTACATATTCACATAATTAGTTTGACAGATTTTCATTTAAATATAAAAAGACTTCTAGTCTTAGAGAACAAAAGGAGGGGTTTGTTTCCAGGGCAGTTTTTGACTCAGCTTTGCTGGAGCAGGAGGTTGGGAGTGACAACTGTGGGGAGAAAATTTAGTGTGAATAATTCTTAGCTTTTTATTTCATGTTGCCCTTTCTTTGCTGCTTTTCCAGTTGCGTTGGAGCACCTCAAGGAGAGTTGTGTGATGAGGCCTTTCAAGTGCGGCTAGGAAAGCCCAAGTGTCATTTTTTGTTCTTGGATATTTGGGCTTCAGAGAAAAAGATGTGAGGTTTTTTAATTTAGTTAGAGTAATTTCTCTTTGGAAAGGTTAGCAACAGCTCACCAGCTTGCTCTGCACCTTTTCCTATGCCTTTTTCACACCTCTTTTACCTGTGGTCGACTTGTCCTTCAGATTATCTTTTTGTATTTCAAATGCTCTGTTGGCATCACTTCAGCTGTGGGTTTCCTGAATTGGTTGGGATATGCAGCTTCTTCAGGCATTCATAGAGGAGCATTTGCTTAATTTCATGTGTGGGTTTTAAAGACCACATCTTGGTCTGGTCATCTCAGCACGATGAGCATTAAACGTGACACATTCCAAGCAGGAATTCTTAAAAGTCAACATGAGGTGTCCTCCAAAGACCAATGCATGTACCAGGTGTATCCAAACCAAAACTCCTTGGATTATGGTAGATTTGCATTGCTTTAGGCTTGGGTTATACAGTAGTAAAACTGAGTAGTGCCCTTAAACCATCTAAAGTTCCTGTGGTTCATAGCGTGCGTCTGTGGGGCCACTCACCTTTGTGTAACCAGCCCAGGTCCTTATCGGAGCTGACAACGTTTGTTCCTACACAGGGGTTACATGCTGGGAGCCAGGACTAAGTGCACAGCTACTTTATTTACACACCTAAGTGCCTCTTGGATGACGCTGGTAAATTCCAGGATGCTTGAGGTTCCCTGTGACATTTCAAAAAACAGCTTTAGTGCAAGATCTTGAGCAGGATCCACACAGGCTCGGTTGGGACACTCCTCAGCCCTCCCTTTAACTGGGTAAAGCTCAGGGCCCACTTTTCCTTTGGTTTACAATGAATGTCCCATCCCGGGATGTGCCTGCTATACATTGTGCCCAGCTGAGACTTGGAAAAATTTTATTCACAGGTTACACGTAACCACACTGTGGAAATAGAGCTGTGAACTCAGCGAGAGCACAAGGCATTTTGCCACTTCCACGTGCTAAATCCTGAGAAGGGCCTTATGTTCATCACCTGAGAAACTCCCCTGCCTTGTTCTTCCTGGACATTGGCAGGTAAAAAGTGACCTTTTCCCTGACCAAGTGCAAATATAGCACATCTGTGTTTCATTCAGGATCCAAGCACTTTTATTTTGGTTTTTTTAGCTCTGTCTTCCTTGTCTGGCATAGACTTTTTTAAATGATTGTCATGAAAAGGAGTTTGGGCTTAATGATGAATTAGTGTTACTGGAATTTGAACTGCTCGTGTTTTTCAAGTTCTTCTTATCAGCAAGGCCTTGTTTCTGGAAGGGGAACAGCGGTGGCTCCGTTCTGTAAAGCTGACAAAGCAGGAAACAATGACCAGCCCTTCACAAAATCCTAACTGAACGTTTACTTAGAGCCACAGTGGGAGTGACCCAGACCCATAAATCAGCGTATTAAACCTTCAGACATGAGTTTTTGAAACCTCTCAGGCATTTCTTTTTCCTGCTGCTCCTAAGAAGTGTTTTAAAGGCACAAGCTTCATGATGTCATTAAGGACATGAGCAAGTGATGTTGCTCCAGGCCTGGAATCAAGGCACGGAGTGACCTCACCCCTCCAGAAGTGAATCCCAATGACTTCAGCCCTGGGTATTTATTAGACATAAGCAGAAGCTGACATGGGGTGTCAGTTTATCAGGCAGGAGAGATGGTCATGTCTGTGTAGAAAGGGTAGCATTCCCTGGATTGTTTTAAGGTCTGTGCTGCCTTTTATGGCAGGGTGTGAAGGTTAAAGCTAGCTTGAGTGAGTGGCTGAGGGGAAGCATCTCTCCTGATCCATCTCTCCAGAGCCAAGCTATCATCTTTTCACAGTCCAGTTCTGCACCGTGGAAGACAAGAGGCATTTTGGTGTGTCTGAATTGGAGCCCTTCAATAAGCCCTGTGTGTACAGTGTTAGTTCGTGGGAGTACCTCGTGTTTTGCAGAGACACAACAACCCTTCAGAAGAATGTTTAGGGGCAAAGAAAAATACAAACTGTCAGCACTCAACATTTAAATTTGGAGGTAAGGCAGCTAGTAGTATTCCTCACTGTTTAATCCCATGGAAGATTAAGGAAAGGATAATTAATATCTGCTGTTAAAAAATCAGCAGTATACTTCTTTCCTCATGGACAACATTAAACCAAAGGCCTGTAGTTACATGTGTAAAGCCTGATTAGAAGGCATGCAACTATTAGAGGGCCGTGATGCCTAGGTTTCATTTCTGCCTGTGCTGCATACTCACTGTGGGATGAGAGTCAAGATGTTTACTGGTGTGTATTTCCATTTCTCTGTCCAGGCAGTATGGGTGACAGCCCTCCCTAAGGCGAAGGATGTTGTGAGGCTTAATTGCCATGCGTGGTGCACTTTGCAAAATACACTGCACCGCTGAAGGTATGAAAAGGCAATCAAAAGAAAAATATAAGGTCTTTCTCTCTAATTTTCAGAGGAATGTCTTTGTACTTCTGGTTGCTGTAACCGCAGCCCAGATTTTCCTGCTAAGTAGATGGTGAGAACTGCTTCTTAGAAAAGAAAATATCGCCTTCCTCAGCTGCAGTCACCCAAGAATGAGCCTTTGGTAGCTAAAAAGAGGAACAGATTCTTCATCATTCTCTCTCCCATCCAAGGCTTGGAAGATGGGGCTCTGCTCACAGGCCCAGAGTATTCTTTCATTTTCCTACTTCTGCCTCAGTGACGGAATGGTTATTCTCTCTTTGCTTTGGGGCTGTCACCATGAGCACTACAAATGTGGCTCATAATTCCAGTGCCTCTGTAAGTATGGACCCCAGATGTCTGTAGCTCTCCCTAAGTGTGAGAATGTGTAGGAGATTGTTCTGCTCCTCTCATCCTAGAAGGCCCTTGGCTGAAAGTTTTGCTGCTTAACTTGAGATCTCTGCTGGAAATCACTTTTAATTCCAGCATTTTGCTGTCACTGAGGATTCTGCAGCACTTCTGAGTGCAGTGCTCACAGGGTTCCCCAGGAATAAAGAACAGATGACAAAGAACCATAAAGGAGGTACCATAAAGCAATTCTGCTGCAAAGAAGAACCCAGAGAAACTCAGTTTTGTGCCTTCCTTTATGTCTTTCTTTGTAGTTGAAGATAAATCATAAGCCAAGGGCTTGGAAGCTCTTTTACAGCTTCTGGTGTGTGGGAATGGGTGTGGGTGAGTGTGGGCACATGTATTGCTTCAGAGTAAATCAAAAGGAGCTGTGCTGGGACAAAACCAATGAGGAACAATGTGGAGTCAGGTTTTGCTCTGCAAACTGCCCATTTGTCCCTTGGGGTTTTTTGTTCATTATGTAATTTACATATACAGGGCCGGGAAGTCACGAAAAGCAAGTTGCAGCTCAGACAGATCTGAGGCCTCTTCCTCTCCCTGTGCTGTTTAGGAGGGCAGCAGGAAGTGCTGCACTGACCCTGTGAGTGGGGGTGCAGCTTGAAGAGAACTGAACAGCCAGAGCCTTGGTATCAGGAAGAATGTCTTCACTGAAAGGGTTGTCAAGCATTGAAATGGGCCACCCAGGGAAGTAGTGGAGTCACCATCCCTGAAGTGTTCAAGAAGCAACTGGATGTGACACCCAGTGCTGGATGTGCTGTGGATTAGTTGACAAGGGGGTGATCAGGCAAAGATTGGACTTGATGATCTTGGAGGTCTTTTCCAACCTAAATGATTCTATACTAACATTGCTTCACAGCACATCCACCCTGTGATGTGTGTGGGCCATCAGGAAACCTTTCCAAGGGCTTTTGCCTCACTGACAAGATCAAACACTAGAGGAAAAGAAAGGAAGAATAAAGGCATGGACTAGGAAATGCGGCACAGTCCCAACAGGAGAAGTGGCTGATAAAATGCCCTCATGCACGTCTCAGCACAGTTTCCATGGCTAAGGGCTCTTCTCCTTTGGCAGGATTACACGGACACCCCCTCCCTCGTGCCTGCAGTGGGACTAATCAGACAGTAAGGATCGCTTGAGTGAGTAAAGCTTGCAGGCCTGAGCTGCCTGCCGAATGCTGCCCACACTCCTTATTTATTCTTCCCAGCACTGATCTGGGAGGTGAGCAGAGCACTATTTTCCAGAGCCCTGAACCTTTTTGCAGCAGACAGAATGTTAATTTGAGCTGTGTCTTACGACCTTGTGACCCACAACATGCTCCAGGGTGAAAGGTGCTTTGTTCCTTGTCCCAGTTTTGTCAGAGCTTCTGAGGGATGGGCAGTCAGATAATGGACACTGGTCCAGCAGTGTCAGCTGTATTTGGCACTAATGACCAATCCCGCATTTCAGTTTTAGCAGGTGGCAGGCTGGAGTAACTCCTTCGCAGTGTCCTAAATCTTATTTTACAAATGGCCTGGTCAACATCATGAGCTGGTTCCTGTCCAGTGGGTGCTTTGGATCAGGTCTAGTCCTGCAGTGCTGGAGTGAGGGGATTAAGACCAAAGATTTTACAAGTAAGCGAGCAATGCGCTGCAGAAGGGTGTGCTGGATGCAGGAATCAGGACTCTGGCTAAGAATTATTGCTCATTGTTATCTATGTGGTTGTATCTCATACAAACAGGTGGGTTAGGAACCAGCAGTGGTTGCTGCCATAAAAGCAGAGCAAAATCCGAGCCAGGCCCTCAGGAATCTCCAGATGGCATCAGGCAGTCGGCATCAGCCTGGAGGGCATTACGGGAATCTTCAGGGCTGATTCAGCAAGTCACTGTTTACTGCTGACAGAGTGTATTGCCTGTAAACATTATTTTATTATTAGTTGGAGACCAGTTCTGAAAACTGACGTTTTGCAAAGTGTGCTGGTCGGTGACAGACACCAGTAGCTCCAGTTCTGTGCTGGTCAGAGGTGGTGTCACTGAACCTTGCAGCCTTCCTCTGCAGTAGTCCAGGCATAGGAGATCCCATTGCACTCCCAGCTCTGCCCCACCACCTCCAGGGTGGCACCACAGTTGTGCTTCACCTTTGCCTAAAGAAAAGGCCTAAGAGCTGAGTGTTGTTTTTTCATAGTTAAGGTGTATGTAAGAGGGTCTTGTTTTATTTTCAAAGTCATTAACATATTTTCTGTCACAGAGCTTAATAGGCAGACATCTTTCATCTGACTCACCCCTCTGGGTGGGGGGGGGGCAGGGTTGGGGTGTGAATGAGAGTTTGTAACAAATGGCTTTTTAAAAGAATGAATAAGGGTTCCTAGTTACCATAAGCTGCCTAAGAATTCCGAAGGATCTTATCTTTTTAATGAAAATGACTCTGGCTTAAACCTGCCAGCTTGGAGTTCATGCTGTCACATTTCAGCTTCTTCACCAACCTTTGCTCTTAGGGGCTAGTGTTCCAAGCTGGATTCACTACGGATCAAATTTGCTTGTTGAGAAGACTTTTAGTTTTCAGTGTCACTGCCATTCCAGCTTCCCTCCAGGGAAATGAAGAGTGCAGTGTAATAACTGCTGCTGGGATTGCTTGCTGGCAATCACAGTTCATGCTGAAGGGAGGTGGTATGTGGTGATGCTTCCGTAAGGCAGGAATGAGTAAAGTTTGCAACAGTTTTCCAGGAAAGGAATACACTGGTTGCCTTTAGGAAGATTTCACTGTGATGATGTGCAGCTGTGCTGCTCTTCTCAGTTCCTGAGCTCTGCTGCTGGTTCTTCTCCTTTAGCCAGATACTCAACATTTTGGTAGCTCTTTTTTCTAGAGTAAGAGAGGGGAATGGGGTAGAGACTGGAAAGAGGATCCTTTGGAACTGTCCCCATGTTACACCCCAGCATTAAAAAAAGCCCAGCAAAATGCCTCGACTTGACTGCTAGCCTGTGTGTTTTAAGGTTAGGCCAAGCAGGATTCCTGATCAGGGTCTGATCTCTAACAGTTCTGATCACCTGACACTAGCACAGGACAAGAGGGAGGTGGGGTCATCTCTTCCCTAAGAGAAGGGGCAGGATTTGTTCTTGAGGTCAAGGCACCAGCTTGCCTTTTTGCCAGATTGGAAGCACAATCTTTCCAACCAGTTTGTCAGCTCAATTGTTTAGCAACCTGCTTTGTTTATGCTGTAAAACCTGGCTCCTCTTTCAATGTGGAGTGCCAGAGGGCACAGGAACAACAGAGTGAGCGACTTTAAATCCTGTGCTTAAACTCCATCAGGCCTTAGAGATGTAAAGGTAAGTTTCTCTCTAGCTGATAGATTTATTCTCAGTCACATTCCTGTGAACTCATTAGAGGAAACAGCCTGAGCAGATGGGGTGGAGTACAGCTCCTGGGATGTGGCTGGAATAGCCAGAGCTCCAGAGCAAAGACCCAAACACATTCTGCGCTACTGGGGATTAAAGTCAGGCTGTCAGTAGGGCTTTAAATCCCTGCAGATCTTTCACCTGACATTGTCTTTAAATCCTTTGGGGCTCTAAGAGAAACAAAGGTGAATTAGAGGGAAATTTTCCTTGGAACCTGAGCTACAGAGTTTTGAAGATGTCAGTGCTCACCTCGAGCTCAGACCTGCAGCATCCTGTGGTAAGCCCCCTGCAGTTCAGTGAGCTGTTCCAGGCCTGGAGGTCGGGAGGTTTCCTTTACTCACAAGTACTGATGTAGCCAAAGGCAAACCAAAAATTCATGATTTACGCTTCAGTCTAGCTCTGACCTGTCCCAAAGTCTGGCAATTGCTGCCCTCGTGGTTTCACTGCATTTCTCTCTTACTGCAGGTGTTTGCTGGGCTGCTCAAGCAAAAGGGCTCATAGAATATGATTCACCGAAGGAACTGCTTCCCAAATTACCCAGTGCCAAATATTCTGGTTTGATCCAGCAAAGCTTTTCAGGTCACGATCAGCTTTAAGAGTGCGAGTAGTTGCGCTGAAATGCTCTGGATTACCCCGGTGCTGGTGTGGGGACAGCAGGCACAGCCTTGCAGGATCAAGCCCTTGGATATAGGGGCCAAAGGCCATGTGCTGCAGGAAGGGAGAGGGGTCACTGCCAGCAGTCCTGTCACAGAGTAGCACCCTGGAATTTAGGGCAAAAGCACATTGGACTTTTTTGTTTAATGCCAATCTGCCTGAAGTCCCCAAACTGTGTAAGCCAAGATCAACAAAGGAGGCTAAAACCTCTTAACACCGGTTTCTTTTCATTGCTGACAAGGATGTCAGGCACAAAATCAAATTCTTTCTGGGTGTCAGGTAAGTCAAAGGCTGCAGAGTGCCCCAGAAGGGGATTCCTGGGGATTTATGTTCCATCAGCAAGACAAATGATAATTAAAGCCTGAATATTTCTGCTAAGCTGGGAAACAAAAAAGAACCGTCTTAATTCCTTAAATTCCTCATGCCAGGCTGTAAAATATATTCCATTCATGCCTGTGTCTTGCTGCTTGTTCTCTCTGTGTGTCTTTCTTTAGCATTCAGCCACCTGTTTGTAAGCAGTGTCCTGCAGGTTCTCAGGGCGCTTTCCTCCCCGCTCTCCCTGCCCTTGGACGTGCTGCTTTGACACTGAGGCCGCCTTGTCTATGGGAGACAGTCCATCAGAGCTCCCTGGCCTGCCCCGCTCCCATAACCTCATTCTTGGAAAGTTTCTGAGTTTCCTGGGTGATAAAACATGAGCAACATTTGCTCTGACCGGAATCATTTCTGAAGGCATTGAGCCCTGTTTTGTTATGAAGGTTAGTCAGGGTGGGTGGTGGGGCATGAGAATTCCCAGTGATGGCAATTCTTGACAAGTGTCAGAAAGTCGCTGCCTGCACCTTTCATGCTGCTGGACTGTTTTGATTAGTTTTTTAGTGCATGCTGAAAAGTACATGTGACAAGCTGAGGGTGAGAGACGCTAGTAGAACAAATCAGCACAGTACAAGATTGTCTGCCATGGCTTAGCCTCAGCTCTCACCTAAAGGGAAAAAAAAGGGGGAGGGAAAGGAAAAAAAATTCAAGCCCCAGCTCTGTATATACAGCAGCTATCAAACTGTCACAGATCACCACTGCTACAGCTGGGGTTAAAATAATACGATAGCAGAATGTTTGCTAGTCTTGTAAAAACCTCCTGTTATTCACTGGAGACCAAACTCATGAATCAAGAGGACAGTGTTTAAAACTGTTAAAAAAACTATAAAATGACAAAAACCCCACACAGTAAATAGCTCTGGAATGTTGTAGGTTGACTGTGGGATTATTTTTTTCTTTCCTCTGCATTATTTATCCCCTTAAAATTAATACTGTCTGCATGATAGGTGGCTTGGGGCTTAGAGAGACTTAGAGAGCAAGTTCACTGCCAGTTCTCAATTACTGTGGAGTCTGATTCTATTCTCATTTACTCTCAAGTACATGGGAAATGATTGTTTCCCTTGATACAGTATATGCAGGGCATAATAAAACCTTGAGTGTCTGGCCTTTGCAAAGGGAGACCTAGGCCACTCCAAATAGTCTCAGCCAATTTATTTAGTTTTTACTACATTTCTCGTGTTGATGACATGCTGCATCTCTGCTCCCAGCCCAGCTCACAAGACCAGCATCACTCCTGGCAGAAATTAAAAAGCTTCAGGTTTGAACTTTGGAAATACTCAGTCACATGTCCAGGCTTTAATAATAAAGCCCAACACCATTTCCATCCTGAGGGGGTGTTGCCTGACCAAACCTGGTAACTGAGCAACCTGCACAGGAATGCTGTGGTGTCAATGCCCAGATCCATGGCTGAGGTTGGGTGGCACTGGCTTTCCTCATGAAAATAATCATAATTTTCTGCTCAGAACAAAGCATTTACTTTTTAGCTTGAAATTTCATTTCCTCCTAGAAGCATGAAATCTTAGGAACAGAATCGTTTAGCAGTCAGACACCCATCATATACACTGGCTTGGCCTTTCCTGAACCTTTCCAGCACATTGGCAACTCCTGCCAGCATGGCTGAAGGACATCTCTGCCATGAGGAAACAGGAAGGTCATAGCTAATACTGTGCCAAATTAACAGACAGGGTTTTAATTCAACATCTGTTATGGATGAATACTTGCATAAGGAATCCCTGGTCTGCTTTAAGCAAGGCCCCTGGGCATGCACTTCGGGCTAACCTTAGTACAAGTGCTTCCTTGTGTTGTGTCTGGGAAGTGGTGAATGCCAAGTTGCCTTCACGCCCTCTTTTCAGAAGTCATATTGCCTTCAAAGAATGGGAAATTTACTGTGCTGCTGGTGGAAGGAGGTGGAATGTTAGATGGGAACCTTTGTGCCCTTTCATAACATGAAGGGAAGGGAAAATACGGTTTTTCATCTGAGTAAACTACTTTGCATGTATGTTGACTGAGTGAGAAGTTGTATTATAAGGATGTTAATTTTTCTTTAGCAATATGGAGAGCCCATCTAGCAAAGCATCTTGTGAAGTATTAACAAGGTCCTAGTTGGCATCCTCAGGGATCTTTAATCCAGGCTGTAGCTGCTGTCAGCATTAGCAGCTTCGGAGATGTATCCGGGGAGGAGGGAAAAACTATACCAGGCTAATTTGAGAGAGCAGCTGGCTACCTGGCAGTCTAGGGACCATGTGTAATTACAAGCATTCCTGTCTCCAGCACAAGGCTTATAGATCTGTCCTAGCTGTCTGTAATTAGAGATGTCGAGTGAATATATTGGTTTGGGAGTGGGATTATTTGTACTTTTCCTTGTTTCTGGCCCTCCTGTTTTATGGTGACATGTTCTCTGGGACACTCAGGGGAGGTCAACATCCAAAGTGATCCCGGAGGGAGCAGGTTGAAGATCAAAGAGGGAGCACTGCCCTGCTGCATGCATACCCTGTAAAGAAAACATGCTGGATTTCAGCACATGGTTAACGAAGCTGGAGGTATCCTGATCTCCTGTTACTGATACAGTGAGGACACACAGCCTCCTTGCATGGGGATGGGAAAACAGCCATAAATTTAGCAAACACACACTGTACCAGGGCAGTGGAGCTGAGCCTGTGATGTGCCTTCATTTTGCTTAATCCTGTTTCCCATCCCAACCCTGACTCATGAGCTTTTCATCACAAGGCAACCATATCTTTTTTCCTGCTTTTCCAAAACGGTGTGAATGGCTGAGACGGACTCTTTGAAGTCAGTGGGGGCTGCAAAATGCTCTGTGCTGTGGAAACTCTTTTAAAAGATCTTTATCTATAAATTTAGCAGTGCTTCAGCTTCACTATCCATATGACAGGTCAAGTAATTCCTGCTTCCTCCAGGATCAGAAATACCCTTATTTGACTTAATGTGGATGGGTACAAGATATGCCTAAGTGAGGCATTATCTTTCAGAATATAATAAGGTATGAAATCCTTTTAATTCATGTTTTAATGTACCTTCTATGAGACAATTAGTGGTTAATTTGATAGGATGGCATCAAATATGCCCAGAAAGGTCATCCTGTGTGATTCTATTATGTGGCCTTTTCTCTGAGGATTCCCTTGTCTGCCTTTCTCCGTGTTTCTTTGTGGTTTTTTCTCATTTCTTCTGGTGTTTCCTTATTAATTTCATCCTACTGATCCTTTTTCATCTCTTTCCCCCTGGGGCAGAGGAGAAGCAGCAGCAGAGGAGAGGAGAGGGATACATGTGACACCAGCTTTTCCCCAGTCAGCCCTGCAGTATCACTCCATACCAGGAAGCACAGGACTTTCCCAGGACTGGTTCTTACTGCTGGAGGAGGAAAGGCAGTGTCTGAAGAGGCAGTGTCTGAGCTAGGAGAGATCAGGCTTGTTACCCAACCATGGTCCTGACGTAAGGGCTGGGCTGAGAGCACCCCTAGGTGTGGTTGTGAAACTGGCAATAAAATTTGTTTCTGAGCTCTCCTCATGGGTGTTGGAGATCACACAGGGAACTGATCGAAAGTAGCAATGAACCACTGGCATTGCCTTGGCTTCTTTTTATTATCATTTTCCAAGGAGCTGTGACTCCACTGTGACACTGGAATAGGAGGTTTTACAGTTCTAAGATCATTTCAGACTCTGGAAAGTGTCAGATGAGGCTGGGCTAAGCCATCACTCCTTTATGAAAGCCTTTGAGGCAGCACTGATGCGTTTGAGCTTGGACAACTCAGGATCACAGGGTCCCACCTTAGCTTCCGAGTGATAGCAGTGCTTTTCTGGTGGGTAACAACAAGGCACCTTCTCCCTCCTGCATCCCTTCTGCTGTTCCTGCCCCAGTTTAGTCACCTGCCTCTGCTGTGCACTTGTCTCATCAGCTCGGTGCCTGCAGCAAGGACAATTACTCCAAAGCCATGGCTGGCTGGCTGCTGGCGAGCACAGCTCTGTCATTAATCCTGCCTGCCTGTTAAAAGGGTGAGCGGGGCTGGCTCCTTCCCTTCCTGCCCCTGTGCTGGCTCCCCATGCGCTGCCTCACCTTGCCTGGCGCCAGCTGCAGCACTGCTGCTGGAGGCTGGGAGCGGGCTCCCAGCAGCATTCCCCATGCAGGCCCATCTGCACGCCCTGAAGAAGATCCTGGCCCTCTGGAGCGCGTCCCAACGGTGCGTACCCAGCTCCGTGGGATGGGGGACGTCGGTGTGGCACCACACACCCCACCTGGGCACCGAGGCCTTTCACTTCCTTACCTGTCGGGAAAACTTTGGCTCCCTTTGGTGACAGTGGAGAGCAATTCACTGCTGCTCATTTTGTCCGCCTGCTTTGGTGAGGGATGCGATCCTTGGAGACTCGGTGAGCTGGGATGCTGCGCTTTGCTGTCACCTCTCATTCTCTCTGCTGCCGTTTGCTTGTTCTCTTAGACATGAACCTGTATGGTGAGCACAGCGGGATCTGTTGTGCTGACACATCCAGCTGGGCACAGGAGATGGCATTTAGCTGTGAGGCAGTGCCAGCCTGCCCCAGCCTGGGCATGCTGTCAGCGGGCTGCTCTGCTGGCTGCTTTGTGTTGTTGTGCTCTGTGTGGCCTCCATATTGTGAGAATTTGTCTTTCTGATGTCTAATGATGACAAGCTGATCAGAACAGCATCATATCACCTGGGAGGTTAATCACAGGTGGCACTGTGTCACTCTGACAAGTCCTGTCTTTGCTCGATTTTTGGGCTTGGTCACCATCCCTATCAAGTGCATGGTATTTGCTCCTTTTCTGCTGGTGTCTTTGTCCAGGGATGGGGGTGAGATTCAGGGGTTAGTTGAAGTACAAAAGACTGCAGAGAGATCTGTTTTCCAGACCTAACACTTGAGTTTTCAATCCTTTTGATCCAGTTCTAGAAGATAAACAACTTCTTTGCCTTTGCATGAGTGCATAAATAACTGCGGTGGCGCTGAGGATTTTCACCCAACAGGAGTTAGGGCCTAATGATACCAAGTGTGGAGCAGCCTTGTTTTATAGCAACGGAGTATCTTATAATTTAAGCTTGACCTTACAAAATTACAGGACACCTTTTCTGGCAGGGCACTGTGCCTGCCAGTGGCACCGTACCTAGTGCAAATTGCTCTGGGGTTTTGGCAGGGTGGCCCCTCTCCTTTAGAGCAGATTGAGGGCACGGGCTTGTTTTCAGCCATTAAATGATGCCTCTTTCAGAGTTCTGTTGTCACGTAGTCTTGAATTACTGTGCAATCCCTGAAAACATCACTGTTCAAGTGATTACTTTCCTTGCAGACCAAATATTTTGGAATTAGGATATACCTGGCTTGGCTTTTCAAAAGTACTTACTATCCGTGACAATCCCAAGGAAATCATAGTGAGCTGCAGTTTAGACATACTTCTATCAAGGCATTTTTATTTATATGTCTAAGATTTTCGTTTTTACGTGTTTTACCCAACTCTAGGTTATGTCATTCTCTACCACTTGGAGAGTCAAGTGTTTCTCTTTTGCTATTTACTTGATAAGTTTTAAGTGCAAATTCCTTGACTTGGCCTCTTCCAATGTAAATAAACCAGAATTTGTTTTAGTGATGGAAGCTAACAAGGGTTTAATTGACGTCAGCACAGGGTGAGCAACATCATGGTATCACAGCATCAGAGTTATGATGTGGAGTGGCTCCCTGGGCTTTTCCCTCTGCCACAGCTGTCGGACCATGAGGCTGGATACCAGCTGGGAAATGGCCAGTTCCAAAAGTGCCATTGCAAAACTTCTGGAAAACACGGACGGAACGGCTGCATGTAAGCAGGCAGAAAGGTTTTTGAGACCAGTTGACTTGCAGATAGTGACTTTATTCCTACAGGAGAAGAAAAACTTTATCCAACTGTAGAAGGGAATTCAGGCACCTAAACATTTAGTCTGCAGGTTTTGAAAGTTAAAAAAATAAAGGTTAGTTTAAGTGTGCCTTTCCACATCTGGTAGGTGCAGCTCTCAGTGCAGGAAGGCGTTAGTGAGGTGTCTCTTTGAGGACTAATGACAGGGCAGAGCAGACGGAGCTGTGGTTGTGTGGAACAGCCCCATGTCCTTGGAGCAGGCACAAGCAGTAACTACAGCTGTGCCTGACACAGGCTTTACCACAGGCTCCTTCCTGGGTGGCACATTAGGCAACTCACAGTCTTCTGGGTCTTGGGAGAGACTTCAATGAGCTCAGCCTGTTCTGAGACAGGGCTCAGAGATCTTCCTAAGGGATCTCATAGGATAACAAATTAATTTCTTTCATCAGCATCTTGACTCAGATGTCTCAGACATCTCAGTTCCTCACTTGGTGGGAGTGGTGTGGTCCAGTGGTTCTCTGCAGCTCCCAGAGCTAAATGATTGGCATTTGAGGTTCCTTTTTTGCCTTTTTTGATTTGCATAGTTCCTACTTGTTAAACAGCATGTGCAAGAAATGGAATTTTTATTCTTACCAACACTTCAGAATAGCTACACTTATCCCAAGTGTATTTTAGATCCATATATATTAAATTTGGACCAGCCTCAGGCATTTTCTTTCCCAATTGACCAAATAGTATTCTTTCTTTCAGGAAACAAATTCCAGTTGCCTTGAGCTCTTGTCACAAAGGCTGAGTCCATGTACATGAGGGATTTCTGACTGAGGACAGTTTGACAGTACTAGACCAGGATCAGAAACTTTCTCATACTTTTGAAGCATTTTTCTTCATTTTCTCTCACAGCATTCAAAACTTTTATCTCTACTTTTGGGCCATATTTTCTGTGCTCTGGTGACCCTGCTTTTCTTTCCTAGTTTCCCTGAACTCTGTCAGTAATTCAGTGTAAACCACCTCTCACTGCAACAGCAATTCTCAAGTGGCAGCAGCTCTCATGAAATGTTGAGCTGCTGCCTGGCACACAGGAATGCAACCCAAACCCCCACTTGTTTCTTAAACCTTTATCAACCCATTAAAGCAGGGGTGAGCACTGACCTAGAAATGTGGCAGCTGCAGCTCTGGCCATGGCTGAAGAGCCTCTTGGTGACCTACTTTATCCCAGCCCGGAGCATCCTGCTGCACAAGGGTGAGTCCTTCCTAGGAAACTCATCAACAAATGCCTCTTGCTGCTGAGGTTTCAGGGGAGGCTGCAACTGAAGGGCTTAAACAGCAGGAACCGTGAGGTTCCCTTTTAGGAACCTTCCTGAATCCCTCCTTTTTTACACCCAGCTGTTAGCCTGACCTTATCTCTGTAGTTACAGTGAGATACCTTGGACATGCACCGAGAAAGCCCCTGAAGGAATTGCCCAATGTCACCAGCACAGACCACGTCAGAGAACTCCCTCCTGTAACTTTATTTTGGCTGAATTATCTTTCTTTGCTTTCCCATTTTGGTTTGTGTAGAGCAACAGTGACATCCATTGGCTTATTAGGTGAATCCAAAGTCCTTTGCACACGCCGTGTATTTACTCAAGGTGGAGGGCTGGACCAGAGTGTGTCTGAGAGATTATAAAATGCAGAATTCTCTGAATAATTGTTAGCATTGCAGAACCAACCCAGGTAGGAAAAAGTTAGAGCAAATTTGCTTCAGTTTATTCACTCATGATAATGTCTAACATGTAAATTGCTACGATAAAAGTCTGTTCTATTTTTAAACTGCATCCTTTCTTGAAAACAAGAGGGCTTAGAAAAAGAAGAAAATTAGTAGAGGTTGTGGGGGAGGAACTGACAGCCAGAGGGTTGTAAAAAACCCAGAAGTCTTTTGGGGGAAAAAAAAAAAAAAGAAAACAAAACAAATCATTCATGTGAAAGGCTGATCTGGAGGATTCTCCTTTCATTCCAAAAAACCACAAAACCAGTTCAATTTATTTTTAACCCCGTGAGTGAATCAGTAGATGTTTCCTGCAGGTATTTCATTGAACAGAACCAGTGTCTGCAGTAAATTTTTGACCAGCTGTAGTTACAATCCCATTCCAAGGTCCAATGCCTTGACCTGGCAGGGAGTCCCTGTGAGAAGGAGGATTGAACTCCAAGCCTACTCTCCGCATTTTGTCGCTCCACAGCCCTCAGGGGTTGTGTCTGCAGCCAGGTGCAATTCATCCTTGTGACTGGGACACCGGGGACTTGCACAGACAGCACAGGGATTTTGCCTTCCCGCACCACTGGATACAGAGGGAAAAGGGAGTTATGTTGATTGACACCATCTGATTTGAAGTCTGGCTCATGTCTCTTAATTAGAAATGAAATTGTAAGTGCTATGCAGAGCAGTCATAACTGAGGGGAGCTACAGGTGGTCTGCAAAAGGTTTTCCATTCCATTCAGCAGCTTTGGAGCAGACATCACATCCACAGCACCTAAGAGGGAGTTTCCCTTTATTTAGATTTCATTTCCAATGGGAGAGCCCATGAAACATTCCCAGCTGGTGCTCAGTGTACTGGGGAATTTCAGACTGCCCTTTGTGGATATGTGCACAACACAGCAGAGTGGAAGTTCATGAAGAAGCTTTGCCTCCTATCCCTCCAGACTCCAACATGCTGGAAATACTTTCATCCAGTTTATGTGATTTTAGCCCTTAGAGTCTCTCTGCTTATCTTCATATCCCATTGCTTGCCTTTGGCTGCCTCACAGCTTGAAAATGTTTCTTCTTGATATTTTGGACACTTGACACCTCAGCCCAGCCAACAGTCTCCCTTTGGAGACCCTCTCCCTGCCTGCCTTTGGGGACTCCTCTATGGAGATTTGTTGATGCATTCCTTGCTTTCCCTCCTCGCTGTGAAGTGCTTCCATGCCTCTCCATGGCTGCATGTCTGCAGCTAATGCCAGAGTACTGTTGCTGTGCTTTCATAGACTGAGAGAAGAACAGGTAATTTCTTTTTTTTTGTATCTCTCCTAGTCATTCTCTGGCTGATCTCCCAGCTGCTTTGCAAGTTAGCTCCACACAGCATTTGGGTTTGCAGGGCCTGATCGTTACCAAACGCTGGAATTTCCCTGGGTGTTGACTTTTTGGTGCCTGTTGAGCTCCTTTTCTCATTCCTGCAGTATGTGGTTTCAGAGGGAGTGGCAGGCTGTTGGCTCAAGTTCCTTTGACTATCCTGTGTATACATTTTCCATGATCAGAGAGGGAGGCCGGCCGGATAAAATCCCACTGTTTGCGGATAACAGCGGATAACATTGCTGTGCTAACAGACATTTGCATGGGAGATATGAAAACAGCCCCATTCATACCCTCCTGTGATGGTGCTGAGTCTTACAGCTGCTTTGAAATTTGAGGTGAGCTGTTGCTCGATTGCATAAGGCACTGGCTTTGCCACGGCTTCCACAGGTGTACTGGACTTAACCTACCCCTGGTCAGCCTACCAGCAGCGGGAGGGTGAGCACAGCCTTCCTGCAAAGCTCCCAGCATCCTGGGGGAAGTTACAGACTGCTCGGGGCTGCCTTGTCTGCAGATTTCCAAAGATGGAAGGGAAAACACTGGATTGGCACTCCAGAGCAGGCTTAGCTCTGTTTTTACCCATACAGAAGGGATAGTTCAGCAAAACACCGAACATATGAATTCCTTTTGGTAAGGAATAAGCCAAAAAGGTGGGCTTCTTTCCAGAGAAAATACTGACATTTTGCTGAAAACCAGAATCCCCCCAAAGTGCAGTTGCATGTCCAGAGACTGCACCAACCAGTTTGTCCCTGCGAGACCAGTGTTCAGTCAGCCCTTCTGGCGAAGACAAACAGGGTTATCTCCTCAAGTGTGCTTGGAGCTGCCATGAAAGGGAGGCTTTCTTGCCCATTTCCGAGAGGAACCAGGGTTGATGCTCTCCTATCACATCAGGACCTTGTTGTGCCTGTTTGTCCACAGTTAATGACATCCGGTGCTGATCACTGGTGTCACAGTAGCTTCCAGTACTGCCCACTCTGGTACTTGATTTTCTTTGTGCTGCTACAACAGATTGCCAAAATGCAGTAGATTTGAGGCAAGCTTTAATTTGGAAAATTCAGCCTGACCTGGGATCTTGCTGGGAGCTACTCTAAGACTTGCCCAGATGTCTGAGGTGGCACAATGTGGCCCATTTCTCTGCCCTGCCAGGGTTATGGTGGGGCAAAGTCCCTGCCTGGGGCTTTCATGGCTCTGCCTTGGCAAAGGAGAATGGCTCCCAGTATTTCCTTGCTCTTGCACACTGGAACTGTTTGCACATTTAGAGCAAGTAATGCTTTATTACTGTTTACATGAAAGGAGGAAGGCAAAATAAATTTTAAAAAAGGAGTGTGAGAACATCTTGTGAACCTGCTGTTCTCAGATCTCTCCGATAAGGACAGTTCCAAGTGCGTGAGAAGTTTCCTACTCTTAGATTTATTTACTTCTGAAAGAAAAGCCACCTTCATCTCATTATTTTATTTTCAATACAAGTTTTAATTTGGTGAGAAAATATCTTTCCCTTAAAGAACCTATTCTGCCTCATTAACTCCTATAAAAAGCACCCCCCCCCAAGCTTGAAATGTTTAAAGAAGCATAAATTAAGGCTAAGTTGTTGTTTGCCGCTTTAATCAACAAACAACCTTAAAAAGGACTCACAAAAGGTTCTGTAAACTAAATTTATTAGTGAGCAGGAAAACAGGTCCTCAGCTGCAGCCTCCTCCCCTTCCCAACCCCCTGGATTTGGAGAGGGGTGGGTTTTTGGAGTCACTGGTTTTGTTTACAGTGTCTTATTCTCTTGGGCAGGTTGTTGTAGTCCCATGGATCTCTGTCAGACTTTTGTGATGCAGCTGAACTGAAGTGACTTGGGACGGTCTGTTAATTAGGTCTTCAAATCCTCCTCCCTTTCTTCTTTGCTGCACAAATGTCCTTTTTTCCTCTTCCCTAAATCTTTTTGTCAGTAGCTCAGAGGGAAAGAGGGGTTCTTCACTGCCAGAGAAAACCGCCGTTCTCTCTGTCTTCCTTTCACCTCTCTGGGATGTTGGAGGAAAAGTGGATTCACATCTATTTTCCTCTCCTTGGAATGTTTAAGAAGCCTTCTGCTATTTCCTCTTTATGTTAAAAATCATGATGTATTTCTCATTTAGGGATATCTCCACGCACAGAGGGGTGCTCACAGTGACTGCAGTAGCAAGAACCAAGGGAAAACTTAGGGGCATAGTCTAGAAAGTTTCAGTGCAGAGGACAGGATAGTTGAATAAAAACATTGGAAATTAACTTCCCTGAGTTGCCACATGTGAATATATGATTTTTTTCCAAATTCCCCTTAGAATTCCCTCATAAGAGTGAACTTCTGTAGAAACCTCTTGCATCCAGACTCAGTTCAATCATAAACTGATTTTTCCTTGGGTTTATTTGGGTGAAGTCCTCATGGGGAAATTTAATAATGGGGTTTATTCATTTCTGCAGGATTTGGACTTCCTCACTTCTTAATTTTTTTCACAGCTATCTTAAGTTCAGTCTGAGATATGCAGTGTAAGAGGGATCCAATAAAAATCCTTTTTGTTCACTGGAAAAAATGGCCTTGACCCATTAGGGAGCGATTTGATATTTATCTGGATACCTCCTTACCTTCCAGGAGTTAATTTGACTTGGAGATGAGCCAAGACAGGGAGTTTCTCTGAACTTTACAGCCTTGGATTCAAAGAGTCCTGGGTCTGAACGACTCATGGTTCAAGTTTTCCAAACCAAAAGGCGACTGAGCACATTTTGGAAAACTGAGCCTCCCTGGGAGTTTCTGTTCCCCTCTGATTGATGGCCCTGGCTCCAGCCCCTCTGTGCTCTCACTCTTCATGGTCTGTGGATAGGTCAGCACTGCAAACACTCCTCAAAGGAAATCATCCTTCTTCAATGCAGCCCATGGTTTATCTCAAACCCCAATTTCCTCTGTCCAGCACACGCCTTCCCTTCCTCCCCCAGCAGAACTGACAAGGGTCTCACATTTCTCACCAGCTGCCTGAGCAAATGCAGGATGAGCCCTACTGTGCTGCAGCATGGCGTCTGCAGTGCCCAGCAAGCCAGGGGCATGAGGAACAGCCACAGGACAGAGTTCCCCTTTGAGGCTGTTTCATGTTGCCTTTTCATCCTTCAAATAAGAGCTTTTCTCCATCTCTGTGAGCCAGCCATATCCCAGCCCTGTGTCCAGCAGCTCATGTTGCCAGAAACAAGAGGCTGGGAGAGCAGGGAAGTATGGGATGAGGGGGAGCACAGGAATCCAGGACCACTCTTCAAGAGCCATCACTGTGGCCATGCGGGGCTCCTCCCCCTCACAGCTTTATTTCAACAGGCAGAGGGAAGCTTCCTTGGTTATCCCATGCCCCCAGGAGCACGGTGTTCACTGGGCATGGCAGTACTGGGCATCCAGCTGCCAGGGAGCCAGGAAGGTGGAGAAGAGGAACACTGGAGGGGGTTTTGTGATGACTAGAAGAAAAACCAAAAGAGAAAGGACTCGACACAAACTCATATCTGTCTCTGCCGTAATTCACTCCGATTCCAATGCAACTTGCTGCAAGTGGGAGACATAGCTGAGAATCCACCTGGGCACTGAAGGGTCCAGCTCTGATCTCTTTAGGTTTTCTGTAAGTCCAAGGACAGCCATTTTCAAAGCAGTGAGAACACCAGCAGGACAGAGGAAATCTTACAAAGACCCATGATTGTTGAGGGAGATTATATGACCTCTGCTCTTCTGCTTAGATGGGATTAAACTGCCATCGGAAGCAAACACCAAGTAAGAAACCAAAGTCCTGCAAAAAAAAATAAATTAATAACAGCCCTCTGAGTCCTCCCCCTGGTTCTTACCCCTTGCAGGATATGATATCTGATACTGGTGTCACAAGAGTCACCTGGTGGAGAAATCCTGCTTAGTTACAGACATTCTTTCATTTTTTTTTTTTTGTACGGAAGGGCTTTTCTTTCCAGAATAAGCACTGAAGGGCATGTAGGCTGGTCCTGCTGGAAAAAGTTCTGAAGGTAGCTCAGTAGGAGCTGAGCTGGGCAGTCCCACACAGGACATACCATCTGGGGCTGCTCCTCCTGAACAGGGAACAAACACTTTCCCGTTGAAGCAGGATCAGGAGGGAATTGCACAAAGGCTGAGGTGTGACTGGGATGGGTTTAGCTGTGTAGGGCCAGTAAGGCATTCCAGCCAGGACGCTGGCATGAGGTGAGCTGTGGACACTGAGCACCCCCAAGATGTGGCTGCCATCAGACAGAGTTCCCTGCAGCACCTCAGCTCTTTGCTGTGGGTGTTTGGACCCACGCCCAATCAGCCTGGAAGAGAGGCTGTGCTCACAGCTCCAGGGCAGCACGGATGGAAGTTGTGCGGAAGGTTTCGTTTTGTCAGCAGTATGTGCTTGTTGTGATCCCTCCCAGTGAATTCCCACTTGGATTAGCTGCCTGTCATCTGCCTCAGGGTGACTCCCTGTGCTATGGTAAGTGCTGTCTTGCTTCAGTAAATAGTCCAAGGTTATGGGAAGCCTCAGGTTTATGCTATGGGTGGTAGTGTTGTTGTTGTTGTTGTTGATCACAGAAGGACAAGTTTTCATGGGTTTTTATGATCACATCCTAAACCTGGACTTTGTTTCATTGCCTGGTAACGTCTGTGACCCTGTTTGCCACTCGGTATCTTGCCAAATGGCTGGCCAAGATGCAAAGTACACTTAAAGTGTTTAAAATACCAATAAAACCATCTGGAATCATTTCATGGAGCAAATTATTGTGGGTCCTTCTGAGTCCTACTGGAATGATCCTGAGCAGGTGACATACGCTGCACGTGCTGGTGTGGGAATATACAGTGTTGCATGTAGCTTTCCAGTCAGAGAGGAGAGAAATCATGCCTTTGGGAGAGGTGATAGCAAAAGCCATGCCTCCAGTGGTGACATCTGCACAGAGGAGCTCTGCTGGCACCAGGGTTACCCTGGCTGGTGGCTGCAGACATCAGCTCTTGAGCTGGATGATGAGTGTGCTCGGCTTGGATCAGAAAGGGCCTCTTGCCCTGAAACGAGACAGAAAGGCAGGCACCACCTGAGTCATCCTTATTACCAGGCTGTTTAATCCTGCTTCCCAAACCTGCCCTTTTGTGTCACAAGACAGTGATCTAGAGCTGTTGAAATTATTAACCCACCCTGGTGACGCATCCCCCAAGGCACATGTGCAGGAGGGGTCTGCTGTTGTCCCTGGTGGAAATCCAGCTGTGAGAGCTGAAAGCCATCATAAGACAGGTGTGTGACAGCACCCCAGGTTTTATACACACAAAATATTCTCCCTAGGAAGCATAATTGAAAAATATACAGAAAATGGCCTTTAATCTGCTGAGAGAGGTGCCACCTCACGATGGGTTTCATGATTACGACTCAGAAGTAATGCTCACTGCCTTTGTAACCTCAACTCTGGTGTTTTTTCTGCATCTCCCATGCTGGTTTATCACTATGATTTCTGCAGCTGATGAAGTATTAAACATTTCAGGCTGTTGATTATGAGTGTGCAGGTAGGGAGAGAGACGTCAACATGAAAACTACCACTGAGCATAATTTCACCCATTCAATATTTTAGTTCAAATGAGAGCAACAGGAACCATTTTAAGCTGAGTCAGAATTAAGTTACATATAAACAGAAGTAAAATTATCTATGTAACATGTGATAGCTTAACAGTGGATGAACAAATGGTTTCAGGGAGGCCAGTGCCTCTTGTGAAGAGCATGCTGGGAGTGGGATTCTTCCCTGCTCAGATTAAGATCCCATCCCTTTCCTTCACTCTATAAAATAGCAGTCTCTTTCTATATAAAATAGGGGCATTTTGGGGTGATGTTTGGATATTCCTGGATAAAAGATCCATCATGGACCAGATACTCACATTGTGAAGAGCAATTTTTCCAGCAGCTCCTTCAGTCACCTCTTTGGGTTCAAAAGGTGTTTTCTTTCCTTCACATTTCCCCACTTGCCATCTTTGTTCTGCGTGGCTCTCTGGTGCTGCCAGCAACTTGCAGAGGAGTTTGAGTTCAGGGATTGTTAAAGGAGCAGGTGTGTATTTGCATCCACGTGCAAATCCAAAACCAGGGGTGAACGTGGAGCCACCCTTTGAGAGGAAACAGCTACCAGATGAAAAATCAGGAGCCTTAAAGGAGGGTACAGAGCAGAAGGGGAGAGGCGGGTGTTTGGCATCAAAAGGGCAGGAAGGAAGATGGCAAGTGGCAGGGTGGGAAAACAGAAACCGATTTCATTTCACCTGCAAAATCTGTCACCAATGGAAATGGGAAAATGAAATCCTGCAGTCTTCAGCCAGGAACATTTCCACACCACCTGGTCTGGCCACTTTAATTCCTAGCCACAAACCAACTTGGCTCCATCACAGCAACGTGCTTGTTTCATGCCAGCCGAAAGCAGGGCATTAGAAGTACAAATTCTTACTTGAAACTTGAACTCCTTCCCTTGTGTAACACAAATCATTGTGCATGGGCATGAAGGGTTTTCTTTAGTTTTTCACAACAATAGGAGAAGTGGAAAGGGTTTATTTATCTTGTCTCTGCCGGTCATCTTCCTTTGTGAGACACAACAGTTCAGCTTCATGTAGTTTTAAAATTAATTTAATATAGCTCATTTGCTGGTTAAATGTCCTGTGTGAAACTAACCTAGCAGGTGACAGCAGATGCTGTTAAAGCGGCCACATCAGTAACGTGGCTTTGCTGTGGCCCGGGACACTTGCTCCAGGGACAGGACCTCGACGGGATCAGCGGGCAGTCAGAAGCACCCGCAACGGCCTCTGATTTATGGGAAAGTGCGAATGGACTTGTACAGGGACAGGGGAAGAACGGCAGGACTTTGGAGGGAGCCCGGTTCTCTGAGGTCTGCGCCCGGCCTGGAGCTCAGGCGGAGTTCGCGCTGGTGGTGCGGGGATGGAGATGCGGTGGCCGGGCTGTGGCGGGATGCGGGAGCTTGCGGGGGGCTCCGAGCTGCAGCCGCGGGGCCGGGGGGACTCCCCCGGTGCGGGGCGGTGCTGGGGGCGGGCTGACCGCCGCGGCACCTGCCGGGGGCGGCCGGAGGCGCCGCCGGGCTCCGGCGCCCTCGCCCGGCGCGACTGTGAGCGCGGAGCCATCCGCGCCCCGGGGTACGGTGAGTGCAGCGCGGCTGCGGAGGGCCGGGAGCGGGGAATTCGCGGGCAACAGGGAGATGCGCGGGAAGCGGGAATGCGCGGAGAACGGGGATGTGCGGGATCGAGGGATGCGCGGGGAGCACGGTGCTGGAGGCGGCGGGGTGGACGAGACCCAGCGTGAGGGGGCTGCCTGGGATGCGGGGCAGGCGCGCTCTTTTTCCCAAAGGCCGGGCAGGGCGGGCTAACAAAAGGCGGCGGCCCCGCAGCCCGGCCGGCACCGGCGGTGTCTCCCGGAGAAGGGCTCCCGCCCCCTCCCGTTCCAACTGCTGTTTTCTTGTTCGGTGTTTTCGGGACCTCTGGATGCTGGGAAGAAGCAGTCGGGGAGGGAAATGATGTAGGATGAGACCCCGCCGTGCCGCGCTTCCCCTGTCCGTACGTGAAACTCGTTACTCGGAGGGGTTCTCCAGGTGGGAGTTAAATGCCGTCGTTGGGCTGTGATTGCACGGACGCGTCCGGGACTGCAGCATCCGCTGTCCCGCTGCAGCTGGGCGAGAGCTGCGGGGCTCGAGGGTCCCTTTTCTGTTCTTTCTTTAGAGGCAATTGCTGAGCATCAAAGCAGCGGGAGGTTTCGTGTGCGCTCTCACTCTGTTACATGTTTTAGTAAGCAATGTGGTGTTCCTGCAGGGAGTTCTGCTGGCAGGCACCTTGCAACGAGATACTGGGACAGAAGCTGGGTCATTTCACCTGGTTGGAATGACCCACAGACTCCTTAAAATGGCTAAGAAGAGAATTTTATTCAAATGTAACACTATTAGCCTGCATTTTTCTTTGTAAATTTGGGATGAATGTGGCCCACTGACATAATTTGCCTTCACTCCAACTTTCTCCCCCACTTCTTCTGCCCACGAGGTCCAAAGGTCTGCTTTTCTCATTCCCTGCAGTAATGCCTTTTAAACCCCGATCTCTGTATGTTCTTCTGCCTAAAAAACCCAGCCTTAAATTTAGTTGACGTTAGATGCCACCACCAGCACCCATTGAAATACGTTCATTTCTCATCCCAGCCTGAGCCCTCTTTAGCCCAGTCAGCAGAAGGGTGAAGCTCAGCAGCTCACTGTGTTTGCTCAGCCATGGGGGCCTGACTCTGGTCGTGCAAGGTGCTTGTCCAGATTTTCCTCGATACCAGCAGAAACAGCAGTAGGGAAAAATCAATGCCCTAAAACTCCTTTGACTAAGAGAGGTGAAATCCAGGCCAGCCTACAACTGGGAGAGGGAGGGGTGCGCTGCACATCCATAATATGGGGATTTAGAGGATTGAGAGCTTGTTGGCCCACATTAAATGGTGCTTGGCACCTTTAATCAAAGAGGGAAGTTTAGTTCGACTGAAATCAGGATTACTGTAAATTTTAAGGGAAAGTTCATGTAGTAATCACAGAGGCTTATCTTCCAGAGGTCAGCAGGCCAGAAGTTTAACTATAAAACGTTGCTCAAAAGGCAATAACGACATCTAAGGACAGCTGCAACCTACTTGGCATTGCTCTGCACAGAGGGCTGCTGCTGTGGCACGTGGGAGCCCTGCCTCTGGGAGACGGGCAAGCTGTGGTCCTGCAGCAGCCAGAGGCCTCCACAAACGTCCCTGTGTTCTGCAGGCCAGAACAGATTTTTTATGAGAATAAAAGCAGGGTGATGTAGAGCCTTTCTCCCTCTATAGAGTATCCTAGCTCTTGGCAGCAATGGGAGAAAAGCTGGGCTCTAGCAGGAGGATGCAGCTGGCATCGGTGAGCAGATGGACTTGGGAAGGCTGCTGAGGGAAGAGCAGTGATGGGGAAAACATCCTTCCTGCATTTGTTTAGTTAGGGTGGACCCTGCTTTAATGGTCAGCCGTCTGGGTGAGCAACCATCCTCTACTTGGTGTTTGCAGAGCAGCTGGCATGGTGGGACGTGGTCCATCCTATCCCTGGGCTTCTTCGCCCCAGCAGCAGTGTAAGTAAATAAATCAGGAGGATATGACATCAGACAGGGTGTTTTATAATGCCCTGTGTGATTCCCACTTGGCTAACATTAGTTCAGGCCCAGAGTGACTGTGGCTGGCTCTGGCAAGAGTAGAGAATGGCTCATGGTCAGCAGGATCAGGCTCTAGCCACACTAGTCAGTATCTCAAGGTGCACACGACTCAGGTGCTCAAGTCAGTGGAAAAGAAAACCTGTGTGTTTGATATGGTGATTTAGGAGGTTGTTCCCAAGTTTAACTGGAATGAAAAGCTTGGCTACCCTTGACGTGCTGCATCGCTGCATGCTTGCCTCTGTTCAAATGAGAGCCACTTCCCTAATCCTTTACATTCAAGTTGCACCAGGGCTCGAATTAGCGGCAATGTCCTTGGGTTTAAAGAAGCATGAGGAATTTCAGTCATCAGTTGTTCGCGAGGGAAGGGGATTGGGTGGGTTTTTGATGTAGCAGTAACTGCTGTATTGGCTCACTTCTAGAGGTTGGGATCAGAAGGGTAAATTTATGCCCTTGAAAGAGAAATTTGATGGAAATGAAACCAACCCACTTCACCTTGATTAGATTTCATCATGTTGTGCCTTCAAAATGCCTTCAGCAGCCTGGCAACAAGGGCAGAGATTTGAGAAACATCCAAAAGTTAAAAAGACATAGTTCCTATGGATTATGAGTGTGTCTGTTATTTTTTAAAAAAATCTCATCTTTACTATTCTTTCAGCAACTCAAAATGGTGTTGAAGAAAATATTCAGGGAGACAATAAAAATAGCCAGGCCAAGTGCTCTCCAGCAGTGACCTGATCCCGTCTCATGTGCTGCGGAGGGCACAGATTCCTTTGCAGTTACAAACGGCCTCTGGGCTGGAGACAGACTCCATTTCAGCCTAATTTAAGCAAAGTACGTGATGATTACTGGTGGCCAGTACAGTTATGGTGGGGACAGGGCCCCCGTGCTGCATCCTCATCATGCTGTGGCAGCTTAAATTTCCCAGGGTAGATGGGAGCAAATATGTGCTATAGTAAGGCATAGCTGGAAAAACTCAGCTACAGCCCTGATGGAAATATCAAGCCTGGAGTGTGTTTGTCCAATACTGTGTTTTCCCATCCAGGCTAGGGAGAAGTAAATGGCATATACCACCCCCGAGGGGCAGGAATGATCCGCAGGGAGGAGAAGCTGGGATATTTGAAGTGACTCTTGCAGCCAAGGAGTTTGCCTTGTGAAATCGTGGTTTGATTTGTTTGTCTTCCTGTGCAGACATCGTTTGCCTGGCAGCCCACTCACTCCATGCTGGTTAGAGTGCTTAATTCCCTGCAGGCCAGACCCAGGGATGGATCTGGTCTGTGTTGAGGAGGGAGCGGTTAAGCCAGGCCAGAGAGAGGTGTGTGTTGAGAGGTGGATTGAAAGGGAAAGGTTTTACAGGGCCCAATGGCTTTTTAATGGGACTTTCCTCACTTCAGACACATCTGTGAAGGATGCCAAACTTCCTGCCTAGAAAATGGGGGCTATCACTGTTGAAGCAAAAAGGGAGCTTAGTTTCTAAGTGGCTACTGAGTTTACTACCTTGTTTCTGTCAAAGGTTTGCAGGGGTGATACTGATTAATGTCATGTCCTTTCCCAAGTCTGTCTATTCCTTTCCTCTTCCATCTCACCAGGCTCAGCTTGACACTGTTTATTAAGCCACTTGTCCCTGATTTGTGAGGAATAAATATTGACACTGATGACTGCTTAATAGGTTTGCTGCTTTCTCTCTGAACGAGTTTGGCACTTGTGACTCAATTTGTGTTTGGGACTGGCTCAACCAAGGTTCCATTTTGGGAGGGGTGTTGGTAACGACGATGGTCACAGCATGTGCTGCGTAGGAGGAGAGGCTGGGAGTGGGGATATGTATTCCTGCCCTTTTTCCTATTGAGATGCAGAGATCTCCAGGCTGTGACTCCAAATCACTGCATGTCCCTAGCAAAGATGTGGCTTTCTTTGAGAGGGTGCTGCTGTTCCCACTGGGGAAGAAGAGTTTTTGATGTCTTGTTAACCTATAACTCCTGTGAATGCCTCAGGTCAGACTACCACTTGGCAGTGCTGTCTGTGCTCCTCTCCTCCCTGCTTCCTTAATGTGCTTGGGGGTGGCCGCTCCGAAGAAATGCAGGTCAAGCTCTTTCAGAGTGTTTTGGGTGGATTTTTAAGATGCGTCTGAAGTGAGGAAAGTCCCTTTAAAAGCTGACAGGCATTTAGGCCAAGTGGGGTTTTCTGGGTTTCCCAAGAGCTGTGAGAGGTTTTGCATCTACAGAGCAGCACCTTCATGTTCCTGGGAACCCAGGAGGATTGCTAAGCTCTAGTGGAATTTCTCTCGACTCTTCCTGGGAGTGCTCCACCTCAGTAGTACTGGAGGGCAGCATCACTGGGGAAGCCCCAACCTCAATCTCAACCTCAGGTGAGATTCCCACAGCCTCCACAGGTGCTAATCCAATGCTTGCAGAGAACATCCCAAGACCCAGCCTCGTATCTTACTTCAAGCCTAAAGAATGATTTGGGTCTAGACTCAGGATCATCAGACCAAAACTTAGTAGATAGGGTGATGGGGAAGAGTTTTCCTGTTGGCAGAGCACATGGAAGAGGTCCCACACCCAGGGCTGTGTACAGGAAAGATGCTGGTGGTATCTCCTCAGCAGAAGGATGGCAGATGACTCCTGGTGCTGCTAAAATGGCTCCCTGCTGGGGGGAAGTGGAGTCAGGAAGGCCAGTTGCCCTTTTGGGGGCGTTCGTGTGAGAACAATGGGGATGCAGTGAAGCATAGGACCAGGTGAGAGGGGCCAAAGATTCCTCTCTCATCTCAGGTTCCTTGTAATGGTTGCAGCCCTCTTTCTTTTCCAAGCTCAACTCTGCCAGACTGCCAGATGCTAAAAATATTTTGAGTGATAAACAGATATTTATTAGTGTAGCAGCCTGCATTTCTGTCATTTGCCTTGGGCTCTCTCGCTGAGCTGGCCAAGTCCTCATCTCCTTAATCAATCTATCATCACTTTTCACTTGGGCAAATCCCCTGCTGAAATCCCCAGGAAGTAAATGGAATGCTGTGTTGAGTAAGGTGTTCAGGAATTTGTCCAGGAAGAGGTTGGCATGTGGGATGGAGAAGTAGCTCATAAGGAGTAGCTCATATTCTGGGGATTAGGCATTGCTACACTTTTAAAGGTGATTTAGACCCATACACTCCACCCATCAAGTAACTGCAATTAAAATCTGGAATACCAGGAAGCACTGCAAGTAATCAGGTTAGAGAGAGCTGAGAGACAGCTCAGCTGCTGCAGACCTGAGTTCTTGGTGCTGAGTGTCCACTGTGCCTCTGACAAATGTATGAGGCATTCTTCTGTCTTCTCTGAAGAGATGCTCAGATTGTCACTCGATTAGTACAAATCACTGAGACCAGTTGTCAGAAAGCAGCTGAGCCTCTGTTGCAGCACTTTGGTAACATCCATATTTCCCTAGGAGAGAGGCTGGGCTAAAATTTCAGGGCGTGTTCCTTAAAGTGCAAGGTGTTGCCAGTGCAGGCAAGGAAGAGATCCAGCTGTGCTGGCGGAAGAGATTAACACCCCACTTGCTCATAGTGCCAGAGACCTCATCCATCTGCCACTGGAACAGTTCCTGTAAGCACTCCCTTAATCTTTAACTTTAAACCATTTAAATTGTTGGTCTGAATTGACCTAGTTTGGTTTGTATGGAACTGCATATTAGGAGCTGCACCAGCAGATGCAACCTGGTCCCAGCTTTCCCAGAGAAGGCTAGGCTTGCCTTTCAGGTCTCAGGTCTGCACCCTGTGGCCAGGTCCCAGGTGGGACACGTCTTGCCTGACATTCAGACCCCCCTAGGATGGCCCTTTTGTAGCTGGAAAACATCGCTGTTCTGAAGGGTGAGTGTAAAAAGAATAATTGTGGTGAAATATCTTTTGCTGATTGCATCTCTTGCTGTGAACATAACTTCTTTCAGCATGGAGGGCTTGTGGGCTTTTCCTATGGAATCATTTTAATTCCCAAATCCTAAAATGGAAACTAATCCTTATATTAGATATGACTTTTTCTTCCTCCTTGCAGCTGCTTTTCTTTGTAGGAGCTGCAGTTACATGTTTTGTTTCACTTACACTTGTCCTTTAGAGCCAGCTTGTGCTTTGGTGTGTTTAATGTAAGAGAAGTTAAATGCTATCATTTATCAGAAGGACTTAAGTTCCACACAACTCAGTGTGGGGATACTCCAGAAGCTGTCAGGATGCCGATTTACCTGTATGAGGTGGCCATGGCCCTTACAGGGACCACGTTAAAGACCTTCCTGCTTGCCTGAGCACTGCCGTGCATCATCTTCATCTCAGGCACCTCTGCCTGACAGACCTGATGCACAACAGAGAGAGCTGATCCAGTGTTTCATGGCCAGCTCTGAAGGATTGTTCCTTACAGCCTCCTGGTCCTGAACAGCCCGTGAGGAGAAGGGGATGTCTGATTCCCAAGCTGATCCTGCAGTGTCCCCAAAGGCATCTCTGAAAAACCTCAAGAGATGCTTGGAGCAAGTCGATAGGATAGTCCTGTTAATTGTGGGGTAGAAAAGAATGAAACTGTCATTTCTCAAAACTGTGGTTTTACTCCTGACTTGACACAGCAAGTAGGTAGATCTGTTTTTGAGAGGGTTAAAGCTCCCTGAGCCCAAGGTGCAGGAAAGCATTTCACATGCAAGTAGGGTTGGGGTGCAGGATGGATTGCACACCACTTTTTTGACAGTCCATGAGAGTTGTCACCTCTCAATTGTCTCCTCCTGAGAAGGCAAGATCTCCCCTGAGCAGGCAAAGCACTGCTCAAGTCAGTACTGCTTTAGAGTCCTTGCTTCCATTGAACTTCACCCCAAATTAGAACTTCAGAGAATTAAGCCACAGTCCTAGGAAGATCTGGGCCAGAGCTGCACGGAGCACACTTTGGGAACAGCCTCTCTGGGTGGTGCCAGCAAGCTGTGATGATAGAGTATAACCATAAACTGCTATTACAAAAAGCCAGGAATTCCAGTAGGGATAAAAGCTAAATCCTGAGCCGCGCAAGTTCTTCCTTCCAGCCAGGATCCAGATCGTCTTGGCAGGGCCGTGCAGGGAACTCTGTGCTCCAGTGTCGGCTGGGCAGCACAAGAAAGGACTGTGGGCTGCAGGGATGGCTGCCCAGCTGCGTCCGAGGGCCAAGTGCTCTTGCAAAGCAGGAAAGGCCCCCAATTCAGCAGAAAGCGTTGATTTAGGGTGCTTTTAAAAGGGTGACAGTCTCTGGGTCGAGGTCTGGGTGCAGTGGAATGCTTATTGTCAAAGCTAAAGACCAAAGGGAACCCGGCATACTGTGGGCCCAAATGCAGCTGGCAGGAACCAAAAATGTGCATGTGAGTGCCTTTCTAAGTACCCAGTAATCCTCCAGGGCAAAACGGGGATTAGGGCTCTCTCCCAGACAAAGAGGGAGTTCATTTTCTCAAAGATCCCTTGGCCAATGAAGTGAGGAACCCAAATGAATGCCAGGGCTCCTTTCAGCTCTCTGCTTGCAAACAGGTACAGCAGCTGGTTTGTGTGGGGCTGTGCAAACACAGTGCGGCCAGATTGTGGGATTGAGGTCAGGTCAACTACAACCCATCCAGCCCCAGAGAAAAGGGGAAGCCAGAAAAACACTAGACAAGTAGGACTAGACAGTGTTGCACAGGGAAAATGTGGTCTCCATTCTCCAGCTTTTTTTCTCACTGGACCCGAAGGTCAGCACTCAGTTGAGATTGTTTAAGTTGGAGTCGCCCGAGTGAAGAGCCCTCCAAGAAAGCAAGCTGTGAGTCTGGATTAATTCCAGGTGACTTCTCAGCCTGTATTGCTTTGCCCTGAAATTCTGCGTGCTTGGAATCTCCACGTAGGAGGCATTAGACTGAAAGTGATGGGTGCCTGAATGGGGGATGTATCCATCTAAAATTCGCCAGCCGTTGATTTCTTTAATTTGCCTTCAAGCAATGGCCTGTGCAGGTAGAAAAGCACAAGCCCCTCTGCACTGTTTCTGGGAAAATTCTTCTTTTCCCTTTTGGGGATTGGCTTATGGCACAAAGATCAACTCTAGTAATCCTGTCTTACCAGACAGTAGGGTGGATGTGCCTGTGATGTGTACAGAAAATGTGCATTAAGTATTCCTGTTTCTTAGAAACAGCAGCCAGCAGCACTGTGAATGGGTTTGGGTTGCGTGCTTTTTTTATTCCCTGAGCTTTACTGATCCATCTGAATCCTAGACATGGATATTATTGTTTCTGCTTGAGAACTTGGATCTTGCTGCAGATCATAGGGAAGAATGCCTAATTCAGTCCCAAGATGCATGTCCTCAACGGCCTTACTGAGATTTCAAATTCACTCTTGCTCTGCTTAGGATGAAAATGTGCTTCCAGGAGTTACACAGGTGGAGCCTGTTGCATTTTGGATTCATAAACCAGCCTTGAATTCTTCATGTACCTTACTAAGACTGTCCAGTTAAACCTGGCTGTTTCCCATCTCAGGTGGATGTCCTAAGTCACAAGCTAGAGGTTTTACCCAAGGACCGAGACTTTTTCTGGCAAAAGTTTTACAGGTTATTAGTGTGAGAGCTTTCGGTGCAATTTATAAATTTTTTCTCATGAAAAGCTGTTTTGTCCACATGTTTGCACCTGGTCTTGGCTCTTGGTGTGGCTCAGGGGTCCCATGAGCACAGAGTAACAAATCTGTGTAGGCCTCGCTGCTACCAGAAGAGAACCTGGGCCTTTGTGCTCTGATACACGGGGCACTTCCAGTGCAGCTAAAGGAGATTCTGGGAGCGTGACAGAGATGTGGATTACAGGCTATTTCTGGACCAGCCACAGGAGGTAACAAAATAAGAAATACGTAAGCAATCTAGTCTTTTCACTTCAGGCGGAGCGGGAGGATCTGCCAAGCAGCATGGCCACAGCCAAGGTCAGTGCCTGGGATGAGTGTGGTCTCTCCCTCCCTCTGCATCCCTCTCCCTGACAGCATGGAGGAGACAGGAGCGCTTGCTCTTTGCCAGGAGACTGGGGACTGCCGTGGAGGTGGCGTTTGCATTCCCAAGGAGATACAATTCTGGCTCATCAGCTGCTGAGAGCTTGCCCGTGGGATAAGGATAGCCAGAGGTGAAGCTGCCCAGCTCGCCTTATGTCACTGGGCTGAGCTGGGGATCTCAGGCTGCCCTGTGACATTGTGTAACGTGGGGTGCTATGAGGATAAACCACCAGTGCTAACTCCTCTGGCACCTTCCTGCCTGTCCGAGCCCAGCTAGGCTTTGTTGCTGCTTCTCCATATTTTTGTGTCTGTGATGTGCTGTTGGCTGTTTCTGTAGTGGAGGGAGGTTTCCTCTTAGTTTCTGATTTAAGACAAAGGGAAAAATATCACGAAATGCCTACAAATAGCTGTAGAAGTTGGAAGAAGAGTTCCTTGTTTTAATCTCGGAAGCATCATTGTGTGAGCACCTATGTTTCTAGGATAGCTTTTAACTGTCAGTGGTTACAAATATTCCTGTTGATCCCAAATGATTTCAAAATGAAAATGTAATCTCCATCCTCTCTTCTAGAAAAACACTGGACTTAGAGGTAACAAGATCTTAAAAATTACTAAACATTTGTTAACATTTGGCGATAGGATCCTCCAGGACTTAGGTCATCTATTACTGTGGCAGCAAACCAGGTGCTGGTTTAAACTCAGTAATCATGGCTTCAAGAGGTGGGACCATTAAAAAATATCTATTCTGAAATTTTTTTTTCTTTTTAAAGTTAATAATTTCTAGATGTGGTTCCAGATGCTGTTTATGGCTCATCTCAGGCATATCCTAGACTCGTCCCTGGAACTACAGGCAGCTAAGCCAAGAGTACAGGATGGTAGTGCAGCCAGAAGAACTGTAATGCTGTTGTCCTGGAAAAGAAATGCTATGAGCAGACAAAACTTCCGAAGTTGGGTTTGTGCTGCTTCCCTGTGCAAAATCTGCCTCCTTTTTGGGAATTACAGCCAGGCAGCTGAGCTTGCACTGCATCATTTCCTCCAGTGAGAGCAGTGATTTATGCTGCTGCCATTACTCAGGGAATTATTGTTATGAAACATGGAGTTCAATTAATTAAGAATACGATCTCTGCAGACTCAGATAATTGCTGGGAGAGCTGCTGGGCAGAGGCACCCACCCACACTTTCTTTCCAGGCTGGCTTTAGAAAACCAATCTGTGTTGGAATGTGAAGGTTGTAAATAAAGTGAGGAGGAAGAGCCAGGAGCCCAAAAGGTTAAGATAAGTGCTGTGAAACGTTCCAAGCATGCAGATAATGGGAGGTCAGCACGGGAGGCAGATAAGGTGGCCAGAGGAGCTCAGTCAGCCCTGCTGAGGCAAAAGATCTCCCTAAAACAAGCAACCTAGTTCTACAAGGACTGTGGCAGCTCAGGAAGGCCATTAGACATCAGATGGCAGCACCTGGCAAACCAGTCTTATGGAGAGTTGATTAATATGAAATAAGGCCACCCATGCATTCTTGAAGAGCTCTGAGGAAGGTGGTGAAAGGTGGGGAGAGTTTCACAGATAGCTGCTGTGGAAAGGCTGTGCTAGCTGTATGAGGAGAGATGGATGTGGGGTCAGGAGGTGCTGCCTTTCTTCTGGAGGGGGCAATGAAACTTCTGAGAGAGGTTTTCCTTGAAAAAAGCCCTTAACCTCTAGCACTGTGTTCTTTCACTTTGAAGCAAGCAGCAAGGAAAAAATGCAACAGGCCGTATTTTTAGATGAGGGAAAATCTGAGCAGAGAGTACTCACAGACATGTGTGGTATTAAATACCAAAGGCACCATGGAAGCAAGCAAGTATAAATAACAATTCATTATAAAAAAACGAACTTTGCAGAGAAGAAAAGATTTCAGAGGCAGCTGCCAGTCTCAGGTGGGAGGTAGAGGAGTTTTAAATAGACTGTATGTGCTGGGTTTCCTGTCTCCCACTTGAGAGCTTTAGAAACAACACCATAACAAAAGGAACAACTGCAGGCCCCTCCTTGCCAGGGATACTTTTTAGCTATGGAATTGTGAGGCCCTTTGCAGCATCCCAAAATAAAATGCAGCCCCAGGCTTTAAGAG
Source organism: Acrocephalus scirpaceus scirpaceus (assembly GCA_910950805.1). Taxonomy (NCBI): domain Eukaryota; kingdom Metazoa; phylum Chordata; class Aves; order Passeriformes; family Sylviidae; genus Acrocephalus; species Acrocephalus scirpaceus. The sequence goes on along the minus strand of OU383778.1, from coordinate 63,021,674 downwards.
CATCCCATTGGGCTGGGTGCTGCCACAGGGAGCTGGAGAGCTGTCCTGGGGCAGCTGGAGCTTTCAGAGAAGGTCCACTCTAAGGAGAAGGTGTGAGGACAGCCAAGAGGAAAGGTAGGCCCTCAATACTTTTGCACAAGAGTGGCTGTCTCCATGTTATGGTGGAAGAAGTGTCTTTGTAGGGATTAACCCCCTCCTGGTTGTTAGACTGAGCTGCTTGGCTAGAAATGCCATGCAAAATGTTCTGGGATAAGCAGCAGGTAAGGCAGAAGGCTGCAAGGGGAGGACAGGTGCTGGGCTAGGGGTCCTGTTTGGGGAGGTATCCAGACCTGCAGCCCTGGCTGGCCTCAGCTCTTCTCCCTGCTCTGCCAGCCGTGCTCTCACAGGGGACACCCCTGATGGGGATTGTCCCTCCGGCTGTGCTCTGGCCCTGAGGTGGGTGTGCTTACCAGCTGGAAGGATTCTCATCCTTTGTTCCCCACTGGGCCTGATTAATGTTGTTGTTCTAGAGTGGCTGATTAGTTTTCAGTGTCTTACTGAGCCTGCCGTGCACCACAGAGCTCTGCAATTACAATTTTTTAAGAGGCTTGGGAAAAACTTTGGATTTCCTTGTTCCCCCCAACAGCACCTCCAGAGCCCATGGACACGCTAACTAACGTGTCTTTGTCTCTGTGAGGTAAAGCCCAAAGCTATGCAAGCTGGCAAGCACTGGCTGCTCCTGTGAGGGGGAACACCCAAGCTGCTTATCCTTGCTGCCTCTGCTTGGGGCTGCCCGAGGAGGGTCAGGCTGTGTGGCTCCATAGGGGAACGCGTGGAAGGGACTTTGACTCACAAAGCTCTGCTCATGGCAGAGTTTAGCGTCTGTGGTGTCTCTTGCTTTCTTAGCATCCTTCAAAAGCTGTTTTTTCTTAAAAAAGAAAGAAAGAAAAAAAAAGCCTAAGTGCTGAAAGATCACTAGGCTGTGGTGCCCACAGAGCTGTAGGCACTTACTACTCCTTTATATCAGTTCCTCAGGCTGTTGATGACTCTTTTCTTGGCACAGGGGCAATTTCCCAGCCCTACATATTGTCACCGGCTCCCTCAGAGACAGCTGGCCCGATAGGAGTGCAGCTGTGTTGTGGCCTGGCAAAGCCAAACTCCTCTCCGGGAAACAAGCAGGGAAGCACAGGGTCTGTCCTCCAAACGCCGAAGCTGTGAATATATTTTGCTCACAAAACTGTAGACCTGTTTGTATGGATAAATTTATATGCAATCTTTTAAATCCTTATCTGTCACAGGCCTTCTGTCCTTTCTGTGTCTTGCAGTGAAATCTCCTCTGGCAATAGGTGATTTTTAATGGTAAGCTTGGTGAGCAAGGAGAGTTGGAGCATTTAAAGGATATTGGCTCTTCCAGGGCTGCAGTAAAGGAGATTGTGCTCCTGGTGTACAGTGAGGCTGGAATGGGAGCAGGGAAGGGAAACTTTCAAGTTTGATCAGAGACTTGACATCATCTCAGAGGAGAGGAATGGCAGAGACAAAGCAGGATGGGATTTGGCACATGGAAAGAAAAGGCAGCCAAGGCAGGATTTGGGGTAAAAACTGGATGAAGATAAGCAGGGTGAGCCAAAAAAAGGCCGTTCTGACCAGTCACTTTCCCTAATCTAGGTGAAAGTGCTGTTGCGCTTCCCTGGAGTATCTCATCCGCAATGCGAGGCTTAACATTCCTGGCCAGCACGTGGGGGCGAGGGGAGGGAGCGCGGGGGAGGACCCAGCCGGACACAAAGACGGCCGGTCTCTCACCGGAATGGCATCCAAGCCATCTCAGCTATCCAAAGCCCCGGATGCCGCCATGTGGGCTCAGCACACAAGAGGCAATTCCAGCTTATCCCGGACCAGGCCTGCCGCGGGCAGGGAGAGGCACAGGGGGCCTTTCAGCTCCGCTTTTATTCAGCGTGGGGGTTCCTTGAGCAAGCCGAAATTTCAAATCTCTTCTGCGCTTCAGGGCTAAAAATGGGAGCAAGTGGGAACAGTGGAGCGTTCCAGGGGGAAAGAAGGAGCAGAAGCAATGGTTACACTGTGTTGGTGCGACTGTGTAAATTGGTAAATATGTGTTTGCTGGCATTGTGGAAGTATCAGTAGTGGGGGTAGGACAGGTTTTCTCTTTCTCCCTCTCACCGTGTAGACCTTTCTTTTGGCCTCCCTCTTGTGTGTTCAGAGCCTTCCCTGAGCTCTCATAGGTGGTTCCATGTGGAAAAAGCGTATTCCCCAGTGGAACCCCTGAACTCCACACCTGGGGATTTAGTGTCCCCAAATGCAGCTGCAGGATAATGAGTTTTGTGCCGCGGGTGCTGGAGGTAATCTCACTCCTGTGTGCCATGGGATTGGGCAGCTCCTCCAAAACAGTCGTGAGGGACACTCGCAGAGCCAAGCATTGCCCAGATTAGAGAAAAACAAGGATGCACATGGCTTTCTGTGACATGTGCTTCACACTAGCCTGATGCCCCTGCCTTGCCCTCTGGGTCTGTGCATTGCCCTCTTTCCTAAAATCCTGATGAAGCATTGGCTAAGAAGGCTGAGGTTTTGCATGAAGGTGTTTACATGTCCTTTCTCTCCTTTGGCAGGGACACTCATGCAGCACAGGGATGCACAGAGCTGTCTCCCAGCTCACTCAGCTCGGACTGCGTGACCACTGACTTCCAGCCCAGCAAAGCCACGTGGGCAGCAGGAGTCAGGTTACGGCTGAAGACCAGGTGAGAATGTGTTTGTCTGTGTTCCTGAAACATCTGCAAAGACAGGGTGGAAAACAGCTACTGTTTTGGCTGCCGGTGTGCCTGAGGGGCACTCACGGGGAAGGAGTGCTGAAATTTCTCCTCAGAAGCTTTTGTCAGTGCTAGTAAGTCTTCAGAAATGCTGAACCAAAATATCTCCACAGAAATGGTGTAAGTGTTCTCTGACTTCACGACTTGAGGTGCTTGGCATTCCAAAATCACCTGGCTTCTTCTGAGTCTAGAAGTTCTGGTGGGAGTTTGGCATTCATGACTTCTGAGTACTCGTCTGCATTATTTAACAATTAAATGCCTTCAGAAATCAGTTTCCTGAGCTGCTCTGGATTGGCTGGTATTGTGGCTGAGCTTGACTCCCCTCCTCTGGCCACGCAGTTTAGGATCAAATCCTACAGCATTTACTCAGGCAGAGCTTTTGCTGGCATCAAAAGAGCCTCTTACATCAGTCAGATGTAATCTGGGTGACCTCATAGATTTTTGTGTCTCAGTCTTCTGAGATTTGTACCATGAAGTTGAAGCAGTAGCTTTTATTTACAACATTGCATTTGGACCAGACCTTGACTTATTTGAAGTCAAGAAGCTACACTGGTTTCCTGGAGCTGGTGGAAATGTAGCCCAGTGCCTGTGAGTGAGCAGCTGAGAAGGGAATTCCACATTCTGATTTTATTAGCAAGGATGCACCTCTGGAGCAACCTCCCTGACCTTAGTGGAGATGCTCCAGCTCTGGCCACTGTAGGCAGTCATGGATGCTGACCCTGCCCAGCCTCAGATAGGGCAGATTTTAGAGGCTGAAATACGTCCTCAAGCGGATTTTATCGAGGAGAAGTTTAACTGAGGAGTGGAACTCTGCATTTCCCAGGTATGTGACCCACAGGGAATTTGGGAGAGGAGCTCCCCTACATCCACCACCTCCCTATAACTATGAGTCATTCACCATATGCCCTCTGTAAATCCTTCTTGCCCATCAATTTAGTAGCAGATCTTCACAGAAGCTCCAAAGTTTAACATTTCACTTGGAAAAATTTGACTTTGGGTGCAGAGCCAATATTTTGCTTTACTTTTCCGGCAGTGTTGGAAGTGTGTCTGCACATCTCAGTTTGTCCCAGGCTGGAGCTTTAGTTACAGACAGGAAGCTGCTTTAATGTATAAGAATGTGCCTGTGAGAGGGTGTTCCAGATTCAGCAGCCCTTGCTTTGGCCCAGGCAGCGGGTGCAGTTCCCCAGCGCATTTGACTCACCCTGTTACCCCCCAGATGAGTGCAAGTACCTCCACACATCCTCCTAAAGGCCCTGCTGCTTCTCTCCTGTTCATCACTCCTCCACGAGCACTTGGATGTGGAGCTCAGGAGCGCTGCCTGTGATTTGTAGCCCTGTAGCTCAGAGGAGAGCCCAACTACTGCCTGAAGCCTTGCCCTTCGGATCCCCTTGGTTACCTGCCCTGCCTCATTGTCTGGATTCCCTTTGGGGCTCACGGGGCAGTGTTCCTGCTGCCAGCCACCCAGTTCCTCCTAAGCACTGAAAGAGGCAAGGAAAACACATTCCTTCCATTGTTTCCAAGTCTCTCCTGTTGCAAGTTGCTGTGTGTCAGATATCGGGTTGTGAAAGAATCTAAGCTATGCTTGGGTTTCTGTCTTTTTAACTAATTTACTGACTGGAGAAGAATGAGAAAAAATTATTTGAATTGAGCCCGTGGGGCCGGTTCATCAGTCTGGATAAATCAGTGCAGTTCTGAGGAGCTGCAGGCAGGGAAGCCACTGCAGGCTCTGGCTGCTAGGATTTTCCGCCCTTGCTCTGGGGAGAGATGATGTGAATCCCTGCAGAAGACAGGGAATAATAGGGTCGTTCTCAAAGACTGTAAGTCAGCTGCTTCTTTTCTATGTCTGGTCTTTCTTCTTCTTCTTCCTGCAAAGGAAACAGAGTAAAATTACAGAAAGAAGAAGAAAGTTGCAGAGAGTCTTTAAGCCAGTGCTCCCCTGCTCCTCAATGTAAGCTGTGTATGGTCTAGGTACCAGGCTGAAGGATCTCCTGGCTTCTCCATATCCAAGCTGCAGTCCTGTGGGAACAGCACAGATGGACTGTCTTGGTGGGAAGCACTTCTCAAAATAGGCATCTGAAATGCTCCTCATTTTGCAGTTTAAATCACTTAGTGTGTTTCTTGATAATGCTGTCTTCAAAATAGAAAGCTGCCTGTCAGGAGATCCCTGTAGGACAAAGTCCTTGAACTCAGTAATCAAGGAGAGTGAAGTTTGTATACATCACCTCTGTTCCTGTTGAAGCCTGTGTCTGCTTAGTGTCAGGGAATGCCAGTGGGACCCTTTCTTTGTGTAGGGAGAAGTCCTCAATCTAAATATTGCCTGTCAACCCTGTGCTAGGGTGAAGGGAAGATGGAGCTGCAGCGCATGGCCCAGCTCTGAGCCCCGCACTCTTTGTTTCCTTTGCTGGACACTGGGTAAATGCCTCTCTCTTGGATAAGACAGCGTGGGGGTTCCCAGAGATATGTGATAACACAGAGGTGTGGCTTGCAGGACTAATAATCATCAATTACAATGTTTGACTGTTCCCAAGTTCAACAAAGGAGCGCCCATTGCTCACAGCTGCCATCACCTCTGAGTGATCCCAGCACTTCCATCTGCAGCCTCTGGCTGAGGGCACTTCTTTCAGGAAGATCCAGTGGAAAAATATCTCTCTCTAAATCCACATACATGGTTGTCATCTCTGCTTCCACACAGGGGTTTTCTTCCCAGCGATATGGTGGGGAGTTTTTTCCAAAGAGGTTGTGGTGGTAATGGTAGGAATTCTGAGCAGAATCTTCTGATTGTCTTCTTCCTGATCACTGAGAGACTTCAGGGAGATTGGTACCTGTCTCTCAGTTCCCAGATGGCACTCGGGGTGTGGTCTGATGCAACCCAGACATGCCCAGTGATGTTTATCAAAGGGGAAAAACATGGTGTCTGACATGTCAGCTGGAAACACCACACAAGGCACAACACCTGCCTCTGGGAAAGCAGCTGGAAAGAGCACTGAAAGAGTCTGGGACAGAGCACTGAACTGGCCTGAACAGTTTTTCTTTCTTTTTTTTTTTGGTTTTTTTGGGGTTTTTTTTGGGTTTTTTTGTGTTTTTTTGTTGTTGTTGTTTTGTTTTGTTTTGTTTGGTTTTTTTTGTTTAAGACTGAGACTGCCAAAAACTGTGAGGTAGCCCACAAGGATTTGCTGGGAGAGTTGTGGGGAGTTGTCCTCTAGGAGCTGCAAAATGAAGATATTGTGGAAAAGCAGGTTGTGTCCTGGTATGAGAATATTGAGAATATTGACACGTTTCACCCAAGTATTCTCAAGTGAAGGTTTTTTTCGGTGTGTTTTTTACTTAGGGAAAGTTTTCATCTGAGTATTAAAGGATGGGGGGGTGTGGGCATGATTCTCCGTTTCCCTTACAGATGAGGAGACACTATTGGTCAAGATCCAAGATGTGAAATATCATTTCATAAACTTCAGGTCTTTCTAATGAGTCTTCTTTCTTTTTAGTCAAAATTATGAAGGGACAGAGCTCATTCCAGACCCTTCCTGCCCCAGAATTTACCAGAAGGGCTCTGTGAGCCTCAGAAGAGAGATTTAGTGAAAGACACACCAAGCTGACACCATTCTGGTCCGACTCCTTTCTAATTGGCCTCATCTGTTCCGCTTATTTTTAGAACCATGACTGAACCTTAATTAAGAGCGACGTTGCTTTGAGTAGATTGTGGCCTCACTCTGTCAAAATCCTAATAGGCTTCTGAGTGCTTTACTTTTCCCTTTATCTCCTGCCTAATAGATGGGCAGAGAGGCTGCAGCTGCACATTCGGATGTCTGGAAAACATCTCCTTGTCATGCTTCCGCTCCTTTAGATGTGTCCATCTTGGAGACAGGTCTGTCCTGGTGAGAATTGAGGTGGTTGCTCTGCTTTCTGTTGGTGCAGGTGCACACTCACCCTGAAGGAGTGTACAGGTGAATGAATTGCTGGGATCAGGTTCTCTCCATGTGCAAAGATCCTGCCGCTGCATGCGCAGGATATGGCTCAGGACATAGTGCCCCTGCCACGTGGGTTTTGTTAGGTTAGAATTATCACCAGCTTGAAATCTTGACTGCTGTGAAGATGACATGGTAAGGATGGGCAGCTGCTCTCTTGGCTTTCTCTTGTGACTCAGTCCCCGGGATCAGATCCAGGAGGCACAAGCTTTGCATTTGCATCGAAATCTTTCATTTCTCCTGCAGGAGGAGGGTCTGTGCTGCAGGGCCCCTATCCCTTTCCACCTCCCCACATGATAGGTCAGGCCATGGCTACTCCCTTCCGGCCATGCCTATTCCTTCCAGCTCCAGCAACCTCCCACAAGCCACCTGGCTGTATGGCTGCTGGGGGAAAGCACATCCGCAGGGATTGTGGTTGTGAGTGATGGCAGAGTGACCCTCTGGCCTTAGTTCTCTTCTCTGCCCTGTCCCACCTTCCTTGGACACATTAATACCAGCTGCTAGTCATGGAGATGTGTCGTGGTGACCACTGCTGCTGCCTGGATCTGCAGGTGGATTCTGCTTTCCTTAAAAGTTTTGCTGCCTTTATCTTCAGCATTCCTTGTCTCTGCTGAGGAAGGGTTTGGAGCTTGTGGGGACAGAGAAAAATGACCACAAGGTCGGTGGTACAAGAAGCATTGTTCACAGTTCTCTTTTCAGCCACCTGGATTATGTTTCTGATGGATGTGGGAATGATGAGAACAACTCCCCACAAGTTGTGTGGGAGTAGGAAAGGATCAGTTTATTGGGGCACTGATGACCCTGAGTGGCTGGTTAATCAGCCACAATATCCCTCTCTGGCTTTCACTTAGTAGCTTTCTAAGGATGTGGAAAAAATGCAAATGGCAATTTGAAGAAGCTGGGTTGTTTGCTGTGGTTGAAGATGGGTCTTTTCTCACTGGAGGACTGCACTCCTGAAGGACACTGGGCTTGAGGTACTTTCGAACTTGCAGAGCACTTAGGTTGTATGTGTACTCCAGAACTGGCAAGGAACAGTAGAACAGGAGGAACAGACTGACTACAGTTTTCTGGATGTTTTTAGTTTGTAACCTTGAGAAGACGATAACCTTTCAGTTACACTGTGAAGAAAGCCTCAGATGCTGACTCATCTGTAGAGTTAGTGCCGAAGTGTCTTTGTGAAGTTCCACTCCTGTTTTGCATGCAATATAAAAAATAATCTCCAGAGATTACAGAGAAGAGCACACTCAGCTCTTCCTAATAAGAAAGAGCTGCAGAGCAGCTCCTGATGAAGGGCCTCAGAGATGTGAATGTAGTCCCTGCAGCCCAGACTGCTCCCAGAGTGTGCCAGGCTGCCTCTGAGGAGCCTCTGCTGGGCCAGGAATGTTTAATCTGCAAACACGGGGACCAGCGTAGCAATGGGGAGCACCCAGTAACAGCAGCTGCAGCAGATGAAGGACTATCCCTTTCCCTTTGCCCTTCCAGTCTCCAGTGTGAACTGGCAGTACCTGGTCTGTAGTCTGTATTAGAGCTGCCATTCAGATGCCAGGACGCGCTGCATCACGTCCTGCTGACTTCTCCAGCATTTGTCGTGATGCCAGCCTGACCTGAATGCCCAGATTATCTGATCACTGGAAGTGTCCTTGAGGAACCAGGAGTCTCTTTTTCCTTGGCATTTACAACACAGGGATCACTTTGTCTATCATTTAAAGGGGAGAAATTTTTCAATAATGAGGTCCAGACACCTTCACAAGTACAGTACAGAATATATAAAATATAAGATGATGAGGTTGGTTTGTTATTGTTGTTATTGTTATTACTACAGTTCTGCAATTTTAAATCCTGCATACAGCCTCCTGCACCAAAGTGTCACATGTTGCTTCTGGTATTGTTGCAGGCAACTTAGCTGCACCAAAGTAACATCAGTTAAAGGTCTGATGATTTGTTTGTCTTCACTCAAGTCAGGCATTAGCTGCTGCATTTTCAGGTTTTATCACTCAGGCAGTTTGTCTGGAATCAATCAGGATCTGCCACATTTCCAAGACTGGGTAGGTGTGGAAACAGTGTGAGGTCATCCCACACAGAGCTGGTAAGCTGGTACCAAGTGTCTTGTGACTAAAATTCACAGCTGTGCACGTGTTGTATTATTACAAGGATATCAAACAAAAGAGTTTAAAATACCTGTGGCTCAGATGATTGGCTACACAGCTCCCTCACTGTTTCTACTGATCAAAGCAAGGAATAACATGCCTGGCACGGGATCATTCATTTTCCCAAGTGAAAAACTGGTGCTGATGGCTTGTACTCCACTAAGGTACTTAAAATCTTTAAATGTCTGCAGTGGAGAAGGCAAGAATGTGGGTTATTCTTAATAAACAGTTTTATCAACTTCCCATCTGGCAGTGTCCAGGTTCCTTGTTTTCTGGGCAAGGAGCTTAACAGAAGAGCTCTGTCTTAAACACACTTACACATGTAAAGGTAAAAAGGTGTTGGGTTCAACTTGCCCTTTGCAGACCTCCAATCCAGTTTCCCTTAAGACAGTCCTGCCACAACAGATGTTAAACGGGAAAGCATGTGCCTTTTGCTTCCTTCTTTTTGCAGACGATGATAAAATAACCAGCACTTCTGAAATTTGTATGGAAAAAAATACTGGAGAAATGGCTCTGCCTCTCACTCTCTGCCTATGCTTTTCCATGCTGTAGAACATCAGCAGCTGCTGATGTTAACTGGTACTAGGGAAGGACTGGACCCTAAAAAAGCATTTTTAACTTTTTGCACTTTCCTGTACTGTTTCTTTTCCCAATCTTAGGCAGCACTGGTAGAATCCTCTCTCAGTGTCTGTGTGCCAAAGGCATTTTAATCTCTGTGCTGATGTGTTCAGGACATACCGTACTGTGGATTTTTCAGTGAGAGGAAGGCTAAAGATGTGTCACATCCTTCTCTTGCATTTTTTCAGTCAGAATTGTCCTGCAGGCTGTCACATTTCAGTAGGACACAAGTTCAGTACTGCTCCTCGTTCTCCCAGGCAGAGAATGACAAACAGTGGGAATGAGTGCTAGAGCAGGGGAAGAGATCCCTCAAGGAAAGCAGCAGGAGGATTAAGGACAAGCCCAAAGGCTGAGGCAAAGGAGAGTCTGTGTGGCCTCTTCAGGGGACTCGATCACTAATCCCCTTCTTTGACTTTCCATTGCACCACTCTGTGCTTTAAATAAGGTGTCAGTGGGGTTTTTTCCCTCAGGACTGACAGACACAGGCCTTGGCGCTGGTGACTGAAGGCATCAAAGGACAGCCGTGCCGTGCCAAGCCTGGGGGCACGCCCTGGGGACAGCTGTCTGGCCTGGCTGGGGTGGGATGCAAGGGACACACATTGCCGGTGCTTGGTTGTCGCATCTTGTCCTGCATTTTTAGCAGCACCGAGGAGAGATCAAAAATCCCTTTGCAGGCTTCCACCCCCTCATGGCATTCAGTGACCCGCTTGTGCAAATCTGAGAGGGAGCGTGTGGTGGGAATGTCGGGGACATTCACACATGGTTACTGTGGGACTTGCTTGGGATGGACAATAACACAGCAGTGAAGCACAAATGAGCACGAGCAGTTTTAAGTGTTGGTATCCATCTTCCTCGGGAGAGCTGGCCTGTTGCTTATGTGCAACCCCTTCTGCTTTCACCTAGGCGGAGTGAAACTCCAGGCCGACCTCACTCCTGGCATTCAACCAAACTCGCAGAGAACCAACCCGATCCCAGCATGATGCAAATATCTCAGGGTACGCTTGGCACCCCTTGGCATCAGTCCTACCACTCCAGGTGAGTAATACACAGTTGTGGAGGGAAGGGAGGGGACAAAGGTATAGTGGGAAAATGGTACCAGTCTCCTCCATGCAGCTGGACAGGTTTACAAACAGCCAGGTCTCAGATTAGAGCTAGGAAGGCTTCAGTTCCTGTTTGGTTTCCCAGATAAAGTGGCTTTGTTTTCCTCCTGTAAGTGCTCTGCAAGGTGATTAGCAGCTAGGAAATTTAATTTCTTTAAAAATCCCTCTTCCTGCGAAGACGGGAGCCCACTGCCAGGATGCTGATAGAGCTTTCTGTGGATACCACCATATAGAAACACAGCATGGTTGTTTCCCCAGCAAAGGAAAAGAAATCCAAAGTCTAAATTGGCCTATTGAAAAGAAAAGGAAGAAAAGGGTGTAGGTAGCAGAGCCTGTCAGTGTAACGGAGCAGCCAACAGCGCATCAGCAACAGTGCTCCCAGGGTGAGGAGTTCAGGGAGGGATTTCCTGGTTTGGCAGTGGCTTTCTGCAGGAGTCAGCTCTATCATAGCTGAACGTGCAGGGCAGCTTGAGGAAGGACAAGTTTAAGTTCTGCCCTTGAAAGATTTTCCCCAGAGAGGCAGAAGGGTTTGAAATTCTCTATTATAGCCTCTGGGATTGAAACATCACTTCTACTGGCAAGACTGCTCCTTGGCAGAGGAGAGGAAAAGGAGCATTAAAGAAAGTGAGGAGATGGTTGCAGAAAATAATGTGTGTCGGTCTGTGGCCTCAGCTGGAGTGCACTTCTTTCCCCCAAAGGGGCTTTGCTTCCCAGGCAGTTCCTGGCAGAGCCTTTGGCAGCATGGCTCTGTCTCCCGGGTGCTCGAGGAGGAGCACGGGGAACATCTAGTGGCCAGCTGGCTAGGGCTGTGCTGGGCATTGCCAGGGAGATGGTTATTTGAATCCAGAACAGAGTGGTGCATTTAAAGGAGTAAACCACCTTCGTCCTGAGATTTGCTATATCTCTTCCCACCTGTGTTCCTCAGCATCTCTCTGCAGAGCTGCTGTGAGCAGGCTTCCTTCTGCCTTTCCTCATCCTTAGCAGCCTTCCCCCCTGGGTCTGTCCCTTATTTGGGATGTGACCTGGGGCCAGCTTCCAGTTCTGTGCCTTGCTTGCCCTGCCACAGCCCATCCCTTCCTGCTGCTTCCCCGTGGCTCTGCCAGGACAGCACATGTAGTTGAACAGGGAACTAGAGAATGTGATACCTGAGGAAGGGAAGCTGGTAAGAGAGTGAAGAAAAGTGAAATCCTCAGGCTACATTCTCCAGTCCTCAGTGTATTTGTTTGAATCTGGAAGGGGAGATTAGCCAGGGCAAACTCTGCAGAAGTTTGTGATATCCCCTTGTGAGATGTAAAAAAGGTACTGTGACTGGCACAAAGAGCTCCCTTCCCATGGATAGAAAGATCGCTGAATATCCTTCTTTTTTGATCACTTTTCTGGTGGCCATGAGTCCTTTTTGGACACCTGAGAGAAAGTGCCAAGGTGTACCTGCACCTGCTAAGCTACAAGAAGAGGTAGCAGTGCAGACTTCCTGGGAATTCTCAGACTATTTCTATGGTTGCACCCCACTTTCCTCCAGGCACAGGCACATACATCTCTTCTTGTCAGCTTAGTTTTCTCGCAGCAAACAAACTATCCTTGGGACAGCTGAATTTCCAGGAAGCTTGCCAGGGCATAGCCTTCATCTCCATAAAAAGAAATGAAATGGGAAAAAAAGAAAGAGATTAGATTCCCCCCAGAATGCCCCTCATGCTCCTCTCCTCCTCCTCCTCAGCGGCGTCGGTGCTCATTCAGCTTTCCAAGGGCTTTGGATGGGTTTGCTGGGCAGAGTTGATCCTCCCTGGCTCCAGGGATGCACCATATTTCTGTCTGTATTTCCCTCCCACCCTTCTGTGGTAAATAAGAGCCATGTGTTGCAATGTCAAGCAGTTCCTCTTTGTGAACTGGGATGACTCCAAACAGGGGATGGAGCAAGGCCCAAATATGGGTTTTCATCTCAAAACTAAACATCTTGCTTCTGAGCTCACTTATAAGTTGTTGTGCCTCTCCTCTGCTGGTTCTCACTCTTCTCTCGCTGTCCCCCAGCTCCTCGACCAGCGATCTCTGTGCCTACGAGCATGGCTATCTGAGGAGGAGCCCTGATCAGTACAGCTCCCGGGGCAGCATGGAGAGCTTGGACCACTCCTCCCCTGCCTACCACCCTTGCCACCTGTCCCCAGCCAAATCCACCAACAGCATCGACCAGCTCTCCCACCTGCACAGCAAGAGAGACTCTGCCTACAGCTCCTTCTCCACTAACTCCAGCATCCCCGAGTACCCTGTGGCTCCACTGGGCAAGGAGCACTCGTGCTCCCCGGACAATGCGCAATCCCGAGGTGGGCTGCCGGAGGGCATGAGGCAGGCGGACATCCGCTATGTCCGGACGGTGTACGACGCCCAGCAGCGCGTCTCCCAGGAGTATGAGGTGAAGCCCTCGGCCCTGCTTCCCAGCGGCGACGCCCGGGCCCCCCTGGACGGCCACGGCAGGCTCCATGCCCTCAGCCGGCACGGCACGGCCTCCTCCTGGGCGCAGCCAGCGCAGGGCCCCGCCGACAGCAAGAGCCAGCCGCCCAAGGGACCGCCCCTGCCTCCCGCTCGCAGCGATAGCTACGCAGCTATCAGGCACCATGAGAGGCCCGGCTCAGGCACCGGCCTTGAGCCCAACAAGCCTGGCCGAACCCAGCCCAAGGGGGCCTGGGCGCCACAGCTCATCAGCTCCCTGTCCCAGGGGCCGCTGCTGAAACCGCCCTTCGGAGAAGGGCACCTGCACACGGTGGTGGAGAAGAGCCCGGAGAGCAGCCCCACCATGAAGCCCAAGCAGAGCTATTCCCAGGCAGCCCAGCCAGGACAGCCCCTGCTGCCCACTGGTGTCTACGCCGTTCCCTCCCCAGAGCCACACTACGCCCAGGTGCCCCGGCCTTCTGCCAGCAGCACCGGGACGCTTTACCCAGCTCTGGCCAAAGAAAGTGGGTACTCCCCAGCCCTCCTGGTCTCTCATGACAAGGCCGTTGCCGGCAGCACCCTGGGCTTGGATGAGAATGGAAACCAAAGCACTACGAACAGGTCGACCATCTTCTTCCAGCCCCCTGCCACTGAGAGAAAGCACGAAGCCAAACTCACCCAGCAGAAAACTCCCAGCACAGCAGGCCCAGAGCTCTGCCTGGCTGTGTCACGAATGGAGGAGCTGTTACCCCTTTACAAGGCAGCACACAGCCACCGAGAGACCACAGGTACCACACAGGCCTCCAAGCCCATTTTCCAGGGTCCACAACCCCAGCTGAGGGACACTAGTGAGAGGAAAACCCATTACCAGCCCAAAGAAGACTGGACACCTGGATCCCAGGAGGACAAAAATGGCAATGCACAGGTAAATGAGAGAGACACTGGTGCTCCCCACCCATGGGGTCACAGCAAGGCCAAGCAGTATGGCTTCTCTTCCTTGCAGAACATCCCAGAGAGCTCCAGGAGGCAAAGCAGCTCTGAGCTAAGGGAGACACAACCAGGCGAGGGTTATTCCAACACCAAACTGTCCCTCCTGAACAGCAGCAGCAGAGAGGAGAAGGATCACAGGGAACAGGGGCACAGACAGTGGAGTGATGTGGACTCCCAGGCCTTTGCGAGGCAGGAGGAGGAGAGCACGGGTGTGGCTCTGTTACATGCTGCTGAGCCAAAGTGCAAAGAGCCCCCTTCTCCTCAGCTCCCAAAGACCTTGGATTTCGGGAGGGGCCGGCTCAGCTCTAGCAGCACCCAAAGCTTTCCCCACAGCAAACCAGAGGCTGGCAAGCCCCACTGCTCGGTGCTGGAGAGAGTCAACAAGTTTGAGCAGCGGGAGCAGAGCATTCCCCGGCCCCAGAGTGCTGGCGTTCCCAGCTTTGGCCAGCACTATGGGCCAAGCAGAATGAGCCAGCCCACCAGCACAAGGTGCTCTGTGCATAGCCCAGAGGACATGAGGAGCAAGCTGCCCAGTGAGCCAGGCAGGGGCTCCAGCCCGTCCATCAGGAATGGGAAGCTGGAAGAGGCTGACTGGTGCCCTGTAGAGCTGCAGATGATGGCTTCGGTGAAGCAGGCAAGACCCAGTGAGTACTACAGCCTGTGTCCTGAAAATGAGGTGCAAATAAGGGCAGCTCAGCTTCCACGGAGTAGAAGCACATTCCAGCTGGGAGGCGAGCCTGAGAAGGAGATCCTCTGGAAGGATAACATCCAGGATGCACACGGGTCACAGCTGGACACGTCGTTTAACAGGGCCTACAGGAACAGCATTAAAGATGCCCAGTCCAGGGTGCTGAGGGCCACGTCCTTCCGGCGGATCAGCCCCCCGTTTGGGAACACACCCAAAAGGGTGCCCCAGAGGCCTGCCTCGGCCCACGTGGGCATGAGGAGCACGGCGGTGTCCCCACACACCCCCAAGGAGAGGCACAGCATCACGCCCACGGAAGGAGGCTTCTCCAGCCTGGACTACGCCAGGACGCAGCACGTGCTGCGCATCGGGGGCCGGAAACGGCTGACGGCAGAGCAGAAGAAGCGCTCCTACTCAGAGCCCGAAAAGATGAATGAGGTGGGCATCTCAGATGGGGAGCCGTCGCCTTTCTCCTTCCAGAAGAAAAGCATCCATTTTATCTTCCCAGAGAACACGGTGGCCAACCGGCGCAAGATCTTCGAGAGGGATGGCAAAGCTTCCTCCACAGCCAGCCTGTCCAAGCCGGAGCTCAAGCAGCTCCAGCAGAACGCCCTGGCCGACTACATCGAGCGCAAGACAGGGCGACGGCCATCCTCACAGGACATCGGGCTGCTCCGGGAACGCTCCCACAGCTCCCACCTGCAGCTGGGTAGCCCCGACAGCCAGAGCCTTTCCTCTGCCTCCAGCATGAATTCCCTTCAGGACCAGAACCTTTACCGCCGCAGAGAGTCTGTAGAGCGGATATCCAGGACGGGACGGATGTCTTCCACCCTTCCCCCTGGGCTGATGGACTACTTGGACACGAGTGGAGATGAGAAGGTGCCAGGGCGCCAGGACAGCCTGGTCACCGGCCGGCTCAGGCCAGAGAGGTGCCGGGATTTACAGACCCAGATCGGATCTCACCAAAGGCACACAGACAGACCCGCTGGGCGTGCAGGGCCAGCCTCGCTACAGGAAACAGGAACAGGTCTTTGAAACATCCTCCACCACCAGAAAATCCGGGAAATCAGTGTCTGTGGAAGACTTGCTCGATAGGTATGACAATCAGCCAGTCCCTGTGCACGTACGTTCCAGGTCGTCTCCCACAGCGGATAAGAAACACCAGGTATGTGGGAACGGGATCATGTGCACCCACAAGTGGGTCTCTCAGGACCAGGGAACAGGGTGGGTGTCAGAGAACAAGCTGATGTCCAGTCTAGGCATCAGTGGCTAGGACTGTATTGATTAGAGACAGATTCAGCCCGTGCTGAGGCAGTTTAGTGCACCTTAATTAAAAGATCACTGGTGGGGTTCAGCTCACTCCCTGCTGGGGTGTGTCAGGGGTGTCAGGGATGACAGAATTTCAGTGCATATGCTGCTGTGTTCTTGCTGCTCTGGACATCCCATCTGGGGTGTCCTATCCTTACCTGCCTACAGCACTGGAAAAGCACTGAGCACTTTTCTGGTCGAGAGTCCCACTAGGATGGTGATTTGCCTCAGCCCATTTTCCTGGTGCAAAGCAGAGAGAATTAGAGCCTGCTTGGAATTGCCTTGGCTCCCACTGTGCCTGACAGTGCTGAGAAGTGCTGGGCAGAGGTACTGCCAAATAACCATTATGTTTAGCCTCCAGCCCTGGAGGGAAACGTCCAGGGGGAGAAAACTGAACCCCGGCCCTTCCATGTCCCCTGCTTGGTGGTTGGGAACATCACACTGATGTCACAGATGGGGAATTCGACTGACTCTGATGATGGTAAACAGTAGAACCAGGCTAAATTCTTAAAGAACAACTGCCCAGGCCAGCTCTTCAGCTGGCTGAAATCTGCTCAGACCTATTTAGGAAACTGCAACTGGTCGAGCCACATGGATTTACAGTAGTGCTGGGTCTGCTGCCCCATCCCTATATCCATGCCTGGCTCCATTCATCATGGAGAGAGAGAGCAAACAACCAAAATGTGTGGACAGGCTCCTAGCCCCAAATAGGCTGAGCTTTTGGAGAGGCTCACATACTTACAGGGCATCCTGGACATCTCCTTCTGCTCCTGCACACACTCCTGGCCCAGAGCAGATCATCCAGGAGCAACAAAGTGGTCCTGAGTCAAGTGACAAGAGAGGAGGCTCTGGGCAGCATCTCACAAATGGACCAAACTGGGGTGGGGGGAAGAAGCAGCCCTCCCAAACCCATTGTGTGCTTCATTCTACACATCCTCCCTCAATAGCCCTCAGCTCCCACACCACATCTTTAAATAGAGTGAATTTAAAAAGCATCTTGTGAATATCAAGTAACTGGAATGCACTTCCAGAACCACCCCTGTCTCATCCCACCATCAGTATTTTTCCACTCCAGCCAGGCACCAGGCCCATCTGTGACATTTTGTCACACTTGCCGATCAAAGGAGCAACAAAACCAGACATCCAGAGACAAAAATCACCAAAGTGTACTTTTCAGTGACAGGTTGGATGACAAGCAGCCCCAGTTCATTTTTCCTCACCCAGCTCTTATCAGGAGGTACAGGACAGTTCTTGAGATCTTTATTTCTCCCTCCTTACTCATTTTTAATTGCTCATACACTCTGCAGCCAAACCAGAGGTTCTGCCTGTTTGAAGCCAAGTTGAGGAAGAGGGTGAAAAGCACTGCAGACCTGCTTACGGGATCTTAATTCAGGGCTGAAGAGGGGAGAGCCCTTCTGGCTGTTTCCCAGAGGGATTTAGCTGTAACCGCCTGTGGAACAAGGATTAGTCCCCATAGGCAGCAAGGCACTTGTGAAAATCCTGTTCTTAAATCCTAACTTGACTTCCAGCATATACACCAATCCATAGGGTCTATTTGAAAGGGAAGTATATGTTGAAGTGCTTTCTTCGTTAGGTTTGTTTCTAATCCATCTCCCATGCAAACCCACAGCTATAAACATGGGGGGTCAAAGCCAATTAACAGGGTGATCTTTTAAAAATTATTTATTAGATTTCTTTTGGCCTTTTCAGATTTTTTGTGGGAAATATTTATTTCCAGTTTAGCAGCAGACTTCTCTACCTTACTCACTGTTTGTTTTTCAGGGCCTTCTGTACAGTGCTTAATGCTCCTTTCAGGCTGCATACAAATCACGTTGCACTGTCACTGCAGGAATTTGTTTAGAGATAGGCAGGAGTGGATAGCCATGGGGAATTACTTGCTCTCAGGCTTTGGAAGGCATTCTCATCCATGTTCTGGTATTATGTTTTGCTTTCCGCTTGCTGCTGACGCTGCCTTGGTACCCCAGGAGCTGCTGAGGAGGGAGAGCAGTGAATTCAGCCCCATGCTGAGGGACCCCTTCTACATCGTCAGCGCAGGAGCCAGGTGGGTGTATGTCCATGTCCCCTGTGTCACTGCAGGGCCAGCTCTGGCCACCCCTCTGCCAGCAGCACTTGTCATGGGTTGTCTAGAGCTGAAACCTGCACAAACACAGTTCCAGGTATGCTGTGCCCAGCAGACTTGGGAGGAGTTGCTACAAGCTTTTTCTTTCACTACAGACATTAATTTACTATCAAGTCCTCTTCATGTCATCATGGAGCATGTTTGTGCAGCAAATTTCAACTTAAGTAACTTCTAGAATGTGTTTGATCTGCTGTTGAAACTCACATTGGATGATAGCATCACTGAAGCACCCTAAAGGAAAAAATGCCTCGATGTCCCAGTCTGGCTGATTTTAACCACCCAGGATGCTGCCTCCCCAAAAGCAAGGGACTAACCCAGGATATTTCCTTAATCATGCTCATCTGGGAGATGGCCTTTGGGCTGCTTCCCTTCATCGAGGCAGGATGTTTTCCTCAGCAACAGGGGAGAGAGAAAACACATTTTTCTATTTTCTATTTTAAAAATAGAAAACTGTATGCACAAAACTCAATGTATTAGGACTTATATAAGTCTCTGCTTAGCCCCGGATTGTTTTGAAGTTAATGAGAACTGAAGTTGATCGTGCTGTATTTACATTTAAATAATAAATAGATGTTTGCCCTAAGCCCTGAGTGCCCAAACAGCTAACTCCCATTACAGTAAAAGCCATCAAGAGAGACTTAAAGCATTGTTCACAAAGGAGCTCTGTTCCTCACAAACTTGCAGTAAATGCCAGCCCTCTCTGTGGTCACAGTGGGAGTTAACACTGCTGTCTCCAAGGGTTTCTCCATGCAGCTCTGGGTCAGGGAGTGACAGCTGGAAGCAGAGGAAGGCTCCGACTCTGGCTGATCTTACTTCTGGCCATTTTTGTTCCTAAAAACACATAAATGTTGTTTTAAAGGGGCTTAGTTGGCCTGTAGGATTATTTAAAACACACTCATTTACTTGGATTTGGAATAACATTTTCTATGTTTTTTCCTAAGAGAACAATGCAGCTGTTTCAATTCCTCCTGCCTCCCCTTCTCTCCTAGAGATGGCATTTCATCCTGCTGATCAATCGCTACTTGTGTCTTCCTTTTATTTTTTTTCTTTCCCCAACCTATTTCCCAAGTAATGGGATTGAACATCCAGACTGAAAACAAGTTTATTGGGGCACGAAATGCAGGTTTCTCATTTTCATGCTTCACTGCACAAAGATTATTGGTTATTAACAGTTTTATGATATTTGTGCAGTATAGGCATGCCGCAGGCTTTGCAAGCACATTTCTCCTGGGAGATGGGAGGTTACTTCCCCTTCTTGCTCAGAATTGGATTTCCCAAAAGATGAAGCAAAATGATAGAAGCATTTTCCATGCATGGGCCCTTCAGGGAGGCAAGGCAGGCAGTAGGAGTTACATTTCTAGGTTTCCTTGGGACACAGCTGCCCCACGTGCTGGAGAGGAGATGGGACCATCCCTACTACCTTATGCTCGAGGAGGAAAACAGTCAGATGGTTAAGTGAGGAAAACCTTGGTCAGCAGTCACTTGGTCTGGTCACATGTGCTCTTCCTCTGCTCCCCAGGTGTCACACGACATTGGAAACTGCTCCACCAGTTTTAGACTCCACAGTTGCTTTCACAGTAGGAGAAATGTCTGAATTAGAGAATCACCATCTGGCGTTCCTGACAAACACTGAGCATCTGAAAGGAATACACACTGCTACTGTCCAGGAACCACAGACAATACCAAGAGCAGCCTGGAGTGTTTTCCCACCCCTAGGCACAGGCTGCCAAATTCTATCCTCAGTCACACCAGAATAAAGCCAGAATGACTCTGTCTTTGACAGAGTTATTCTTAATTTGTACCAGTACATTGGAGAGCAAATTTGGGACCCAAGTCTCCAGCATCACAGATTGGCAGTGTGGGGATTATTTGACAATGCATCTCAAGAACAGAAAATGCACTGGCAGTAGAGCTTCATTGTGTTTTACTGGTTTATGGTGTGGCCTCGTGCTTCCAGGCCACCTTCTCTTGCATCTACCAGTGCCATTATTACTGCCCAGTTTGTTTTCCAGCTTAACAGCCTGACAGGCAAATAGATTTGGCTCTAGATTCCAAGCAGGATCCTCACTCCAAAGGCCAGACGCTGTTTCTCAGGCTCACATGTGAACACCCTAAAAGACTTGGAAGGAATAATTCAATCTTCTGGCTTTGCAGCCTTAACATCCACTTGCAGTTGGAATGTGTTGTGTTTGGTCACACCTGCCTGTCTGAGGGACCTCTTTGTTCTAACAGGATTCCAAGGCTACAAGAGCTTTTTTCAGTTTTCTCTGTAGTCAAAATGGTACATTTTTTGGCCTTGCTTTGTTCTTTGAGACAGCTGAATCATTTTAATGGCTCCTTTCCAAAAGGAGCAGATAACATAATGGGAATATTTGGCCCACAGAGCTGAAATTCTTAAGATTACAAGCAATTGAGAATGGAGTTTGATGGTAGATAATGTCAAATAGTCTATCTTACAACAATTGCTACTCATCCAATCTGTAACAAACAAAACTGAAAGCAGAGCAGGAAAGGAAGCCAGGCATTATGTTTTCCTAATATTTTTTCCATTGAGTTATTGCTGTGGTGTTTCCTACATGTGTGATGTAGCACACACTGAAAACGATGGGAGACGGTGAGAGGGATTTCACTTCCAGTTTCAAAGTGCAGCTGTACCTCACCTCTAGGTGAGGTAGAGACAGGTATACCAGCAGGCAGTGACACTGGCCTCTGATAGTGTTGATAACTTGCCCATTAAGGAGGTGCACAGTAAATTTTCCTGCTCATTGATGAGTTATTAATCTTACTGTGGTCTGTCTCTTGGTATTTAGGTCTTTCAGCAAGAAAGAAAGAAGCCACTCAGAGAAAATGGCGTTCACAAGTTACTATCCCCATCCCCTCCGCAGCACAGAGGTTGACGCCGGACCTGACACGCTGGTCGAGAATCACAAGCTCTCGGAACTTACCAGGCCAGATAGCAGGACTTCTGCATTTTTCTCAGCCCCAACAGAGGCAAGGGGTCACTATCCTGAGCAAAAGCAAGGTTTTAAACCCTTGTTCCTTAACCTTACTCCTTCTGGTCCTGGCCACTCTTCCCCTAATACACCACCTGCCCAAGCTCCCTCAGACTTCCAGAGCACAGGTGACAGCCAGGCTCCGAGACAGCACCAGGCCAAACGAGAGGCTGTTCCCCCTGAGGGCCACGGAAGCACTCAAGCACAGCCTTTGGATGCTGTCCAGGACAGATCCCCTGAGACTCCCACAGAAGAGATGATGTGGAGAAGGAAAGCCGGGCTGCTGCACAGGTCCCTCCCGCCCAAAGCGGTGTGGGCTCATTCGGCCAAAGACAGCAGCTATGCGAGGGCCATGGCGTCTCCTCCGGCGGCTGGGCCGAAGCCCTCCCAGAGGTGGCAGTCCCTGCCCACACAGAGCAGCACTTCCTCTGACCCAGAGACTCCTTCTCCCCAGGGCATGACCCAGCTCCGGATCTCGGAGTCGGGGCTGCAGCTGATGCCCCCGCCATTGCTGCAGGACGCGGAGGATGATGAGGTGTTTGTTGTGCCTTCCCAACCACCCTTCTCCCTGCCACCGCCATCCCGTCCTCTTCCCGAGCTGAGCTCTTGCACTTCTGCCAACGGCAGGGAGGAATTCCCACCTCCTCCCCCTCCCACTGAGGGGAATGGGGCAGCTGGAGACAAATCCCCCCGGCTCCCAGACGAGGCCAGCGTGAGGTAAGGGTGGGCTGGAGCGCGGCGGCTTGGGCGGTGCAGGCCATATACAGTAAGATATGCAGGGCTGGGACAGATGGGGCTCACCCCACGTGCTGTGGGACCCCCAGCTGCCGGCTGGGCGGGGAGCTTGCACGTCCAGGGGATAGGAACAGACAAACTCACTGCTGGTCTGTCACGAGCGGCCTCAAGGGATGTGGCCAGAGCAGGGTCCACCAGCAGGTGCACTGACAGGTGCTTCCCAAAACCCCCAGGACAGGAGACTGTGGGGGAACACTCCTGGGCTGGTTCTCCCTGCAGATTTCAGTGCAGTTGCTTCTGACTCTCTCCAGCACAGAGCTGGAATGGCTGCTGGCTCCTTCCAGTTAATGTATTTTGAGAGACAGCTGTCAAAATCCAAGATGAGTTTTTCCAAACAGTTAGTTTTTCCCAGAATATATTTTGGACCTGGCACAAAATAATGCTGTTACGAAACAGTGACTGTCTGCCAAGAAATGACAGTGCAAATATGTCACAGTCAGGCTGTGTAGGGAAATTCTCCTGAAGGATAGGACTTTGGGTGAGGTGCCCAGGTGGTTTAACTCAGCACAGCTTCCCTCACTTCCAGGGAGCTACTCTGATATCTATCTGGGAAGAATCTGGCTGGGGCTGTAGTAGTGGTTGGCTTTTCCAACAATATCAAGGACAAATGGGTAGAAGCTGCTCAGGATGGCACTTCCAGGTGGGCAGGCACAATGTCCCCAGCCTGCCAGCAGAAAACAAAGTGACTTGGTGTTCACTAGTTCTTTCTGTGTTGGAAGGACAATCCAACAGTGCCCAGATTGAAGGGACAAAACAATTCTGGTGCCAGTGGCTTCACACTGTGGACCCTCCATATTGAAATGAGAAGTGAGACACAAAAACGAGAGAGAAGGAAAATTTGCTTCTTGTAGGCCTTTACCTTGTGTTCACAATGGTCCTGGGTGGTAGGTTTCTCTTCATCTCACACAATGTTTCTGTCCATAGCAGCTTCAAAAGCTTTCCCAAAGCCCTGGCCGAGAGGGAGATAACAGGATGCACCAGCACCAGTGAAAATAACTGGCCAACCCCATTAAAGAGGACTGGCTCTCCATCTGCTGTGGATCAGCAGCATCAGTTCCCTGTTTCTCCTGAAGGGCCTCAGAGCACTGACAGACAGCCCATAAGTCAGCCTGAAGGTAACCCCAGAGAGGCAGCATTGGAAAATGCCAGCCTGGACTCCGGGATAACCAGCACAGCACCCACAGTAAAGGCAAAGAACAAGACCCCAGAGGATATTAAGTCAGAGGCTCTAGCAAAAGAAATTGTCCATAAAGACAAGTCTCTGGCTGATATCCTGGATCCAGAATCCAAAATGAAGACAACCATGGACTTGATGGAAGGGATTTTCCCCGGTGGAACCAGCATGCTGAAGGAGAACAACATGAAGAGGAAGATGTCGCAGACACAAGCCAGCAGGACGGCAGTGGCGGGTGACACGTAAGCACTGCTGGGCAGAACTCCCTGCTCCCTTGCTTCTAAGGACAACCTGTGCCAAATTTTTCTGCATGTCTATAGGTGAGAGTGAGTTTTGCAGTTCAGAGGTATGAGGCCTGGCAGGGCATTTCCAAAGAGCCTCTCCCATGAGTTGGGCCTTGTGTTTGGGCTCTGAGCTCACCTCTCTGGGCTGTGTAGAAAACAATGCTGAGCTTGAGAACAGAGCAGGAAATGAAATATCCCTGGAGGTATAATTAGATTTTGCTGTCTGAACCTTAGTAATCTGAAGCAGTTCAGTCCAAAGCAAAGGAACAGAGATACAAAAGTAAAATCAGGATGAAAATAATGGCAGGCACAGAGATAACAAGAGGCCAAATTCTGGAAGGAGAGTTGAGGGGATATACTTATTACAAGATCAGCCCAAGTCCCCCAGTGTGGGTTTTTTAAGACAGAGACTTCCAAGTGGCAGCTGGAGAACTGTCCAGAAGTCAGGTGTACTGCATGATGCCAGGTAAGGTCAGTCTGTCCACCTCCAGCCGAGCCGTGCTGGCTGACCATCAGCAAGGTAAATCCCGTGCAGAGCTGTGTCCAGTCACCTTTAAACCCAGTGGCTGTGCTGTGACAGCAGCTGACACGCACCCCCTGATGGCAGGAATCTGCCTTGTCCTGGTGGGTAATCACACTGGGAAGGTACCAAAGAGGGAGTCCTGGAAAACCATGGATCTAAACTCCAAGAAAAGCCAGGGTCAGGCTGAACTCTTCCTTTTTCTTCACTGTGGTGTAGGAGAGAGGAGAAGGAAGCTCCTGTCACCCTGATCACCTGTCCTGCTTACTACAGCGTTTCAGCACCCAAAGCAGAACTGCTAAATAAAATCAAGGACTTGCCAGAAGAAATAGGTGAGGAAGAAGAGCTGCTGGACATCAATGAGAAAAAGGTAAATTCAGCACACAGCATTGTTTGCTGCTCACATTCCTGAAATAATAATAAGCCCTGAATTGAAGTGCATATCTATTTTATGTCAGCTTTTGGCAGCACCCAAAATTGCATGGGAGCAATTAAGCTGCCTGTGAAGCTTCCTTAGAGTGACCCAAATTGTATAAGAGAGTTAATCTGAATTACTCACTGCAAATTGAGTACCAATCTTGCACCACCCTGAGGCAGGCCTGGATCATACCAAATGCTGAGTGTACAGATTGTCAGGAGCGGTCCCTGTTCCACAGCAAGGAAGGAAGAGGGAGAGGTGAAGCAAGTTGTGCAAGGCCAACTTTGGTTGGAAACAAGAACAGAGTCCAGCTAGTGACTGCACTAAGTGCAGGAGATTTTGTCCCAGGACATTTCCTCTTCAGTGAAGTCAGTTTACCCATTTCACCTGCTGTCTGCACTCACTGCATCCAAAGAAACATTGGTTGCTTTTTTCCCCCTCACGTCATTGTTTCTCTGACCCACTGAAAGCCACTTGCACCTCAGCGGCGCAGTCAGCACAAGCTCCATGTGATGGCTTGGAAGGGCAGAGAGCAGGCAGGAGGGGAGGACATATTTTGCTCTTTTACTGAGGCTGCCTTTCACTGTGGAATGGCCCCTGCTGCTCTTGCTGGAAGCTTCCATGCACTGCTTCCAGGGCTTTTGCAAGGCCTTCTGATATGCCCCTGTGGTTGTCTCACGTTAGTTACCTGTAATTAAAGACCTGCTGCTTAGCTCCCACATCCCAGGGAGCCACAGGCATGTTTGTGGCCTGTCTGATCCTCTCTTACACACCTCCTACCTTCCTGTCAAAAGCAGCCATGCCTGCCTCTAAGTCTAAACCATCCCACACTACCATAGACAAAGTAGCACAGCCCAGATTTCATTTCCTCTTCAGCACCTCTTCTTTCTGTGGCCCTACACAGATTCTGGGTCACAAGTACACAGGTGAGTCACTAATCAAAAGCATTTGCCCAGGCCTTTGCCTGCTGCTTTCATCATCTGGCCCAAGCCACTGGTTCTAGCACACCCAGCACCAAAGGGAATGGCACCCCAGCTCCAAAGGGAATGGCAGCCCATGCCACATCCGTAGCATTCCTTGGATTCCCTTCAAATCTGCGGCTCATACCAAGGTGAAAGGTGCAGAGTGACTCAACAAGACAAGGGCTCTGCGCCGTGAGCCTGCTATGGAGGGCAAGTCCCAGGCCTCAAAGATTACATTTGCATGGAAAGCCAGAACAGATGGTGATAAGGCCCAGGCAGCACAATCTGGCCTCTTTGCTCATGGTCTGTGTGCAGGAACATTTCCACAGGCTTACCCAAGAAGGGGCTCCTGAGGGTTGCCTGAGAAGGCATTTCCTCTGGGAGATCACTTGGATAAACCAAGCTCGTTTTTCCACTGTAAGTATGGAAAGGATCTGTTGGCTTGTATTTGGGATTGCCCAAGAGTCACTGATTAATGAACACAAACCAAAGTCACAGGCCCCTCCAGCTCCCAGGCCTTCAGACAAAGGTACCTCACTCTGAGGAGCCCCATAGCATCCTGCTACAGTCAGACAGCAAATCTCCCGGACCAGGGAGGAACAGTTGCCAGTTCCCAGCAGCTCCATCCACCTGAAACTTGCTGAGGTTAATGCCAGACTTTGAGACCACCCCACGGAGTCCTGCCATAGAGATTTCCCCATGTAACTGTAACCATTGAACATGGATCCTTCCTTTTGCTCCTTGGGATTTGGTCCAGCAATCAGCTGCTGAGGATCTTTCTTTGGAAGGGGACATTAGAATCATAGCCCCAGAGAAGGGCAGGGGCTGGGTTTTGTCTCTGGGTACTTCTGGGGAAGAATGCCCATAAAGGAGTTTTGAGGTGGGATTTTGTACCACCTTTGCTCCCTCTCCCCTGAGCTACCCTGCTAGCCAGTGGAGATCATTCCAGGGAGTGGATGTTTGTTTTCAGAGAGTATTACTGGCCTTTTGCTCAGCCTTTGCACGTGTGTTGCAGCTGAGAGCAGACTGTAGTGCAGCCACAGAGCAATGCATGCCCAAGTGTTCCATCTAGTGATGCCATGTGCTCCCTGCTGCCAAAGCAGCCTGGGAACCCCCTGCCAGCCCACCCTGGGCACCAGGGCCAGCTCAGTGACCCCAGCTTGACCAGTGTTTGAAAATCCTTCCTCCTCCGAAGCAGGACTGCCTCTTGCCTGGAATGACACTCAGTTGTGATGGAAAGAGGACTTCAAGAGATATTTTCAGGCCACTTTGTGATTGACTTGTTTCATCCTGCAGTGTTTGTGTGCAGAGTAGATGAACACACAGGTGTTTGTGTCTCAGCAGTGCATGAACTCGAGACACTGAGAATCCCCACGCATTGTATGGAGAGCTTCTCGTGTTTGCTGTGCTCTCAGTCCCGAGTAAGCAAGGATTGCAAGCCCTAGGCCAGAGACTTGCTTTTGCATATGTCTTTCCACTAAATCCTAACAGAAATTAGGATCTCCGGCACACGTGCAGCACTGCTGTTCCTGGAGTAACTGAGCCCCGGGGGCCTCATTTCCTTTGGCAGGGAAATAGGTGTCAGTGTTTTTGCAAAATGGTGTGTGCTCTGTGCTCAGGCACTGAGTAAATCCAGAGCATCTTGGGTGTGAACGCTTCCTTGATACCTCTGTGTGTGAGGCATTTGTTCGGTGCAGTTCAAGGCATTTCAGGCTGGCGTGAGGAACGCATCAGGGACGTGGCTGCAGCTCTTTTCACGCAGGTTTTAAACATTCATCTGTAGGTAGCTGGGTATCAGAATATGGTACACAAAATCAGAGCTCTCTTTTATAAATATTCATTGAACAAATATATCTTCATGCAACCTGATGGGCTACTTGGGTTATCTCTGAGGTGGGGAATTTCAGTATTTTCTCCGTTTCCTCCCTTCTTTGTCAGCTGTTGCTGACCTGACCCTGCTCCTCAGGAACTGCAGCCACATCCTCTTGCTGTCATCACTCATATGAGCAGGGTGATGCTGGTAACAACCAGTGTGGCAATGCTTCCCCTCCAACAGGCTGAGCTCATCGAGAGTTTGACCCACAAACTGGAAATCCTGAAGGAAGCCAAGGAGGGCCTGCTCACAGACATTAAGATGAATAATGCTCTCGGAGAGGAGGTGGAGCTGTTGATCAGCACGCTGTGCAAACCCAACGAGTTTGACAAGTACAAGATGTTCATTGGCGATCTGGATAAGGTGGTGAACCTCCTGCTCTCCCTCTCCGGACGCCTGGCCCGCGTGGAGAACGTCTTGAGCAGCCTGGGGGACAATGCCAACAGCGAGGAGTGGGTACGTATCGGCATAGCCCTGGCCTGCTCGGGCCGTGGGGTAGCAGCCACCACAGCTACGGCATTACAGCGACCTCCAGGGGCTGCCAGCAGGGCAGCACAGGGCTCTTGGTGCTCACATACCAGCAGTAGCTCAGACATTGATCCTGGGAATCTTAATCCTCTTTTGTATAAATCGCTGGGATCCTGCAGCCTTTGTCTGGACACAGAGCAGCTGTGTTGGGGACAAGCCACATTTAAACATTTTTGGGGTGGTTTTGAAACCACATTTTCCTGGTAGTTGTTGCTTTCAGGCAAAGTTTCCTGACTTTATTGGAGCACTTTCTGCCTCCCATTGGCAAGGATGTTCAGAGTCCAGTTTAGTGGGGTTCACATTCACTCCATAATGAGGAATTCATCCTCCTCTCTCAAGCTCTTGACTTCGTGTCTGGGAGCTTAGCAGCCATCTCCAGAGGTGGCAGGCCTGGTGCTGGGAGGAAGGAAGGGTGGATCAGGGAGTGTGGTGCTGCTGGTACTGAAGGGCTCTCTCTGGTGTGCAGAGTTCACTGAACGAGAAGCGGAAGCTGCTGGCTGGCCAGCACGAAGACGCCCGGGAGCTAAAGGAAAACCTTGACCGTCGGGAACGGGTGGTCTTGGACATCCTGAGCAACTACCTCTCTGAGGAGCAGCTCCAGGACTACCAGCACTTTGTGAAGATGAAGTCTGCGCTGCTCATAGAGCAGCGAGAGCTCGATGACAAAATCAAACTGGGCCAGGAGCAGCTCAAGTGCCTGATGGAAAGTCTCCCCGTGGACTTCACACCCAGGGATCCGGCAGCAGCTGCTGCCCTGGCTGCAGCACTTGCTACCTCCTCCGGGGTCTGTGGTAAAACACCTCCAGCAGCCTCTTCCTCACTCTAACCTGTACAGGTGGACTGGGATACAGCCCTGCCCCAGTCCCTGTGATCCCAGTGCTTGGCCGGTCGTCCTCTTCAAAGACAGTGGACAGAGACAGGTCTAAACCAAGATTTTAATGAAGGAAAAAAATAGCAGTATAAACGGTTTATTTTCCTTTCCTTCCACTCTGCTCCCTAGAAACTTAAATCAATGTGGAGAGAAATCCACCAGAGATGAGGAAGCATCTCACAGGAATTAAACACATGACCTTTAATAAAACCATGACCTCCTCTCTTCCCTCCCTTTTCTGCCTACCTGACACCTCATTAAATAATGAAGGATCTAATAATGAAGCCTTAAAAATAAAACCAACCCATTTTACTGAACATTATTGATATTTATATTTTTTACAGAACAAGACAGAATGTGTAAGTTTTTGTACATACTCTAATCATTTACTTGATTCTACTTTGTTCTATATGTAGAAAAGACATTTAATTTTGTATTTTGTGAAGACTTAACAAAAAGAGGGAACCCCAAAGATAGTCATACAGTAGCTTGAAACATCTCATTGTGGTTTTGTTGCTGTTATTGTGGTTGTTTTTTAATATAATAAAAGGCTACCAGAAGCAGCTTCACCCTGTTTCAACACATGCTAAAGATACCATTAAGTGGCCTTACAAAGGAGATTTTGGCCACAAAAATAACAATTTTTTCCTCTTCTGGATCCTGTGATCCTCTGAGTCTGGAGTTCAAATGTCTTTTGTGGCAGCCTTCATCTCAGGAGTCCAAGCTAGCATGAAGCAAGGAATTCACTGCAGGAATGTGGGGGAAATTCTGTCTTTATTTTGAATACTCATAGCTGTGGTCTGTGTTTCTGTTGCAGCCTGAAAGAGTTCCCTGAGGTGTGACAGGGATCTTCCGCTGACATGATTTATGGGCCTTGCTTTGAGTAGAGTTTCAGGGAAACAGCAGAGGGAGCTGTTTCAATCCAAGCAACACATTTCATTTGCCCAAAAAAAAAAAAATCCTACCCACTGCTGCAGTTTAATTTATTAGATTTTAAAACACTTTTAATTCAGATTCTTTTATTTTTCTTTTTTCCAGCCACCCTTCCATCTTAAACTTAGCAAAACAACTCACAAAGACATGGTAGATCTGGGAAGTGTTTGTGTATTTTCCATTTAGTGAGTTCTTTCCTGAAAAAGACAAGTCCTGCTGTTTATCCACAGGTCAGGAAGAGGCTCCATCCAAACAGGATCTGCCTGTTTACTCCAGGAACCCACATGGCTTCAGGGGGAGCACCCCCAGCAAGTTTGGGGTGGCTAAGGCAAGTCCTGTGTGTGTTCGCACAGTACACAGGAACATCAGCTAATGAGGCAAGTGATAGTCACTGATATTTTTATAACAGCTTGTGTTTTTAAGTGAGAAATGAGTTAAAGCCACAATTTTTGTGGTAAGTGCAGAAAAACTCTCTTTGCGCAGTTTTGTTCAAAAATCACCCTTCTAACTTCAAAGTTTACTGGGTTTCGTAGAAGTACACCTTGTATATGTACTTGATGCATGTACTTGATATGTGTTTAAAGGTAATTAAACATGAGGCAAGCCTGAAGATTTACTTCTCGGGCAAAAAGATTTACTTCTTTTACATCTGGCAAAAAGAGGAGTGCATTCATTGCTCGTTATCCCACCTTGCATTTTTTCTTGTGGCACTAAAGGATAATGGAAACCCAGAATTGCCCCGACTGATTGCATGATTTTGTGGGACAGGAATACCAGGGATAGAATTTTACACTTACTGTCCGGTCCTTGTAAACTTACTGACACAAATCTGCATTTTTGGGTCTGGCTACATGAGATTGTTAAAACTGAGCCTGTATTGCAGCGCCTGCAGTGAAGAAAGCCAGTACACCAAATACAGAGACCATGATCTGCTGTGCTACCCCTTCCCCAAAACACATCTCAGGGAAGGGGTTTTCAGCAGCCTGGCAATTTTTGCTAAAAAAGAGCCTTATTTTTATAACAAGAAACATCTGGTTTGGATATTGGTGTGGAATGCCCTGCATCCCACCCTGCCAGAGGGATGACAGCATGGCCTGTTTGCCAGCCTGAGTGGCCTCTGTTTGCAGGTAACAATGGGTGGGACTCCTTCCCAAGTCAGTTTATGGTACCTGGGTCCAGCACCTTCTCCAAAGCTGTGTCCAGGTAAGTCATGGAGTGTTGAAGGATCGTGTGACAGCCACCTTCTGCTAGCTACAGGCACAGTGGGAAAGCACAGATCTCCCTTCAGTGACTTGAGGAAAACCCTGGTAAGGACAAAGCAGTTACACTTCTGACACATGGTGTCAGTTCCAAGTAAAATCTCCTTGCACAAAACCAACACCATTATGTCACATTTGCATATCAGCTAGGAACAGCATTTTTCCTGGGCCAGCATCCCTTAAATTATTATCTCCAGTCAAAGCAGGCCAGCTCTCAGTAAGGCCTCACGTGCTTTTAGCAGCATGCATGTGATAGAAGCACCAGGAAAATCTAGTCATCCAACTTAAAATTGGCCTTTTTTTATCAGAGCCTTTGGGCAACTGACGGTCACAAGGAATTCACATCAGATGCCTTCCTCAAGACTAAATCTAGCAAAGATTGTTTACATACCAGGGTCTGTTGGTTGTAAGTTTGCACACAAGATCTTTGTGAAGGTTACCTATAAAACTGGTTAAACCCAGAGCACGACAACAGTTCATGTGTCAGTTTATCCATCATCTTTACAACTCAGCTGCGGTCATGATTGTTTAGGCTAGTAATTAAAAGAAGCGAGTAAAGCAGACGGCATAGCACTCCATACTCACTCCACATAAATCCTATCCTTTGCAAAACAGGGAACAGAGCAAGCTTTTCATCAGAGCCCCTGCTTTAAATCAGTGTGAGCAAACTGAGGCACACCTAGAGACCCCATCCCAGGTTTCTCTATGCCTCATTCAACCACCCTCCAAGCCAGTGTTTACATAAGAGCTGTCTATCCCTTTATACCCCTGCAGAGGGGATGTGTCCTGACTGTGGCACAGTGTTTTGGCTTGGCTGTGTTCCCACAGGAGTGCTGCTCGTGCCTTTGCACATGAGCCAAGTGTCGTGCAGCTCTGGTGTGTTACGGGGTTTTTCTATCCATGTGTTACTGAACAATCAGCCTTTGTGTTGTGCAACTGGATGTGAGTCTGTGACCAGCCTTTGTGCAGCTTGGTGTGCGTCAGTGACAAAAACCATTGCAAAAATCTGCTTTCTTCTTGCCCATTTCAAGATGTTGGGGAGATGGAGCCAGCCAGGCTCAGCACCCTCAGACAAGCTTGAGAGGAGGGTCAGTGTGGCTCTGCTTGCTTTGGGATTAGGAAAAAGGGCTTGTTCTCCCCTACACCATATAGGAAACATGTGAGCCAGGCAGCTTTTTCCTCTGTGGTTTGCAGCTTGAGGCCATGGCCTTCTGCTATGCTAGGGCTGCACTGAGAAGCAGGAGGACTTCAAATGAGAAAATCTAGCCATACTTTTTAAATTCTTCTTCATTTTAGCACTAAATGAACTTAGAGAACTGAAATGCAAAAGAAAAAAACAACCAGGACATAATTCAGCTGAGGAGAGTAAGAGCTGGTAAAAGCGTGAGGGAATATGGGAGAAACTGCTCATGAGGTGCTTGTGCTTTTACTGAGGTGAAATAAAACTCCAATTAAACAAACAAAACAAAACAAGAAAACCATCAGCTTAGAAAGGATGAAATTGGAACATAAGAAGCCATGACGGGAGTTTTTAGAAAGAAAGGGGGCTTTGAGCAGAAGTTTCTCATGGCTCTTCCTGCCAAATTTTTGGCAGGCCCATTTTACCTCACAAAGGGCCCCCCCACCGTCATCATAGGGGGGCCACTCAAGGGAGGGAGCCCTGTTGGTGAGGGGCTCTGAACACCCAGCCTTACCAACACCTCTGAAAACCCCAAAAAGCACAGCAAAGCTCGCTGCCCACTCTTCCTGCTGAGTTTTTATGGCCAACAGCTGTGTGGCAATCAGGGCTAAGGAGGGACAGCTGGGCTGGGGGCAGCCGGACAGGAGCCCACACCTGGGGAAGTGCAGGAGGATGCATATCTCAGCCTGAAGCCTGCTGAGAAAAGGTGAGTAAAGCTATATTTTTTATGCCTTTTTTTTTTTTCAGGGGGCAGATTGGCAGCATGCAGCTGGATTGGAGGTTTGAGGGGCAAAACATCCCCATTTGTTGGAAAGCAGGAGCATCAGGTGTTTGGTTTCTGACAGGAGGGAGCTTGCTGGCGTGTGGGGATGGCAGGGTGCCCACACTATGGGGGGGCTCAACATGGCAGGACTTGCCCTCAGGCCTCAGCTCCTGCCCACAGCCCAGACAGGACAGGTACACAGGGTCTGTGCCCATCTGACCCCAAGAATATCCTGCCCCAGCAACATCCAGTCATCCATCACACCCCGGGAAAAGGGAATGGTGTGGTTTTGGTTTCCTATGTGCTGTCCCAGAACAGTTATGAGGTAACACAGTGCAAGGTTTGAGGCTGACTTTCTGAAGTGAGTGCTAAAGTGCCCTTTGGTTTGTAAATGTTTGTAACTGGGGCTGAGGGAGTGGAAGTGAGGGCACAAGGGAGGAACATAGCAGTCACCTCCCGCAGAGCTGGCTGGTGTTAGCCTCCTCATTTTGTACACTGGTTGTTGGTTAATTTTGTATGTGCATTGTTTGGAAGAAATTGTCAGGCAATGTTTTGCTTGTAAGTTCCATGGGAAGCAACCCCACTGGTTTCACTTGCCTGACCTAGGACTGCCCCTCAGCTTCCCTAGCACCCAGTTCCTGGGTGCACAGTGTCCTCTGACTCTGTTTTGAGGCTGTGACAATCAGTGCCACATGCAGGCTCGTGTAGCCACAGTCACTTGGATGGCCTATTTCTGTCGAGTGAAGTTAATGTGAACTGCTCAGGGAGAGGTTATTTTCTGTGAAGACAAAGCTGCTGGTCTGTCTTAGCCCTCACTGCTCTTCTAAGTTGTGCATGAGATTTTAATTCCTGTCCAATCTATTGCTTCCAAACTCATCTTTTTTTTACAATTGGTTATTTGTTCTCATCTTCCAAGGTATGAGGTGAAAGCACCTATCACTTAATCTGTGTTGATAAAATTATTTAGGTTAGCAAAGACCCTTAAGGTCAAGTGCAGCTGTGAACCTAACACCACTAAACCCAGCACTCTGACCCCAAGTGCCACATCTCCACCTTTTCTAAATACCTGCAGGCATGGTGACTCCACCACTTCCCTGGGCAGCCTGCTCCACTGAGGAAATTTCTCCTCACACCCAACTGTCTGTGTTGTAAGACACAGCCTCACAGCTGTTTTGTAGGGCGTTTTGATGTCCCATTTTCTCTCGCCTTGATGGTGTAAAGAAATAAAATGGTGACTGCACAATGTGCAGGATTTAAATTCAAAAAAGAAAGAAAACCTGTACCCTTAGGCCATGTTGTGGTGCTTTCTGCTCCTCCCAACAGCAAGCAGGGCTCAGGCTTCTCCTAGAAACCTGGACATGAGTTCCCTGTGTTCAGGAGAGCACACTTGACAGGGACAAGTGTCACTTTCCCATTCACTGTGACTCTCCCCTCTGCAGCAGACCACGGAGTTCTGGCTTTCCCAATGGTTTTAGCAAGAGACAAAGCCTTATCACCACTCCAGGAGCCAGCCAGGGCCCTCTGCATTTACTGGTGTCACTTAGAGGAACAGGATTATTTATACTCCTGGACATGGGAGAAAAGACTCAAGCAGCAGGAAATGCTGGCAAAGGGATGCTTCCTTCCTACCCTTTCTCCTGTTTTATGGTCTCCTGAGTGGTAACTGCCAGCACTAAAAAGCAGGATAAAGCTAATTAATTCTTGTGGGAAGTCCAGGAGGGGGGTGGCCCCCAGGAAGGCACTGTTTGTACCCTGAGCACTGCAGTCAGGAAGACTTGTGGCTAACCTACTTGGCAATGAGGACTGCCAGCTTAAGGGCAAAAAATGGGATTAGCTTTATTCTTGTCAGTTCTGAGACACACAGACCTCACCTGACCAGGGCAGCCTGGAACAGAGACACACACAGAGCTGTAAACTCTCCTGTGCCCCTGCTACATCAGGGCCTTGTACTTTTTCAGTGTCACACACCTGATTGAACTTGCCTTCAGCCAGGTTATGTGACAGAGGGAGAAGCAAGACAAAAAGTGTTCTCTTTTCCCCAACTTCCCACCCCAAATACCCTGCAAAAATCCCAAGTCTTACTTGACAAGGCAAAGCATCAGCAAGACTTGTCTTTAGCTTTCCCTAATAAACACACCCAAGCCTCTGAACACTGAGCTTCCTGTCCCATAAATGATGCAGTAGATGCAGGACAGGAATGAATCCCTCCATTATCTGCGGCCCTGCCCTGCAGTGCAGCCAGGCTCCTGCCATCTCCCCTGGGGGTGCCCAGCTCCGAGCAGCTGCTACAGTGCAGGGCGGGACAGTGCTGCTGACATGAAGGCAGCCTGTCAGCCTCCCCATAAAAAGCCTGAAATCCTCCACAGAGGAGTCTTGCCCTACCCAAGCAGCTGGCCCAACTGCTCAGCTGTTCAAGGAGCAGCTGTGCCTAGATTAGCCAACAGGGACCACATTCAAGCATTGGAGCAGCGTTTGGCTAAGAAGGCCTCACCCACACAGGCTGTTACTCACTGAGCCACACTGGGCAGCACAGCCACACAGGCAAACTGTCCCAGCTCCCAGTTCCACACAGCATGCAGGATTTCCTTACCTTCCATCAGGTCCTCAAATGCCACAGCAGTCCCAGCTCCAGCCCTGTCTTGGGTCAGCATGACCAGCAGGCTCTAGGGAAAGAGCAGTAGCAGACACACTCCAAGGCATTGCTTGAGCACAGCGGTTGTAAGCAGAAGAGACTCTTTACTAAGTTTTTTTCCTTCTTCATTTGCCTAACTGCTGTTAGTTGTGTTCAGTGCACTCAGGATTAAGTGCCCCTGGTAACTCTGTTAGCCCTTTAGCAGGGAAGCGTTCCAGACGATGACCCACAGGCTGCCACAGAGTTTGTCACCCATACCTGACCTGTCACGGTACCTGATCCTCTGGCAGTGTCAACACCTCAAGTCATGAGCACCAGGGACAGCCTGGGTTCTCTCAGGTCAGTCCTAAGCTTTCTGTTAGGCTTCACCTTTCATTCCACATCTTTTCCCCAGCAGATGCAGGTAGCCCATCCTGCCTACTCTTCACTGCTCCCCAGGTACATTACACCCGTGCCAGCCTGCAATGCATGCAACTGCTGTCCCTGGTCTGGGTTCTAGGTGTCTGTCCCAGAGTTCTAGGTGTCCATCCCAGGTTTCTAGGTGTCCGTTCCGGGAACGCAAAGCTCTAGGCAAGAGCACAAGCCATGCCATGTGTTCTCTGTCAGTCCCCTGTCCCCAGCAGGGAGCAGCATTCCGTGGTCAGAGGTGGCACAATGACTACCCAACACACACACTTGTTCCTGGCTAGGACTAGCCCTACACTTGAGAAAGCAGACAGGGACCACTCAGTGTAGGCAGCAGCGTGAACGAAGCAACTACTGCTAAGGCAGCTTCACTCACAGTCAGTCAGGCTTTGCCTGGCATATGTCTAGCTCAGTACCAGCTGCAAGGCTGCAGTGTAAGGAGGAAAATGGCTGCATACAGATCCCCTGCATGCCCACCCCTCCATAGCACACACAGGAGCAAGCAGATTACAGCAGGAAACAGCAGATGAAGCAGCCATTGCAAGTTTTGGTTTATTTCACTACACAGGGGGCAGAAAAGAAAACAAACCAAGCTATAGGTGTTAGCTGAACTTAATGGCTTTGACTTTGAAGTCACCCTCCACAGCCAAGTATTCAATTTTCTCCATGCCCAGCCGATTTGGGAACTTGAACTCTGCCTCGGGCAGCTTCACCGTGGCCTCGGTTTCATCGAAGGAGATACATATCTGTAGAGAGCCATGAGAGGGGAGGAAGGAATGAAGGCTGACACATCACAGCTCCCACGACCTCCAGTCTGGGCGCAGGACAGGCAAGGTGGCTGCTACTGCTGCCAAGGCCATGCTCAGCAGCTCAGCCTCCTCCCTGCCCAGCAGAGGCATAGAAGGGAGGAAGCTCCTGCAGCTGTGGGATGAGACAGACACAGTCTGAGTCTCACCTCAGTGCTGCTGCTGCTCTGAGGTTCATGGCTTTCAACAGGAGCCCAGAGTGGGGCACTCAACACACGTATGTGCTGCTGGGCA
Organism: Acrocephalus scirpaceus scirpaceus; assembly: GCA_910950805.1. Classification (NCBI taxonomy): domain Eukaryota; kingdom Metazoa; phylum Chordata; class Aves; order Passeriformes; family Sylviidae; genus Acrocephalus; species Acrocephalus scirpaceus. The sequence continues at coordinate 62,984,875 of OU383778.1, read as the reverse complement.
TCGACTTGGGCAGCACAACTCTAGACACTTCCTTGGCTTTGGCTGCCAGACTCTTCCCTTGTGGTTCATCCCCCCTTCCAGGCTTGCTCCCTTCTGCACCACAGAGGCACAGGGCAGCATTAAAAACCTGTGCCCGTAGCCACTCAGTGCCAGGGCCTTGTACACACCCCTGGGGCCTCACCTCAATCTTGTCGCCATGCTGGAAGGGGAAGTCAGCCTTCCTGTCCTCCTCCCCCCACATGCCATCCTCCTTGGAATTGCACACGATGGTGTTGACATCCCCGTGACAGTCAAAGCGAGGGTTGAAATGCAGCAGGAGGGTGTTGCTGTCCTTCCCAACATTCACAGCAAACCTGGAGAAACAGAGCCAGTGCAGCAGCTCCAGCTGCCAGTGCTGACAAGCTGAACACAGCAGGAGCTCCGGCTTCCCCCAGTGCCCCAGCAATCCATTTGCCACCTCACTCACCCTTTGGCATCAGACTGGATCTTCCCTTTGACCTTGATGCATTCACCAGGCTCTACATCCAGCTGAGTAACAACCAATCCCTGCAGCGCCAAACCACAGGAGTTAGTCTATCCCAAGGCAAGGCTTCCAGTCCTGCTTCAGCCAGGGCACAGAGCAGCTCTGGCAGACCCAAACATGAGTTTTGGACAGTCAGGCCACCTGCCTGTCCCAGCAGCCACGGGGGTCTCCCACTCCTCTAAGGAGCATAAGGTGACAAGGAGGTGTGATGGGTTGGCCCTGGCTGAATGCCAAGTACCCACCAAAGCCACTCTGTCACAAGTGGATAGGGGAAGAAAATATAACAAAAAGCTCATGAGCTGAAAAAAAGACAGGGCGAGGTCACTCACTGAGTACTGTCACAGGCAAAAGAAAATCAGCTTGGGGAAATTAATTGAATTTATTACCAGTTAAAATCAGAGCAAGATAATGAGAAGTAAAATAGGCTTTAAAAATGCCTTCCCCCACTCCTTCACTTCTTTGGCACAGGGAAGCAAGGAAGGGGGGGGTTCAGTCAGTTCATCACAGGGTGTTTTCTGCCACTGCTCAAGGAGAGGAGCTTTCCCTCGCTCCCTGTGGGTCCCTCCCGCAATCCTCCATGTGTGCTACAGCTCTTCACCTACTGCTTCAACATGGGTCCCTTTCCACAGGGTCATGCCTTTTCAGGCATCCCCCTGCTCCAGCAGAGAGTCCTCCCTGGGTTGCAAGTGGATTTCTGCCTGCCTGTTGACATCCATGGGCTGCAGAGGGACAGCTGCCTCGCCATGGCCCTCACCACAGGCTGCAGGGTGTTATCACAGAGGCACTCCTGCTATCACCAGCACTGTGTCTGTCCTGGAGCACGCCGGCCTTGGCTCTGCCCGATAAGGGGGAAGCTTCTGGCTGCTCCTCACAGAAGCCACCCTGGCAGCCCCCTCGGTTACCAAAACCTGGCCACAGAAGCCCAGTGCAGGAGGCGATTCGGCAGCTGCTACAGGAGCAGTGTACTGAGTTACTTAACCGTGTGCCGGGTCAGGTAGGGAGGCAAATTGCGAATTAGTTTGCTTGGGCGCTGCCCCCCAGCCCCCTCTCGCTGTCCCTGCCCTCATGCCTGCTCCCTGCTCTGCCCACACACAGCCTGCTGAGGTCAGGGTTCCTCGAATCACTAAACTGCTTATCCCCACGGCACTAACTCTGCCTCCCGGCTCTGGAATGCAGCCGCTGCGCCCCGGGGGTCTTTCGAGGAAAGGAAAACTGCGGGGGCGGGGGTGGGTTAGAATACACTGCCAGCCTGCTTTCCTCTCCTGTCGCATTAAGAGTTAACCCACTCCTGCACCCAAAAACCATTCTTCCAGAAGAGAAATACACAAATTAAGGAGGGAAAAAAAAAAAAAAAAAAAAAAAAAAAAAAAAGAAAGAAAGAAGAAGTATGAAGAGTCTGGAAACTGTAGAGTTGCAAATGGACCCAAACTTTTAGAGTACTGGAGAATATAAACATTCCTCAGCTTCCCCATTTAGAAAACATGCTAGAGAAGAGGAGAAGAAATACGGTCGGTCAGCTCTAACTATTCCACTGCCATAGAACAGCCTTGCATTTCCTCTCAGCTAATCCTCCTCTCCTACTCCCTCTGTCACCACGCCCCAAACCCACAGGCAGCCCAGCCGTAGTCCCGGCGCTGCTTGGCACAGCAGCCCGGCGCGCAGGCGGCACTCACTTTCTCCATCCCGCAGGCAGAGCAGCCCCGAGCCCCTTCTCCCGGCACGGAGTGACGCAGCTCCGGCAGCCGAACTGCCCCGGGCAGGGCCGTCACATGACCGGGGCAGGGCCACGAAGGAGCGGGATTGATCGATCAATCGCAGCTGTGAGGGCCGGAGCTTCCCTGCCATTTACAGAGGGCAGCGGAAGACCTCTACTGATAGTGTTCTTTGCAGGCAGTTTGTGGATGATTTTAAGAGCTAGTGATTGTTTGCCTCTGCGGGATCCTAAAAATCCGTCCTGTAAGCTCTGCTGGCTGCTACGCAGCGTCTGCTGGCTCCGATCCCAGGAGCCGGAGTGCTGCGCTGTGCTAGGAGCGAGGTGGCTGCTTCTTCGGCGATCTGTATCTAAAATCAGGGCTGGGAGCCGTCGTGCTCCTGCTGCAAAGTGGCTGCCTCTGTGGGTACGGCTGGATGTGCTCTCCCAGCCCAGCCTGGAGCCTGCGAAGAGCCTGCACTGGCGGGAGGCCCTGGGTACAAATCCTCGCTGCTTGCAGTTAAATGAAAGCGTGTCAGCATTTCAGCAGTGCCTAAAAGGTTAAGGCTGGTGGTGCTAGGCTCTAAGTAGATGTGAGAACTCAGGCTGCGGCTTTTGAAAAGTAGCACGATCTCTCTGGTTCCATTCCACTTCCAAAAAGCTCCTGAGGGAAAAGAGAAATGCTTTGTTAAGGGAGGAAGAGGCCGGGCAGGGCTGCGTGCAGCCGGCAGGACAGCAGAGGAGGCTGCTATCCCAGAGAGTGCCCAGCGCCTGCCATTCCCCTTTCCTGTGCCCCCAGAGAGCACCGAGCGCGACCGCCCTGGGGGTCTGTGCGAGGCAGGGAGGTGAAGGGGGAGCGGCTGCAGTGCTTTGTGGGGCCGTGTCACTGGGTCGGCGTGTACCTTTGCATGGGCTTCAGCAGGGTCCTCAGGCCTCTGTGCCTCAGTTTCCCTGAGACCCCAAGTGACGCTAATGACACGCAGCTTCCCAGGACCTGTAAACCCGCAGTAAGAGCTGCGACATGAGCACGGCATGCTGCTGCTGGCTGAGCTGTGACCAGCCTGCGAGGTACGTGCCTGCAGGTCACTCTTGGAAGGGCTGCACCGGGCACCTCACAGCACAGCGCAGAAATTTGTGGCTGGGTGGTGATGGGAAACGCGCTGCCCTGCAGGAGGCTGCTGGAACTTCATTAGAGCTGTTACAGGAACAGCATCCTGACTCCCGATGCCATCCTTTGCCCCAGATATCCTCCACACCCATTTCAGAACATTCCCGTGGCATTTCAGCAAAGCTGAGCTGCGTTTGAACTAAAAAGTCACAAGCTCGGATTGCAGCCCTGTGACCGGGGTGCATAAAAGAGAACAAAATGCTGACTGAAAGTGCTATAGAGAAAATCCTGCACATACTCTCACCTCCAGCTAACTCCCTGGCCATCCTGTGCACACACAAGAGCCATACAGAAGTCAGGAGTTAACTGTGGGAGCAGAGTTCATGCAGGTGGCAAATGCCACTGAGAGCAAGCCCCCTCTACGGAGAGTTTGGAGAAATCCCAACTAATTCCACCTTAAGTTAGCCCCATTCTCCAGCGGTGTTAGCCAGGATCACGTGTTAGACACAGGCTTTAGGCGCCTGAGTTACTGTGCAGTTGTTCTGGCTGCTGGCAAGTGTGAGGGGTTGAGCAAATTCGGTTTGGTTGGTTGGGTTTGTGTATTTGTTTTCCTTTCAGCTCTGTGAAATCCCTGGAGACTTCTCTCCTCCTTTCAGTGCTGGGCCCTGTGCCTCCTGAAATGCATGTTTCATGTGAGCTGCTCTTCTGGCCTGCAGCTTCCTCCTCTGACCCTTCAGAGAGTGAATTACCTTTCTGATAACACACAAAGACTGCACTGTTTGTTTTCCTTGAATGCTCTGCACTGGCAGCCTGGTTGGTTTAGCAGCAAAGCCTTTGGGCTTTTGATTTAAAGCACTCCTTGTCATGAGCCCTGTGAAATCAGCAAGGTGTTTGTTCTGGGGCTACAGTGCTGAGTTGCCCCACTGTCCTGCATCTCTCCCAGGGATTAAGTGGGAGCAAAATAGGGGTGTCCTTCCTCTTCAGAGAGCTGGTAAAGGAGGGCAGGCAGCTAAGCAAGGCCACGCTCGCCAGTCCCACCCATTAGGAATGACCCCAGCCTCCCTGCACAAAATGAGGCAAAGCCCACCTTGCACGTCCCGCAGGGAGGGACTCAATCCCTGTACACCCAGAGCAGGCAGGCAGAGGACAGGGGTGTGTTTCAATAGCATGGGGGAGAAAGGAAGAGGCACTGCCCTGTGCAAGCCCCTCTCACTCTCCAGGTCAAACAGGGGATGTTCTGAGGAGAAACCCTTCTGAGAGGAGCCCAAGGGAGCCCTACCTGGGTTGTTACAAGGCCCTGCAGTCAGTACAGGCCCTGAGAGAGAGTAGCAGGGCACACACAGTGCAGGTGTTCCCATTTCAGGTGTCCCGGCTCTCTACCTGCTTTTGGAGAAGAGTGTTGTACCCATCTGGCAGCTCTGGCAGAAGCTGGGAGAGAAGATTCATCTCCTGCTCATCCAGAGGTGATGCCTGGAGGAATTTTTGGTTCTGGGGAAAATTAAGGCTGGCCTTCCAGTGCTTGGCCTCTCAAGCTTGCTTGTGTGTACAGGATCCTGCCTGTCATTACTGTATTAGGGGCGGCGATTGTATCGACCCAAGACTCCACCTTTAGAAGCAGAATGAGAGCTTCTTTATTCTTCCAGATCATCTTTTAGAGACAATTTGGAGAGAATAAAGTTTCATTGGCCAGCAAACCAACACGTCACCATCATTGGAGAGTTAGGAACAGCACCCCTCGACCGTTCCTTGCACGTAAACAACAGGGAGACAAACAACACCTACAAAGGCCATTTTCCTTCTCCAAGGACTGTTTGGGATTCCTCCTCACAACTTCTCAGGCCAATGTGAGAAGGTTGTGTGACTTAGTTTCACACAGACACTGTGCTGCTGCTGCCTGATCTCTCACATTCAGCATCCACACCTGCCCAGCACCAGGTCTCCAGCCCAAACTCTTCATTCACCTCTTGGTTTGGACGGGCTGAAGGCAGACAACTGGCCAGTCTGATTTTCTTGTAACTCCCCAGAAATGTCCCACATTTGCTTCAGAATCAAAGGGTGCAGCATACTGAGTGTTACTCTTTTTAATCTCCTGTAAGAAAAAATACACCCTAGCCATTGGCAAAGTCATATCCCTGGCTAATCACTGCTGTCATTAGAAATTACTTTCCCCTGGTTTGGGAAGGTCTGAGGACACACCCTGCTGCTGGATACCTCAAGGACCAGGGTGTGGCCTGGGATGCCGAGGCCAGTGCCTGCTGGCCCTGCATCCCCGTGCCTGGTTTGTCATGCACTAAGCCCACACACTGGTGGTTGTTGGTGCAACACATCCTGAGTCACTCGTGGCTGCAGCTGAGAAAAAGCCCCCACTTCTTGCAGAAAGGGTGAGCAGAAGCTTTCTCCTCCTTTGGAGAAGGCATCAGGCCCTGGGGCCAGCACAGCAGTTCTGTGCATGCACTACCCGGGGAGGGCACCACTGCTTCAGGCACTGCCCCTCAATCACTAACACTGACCAGCAGGGAAAACTGCTCCAATCCAATGATTGTACTGGTAAAATAATAACAAGAGAAACCCCTTACCCTTTCCTAGTGTGAGAGAAAGCTTACAGTTTGCTTTAAGTTAGGGTTTGTTTTTTCACTTTCTTTGGGGAAGATTTGTTCTTGTCTCTGTAAGTTCACTCTCAGTTCATCAGGCAAAGGCTGCATCTTTCACACTGTCTTTAGGGAATATTTATGTCAATACTGTCTGGATGGGGTTCTGTTCTCAGCAATAGCCCTGGTTACTCTTACAACCTAAATATTATTATGTTACAGCATAACAGATATATACATTGTATTTCTAAATACAATCACAGGCTGTTTTCTCTCTCTTGGAATATCTGGGGACTTTAACTTAAGCAATTCTCTGCTTCTGCTATTGAAGTGTCTGGTTCTCTCTGTTGCTACCACAGCACATTAGTTTGTCTCATCTGAGAAGTTTCTGCCATTTTGCTCGGGTAGTCGTGACTCCCTGAAGAGTTTAGTTGCACACAATTTCCCTAGGCCCTTCTGCAGAGCTGACTAAAACAATGCTCTCACCACTGTGGTATCTTCCAGCCCTGTGCTATCCTTGGGGGAAGCTCTAGGGCTCAGCTGGATATCACAGAGGAATAGAGTCAGAGTCCCAGGAAGAAGCTTCAGCCTGCTGTTGAAACCCGAAGTGACTCAAGGAGCCACAGTCTGGTATGACAGGAGGGTGAGAGGCTCCCAGAGCCTGCCGGCACTCGGGCCCCCAAAGCACTGCCTCAGAGGGAGGTTTGTGCCAGGAAGGTCCAGTCTGTACTGGACACCAGCTGGGGTTGCATGGCCACATGTCACTACAGCGTTTCTATCCCTGAGGGCTTCCTGATTTCAGCTTTCCCTACATTAAAAGGGAAGCACCTCTATTCCGGGTTAATTATAAATTAAGTTAATTATAAAGAACTTCTTTCACTGTCACAAAGTGATGAAAGGAGCTTGCTGATTGTGTCACTGGAATTTAAAGTATGTCTTCTCATTTTATTTCCCTCATTAGCGTTGACCCAAGCTGATAATCTGTGTGTTTCTCTCATCTCTCAGTGGATTAGATTTAACTAGAGCAAATTGTTAACTACCCAGGAGAGCCGGGCCTTTGTTTTGTTGGACTCACTTCACTTTGGCACCTCCCTCCTTAAGCTTTTAAGTTTGCAGGTGGAAAACACCTCACCTCAGAGTTTACTGCCTCATCTGAAAGGACCTGTTTGCATTTGTTCCTCACTGGATGTCCCTGCTACTCTAAAATTAAGAATCCAGGTCCATCTTTCCCTCCTCTTTGCGGTCATCAGAGATCTTAGTCAAGCAGCTGTTTCAGTGGGAACTCCTAGCAGAGCCCATGGGTTAGTGACCCTTCAAATTTCCTCTAGGTCTATCAACTCAGGCAGCTCTAAGTGCTGGTTTTTCTTAGCAGCACAGTTGTTTACTTAATGTCTATGACCGCATTACAAACTTTTGCAACAGGGAACAGACCCTGGAACACTTTTCACCGGGATGTCACAGCAGGATAGCAGCACTTCCCAAGCCTTATATATTCCTGTGGTCTAGCCCCAGACAATCTGGGTTTGATTTGCGCCTCGTGATCAGCTGCAAGGGGGCTTGTGTGGGGCTGAAGATGGAGATCCATGGATTTTCCTATCCCTTACCAGGTGAATAAAATCTGCACAGGCCTTGAAGGTGTCCACATGGTGGACAGGAGGTGAGAAAAGGTAAAAGGGAGTGCACCTGCATTGCCCTCCACAGGGTAACTCCAGCAGTAGAGCTGGTTAACTGGGTCTGGACCCCATGTGAGTGAAACAAGGAGTCAGTGGAAAAGGTATCATCACTTGAGCGAGCCTTCTGGGGAGCTTTCATCTTGAATTGAGGTGGCTGCACCAGGCTGGGGTTCTAGCCCTTGTTTTGTTTCCCCTTCATAAATCATCTTGTTGGGGAGGATGAAACAGAAAAGCCTTATAAATATGACTGCTTTTTTTTAGAGAATATGAAACATGTACGTGAAATAGAGTTGAAGGCAAGTTTTGATGTCTAAGATGCCAAGCTTTAGTTACTGAACAACTGGAAAACAATGGTATGGCCTGCCAAAAGTAATCCCCCCTTGATGAAACAATGCCCTTCTCCTCACCGAAAGTCTAAGGGTCAAAGCAGACCCTACTAGCTCAGCAGGAGGGGTCCAAAGAGTAGTTTTTAGAGTTTAAAATATAACACTGTATGGTAATGTAGTGATTCTTATAGGCTGTATGTAAATGCTATAGGATTTGTATCTTGTACTAGTTTGGTTGGTGTAAATTAGAATCTTCTGTATAGAAGAAGATTTAACGTATTGTAACGGGAACTTCTCTCTTCTTCTCTTGCTCTTCTTCTTTGCTCTCTCCTTTCTCCTCACCCTCTCAGACCTGCTCCGAGCTGAGGCTGGCAGCTCGTAGCAGGGCCCCTTCACCCACGCCCTGTGCAATAAACTGCATGCTCCAAAACTAGGCTGGACTCCAGAGATCTCTTGTCTCCGTTCGTCCCATCATCATCCCATCCGACCCTCCTTCTCACTTCAGCTTTTATCACATCCTGCCACCCATAAAGTTAAAGCTCCTGGGGTTTTGCCAAGTAACCTGGGATGCTCTTCTGAAAGATTTGCCCCATTCCACGCCACATCTGGATCTGTGTTGTAGTAGTAGACACATCTAGGACTCAGTAGACACATCTGTTGGTCCTTTTATCTCCTTAGAATTGTAAGGCTTGATTTTCCTTATGTCAGTCTCATTCTGCAAAAGCTGCAAGGCAGAGGTTTCTCTTGGACTGAAAGACTGTGAAGCAGTTTCTTGTTTAGGGGCTTTGCTCTGATTGGTGGAGGAAAACCCCTCACAGTGACTTTGGACAGGGTGGGACCAGTGTTCACAAAGCATTTCAGCAACCTTGGGTTAGACTGGTTTAGCAGAGCTCTCTTCTAGCCTGACATAGCACATTCTGCATGCCAGGGTGGCTTAGAAGCTCAAGCCATCTGGAGCTCTTTCCCTCAGAAACATGTGTGTGCCAGAACTGATCTCCTTTGAGCCACCCACAGTGAGAAGGGATTGTATTTAGGCAGGCTCAAGTTTCTTGAATTCAATTTTAGGCAAGAGAAAATTGTCGGCAAGTAATTGGAAAATGCCTTTGAAAGAACATGCTGATTAAAAAGGTAAAAATCTTTGAGGGAACATTAACACTGTCCATTCTGAGCCAGGAGACACTGAAGAGCCAGCAAAATGATGATACGTGGGGTGAACTTCCTTCCCCTTCCTGCCACCTTCGCACCCAGTGATTTGTCAGCCAGATTGAGGGCTTACCCAAAATGAGTCATGAGTCATGAGGACTCCCTTAGTCCACAAAACAGCTCCGAACTTCTCTGGCTGTTGAGGTGCAATAAGCAAAGAGACACTCAGGTTTAAGACTGAGGTGCTTTTATGCAGCAGCTGTAAAAAATATCAAGTGCAGGCAGGTCATTTGATTGTCTCCAATTATTCATTAGGGACCATTTCACAGAGTGGCATCTCATCTGATAGGTAAAGAGGAGAGACCCAGTTAGAAATACTCACATGCACACACAAATTTGGAAATACATTTAAAAGTGGCAGATCAGTAAGTTCTGCTGGAAAGCAAGAGCATCATTCCCAAGCACCGTGGGCAGATCAGAAATCCTCCTCCTAACCCCCTTGAAGGCTGTGGTGATCCTGGCTGGATTCATAAAAGGATTCTGGCCACAGCGTGGTGAGACGAGGCAGTGGTTCAGAGCCCTGAGCACTGCAGCATGCAAGGAAAAGGGAGGACAGACGGGAATTGTCACCCTGACAGGAAGGATTGGGAGAGTGTGAGTGATGGCAAAGGCCCCAGCCATGCCTGAGGCCCCGGGCTGCACCCTCAGTCCTGGAGGGAGAGCATAATCCCAGCTGGCTGCCCTAATGCAGGCACCACCGCAGCAGCCAGGGGAGGTGGCAGGCTCCTCTGAGGCTCTGCCCTCCCATGGCAAGTGAGAGTCTGCCCAGGGTGTGCTCAGCCCCAGAGAGGGAACAGCCTGGCAGCTGGGCTGCACGGAATCCCACGGCACGTGGGGACATCGCAGCCCAAGGACAGGCAAGGAGCATGGCATGCCTGCCAAAGTCTGCAAGATACCAAAATCCAAGGGGAGCACTACTGCACCTGCCCTCCCCCTAGGCCACAGACAGGAGTAGGACTTTCTAGATGCCCTGCCCGATTGCATGAACATATGTGGCTGACTGCTGCTCATCTCCAGCACAGACCATCCAGCAGCTAAAAAGTCACCCAACATTAAATCTACAGGCAACCACTATGAGGAAGCTTGGGCTTCTTGTGAGGCAACGATGAGAAACCATGGAGAGGGCAGAGTTGCAAGATCTTTGCTTAAATCATCTACTCAGTACTTATAAAGCAAAGAGACAAAGAATCCAAATCACATGCAAATAACTCCAGAGCTCAAGCATCTGCATTCCCCCTGAGCATGCCACTCAGCATATGACTAAACCAGTCCTAGTGTTTATGCAAAAAAAAAAAAAGTGCAACTTCCCTTGACTGTGCCCATCTGTCTTAACCTGCAGGCAAGACTGCCAGGCTCAGTGACCTCCTGGAGATAGTATTTATTAAAGCCACTTGCCTGGGAGCCTCCCTGCCTTGGCAAGAGCATTTTGTTCCTCCTTTTTCCCTCTAAAACGCTCACGCCACGTCTAGTCAATGAGATGTACTGCTCTGTCTGGTGCCATGCAATGGCTCACCTTTTTGTGGAAACAGGTGTGTTTTGATCTATCCTTACCCTGTGTGGTGAAACAGCATTGCTCGTGCCCCCTCTCCAGGAACCAGCCTTCCCGTGTAGAGATTTCTGATGGGTTATGTCAGCTTCTTGTGCTCGCTGTGAGTTCACATCTCCTCCTGCCACGGTACATTCCTTGCCTTTGCCTGTGGACTGTAGTGACCACAGCTGGGGAGAACCCATACAAGTTAACAGCCTTGTGGCTTACAAACCTCCAGCAGAAAGTATGTTAAACAAGAGTCAGGCTTTACATTCTTTGCCACTGATATGGCACTGATGATGTGACTCAAGCAGAGCTGGAAACTCAGGTTAAGTATTTTAACACAAGGAAGAAAAAGAACAAGATCATTTCTTAATGCACTGGACTGTTCTACATAAGTTTTCTTATGTAAGAGTTAATACCCTTCCGGTGTTTGCATTTTATGCTATTCACTAATATTCACCATATGCCCAGCAGAGGTCTTCCTGCCTTTGGGATGACTTGATGCCACTTGGCACGAGCACAGCTGCTGGTAAGGGACGCAGCCTGGCTTAGGCACAGGAGGCAGTGCAACTTTGGGGGTCAAACCGGGGTCACAGCACAGAATCCCACCTTGGTTCCCCAGCCTCCCTGTGTGGGCTGAGCCAGGGGCACTGGCACGGCCAGGCAGGATATGAAGCAATCCACAGTGACAAGCAGGCTTTCCCTTGGCTGAAGTCACAGGGAGACCAGAGCTGAAGGAGTGGAAGGCAGCAATGGTGCAGGGGAGGGACTGCTGCTGTCCACAAGCTCGGCACAGCCTGCACCAAAGCCCTGCAGCCTGCAAGTGAGCAGCAGCATCTGCTTCTCCCTTGGCCCCGCTGTCTTCCCTGGCCACTAGCAGGCTTGCAAACAGCCTGGCTCTGAGGACAAACTTTGCCCTCATCCTTATCAGCTCCCCTCCTTATCAGCTCCCTGTTTTGTTCTAGGGTCACTTTAGATACCATCACCAGGCAGTGTGAGAACCACTGGGGAGATAAGGAGGGTGCAGTGTTTGTGAGTGGAGGGAGCACAGCTCTGCATCCCTGTAGCAGCAACACTCCCCATTGAGGCCTGGGAAGTACTTCTTGTCATCTCTCAAAGTGAGACTCAAGACCTTCCCCATTCCCTTACACTTTCTCTGCTATTTACCAGTGGCATGCCCCTCCTGTGTGGACTTTGGACAACCTGCAGTAAACACCTGCCCTGTGCTTGGCCGTGCAAAGCTATTTGTTCCCTGCAGAATTACTATGGGACTCCAGGTCTGAAACACAGACCAATTCAAATTCTTCTAATTCCCACTTCCACTGAAATGTTCTGGACTTCATTAAAGCCTATAAAATACCTCTTCTGGTATCAAATTCATCAGAACATTCCTTCACTCTAGAGCTGTGACTCAGGAAGGCCAAAAGAAAATATTTAAACCAAGAGCTCCCTTTACAGAGGCCCCCACAGCAAGGGGAAAGCTGCTGGGACACATCTTGAGGGATTTTGGCCCTTACTTGCCATGGCAGCATTAGAAATGCAAACTGAGGCCGGTCCACATAGATGGACATGCTTGTTTGGAAAACCTTGCCAATAGTTTTGATGGGTGTTTCTTTCGCAACAGAAACTAGGACTTCCTAAACAATTAATTTTAAATTGCTTGTGGCTTGTGAGCACATAGAGCATGGCTGCCTATGAAACACTGTCACATAGCAGTGAAAGCACCCAAAATCTTTATCAGACCCATCTGCCATGAGCAGTTTTGTGCTTTCCTCTGGTACCATTAGAGCTAAAAAACCTTAAGAGCAGTGTAAAGATATAGTTCACAAACAGATTTTGAGTTGCTTTTATTTTATGACGGGCAGTACAGTAAGGAAGTCCTGATACGTATGAGGAGCCTAAGTGCCTTTGCTGAAATCCAGTCCAGATTTAAAACACCATGAGCCTTAGGATTATTTTAACCATCCAAAAAATAGTTTGCTCCACCAGGTCAAATTAACATCTGTAAGGAAAAAAAACAACCTCCACAAGATCACCCATCTGTGTCTCCACAGACAAGTATTGCACTATGTGCTCAGTTAGGTATTTAACACAATAGTATCTCTGTACCAAGCTTTTCTTGGTATCCTAAAATATATTCCTTTTAATTCATGGTAAAACATATTTTCTGTACTTAAATAGACTCATGATGGGGGTGAGGGGTATTAATTTAACTAAACTAGAGGGGTATTAATTTAACTGAACTAAGAATTCTCCTTTTAGTGCTTTCCAGTGTGACTGAGTTTCCAAAGACAATATTTGTTTTTCCCTGAAAGGCTAACAGTTCTTGTTTACTGGGGAAATTTAGGCTGTACTGTTAATTGGGGGCAGGGGATGGGGTTCTTATTCTAAACCCCACTCTGCTAACCTACCATCTGGTGCTACTTGTAGTAAATGTAGTCATGAGGAATTCTAGCTTTAACAGGATTTAGTGGCAATTTGGATTGTTTCGTTACTTGCTAAAAGTGTGCAAGACTTTCTTCTCACTGTGGAGTTGTATACAAACTATTTAATTCGAATGACATTTGTCATAGTAGGGAAAAAAGTGTATTTTGTGTGATAGACTCTTCAATTTTTTTAATTCTACAGGTTGTATTTGTCTCTGCTTCATAAAGTGCTGTGATATAAAGGGTCCCCTGGCCACTAGCATTGGTTTGCGATGTTCTGTGCTCTTGCTCACTTGCTTTGCCCAGGAACACTTTTTTAATTGCACAAAAGCCTCTTGGGTTGTTCAAGCTGGGCTCCCACCCTTGCTCCAGCCTTCTGTCCTTGTCCAGAGGCGTGGTTCCAGATGAACATCCGGCTGTGCTGTGCTGCCTGCTTTTAACCATCAGATGTGTGGGTGTGAAGATGTGTGCCCCTGGAGCAGGGAGCGGGGGATGAGGGGTTACCTTTGCCAGAGCGCTCAGGTTTGACAGCCTCTTCTGGGCAAAGGCCAATGCATGGAAACACCCTCCCCCCTCTGCAGGACCTGGGCTTTGGAGTACAAAGCAGCTGATCAGAGATAAGCATGACAGAGAAGAGGGGTGGACTTTATCAGCAGCAGCCGCCAAGTGGGAGGTGTGTTTTAAAAGCAATGAGAGGAGAGGACAGAGTCCTGCTGTGCATTAATCCATGGCGTGTCTTGTGTTTCAGGGCGGTGCAAAGTCAGATGCCTGGACTGGGTGTGAGGCAAGGAGCCACGTCCAGCTGCAATGAGGAAACAGCAGGGTGCACAGGTGTGGAAGGGGCCAGGCAGGCTGACAAGTAAGTAGCAAGGAGATCAGGAAAACTTGGAAATGGAGATGCTCAGGCTGCATATGTGTATATCCAGTGGTGGATTACTCCTGGCTGACTGGATCTTTGATGCACCAGGGCAGCCGTGTGATTCCTCCAGGCATGGCTGAGGGAACCCTGCCTCCCACCATGGGTTGGAGATGGGTTTCACCCTGTCCACTGTTTATTTCACCAGCAGAAATCTTGGGAGGATGAAGCTTTTTGGGAGTCAAAAGAGTGGTTATTCCACTGAGGAGCTGTGCAGTATTAGCAATATAAGCAGTCCTAATACCACTAAGGTGATAAACCAGAGTAAATGCACACTGAATCCAGAATGGAAAGTTTTGAGCTTCCTAACAGTTGCTCTGTAATTTAAAAATTGGAGAAACCAGCTTATCTGTGTCATCTCAATAGGCAAGCCAACAATGATCACAAAATTAGGTCACAACTTATTTAGTTCAGCAGTCTGACAACACTGCTAGGGAGAGAAAAGGGCTCTGAAAAAGATGACAGGTGAGGTCTGAAACAGTGTGCAGGAAAAAAAAGTGCCACGTAAGTTTGCGTCATGGAGAAAGGTCAGGGAAAGGCTGTAAGATGAGAATCCCGAGGTAGCACTGTCTTAGCAGCATGGAAGATACAAAGGGGACAACCTTGTTCTTTGGAAGCTGTCTGTGGAGAAAAAAACATGCTCCCCTCTCCCAGATTTAGTCAGCTCACAGACTCCTTTCATTTGGGGCCCCTTCTGAGAAGCTCCCTGTACAGGAAGGCTCTGGTGGCATCCTTGACATCCCCTGTCAACAGGGTTGCTTTTAGGTGCTTGTAGCCAAGGCTTGTGGAAGGCTTTAGGGAGCCCTTTCCCAGGGGAGCCTGCTCCATGATGTGAATAATGACAATGGCTATAAATGTGGTGGGAAATGTGGGGAGACAGATGGAGATGGTGCTGAAGGCAATTTTACCCTTGATACATTGCAGCTGTGTTAATTATCCAAGGGTGGGAACAGCCTTGCCCTCCCAGCTATGGGTGTGATAGAGAGTGAGTTAGTGGGGAGGGGGTTCAGTTGGAGTTAGTTGGAGTCTGCTGGCCGTGCTGTGAGGAGGAAGGGACAGGAGGTCGTGCAAGGGACAGAAAGGGTAAGATGACATACATAGGACAGACAGGGTTAGGTGGCCATGCCAGAGACAGGAAGGAGCAAGCTGGAATGGCAGAAGGAAGAGAGAAGACAACAGAGAAAGAGTGGGAGCTGTGTGAAGCTGCCCATGGGAGGATACAGAGAAAAGGTGTGAAAGACTTCTAGATAACAAGGTCCTGATGCTTGGAGCACTCTGAAGTTTTTAAAGAAATGCTCTTAGTGCAGCAGCCATCTCGACTTCCATGGGAAAGGGCTTTGTTGTTTTACCAGGCAGCAGCCACTTTGTGTGTTGGTGTGACCTAGACTATAAATCTCAGCTGGCATGAAGGGGAAGAGGGATACACCCCCTGCTGTGGGGGAGGTCCTGGAGGGCCGTCTGTGTTCTCATGCTGGTGGCTCAGATGCCACTTAACAGTTTATCACATTTTGTGTAATAGATTCTTCAATATTTTTTTTTCTAATTCTACAAGTTCTATTTGTCTCTGCTTATAAAGTGCTGTGATATGAAGGGTCCCCTGGCCACTAGCTTTGGTTTGCAATGCTCTGTGCTCTTGCTCACCTGCTTTGCCCAGGAACACCTTTTTAATTGCACAAAAGCCTCTTGGGCTTATGAGTTCAAGTTTGTTGTTGCTGTCTCAGAGAGGAATGATCATTGACAGGACACTGCTTTGGTGTACTGAACTCTTTCCCCTGTAAAAAGTGAAAAACAGGCTGGGAAAAGGCCTTGCCTTTTGTGGCCCGAGAGTCAGGCAGAGTAGTTTCCCTTCTGCAGGAAAGAGTTCCTCCCTCAAATAAACCCCAAGCAAAGCAGAGACCTCAATTAGTGCTTGAGCAAGGACTCAAGGCATTCCCTGGCACACGTGTTATGCAAGGGTCAGGTTCTGCTGCCCTCGTTCCTGTTCCTCCCTGAAACTGCAGGCATTCACACACACACATGCCTCAAATGCATGAACAGTCCCACCTACTGCTCTGGTCTGCCCCAAAGCCTCCCACTGAGGCTGAGACAGCAGTCCCAGTTTCACTGCTCCTACACCTGGGGTGTCACCCACACAGCACTGGATCCCTGTCTCATGTATCTTAGCTCTCTTCCTGCCTCCACAGAGGGTCTATAGGAGAGACAGATTAGGTGCAAGATTAACTTGTAATTTTTGAAACTTTAGAAGCTCATTTATGCTAGAGCAGAGTACATTATAGAACCCGCACCATCCAGCGAGATTCCCAAAGACAGTTTGTTTTTTGTAAACTCTGAGGAATTACTCCAGTGGACATCTATTGATCCCACCTGTCTCCATCACATGAACACCTAACAGAAAATTTAGGGCTGGTGTCTCTGGGAAGATGCAGCTCTGGGTATGAAACTGCCTTCCCTCTGCAAGGTTGGGACCCATACTACAGCCCAGCTCCTTTTCTGCCCAGCACAGAATCCTGCTGCAATGCTTTCTGTCCCAAAGCATGGGAACAGGGCTCTAGTCAAATCACAGGTACCACTTCCTAATCCTGAGGTGTGAGGAGAGCAACTGGAGGTGCAGGAATTAGGGAGCAGCAGGGATACTGCTGGGCAGCCTGGACAACTGTAGTGGAGAGAAGGGTTGTGGTGCTGCCCTGCATTCCTTTCGGCATGGGCTGGTGGGCCAGGTGGCCTGGGAAACGCCCTTCCCTATGGGGCTCTCCCGCTGCCGCCCTCACAGCCAGTGGTTCTCTGAGGACTCTCGCTCTAAGGCTGGATCTTGATCAGCTGCATTTTTAAAAGAGGGACTCATCCTTAATCTGCTGGGATTAAAAAGGGATGTAGTTTTACTACTCCCCAGAATTTAGGTGGTGTAAACAAGTGTTTTGCAAACCCCAGGACCAACAACAATCTGTCACTGTCAGCAAAAGCAAGTGCTGTACCCTGATTGGGGCCAGACTTGAGCCTGACCCCAAAGCCACGGTCACACTAATGCTAGTGATCGTGGCTGCACCCAGCAGCTGGTACTGGCCCTGTGGGCTGCAGAGGACTTGCCTGCCGAGGGTTCTTCCTGCTTCCAGCAGAGTTACTGCGTCCTTTCACTGACAGAAAAGCAAGAAATGGGAGAGGGGGCAGACAGGCTCAGACAACAGTTCATTGGAATAATTTAAAAGTACGTTCTTCAATAGGTTCAGTCTTTTTCACAACTTTTGTTCTGCCTGCGTGGCTTCCTCTCGCAGGGTGGCTCCCAAGGTCCCATCTCCGCTGGCAGGGGATGCCGGCGAGCTGTCTCAGTCACTGTCGCTGCCGGATCGGTGGGACGCTGCCCCACGGCCGAGCTGCACCCTGAGGCAGGCAGGCAGCGCTGCCCTGCCGGTGGACGGCGAGACCTTGCTGACAGAGGACACGCTGCGGGTCAGGGGCTGCGTGGGGAACATGATGACGCCGCGGGGCGCCTCCAGGAGTTGCCAGATCTCCCCCGAGGTGGAGCTGCCCAGGTATTCCCACGGCTGGCGCCCGCTGCCGTCCCGCACCTGCACCTGGCACCCCAGCTGCAGCACCAGCACCTTGATGACAAGCTGGTGGCCGTGTATGGCAGCCAGGTGCAGCGGCGTGTACCCGCAGCCCGAGCGGGCGTCCACGTCCAGGGCCAGCCCGACTCGCCGCGCCGCCGCCGCCAGCTCCTGCAGGCCCGGCCCGTCGCCGTGCTTGGCCAGCCAGTGAAGGACCGTGAAGCCCGATATGAAGTCCCTCTGCAGGGCCAGCTCAGGCTCTTCCAGAAAGAGCCCCCGCACCTGAGCCCAGCAGCCCGCTGACGTTGCCACCAGCCAGGCGTGCTCCCGCTGTCCCAGCGGCACCGAGGGCCCCCGGCTTGCGGCATTCCTAGGGAAGCTCTTGGAGAGCGCGGAGCGGGGCTGCCGCCCGCAGTCGTCGTGCAGTGACGGGGGGGTGCCCTGCGCCTCTGACAAAGCCAGCTGGCACCTGATGCTCCGGAAAACAGGCGGCGGTGCTGGGGGCTGACTCTCCGGGGCTTGGGGCACTGCGGGGCCCTGTGCTGGCAGCAAGGACTGGGATGGAGGTGACCTGGCAAAAGGTGGCTGCAGGGAGTGGGGTGGGGACGGAAGAGTGGCGGACTGTGGCAGGGATTGGGGTGGGGGGGAGCAGGTGGGGGGCAGGATCTCAGGACCTGACGGCAGTGTTAGGCTTTGGCACGGGTATTGTCGCAGGACTTGAGATTGGGTCCGTCCCTCGGGGGTCAGCCCTCTGCATCCCCTCGGCGAGTCTGAGGATGGCCCGGCGGAGAGCTGCTGCAGGGACCTGGACTGCGATGGAGGCAGCCTGGTGGAAGCGAGCGCCTCGGGGCCTGATAAAAGCAGTGGCGATGAGGAGGGGCTGGCAGGGAGTGCCTGCAGGGACCGGGACAGGGGCAGCACCTCCGGGGCGGACAGCAACGGCAAGGACCGGGATGGGGGCAGGTCGGTGCGGGACAAAACCGGCAGAGACCGGGATGGGGGCAGGTCGCGGGGGGATGGCGCTCTGGGGCCCGATGACAGCAGCGGGGACTGGATGGGTCCGGCGGGGGGCCGCCTCCCCGGGCTTGCTGAGGGCCGTGGGGCCTTTAGCAAGGGCATCTCGGTCGCGGGCTGCGGCGGAGATCGGGGCTGAGGCCACCTGTAGGGAGGCGGCATCTCCGGGCGCGGCGGCAACGGTGGCGTCCGGGACCGGGACGCTGCGGCAGAGGGCAGCGCGGCGGCGGGCAGCGGCGGCGATAGGGAAAGGGGCGGCACAGCGGGGGACAACGCCCCGGGACCCGACGGTAGCGCCGGGGGCCGGAGGTGCGCTATGCCGCCGGGACGAAGCGCCCAGGGGCCCGAGGACAGCGGCTGGGTCCGGTACGGGGGCGGCTGCCGGGGGGGGTGGCGGGGAGCGGGGCGGCCGGGGAGCGGGCGGTGTCCCGGGGCCCGGCGCGGGGACGGCGGCGGCGGCGCGGCGCGCCCGGCGGCACTCGCAGCACGGCCCGCCGCGGCCCCGGGCGGCGCAGCCCCCCGCCCCGCCGGGCCGCCCCTGCCCCGCCGCCTCCCCGCCGGGGCCGCGCCGCCCGTCGGGGTCGCGTCGGGGCGGCGGCTGCGGCTCGATCTTTTCTTCCTCCTGTTTCTGCGGCGGCGGCAGCTCCTCATCGAGGAGGTCGCGGTACCTGCGGCGGAGGACGATGTCCTTGGAGGCGCCAGGGACGGCGGGGGGGTGGACGGTGGCCAGGGAGTTGACGAGGCTCTTGAAGTACTCGCGGCGCTCCCGCCGCTGCTGCTCCGTCAGCGCCGGGTCGCGGAGGAACCGCTGGAAGTGGTGGAGCAGCGCCGTGTTGGGGGCTCGCCCCCCGGCCGCCCAGAGGAAGTCCAGCACAGCCTCCTGGCTCAGCTCCCGCGCCATGCTCCGGGCCGGCCGGCTTTCGGTGCTCGGTGCTGCGCCTCGGTGC
The DNA here is from genome assembly GCA_910950805.1 of Acrocephalus scirpaceus scirpaceus. NCBI lineage: Eukaryota > Metazoa > Chordata > Aves > Passeriformes > Sylviidae > Acrocephalus > Acrocephalus scirpaceus. The sequence continues at coordinate 62,965,388 of OU383778.1, read as the reverse complement.
TCGGCTCTGCACTCAGGTGCGGCGGGGAAACCCGCCTCCTGCCGCGCCGGGCCTCTCCGCCTCCTCCTCCTCCTCCTCCTCGGCCGGGTCGCCACCCTACGGTCGCCTTTGCCCGGGGTGGCGGCCCGTGGAGGCGCGAGCTGGGGTGACAGCGCTGAGGAGAGGCGACAGCGAGGGAGAGGAGCAGGCTAGGGGGGCGGGAGGAGCTCAGAAGCGCGAGGGTCCATTGCTGGCGGGCAGTGAGACCAAAGAGCTGCTTATCAGTCATTGTGTCGGTGAATGGACAGGAGATGATAGACACAAATTGAAATGCAGGAAAATCCATTTGTGTGTGAGGAAAAACTATTTTACAGTGAGGGTAGTCAGCTATGGGAACAAGGTCGGCTAGAGTGGGTAGCTCTCCATCCTCAGGGACATTCAGTGCTCCATGAGACACCTAAACGCCAGAGATGCTTCCCAACCTGCATTGCCCCGTGGTTCAGTGACTTAGGGAAACTGGCACTAAAGATTCACAAACGTGCTGTGGTTTGGAGTAGCTGTTATTACAAGTGTGTGGAACTGTACCCCTGTACGACAACCACACACAAAGAGCGCGAGTGCCTGCAGTCAAATCGTATCTCACCTCATCTCATCTCTGTATTTGCTTCGTGGCTGGGAGAGGTTAACACACGTTGTACTATTGTGGGGATCTCACTTTGCCCCATACTGCTCATGCTGTTCCCACAGGTGTGTACATAACAGCTGAGAGGGACAGGTAAGATCAGTGCCCCCGTGGGCAGTGTGTGCTGTGCACACCGAACAAATTACAGCCCCTGCCCTAAGCAGTTTGGGGACTGAATAGTGGGTAGAGAGTGTGGGAGAGAAGGTGTGCTGGATTTTCTGTCTTGCAGTCAGAGAATGGAGGGACTGAGCTCAGTGTAGGAATGCTGGCTTTAAGAAGTCTGGATCAGGCTCTAAGTCACACTTCAGAAGCCATCTCTGCTGCAGGCTCCTGGCTATCCATAAATATTTTTAGCTGCCTGTCATGTAAGCAGCTGGAATATCCTCCAGCCTGCTGCAAACCCAGAAATGTGTGCAGCCCTCACAAGCCACGGACAGAGATCACTATAGATGCTGTGTACAAGCTACGTCCCATCAGCGGTGTTCATCTGGATAGGGTGCAGGTGCTGGGGAGAGGATAAGGCTCATGTTAGTATTTTATCACTTGGCACATTCCTTTGGTGCTGTTCTCCAAGGCATGAATACATTTCTCCCTCCTCTTCTGATGAGCCCTGGATTGCAGTCACAACAGCATTTGTTAGCAGCGTGCTCTCAGCGGAAGCGACTGAGAGGAAGTGAATGGAGCATAAATGGTTGCAACTGTGATCACAAATAAGAAAGGAGGGTAGATTGCGAAGATAAAAAAATCCAAATAAACAACAGTGGCAAACACTACTGTGGAAAGTGTTGCTTTGGCTTAATGAGCTAAGGCTTAAGCAGGAGGCTTTCTGTGGTATCCTGTTGGCTATAACCTATTTGGTTGTGACAAGCTGTTGATGCCCTTTGTAGGCACATGCCAAAGTCTGCGGAGAGGGTAGCTCCCTTTGATTCAGGGGCAGAGTCCCTTACAGCCCAGGCTGGAAAACACATTTTGGGTTTAAGGGGGTGTCATGCTGCAGGCTGGCAAGAAAAAGTATAGAAGTGCTACCTGGGCTTGCTTTGTCACCCACTTCATGGTGAGAGGTTTAAAGAGACTCTTGTTTCCCCTTATTGTCCAGTGGTTTACCCTGTCTGCAAGTTGGTCACTTTTGGTTGTGAGCAGGGCTCTCGAGAATGGCTGAATTTACCCCAGTCTCACTCTCTTTGGGGATTTTGGCTGCAGCAGGTCTTTTGATTCTTTGGGTGAAATTTGAGTGAGCACTGAGTAGAACTAATCACAACCTGGAGGCAGGATCAAGCACTACTTCAACGTTAAAGGGAAAAAAAAAGAAAAAAAAAAAAAAGCCCACCACTTAGTATTGTAGGTTTCTGTTGTTGTCCCAGGAGATGCTGTCTTTAGGGAGCTCTGTACCCATGTTTGTCTTTTAACAGGACTGGAATTACCAAACTTCTGTGTCTGCTTGTGTATCTTCTTGTCCCGTTTAACTGACAAATTGCCCTGCAATGCCCCAAAAGGACATTCAAGCCCCTTTTTTTGCTCTGTCTGCAAAATGATGCCCAACAGCTTTGGAAACACTGAAACAGTTCCCATAGGGTCTCTAGAATGAGGGGCTGGCAATTCCCTTTGGCCAGGTGTTGATTTCTTAGCAACAGGTATGAAACTTTGAGGAACAAGGTGCTGAACACTAGGACTTGCAAAGAACTGCACTAGCTGAGATCTGGGAAGATTGCAGAACATTTCTTTGTGCTGATGGCTTTCTCCTCCTGCTCTTTCAGCATGGACAGCCATCCCCAGGAAGGTGTATGTGCATGAGTATCGCGGAGGAAACTCGGCCACAGCTCTCCCAGCTCCAGGCCAAGGAAGGACACGGTGAGTCACATCAAGGTTTTGTGGGCGCAGGAGATTTTCATGTTGGTTAAGTTATGCTGTGCAGGAGTATCATGCATCTCTAATCCAGACAAGGGAGTAGAGACACGGCTCTGTCTGCCTCACCCACAGGTGCCACGAGGGCAACCCTTTAGATAGGATCACCAGGTTTCCATTAGAGGCTGCACTGGTCTGGGAGCATTTCCTGGCACCTCCCCACCTGGAGCTGTGCATGCAGGAGGAATTTGCTACAAGAGCAATGATGAGTCTAATACTGAAGCCTCCCTCGGATATTGACATTGACGCCTGACATGTTAGAATGATAAAAGCACTGCATCAGCTATGCTTGCAAAACGTTCCTGGTAGACACCCTCGGATGTCTGTTGGTGTAGCAGCTTTGCTGGTGAGGGCTGCACCTGTGCCCAGGTGAGGGCACTGCCCCAGTACAGATCCTCAGCCGCTGGTGAGGAGCAGGTCAGGTAGTGCACTTCCACTGGTTCTGGTTCAGGCTGGGGCTGCAGGAGCTGGTGTGGGTGACCACTCTCCAAGATCAGCTCCTGAGTTCTTCAAAACACAATCATAAAAGCTGCAGGAAGGGGATACCTGGACTCTGTGGCCCTCTTCAAACAGCCACGTGTTACTACATAGCCGTAGAGAAATGGCTTTTGGAGGGAAAAGGTGCAAGCTTGACATCAGAGGGACTACAAATGGTAGGTGTACTGCGGGGCTCTATTTGCTTAAACACAACCCCGAGTCATTTACTTGTACTCTCAGTTTTATTCTGCTGGCTTTTTTCTTTTGATTCTGTGGATGGTCACTTGTGGGGGTAGCTGTGGTGTGTCCATAATTCAGTGTATCCTTCATGTATGCAGCAAATAGGGTCTCTTGTCTTCTGTAGCCCTTTGGGGTTTTGTGTCTCACAAATCAATGCAGGACCCTTTCATCATCACCACCTTGGTCAAAGATCCACAAGCAGACATGTTGAGCTTAGCCCTAAGACTTATTCCCCTTTTTAGGTGAAGGGATATCATGCTCAACCCCAGGATGTTAGGTGTTTCTCAGCTGAAGCAGCAAGGAGCCAGCTATGCTTCTCTTCATCCCTGGACATCATTTAGTGGAGAGGCCACCGTGGCTGCTGCTCAGTATACCAAGTTTGTTGGAAACCTGTGTGTGTGTGTGTGTGTTTGACAGAAGAGGAGTGCCCGGAGAAACAAGAGGAACGAGGTGTCAGGTTTTGTCCTCTGTGCTATTATACAAGGGAGTTAAGGGCTCCTGTGTGCCTCCTTGTTAGAAATACCTCTTCGCCTAACTGCTGGCAGGAGGACCCTGCCGATCGCTTGCTTGGTCATCTCTTTGCAAGGGTCTCCGAAGCAGACGTGTCTGCGCGTTCAGCTTTGAGGCTGCCAGCATGGGCGAGAGAGACCCTTCGGGGTTAAGGGGACGGGTACCGGCGGCCCGGCGTGGGGGGCGTGGGCATGAGAGGGATTAGTGGGGTTACCGCTGGGCGCCAACTGCGGCCCCCCGCGGCTCCCGCTGACTTTCGGGGATCGCCGAGCGGCGGGGCGGCGCCGGCCGCCCGCCCGCGCTGCCCGGCGGCCCCGGGGGAGGGCCGGGGGGGTCCCGCCTCGCCGCCCGGCCCCTTTGCATTGCGCATGGGCCCTCCCCGCCGGGTGGCCATGTTGCAGTGCTAGCAGGCAGCGCAGAGGCGGCGGGCGGCAGCGCAGCGCAGAGCACCGCACCGCGATGGCCGTGGCCGTGGGCAGACCGGCGGTGCGCGGGGCCGGGGGGCGGCGGGGGCGGCGCGGGGCCGGGGCCGGGGCCGGGGCCGGATCGCCCGAGCCCCGATCGCCCGAGCGCGGCGGCGGGCGCTGCCGGGGCGCAGCGCCGGGGATGCCGTGCCGGAGGTTGTAGGGGTGCGGTGCCCGCGGGGGGCTGCGGGGGGCTGCGGGAGCGCCATGCCAGAGGGCACGGCGGGCTCGCCGCGGCGCGCCGCCTCTGCTCCTTTCCGGAGCCGGGGGGGCCCGCGGAAAACTTTTTTTGGCCCCGTTTTGGGGCCGCGGCTCCTGATTGCGGCGGGGCCGCGGCGGCGGCGAGTGGCTGCTCCCGGAGCCCCGCGCTCCCAGCCCCGCGGGCGCGGGGAGGCGGCGGGAGTGGTCCCGGGCTGCGCCCGCCGCAGCCGAGGCGTCGGTGCCTTGCCGCGGGTGTTTCTGCCCTCCTCTGCCCCTGCATGGGAAAAGCTGAGAGCGGGAAGGGCTGTGCCCCGTGCGGGTGGGCAGTAGACGGGCGGGACGTGCCCGCGGTCCCCGGGAGGCTGCGGCGGGCAAGGCACGGCAGTCCCGGCATGGAAGTCTTCCGAGGGGAACGCGTGTCCTGCATTTTCCAGCGTGACCGTTTTTCTGAGGATGTGGTGGCCGAGAGGGTTTTTACGTTCGTATTCGGAAAGACAAAAGATTTACCCCTCACAGGGAGAAAGTTAAAAAAACCCCAAACCCACAAAAACTAAAAGACGCCGATAAAGAAAAGCAAGTTTCTCTTGCATCCAGCTTGCAGAAACGTGAATGAAACTCCACCGTGACCAGACTGAATGCACTTTTGTGCATCGTCGGCCGGGGGAGGGAGAGACTTGACCGACTTCCCGGTAACTTTTTCAGTGCTTGGGAGTGACATAGAAATTGCCCACGAGTGGAGGACTTGAATGTGACTTCCTCTCAAAATAAGAAAATGGTTTGCGTTCAAGATGTGACCAGTTTCTTTTAGCGTTTATTATGTGCCTATGGATCTGCGGGGCAGTATGGTTCCTCTGATGTGGCAAAGCAGATGTATGGAGATGGGGTTAATGGTGTTACTGGAGGTGGGGAAGTTATGCTATTAAGCAAAATAAGAACTGGTGTTTCTTAACAGAATACCTATAAATTATACCAGCCATTTGTAAAGCTTCTTCTGAAATGTTTCCTTGATCTTAAGGTCTAAAGCATGCTTGGAAATTGAAGTTTGTCTTCCAGTATAAGAATATGCATTGAAATCGCGGCTTCAGATGGTTTTTTAGGGCAAGCTGAAGGGTATTGCCAAGCAAAGCCTTTTGGCTTTGTATGGAGCAGTAACTTTGCGGCATGAATAGGCTGTGGAACGTGGCTTATTGCAAGAAGTGATTGCTGTTTGTTCTTGTGGATGTGTTTGGCGCTTTTATTTTGTTATTATGTTAAACGGGTGCTGCTACTGAGCATCTTGGGTTGTTTTGGTTAATCCAAGTCCGCGGGCCGTCCCGGAACAACATCCACAGGGGGTTTTACACCAGTTAAACCAAATTCTTGTCTGTGGACCGCTGAGTCCGGTCCAGTGGGACTGACTGCAGGATAAAGCATCCCTCAGCATGAGAGAAGCATGTGCATGTGGCAGAGGGAACGAGGAGGGTACTCGGGTACTCTGCTTCCTCACAGGCAGCTGGTGGGCAGACCCTCCATCCTCCGGAACCCACGCTTTTTGGATAAGGGAGTTGTTTTATCTTGGGCTGATAAGAGAAGAAGGGACAGTGGGCTGGCATTCAGGAGATGTTGGGGGTGTTCTCTCTTACATACCTCCTTATCTAATGCTCTCTGCTCCCACTTTGTATGCTGCTGTTATGTTGCTGGGAAGGTGGCAGGGAGTTGGAAGGAGTAGTTAATTATATGTTAGAGCAAGGCAAGACTGCAGAACATTTACCTTTCCAACTTTCTTACAAAATATAATTAAGTGGAGCCGTGAGTGGCATGCATCTTGTTGGAGGGAGAATTAAAGGAAGGGGGAAAGAAAAAGGAAAGGAATGAAACCAAAAGCGAGTCAGTTGGAGTTAAAACCACGATAACATTCCTGAGTCACAACCTTTTACATCCTGGCAGGATATGACATTATGTTAATTGTAAAAGTATGCATAAAAAAATTACTTCAGCAAAGTGCTCTGAAGTGTCTGTGTTTAATTGCAGCCGAGCAGGGCGTGTTTTGGTAGGATGGGCGGCTTTCTTTTTAAGGCCCTGATCCCACAGATGTAAGGCACATGTGTAATGTGCTGCCTGTAATTTCATTTGACTTAATGGAGACTGATTTCGGCATGCAAACGTAAAGGCATGCATAAGCAAAGCTTTGGCAGGATCGGTGCCGGGAGCTGCCATGGGAGCTCTTAGCTGATGAAAGCCATGCCTGTGCTTCAGCACGCACCAGGCTGAGAGGATGCTGTGGTCATCTGGGCTCACTGTGAGATAAGCCACTTCCAGTCTGGAAACTGTTGAGATGTGCTGGATAGGGGACACTTTTCTTCCTCTTGGATTAATTCCCAGCATCTCAACCATTGTTGGATGGTTTCTTAGTAGATCAGAGCATGGAAGAGGGCTCTGGCCTACCTACGATGCTCTTTATGCATTTATCCTAAATGTTTACAGAACCAGAGCTTGGTTGTGTTACAGGACTGAGACTCATGTTCGCTCAAGAGTATGCATTGGTATACCCTCCTCTCCAAGTCTAACAAAAACTGAGGGAAAATGAAGCTGGAGTGCAGATTTTGCATGGGAACCATAGAAAACATTATCTGAGAGATTAAAACAGCACAGTGTATTCTTATGCTTCAATCTGTTTTAAAAATACTTGATAATGAGAGACTGCTGGTTTCCATGGAGGGGAGGAAGGAGAGGGAGATGGGAAGGTAGAACAGGGCTGAAGCCTCTGTGCTTTGTCTTTGAGCAGCAGATTTGCTGACACCACTGAGGTCAGCGAGAGCTGGGGGCAGCGCCTTTGGGGAGCTACATCCGTGTGTGCTGTGGGTGCCACAGGGCCACCATGACCACTGGCTTGGGACAAGAGATGGGCGCCAGGGAAGGGGGTACCCTGTGCTTCTGCACTGCAGGGCTGCACACTCCTCACAATGCACGTGGGGATGCTGTGGGTGTGGGTGGCGCTGTTTGGGCTGCGGAGGTGGCCAGGGCACAGGGTTTGGCTTCCTTGCCTGCTGCTGCCAAGTGGAGCTTTTGGGCCTGGCCTGGCTCAGCTGTCTGCACCAAGGAAGAAGCCCTGGGTGGTGCACGCAGGACTGTATTTCAGTTTGTGACCTCTTTGTTTCCTTTATTCACCTCGGTGCCTTGTTTGCAGTAGGAAATTCTTTCAGACAATTCTTGCTGCTCCTGTTGATGTGAACAATGGTGGGAACCTGCCTTCTCCTTGCTTTTCTTTCAGCACAGCCTCGGTCACGGGGCAGGTTGTGTGTCCAGCCCACCACATGCTCAGGACCTCTAGCTTTTGCAATGTGAATGAGCTGAGCTGGAGTCAGGACCTGATGGAGATACTTGGAAAGTCCTTACTTTGTGTAGGTGAGATGATGGAGAAGCAATTTTAGTGCCTGAGTAAGACTCTTAAAATAATGATGGGGATTAAGTAAGCAGCTTGAACCTGAGAAATAAAATATTTACTCAGAGCTGAGGCATGTTTTATAAGTCCCCTTCCCACCCCTGCAGCCCCTGAGAGAGAGAGCTTTCCTGGCTGGCTGTCTGCTCTGAAGCCCTCTGCGGGTTGGCGCTTCTCTCGTGGCTTTTCTGTGGCTCTTTGAGGTGATTGTGGGAGCATGTGTGTGAGGCTGCTCAGTGCTTGCTTGGCCAGAGAGATGCCAAGGGCGCTGGGTCTTCTGTTGGCTTGGCAAATGCTGCAGCTTCATCCAGCCTTGCCCTTGGCGTGGTTTGGCTCTAGGCTTCAGTCCTGTGAGCTGCAGGGGCTCTTTCAGGAAAAGATACTGAAGCAGCTTCAGCGTAGAACAGTTGGATGCAACCAGGTGATGTAAAAATAAACAAAAAAAGCCTCCCAATAGTACTCAAAGCTTTTTTTAGGTACGCTGTGTAGCTGCCTTCACTTCCAGCTCTGTGAGCAGCTCTCCAGCCCACTGGAGTAAACGATGCGTAATAATGGTTCAGACAAACACCACAGAACAGGGAGAGCTCGGTGCTGCTGCTGCTGCTGCTGGAGGAGGCTCCGGAGCAGAGACACGGAGCCAACTTTGGGCTCTTGCTCTCTTAGCTAACAGCAACATTAACAAAAATTTACCCCAAGTGTTGTTCTTGCTCCGTGGAGTGTAAGTCTTTGTTTGAGTCCACTATGCAGTGGGAATAAGAGATGCTCTTTCTTGGCTGCTTCATCCAGTCTGGATGCCTTTCCCCATGCTCTGCACCATGGTGCCTGATTTGGACACATGTGGGCCAGGACTTTGTTGCCAGAACTGTTCTTGTCTGCGGCTTGGGCAGGTGTGATGAGAGTGGGTGTAGGCATGGTCCACTTGGCCATGCACCAGGTGCTGAAGGAAGAGCCACAAGAGAGAAGAACAGCTCCTTTTGGTTTTCCTTTAGCAGTATCCAGCCTTTCTGGAAGCTTTCTCCCTCTCTGGAATGCTCTGCTCATTCCATCTAAGTGGTGCTCTGCTGGCACAAGCTGTAGTCCAAAGGCCATTACTGCCTTTCCCTGCTAGTACAGTTATTTTGCTGAGCTCTGTGATTTATGAGTCTTGAGCTATCTTTGGGACTCCTTACTTAAAAATACAGGCTGTGCCCATGTTTTTGGCGACATAGGCTTAGGAACTGAATTTGCAATTAGAGATCTTAAAGTGTCTGAAAATAGGAAGAAGCTGCATCTTTTCTTGCAGGCTTAAGGTTTTTGTTTTCTGTACTAGCATCCCACATAAGGTGCTGTCAAAGAGCAGACTGCTGCTGTTTTGGGGAGTTGATGCTTTCTTCCCTCTGAGCTTACAGCTTCTTTAGATCTCTCTATTGTCTAATTGGATTTTCTGTTTCTGGGTTTATTTTCAGATGGGATATAGCTGCTGGAAATATGTTGTTGAAGTACTGTAGTTGTGGGTTATTTCTTTACCAGATTTGCTCATGAATACTTGGCACAAGCTAACAGAAAAAGACTTGGTTAAAAACACTTTGGTTTTGCCACAATTCTTGCCCCTGCTTTGCCAGTGGCTCCTGAGAACTGATTCCTGTGCACAGCAGTAGATCTAATATAAATTGTTCCTGGAAATCTGCATGCCTCTCATGTCTTTCATTCAGGAATTACATTAACCTCTCTCACGTGATGGGTGTGGAAGCGAGGAACTGTTTTGACTCCTGAGCGGGATATTTTTAAATGTCTTGCTGGGCTGTTTGGGACTACCTGTGGAACTGAAGGTGTTCTGCCATGTCTGGGTGTTTCACTGGTGGCTTCACTGGGTGCCAAGTGAGCTACAACATCCTGGGTAAGCAAAAGGCTCAACAGAACTTACTTGCCAGACGTGTTGAATGCACCGAGTGTGCAAAGTGCTTTGTGTAAGCACATGAACTTGGCTTGAATTAAGTTTCTGGCAGTCTGGTGGTGGCAGCTCTGGTTTTGCCTGTAGAGAAAGTGAAAGGATCGAGTTGGGAGGTGGCTTGTTTGGTGACCCCGTGAGCCAGTGGCTCTGCAGAGCAGCGCCGAGGGGAGTTCACGGGGAGTACAATAGTGTGAACTGCAGTAGAGGTGGAATTGCAGGGCTGCTTTTAACCTCCCGCCTGTAGAGGTTCCCACCTGTAGCCGCAGACACATCTTTGTGTTTTGAGGCACACAAATCATCTCCCTTCAGCCCCTGTGTAAATAAACCCTCCTCCTCTGATCTGGGTCAGCCTGGAAACTTTTGGCAGCTTTCAGATGAATTGACAGTGCCAGGCTGATGGTCCTGGCTATATTTTTCTAGGACAGAATTTGGCAGGCAACAGAGTAGCTTGGAAATGAGAGACTTGCAGCCTGGAAAGGTGGAGGCACCAGGTTATAACTGACACTCATTCCTGGCATCTCCCTGCAGGAGCATGGATTCCCCACATCGCCTGGATGTGTCTAGGAAATGTACAGGGTTGCCAGTAAAGAGGTTGTGCATAAATATAGTTAGATTTTCCTTTTCTTGCTTCATCTGTGATTAAAGATTTTTCTTTTATCTGTGGTCTCCTTTAGTTTTAATTGGTAGAATTACATTTCATGGATATCTGCATAATGAGCACAGAAACAGCACAGCTAAGATTATTTCAATAGTCTTTGTTGTTGTTTTGTTCCTAATTTGAGGTGTCAAGGCTGGTATTGTCAGAAACCATTGAATTAAATAACTGGAAGCAGTACTCATTTATTCTGAGATTTTACAGCAAAAAGATTAGGTTGTTGTAGTGCGAGCAGGTATTGCTCCCTGTAAATGCTGGGACTGATTATAAGGCTTAACGCAGCCATCTGGGACTGAACATATGCACAGTCCTCAAATCTTCATGTCAAGGCCCCAAGAGGAGCAGGGATTTTGTGATATCGTCTGGTGACAAATCACACCACTTCATCACCACATCCATTGGCTGCTGCTTTTTCCTCCTTCAAATCTGTTTCATGTCTGGGTTGGCCTATGGCAGGCCTCATTATACCTTTGCTTTATTGGGCACTCGGGGTTCTGAGCTCTGAGATTTTTTGCCTGAGTGTAAGCACAAGGGTATGGACAGTGGAGGTGGGGGGGTGGAAAGTAATTTTTTCAAATCTTGCTTCAGCAGTTTATCTAAAGCTTCCCACAATTCTGGCCAGGTAACTCAACTCCCTGCTACTGTGGTTTTCTTAGCAGAAGAAACAACCAATCAACCGTTATGCCTTTGTTAGCCAATGGAATTGGAAGATCAAGATTTTTAATTACATTTGAAAAGGCTTTTGTTGGTTTCCTGTATCTTGTATGTAATTTCCAAGCCAAGAGAAATCCCTAGTGCTTTTAAATGAATGCTTTTCTGCCACAAAGCTGTTTTTTATCATAGAAAATGCCAGCCTAGTCTCATTCTGTTTCATCTGCCTCATTAATATTAAATACGTGGCACTTTAATATGGCAGCCGGAGCAAAAGCAGGGAATTTCAGCTAATACCTGACAATGGCAAGCTGAGATTAAAAGATATCGGAGTGCTTTCTCTATATATAAAATAACTGGCATTTTTCAGGAGCATTTGACCTAATTTATGTCGGTTCTTTTCTCCTCCTGCTCCCTTAAATCTTTCCATCTTTGAGTGAGCCCTTACATGCTCCTGCCTTTCTCGCAGGCCAGGTTCAGTCTTCTGGGAGAGAGAAGAGTTTGGTGATTGCAGCACAGCTCCCTGGTGTCCAGTGGAGGCAGAAAGAGGCACCGGATCCAGGAGCTGTTTCATGCTGGGGAGAGCCTTCATGGAAGAAGTGTGGACTTGGGCTGTGGGGCAGCTCCTCAGCGAAGCTGTGGTAGACTCTCCTGATGCTCTGAATTACAAAGAACCTGGCTGAAAGGAAAAGAATAAACAACTTTCCAGAGAAGTGCCTCCCCTTCTGGGACACACAGTTGATGGTCACTGAACAATTGGAACGATGCATGTCAGTTTCTGATGTGAAATTGAGTAGTACTGTCAGGGGACCTTGGGTTGTGTTTTTCCAGGTAGCTGAATATTCACCCGGCTGGAAAGCGCTCCTGCTATTCAGCATTCGGAGTTGAGCAATTAGTAATTATTAGAGCAGTAATTACTAGAGCCACTCGGGATTAGGGTTTGTGTGGCTGACATGCTGCAAGTGTTTCGGCCTCTGTGATTTGGTGTGTGGTCTTGGGCAGATGCCGTGCTCTTAGTGTGCCTTTGTTTTCTGCATGTGTAAAGCAGGAGATAATTCCCTCCCTTGTTTTGTGAGGTGCCAGGCTGTGATCAGTGAATTAACAGCACACCATGGTCACCTCTGCAGACCTCGCCCTGTTGCACCGAATCCAGTGAACTCTTGTGGCACAGAGGCATTACCAGATTAATGCTTTTAATTAAAACTGCCTTCAAGAAGAGAACTATTCAAATAGGGTAGTGTGCAAGTTGTGTTTTCAAGGAGATGTAACAATAAGGAGGAAGGGTTTAAAGGTGAGCGGTGTGAGTAGCTCTGATCTTGTTTCTCTGGGTTTGCATGAATACAGCGGAGAGCAATTTTCACATAGAGCATTCCTCAGAGATGCTTAATTTCTCTGGTGTAGGCCAGAACCATTTAAACACCAAGCCAGAGGTGTTTTGTTGCTTAAACAAAACATTATTGGAAATTGTGGGTTGCCATGTGACTCCTGCCTGTTACTGAACACAGCTACATTTCCTCTAGGTTTGGCTTTGCCAGGAATGGAGTTCAGAAAAGCATTTTTTTTTTCCAGTGGGCTGTGCTTTACAAGATTTTGATAGAACCTGAGGAAAGCAGGATTTTCATAGCCTAACCAAGTAACCTGATGATTTCTTCCAGTGGGTTGAGCCAGAGAGCCAGAAGTATAAATCCAGGCTAGCTGTGATACAGTTTATGTGCTGTACTGGTTTCAGTTTGAAGGAACTATAAAGTTCACAGGCGCTAGAAAATGTTTCTGGCATGAAGTAGGTGGTTGGTCCCTATGTAAAATACACCGTGATGGGTCCCAAGGGAAGGGCGTGTGGATGTTGTGAGTATCCACACTGTGGTAAATGTATCTTTTTCTGAGCTGTGTGTGCTGAAACATCTTGGCAATTGGTAGCTGCTCAGGGCTGGAGCCTGGTTATTCCCCTTTTGGTGCTGTGCCGTGCAGAGGAGGACAGTGGCCCAGCGTTTCGGGTTCAATGGTGGTGGGTGGAAGGAAGGAGAATGGAGATGGCTGGTTGTGTGCGATCCTCATGGGTACTGTGCAAGTAGGAAGGTTGTGCAAGCCTGCTCTTGAGGTTTATGCTCCAGCTGGCACCCTCAGGGGCTACTGAGTGACCTGAGAAAATGTAAGTTAAGACATCAAGCACCCGAGGAAGGGCTGCTCCAGCCTGTGCTGACTCTCCTGGGGTCAGCATGTGCTGCTGGCCAGGTGCAGGCACAGGCTCAGGCTCTTGGGCTGTGCTGGTGTGTGACGTGGGAGTCCTCATGCTGCGTGTACAGGCTCAGCTCCTTCTCCTGGACAGCCGTGGGAGGAAGAGCTGGGCATTAGCTTTGAAGGCTTCCCAAGTTCCTCAGCAGGTATTTATCTGTCAGACCCCAGCTGCTCTGGGGTATGAGCAACCAGGGCAGGGCTGCTTGTGACTTCGTGCATCACCTCCTGCTCTGAGCAGCGTGGAGGTGGAGATTGCCATCTTAATAAAGAATATGCAGCAGCAGATCCCTCGCTTTGGTATCTCATTAAATAACTCGAGCCAAGGGCAAAAACGTGCACTGCACATGGGAATTGTGCCCCAGTTTTGGGATAGGCGGGCCTGCAGCACTTGGAATTACAGAGCATGTCAGAGCAAGGAGCTCCTTCATGTGAACTAATCTTCCCTAGACCTCCGCAGGAAGCGCTTGCTTGGAGCAGGCTTAATTGGCCTTGGGGCGTGTTTGTCTTCCCAAATCCTTAGGTTTGGCTCCATAAATGTGCGACAGGCTTTACCTGCTCTGTCAGGTCTTCACAGTCGGGCTGCTGCAGGAGCTGAGCCCGGCGCAGCGGAGCCTGCTCGTCTGTCACAGTCGTTCCCGTTCCGCGTGGGACTCGTGCTCAGCCGCCGTGTGCTGTGCGCTGGCACAGCAACTGGGCCAGGCTGAACAGCCCAGGGCTTTGCCGGTGGAGGGATGCCTTACTCCCTGTCCAGGGAGAAAGGGGATGAGAAGTCTGAGTACTGCGAGCACAAAAAGCTACAGCGTAAAGTAACTGTGGGAGGTGCAAGCTAATGGCAAATCCTCTTGCTTATTGTTGTTATTTAGAGAAACAGCCCTGCAAAATGTTCCGTTCCAGAAGCTGTCCTTGAGCTATGGATTTCAACCGAGAGCAGTGCAATACGTATCAGCTGCACTCAATAAGGTTGCAAGTGTTTGGATTGTGTTTAGCTTGTTCTGGAGAAATCTGAGCAGCTGGACTGTCCAGAAGCACAGTACTCCGGAGAATTCAGTCTGTTTGCTTTTGGGGTGTAAGGGAGAATAACACTGGAAGCCTTGGTTTCGTTTAACACTGCTCTGTTATGAGCAGCTGCATGGATTGCTGCAGCACAAGTCTTGACAGGAGGGCAGAAATTAAAATTAAATCTGAATCCAACTGCTTCTGCTTTCCTTTCGAAGTGCAAACATGACTGGGGTGGACAGTTGAAGCAGAATGTGGTGGCCAACATTAATTAATCTGTGGGGGTGGATACTGGCTCCAGTTTAACCTTCTAGCAGGACTGCTCCAACAGCTAATGGATGTTGCAGCAGCTTGTGTATGGAATAATTTATGAATTTGGAAGAACATGATTCCAGAGAATGTGGGTGAATGCCAGTGGTTTGCAAACCTCTGCCAATGGTCTTGTGAGCGGTAGGCTGCTGTGGGAAAAATAACATTGGATTAATGCAGGGTAATGTTTGGAAGTGTCCCACTTAGCTCCTAAAGCCTGGCCCTTGTGCAGAGCTGTGCTGGGCTCTCGGCAGGACACTCTGAAGTAGCAGAAATGCATTAAATATGTGTCTGCTGCATGCACCAAACAAGAAGTGGGGAGCAGCACAGGGAGACGTTTTTAGCTACAGGCTTTTCCCAAGCAGACTTAGCAGCATCTTTGTCTTTTGGGAGGACGATTTCCTCGTTCCAGGTAATTGGACTGTCTGGACACATGCCAGATCACTTGATCTTGCAACTGCAGGGCAGCTCGGTCCCACTCCAGACCTGCCCCCTGGCTTGGGAGCTGGTGTTGGGCGCCTTTTCTGCCGCTGAAGGAATGGACGCCTTTCCTCGGCACCAGACTCCAGAGCCAGATGTGAACCCAGCAGCACTCCAGGCCTCCTTCCAGCTTTTCAGGCTCCTGCTTTTAATTAAACTGTCGCGACACTGGGACAGCCAGAGGATGACTGAGATACCAGAAGCCAAAGGTCTGGCTCACAAAGGTGTATGGGAACCTTGGAATGTGGATGGGAAGCCTTTGACAGCGCAGAGGGCAGGATCGGCGCCTCTCTCCCACTAATTGTGATTTATTTGCTCTCTGCTCATCCATCCACTGTGCGGCAGGGCTGAAAACATCTCTGTGAGGTCTGGTTTTAATAACAAAGTGTGTCCTCACAGCTGAGGAGAACCTCAGGTGGTAGCTACCCCTTTGCAAGCCTTCACTCTGCAGAAGCTGATGTGCACCACTTACCTGTGAGGATCTTTGTGGATTTGAGATAATTACAGAACGTTCCAAGGAGATTTGCTGTACTTGATCTGTGTTACCTGATGTTTCTTTGCATTTTATGGCTCTTGGCTCGGTCACACTGCACGATAGTGCAGTGCTTGCCTCTGAGCAGCTGCCTGTCTGCTGGATAACTTGTTCTCATGGAGCTTATCCCTTTGCCAGCCATGAAAACATCTTCCCTCACACTTCCTGGCCAAGTGTTGCTTCTGCTGTGTGTGTAAATCATTGCCTGCTGCCTCTCTTGTTACAAATGCCCATTGTTCCAGTGGACAGGTTGAAATGCAACGTAATCCTCAAATGTTCTGGAGATTTGACACATACTACAAGCTCACTGAATATGCAGCTCTGCCAGAGACTGCATGGAGAACTTGGGAAGAAGTAGCAGCTAGGGGAAGTCTGGTTCTAGAACTAAGGTAGGGGGAACACACCAAACACAGAGTTGTTAGTAGGCTTTGGATCAAGTCCTTGGAATTATCTGTAAGTCCAAAGATAATTTTATTGTTACAGGAAGCATCTAATTAGTACCTGGAATGTAGCCACTAAAGTAGGTTTGTGTATAGGAAGACTGTTAGTACTTTCCTTTAGGAATTGTTGTTTTCTACATGTAGATGTTCAAATAGTGTTAATAAACTTAGCAACAGCCAAAAGGAAAATATTTTTCTCTTGCGTATTTCCTTGTGCTGTACATTTAGACACTGTTCTCATCGATTTTTTTGTTTTGGTGGGGTTTTTTGTTGTTGTTTTTTGGTTTGAGCTATATACGTCCGTTTTTCTAGAGCAGAAAGCAAAATTGTTCACCAACAAAAGCTAAGCTTATGGAAACTACCGGTTGGCTGAAGGTTCAGGGGCTGGAAGCATCTGAACTTGCCGACATGAGGGGACTTGGGGGTGTCACTGGAGCCTCCAAAGCCCTTGCAGTGAGGAAGGAGGGAGAGGGTGAGTGTACAGGCTTGTGCTTTAGTAACAGCCATTGATGAAGTCCCGCTGGGGACGTGGGGAGGTTTCTCCATATGCAGTGGTTTATGCCAGTTTTGCATCTGACTTTATTTGCATTATTAGGATTACACTAATAAATCTGCTCTAAACCTGCTTGAAATCCCTGATGCTGTGACATTGCTGTTTGCCAGCGCTGTGCACGCTGGCCCTTGCCGGGATCCAGCCCTGGGGTGGAAGCTGTGCTCACACAGCTCAGGAGGCTGCTTCATGTGCCCAGTTGTGGCTTTGTTGCCTTTACAATAAAATCCCACTTGCACCAATGACAGTTTTTGGTTTTTTTCCCCAGAAATTGCTGCCTCAGTTATAGAGGTGTTTGGAAAAGAGGATCTGGCAAAAGAATCTTGTCAGATAAGCCTGATGTTGGGTGTCATTGCCTGTAACTGAGGGGAAGATCCTTCCCACTCTGTGGAGTTCCCAGGCTCATCTCCTGCGGAGAAACCCTTTTTTTGTGGGGTGATAGTGCTGCCTCAGCCACCTTTGGAGGCCACCACGGGCTTTGGATTTCTCAGCTGGAGTGTTTGCAGGGGAGGCTGAGGATGTGTTCTGGAAAGGACAGAGACGATCAGCTGCTGGAGGGAGTTCGGCTGTGCTGCAGCAGAGAGAAGAGACCTTGGTGGCCTGTGCTGTGGTGGGGACTTGTTCCCTCACATCCTTCATTTCCACTGTGCTATTTTGTCACCAGCAGCTGGAATGCAAAGAAAGCCTTATCCCTTTTGGGGGGTGGGGAGGAACAAGATAAACTCCAGAGCGTAGGCGTGGGGCAGCGTGGGACTCTTGATACTTCTGGGAGTTAGTTTAAATCTCTGGAATGAAAGGTTTATCTCTGCTCCAACTCAAAAACTGGAGCTGTCAAGCTAATCCTTGGATTCCTTGTGAGTAGAGAGTTAATCCTTTCTTCTGGTGCTGTAAATGTTTATTTAGCCATGCATTTAAGGAGTTCAGATGCTTTGGAGTGTATGTTGGGCAACTGCTGGTGTCCTGTCCAGGCACTCTTTATGACTTGGAGCATCACCAGGATTGTAGCGGCCATCACACGTCTTCGTGGTCCTGCCCCTTAGCAAGTGAAGGATATGGAGAGGACTGTGGGAACATTCCTGGCTGTGGGCTGCATGTGAGAAGTGTGTTTTGTCTTGCATTCTCTATCAACTCCAGAAATGCGAAGTTTCTGTAGCAGTTATCGGTGCAGCAAAACACAAGGAGGATAAAAAAAACCCTGGTGTAGAGTTGCCTTCTAGTCTCATCTCCTAACAATCCCGGTGTTATTGGCTGTGCTGCAGACCTAGATCAGATGTCCTTTTACCTGGAGGAACTCTGGACAGTGAAGTTTTTTGGAAAGACAAAACATGGTCTTTCAAAGTAACCACAAAAATTGGGAATTAGTGAGGTGGGGGGAAGGAAGTAATTCAGTTGAAATATAGAATTTCTCCTAGTCATAAAAATTTTAGTATTGACTTTCCCTATTTAAGGCAGGAAAACCAGGACTTGCTGAAGGCAGGCGGGGAATTCTATTGCTTTGAGTCAGTGGACAGGTCAAAGTCTGTGGATTAATATTTCCAAAACTGTCAGCCAAATAATTGAGTAAACCTTCGCCTTTTCCTTTGCATGCAGATGCAGTCCAGCTTAATTCCACTTTCATTCTTGCTGAGGATGAAAAACTGTGCGCTAAGGCAAACAGTATTTGTAATTTTCAATATTTATTGATTGCTGACCTTTTTTTATTCATGTTGAAGGATTTCTGTGGTGCCCTGGAAGTGCTCTGTGTGCCAAGGAACTCTGTGTGTTCTGTTTCCCTTTTCAAAGCAGATGTGAGGGCTGTAACTCAACACTCAGCATATTAGACCATGCCATGAATTAATTCAAAACTGGTTCTCTTGTTTTGTTGTTGTTTTCTGGTTACTTGGTCAGAATCACACTCGAGTGTACCTGTTGCTGGTGAGAGTGATAACAGTGGACTTGGCTAAACCCAAGATGTTTTCTCTGGCCTTTTACTTAACAACCTTAGTGCTGTATATGCATATGTACACGTTGCATATGAATTTAAGAAGAGCTGGTCTGAGCCAGCTCTTTTCAATCCAGTTGATACCAGATTGACACTTCCTTGGTAGTGCTGGACCAGTAAAGTTTCTCTGGGGAATTCCTGTGTGTATCTAGCACTTGTTTGGACTCTAAAAGCCCTGGCAGGGATTTTTCAAGGAGCTAGGTGATGATTAGTTTGAAGTTAGGACCCGATTTATACTCACTGCTGTGGTACCTGGGCATGGGATAAGCCATGTGTGTACGTACATCTGTGTTACCTCAGGATTTAGGTGTGAAGACAGCTACTGTGATAAATCTGAACTCTTTAGTCCAGAGTGGAGAGAAGTGGTAAATGAATGATCTGAAGCTGTGTGCTTTGATAGGCACAGCTGTGGTGCCCTGCTTGGGAGCTGGGTCTGCGCAGACACCGGCAGCGCATCCGTATGCCGGGCAGCCACAGTGTCCCCCACCTGCCTCTGAGCAAGCCAGCAGGACTCAGTGTTAAGATGGATCCTGCTTGTGAGTCCCAGGGATAATTAATTACCCAGAGCATTATCTGGGGCTCCTTCCAGTCCTGTGGCTCGTTGAATAGGAGCTGACAGAACATGCCCTTGATGTATGGCTGCAGCTTTCCCTGCAGGAAGGAACACTTGGGGTTAAGGAACTGTGAGGCAGCCCTCCTGGGCTGCGCCTTCGCCACCTCAAGGAAAGCTGCTGCTTTTTGTGTCCCAGCAGCCCTTAATTTGAGTCAGGTATTGGAACGGTGCTGCCTTGTTACAGCTTTGTAAGCAAGCCCTTGAGGGTGCTTTCTTTTCTCAAAATCCCTCTTCTGCTCTGGTTGTGTTCACAACCCTAACTGGACTGGAGTTGGTGGAAGCCTGGGGAAGGTGTGAGGAAAACCTGGCAATGGGGTCAGATGCTCGGTTGCCAGGTTTGTCTTAATTCTACCTTTTTGTGCCTGGTGCCAGTGCCCCAGAGAGCTCCCTCCTTTCTGTGGGTGTAACTGGAATCTTGCCGAGTTCATGTATCACCCTTCCTTCTGTGTCGGGTCCCATGTTGGGCTGTGCCTCCAGCTTCGAGCAAAGTATAGATCCAATGACTTAATGGCCCGTGGTGCAGCTGTTTCAGGGCTATTTTAAGTGCATGACAGTGAAATACAGGAGGAAATGGCTGTTGGGTTTTTCCTCTCTACTGCCTTGCTGGACTGTATCTGTATCTGTGGTGGTGTGGGACTGTGCAGCCAGAAGGGCTTGAAAAGGACAAAGAACTGAAAGAGAAAAAAGTATTTCTAATGGCCATATAGCAACATGCCTTCCTGCTGTCTCCCAGCTGGCTTCTGTTGGTTTTAACTCTTAAGGTGACACGTTCTCACGCCTAGCAAAGACTGCACCTTCTCTGGTCCTCACTGGTGTCAGCTGGCCTGGAGTCCCAGCCAGACTTGGGTGTCTTGTATTGTTTCAGAGCTGGCATGAAGGAACCTCTGGCTCTCTGTGCTGTGCCTGGCTGGGGGAATGGCTGGCAGTGCTGAAAGGGGCAGGTTTGCCTTGCCCTGCATGTGGCATTGCAGAAGACAAAGGGCAGGGGAATCGCTATAAACCGTGTGCTGTCTTCTGAAGCTGGAGGAGTGGAGTGGGTCAGCGTGGGGAGCTGGCATGAGCAGCAGCTCCCATTTTATTCCCTTAGCCTGACACTAGCGGTCAGAGGCAGTTGCACGTCGTCCTCCTGTCAGGAGAGAGATTGGCCAGAGAAGCAGAGAGCATCTGGTTCTCATTGGGCTCTGCCTTTGGATGGTCTTCATTCTTGTTTGTCACATTATGTCTTTTTTTTTTTTTTTTTTCTTGCCCTTCCTTCCTTTCTCCTTTTTTCTTTTTTTTTTTTCCCTTCAGTGAGTTTACAAGCCTTGCTGGAATGCACATATGGTCCTTATCATCCTCGAAGTCCAGCTTTTTTTTCTTTTGCTGCTTAGCAGTTTGTGACATCAGGGGCTGTTAGAAGCATTAGTCACTTTTCCTCCAAATAGAAAGGTCTGTGGTTTTTGGAAATCTATGGAGGGAAATGTCTTTTATGTTAGTCCTTGGCATACATGGAACTGCGAGTGCTCTGAGCTTGTGCTGACCTTTAGCCAAACATTTTGCCTGAAGACAAATGCTCGTTCCCACTCTCTGCAGCCCCTCCTGAATGGTCAGATTTTGCTGACTTCCCTCTTTCCAGAAGAATGCAACTGTATCCTTTTTCCTCCACGCTCCTGCCGAGTTCCTGCAGCTTGCCAATGTAAGCAGTTCCCCTCGCTTTCCCGCCGGCGTGCTCCGGAGGCGCGGGAACAGCGCTGGCTTGATGGGCTGCAG
Organism: Acrocephalus scirpaceus scirpaceus; assembly: GCA_910950805.1. Lineage (NCBI taxonomy): Eukaryota > Metazoa > Chordata > Aves > Passeriformes > Sylviidae > Acrocephalus > Acrocephalus scirpaceus. The sequence continues at coordinate 62,944,394 of OU383778.1, read as the reverse complement.
GAAGCGTGTCCTTGCCGTGTGGCAGGGCCTAACGCTCGCAGTTGCAAGCCTGGAAACCGGGATATTTAGTGCTGTATGTCCGGGAGGTGGGCCTTGTGCTTCCTGTGGCATCTGTGCTGGGGGAGCTTGGGGGTTCTTGGATTGGGGTACGCTGGCTTTTCCTCTGACAGGCTTTGTGTGCGTGGGCTGAACCTAAGCAGGGGCCAGCTTGTGATGCCTGCTCACTGTTCCCTCCGTCATCCTGCCCTTCGTTTAGGGGGCCAGCCCTGGAGAGAGCATCACTCCTGTGCATTGTTGCCTGTGCCTGTGGAAGCATGTCCAGCATCACTCAGGTCTCTGGAGTGAGCATCACCCCTTGCTTGGTCTCAGTGGCTTTGGCTGACGATTCCCCACAGCCGTGAGATTTTATCTGTAGAGCAGTATTTTCTGCAAGGGGGGTGCAGCACAAGTCCCACACCTGCACTTCCCCATCTGCTGCTGCCCAGTGCTTTGTCAGTCAAGTTGCTTCCAGTTTTCCTCCCACAAAATAACCTTTTCTGCCGTCCTGATTCTCGGGGATTAAAAGGAAAATCAGGTATATTCAGGGAGAGCCTTTTTGTATTCCCTGTGACCTCCCTGTTTAATGAGCAAGGGAGCCAACTGTGGCATAACTCTGCTGACAGCGTTCCCTGTTACTGGGAGTAGAGACCTGGCTCCTCGCTGTTGTGGTAGATGTTGCTGGAGGCCTGGGGCAGGGGACTGGTGAGGAGCTGTGTGTCCCTAAGCAGCTGCAGCTGGTGCCAGCTTTTATCCAGGAAGATCAAGATGGTTTCCTGCAGTCCATCCCTCAGGGACAATAGCTGCAGCAGTGAGTCACTGGTGGGTTGGTGGCAGGGAGGGAGGCACGAATCTTCATGGCTTGATTGACACATTAATGTACAGAATGAGAGCATGCCTTCCACAGGGGTCAGCTCTCCCTGTTGAGAGAAAAGGGGAAAAAAGAAAGCAAGGGGGAGGAAAAACAGTGAAAGACCTCCCAGACTTGGAGGAGTAGCTTGTGCAGACATTTGCCCTAGCCTGCAGCCAGCCAGCAGCAGCGTGGAGCCAGGAACTGCCTCTCCTCTGCTGGTGACACTGATGGTTATCTTACCCTGAAACAACAGCCAAGAAGTCCTCCCTCTCCTGGTGAACTGATTAACTGATTGATTGCTATCAGCCCTTTTCTTCTAGCATCCCTGCATGCCAAGGAGGGGAAGGGAGTCATTCTTGCTTTCCATGTTCTATACTATTCATAAGTTGATTTGTCCAACAGTTAGGGGTTTGGCCATCCCTTAACCCTGCATAAGGAAGGGGAGCAGAATTATGGGTGCTGTTACAAGGAACAGGGAGCTTGGCTCTGCCATAGACACTGGGAATACTTGGTGCCCTGCTGGCAGGGACATCAGCGCTCAGGTTAACTCTGGGAGAGGGATAGATCTGTCTCTTGCTGACTACTCTTTGCTTCTGTGCTCCTGCTCTTGCCTGAGCTGCTTTTTTATCTGAGCAGACTAAACTATCCCTGAGGTCCCTGGCTCTGAATGCAACATCTAAGATGATTTGACCTAGTAATGGATCAAAAATGTTGCTGGTCTGAGCTGCTGACAACAATAAAAGCTTTTAGAATTTCTTAAAGGTGCCTCCTAAGTTGTGTGGCCTCAAATAACTAAACACTTGCTTCATATTTGGGGTTAAGCTCAATATTTTGCATACCAGCCTCTTTCCCCTCTTGAATTTGAGGCTCATTTTTGTTTTCTTTAACTCTTGGGAGGCCGTGTGAAGCTGACCCCCAGCCGCCAGCAGCTGTGGGCTGGGAGGGGCCCAAGGGGAATGTTTTGCCAGCAGCCTTAAAGCAAAAGGGGCTCAGCCAGGAGCTTGCTTGGATTGGGGAATAGGCGCCATCATGGATAAGTCCTGAGCGAGCAGAGCAGACTGGAGACTGGGACAATAAATGTCCTTGTGGAACCCTCTCCTTGCCCATTAGGGAGTGAGGCTTTTTTCCTGCCTAGGAGAGGAGCAACTTTGCTTTATTTCAGTCAGCTGCCAGACACTTTCGGAAGCATAAGGACTCAGCTCTGCTTTGTGCTGTCTCTGGAGGAGTGACACAAGACCCACCTTTATCTCCAGCTCTCCATCCACACGCAGATGTACTGTTCCTGACCCCAGTGAGGAGAATAACTTTCTCTTTATTCCTGCTGGCTCTGCCAAGCCATTGTGGCTTGGGAGGAATGAGCTGACTCTCCTTGCACGTGCCTCATCAGCTGAATTGTTTTATATAGCTCCACTGATTCCCATCCAGCCAAACCCACTGTTTGCCACAGAGCATCCATTACAGCGTTGCCTGACCTGTGACACCATTGCCACCAGGAGCTCTGTGTGAGGAAAAACAGATCTAAAAGAGCCTTGACAGGGTTTTGAGACTGCAAACCCGTTCTTGTCTTTTGCAAGGTGTTTTTACCCCCTTCAAATGAAAAGCAGTGGGATGTGGGTTCCTAACAATCAGTCTCTTTATAGTGATGGTGGGTAGTATTTGCTGTGCCTCTGGGGGCCTGTCTCTGCTTAACTTACCCCTTCCCTTCCCCTGCTGCAGTTAAAACCAGCAGCTGTGATAACAGCAGCTCGAAGATCGTTGTTGATCCAAGAAATATTGACTGTGGGATGCCTTGTAGGGCTCTCTGCAAAGAGAAGGCAAGTGATCAGCATCTTTCCCAAGAAACAAGCATTCATTTATTCACGTTACTCTGTAGTTTTTGTAGGGGCTAGCACATAGCTCTGGATGTTCAGAATCACTTCCTGCTCATGGATGGTATGGGAAGAGGGAGGGAAACGATGCCTTGTAATATGGGGTTCAGTGAAGGAGATGTGACTGCCTTAAGGAAGAGTTTAAAATACAGATTTCTTTTGGGATGTCTTAAGCTCTCCGACGTGAGAACATGCAGACACCCAAGTCTAGCAGCACATCTGGTGCAAAGTGGCTGGTCTCTGCAGGAGTCTATGGGGCTGCAGTTTGGGAGCTCCATGCTCATCTTGTCCATGGATCCTGAAGCTGGAAGCAAGGAGAGATGCTTGCCAAGCACTTACTCCTTTAGTGTGCTTGTAAGAGGTCAGACACTGCCTCTTGTCTGTGGTTACCAAGGCATCTCCCTGGACTATGTTTCTGTAAGTGACTCCGGAGAAGTTGTTTTAGTCCAGCAGGATGTTTAGGTGCAGTGCTGGGCAAAGGGAGGAGTTGTGCTGAGCTCTGTTCATCTGAGGAGAAATGAGGGATGCGCTTGGGAGGAAGGCACAGAGGCAGGGTGATGAGATACCTTTCCACTTGAGTTGAAGCACTTGAGCAGCACTGCTGGCTTCCTCTGGAAGAGGAGCTAGCTATGTGGCAGGAGGAATAAATCCGTGCTTGTAGCATTCCCATGGCCTGTTGGTGTACCAGGGGCTCTGGGGTGGAGCAGGAGCCATGTGAGCCTTTGACTGCTATTCAGCTGGAGATGCCCAGTTCTCAGAGGGATGACTCAGTAGGGCTCAAATCCAGCCCAGTGACTGTGCTCAGGAGCTTGTCATGGCAGTTCACAGCTGGAGAGGCAGGGCCATCTGACTTAGCATCCCCTTGTTGTTACAACACTTTTGTTCTTCCAGACCAAAAGTGTGATTCACTTGCCTGCTCTGCTACTGATTCTCTGAGCAATCAGGCTTGCTGCTCTCCAGCAGAGGCTTCCTTTCCTTGTGGATGAAGCTGTCCCCTTGAAGAGGTGAAAGCAAGAGCAGAGGCCTGGCTGTGGTGGTGGGTGCTTATGCAGCATGTGCACCTCTTCCCTTTGGAGAGAAGCAGCCTGCAGCTCCCCCAGAAATGTGGCAGCTTTTCAAGGGCACCTGCATGCTGCAGAACTGGCTTTGTTTGTGTGTGGAGGAGAGATTTAGAAATCTAGTTCCTTTGGCTCTCTCCTGCCTCCTCCAAAATGTGTATCTGTGGGCCTTGTGCAGAACTGCAGCTATTTTCTGTGTCTGCTCTACTCAGGGAGATGCGCTGCATCCTGGGAACACTGGGGGAGGTGGATGCTTGGGTTTCTCTTTCATCTCTGCCTGTGCCTCAGGCCTCAGATCTTTTCACTAGTGTTTTGATGTTTTGAGCAGATATCAGGCTACTCTTGTCTCCTGTTGTGCAGCACAGCCTGTGAAAAATACTTGGCATTGCAAAATGCAGAGATAGTTTTTGTTTGTTCCACTGTCGATGTTTGCCACTTGCAGGAACAACAGAAAAAAAAAAAAGGCAAGGGGAGGGAAATAAACCAGAGAAGGTCTGCAGCAAAAATAACTGACACAGATGCAAGAGATGAGTCTAACTCCTGTTCCTGCTGAGCAACGGATGATGAGGCAGTACTTGCTTTCCCAAAATATATCAGGGGAAGAGATGTTCAACACCTACCACTTTGTGTGAAGCCTGTGAATCATGGGCACTTACTGCTTCCCGAGATCTGCTCTGAGCTCCCTTCATTTGATCAAAAACCCAAGCCCACCATTTTTTTTAGAAATACTAATGTTACAAATATTTAATTTAACCCATTCACATCATACATCAGTCCCGGGGGCTTTTCCAGGGAAATCTCTGTTGGGGATGAGTGAGATGATGGTCTCTTCCTGGGTGGTTTTTCTTCACTGAGCCTGAGTGAAGGAAGTGGCATCTCATCATCACCTTAAGCTTCTGTGGTGTGGTGCTGGTGCATAGTTCCCGACACACAGAGGGATGGAGGTGAACAGGCTGGTAAATTGGCATTTACCTACAGATAAGGCTGGTTTAGATGCTGAGAGAAGGCTCAGATGTCTGGTACAGGGGCCAGGCTCTGTATGTCAGCATGGCAGAAAAGAGCCCTTTGCCTAAACTCCTGGCACAGACTGAGACATTTTCACTTGGAGATGTCGCTTTTCTCAGGGAATTTTTGTATTTCTTTAGGTCTGAGTTTTATTTTCATCAACACTCAGCCCAGATGTAACTCGTTTCTCCCTGTGATCGGTGGCTAGTCCTTTATGTTTTGAGGAGGGAAGTAGAGCTGCTCAGAAATTGTGCAGAGAGTGGGAAGTCCTCCTCTGCTTTTCATTCTTAACAACCAAAGAGTTCTCCATGTCTGGTCCAAAGCCCACTGATTGTGTGGAAAGAAGCTGGTGCTTCCAGCATCTTTAAACTAGGCTGAGGCTGCCCATGACTAATTCATTGTGGCATCAGTGGAGTGACACCATTGGAAAGGTTTGGCTTTGGAGAAAGGTTAGTATTTTCCAAATTAAGGACAACAAACTTTAGGTGAAAAATGCTGTGAAATAACAGCAGAGCTGCTACTCCAGGTCTACCAAGTTTGTGGTGGTTTTTTTTGTTTGCTTGTTTTACTGTGTTCGGGACCTTGGTGTGTAACTGTGACTTGGCAGGGAAGAGGTAACTGGGCCGGCTTGTTTTTCCGAGTTTCTCTGTGGATTGCCATTCCCAGCTGCTGTGGGAAGGTCCCAAATACAGCCTGGGGGTTGTTTCAAACCTCCCTTCTGCCAGGTCTGTGCTGCTCCCTTGCCCTCCATGGAACAGCTTTGGGGTACCTAAGCTCAATCCCCTGAGCAGCCGAGGAGGAGAGCGGGTCACGAGGGGTGACTGGCATCTCTGGGCAGCCTGGCCTGGCTTCTTTTCCTGCTGAGCGCATGCAGAGGCAGCACCAGGGGCTTTGTAGGTCACACAGGAAACACTGGGAATGGTGCCATGCTTCCTCACCTCATGTCAGATAAGGTTGTTTGTAAACCAAGGCATGGCAGAGCAGCATGCTCACTTTATTCCCTTCCTGTCAAAACCTGGAAAAGCTGGGAAGAGTTTTAGTTGGCTCTAGTGGCATATGGAGAACTCTAGCTGCTATGTGAGCTGTGTCCTGCTGTCACCATGCTGAAGGGTTGCAGGAAAAGGGCAACAATGTTGGCATTTCCCTTGTAGTCCTGGGAGGACGGAGCAAGTCTGGGAGCTGCTCGTCCCCTTTGGCACACTGAGCCTTGGAGGAAAGCACCACCTTGGCTCTCTGCTCGCCTACACAGGTGTCTGTCAGGAATAGCTTTTGGAGTTGCAAGCAGGGCCATATCACAACCTGTTGTCACTCCTCAGTGTGCTTCTTGAGAGAGAGAGCCTCACTGGGAAGTTTGGGGCGTTTCCCATGCTTCTGGGGAAGTTCTGAAATGGAAGGTTGTCTGGTTTCTGCTGCGTAGCTGTGCAGTGGACACGAAGGATGCAGCCTCAGCTGCTTCACCAGCTAAACAGGAACTGGTCAGCTCACAGCTCTGATAGTGTTCCATTCTCTTTTCCAGGTGTCTGCCTAAATAATCTTAGGATAACCCTAGGGATATGGGATGCTGGGACCTCAGAAAGAGCATTTGGATGTTGCAGATTGGTACAGAATCATGGTTTATTGGTGACAGGCATGGAGAAACCAATGTGGTGATGTTTTCCTGCCTTGAGGTCAGGGACATTTTAGCTCCTGAGACGGATAGAAGGAAAAGGATGGTGTGTTTGGGAGGGAAACCTAAGACACGGATGCTGCGTCCCAAAAGCCCCTCTGTCCTTAATGCAGTTCTGACAGAACTTCTTCCCTGACAGGGGTGTGCCAACCCTGCTAAATGCTTTTCTTCTGGGTCTTACAGAACGATGACCTCAGGAACCTGTCCCTGTCCGGCCACGTGGGCTTTGACAGCCTCCCGGACCAGCTGGTCAACAAGTCAACATCGCAGGGCTTCTGCTTCAACATCCTGTGCGTGGGTAGGTCACCCTGCTGGCCCCACATTCACACCTTCCCCCTCTGCCCAGGGCAGGGCTGAGCCACTGTGGACCATACTGGCAGGGAAGAGACACTTGTCTTCCCAGAGGTGCTCCATGGTGAAATCTGGTACTCCTCTTTCCCCTTTCTCTGCCCTGTCCTGTGAGTCAAAGCATGGAAATTGCTAGCTGTTAAAATCTAGCCCTTTGATCATCCAGCGGTTCTGCTTTCCCCAAAGGCTACCCATAAGGAAACTGAGTGAACCCGGGAACTAAATGTATTTTTAAAAGGATGTTAACTTAAATCTGCTTTTCACTGGGTTGGGTGGAGAGGCTGTTTCTCACCAAATTGCATTCCTTCCCTTACAGGGTTTCCCTGTCTCCTTACATTCTTAGTTTCTCCACCTAGAAATGATGCCATTTTTAGTCTCCAAATGATATACTGGAGAACAAAGCCTGTCACCTGTCCTCTACTGTATTTAATCTGCAAGTTGATTTAATAGCCTGAGTTATTTTTCCTAAATTGTTCAGAGGGTGAAATATGAGGAGGCAACCTCTTCTCTTGGCTGTGGGGAGGTAGCTGCTGTCTTGGTACTCTGTGGATACTCCGCAGTTGGAAATCCATTGCTCAGCCCCAGTGAGCTGTGAGCCACGCCAGCTTTGGCTTGTCAGTGAACCCAGAATCTGGTTCTGTAAATGGACAAAACTGCTGGGTTTTTCTCCTAGCTTGGCAGTGCAGGCTGCAAACATCATCTTTCCATTCATTGTTCATTTAAGCCTCCAGGAGGGGAGTATTGTCCCTCCTAATTAGTTACATTAATTAGCTGGAAAAACCCCACAACCCTCTGCTTGTGATTTTTCTACAGCAAATTGAGAATTTCTGTGAGCTGCCTGAAAAGAAATCTGGCAAACTTGACTCCTCTCTGTAGCTTTGCATGTGAAAGGAGGAGATAAGAGAATAGTTACACTTCTGCACACTTGAGCTCCCAACCCTCACGTGACTCTCGTAGCACCATTTCAATCCAGCAGGGAACAGCCTGATTAACAGGCAGCTCTTTGATCAAAATGGCATAAATTAATTGCCTTTCTCTCTTGCAGTAAATATGCCTTTCTTAGTGTGACTTAATATGTCTCCATTAGCAATTTGATCCACCTCTTTTTTTCTCGTGAAATGTGCCCATCCACACTTAAGTTCCGCACAAACTGCTGCAGTTGGCCAAGGAGCAGAAATCTCACCCTTGAAAAAAAATATTGTTTAAAATTGTCATTTGAGAGAGGGCACAATTAACTTCATAATGTGAGACTTCCAATTGGGATGTGAAATGCTGCAGAGCCTATCTGGCATAGACTGCAGCAGTTCCCATCAGGAGCTCCCTAAAATTTGCAGCTTCAGCCATGGGCAGTCTGTGCTGTCAGTTTAGGACTTGGCTTTCCATGTGAGTTGTCTCAGCCCACCCTTGCTCACAGCATGGGTAGCAATAGCTGCTTGAGAGTGTAATTGCTAAACAAACAGTTTTGACTGAAAAATGGGATTTAGGCTAATGCTTTCACCCATGTTACTAATTGCACTGGGGATTAATGAAACTGTAGTGTTTTAAAAAGTTGGTATTTAAGCAGTGTGCTTTTTTTTTTTTTTTTTTTAAAGAACTCTGTATATATTTCTCTGTCTCAGATTTTTATTGTCTTAAGTTGCAATATGGGTTTTGGATGATCTTCTTGAGACAATACAACTGCCTTAAAAAGGCTGAAACAAAATCAGGGAATCAGACATGGAGATAAGAGAATTCACAACTTGCTACCATAAAGAAAGTTCGTGGGTTAGTCCTGGTAAAGACGGGGACTGTCTCTGAAGACATCTGTTCCTGCAGGGATTATCTTGCTTAGCAATGCACATGTAGCCTAATTCCACTGCTCCCCAGGTGGAATAACTCCTTACCTGGTGAACGTGCCAGAGAAAGAGGTGAGGGAGAGCAGTGGCACCATCCTGACGCTTCCTCTGCCTGCTCAGGTGAAACTGGCATCGGCAAGTCAACGCTGATGGACACTCTGTTCAACACCAAGTTCGAGAGCGAGCCCGCCACGCACAACGAGCCCGGCGTGAGGTTGAAAGCCCGGAGTTACGAGCTCCAGGAGAGCAACGTGCGTCTGAAGCTGACCATTGTGGATACGGTGGGCTTTGGCGATCAGATCAACAAGGATGACAGGTAAACCAGGCTCTGCCAGGAGAGAAATCCCAGTGCTGATGCGCTCTGAGGTCTCCAGGGCCTCTCCCTGTGGGCAGCAGGTCCCTCGCTCTTCTGGGGGTGTTTCCCAATCCCACAGGTGATGCTGCTTCTGCCTAACCCTGAGGAGAGAAGGGCAGGCCCAGGGCAGCAGGGCTTAGGGAGAGCTTTTGTTCTCCTGCTATGTCCTGGCACATGTGGCTGTGGTGGGTGTGATTTGCTTTATCCTCCAGTTTGAGGCTTCCCAGCCCTCCTTTGCTCCGCTTTTTTTTACGGGGCTTTCTCTAATATTTCTCCAAATGTGAGGCCTTACTGCTTTCTTTGCACATGTCTCTGAGGTTTTCAGTGTCTCATGGTCAGAGACAGAATTTCCATAAGCCAAGAAACCAGAGCAGCAGTCATTTTACAGACCCACCTAGTGATATCCAGGAAGCTGCCCTTGCTGGAGGAGGAACACATGGAACAGTTTTCTTTCCAGAGGCACAAAGAGTTAATTTGAATAAGGACATGTTACACTGCATGAGCTGCTTCTTCTCCAACAAAATGGTCCCATCAAAGTCCATGAGTGGTGTGGTTGTCTCCTGAACTTTGCTCACAGGCTTTGGTTCCTGAAAGTCCCTTTTATCTTGTGACTCTCCCTTTCCTCTTTTAAGATTATGAGATTTTGGACAAGCTAGGGGGTAGGTCATGATTTCATGTTTAATTTTCTTTTTGTTAGATGATTTTCAGTGAGACTGGCAGAGCAGCAGCTCAGACTTTAATTGAAGAGACTGCCAAACATTGTTTTTCAGGGTAGCAGTCTTGTGTGGGGCTGTCGTGTCTGTTATGCTTTGCCTGGTGCACCAAGTGGGAATGCACCCTTGTGAAGGAGGGACTGTAGGTCGATGGGGAGGGTCCTAAAAGCAGTGCTTGTCCTGTACCATACAAACCTCCCCTGAAGCTTCCTGAGTGTCCATCAGTGGCCCCTGTGGTCCTAGCAGCCAATTCCCTGGTTTTCTCTGTGCCTTCTCTCTCCAGCTACAAGCCCATAGTAGAATACATCGACGCACAGTTTGAAGCCTACCTGCAGGAAGAGCTGAAGATCAAGCGATCTCTGTTCAACTACCACGACACACGGATCCATGCCTGCCTGTATTTCATTGCTCCCACCGGACACTCACTCAAGTCCCTGGACTTGGTCACCATGAAGAAGCTCGACAGTAAGGTATTTGCTGCCTGTGTCACTGCGGCCCTGTGGTGCTTTCATTATCTCACCATCTGCTCAGGAAAATAATGTCTGGGTTTAGTAGTGGACAATTGCAGACAAAAAGTGTGAGAAGTGTACCTTTGGCAGGCTGCAACAAGAGGTCATTGTTCTGCTTCACGTGCCGCAGAGAATTATTGAGAGTTTGGACTCCTACTCTTTTCCAGCTCTACCTCGGGTAGGGAACTTGGCCATGTGCTCCCCAGCTAATCTTTAAGGTCATTAAAGACAGTTCAGGTCGTCTTTCTAATCAGTGAAAAACAAATGGAAGTGCTGCTCGCTCTGACCACACCCAGCCAGTGATTTGATCTGCTGTGGCAAATGTGGTGTTCTAGCTGTAATGTCATCAACAAGGATCTGAATAAATATGTTACTTGGTATCTGCTTTTCCAGGTACCCTCATGGGCTTGGTTTAAACTATGGTTCAAAGGAGATTGCACTTCTTCTAGGAAAAATAACTGAGGTACAAATGTAGAGCCTGAGTAGCTAAACTGAGCCTTTTCTGTGCTCCTTTACAACGTGAATAAGCAATTGAAATCTATCCACTGTGCACCTTTGGCTCATTGTATCCTGATTCTGCAGGACATCCATGATGACAGTGGTTCTTTGTTTCCTAGAGAGGCCAACTGATTGGGTTTTATGTGGTGATGGAGAAAGTTCCTTGCCTTCTTCAATTGAAAATAAGGTTATGGAGATTTATCCCAAGTGAGCTAATTGACATTCCTGTTCTGTCTTTTGGCCAAGAGGGATTTAATAACTCCAAACAGAATTAAGTGATGTAATAGAAGAGGATTTTCAAGTACTGTAGTTAAAACCCCTCCATATAGGTCGAGATTACTGTTATCCTCAGTACAATTTCTGTCTGCTGTTGCAGGGAAAAGCAAACCTGCAAGATCAAAAGCAGAAACTGTCCCTCTGCAGGGAGGAGAAAAGGAAAGAAGGCCAACCCTTGCCAACTGCCTGTCTAGGGAAGAGAGTCAGTAACTCATCTTTCGTCTCAGAGCTGTGCAGGGAGGAGTGAACCCTGGTCCTACAGTGCAGCAGTGTCCAAGGGCACATGAGGGCGTGCAGGTGGGGGAAGTGTGCCCGTGTTACTGCCAGCCCCTGTCCTGTGTGTCCCAGGGCTGGATAGGCACCATCTGCTTCCCGTGGGGTGACAGCAGCTCTGCTGCCCCTCTGCTGTCCCTGGTGACACTCCCCAAGCCAAGGCCTGTGACAGGCTGTTGTCTGAGCGTGGCTCCTGCAGAAATCCAGCCAGCTGCAGTACCAGAGGATGTGCAGAGATGGTAATTTCCTTTCCTCTTTTTTGGAGCAGCTCATAATAATCTATGACAACATTTCCTGTCCAGCCAATTTGGATGAGGAGGGGAGTAGGACAGGATAGGAAATAGCACGTTGCCAAATTGCATTTGGCTTCTTTCTAAGGCCATTGTCACTGCTGCCTGGAAATCCAGTCGGAGGCGGTGCTGCTGTCAGCAGCAGCCCCAGGGAAGTTCATCTGCTGGGGGTGCTGGCTGGTGGCACTTTAGGGCTGTTGCTGCATCTGTCCTCTTCCAGTGACACCACCTGTGCAGTCCTGTATGTGGAGGGGCTGTCCTGTCTTGCAGGTGAACATCATCCCCATCATTGCCAAGGCTGACACCATTGCAAAGAACGAGTTGCACAAGTTCAAGAGTAAAATCATGAGCGAGCTGGTCAGCAACGGCGTCCAGATCTACCAGTTCCCGACCGATGAGGAGACGGTGGCCGAGATCAATGCCACCATGAGCGTACGTTACCTGGGGGGCTTGCTGCCCTTGCTTTGCCTGGGCCTGGCCTGGATGGCCGTGCTGTGTCTTACTTGGCTTTAAAACTGCCATTTAAGCATGGCCATCAGCCTGGCCAGAAGGCTTTTGGGGGCTGGAGATACCTGGTCTGATACGTTTCATTGTGTGACAAACACTTCTGCCCTGTTGCAGTATTCCTGTCTCAGGAAAGGAGGAGGATGGGAGGCAGGGCCCTGATGCGGTCAGGGCAGAGAGCTGAGGTTTGGCTTTCCTGTCCCAAACGACCACTTGTTGCTGAGTGGGGGTGATTCATTCCCTGCCGCCTTTGTTTCGGTTTCCGGTGGGAGCGGGGCACCGGCATTGCTCTTCCAGTGCTCCACAGGGCCCGTGGCCATCAGTGGCTCTGGCTTCCACCTCCTCCCCTGCCTCTAGCAACAGGGTGGGATTTGAGGGTGCACAGGGCTGAACTAGACCAAACATTTTAGTGGGGGTAACCAAGGGGAGCAGCTGTGTGCCAACGGCCTGACTTGGGGTGCAAAGGGAGGAACCTGAGCTCAGGGTTGCTGGCAGTGAGGTGTTGATTGACCCCAAGAGGATGTGCCAGTCCTAAAGCAAGTGCACTCAGATTAAGCTACTTCCTTGCTACTTAAAGGCTGTTGTGAGTTTTCCTTCTCAACAGCTTGTAGATGGGCAGTTCTCATCAAGCTGAATGTTAGACCTTCTCCAAAGCTGCCTATTGCCTCTCTTCCCTGTCTCTGTTGTTCTAAGCAGGGAGAAGCTGGCACAGAGAAGGGATGTGGCTCTACCAGGGTACATTGTGAGCAGTGTTCTGCCTTCCTCAGGTGCAGCCTGGCTGCTGGGAGACCCCTTTGCCAGATAATCCCATCTCTGCCCTGACGTCTTCCCCACCCACCCAGCCTGTGGCCACAGCTTGGCTGACACAGCTCCCGCTCCCAGAGCTTGCACCCAGCCCCTTTGGATGCTGTTAAGGCAGGGAGAGTTCCACAGGGCTGGGCTGGCAGCTGAGGCAAGCTCCCTCCTGGCAGCAGCCACACTTCTGGGAGTAGATCCCAGATTGTCGCCACCACACCCAAGGAGAGACCTGGACGGAGCAGAGCTCCATGACTCAGACGTGTCAGCCCAGGGCTGGGTCAGCTCTGCTCTTCCCCTTGCTCACAGCTTTGCCCTGTTTAAGAGGAAGCATTAGCAGTTCTTTGTAGCAGCAAAATCCCCCTGAATTTTGAGCCTGCCTTCCTTAAGAGGATATACTTTATTTTCTTTTTTATTGTTTCGCAGTTCTTTTTTCTCAGTGTTCAAATTCAGTTCCAGTTCCAGTTTGTAAGACTTGTTCTGTGCTTAAGACAGTAGTGCTTTGTAATTAAATGGAAAATATGTACATATCTTGTGTTTTTAGGACTTCAGAATTTTGGGCTTTGAGTCTGATCAGGTTTCTCATCCAGATTGTCCTGCTGCTCTTCCTAAAACACCAGATGAATTGCAAAGGCGTTTAAACAACTTAAATCTAGCAGAGCTGCCCCAGTAAACAGCTTTCTTGAGAAACAATCTCTGGCAAGGCGGCAAAGGAAATCCCGGCCTCATTGTCCCTTTCCTTTCTGTAGGTCCACCTTCCTTTTGCCGTGGTTGGCAGCACCGAAGAAGTGAAGATTGGCAACAAGATGGCGAAAGCCAGGCAGTACCCCTGGGGTGTCGTGCAGGGTATGTTACCAAAGGAGCAAACAAAGCCTTCTCATCCTGTCCTGTTCTGATCCAGGATGACTGGCTTCGATCTCTGGATGGCCCTTACCGTAATCTGGCACAGCTTAGGTCTGAACATGGGCATCTGGACGTGGAGCCGAAAGCTCTGTCCTGCAGGAGGGCAGAGTTTGGCCAGGGCACTGTTTGCAGCCCAAGTTTTACTGAAGCTGGCAAAAATACAGAGCTGATCCTTGCTTTCCAGCCAGCACTGAGAAGTACGGGACTGAGATGGTGATGGTCTTGCGGCTTCAGTTGTGTATCCCATTGGAGAATGGCCCAGGAAGCTGCAGGGGAGCATTCACAGTGTAATTCTACAAAACTCTCTGGCTTCTCAATAATACCAGCTGACGCTGAAGCAGCTTCAGAGACTTCAGCTGTATTCACCAGAGGATGATACTGGGAAAAACAATTAGGAAAGAAGTTGATGTGTTTGGGAGGCCTGGGACTCGACCTGTATCCTGCTGGGTTCTTGCTGTTCCCAGAAAACTAGGACCAGATAGTTTGAAACTCAGTTTAGACTTTGCCTGTGTAAGCCCTTGTGAATGCTAGGATATCGAGTGTGTGTGAGTGGGAAGTGAAATCCTGTGAGCTGATGGATCATCACCTTGCTGGTGCAAAAATGGATGGGGAGACAGGGGCCCTGTGACAGATGGGCAACACAGAGATCTTGCAAATCCAGTGCAGGCCTGGAACTCAGGCCCATGCTGGTATGGGATGGCTTCAGCCCCAGTTCAGCAAGGCATTTTGGTGTGGGTTGACTTGGAGTTCTGCTTGTGTGCCTGAAGAGCTCTGAGGTCTGCTACACTGGGGCCCAGGTCCCAGGGAAAGGGGGAGCCCAGCTCCTGGGTTCAGTGCTCTCTGTGGATACTGTGTCGTTCTTGCAGTTGAAAATGAAAACCACTGTGACTTTGTGAAGCTGAGGGAGATGCTAATCCGAGTGAACATGGAGGACTTGCGGGAGCAGACACACACCCGGCACTACGAGCTGTACAGGCGCTGCAAGCTGGAAGAGATGGGATTCAAGGACACAGATCCGGACAGCAAGCCTTTCAGGTAGGGACCTACAACTTGGGCACTTTGCAAGCTTTGCAGCCAGCTTGCTCTGCTGCTGCTCAGGGCTGCCTGCAATTGCAGGCAGGAAAAGTGCAGCCGTGTCCATGCGACAGGAAGATGGCCCGTCTGTTGGGGATGTCCTGGGCTAAATGATCTTTTTGACCCTCTTCACAAGCTGGTCCAAGGTGAGCTGTGAAGAGGGTGCCACAGTCTCATGCCTGAGGTTTGGCTGATTACTGAGCACATAGTTCATTCTGTTAGACTTTATTGGTCTGAAGCCCAAGCCATTAGCCAGGGACAACAGCTGTGTGGGAATTTGGGAGGGAGTGTTTGTTTTCTCCTTTCATTTCCTGTTTCCCATTCCTCCCCACCTTTTCCCCAGTAATTGCACCCCCTGCCTTACAGCATCCCACGTTCCTCTCTGCCTCCCAGGGAGGGCAGTCAGAATTCCAGTGCACTGGTGGGGGTTTGCCCCTGTAACACACATGTGTGTGTCAGGGGTTGGCATTGGTTGGAGGTCTTATTTCTGACTTGCTGAGTTGATGCAGCTGCACTTCTTCTGCAGCAGAACTCTGCTGGAATCAGTCAAGCGCAGTCCTGTTACTAAGCCCAAGTGTGAAGCTTTATTGGATTTCCTTTCTGGAGAGCAATGGCTTAAGATGGGCTCAGCCCTTCCTTTGGAGGAATCTGAGGAATTTCCATTGCTTCCTGTATACGAGGCCTCTTTTGACCAAGCTATAAGTAGAAAGGAAATGAAAATGTACAGAATTTCTCCCATCTGGTACGTGCTAGTTCAGAGCAGTTCACTCTGGGTGCCTTCTCCCTCCAATAAACAAAGAAAACCTATGATCCCAAGCTGTTTGGCTGAGGCTGATGGATGTCAAACGAGGGAGATGGTCTCTCTGAGCTCAGGGATCAAAAGTATACTTTTCCCTGCATCGTGCCCATGGGAGCCACAAGAACAGCTGCTCTCAAGCCAGCTTGCATCAGCCAGGAGCAGGGAGCCTTTGTCAAATCTCAGGGGGAGCAGGGCAGGAGGTCCCAGCAAACCATTGCTGCTGTGTAGGGGCTTGTGTGAGATGTGGAAAAGGGGCACTAGTGATGTCTGAGAGCCCCACCTTGCTTGGCCAGGCTGCAGGAGGTCGGGAGGGAGTACCAGGGTCCCAGCAGGCATCAGCTCCATGGAATGTGGTCTCTCTGCACAGATACCCTTCTGCTCTCCTGTGTCTCCTGTTGTGGGCTGGATTCTCCTCCGCTCTGGTTAAACTTTTCGAAATACTCCTTCTTCAAATAATATTATTTGCCAGGGCATCCTTCAGTGTATGGGGACGTGTTGGGAAATCAAGTTACTCCTGTAATTAAGGTCCATATGTTTGTGTACTTAAAAGCCAACTCCCTTGTCATCTTTGCCTGTGAGAAGCTGCAATGATCCCAGTTGGTTTGGACTGTTATTCCTTAGGGCTGTAATTGTTTTTTTTCGCATGCAGCCTGGGAGTTGCCAGGCCAGTTTCTCTGAGAACTTGGCTCTGGAAGTCAGAGTCCCTATGGCAGAGAACTAGCTTTGAACCTAGGACAATTTAACAGGAAGCCCCTGCCCCTCTCACTCCTGCCAGGCTTTTCCTGCTTGCCCATCACCCAACATTGTGTTTTTGGAACTGAACTTTGGAAGAAGTGATTTGCAGTCCTGCATGAGCTGCATGCAGAGTTTGCCATTTTGCTCCATGAGGCTCTGCTGCTCCCTAGGACAGCGTGTCACTAATTGCAGATTCAGTTTGTGCTCACTGAGCAGCAAAGGCTCACCTGCCCTTGGGCTTTGCCAGATCCTTCAGAAGGGCTTAGGAATTTAAGTTTCAGTGTCACAGTCGGAGGATTAAATCCAATACTGAATTTTAGGGAGATTTTGTTTTGTTTTGTTTTGAGTCTGCTGAAGTCTGTATGCTGTGAGAGGTCTGGTTCTGCATTTAGCTAAGAATCCAAAGATGGCTTTTGTCCTGCTCTCCCATGAAAGGATTTTTGTCATTTTTAGAATCAGTATTTTTGCTTCCGTGTGTAGGAAGCTGGTGTGGTCATGTGGAATGGTGTGATTTCTCTGGGGCGACCAGTGCTGTGCCAGAACAGCTCTGGGCATCCTGTCTGGAGAGTATTTTAGGAAGTAACTGAAGTGCCTATTAATTAGCAGAGTTAAATACAAGGTTTGGGATAATCTGACAGGTTGTGTTCCCCAGCTCAATATTGCATCCCCTAAAAAAACCCACCCAACCAATAAGAATAAAAATTTTCCAGCACTGCCAGGAAAAGCAAAAGCTTGACTTCATAGGATTTAGGATGTTCCACGGGTCCAATGGTTAGTGTGTTCCTTAGGGACATGGATGCAATGTGCCTGTGTGACTTCAGTGGAGTTTTCATTTAAAAAATGCATTTTCAGAAAAGCCTCTTGGGGGAAATAGTTATTATTCCCACACTATCATTATGTCTGGTCTATCCAAATCCATTTAAGGAATAAAACAAAAGAGGAATTTGACATCCAGAGTTCCTAAGAGGTTTTAAAAATCTCAGAGGCACATGGACAACGTATTTTATGTCCCAAATCTTCATCGCCTATCTCAGTGCTGGGGAAATAAAGGAATGCCAAGAAGTAGAGGGGGAATGAAGGAATCCAGTAATGTGGTTATTTGGAGGAGGAAGGCTGCCGATAGTTTGGAAAGGCCAAAGGAGGAAGGGAGGTCTCCCAGGATGGCTTTAATCTAAATCAAGCCCCTGATCTGAATCTGTTAGCAATGAGTAGTGAAAATGAGTTCTGCTCTGCGTCAGTATTGTGCTTAATGAATGGCACAGGGGCGGATTTCACCCCTGGGAAATCTTGCATTTGGAATGAAGAGACTTGGAACAACAGAGGAGAAGGGAGGCGGTGTGACTCTGAGGGATCACAAGCCCTGTGGGCATCAGAGATGGCTGCAGACACTTATGTAGAGGCAGCTTCTCTTGGAGATCAGTCATCCCGCCTGCTGAGTGATGCGCGGGATCCGGAGCAGGGAGCTCGGCTCTTCCTTTCCATTTGCCTCCCACTGCTGCCACCTAGCAAGTGCTAAGGTCTCCAAAGTCTTGGAAGCTCATGGCTGTGCTTGAAACAGTGCTCTGACTGGATTTTGTGTGTTTTTAACAGTCTCCAAGAGACCTACGAAGCCAAGAGGAATGAATTCCTGGGTGAACTCCAGAAGAAGGAGGACGAAATGAGGCAGATGTTTGTCATGCGAGTGAAGGAGAAGGAAGCAGAGCTGAAGGAAGCAGAGAAGGATGTGAGTATATTTTAACTCAGAGGGTTCTCTGTGAGGGCTTGGGGCAGGGCTGTGACAGAAAATGTCCTGTTGGGGCAGGAAGCTGCTCCCCAGGCCTCCCGGAGGAGCACGTGCTGCTGCAGAGTTGCAGACAAGGGTCCAGCCCTCAGTGCCCACGTTCCCTTGCTTTGCCCGAGCCCGATGGAGTCCGCTAGGTAAAATGCACCGAGGGATGGAATGTGGGGCTGTGGGAGTGTCCAGAGGATTCCTACAACCTTGATTGGATTCCTACAGCAGCAGGAATTCCCGCTTTCAGTGTGCCAGTGAGTGTTAACTGCAGGGCTTTTCTCACTGGCTTTTCTCAGGCAGGCTGGGGACAGGCTGATGGCCTGCAGTCAGTGCAGGGAGGCCTCAGTGCCAGCAGGAGCACTCGGGGCATCATCAGCAGTAAATTGGGGTGAAACATTCTTCTCTTCCCAGCCAGTTCTCACTGTCTCTGTCCCGGCAGCTTCACGAAAAGTTTGACCATTTGAAGAGGACTCACCAAGAAGAGAAGAAAAAGGTGGAAGACAAAAAGAAGGAACTTGAGGAAGAGCTGAACAACTTTCAGAAGAAGAAGGCGGCAGCTCAGCTATTACAGTCACAGGCTCAGCAGGCAGGTTCTCAACAAACCAAGAAAGACAAGGACAAGAAAAAGTAAGCGGATGTCACCCTCACCCTTTGTAGGGTTTGTTACAAGTTTTGGGAGGTTGTTTTTTTCTTTCTTGCTGCATGTGTGTATTTGCTTTTCCCCCATTACCAGACTGGAAACAGGCCTTTTCTCAGCCTGATCAAATAAAATATTTTTTTTTTCTAAAGGGTGGGCCAGGGACATCATCTTAATTTTTCTCTAGAAGAGTACCTTCAAACTTTATGTTCAAGCCTGACTGGTGTGGGAGAGCAATTGGATGGTGGAGTTTCGATTTCTGATCTGTCCAGCATCTTCTGGAACTATGGGATGTTCTGGACTCGGATGTATCTGCCTGAGCCAGAATTATTAAGGGAGTTGCTACCCGTCCTTTCTTTTGCTGGTAGTCCCCAGTTCCCATTCTTTAAGGTTATAGTTGTAAGTAGAAGTAAATTAGAAGCCAAAACCACCATGTTATTTTTACATGGGCAATGCTAGTGCCAAAAGTGATTACTCGGAAGCTTGCTTTAAAGACAAGAGGCTTTGGTTTTGTATTTTTTTAGAAAAACAAACTACTATGGTACCGTAATTGCAGTTAAATGGCATTTGTGGTTGTATCAAGTTGACATAATAAGCTAAGAAACCGTTACCTTTTAGTCAAGATCATGGCACTGTTTTTTACTATTTTATATTTGTACCCTAGGAGTGTAATCCTTTACCCTCCACTGGCTTTTTCCATTCCTTGTAAGAGGGTGCTCATGCAAGTCCTTTGTGAGTCACCTGTGCTTAGTTGGTACCTGCCATTGGGAAAGCTGGGGATGCAGCAAATCTCACTGGAAAACACTTGGTTAACCCACACACAAAAACGACAGTTCCACGCTGCTTTCACTGCCCAAGAGAGAAGGGAGTGTTCCTTAGAGTGACACAGGTGATGAATGACAGCTGTCACCCCTAGAAGAGCCAAGTGCTAGCAGGAATGTGGCTCAGACACTTGTCTCCCGTGCCAGCCTGGCAGCTCCAGCCTGGCCTGAGTGTGGCAGCAGTTGTGCTGCAGATGCACTGGGGTTTTACAGCTTTTACATTCGCTGCATGGTCCCCGTCTCTGCTGCTGGTTCGGTGCCTGGCGTTGGTCGCTGCTGCCTGGGGAAGGTGGGGAGGGCCTGGGGCTGGTTCCTCGGCTGATGTAAATTGATGTAGCTCCTATGGAGCTGTGCTGCTCAGTGCTGGCTGAGGACGTGGCCGTGGGCCCCCGCTGGGATCTGTGGAGTGCTGTGTGCTGCCTGCTCTGCTCGGGGAGAGATCCTTACACACCAGACCCATGGGTGTCGGGCTGAGCACTGGAACCAGCATGTGTCGGCAGCTACGGCCCAGGCATGCTGGAACACCCTTCTGCAGATAGGCTGGGACACTCCTCTTCTCTCCCCTGAGAACTGGGATAGTTCCCAAAAATGATGCATTCCCAAAAAGGAATAGAAAGTTTTGAAGACCCTTTTCCTTACCTCTCAGAGTTGGTAGCCTAATATTCTTAAGAACTGTGCAGTCAGATTTTTTCATCTCTTAGCTGTAGGACCAGTGCAGTACAGAATGGTCTGGGCAATTCTGTCCCATTGGGTAGTCAGTGTGAGCTCCTGTTTGGTTCCAGCCTCGTGGGTGAGACAGGGCTGTTCCCAGTGACCGTGACAAATGCAGGTTCTGCTTTGCTGCTGCATTCACAGAAATCCAGCCTCGAGGAACATGCCCGTGTTTTAGTGTGTCCTTTGTGACGCTCCACGCCAGGTGCTGTACCTGCTGCAGGTGCCCTCTAGTGTCAGAGTTACTAACAGAGGCTTTAAAGGGAAACGCTGATGCTCCTGCCATATAGCTCATCTTGGTTTTCTAAAGGCTTTAAGTTTCTCCTTGCACTCTAATGTGGAGCTGCAGTTTGTGTAGTTAAGGCTTCCAGCCTCTCTCTCTGCTGCCACGGCCCGTGGTGCTTCTTGTGCAGTGGCCAGAGGAAATCCTTGCCATGCCCGACTCTTGCAGCCTCCCCACAAAGTAATTCATGAGAACGCATTCTTTTCTCAAGGTAGGATCAGATTCCTCCAATCTGGACAACAGAGACTTGCCACTACACTGTGCATGCTGGAGGGAAGGCTCAGAGCGAAATCTGCTGCTGGCCTGACTCCGTGAGGGAGAGCTTGGCCTTCCTGACTTCCAGACTCTTCCTCCAGAAATTCTCTAGCTTATACTCTTTTTTATCTAAAATGTTTGGGGCTCTGGCCTGACAGCAGCAGTGTTTGGGGGCAGCACACCTGTGTCCCTCAGGCACTGAAGGGCTGCCTGCAGAGCAGACTCGGGCACTTGCCTGGACGCGGGGCTGAGCACACTGACTGAGCCCCTGCCGTAGTGTTGGTGTGGGACTGTGCCTCCAACCTGACCAGTCTGGAGAGAGCTCCTGGCAACAGACCCAGCGGGAGCAGCAAGCAGCCTTCTGGTGCTTGCCTGCTGCTGGGTAGATGGCTGGCCACATGCCTCAACATGTGCCGTCGTGTTGCTGCTCATCCGCAGCCCCCCAGGAGCCGGGACCATCTGTTTGGGTTCTGTCTCGGTTTATTTAAAGCTGCTTCTGAAAGCCAAGTGTAAAACTTTTTTTTTTTCCAATTTCCTTTCCACTTAAGTTTCCAGTCCAATGTGCCTGGTCTGGCCATCAGGGGCCATGCTTGTCCCAAAGCAGTCCCCAAGCTGCAACATCCATGTCAGGGCCTGGCCCAACACCCTGCAAAAAGGGTTTGGTGGTGCCTGAAGGATCTGACCTGGCTATGAAAGCCAAAGTGCTTGGAGACATCCTGGTGTCCAAGTGTGAGATACCTCAGTTACCTTCTGCAAGGGTGCCCATGGGAAGTAACCCAAGCTAGCCACTGGCACGCACGTCCCAGCTGGGAGCAAATGAGCCCTGAAGCCACCGAGGGCTGCGGTGACAGCCGGTAACCTGGGCTGGCTCACAGGGTTGGTTGGTCAGTAGTTCTGTCCCCCCAGTTTTTTCTTTTTACTTTCGCTTTCATAGGCCGGAGTAGAGCCCAGTCTTGAGGTTGAATTTCTTTGTAATTCCATAATCTGTCTGCATGCCCACCCACCGGAGCGGGTTGCTGGTGTCGGCTCTCCTGGCTTTCTTGATTTTTTTTTTGCATTTTGAGTTCAATTAGTGCTAACTTTTTTGTTTTTTGTTCTGTTTTTTTTAACTTGCAGTGCAAGCTTCACATAAAGCCTGTCGAGCCAAGGATGTTCCTGCATTCACCTGCTTTTGCAGTAATGTGTCTCTGCCATCTGTTTTCTTTTTTTTTTTTTTTTCCATTTTTTAACATTAATAACTATTAACTCATCTAATAACATAGTGGGAACAAGAAGGAAGAGGGATTTGGTGCAGGACTGTATGCAAGTCGAAGCTCAGGGGTGGGTGGAGGGACAAAGTAACAATGATACCACGTATTCTTCTCACCAAAACCATCAGCAGTAAATTATTTTTGGCCCCCAGCCTGAACCAAGAGTCAGAGTTGGATGTCAGCAGCTCAGGTATTGACTGGCTCAGGTGTTTCCAGTGCTGCTGGCTGCAGGAGCCCTGTGCTGTGGGAGGCCCTGGATCCACCAGCCCCGTGGAATGAGTGTTGTAGGAATGTCCCAGCCAGCCCAGCCCATGGCACGGCTGAAGCTGGAGTTCAGCATTCCTTCGGGAGCTGATGTGTTGCAGCAGCCCCAGTCCCTGCCAGGGAGAGGGAGGGGGGTGTGTGTAGATAACCAAGTGTAACTGACCTTGCATGCCGTGACATTTGCATGATAATTTTGTGTTAGTTCCTGTTCCGTGCTGTCTGCCCTGGCTGGGTTTGCTGGCCCGTGCTGGCCGGGTTTTCCAGCCTCCCTTCCGGCTCAGTGGAGCAGCTGCGGCTGAGCACTGCGGCTGCCTCCGGGAAGGAGCATTCCCAGCACTGCTCTCCCTGTGCTACTGGCCTCAAACCTTTGGAACCTCCCTTACAATCCCATCTGGTTTCCAACGGGAGGGATCTTAGCAAGGCTTAGCAGCCCTTATGGAATCAAATGTCTGGGCAGGGGGAACATAGAGCCTTCAGCATCCTCGTGGAGCTTCCAGGAGCATTCCTGCGCAAACTCAAATACAGACTACTTGCAAGGCTGTGGGATCCAGAATTCCTGGTCAAGGAAGAGAAGGTGCCTGGACATACAGTTGCTGTGCTGCCCCCCAAGTCCTCCTGCAGCAGGAATAATGAATCTCTTGTCCAGGTGTCCCTAGAACACACCAAGGAGGTGTAGGATAAGCCAGGCCCCACTCTCTGGCCAGCACACGGTGGAAGTGGGTCTGTTTAAAGCATTTTTTCCATGCCATTGCTTTTGGACAGAGTCTCTCCCTTCCTTCCCAAGGAGTGTGGTGAGTCGTGCTTATCCTATGACTCCTGGATTTCTTCCTGTGCCAGTGCACAGCCAGCACTTCCTCTGCCCCTAGCTAGGCAGTCTCCTGTTGCCTTCTTTAAAGTCCTCTTACACAAAATTCTTCCTACCTGAGTCTGCCACTACAGCTATTAGCCTGCTTCCGGATGGAATTTCTCTGGGGAAAAAGAAAAGGCAGAATTCTTGCTTTTTAAAATCACTTTCTCCTCAAGTGTTGGATTGGGAGGTGCTTGGAGGTTAGCTTATGGGTTGTCTTGCTTTTTTAACCCTCACTGCTTAAACATGGCTTTAGGAAGTGGGTATCTATGTACCATGTCTTGGACAGTCAGCAAAAATAGATAAATAATCTGAAAATAAAACAATTGGCCTTTTAATAATTTTAAATTTTTTTTTCTTTTTTTCTCTTTTTTGTTGTTGTTGCTGTTGTTTGGATTTGTTTTTTTTTCCTCCTGCACTTGCCAACTATGCACTTTTCATCAGGTTAAATAGGTTTGCTGCAGGGTTGTTTGGAAAATGAAATTCTGGTTTTTGTGGCTTCTGGCAAACCCAGCTTTAAAATCTTGAGTTATGAAGGAAGAAGTTTGAGTTGTTTGCATGAGTTTTTTACAGTCACATCACATGCCCATCACCGAATGCTTGTGGCAATATGCTTTGCTTCAGCTGCCTCTGTGCATGTCCTCTTTTTAATTACCAGTGTTTTGTGCCAAGTAGAAAACTTAATTTTAACATTTATTTCTCCTGCTTCATTTAACAGCCCTTCAGGGGATGTTTAGCGGGGAAAATCAGCTGAGCTGAGCTTTTCCTTTTTGACAGAAAGCTGTGGCCAAGTGCATTACTGTCTTTTTGGCTGAGTTTTTCTCCAGCAGAAAGCAAGCTGTGTTGGAGAAACTGGGAATAAATCACAAACTTGAAGATGTCAAAGGTACTGTTTTGGATTTTTGCCAAAGGAGATGGTAATGACTTTTTTTCCCATCTTGACCTCCTGAGCCATGTTTAGCTTGTTCCTGCTGCACTTGTTGCTTTTCTTTCCCCCTGCCTTTTTTCACAGTAGCCCCTGATGTGCGTGGAGTGAATGATACACTCAGGTCTGGCTGGATGTGCTTTCACCTTTGCATGTGAGTATGGCAGGAGGAGACTGACCCCTCCTGCCTCGCTCCTGACAGGAGAGCAGCTGCGCTTTCCAGGGAGATTCTCCAAGTTTTAACTTCCTTGCAAGTGGGGTGGTTAAAACTCCTCTAAAACTGCATGTTCCTGACAAGGTGGATTTCAGTCCTTAGGCTAGTCCAAAGAGCAGGAAAGTACGCTGAAACGTGCTTTTTCTGGGAAGATGATGTTCCCAGGGCATGAAGCAAACCCCCAGAATGGAAAAGCAAGGACAGTCCAGGTGTCTGTGAGGGGCTGTGACTGCTCTGTAGAGAGGGGACACACGTAGGCCTGGCACACGTAGTGGGAAAGCAGGAGATGGAGAAGGGTTTGCTCTCCCAGAACCTTCCAGCAGTCACCCGGTTCCTTTTGGGGAGGGCAGTGAGTAGGAAGGTGCCCTTGGAGCTCATGGTTGTGAAATGCATCATCTGGAAATGCATCTCCTGTGGCGCTCCAGGAGCGGGGAAAGCAGGCACTGGCACCCACCCCACGCTCCTTTCCAGCTGGAGAGCTGCCACTCCTGTCACCCCCTCCATGTGCTTCTGGCAGCTTGAAATCCCATCAGGGAGATTCGTGTCTCCCTGGAAGTACAGCCATGTTAAACAGGACCGATGTTTCTGCAGACAGCTCTTGTTCTGCTTCTCCCAACCTGTCTGAGTGCAGATGGAAATGTCTTTTTGTGTGTGACCACATCAGATCTGTCTATTTGACTCCGGTCCCCTTCCGTGCCCCTTCTCCGAGAGCCCGGGCTGCATGTGCAGGATGTGATATCTGTGGTGCTCTCGCCAGCGCGTGCCAGCACGGAGCTCTACAAATATGAAGGGTTTTTTTAATTAACAGGAAACCAAGCTGTGAACAGCAGTAGAAATCTTGTATTTTTAATATCCTGATTGCCTTAAATCATAGATGTAGGACTTTATTACCTTGCTATTGGAAAATAACCCATGTTTGTAACGAAATAATTGTGTAACCTACATACAGTGTTAATGCAAATGATATGTATGCATCTGTTAGATATTGTCACTTTATTTGATGTTAAAATATTTCAGTTTTTGAATTACAGATGGAATAATAACCTTATAGCATAAGCTCAGTTATTTCTTGTATATGCTTCAGGTTACAGATCCAAATAGTGCCAACACTTGAAGTGGGGAGAGGAAATATATTTTTACCCAAAGCTTTGGTCTTTGCGTGGCCTTTGTGACGTTTGCTGTTGCTGTTCTGTAGCGGGGTGACGGGAGGGTCACCCGTCAGCCTCTGCCTTCCCAGCAGGCTGTTGTGTGCCTTTGACGTGCCTCTGTAGGTCCGTGCTGGTGTTTGTCAGTCACTTCTTGTGGTGGTCATGACCTTGTTCCCCACCTCAGCCGGCATCCTGGGGCGCTCAGGCCGGAGTCGGTGTGTGTGACACCTGCCCAGTACGCTCCTTCCCCATGACTTATATTAAAATGTTGTTGTTCCTCCTTTGTTGTCCCCCCACCCCTTCACTTTTTCATTTCAATTCTGAACCTCTGTTTCTTTTCTCTTCTGTTTTTCTCTTTTTTCCGTAGCTTCTTCTTTATGTAACCGTCACCTTGCCAAAGCCCGCACACCCGCTCTCCCAGTGGACCGTAGGGCACTGGAAGAGCTGCGGATCCGGGCACCCCTGCCAGAAGAGCCATCTCATTCCTCCATCACGTCTGCCCTCCTCTCCTTCCCCCTTTGTTCCCACCCGTGCGTCTGAGGGTGTGCTGTGCTGTGTGTCTGTGCGGGATCTGCCTGCTCCCGGTGCGGCTCCGACAGCGTCCAGGCTTCCAGCACTGCCAGAGGGAACGGCTGCCGGAGGGAGCTCGGCCTCACTGTGACTCATTGCTCGGGGTTAGTTGGATTTTTTTGCCTCCCTCCCCGTTTCCTTTTGCCATAACACGCACACACTGCTGGTGACACATAGAATGGCAGACTGGGGGTGAGTGTGTGTAGCTGGAGGATTTAATTTCTGCCTCAAGCCTGGCTGCTTTGGACACCACATCTTCATCTCAAGGGCGTCCTGTGCTCCTCTGGCATGGCTGGAAATCTCTCCATAGACCTGGTGATGTTCTCAGTGTGTCGCTGTGTGAAGTTGGATGTCGCATCCTGTGGCACTGGCGGAGTCTGTCCCGGACAGTCAAGGCCTTATTTTCTGGCTGTGCCTCACTATGGGCAGAGCAGGATTCTGGTTTTCTACAGCTGAACTGCACTGGCCCGTACTTAGATTGAGGACTTCATTTGTTTTCATGAAGCCTAATTAGTGATTATTTTTTAACAATCCGGAATGTGGGCAAGTTGTTAAAATTTCTGCCTTGTTTACTTTGGAAGTGAACTCAATTGAAAAGCTTGAGAAGTGCCAAAGGATTGCTTGAAGGTAAAACCAAAACCTGTAAATGGGTATAGTGACCTCCAGCTGGTTTGGGATGGATGGAAAGAGGCAGCCTGAGCCTCTTGGGATGTTGTTTCGTGTAGAGTGATGCACTTTTATTTTTAACCGAATACTAGTGATATATTCTTTGCATCTGTGAACCTTAATCAAGGATTTCCCTTCCTTTAACCTGCCGAGGTACAGCTACCCTGAGCTGGTCTAGGTCTGGTCTCTGGAAATTGGTGTGTGACATGGCAGCTGCTGAGGGGCTCTGCTGAACTCTGCTGGGTTTTTTTTCAGAAGCACAGTTTTTTGCAGCACTCTCCAGTGACAAGGGTCAGCTCCCTACAGCCAAGTGGAAGGAAAAGTGCTTGTCCTGGAAACCTTTGCAACCAAAGAAGTGACACTATAGATACACTCAGAAAGATTATTGAGTATTGGCCTCGTGTGTGCTGTACCCATTTGCCTGGTATGTAGCTGGACTTGCTGGCTGTTGCCCAGCCTGAAGGGCTGTGAATATTCGCACAAGTGTAGCTTGAGACAGCATCTGCAGCGGTACCACAACCAGAGCCTGCCCCGCTCTTGAGGCTGCAGGGGCCTCAGGTGGTCCCCAGTGCCTGCCACCAGATTGGCCAGGTCTGAAACCTGTTCAGTTCAGCCTTCCAAGCACAAAGCAGGGCTGAGGCCATTGCTGATTAAAACTTGGCTGTGTCTATCCCTCTCTTGCTCTGCAGAACTCTCTGGGTGTTTATCTTAACTGGGATGAATTAATCCACTTGCAGGGTAGGATCCTCGCGTGCCCCGGGCCACCCATCCCTACCAAAAAGCCATGGCTTGAGCTGCACATTTTCAGAAAAAAATAGTGAGTAGCCATGCAGCCTGAAAACAGGGACTAACCATGCAGCCAAGGGCTGCTGGGGCTCAGGGAATGCTGGCGCTCGAGCCTCCCCTGTGTCTCCTGCAGGCCGGTATCCCCCTGGCCCAGGGTTCTCTGCGCACGAAGGTGGTCACTGTTGACTGAGAACGTGCCTTGCCCATTAAATGCCCATTTTAGTCTGTCTTTTCTTCCAGTGGTGGCACCTGTGCCAGTTTGCAGTGTCCATGATCACTGCTGGGGGCCCAAGGGCCTTGGCTGTGGGCTGTGCAGCCATGGTAGCCAGCAGCTTGCCCAGGTACCCTGCTGGCTACTTGCCCAGCAGCCACCCCAGCCACTGGATGGCTCCTGCAGGCTTCTGTGAGACCCTGGTCCAGGGAGGGAATCCCCTCCTTATGTTCCCCTCAGTCCTTGCACCTTTTTGTTGTTGTTACTACTAAACTCCAAATGGAATTGTTTTAAAAGCTTTATTTATAAAGAGAAGCAGTGGGCACAACCCAAACGCCAATACTCACACGGACTGCCTTTATTTTGCAGCTCTGTAGAGTTTTGCTGTGCTGGTGACTTGAGTCCTGCTTGCAGCTCTGGACTTCGTGTCTGCAGAAGGACATAGCGGAGTTAGAGAAGGGCACTAATGGTAAATGGGATGGAGCAGCAGCGTGCCAGGTGAGGTGGCTCTGTTTGGAGAGGGAAGGGCAGAGGTGAGGGAGAATCCAGCCCTGCTGCGGGCAGGAGGTGGCGACACATGACCTCTAGAGGTCCTCTGCAGCCCAAATTTTTTGTGGCTCTTAGCAAGCTCGATGGCGGTGCGTGCCGAACTGCCGGTCACCAAATACCTCACAACTGGACTCGGTGGGCACTTAGCTCGAAGGAAATGGGCTCAACACATGGAGTAGCTTTCTTACAGAAAGAGCAGGTACTAAACTTCTGGCGTTTGTTGAGGTGGACGGTGTCAGCAAAAGGTTTGGTTTGGGTTTTTTTAAAGGTAAATTCAGGCAGAATAGGTCCATAAGGAAAACAGTCACAGTCCCTTGGTGGTGAATACAAGGCGGAGAGAAGGGAGCAGAAGGCAGGGGCGCTGTCAGCGGTGTCTGTGGAATGAGGGGCGGAGCTGCCAGGGGCTGGTGGGGGCTTTCCCACACCCCAGGGCTGGGAGAAGGGATGGCCTTCAGCTGCTTCCTGCACGGCTGCAGCTCTTGGGGAAGAGGTGTCAGCGGGGGAAGGGGGCAGCTCAGGGAAGTTATTTGTCACCAAGTGTCCCCCAGCAGAGCTGGGAAAGCCACTTCATCCACTCCCAGTTGAAAAGTTTTGCTGCTTTGGGGTTAACCCTCGTGTGGCTGCTGCAGAGGATCCATGCTCTCATGTCTGGAGAAGAAATCTTGCAGGGGCTTAGGGAAGCTGGGTGCTGCAGGGAGCAGCACAGCGTGTGAGGGTGAGCTGGGATTGCAGCTGAAGGCTTGGAAACAAGCAGCAGTGTTCTGCCAGGATGTGGCTCCTGTGCCCTGGTGAGTTCCCTGGGCTTGGGGCACTGAGCAAACGCTTGGGTTTGTGAATGCAGAGATTTTATCTCAGTGCTCCTGATAGAGATGCTGGGCTCCTGGCCTGCACTGCTCTGGGCCCCACCGGAGCAGAGACCCTGTGTTGGCACCTTGGGCAGGTGGTGACGCAGAGCACTGGGATGCTGTGAAGTTTGTGGGAAGGTCACATGAATGTGAGGAGTCAAGGGCATCAGGGAATGTTTTCCTGTGGGAAACAAGGAGCCCTGGCAGTGCTCCAGTATGGCCCTGTGTTCCGACAGTGAGAGCAGCCTAGAAGTCAGCCTGCTGCTGAAGGTGATGGGGGCCATGCAGGGTGGGGCTGGAGGGGGCAGCTGCTGCACTTGCTCCAGGGAAGAGCAAAAACAACGGGATGGTGTCGGGTGCCGCAGCCAGAGGTGCCCAAAAGCATCCAGTGTCTGTGCCAGGACAGCAGGACACTGCAGAGGCGGCTCATCCCAACCAGGGAGAGGCTTTGTGCCTGAGCCTTGTTGTGTTGGAGCTGCCTGGCACAGGGGAACTGGGGTGGGTTTGTGCACAGCACCAAGGAAACAGAACGTGTCTGTCTCCTGCAGCCTGCCGAGGCTGGGACGTGCCTGTGTTCGGGACTGGGGAGCAGGAAAGTTGCCTTGGCAGCCAAGGAGAGCGAGTCCTTCCTCTACAGGTGTTTGCTTCCCAGGGCTTGCCAAGTCGGCACTGTGGCTTGGCCAGCTCCAGGCAGCACAAGGAGGCCAGGAAGCATTCTGAGCAGTTTTGGGAGAGTCCTGGTGATGCTGTTGATTTTGGAAGACAGAGCTCTCCCCCCAAGGCTGGCATGAGCCGAGGCTGTGCCCAGTGTGGGGCAGCACATGCCCTGCTCCTCTCCTGTGGCTTTGGGGAGTGGAAAAGAGTGAAAGAACACAGTTACCTTCCCAGAGCGATGCACAGCCGTGGCTGCAGCACACCTGGGGGACAGCAAACTGCCCCAGTGGCACCCAAATCTCTCCTGAGGCCCAGCTCCCCTCCTTGCTGTTCCAGCCAGGCCCCTGCCAGCTGGCACAGGCTCCCTGTTCCTGTCCTCGTGCCAACTCTCCTCCTTGTGATGAGTGCATCAGTGAGTGCCTGTGCGCTGGTGCTGCGAGCAGGGGAGCGGGAAGGCTGGGGGCTAAAGTGTGGGGAGGGGGAGAAGCAGTGCAATTTAACTGGAAAATATGGGTAACACATCATGGGCTGGAAGCGGTGAGCCCCAGAATTGGGGATATCCTGCAGTGACAAGGTGCTTTGCTTGGGGGTGTGCTAGTGACACCTTGAGCCTGCTCAGCAGCCTGGCTTTGGAAAACAGCTGTGGCATGAGAAGGTCAGGGACTGAAAATACTGTAAGGATAGCAGGAAGGGCTGGAAGGGAAGGAAGACACACACCCTGCTGAGAAATGTGGTCTCGAGGGGGATTTTTTGAGCTGTGGCAGGAAGAAGCCAGAACCCAAGAGAAGGCTGTCATGGTGGACTGCACAGTAAGATAGCACCCTGGGAGGCAGGGAGCAGGAGGGTCTCCAGGACAGGGACATGGAGCAGGGACCCAGCCAGGTACTCAACTTGGAAGGGCAGCAGCCTGGAGTGAGGAGCACCAGAGCCAGGGCTGAAGCTGGAACTGTTGGAGAGGCAATGAGTTCATGCTGGGTGACGCCCCTGGCTGCCCAGAACCTCTCATGTCACCCTTCCAGGGGGTCTGGCATGGAGCAGCTCCCTGGCAGCCTCTGGGTAAAGCCAAGCCAGGTCTTGGGTAAAAAAACACAACACCAGATTGGGAATCCAGGACAACTTTCTTTATTGCTACCAGAAGGCTTTCATCAGTACAATGGCTCTGGATACGATACCTTCCTCAGGGCTGTGGAGAGAGCTTACAGTTGGGGTGTTCTGAGAACAGGGTGTCACATGGAGGGGATGCATTAAAGGTCTGACTCTTGGTTAGAAGTTACATGAACACAAAACTCAAGGGTTGGGGTGTTTTGTTTTGGTTTTGTGGCTGATGATGACACACGTTCCAAACCTCAGGCATCCGCAGCCGCCCTGACACCTCACCAAGCACTGCTGGGAAATGTGCAAGGAGAACCAGGCTCTGCACAATTAAAGGGTTACATTTGATGGAGAGAACCAAACCTTGGTGAGAATCCACACCGAGTGCAACACAGCAAGAAAAAAAATGGTTTCAGTTCTAGTGATACAAAACCCAGTAACCACTTTCTGTGTTGGAAACTGGTGTAAGTGGGAGAAGCCTCTGTGCAAGGCACAGAGCACCTTCGTGCTCCTGTGGGAAATTACTGAAGTGTGGAGCAGCTTGCAAGCATTGGTTTGGGTTTTTTTCCTGCCTAATCTTTTGTTTAAATCCAGTTTTTCAATATTACCACATTTAAACACCCAACTATTAACGAAAGAGGTTTTCTGTTTAGAAGGGCAAAAGAAAGCTGTGGTGGAGGTGGGGCAGGACAGAATGTCATGCACGAGACTGGCTGAGAACTGAAAGAGGAGCAGGCAGAAAGGGAGCAAGGAGCAGGTGGGAATGGGATCAGAGAGGCATTAGTTTGCTGGGAAACTCGGAACAGCTCCGCAGGGCTGATGTGAGCTCTCGGATTTGAAGAATGGGTTACAACACACAGGATCAGAAAAACAGTGGAACCGACAACACTAGAAAGGAACAGGTTTTTGCTACTTTTTTTGTTTGGTTTTTGGGTCTTTTTTTAGATTTTTATACTTTTTTGTGTTTTTAAGTGCTTAAATAGTGGAACTATAATTAGCCGCACAAGAAATAAAATTCAAAAAAGGGTCGGGATTTCTTTTTCCTGGTTTTCTTTTGGCTCCCTTCAGTTCAGCCTGACAAGGTACGGCCCCTTCTCGCCCTGCTGAGGACACGGGCTGCCAGGTCCCGTGGTGGCGCTCGCAGCTACATGACAGACACCGGCTGCAGAGGCGGGCAAGGGGACACGCTGCCCTCCTGCCGCGAGATGTCGGCGCCGCAAACAGAGCCCATGTTCTCCAGGGCCACTGCCTCTGGAGCCAGGTCTTCGTTGTAGAGGCGCTTGATGCCATCGTAGAAGTCGTCCACTTCCATCTCTTCCACCTTGCGCTTGGCGGAGCCTGGCTTGTAGCCGCTGGCGGGGGCGGGCAGGCGCGGGAAGAGCACAGCTGTAGCTGTGACGGGCGCTTCTGGCCGGCCGTTGTCCTTGGAGAACCCTGGCCCTGGGACAGAGGAGGGCTGGCGGTGGAACGCTCCTCTGTTACAGGTCACCAGGGTCTGCTGGAGGGGACTGTAGACATATACAGAGTTGGGCAGCAGAGAAGGCTGCAGAGTGGAAAGGTGATGTGCCACGAGCTCCCGGCAGTGGATCAGCTGCGAGCTGTCCATCTGGAGTGGGAAGACAAGCAAAGGTACCGCTGTTTTGGGATGGCTGGCATGGTGAGGAGAGGGCATGGGCTCCCAACCCCAGCCACCTGTGTGCCTCGCTTGCCAACAACAGGATACTGCACACAGGACCCTTACCACGATGACTTCCTAAGGTAACACCCCCTGCTCCTTCCTGCACCTCGTGGGAATCATGGGGGGAAGAAGGCAGAACTTTGAAATAATAAAGGATTTTACTGCCTGTTTTTAGCAGCTGGAGTATGTTCCCAGAGTTCCTGCAAGGTTCCCTGCATGCTGTAAATGAATGGAAGAGCCACTAACAAGTTGAATTTTCCCAGTGCATTTTCTCCCTGGTGCAGCGAGGGCCTGTGTACATCAGGGCACACAGCTCCTCGCTCTGTCACCCAGCAGAGGCAGTCAGGACTGAGACCTGGCAGCACTGTCCCTACAGCTGTCCCTCCAGGCTGAGGCCCAGCCATCCCCACACAAAGTGGAACAGCAGGCAGCCATCGGCAGCAAGGAATCGCAAAGCCCCGGCCGGCCCGGAGCGCTGAAGCCCCGAGTGGGATCCGGCCCCAGGCCCTCCCCGCTCCATGCGCACTGCCCTCCTCACCTGTGCCTTCTGGAGCAGCTCGATGATGAGAGACAGCCAGTCGGGGAGCAGCTTCTCCAGCTCCAGGCTGACGATGGCCAGCGCCAGCATGGAGCCCTTGAACTGCAGCAGCTGGAAACAGGCCATGCAGTGCAGCAGCTGCCTGGTGAGCGCCGCGACGTGCTGCGAGGGGCTCAGCGTGGGCAGCAGTGCCAAGAGCTGCGGCCGGCTGGACACCGCCACGGCGTGGAACTGCAGGACACAAGCACAGGGGGCAGCTGGCAGCACCGGCCGCGCCATGGCGCACCTTGGGAACAGCCGGACACACAAGGATCCTCCAGCCTAACCCTGAAGGCAACTTCCACCCCATGCCCCCGTGGGGAAAAACCTGACATGCTGAACACACCAAAGCTTGGTGCAGCCTTTCTGGTGGGACCTGCATGGGCACCAGGCTCTAGGGCTCTGCAAAAGGCCTTCCCATCCACCCTTCTCTCTCCAGTGCACGTGTGGCATTCAGAGGTCCCAGACAAACTTCTCGGGCAAGGAGTGAAGATAAAATTCCACAGAGAACCTCAAGACACCTCCCTTGATCTCCTCTCATGTGTGGATCTGGCTCTTGGCCATGCAGGTCTGCAGCAGGCATGGATCCACACTCACAGCCCACTCCTGGGGCTTTCTCTATGGCTGCACTCCTTGTTTCCCTGCTGCCTGGTGTTTAGCTTCGAGGAAAACCACTGGCAGTGAAGAGTTAGGGGCACAATAGTCAGGAGCTGTGAATCTGTGGCTGAACACACCCCAGACCAGGCCAAAGGGTCAGACAGCAGGCCCACGTTTTGGATATTGCACTTCAAGAGTGACAGGTCTCCTCTGGAATTCTCTGGCAAGGCATTTTCTTTCAGAAACTGCAGGTACAGAGGAATTACAAATGTATTCCAAGGTCTTTGCTCCCCTACAGGTAGAACGTTTGTCTAGGTGCTTCTTAACACGTTATTTGCACTGACAGACACCAGAAAGAACATCAACAGCCCTTTACTTACAATATGAAGGAAATCCAGTGGCGTGGCCATGTGAAGATCCCAGTTCAGTTTATCCAAGATGATCTTCTCCATTCTGCGAATTTCAGCTGGAGAACAACCACAAAAGCTATCCCGAGCCAACACTTTCAGTACTGGAATCCTCTGCAAAAGCCAAGGCAAAAAAAGAAACGAGAGAACCAATCATTAGAGAAATCACATCAAATGTTTCGTTCCTGTCCTGGCAAGTGGCAGCCACCATGAGCAAGCAAAGGCAGGGCTGGGAGGCCAGACAGTCCAACAGTGCCATGGTAGGAAGAACAGAGTTACCTCATCTTCCTCAATGGTCTTTGCAGCGAGGAAGAAGCAGCTGATTGCAATACAGTTCAGGTACTTTGGACGGGCCTGTGGGACAGGAGAGCAGAGAGGGCTCTGTGTCAGTGTGATGCTGCAGTGATGCCCTCCCTGATCCTTCTGCTGGGACATCCCAAGCCCCAGGGTCTCCTTCTGGATGCGCAGGCTGACCTCTGACTATGCCCTGGCAGTGGCAAGCTGTGCCAAGCACAAATGCCTGCTCTGTGACGTCAGGCAGGGCAGGGATCTGCCAGCCCCGTGATCAGAGTGGGCAGCACTAGACTGGAAAGAGCTCAGGTTTAGGCACTGCAGCAGAACTGGCAAAGAGAAAATCCTAGGTGGAGCTCATTCCCTCACAGAAAAACCACTTCACCTGCTGCAGCAGAGCTCTGCTCTGAGTCAGGTCAGACACAGAATGGGAAGGGAAATGGGAATTGGAAAACACTGTCTTTGCCTGGGGAAGTGTAACTCAGAAAAACTTTTTTAAAAAAACCTTGTAATTTCACACTACAGTTCCCAAAACTGTGGCCCAGGGATTAGTGAGGGAGAGCTGGTCCCTTCCACAAGGAGATAGTTTTTAGGCAAGGTAAGAGGAATTTGGAGGGGAAAGGGGGATTTTTTGAGCTTTGTACATGTGACCACCTTGACAAGGGGCTTCACTCCCACTGGCAGTGAACAACTACTGGCCATGGCCACCTCCTCCGGAGTGGCTGGGGCTGGAGGCAGATGCTGTTCCTAAGCCCTGGCATGGCTGCAGAGCCATGAGCAGCTCCTGGAGGCTGGGCTCTCCTGCCTGTGGTTAGAGATGCTGAAGGCAAAGCAAAGTTAAAATCCTGCACTTGTGTGTTCGGGTGTCCAAGGGAATGAATTCCCTTAGGGCAGGACTGGGACTGGGTCCTGCTGAGAGTGCTGCGCAGTGAGATACACCAACACTGCTGGCTACGGGTAACAGCCAGTCCCAGCAATCCCCAATCTCTGTTCATGTGGTGGTGTTCATAATAAAATCCCAGAGAGAAGCCACTGGTGAAAATACAGGAGTTCAGCTGCATCAGAGAAATGACCTTTGTGGGAGAGGAAAACTGGGGAGGGAGCACAAAGCCCCAGTGCTCACCCAGCCAAAGCCCCTTTCCCCCTTCCCGCTCACTGCACAAAGCACACAGTGGGCTCTGGACTTGCAGTCCCACGCTTGCAGTACAGACTCCTTGGCTGCTCCAACTTGCTGAAAGAAAACCGGCACTTGAGGGCACTGGCTCCTGAGGGATCTAAATCTTTGCCATCTCAGCATTTCAGTAAATGAGCTACTTTGGATTCTTAAAAATAATAACTTCCATGGCTTGCATGAAGACATGATCAATATTTATTAATATTTAAGGGGCGAGTTAATGAATGATGTCATTTGTGTTCCACCAAAGTCTCTCACACGGGAAAGCACAGGCTCAGAATGCATCCTCCATCTGCCATCTCCTAAGGGATACTGCTTACCCAACACGGTGGTGCTGTGGGGTGAGACACGTACACGTGAGACCACGGACTGCTGAGCATGGAGTGTAACTGAGCAAATGTGATAAGAGATAAACTTCCAAAGCCTGACTTCACAGCTCCAGACCAGGGATTCCAGGTTGGAGCACAGTGCATTTGGTCACCTGGGAGGCTCAAAGCACGGCCCAGCTAAGGGGGCCAGAGGGGGCAGCAGGTCCCACTTGCAGGGAGCCCAAATGTTTTTCCCCCTTTTTTTAGCAGTTTCTGTGGAGGAACAGCCTGAAACTCAAAGGGGCTCCTCCATTCCAGTAGGGTTCAGCACAGCAGGAGGGCACAGCTGTCGCACAGCCTGCAGCTGTGTTTGCTTCCCTTTTTCCTTCCCACCTCTTGGACATCAGTCCAAGATGGAGTCCATCAGGCTGTAGAGCAGCTTGGTACGGAACTATTCCCCCAAAAGCCATTGTCTGTGTTTCAACCTTCACCCATATTTTTTTTTCCCCATTGCCCTGCGCCAGCCCCCTTGCCAGGCTTAAACCTCCTCTCCTCAGGTTTTTTCCCAGCAGGTTTCCTGCCCCAGCATTTTGGGGTGGTGCAAATGGGAGGAATGCAGCCATGGAGGTGAGCAGGGCCCACCCCTGGTGCTGCTGTCCAAGGGCTGGCCTGGGGCTCGTGGGCACTGCCTTTGCCTTCTACCTTTGCCTTCCCGAGTCAGCCTAGGCTGAGGTAGGCACTGCTCTCTGGGTGCCCAAACCACCCCCAGCTCTGGCTCCAGAGCAGAGCAGGTGCTGCCCACCCAGGTGTGAGCAGGGTGGGGGCCGGGGTAAGGAAGCGCTTCCGTCCAGCCACACCGCTCGGATTGCACACACCAACCGTGCACCGGGGCAGGAACCTGTTCCCGTCTGTGGAGCTCCAAATATTTACCTTTACTGCTGCTAAAAACCTGTCCAAGAGGCTGATGGCCAGGGCGAGCGTTTCTGGGTAAAGGTGGAACTGGTACTTGAGCTTGGCCAGCCACTGGATGACCTCATCCCTCTGCCTTGGAGAAATGGCTACTTCCTGGGGGAGAGAAAGACAGACTGTTCTTACACATGGGCTGAGAAAGTCCCAAAGGACCAAAGGCTTTACATTCACAGGAGTCAGGCAGCACTGAAACAAAGTTGAAACAAAGTCTCCTTTGGAAAGGGGGAGCCTGGAGCCAGTGCCAGTCACCACTTTGTCCCTGCAGTTACCTATCCCATCCCAAAACCTGCCCTGGAAAAGACAACTTTCCTTACAGCAATCCCAAACCTCACTCATGTCACTGTACAGTGGGGAAAACAGGATGGGTGACTGGGTGACTGGGTGACAGTCAAGCACTGGCAGACTCAGCTCCAGAGTCGTTCCCAGAAATTTCTTACTTATTATTATTTTTTAATTATTTTTTTAACCTCTTCAGAACCATGTGGATGCACAGAAATTCCCAGTTGGAACAAAACCCCCTTTGCCAACAGCATAGTGGATGGACTCTGTTAGGTTTCCGTGGGGAAAGGTTTATTTTTTCTTCAAATTATGGGGATTTTTTTAGCTCAGTATCTTAAAAAAAAATTGCAAACAACTGACACAAGGCTCTCAGTGGCTCAGTGAACTGGGAACGGGGAGGCTGCAGCTACAGCTTTGCCCGCAGTTTGGGTTTGGTGCTCGGTTTAGATGCTTGGCCGCTGTCTCCCCCATCGATCTGTTTGGACAACAGCTAAATTTCAACCACACACACAGCTCAGCCATCGACACAAAATCCTTCCCTGTGACCCAGTTCAGAAATATCTCCAGCTTTCCTAGAGCCTTTCACATCAACCAAGGAACTGTCTGGTCTCGCTCCAGTGGGGATTACTGGGGATGATCAGCACAGATGTGTCCAGA
Source organism: Acrocephalus scirpaceus scirpaceus (assembly GCA_910950805.1). Taxonomy (NCBI): domain Eukaryota; kingdom Metazoa; phylum Chordata; class Aves; order Passeriformes; family Sylviidae; genus Acrocephalus; species Acrocephalus scirpaceus. The sequence goes on along the minus strand of OU383778.1, from coordinate 62,906,565 downwards.
AGCATGAGAAGCTGGGCTGTAACTGCCCCCAGTAATGATGTGAGGGCAAAGCAGCAGCAATTTAGAATAAAACCACCTCAATACTGATACAAAAGAAATACTTCAGGCTACATCTACCACTGAAACCCCTACGTGTACCTTCCACGGACAGTAACAGTGCCCTTCTGCCCTGGGCCCCTGGCAGTGCCCTGTGTCACCACAGTCTGCTGCTCCAGATGGGCCTCTGCTCTCAGCTGCTGCTCGGCTACAGCCTGGGTCTTGAATAAGAAGTACCTGCTATTTTCTCCAAGGAACTCTGGCTCTTTCTGAAATCATCGATGCAGTTCCAGGGTGAAATGTGAGCCTCCCTGGGGGTAGGAGGGCCCAGGAGCACAATGAACACACCACACATCAGGAAAGGTTATTGAATGCTCTGCTCAAGGTGTTCCTGAGAGTGGAAAGGGACCTGGACTGTACTTGGGGGGGAAGAAAGGGGAATGCTCGAGGAGGGGGTGGATATGGCATGTGTGATGTTCCTGCTGAGGAGGGAGGGCTCTGCCTCAGCAGCACCACCGCCCCTCAGCCCTTCTATCCTGGCAAATCCTGCTCCTGCTCGATCCCACCAAAACAGGCAGCAGCTTCCACAGCTCCCAGTGGTGTCTGTCCTGGCTGGGCACTGTTTCCCTGTGCCTGCCATGCAAAAGGTGAGGTCTCCTCCTAAAATCAGCATGGCTGGGAAGGATAAGACTCTCTCTCTCTCTCCCTCTCTGTGCTGCCTCTCCTTCCCAGCCCTCCTGGGACGTGGCCTTGGATCTTACCACCCTTCGTGGGCAGCCAGAAGGCACCATTTCAGACTGAGGGTGAGCATTCCCAGCAGGGCTGGAACTCAGGGAGCAGCAGCTGCACACAACAGTGCCTGCAGGACCTGTCCTTGCTGTGTGAAGGGAAAAGTGTTTGACCCAAACCCACAGCATGGCTGGGATGTGACATTAAACCAACCCCAGCCCTACACTGCCTGTGGGAGGAAGGAGCAACTGCAAGCACGCTCAGCTTAGTGCATGTCCAGCACAAGGAAGGCTCCAAAATTAAACTGGCTCCTTAAGAACTACATGGGGAAGCAAAGGAAAGGAGGGGAGTCTCTAGCTCTTTTTGACACCCTACAAAAAGGGTGTCTACTCCAGACCCTATCTGCAAATAAAGGAGCAGGAGAATGGGGGCAGAATTCCCTCACACAGATAGGTGAGTTTAAACACCAGGAAAGGTTGTTACAGCCTGGTTTAGGAGACAGGCAGCAGGAGTGAGAACTAGTCTCCCCACCCCCACAAACCCTGCTGCTGCTCCAGGCAGGGCAAGGAGCTTCCCACACAAATACCAGGCTCTATCCCTCTCTCTCAGAGGTGTCCTTGTGACACCCTCAGAACACAAATAACAAAAAGCAGCACAGTAAAATTAATTAAGCAGTGAGGTCACTGATCCTTAGTTAAGAAACCAAAAGCAAAATGGAGACACTCTGGGGGCTGAAAGTGAGAAAGTCCCTTTGGGTGGAAAGCAAAGGTTCCTCCTGGGGGGCGAGGTGCTTTCTATGTGTCACCCCTGCTCCAGGCAGGAAAACCAGGGGCCAAGATGTGGGTGCTCCGGAGAGCAAGCACAGAGCAAATCATCTCTAGGGATGCTGATCTCTCTCATACCTCGAGACTTGTGGAATATATAGGCTAAAATAAATATTATCTATGAACTCAACCACGACTCCGTTTTACTGCTGCCTAATCAAGAGAAAACACCTCAGCTGATAACCTTTTCGTTAGTGTCTCCTGTCCCAGACAGGTGCTCTGCTCTTTCCCCGTATCTGTTGCTGCCTAGTCCCTGTGGGCTCCCTGGGCAGTGAGCAGGTGACCTTTAGTAGGACTGGAAATAAACCGAGCTCTCTAGATTCCTCAGGACGTACAGAGAACAAGTGGGGGGACAGAGTGAGCCAGAACAGGAAAGAAAGGAGGCATGACACAACTGACACTCTCTTTCTATAAAAATAAATCCAAAATCTTCACTGACGTGCCTCTCAGCCACAAAGTTACTTGGTAACATGCAAAAATCAACCTCTGACCAGTCTTTATGGCTCCATTTCTCAAACCTTAATCCCAAGAAAACTCCTGAATGTCACCTGCATCTTGTATAACCCACTGGCCGGGGGGGGAGGGGAACCAGAAGGGAAAAATATCCAAATCCATTCAGAAGCAGGAAGAGGTTCCAGACTCAGCCCACTGTTTTTTCAGGTTGAAAAGCCTTGGTGAGATCTGGCTTTGCTATGTTGCACATACCCACAACACTGGCCTGCATTTAAAGAGGGAATAGGAATTTTTAGGCAAGAAGTACAAACAAAACAGAAGAATCAGGTACGTTAAATCACCAGGAACGAAGTCCCCAACAGATTCTGCACCCCATCCTAAATATGGAAAGTCTTCCTGCTTCAGTAACTATGGGTTTCTTTCTTCCTGTCAAAGACCTCAACTGACACATATTTAGAAACTGAGTTTGTTCCGGTTTTAAACACCAGGACCAAAAATGTCTCCTGAGGAGTCAAAACAGAAAGTCTACTCCCCAAAAATACCTCCCTTGTGTCTCCATCAGATCACTGATTTCTGCAGACGCAATCAATGTTTTGTCACTGGCAGAGCAGGTGAGTACGTTAAACCTCTGTGCCGCCGCTCCACCCTTGGAGCAGGGAACGGAAAGTTCCACGCACTTCAGGGTGCCAGATCTGATCCACAGAAGGATGCAGATTTCCCGACTGCCACGGAAAATAAACAAGTGTCGTGCAAGGGACATTTTAGGCTGCTGTAGCTGCTTTCAGAAGAAGGCAGTGGATGTTACGGAATCTGACCTTCTCCCAGGTACTGCAGAAAACGGGGTAATTCACATTGCATGTCTGTGCTTGCACCATCACCAAAGCAAATGCTGGGAGAACACAGGACAGCTGGACAAGTTGGGTATCATGAACCTTAGGAACAGAGGGAGATGTGTTATTACAGACAAGAGTGTTCTCAGCTGCTCTGTGGCCTCCCAAGTCCAGGTTTCCCCCAAGCAGGCAGCTGTGTTTATGCTCTCCTCTCCCTCTGACCTTCCTACACTCACACACATGCAGTTTCCACACCCAGTGAGTGATCCCTTACTGCTGGAAAACATTTTGTAGCACAGCACTGATAACGTCAGTGTCTGAGCTGACATGTAGGAAAATAGAAAGAAAAAGGTTACATCAAGACAAGAGTTTTGGGGGTGGAAATTCCAGGAGCAAGGAGAAAAGGAGAAGCACAGAGGAGGGATTGATTACTGGGAAGTCTTCCTGAGGCAGGTGGTTTCTGAGCCACCAGAACCAACTTCACCAAGGCAGAAAGGCAAGTGCCTCATCCCTGTGAAATCTTCACCTATGACTCTGGTTTGGCTACCCTATCTTGTTATGTTGTAATCTTATCTCCCTACATTATAATCACCCCAGGAGTACAGCCAGCAGGGAATGACAGGCTGGTTTACCATAAGCCAGGGTCTTAAGCTGTACGTGCCTCAAGAAGCCACAGCTACAACACACTCCACACCTCTGACAACCAGATCACTCCTCTGGAAACCAAAACGTGGATTAACAAAATACTGAGACCCTTAAAAATGTATTTTTACAAAAATGCTGCCCAACAGCAGCAGCTCCTTGTTTGCCAGACAGAGAAAACAGCCATGACAGGGATTAGCTCTGACAGCAGCTGACTTACCTGTGTGAACGTTTCTTGTGGTGCAACAGCAAGCCTGGATTCGGGCCCTCAGTGTGGTGATTTCAGCCCAACCCAGCAACAAAGGGCCAGAAATTCTGTGACAACATCCTCACGTTCCACATTTTGTTTTAGACAGAACTTTGTGGAGTGCACAGGTGGTTTGTGAGTGCTCAGGCGAGACAGAGCCTCCTCCCAAAGGAGCACAAACTCACTTTGGGCTGGGTGACACCATGGCCGGCCTAGTCTGACCTCCCTGCAGCACAAGAAGGAGCTTGGACTATGGAACCGCTGTGGGCTCTTCCACCCTGAATTTTCCTCCAGTCCTGTGGGAACATTCCTCAGTGGAACAGGCCAGTGCCTGGCTCTGCTTCCCCTGACACAAGCTTGCACCCTGCTCCATAAATAGACCTGCTGGAGTCAGTGGAGTTCTTCCTGGAGCAGGCATCAATCAATTGTCATTAGTGAATTACTCCAAGAAAATAAAGCTGCTTTGAAGAACTGTTGCAGAGTTGGTGCCCAGCAGAAACAGGTGCTAATAATCCACACCGTTTGTAAAATTAATTTAATCAGGACAATGTATGTATGTGTTCTCACAAGCCCAGCAGAGATCTGACCCTGTGTGCTGTGCACGTACTGCACCCTGGGGCAGCTGTCCATCAAATAAAGAGGGAATCGCTTCCTTCAGAGGCCAATTCCCCAGGAGTCAGGAAAGTTAACTGCTCCAGAACACCTCCAGTTGCTCCCCACCAACCCCTCAACCCGGGCAGTCTCCTGCCTCTGCTGGGATGGATGATGTGAAGGACAGACATTACCTGATTGGGCTGAATTTTCGGCACATATGCTTTCCACATTTGAGCTTCCCTAGAGATTGCCATCTCCAGAAGGAGAGACAACCTCTGGCTCTCCAGGGGTCCTGAAAACTTCATGGCAACCCTTGGATCCACCTGCCACCCAGCTGGATACAGCTACCTGCAAAACCAAAGACAGCTTGGTGAAACACTGGGCTGTGCCTGTCCGGGCAAAAGGCAGCGCAGAGGGAGTTAAAGCTGCAGGAAATGGAACTGTTCCCCCAGCCCTGGCACAGCCTCATTCGGCAGTAACAGCCTGTCAAAAAACTTGCCCATTACAAATGGAAAACAAAGCAGAGACAAGGTTTTTATCTTTTATCTCGTTAAAGACAACAGATTCCACCACCTGCTCTCAAATGGAGAAGATGGAAAAGGTTATTTAGGTAGTTCTGAGGCTGCCAACCAGGACAATGGCTGCAGATTTTTGACAGAGTTAAATGACTTAAGCAAAACGTGAAAAGGTAAATGAAGGGTAAATCCACGGGAAAGTTATTGAAACTTCTGATTCTGTGCATGAGGTTTTCTGCAAACCCCCAAGGTGGATATTGGCCAAACACTAACCAGGTGTTTTCATGTGAATACAACAGTCCAGGCTGTATTTACAGGAAATAAGCAAGGGGCTGACTCTGAGAAAAAAACCAGAATTCACAGGGAAAACAATCCATTATTATAAATAACAACAAAAGCACCTCTGAGCAAATGAAGATTCAAGGTGCTTTCCCACAGCTAAAGGAAACCTTGAAGATCAAGACTGATAGAGAACAAATATTATTCTTTATTCACACAACCTGCACCAGGTATAAAACCACACTCCAGTCCCACTTAAGAGCCCAGAAGGTTTTAAGTGGCAAATAAATTTCAGGGCCCTCTGTCCTGAACAGGAACCCCTTCTATATAAGACTTTTACATAACAAATCCTGCTCCATGAACAAGGGACAGCCTGTACTGGCTTGGCATGGTCCTACACAAGGTGTCCAGGTATCACTGAATAGACAGAACACCTTGGAACCAGGAATCCTGAACAGGACTCCTAAAGCTCTGTGGTCTCTTCCCACCGCCCCCCAAATGGCCACTGTGGGCTGAAAAATCCCTATTAAAAGTTCCTCACTTGCCCGGAGGGAGACTCTGCCTGAGGAGGTGAAACTCCAGAACCTCCAACCACAGCTTATTTACGTGCATTTTCACTCGATTTTGCATTTCTTTTTTAAACCTGGGGCTGATCCTGAGGACACTCATTGTAAATAGGGCTGAAGGGGAAACGGATGCACAGTCACACCTCCCCTCCAGCTCCTTCCCTCAGGGCTTCATTATCATCTCATGATCCTCCCATCAGAGCCACAGTTTTCCCTGTGGCCCAACTGGTTCCCAAAAGGCTGGATCCCTCATCATCCCATGGCAAAGCTGTGCCCGAGCACTGCACCACATGGAATGTGGCAAGGGTAGCAGCAGACCCGCGGCAGAGGCCAAAGCTGGGACCAGTGTGGAGAGCTGGGGGACTGGGAGCAGCTCGCTCCACGCTTGTCAGGAAAAAAACCAGGAGCTATATTTAGCCCGACTAAATGTCTCCTAATATGAAATATTGATGGTCCTTCCTTGGTTTTGCAGGAAGGAGAGAGTAATTAGCCAACCCCCAAATCACTGGAGACAACACAGGGAAAAATTTCAGGCTGTTTTTGTTTTGTTGTGACTGATAAACATTGCCAGGTTTATCAGTCACAGCATTATCAGTCGCAACAGTTACAACACAAATGGGTTTCACAGGCCCCTGCAACCAGGAAAGAGCTTTTAGTTACCCTGACCCCCTCTGAGGCTGTCCCCGTGCTGCCTGGGCTGGTCAGTGGCCCCAGCAGGAAGCTCGAGGTGTCCCTGGAGCCCCGACATACCCAGGGCCTTGCAAGGGGCATTTTTAGTGAGCACTGCTGCCAACTGCTCTCCAGTTGCCAAGGGCAAAGGATAGGGGAAAATAACCTTTCCTTTGTGAACTAGGGACATAACTCAATTGAGGGCTGAGGCACAATAACCTTTATAAGGGAAAAAAGAAGAGGAATGACGTGCTTGAAAGTTTCCCTTGGAGCAAGAGTGGTGCACAGTTTTCCAGCACAGACAGCACAACCGGGAGACTGGCCAAGCACCCCGGGGCTGAATCCAGTTTGCATCTCCATTTACATAGCTCTCCATCAGATAAATTCGTGCCATTGGAAAAACTGCCAGCAGGATTGTGTGCTTCCCAAAACACAAAGGAGCAGAGACAGAGCAGGCTCTGGGAGGACAAGGAACAGGAGGGCTGGCACAGCTTCCCAAAATCCAGAACAGGGAGGTAGGTCCATGGACTCTGCTCAGGACGGTAACACCTGAGCAGCCCAGAAAGGTGACAGCAGCACTACAGAACCCTGTTGGTGTGGCAGCACCTCTCAGACAACAGCAGGGCCACCAGGAGGCCTGAGCCTGCCCTCACACCAAATATTTGCTCTGGCCAAAAACTTCCCGTGAAGTTTTTTGTTTTTTCTGCAACTGAGCCCGAATCACCCACAGCTGGAGGGACTGCCCAAGCTGGGACAGTCACCATGAACTAACTCACCCCAGCTTTCTGCTTCTTTCCCTGATTTAAAATTAAACTTTAGCTCTGGGGTGCTGGCTTTTTAGGTTTTGGGTTTTTTCCCCCTGTGGTTACTTTGGGAGTTTTTCACCCACTGTTCAAACAGTTCCTAACGTTACTAATCTTCACTGGAAGGTCAACAGGCTGCGCTGAAACCTCTTAAAAAACAGTTGGGGAGTTAATAAAGGAGAAGTGAGCCCAGTTAAGGCACTGGCTTTGACGCCTCCTGTGAGGAGCTGCAAGTCAGATCTTGCTCTGAAATTAGAGAGTCAAAACCTTGGTGTGAGGTTTTCACTTTTGAGAGGCATCAAAAATCAACTCCTTATCCATGGTAAACACCCCGAGCTGGTCCATAAAATACAGATCTCTTTTTCAGGAAGATCTCTCTTTGGTCCAAGTTTATAGCTACCTTGACTCAAAGAAATGTTTTTCAGTTTCCCTGGAGAGATTTTAGGCTGCCAAGTGCTGCAGGCTACAGTTTCCAAAAGCAGTTTCTGCAGGAATTGGGGCAGACGACTCCCTGACCAAGTAACACTTCATGGTTGGGGGGGGGGGGTGTGCATTCATGTGGGACGCAAAATAGAGGAGTTTTTTTTTTTTTTTAGGCTTTGTAATCATTTGCAGTGACTATAAAAAGTGCCTCCTGCACACAAAAGATGCTGCTCCAGGGAATATACTATTCACTAGCAGGACAAGCTCCTAACACAGCTCCTGATTTTCCTGCCCCAAGTTGCAATTTAACTGTCCTGGTACAACTGAATTACAAATAGGATCACTGAAATAATTCAGGGCAGGAACAAAAACCTCTTTGGTTTTGATTGTGGCTTGTTTTCTGTTTGCTATGGGGGGTTTGTTTGTTTGTTCTTAACAGCTCATTCTGTAAACAATTAACAAGATTTCTGGGGCTAGAGACAGCCCAAACCCCACTGTCTTTGTTTTGCACATCAATCCAGGTGGGTACTCTGAAGAAGGGGGGCAATTCCAGTAAAGCTAAAGCACGACACCAATTTCTGCAGACCTCATATTTTCAGGGACCAGCAGCCAAATCTGCTTCAGCTTTAGCAAGCAACAATAAAATCTCACAGATGACCTGCAAACAGATTTTTCTGGGCAGTGGGGGGAAAGCGAAGCAGAAGGAAGAGAGGAGGAGACTGAATTCCTCGGAGCTCCAGCCAGCCATCTGTGATTTCAAAGGATCCAAGCCTACTGCTAGCAGAAATGTCTAACTGCAAGTTGTGATTAGAAATTTCAAAGCTGTGTCTGGGGGTTGGGATGGATGTTAATTTTAGTACCTGGGGCTTTCTCTCAGCTTAACTCTTTCCTCACGCCCCGGCAGTGAAGCAGTGTGGAACTCTGTGCTGGGCAGAGGGAAATGCCGAAGCACAGCCTGATGTGACAGCAATAAATGAGCAGACAACCAGTGTGGGCTCAAATCAACTGGTTTAGGATGTACAAAATAAATAGCCAGTGGAAACAGTCTGACACTGTCCTGAGACAATAAAAATTTTCAAGCTAAATGGCTAGGAAAAGTATGTTTGGGAATATAATTTCAAGTGTTAACACCTAAGTAAGCACCTCTGTTTGAAGCAACAAACTGACTTCTGGTCACATACAAAGTACAGTAAGAATTCTCCCCACAAGAATTCTTAGGTCAGTGTCAGACCTAAGGGTCTGCACCTTTAACCAGCAGCATGTGGGAGCCCTGGCTAAGCCCAAATTCGGAGAGAAGCAATTTTCTGGAGGCTGGGAAAGGAAGAGGGCCTTTGCCACTTGTCTGTGTGACTCAGCCCGAGCTGCCTTCCACAACCTGGTACAAAGGCAAGGCTGTGAGGTATTTTGGCAGCGTCGTTCAGGCGGGCTCATGTACATCACACGCTCGCCACTTCTTTTCCTCCAACCAGATTTTTCCTGCGAGTGCAAATAAAGCTGACCTCATTTTAGGGCCGGTTTTCCAAACAGATGATTTTTTCCAAACATTTTAAAGGAACCTGCCAGCTAAAACCACAGGTCGAAAAGGGAATGCAGGGCAATGTTTTGATGGGAGGGAGAGGTTTTTACGTCTTGTTTTGAAACAGAAATCCCAGGGTCCATTTAGCAGTTGGGAAGAAGGAGCCCTCTGGAAAAGGGCTGCTCCATAGCAGGGACTAGTTCTAAGAGATCTCTGCTCCCCTTCATTCCCCCAGCCTTGTGACTGACATCAGGGGTTTGCTGTTTACAGGAAACTTAAAATTATATTTTCCAAAGTAGGAACTTTTAAAAAACAAGGTAGAAGATGAACTCCTGACTGAACTTTCAGACAATGTCACCATTCTTCCCTCCTGGTGAGATGGGCGTGCTTCCAGACCCATGCCCGCCCCACTCCCTGTTCTAGCGGCTGTGGTAGAAGTGCCAGAGTAGGAGGAGGGGCGGGTGGTGGTGGTTTGCATTTCCTTTTTGTCTGGAAACTGCCAAGATGAGTCCTTTCAAGCAGCCTTTGCCCAGAGGGTCTTTGGTCAGTAACGGCTTAAATATTCCATGCCACAGCTTCCGAGTGGTGCAAATAGGCTGCTTTAATCACAGCTCCTTTCCCTGCCAGGGCAGCAACAGACCAAGCAAACTGTGAATAAAAGGGAAACTCAGGATTCAGCCCTAGGAGAACAGCTCCAGCTGCAGAACGTATGTGTTGATACAAAGAGGAGATGGAACTCAATATATTTTCATGAGTTCTGCTCCCAGATTTTGTTTTATTTGAACCTAAAAATCAGTGGAGGATGCAAATTCCTCACAACGTTTATAAAAATCAGCCACGGGATGGATTTCATAGGAATGGGCCCTGCTATTGTTTGGCAGCAGATCCCAAAGCTCAGGAACGGGTCAGGAATGTGAGCCTTTATTGTGTGCACTGGGGTGTCATGTCAAGGACAGTCAGCCCTCACCTGGGCCAATCACAGCAGTCACATGCCAAAAAGATGGTGCCATCTTCTTGTTCAGAACTGAAGCACCGGACAGAATAAAGCAAAGAGAAATGAACTTTTGCTGAAACGACCCCAATTATTTTTATGCTTTTTCCAATGTAAATGACAGATAAATCCAAGACGGCAATGGCTGTACAAATTCCCTGTACACCACTGCCAAAGCAATGAGCAGCTCCCACAGGCAACTGACCAAGGTTTGCATGGCAGCCTCTGGGTTCTGCTTGGGGACTCTCTGGATCTTTTGGGGACAAGGTTCAGGGCAACTGGGGAACACCTGTGAACCTCTGAGGAACTTGAGGGCCCTTCTGTTGCTTAGCCATTAAACCAGCAGGCCGAGGGAACCCCAGCGGCTTCCAAGGAGCATCACCAGCTGCCCCCAGTTAGGGAGAGCCAAGCACCAACTCAGCAGCAGCTGGGCAGAGTCTATGCAAGAGGCAGCAGCACCTTTTGCCAGAGCTGGTGTGGAACTGAGCTGCTGTGAAGCAGGGCTCTGGCAGCCCTGCTCCAGTAGGAGCAATCTCAGGTGTGGTGGTGGCACACCACAGGGCCATTCCCCCTGCAGGGAGTGCCCAGGGCCTTGGTCCTGCAGGTTGCCTTGGAAGAGCCGTGGTGCTGAGTGAAGGAGTTTTAGGAGGAAGTGGGCAGGCTACACAACATCAGTTTTATGGGAGATGGACAGGATTTTCTCAGGGATTGGTCAGCTTGGAGAGCCTCAGCCCCATCTGCAACAGAGAAGCAGGCAGTGCCCACCTCCACCATCAAGGTAAGTGAAGTGTCTGGGGGGAAGGGTGGAAGCAGGTGATCGCTGGCACTAAAAGGAAACCTCCTGCCCCATTTCAAGGTTCATAACTACAAAAAGGTTCAAAGCATGTTAGGTGAGACAACAGGAAGGCATAAAAACACTAACAACAAATGATGCTTAAGTGGGATCACTTTCAGCATTTGCATGTAAGCAAGGACACGTCTGTGAGGCTCCCTTCTGGCACGCTGGGTCTTCCCTGAGGAGCGTGTCTGCTTATGACCAGCCTGGGGAGGTAACATGGAGAGGTGTGTGCAGGTGAAAGAATACAGTCTTGGACCACAGAGGTGTGGTGGGATGGCTCCAATGACCTGGGAGTGCTGCAGTGCAGGGATACAGGCTCTATTGCAAAGAGGAAATGCTGGTGCCTTGGTCCCCGTGAGGGACTGCCAACGACTGTAACGTGTGCAGGCAGAGCAGCATGGCAGAGCACAAGGAACCCAGGATCACCCTGGACAGAGGGGTTCCACTGGATCCCACACTCTCCTACAAAGAGGGGCTTGTTGGGACATGTGAGGGTCAGAGGTTGCCTTGGCTGCAGTGACTGTAGGATAGTGCAGACTGCTGGGGATGAGGTCAGACAAAAGCCAAAGCCCAGCTGGAATTGTGTCTGGCAAGCTATGGGAGAGATTAAAGGGGCTTGAGTACTTGGGTAGCAAGAGGAAGGCCAAGGAAAATCTGGGCAGACTCCTGGCTGGAAGTAGGGTCTGGATAAGGAGACAGTGAGGTGGACTGCAAAGTGGCTGAATGTGTCCAGAGGGTGGTGATCAGTGACATTCCTTTACTGTGAGAGTGACAGAGCTTTGGCTGGGTTGCTCAGGGAGGCTGTGGAGTTTCCATCCTTGGAGGCATTGAAAAAGTGTTTGGACATGGCACAGGGCGACTGGTTTTAGGTGGCCTTGCTTGAGCAGGGGCCTCAGACAAGCTGACCATCAGAGGTACCTTCCAGCCTCAAGCACCTGGGGATCTCAAGGGCTAAATGCTCAAAGCAGCCCAGATCTAAGGGCCCAGAGCAGCTTGTCTGTTCTTCAGGCAGCAGGAAGGCTTTAAAAGTTAAAAAAAAAAAAAAAAAAAAAAAAAAAAAAAAGGGGCAAACCAAACCTGGCATTATGTAATGTCTCACTGGTAGTCTCCTCAAAGCAACGCACACAGAGCATGATTCACTTCTCCCACCACCTATGTAACTTGGTATAAATCAACAGTAACTTGAAGGAAGTCACTTCAAGGAAAACCAAGCTCACAAAGTATGAGGGAGAGCAGTAATTTCATAAAATAGGGCCAGAGGCTTTCAAGCCCATAAAAACTAATTCTCTAGAGGCAAGGGCCAACAGGCATTTGGAATTTAAAGCATCATACACCACCTTTTGATTAATATAATCCCCTGAAACCAAATAAATACAATGCCTCTGTGGGCAAAAACAGAGACAGGATTCAGCAGTACCTCTCCGTTCTTTGGCAGTAGTCAGTCATTAACAGCAATGAACAGTGATAAAACCAAACAAGTTTATACCCAGTTCAACACCCACATCCAAAAAATGTCTGACTACGATGGCTTGATTCCTCTTGACAACAACAAAAGAGAATTTTGTCTGAAAGCCTCAGTGCTCACCAATGCCAATATTTTGCTTTGTAGATTCTGATTGGCTTCAGGATAAATTAGTGATTACAGCTAATATCAGGATACAGTGTGAGGCAGTAAAAAGATAATTATGAGGAAATGAGGAATTATCTGCAGTTGAAACAATAGATCAATTATGAGGTACAGCACAGTAGCTGCAGAGTAGCATTCTTGTGCTCTGAGGGCACTGCCTCCTCTTTCTCATCAACCAAAGAGAACCCACACTTATAAAGCTTAATTATCCTCCAGGAGCTTGAGCTTGCTGACTAATTAGCCTCTTGTTGAGACAATACAGAAAAGGATATGATTCCAATTGTCTGCAAAAATAGCATGGCACAGGCACAGTCCTGGCTCCTCCCTGTGTATTCAGCTCTCCTGTCCTGTGAGAGCCTTGATATACCCACAGCTCTGGACAACCTAAAACCACTCCTGAGCATAAAAAACAAAAAAAGCCCAGACATGGGAGCTCTGAAAGCAGAGGTACAGACGAAGGGGAAGGAAGCAGAGTGTCTGAGGCAGTCTGTAACCGCAGCTGGAGCACTCCTCCTGCTGCTTCCACAGCCGAGTTGTGTGAATCCCACTTTGCTCCTGTTGCTGTATGTATGGACACACTCGTGGTGCTCTCACAAATGAGACCTAAGCTGAGCTTGATGGTTCAGCTGCATGGCTGCAGTTAGGAGCATGTCAACACCAAGATTTACAGACAAAATTATTAAAAAGTGTAAAGGTTGAAGTTTTTAGGAGCCAAGTTCTTGTCTAACAGACACTGTAGTCAAGTCATCCCAGCCAAGAAAGAGGGTCTCGCTGTGAGCAGGGAAAAACCACCAAAAAGGTCCAAAGCCCTCTGGCAGATGGGTTCATCCAGCAGTTCCCATCATCCTGGTAAAGATGGTTTGGTGTCTGGGCTGCTGAGCAATATGGAGTATCTATAGTAACATGTTATTTATGAGTAAACTTTTAGAGCAGTTCGTGGCGCAGCAAGTGCAAATACACGCTGTGGTTAATAAATGAGTGTTGGTAATATTCGCAGTCAGCAAACACACAGGAAGGGAAAATGTCAGACCACATCTGCTTCATACAGAGACTGGAGACACCTGAGATTTCCTTCCATTTCAATGACTTCACTGTGCTTTTTTGGCTCTTGAAAACAGTTATTATTGCGCTGTATTCTCAAAGAAACTATTCTCAATGAAGCAGAATCCCCCTTAAAATCCACCTCCTTGATGGCCAGCCTGGCTTTCCTGCTGCTTAACGGGCGCGTGCTGATAAAAAGGTCTTTGGTCAGGACCTCCACGGGCCCCACAAAGTCATGGGAGCAAAGGAAATACAGGCAGGTTCCTGGGCAAGTTAGTTCTGGGCACACATTCTACATACTGCAGGAGAGGAATTCTGATCCCACAGCCATGTTACGCTCCATCTAGAGATTGCAGGTCTTTTCCCCTCACAGTCTGCTCCAAGCTCAGGCAACCAAGTCCTAAGGGTTATCATTTGGCACTCAAAAAGTTATGTCTGCTTTTCCTGAGGCCACTGGTCCTGCCTGACCTTTTAAAAATCCCTCAGTGTGGCATAACCTGCATATGGTTTTATATATCCCTTCCACATCCAGTTCAAATGGATCATTTACACTGGCTTGATGCTGAACTCTATTTCCTAAATATAAGAAGTGCCTCGTAAAAACACGATGATTAGACCTGTGAATATAAATGTTCCCAAAAGCCAGTTCCGCATGAGGTCAAGACTAATTACTGCTTTAACTATTGGATGGCTGCAGGTGTGCAAGGGAAAGCATCTTCCAGCAGGCCCTGAGGGAAGGCACCTTCCCCTACAGGGACACTGCTGGAGGTCCCATTCCAGTCGGTGCATGAGGGATGCTAAGAGGCAGGTGAGCACAAAAAGGCTGAGAATGGAAAAGGAAAGAGGCTGTAATTACAGAGGAGATGCTCAAAGCTTTACAAAGCTGTAAACACCTGGTCCACTAAAAAGCTTCTCCCAGGGCAGTGACAGGAGCAAAGTCAGCAGCACTGAACAGTGTCACGCTTGGACTGACCCCTGATTAAACTGATCAGTGTAGGTACATATTGCTGGAACCACCTGAAAACAGGAAAACAACTCATTTACTCACAAATGTTGACTGCATCAAAGGGTTACTATAAGATGGAAGCCAGACAGGTCTGGATCCAGAGAAACACAGCTCCCAAGACCCAGCCACAGAAATGCTGTGCAGCTCCAGCTCTCTGTGGGCTCTCAGCAGCACGGGCTGCAGCCCTGTGACACCCCAAACATGGCACGGCGGGAAAGCCTGGCCCTGGCTGGCATCCAGCAAGGAGGACCTTCTGTGGACAGGATCTCGACATTGCAAGGCTCTCACCAGAGGCAGTATCAGTATTTTTAAGTAGGGTCCCAGACCAAATAAAGGGCAGGACTTGGGAATACAGAACAGACACAGTAAAAGCAGCAGCTAAGATCAGTTCTGCCACATCAAACTCTGCATAAGTTCTACACAGGAGTGAAGGATAATTAAAATTCTCTGTGTGTGTATACCTATATACACACACCCCCCATGTGAAAGTTCAGTTCCTGCTGGGGAGAAGCCAAAAAATCAGCTTCCCACATCCCACACCAAGGCCTGTGTAGGCACTGATGAGAGCAAGCCCTTCCCTTGCCCTACATGCCTGCCAAACTACTTGAAAACCAAATCTGAATCATTTGCAGGGATCCAAAATCCAACCCTCGAGACAAGGAAAAGATGCCATGATTTGCTTTCGGAGAGACACCCTCACCTTGCCTGACCTGGGCTCCAGGTGCACCTGCAGAGGTGGGGGGAACAGCTGTCACCCCTGCAGCAAAAGGGGAGATGCTGCCCTTTCCCAAAAGTGTGCATCACTTGCATCTTGCTCAGTTTAAACATTTAAAAAATCTCACTCTTCTGTCTTTAAAAGGGGCTGTGCCATGTACACACTGCTGCAGCACACCACAGAAACAAATGTCTGGGAGCAGACAAAGGCTGATGCTGAAATTATTTTTAAATTCAGGCTTGAATCAGACTGCCGTCTAAGACTCTTGCTTTTAAGAGTGGTAAAATGAGGGATTGTTCCTTTTTCCCTCCTTCACAGGGTCAAAAGGGGAGGACAGGTGATCAGGTTCTTCTGTGTTCAGTGGGTAAGTTTTCAGAAGGATTTTTTTCTGTTACTCTGCTTTTTACCGTAGGCACAAAAACCAATGGCAATCTCACTCCCCTCAGTTCACCCCTTTGGAGACAGATTTAGAGAACACAATGCTGCTCTTCCTTCAAGGAAACTTATTCCACCGCAGCTGGGAGAGGGAAGAGGGGGGAGAGTGCCTGTCTCTGCAAATGAAGTATACGAAGACAGGAGAACAAAACCTAAAACCAGAAGGTCTATAGGAAAGCTGGAGAGAGACTCTTCTTCAGGTACTGTAGTGACAGGACAAGGAGTAATGGGTACAAATTGAAAGAAGGGAAACTTAGGTTCCGTATTTGGAAGAAATTTTTCACTATGAGGGTGGTGAGACACTAGAACAGGTTGCCCAAGGGAGCCTGTGGATGCCCCAACCCTGAAAGTGTTCCAAGCCAGGTTCCATAGGGCTTGGAAGAACTTGGTCACCTGAAGGTGCCCTGCCCATGGCATAGGGGTTGCGACTACGTGATCTTTAAGGTGCATTCCAACCCCTTAACATTCTCCGATTGTAAATCCCGCGCGTAGCGCTGTGACCAGAGTCGCACCTGGCGCAGAGATGCGCTGCCGAGCCCCTGCAAGGCGCCGGGGGTCACGGCGGAGGGACGGGACAGGGACAGGGACCCGCGCCGGCGCCGACGGGCGCCGCACGGGCACACAAAGCACCGCCGGCAGGATGCTTTGCGCGCCTTTACTTTGCGCGTGTATGTTTACAGCGTTTATAACCACAGCGCTGCACAGAGATGCCATGCTCGCACCGCGCACGCCTCCCCGCACCCCCGATCCCCCCGTCCCCTCCCGGCTCTCACCTCCCCTGCGCGGCGGCGGGGTGCCCGGCGGGGCCCGGCCATCAGCACCCCATGGCGCGGCGGCGGCGCCGGGGCTCCTCCGCGGCGCTTCAGCACCGTGCGGGGCCCATGCCCGGGGTGGCGGCGGTGGCCGGGGGGCTCCTCATGTCGCCATGACGGGGGAAGGAAGGGTGAGAGGGAATCTGGGGGGGAGGGAGGGGGGGAAAGGTGGGCCGCCGCGCGGGAGGGAGGGAGGGGGGTTAAAATAAAATAAAATAAAATAAAAACGAAAAGGGAGGGGAGGGGAGCGAGAGGCAGCCCGCAGCCAGCCGCTTCCCGGGGGGTTCGGGGAGGGGAAGGGAAGGGGGGGGAGAAAGAAGCGCCGGCGAGGCGGCGCGAGCGCCCCTCAGTGCGGAACCGCCTCGCCTCAGCGCCGCCGGCAGGCGACAAAGCCCCGCGTCAGGGATGCGGAGGCCGGCGGCGGCTGGAGGCGGCTCTCCCTTCCCCGTTCTCCCCTCCCGGTTCTCCCCCCGGTCCGGTGGCGGTGAGGGGGAGCGGGAGGGCGGGAGGGAGAACTGGAATTCTTTTCCCTGGCGGAAGCATCGCGCGGAAGGGTCTAATCTCGCGGAAGGATCGAATCTCGCGGAAGGATCGAATCTCGCGGAAGGATCGAATCTCGCGGAAGGATCGAATCTCGCGGAAGGATCTAGGGCGCGTGCGCGGCTCCGTGAGGGCGCTGGGTGCTCCGAGCAGGGCCGGGGGACAGTCCTTCAAGTGGCGTTTAAAACGATCGCAAAGCGGTGGGAAAAGGTGATTATTTGTAAATTAATTGCAAATAAGCCGCCGTTGTGCCGATCCTCGGCAAAAGCGTCACAGTCTCGCCTGTTCTTCGCGCATCCTGTGTCTCCCAGCCTGTGTGTGCTGGAACAGAGCTCCCTGTGTTATCCCTGGTGATCCCTTATTTACTGCCCTGCAAAATGTAAACAGGGATTTGCCCTGGACTTTATTTACTTCCTTAGGCCTTTCCCCGGCACAAAGGCCTGCAGCACTGTCCTTTTCCTTGCCGTTTCCAGGCTGTGTCTGCCATTCCCACTGACAGCACAGGACGCCTGAAGTGCTATAGAAGCTGAGCTTTTGTCTCACAGCTCTGTTTATTCCTTGAGAACTGGACAAGCTTTTGAGTGTTTAAATCCTTTTGCAACACAAGTGGTGTGGGGGTTTTGTGTGTGTGTGTGTGTGTGGTGGTTTTTGGTTTTTTTAAATGGATTTGGGGCTGTGTTACAATACTGTACAGCAAAGACCAGGAAAAGAATAAATACTTCACATGCAAATCCTGGCACGGTGATGCGTGTAAGATTCTTGCTGCACCACCAGAGGTTGAAATGAAGAGATAAAAGCAAGAAGTTCAGAGCAAAGGCAAATTGTTTTCTTTAAACTCCTTCCAGTATCTGTAGTTTTTGGCTGTTCAGACAGCACACAAAGGAGGATTTCCTCCGGAGATAATAAGCACAGTGACATAAATCATCAAGAGAGAACATAGATTTATTTTTTCTATTCATTTTCCAGCAAATTAACTCTGAATCAGTTTGCTAAAAATTCATTTATCTCAAGCTTTTTTTAACCCTTTCCCTAGTAGCATGTACGACTGAAATGAAAGCCTGTTTTTGCTTCAGCAGCTCCTCTATGCATAGAGTGAACTGTTCTTCAAATCCAAGCCTGCCATGCGCTGCTTCCTTCCATTTTTATTAATTTTTATCTTGAAACAGAATACAACTTTTAGAACTGAGAAGGTGTAGAGAAGGGCAAGTCCTGATGGAATTTTATCTTGCTTTCACAATTCCATTCAAATTCTTCTGGGTCTCCTTGCCTAAGAGTCAGTGTTTTTAAGAAGTCTGTAAAGCTGTGGCAGTTTTCCAAAATCCCAGTGGTAGTTTGTGGCAGTGACCACAACCAAAGGATTTAGCGGCGCTGCTGAGAAGGAGATGGAGGCAGCCAGCATGAACTAAATGTGTTTGGGCCTGTTTTGCAGGGACATAGGGAAAGAGGCAATAGGGCTTCGTGCTAACAAGAAAGGGAAGGGTTAGATGGGATTTCAGAAGAAATTGTTCCCTGTGAGGGTGGTGAGGCCTTGGAACAGGCTGCCCGGAGAAGCTGTGCCTGCCCCTGGATCCCTGGAAGTGTTCAAGGCCTGGGATAGTGGAAGGTGTCCCTGCCCACGGTAGGGAGTAGAACTGGAATGATCTTTAAGGTCCCTGCCAACCCAAATGATTCCATGTATCCTTACAGCAGGCATTTCTATCCGAGTTGTTTAAAAAACCCTTCAGCGGAACAACCAGATGGTCTGGTGGTTTGGGCTCTGTGGTGCTTTGGAGACCGAGCGCCCCGCTGCTCCCTGCGTGTCTTTTGACCACTCAGTCAAACCCACGGATGCAAAGGTTAATGGGAATTTTCGTACCCACCCAACTTAGGTGCACTCAAAGTTCAGCACAGACATGCAAAGCTCGGGGAGTTCAAATCTACATGCACCCAGCAGCCTCAGAGCAAGGGTAAATTCACCTTTGTGTCAGGCAGGCTGTGAGGCTACATTAAAATAGTTTGTAAAGCATTTGAATATCCCAAGGGACTGGAAACATGCAAGCTTATAAAAATAACTGCTGTTTGGGTTCAGCCGGTCAAGTTCCCTCTGTGACAGAGCAAGTCCAGTTATCCCCATAGTTATCTCTGTGTTTGTGCTTTGACTCCAGCCATTACATAACTTATCTATATTTATTGCTAACCTCTGATCCTTCAAGTAGCAAGCAGGCTCTGATCAGCTCAGAGGAGACAATATTGATGTTGGTTTAAAAAACAAAACCTAAAAAAAAAAATAAGGGAAACATACTCAGGATTTCTCGATTTTTTAGAAGCCAAAAAAAAACTTAAACCCCATTTTCTTTGTGAGGGACAGTTTGCTAACATGCAGTGTTGGGGAAAACAGCAGAAGGAAACAAGGAGAATGCTAAAAACGTGGTTTATTTTGGTGAAATTACCTGACAAGGCTTTGCTCAGCTTCCAAGGAGTAAGTGCTTGTCAAGGAAAAATTATCAGCACAAAGGAACTCTCCCAAAGGAATGAAATGGGTTTGAGCACTGAACTGTCTCATCTCTGTGAAAACTGAACTATACAAAATCACTGGTAGTTTTTGAAAACCTTACCCTTTTTTTGTGCAATGAATCAATCGATGGAATGCTGATTTTCCGAGTAAGTAGTGTGGAAACCAGTATATACAAATTATTAGGCAGTTCCACTTTATGAGTACATCAGCTGTGCTTGTTCCTACAGGCAATAATTAGCTGCCCTTTGAAAAAAAAACAACCAATATTCCTGAAGAATGTGGCAAAGGAAAAAAGGAAACTAGATGCAGGCTCCTTCATTTCTTTGAGCTTAAACACAGCTTTCCAGCGCAGCTGTTAAAGAAGGCTGTTCACCTTAGAAACCACCATCAGTGGAATGACAGGAGTGTCAGCTCGAGTGGAACATCTCCCCAGCCTCTCAGGACTTTGTGTAGCTGTTCCCACCCTGCTCTTCCTGCCAGCAGGAATTTAAATTATTTACTAGGAAAACAAACCCTTCTCTTTGAGCTGCACAAGATTTTCTTCCTATCTGTTCCCAGCATGGAGCTTCTCAAAACACCAGGACATAGTTCTGCTTTCATCCAGAACAGTGAAATACGTGCTCACATTTAGCAAATGAAGCACCTCTTTCAACTCACTCAGTGATTAATTCTGAGAGGGGAACTGCAGACACTAAATTAACCTTTTTACCTGATTTAGTTTTACTAAATAAACAGCCCCATAATGTAATTTTCTCAACTAGAGCTGCTATTTTCTGCCATTTGCTTTGCTATTTGGAACGTGTTCTGTTCCGGCTCTCTTTCATTTAACTTGGTGACAGTAATATCTCCAGACTGTCCCCTTCACCCTGGGCTTCCCACCAGTATATCCAGCATTCTTCCTAGAAAATAGATTATTAGTTGGAAACGCATATCACAACATGCACGAACACCAACAGCAGACAAGGATGTGCCTCCTCCTTAGCAGCATTACCCATTTTAACTTTTAAGTATTGGCAGAGTGGTGTCATTGAATACAGCTTTTCTCCCATTTTTCCCTTCCAAAACATAAAAATTTCTTTTTTTTTCTCAGTTTTTAAAAGGCAGCTCGTGTTAATTACCTGGCTGTGGCTATGCTTTACTGTAGACATCAATATTTATAATTGGGTATTTTGTGTCCTGGGGAGCTGATATCAGCACTGTAGGAGTTTATAACCTTGCAAAATGAATAGTATTGCTGTGATGGTTGTAGATGGGCCTTTTCCAATGGATAATTTGCACTTTTCTGCGTGGATCAGGATCACGTTCACTGCTGGTGCATCTGAGAAGGTCTATCTGAATAATTTCTTCTGGCAAGTAGCAGAGTGTGTGAGTGAAACGTGCCTGGATGCGGTATCTTAAGACAGAACTATGCTGGAAATGTTCCTGCAGCTGTTCCTTGGGAAACATCTGTAGTGCTGGGCATGGAAATTTGAGCATCTCCGTTTACCCTTCACAGAGCAATCTGTCTGGTGAAACAGAGGTATAAATTATTAGGGAATAAGAGCAGGCCATTATGCACCAGTGGACATGAAATGACTAAAGGTTGTCCCTTAGAAAGCAAGGGGTGAAATGGAATATTCCTTACTGGCACAGGTCAGCAGACTCCAAGACTTCCAGAATTCTAGCTGCCTGTTATTTCAGTAGGAATAACTGATCCACTAGGCTGAAATTTTTCACATTTACAGTTGGAAAAAGCCTTCCATCTGTGATAATCTGTGTTTGTATTGTCTGATGAAGAGAAGAATATACCAGCTGACGTGATCTCATGATTATCCCTATGCAAAGTATAGAAGGCATTGTCCCAAGATCTCAGTTTTAGCAAAAGGCATACAAGAATTTAAAACAGCTTGGGAAAGGAGAGAAAGGAGTATTTTGTTAGATAATTAAGGGATTTCTCATCTTTTATGGAAAATGGAATGTTAAATTGGAAGATAAGTGTAAAATTGTAAAATACATTTACACTATCCAGTCCTTGTAGCTAAATGCTTCCTAGCAAATCATTTTACCCAGCAGTTGCCTAGTTCTACAGGCAGGAAGGTGACTGCCTATTTTTTTTTTCTTTTTTTGGTTTAACTTTTAATGACTAATTTAAATTCCATTTATGCAGAATCCCTGTGATTTTGAAAACGCCTCCTGAAATTATGCACGACCACCTTTCTAAAAAAAAAAACCAAAAAAAAACCAAACAAAAAAAAAACCCCAACAAAACTTTCCAAAGCCTTAAGTACAACACTGCCTAGAATTATCCTGTCAATTAAAGAACCCACTTAAAATAAGTGACAAAAATATACAGTGGATTAAATGCACCTTCCAGTAACAAATGGTTATTAAAGGAGGCCTCTGAGCAAACTGCTGGTTCTGTGGTCATGCTTCGACAAGCACAAGGCTATTGAAACACACAGCTGCCTTTCAGACAATTTAACTTGCACTGAAGGCAAATTATTGCCATTTGATGTCATTCTCTTGGCTCCTGGCAGGTTCCCTGTGCCGCAGTGGGAGCAGAACTGGGTCTGCACCTCCAGCTGCCGTTCAAATACTGCCTGCAGTGGCTGCCTACGTAAAGTGCGTATGTGCATCTGGAGTGATGAGCTGAAAAAGTCAGGAAGGTGTATTTTATTAGACCTGAAGATGCAGCGTAGATTTCTGACAGGAGCTGGAGTGGGAAACAGTGAGGACTAAGACTAATGGTACCTGCATCCACCCCCCACAGAAATCACAAATAATTGTAGTCACCGGGCAAGTTCTGAAATGTGTCACAGATTTGGAATCTTTCCTGCTTCCTTCCTTTTTCTCGGTGACCAGAGAGTGAAGTTTGAACAAGGTGGGGCAACTACAACCCATGAACTACAGAACTGCAGATATCCTTGCCGTGGCCCTGGTGAAGTCACCAGGAGTGCCTTCCTTTATGTGAGGGTTTGCACTGGAGGCAAGGCTCCTCCTTCCTCTTCTCATGCCAGAGCCATTTCCAAACCCTCCAAAATGAGATTTGATGATACTAAACAGATAGGTTGCACTGGACTCTAGCTGTTTGCTCCTGAGCCCTTTCTAGATCTTTCCAGCTCTGTGTGTGGTGAGAGGCCTCCATGACAACACAGGCAGAGCATTGGGTTCAGCACAGAACCAGCTCACTCTGCAGCCTTTTCCTCCTGCTGTGTCAATATCAGGGATCGTGGAATTCTGTGGTTCCCAACATAGTATACATCAGCTCGCTCAGAGCCATGAAACAATAGGCAGGGGCCTGTCCCTGGTGTTATTTCTGGAACAGAATCCTTTTGTGTCAGTGAAAATTCTCAGTGAAGACTTGGAATTTCCTTCAAGAGTCGAGGTTTTAGCACTGCATGCAATTTAATTTTTAGCTGTGCTTTACAAGTTTTATGCCAGCTACTGGGAATAAGAACATTTTTTAAGAAAGAAACTGTTTCCCAGTAGATTTTTGGACTTCTCTCTTTTAGTAAACTCATCTTGGAAGTCTTGTCCCAGGACTGTGGTGCAGCTGTGCTGGTATAGGGGTTCTTGTATAAATAAGGCAGCTTTTATTTTCAGTAAGCATAGTATATGCTATCAGTACATGACAGATTGATTTAAATTAAAGCAGAGATTCTGTCCTAAACTTACTGAGTTTATGTTGATTTGTGTTTGGGTCTTGTCAGCTCAAAGTACTTTCTGCTCTGAGTTTCCTGGGCAAACAGGCTGAGTTTCTCTTTTCTGCCCCCTCCCTTCCTTATTCCAGCAGCTGTTTGGAACTCAGGGTGTGGTCTCTGGGAGATGCACTGTCACTGCTCCTCTCTGGGTTTGTCCTTTGAATCTCTTCCCTAACACCAACCTCCATTTAATCTCTTACCGGGATGCCTTGCTGTCCTTTGGTCTCATAGGCAGCAAGCGATAAACCTGAATAAATTCATTTATTTATGAATGCTGAACTCGATTTCCAGGAGCACCAGGTGAGAGGTGTGGAATTACACTCTTCTGGGCAGACAGGACCTGGACCAATGGGAACATTGCTCCCATGGCTACTGGAGGATCAAATGCCACTTTCCTTCAGGGGCTGCCGTCTGGGGAACAAGGTTTAAACTCTGACAGATTTAGGAATCATTTCATCTCCTAGACTTGTTCCCTCCCGAAGGGCCTGGTGAGGGGAAATCCATGCAACGATTTTGATGGCTTTTATCCCCAAGGCACTGATCCCTTTGCTCTTGACAGAATCTGTAAATTGTTTCTCAGTGTGTGTACACGTGGAGCCTTGATAGGTGTTTTCTAATATGCGTATATTGTCTGTGACTTCTGCCTTCCAGGTGTCAGCACTGCTGCTGTCCTCCATACCAGAATAATAGGCCAGCAGGGGGGCACTTGGATTAATTAGTGGCTGTAAATCGTGTGGAGCTCTTTGGATAAGTGGTTCCAGGGCACTGTTGTTCCAAGTGACCCGTTTTTCTTCCGTGGGTGTCCAGAGTGGGCAGACAATGCTTGTGTCTGGAGTGCTAATTACTCTGTGCCCCTTAATCACCATGCTTTGTAATCCTATTTCCTGTAGAAATCCACATGCCACAAGGCCCAGTCCAACACCTCTGTATCATCCCCCCTGCCAGTTCAATACACAGCTCTCAGTCACCCAGAGCCATTACTGAGGAACTGCTTTGGGCATGCCTGGACAAGTTTTGCCAGGCCATATTGGAAAATAGTTTAGCAAGGCTGGTTGAAATAAGCCCCGTTTAATGGGGTGTGCATCTTTGGGTTCCCAAAGAATGTCGGGAAGGAATTGCTGCTCTGTAAAGCACAGCACAATACAGAAGAGGTAAATTGAGTTTCCTCAAAATGCTGGAAGCACTTCTCATTCTGCCCCCACATTCACACTTCCTCAAATCCTAAATAAATGGCACATTGAAAGAAAATTATTCCTTGCATAAGGGAAAAAATAGAAAACAACAATAGATTTTGTTCACTGACCTCACCATGACTCCTCCCTTGCCCACAACACTCCATTGTTCTGCAAGGCCCAGACAGCACAGGGAGCAGACTCATTTTCCGTGTTTTTAATCCCAAAGCTGCAGTCCATCAGTTACGTTAAGAATCCTTGAGGTTTGGTGTTCTGGTGGGTTTTTTTCCCTGATCCTACTGAGGTGTTTTCAACAAGTGAGTTAATTCTGAGGAACAAAGATGGGGCAGGGATCCTTCTCTCCTAACCTGGGAAATTAGCCACGCTCTGATAAGAGATTCCCACCCTTAGGCTACATGAGATGTGAAGGATAATTTTTCAGAGTGTTCTATTAGGTTTAAATTAGTCAAGGGAAACACATGTATGTGTTCAAGCAGGTTATCTGAATTGATGCTTTTGGAGCTGTCATGCTCTTGTGCTTACAAAATGAACCTTTTCTTGTCCTTTTAGGTAAGCTGGAACGTGTGTTCCACTATGTACTTTCCTACAGCAGCTGAAGGAGGAAGAACATCCGTACTCCATCTCTGTGATGGCAAGACACAAGACACACTTCGGAATGTGGGGAAGAAAAGAAGGGAGCAACTGCTGAGGGGATTGAATACCAGAGACTGGAGCTGAGACACTCCTACCATAAACATTACCTGAATGATGTCACTGCATGGAGCTGGTTGGAAGTCGGTTCCATTAACAGCAATTGTTCAAACTGGAGCAGATCCACCTCTAAAACAGCTTTTATCCTTCCCAGATATCAGTCAGTGTGCCAGTTGGTTCACCGTGGGGTGGGAGGGATGCTAGGATATATCTGCTGGTACCTACAGGAACTCCGGCCCACATCAGGAATATCCTGGGGAAAAGTCGTGCATGTTTACAGGAATCTTGGAGTCCTTGGCATCAAAATAAACTTGAGGAAAATGTTGGCCGTCATTGCTGGCATTGCAGACAGGGACTGTGCCTCGAAATAGAGCTTGGCAGAGCTCAGCGCTGCTGATGGCTTGGTGGAGAAGGCGGATTTACTTTTCCAGCCTGTGACATTTCATAAACATTTTCTGTTTGTTGGAGCTGCAGAACCTCACCAGATCAAACCCAGCACTAATCTCCCGGAGTTGCCTCCCCAGAATTTTGTCTCCAGTGTGTACACACATCCAGTCGCTGCAGTTTGGGTTTGCCCTGGGACATTTATCCCTTTGTGTTTATCCACTAGCACATTGGATCAGCCCCATAAATCCTCCAGACAATGATTTATTTTGTTCTATCTGGTCCTGAGGACTCTATTAAGCTGAGGAGCCCTTTGATGCAGCCTTTGACTTAGGGGGTTGATCTACCACCTCCTTCCTGACCCATTGGGCCTTGGATTCATTCCACAGGAAGCAAAGCTTGGTAGTGCACATGCCAAAACCACTGCAACACCAGGCTGCACAGAAATCTCTCGGTCTGAAGTAGGACACGGAGGGGTTTTAAATCCAGACGGGTGTTTGGAACCCTCAAGGAACAGCAGCATAAGGAGAGTCCCACAGAGATACTTAGAGAGTTTGACCCGCGGGGACTGAGCATCCTCAGGCTGCTCCAGTCAGGTCAGCGTTCATCTTTATCCTGTATCGGGACACGGGAGAGCGGCGAGACGGAGGTTGAGGGGACACGGGAAAGCTATGGGACGGGGTTCTGGACGCAGGAACGGTGTGGAATCAGGGTGTCGGGACCCTGGAGGGCTGTGGGACAGGCGGTGTGGGGACTCGGGGGTGCTGTGGCACTGAGGGACCCCCCACGCCACTCCGCCCCCGCTCGCCATCGCCTTAGGGCGCGCGCGTGCGCGGGCTCGTCACGGTTGCCAGGGCCCGGAGCAGTGGGCGGAGCGGAGGCAGAACTCGTCTGGCCAATCAGAACACACTCGGCCTCGGTCGGCGGCCAATCGCCGTCGGTAAACAACACGCCCCCCGAGAGGCGGGGAGGGGGCGGAGCGAGCGGCGCCGCTGGCCAATCAGCGGCTGGGAAGCACGGGCCAATCCGCGCGCGGGAGGGTTTGGGCGGTCTTTTCAAAACGGATGAGGCGCCGCTGGCGTCCCTTTAAAGGCGTGATGCGTCCCTCGCTGTGTCCTTCCGCGCGGTCTCGCCGCCCCGCCGCAGCAACGCGGTGCCGCCCCGCTCCCCGCTGAGCTGGAGCTCTGCGGGCCGGCCGCGCCCTGCTTGGACCTGGGGGACCAGTCGGGGCACCGCGGGTGGGGGGTGGACTATTTGACTTCCGTGTGCCGGCTCACCGGAGGGGATCACTCCGCGCGGGACAACAGAAGCCGTGGGCGGGGATGTGACGCCGCCATCTTGGAGCGGGGCCGGGGCGGAGCGGCTGGGCATGGTGCTGTGATGGTGCCGTGACTCCCCGCGGGGGTCCAGGCCGCTCTGCCTGGATGCGGGGTCAGCGGCCGAGCCCACCCCTGTCCGCGCGGTGACGGGCGCCGGGCTCGCCTCCCCCTCCCCGAGCGGTGAGGACCGCGGGGGGGGCCCGGTGTCCCCTCGCCCCGGGCCTGTGGCGTCCCTTTGTTTCCCTGCTGTGGAGGGGAAGGAGGCGACGGAAAGGGAAGATGAGCAGCGAGGCCCTGTGGCTTTTCAAGCAACTGAACCTCCATCTGGAGCTGGAGGGGCGGTTCCAGCCCCGCGAGAAGGGACTCAGCCTCATCGAGGGCGCCGCCGAGGTGGGTGAGGGCGTCGGGGGCCTCCTCAGGGCAGAAAGCAAATTTCAAAAATTTTAGAGAAAACTCCAGCTAATTGAACTTAAAGTGCCTTAACTGCGGAAAGTTAATTATTTTCTCTGTATGCACTGCTTGCCTTTTGTTTTGATTTTGTATTCGTTTGTAGGTGTTAGTGTTACATTATCCAAGCGCTGCGACCTGTAGGGCAAGCAAAATATTTAGGCGTTTAGCATTTACTGTTAAAACTTGGAGTGAGCACAGGAGCGAGAGGTTCTGTATTGTTTCTGTCAGGGGAGCTTCCTGCACGTAACAAACGAGAACCACCTGCTTTTCATTGGCGAAATCTGGGGAAATGAACACAGAACCGCTCAGTGCTGAGCAGCAAAACGTAAATAGACCATAAACATCTCCACATTAACGACCAGAGCTTCTTACTGAGTTCAGGGCAGGCTTATTATGTGCCTTCGGGTGCTTGTGAGTTCTTTGGGAAGAGCCTTAATATTTAACAACAACAACAAAAAAAAAATCCCTGAGATAAGTCTGGTTATTTGTTGTGAAAGCAGAGCTGTTGCTTAAATATTGACATGCAAGGCAGAGAACTCTTGTGGTCCTTTCAAAGGTCAGGAGTCACTGTGTATGTCTGCTCTTGGTAATTTAAATAAGTCTCAAATGTGTCTTAAAATAAGGAAGTGGAGAGTAGGAAATGTAGTTGTGCTGGCTGTTGCACCAGTGAGACTCAGGACCTGGCTGTAATCTCTGAACCGTGGGTGTGATTTGAGTCCTAAGTGTCTAAATTTATTTTCTTTTCAAGTTAAGTGAAATAAAGTATTGAGAAAAAATTGCTTCTGTTTGATCTAAATAAAAGACGATTTAGGGAGTGAGGCACGGTGATTGCTGCTGCCACAGAATAATTCTGACTTTGCCTCTCTTGCCATAGAATGAAAACACTCTGTGTTCAAGACAAAGGAATGCCAAGGTGGAAGATCTTTGGAGTCTGACCAACTTCTTTGGATTTGCAACTGAAACGTTTGTTTTGGCTGTCAACATTCTGGACAGATTCTTGGCTCTTATGAAGGTATAAGCGTGGCTGTTGATTCATTCTGTGCATTCAGCAACAGCTCTGAGGTCTCCTTTGTGAACTTGGAGTTGAGTGCAGTTCCGTTCACCTCTAAAGACAAGTAGCAGCTTGATTTACTTCCTCTAATAAATCTGTAACCGTCATCGTGGAGATGTCTGAGAAAGGAGGAATTAAGGGAAACAAAGCGTTAGAAGCTATCTCTGGGTACTCTGCTAAAGCTTAGCATAGCCTTGGGACAGACACCAAGTGATCATTTCCTGGTTGTTTTTATCGTGTTTGTGCTGCTTTGAGGCAGGAAGCTTGGACCTTAACAAGTTCCTCATTAGATCAGCAGAAAAAACGAAGTTGCAGCAGTTCTCTGGTCCAGCTGTCCTTGAAGTGGCACAAAATGTTATGGTGGTAGAGGGGAGAGAAGAGCAGGGGCAGGAACAAGCTGTGGAGGGATAGGGCTGCCCGGAACAGGCTCAGACTGGATTTGTGTGGGCCGTAAGCAAGGGTAGGTGAGCACTGCCGCTTGGAGGAGCAGAGAATTGCAGTTTCACCTCGATTTATTTGTGTAGTGGTGGGCTGAAAAAGTCAGGAAGGAGAGGCTGCTCAGCTGTCAAACTTCACTTCCTCAGCCCCAGCGGATCGGTGCTGCGTTGTGGGCTCTGCCAGCTGGGCTTTGCTCCAGCTGAAGTGATGGAACTGGTTTTACCTGGGGGAGCTGACACCAGGTTTAGTGGAGATCAGCAAGCCTTTGGCTGAAGAACTGTGGGTATTCCGAGCACAGGTGCTGTTTAAGTGCAGTGTTGATGAGGGGATGATGTAGTCATGGTGCTCGCTCTGGTTTTTAGGTGAAACCGAAGCATTTGTCTTGCATTGGAGTTTGCTGCATCCAGCTGGCTGCCCACGTCGTGGAGGAGGAATGCAATATCCCATCTGCTCACGAGATCATCCGGATCAGCCAATGTAAATGCACTGTGTCCGACCTGAAACGGATGGAAAAGATAATTTCAGAAAAATTGCACTTTGAATTTAAAGCTACTACTGCCTTAACCTTCTTGCACTTGTACCATACTATTGTACTCTGTCATACCTCAGAAAGGTGAGTTGGTGGTGTTTGCTGAGCCCTTTTTAATTCCCTCTGAAATGACTGCAGCCTTGGCAGTAGAGGAGGCAGCTCCTCAGTTTTTGCTTGCGGGTGAGGGAATCCGTGTTGATCCAGACCCTTCTTCTCTCGGATGTCTCATAGGAAAGAAGTATTGAATCTGGACAAGCTGGAAGCACAACTAAAAGCTTGCAACTGCCGTCTAGTCTTCTCTAAAGCGAAAGTGAGTAGAAGCAGTTGTTTGTAGCTTCTGAGAAGGTTTGTGATGGCTGTGGTGCTGAGTGCTGTTTTCTGGTCCTTTTAGCCATCTGTCCTGGCCTTGTGCCTTCTCACTCTGGAAGTTCAGATGCTGAAATCTGTTGAGCTATTGGAGATCCTTCTGCGTGTTCAAAAGCATTCAAAGGTATTTTCAGTGGATTGCTTTTCCAGTTGTTTGAACTGATGCTGTTAATGATGAGTGATGTTACATTTAGGGGTCCCTAATTGTGTTCTTACAGGTTCTGTTAGGCCAAAAGAAGTAGTTAAAAAAACAAGCTTAAATCAATAAAATTAGAGGAACTGCTGACCCAGTGTGTTTACAATGTATGCTTTAACAGGCAGCTGATTGAACTTGTACAGCTCTGGCTGTGTGTTCTGGAGAAACTTCCGGTCTGTTCTGTGACTGCTGGGCTGGTTATTCCTTTTGCCTGAATAATTAGACCTGAGGGAATGGCTGGAGCTGTGTCAGAGGAGAGTTCAGCTGGATATCAGGAACAGGCTCCCCAGGGAATGGGCACAGCACAAGCCTGGCACACAGCTCAGGGAGCATTTGGACAATGCCTTTGGGCACAGGGTGAAATTGGTGGGATTGTCCTGTTCAGGGCCGGGAGTTGAGCTCCACAATGCTTGTGGGTCCCTTCCAGCTCAGGATATCCTATGAACTAAAATAAGATTCGTGGCCTCAAGCTGCGTGCGGCCTCCATTGATGGCCTAGAAGCAGCTTTTCACTCTTACAATCATATTCAACAATCCCAGTTTCTTAAGGGATGGAAGTAGTTCCTGTTTATTACACTGTTACAGTAGTTCCTGTATATTACACTGTTTTAAAATGGTGGTTTAAATTCTTTCTTCCATTTTAAAGTAGTTTAAAAATTTCACTTCCATTTGAGAATGGAATTTTTAAAAATCTTCATTCCATTTTAAAATAGAATAACCTTTATTTCATTTCTCCTTTGGAAGTGATAATGAAAATGGTAACAAGGACTGACAGGCAGACTGTCAACTTGACTCCACTTTGAACAGGGACTTGTCTGGAAGGAGTGTAGGAGTTGGTAGTTCACCTTCAAAAGCAACTTCGACAAAGGTATCACAGTTATGACTCACTTCTGTCTTGACTGAAGTTTTTTCCAAGTCTTTTCCAAGAAGGTAAAATGGAGGGAGGAGTTACCCTTAGAGCCTGTGTGTTACAGACTAACTAACTTCTGGGGGTTTTTTGTCTTGGGTTTTTTTCAGATAAGTGATAGTGACCTACTTTACTGGAGGGAACTGGTCTCTAAATGCCTGGCAGATTATTCTTCTCCTGAATGCTGCAAGCCTGATCACAAAAAATTAGTTTGGATTGTTTCCAGGCGTACAGCCCAAAACCTGCAAAACAGTTACTACAGTGTTCCTGAGTTGCCAACGATCCCAGAGGGTGGATGTTTCAATGGAAGTGAGAGGTTGGTAACACTTGGCTGCCTAATTTGTTGGGAATTCTCCTTTTCCTGTAGTGGTCATGGCAACTCTGTATAACTATGGCTTAATCACTGCTGCTTGGCGGGGGTGGGGAGGAAAGCCAAGCTCAAAGAATATTGGTGGGCTTGGAATATGTCTTCAGCACATGGAAAGAAGGGGGAACTGCCATTGTGGTGTTCAGAGGTACTTGGCTGGGTTGGGGGGGCACTGTTAGTTTTTAAGGCAGGAAGGCTTGCAAAGGTTTTCAGTCTACTGAAGGAATTCATGTTTGGTGTCTGGAACACTGGCTTCTTGATCAGTAGGATGTTGTTGGCACCAAGAGAATTGTGCCTTGTTAGGATTTCAGCTTTAGGAGCATTAAGGAGCTTCAGGCTGAGGAGCATTTAGATGTGGGATGTTGCTACCAGGAACAGAAAAGTGTGCAAGCAGCCCGAGGTTTGAGGAGTACTTTGCCACTTTGAAGGGGTTGTGCTTTGTTAAAATTACTTTTCCCACTGTTCCTTCTAGTGAAGACTCCTGTGAAGACATGAGCAGCGGGGAAGAAATCCTTAGCAGTTCTCCTCCGAGTGATCTGGAAGGGACCTTCTTCTTTGAACTCAAACCTAAACCCAAGTGGCAAACTCTCAGCTGTCAGTCTTAGCACTGAGTCTGGATTGTATTAGGTTGAAGTTTTGAATGCACCATAGAGTCTTTTGGCAATAATAAATGAGGTGGTAATCTGTAAACTGTATTAAGGCAAAACTTGCTGTGGTATATCAATGCTTTGAATGCCTGCCTTGATTTTTTTGTTGTTGTAATTTTAAGGATTTAAAAAAAACCCCAACATTCTTTCAGGTTCCCAGATCAGCAAAAAAAAAAAAAAAAGAAAAAAAAGTTGTACAGTTCTGTTGTCAACAGCCATGAATGTAGTTCTGTACCTGGTGGTCCAAAACCCTCAGCAGCTAAACACCTGAGCTGATTTCAGGGTCTTGCCTGAGCAGCATGAAGCAAATCCTGTGATTTAAACAGGAAGCACTTTGTTAATGGCAGAAATTTCCATGGGGTCAGTCAAGGGAGAGGCCCAAGAGGAGCTGTGCAGTTGTCCTGGGGCTGTTCTCAGGATTCAGCATGACAGAATCCCAGGCTTGGCTTGATTTCAGTGTTGACCCTGCTTCGAGCAGGTGATTGGACTGCAGTCCCTCTTGAGGGCACCTCCACCCTTAGTATTCTGAGATTAGATCCAAGTGGCTGAGTGGATGACATGGAACAGCGCGTGTACATAGCACCAGGCTGGAATGATTTACTCTCCAGTGGGCTGAACACTGAAACTGCTTTTCCTTTTCAGCAGGGTCTTGAGTTGTGTACTCCAAGTAGCAATTTTTGAAGCTTGGCTTTTATAAACTTCAGGGATCCCTCTTTCACACCAGGAGTATGTGTAGTAAGCAGGAGGTTTCTAGTCAATATAGTTTTCACTTTGAGATAGTATTAATTGTGTGGCCAGGAGTAACTCCATGTTTTCTTTAGTACAGATATTTTTACACTGAAATTCACATTGTATACTTCAGTGTGTTCAAATCTTAACATGTCAATCCATGCTATTAGCTTAGACTTCTTAACTTTGTAAACCTTGCTAAGTCTACATTCCTTTGAATATTTAACCCTTGTAGTTGTTTTTCAGTATATTCATGTTATTGATTGAGTCATAATCAGACTTGTTTGCATGCTGATGTAAAGCAGTTAGTGTGGGAAAAGTTAAAATTACGGAGTAAAATATCAGGTAAATGTGATGGTGAAGTAGTTAATGTAATGTTCTGAACTTTGTTATCAAAGCACAAATTCCAATCTAATTTTGTTTCTCCCTGGTGAGGACATGGCTAAAGCAGACTAAAGTAGCTCAGAGTAACGGTATGAGGTGTGGTGGTGCCAAAGTAGAAATGAAGGAGCAAACAAGCTAAAAGCTGTTTCGTAGGTGCAAGTGTTGCTTTAGAAAGGTAAGAGTGATGCTGTAAGTCCATTACTGTTATGTGGTTTCAGTTTTCTAAAAACACAAAAGTTTACAAAAAGTGTATATGAAAATGTAAATTAAAAAAATGTACAGAAAAAATTTAAAACAAAAAAATGAGCAGAAAATACTGTATTTTTTTACATCGTATGTAACTTTTTGTAGGTCTGTGGCATGTAGATAGTAATTTATTGTGTACTCTGTATGATACAAATACTGTACCTCTGAAGACTTCTTGCTGCAAGTCTCGGCTCACTTCAGGAGTGCTTGGGTAAGGAACCTACTGAGTCTTGCTTCAGTTGAGAACAGAAATAAACCAAGTGCTGTATTTGTTACCTGCTGTGAGTGCTGGTCAGTTCCTTGAAGCTTTTGGCTTCCTTTTTTTTTTGTGCTGTGCAGGTTGTGTGATCCCACAGCTGGGTTCCAGCTTTCCACAGGAGTTGTGACAAGAAAAAGAGGAGACTGCACAGTACTGGATGGGAGTCTCACCTCAGCTTTGCTCCTGCCAGTGTGAGAAGCTGGGGTGAGGTATCCTGTGCTTATCGTGAGTGTTGTGCTTGGCACATTTGCATATCCAGAGCTCCTGCTAGGGGGTTAAGGGTCGTTCCAGCTGGATTCCTCTTGGTTCTGCAGGAATTGTCCTTGCTGCTGTACTTTATAGTGAAACCTGGTCTCGGGATGTGTCTGCATTTTGTCAGTCCAGCACATTTGCAGGAACTCAATCAAAGACACAGTCAAGCTCATGTCCTGTGTGCAAATCCCTTCTGGCTGGTAACTCACCCATACCTCTGAGAGCCCACGAGGGGCTGGGGCTGCTCCTGCCAGGGCCTGGCTTGGAGCTGGCAGAGCAGAGACTCCTGCTGTCTGCTTCCAGTGCTTGGAACACAAAACACACCTTCAGCTGCCCCTTCAAACGTGCCCGCTTGGGTCGCCTCACCCTCCTGGATCTGGAGTCGGTTGGAGCATCTGCAGTGTGGGTGGGCTCGGGGGAAGGTGTGAAGCCATGGGCTGTGTCCTGGGATTGCACAGCTAGGGAGATGTAATGCGGCTTGAGGTGTGCCACTCAACCCCTTTCAAGTTCATTCCATGGAAATAAATCGGCTCGGGAGAACGCTGGGGGGTTCACTTCTGTGGTTGGAATGATGTAGGCTCAACTTTGATTTTGCCAGGTCAGGTAACTGCGGCTCCCCCCCCAAGGAGGTTTGCCTGACTTCCCCCAAAGAATGGGAATTTTGGTGGTTGGCTTGTTTGCAATAGCAGAGGTGTGCATGGCTTTTAAATGCTGTTTGGGGCTTGCCTGTACCAAGTGGTGGAACTTGGGAGCTTGTGGTTGCAGGAGTTTAAATGCGTGCTCATTTTCATAACTGCTCTGTCAGTAAGACTGGTTTGGGTGGGGGCTGAGGGGGCTGAAAGGCAGTGTTTTTGTGGGGAGGTCATCTCCTGAAACAACTCCTAGCTGTGTCCAGTTTTTGGGATGTTACTTCATGTGCTGCTGAACCTATTGGAAGCATAGTGCTGAAAGTCCACACAGGTTTCTGAGAGCATCTTGAGATGTCATCCTACTGCTCTCCTGTGGCTGGACTGGGCCACAAGGGATCTGTAGTGAAAGCACTTCTGTTCCTGGTGAGTTGTCATTCCATAATTAAATAATTATACGAATGGCCTTTTAAACAGGAAACTTGACTTCCCTACCACTTGATGACATATGACAAGAGACATGCAACAATGAAGTGTTCAGAATAAATCAGTGTGTTCAGACCCTGGTCTTTAACAGCTCCCCCTTTTTTTCCTGATGGAATAAGAACGTTCCTGTCAGAGCTTAGAGCACTCTGTGCACTCAGAGCAGCATACACTAAAGGAGGGAGTAGAACAGAATGGTCTCGGACCATCTCTTTGCTTGGACTAACAGGTGATTGAGTTATTCTTGTGATCCCACTTGGCTGTCAGGGCTTTGAAGCTCAGTAAATACTTGGCACATACATAGTATTATTTATCTTAAAATACATGTTGCAGCTGTGGGGTGTCACATGGCTGTGCTTTGTGGTGTAAGCCTGTGGCTGCTGTAGTACAGCTCCTGAAAGCAGAAAGTTGCCATAACAACTGAATGAAATCAATTAGAGTAATAAGCAATTAAAATCTCATCCTCAGTGTTGCATAAACATAGCATTTTGCTCATGAATTTTTTGCGATCTTGCCTCTAGACCTGTATGTTCTGGTTCTGATTTGCAATCTCAACCATTTTTGAATTAATGAAGCATTTAATTTCTCCTTCAAAGAGTGCTGGTGGGGTTTTTTTTGGTTGTGGCAAGTAGGTTCCTCATCAGAGACATGAACACTGTTAAACTTCTAAATGGAGGAAATGTTTGTGATGGGATTTCCAGAGTGCTCGGCACTGGCTTTGTTTCCACCCAGTGAAGTCAAGAAGAAGATTAGCCTGTGATCTAGGGAAATTTTGTCCTGGGCCTAGGAAGGCAAAGGCAGATCCTTCCTCTGTTACACACTTCTCCTTGACCTCCTGTGTATTCTTGAGCCTCTCGCTTCCTTTGTTGCCCTTGTAGAACCAGGAATAGCTACTTGCTGTAGTGCTTGGTTGTCAAGGCCAAATCAGCTCAAACCAGGGAATGGCAGAGCTGTTGTGGAAAGGTGGGATGTATGAGGGCCCCTGGGGAAGCAGGGTTTGCAGACTGTGGGCTTTGCAAGGGCCTGTAAGCCTGTTCTGCAAGATTTTGTGTGGCTGGGGGTCAAGTGTTTCAAAGGTCAGAGTACAGTTTATAATCCAGAGTCTCCAAGGAACTTTGGAAAACATGTCTGTGGTCTAAATAGCGGTCTTGTCATGTACAGTGGCTGAGTCAGGGATTTAGGAAGCCTTTGGCACCCAGAGCTCAATTATTAACTCTGCTAGGGAGCAAAAGCACTGGAGGTGATCCCTGGCTTTCTCCTGGCAGGATGACAGAAGCCAAGGCCAGTGGTCTGAGGGTTTGTGCCACCGATGATCTGAAGCTGGGTGTGGTGTCTGTGCCAGCTCTTTGCCCAAGATATTGACACAGTGTATCTGCAGGTTATCTGTGTGGTGCCTTGTGCTTTTCCTCAGCTTTTATTGCTCCTTTCAAGGTAATCTTGCCACCTTTATCCTGCACAGGCTTTTGGGAAAAGGCCCACAGTCAGTGCTGTAGATGCAGCATGAGCTGTGTGTATCAGCTGAGAAATAAAACAGGGCTCCCTTGAAGGAATTTGGGTTTGTTCTGGTCTCAGGATGTGCACTTAGATTGGTTACCTCCACAGCCTCCAACTGCCACTGGAACAGCTGTTGGAGCATTCTGGCAAGCCAGGGTTGGGGATTCACTCTTGCACTGTCTGATTCCCTGTTAGTTTTCGGAGTGTTTTCTTCAACACCAAGCAGGTGATGGTGTATTCTCCTCTGATCCATGTGCAGGGACACTGTGTGGCTCCTAGTACCTGTGAAAACATGGATTTCTGCTCCAGTGGGAAAAACCGGTGCACTTTATCATGCCAGGCAGTGAGGAAGGCAGAGTCATACTACGTGTCAAGTGCTTTTCCATAGTTAGCTGAGTGCTGGACAGCTGTTGCAGCTGTAACTTGTGTGTAATTCTCAATATAAAAGATTGGAATGCTTTGGATTTCTGTGGGAAGCAGTTGAAGGCTTGCTTGACTGTCAAATAAAGTCCTATTTCCACTGTATTGATGTACATTTTAATGGTGTTTATGTGGAAATTCGCAGTACTGCCACACTTGTTGGAGGGAGACTTTGTGCAGTGGAGAATTCACTGACTGTCCTTCTCTATTTAACGAGCTTTGCCTGCAGTTGCCATGGAAGCCTTGCCTTCGGCATGCCCTTGGGATTCATCCCTGAACAAAAGGTCCACCTGGAGTCACAGGGCTGCACTCTTCCTATATAGCTTTGCATCCTCAGAGGGTGAAAGCCCTGCTGGCTCTGGTCATAAATCATTTTCTGCTTCACTGGGGTCAAACCTCTTTCATGTTACTCTTCCTTCAGATCCTTTCAGCTGCTGCAGCATGTGGGGCATTTCAATCTGCACTGGCCATAGCTCGATATTGCTGCTCTGGGATCAGTTTATATATTTTGGCATCATTTCTCAAGCTGGCAGCAGGGAATAACTTATTTTAATAAGCAATAGTAAATGACAGTGCTCTGTCATCCCTCAACTGATGGCCCTGTGTGCCTTGTTACATAAAAGGCAAATAAAATGCTTTGTGAAATGTCTTGCTCCTCAGAGGTGTTGGGTCCTCAGCCCTGGAGATCAAAGTCCTTTTTCAAGTGGCTGACATCAGCACACACTTCTGTGTCCTTCCTCTTGTCCCTGCCTCAAACCCAACCTCAAGAGGCTGTGTTTGGAGAAGTGTGTCTGTCCCATGAAAATTTACCCAGCTCAGTAAAGCTGCTTTCCCACCAGCCTGGAAAACCCCTCGCATCTGTGTGCCAAGTTGGGCCTGGTCATTTGTCAGGCTGAGGCTTGTGCTGTCACCTTGGCTACAGAACAGTGAAAGAGCTGGATTAGTCCTTCTGTTGTGTCACCCAGGGATACCAGGATTCACTTTTTCTGGAAAAGATGAGGTAGGGAGCTGCACAGGCAGGCTTTTGCCACAGATCTTTCAACACATTCACAATAAATCTTTAGTCTGGACCACATCCAGTTTGTGCTCCAGCTGCCAGTCCACCTCATGAGATCCTGGAAGCACCTCATCTAGTCTGGCAGGTCACCTGTGACCCCCACCAGTAACCTGGACTGGGGTCCAGTTGTACAGTTTGCTGTTGGAGCAGAGATTGCTCCTTCAACAAGATGCATACAAGCATGGAATTCCTTGAAAAGTACTGATCAAGTAGGACTGATCAAGTTCCCAGCAGAGGGGATTTAGGGAAGGCTATTTGGATTGCCAGACAGGAGCAGCATTTTTCCTCCTATGTGCAGAGAGGGTGATTTTTCCAGTCACTGCACACCTCCATCTAGCTCTACTTTCTGAAGAGATTTATGAGCTCCAAAATTCATGCCTTGTACATCTTAGGGTTATCCCAAAGGGAAGACTTTTGGACATAAAATACCTATCAATACCTGGGCTTTGCAAACGTTAGCTTAAGCAAGTTCTTCTCTTTAGTAATGGGTTTTTGGAAACACAAGCAAGCAAAGTCCTATTTGTCCTGCCTCCCTGTGGGCTAAATGAAAAACAAGTCAGAATGCTCCCAAACTTCAGGAAGTCTGAAATTCAAATCTGCACTTGGAGCCTGGGCCAGTGTCTTGATTTCCATTTCAGAAGTGGGAATACCCTGCTGTAGATTGGGCCAGGAGTAATTGGCCAGACCTTGTGTCTTAACAGAAAAGTTTTGAGCAGACAGACAGAAGAATCCTTTGTGAAGGATTCTCCATCACAAAGATGGAGAATCTCTGTTTGACCATTTTATCTCTAGTCACAAGCATTTTTAGAGCTGACTGACAGTGCTGGTAGTACATGCAGGGAAGAGGATCCAGGCTGTAGCATGATTTCCAGGGAATGGGGGAGAAACCCTTTCCTATGCCTTACCAAAGCCAGAGAAAGGTAGATTCTCTGGGTATAAGGTTTTATCATTAAAGGCCTGAAAATTAACTATTCCAAACACATTTGGAAAGGTACCTGAGTGTGATGGCTTATCTGAACCTCATGATAGAATTTCCATGCCCTTCTGGGGAAAAGGAACCTCCCTGGCAGATAACTCATCCAGGACAGAGGTTTTCAAGTGCAGCCAGCAAGGTGCTGGAGGCTTGACAAGCCTCTACGTGCAGCCTGTCAGGGGATTTCTTTTAAACCAAGGCATTGTGCTTATCTAGGGTATTTATTGCACTGTGGGTGAAGGAGACGTCCCCCAGGCTTAGCAGCCCCCTGATGGAAAAGGGGACTGTGAATAGGACTTTTCCTAGCAAGAACCTGCTACAGCTGTCTTTAGGTGTGAATAAGGGCACTTTGAATATTTTTCAGTGCCTACTGAGGGTTGTAAGGACTTTTCTGAACTCTGTTTCTGGCTCCATCTGTCCTGGGTAACCTGCTCCAAAGTGGCTGGAATAGTGAGAAACCACCTCTTTTGCAGTGTGTATCCTCTTTATCATGGTTAGAGAGAAACAAGCTCAGAGCTGCATCTGTGTGGAAATACAAACAACTCAGAAAAGTCTGGCTGCAGAGCCCCTTCAGGCCTCAGGGCTGTGTAAAATGGGTCACTGGAAGTGTGTAAGCAGAATGAAAGGAAAGGAAAGCCTGTTAATCCCAGGGTTTTTGGCTCCTTGGGCACAAATTTAATGTTAAACTACCTTCTGACTTCAGGGATTGGCACGTGCTAAAAAGCTTTGCTACAAAGAGGGGAGAGAGCAGCAAGGCATAAATTAAAGGGTACTCCTGTGCCTCTGAAAGCAGCAGTGATTTAGTGATTTTACTAAAACATTTGAGACGGCATGGCAGAAGCCTCTCGGAGAGGACTCTGAGGGTAAAATGTCAGTAAGTTGTCTTCTAATTAGCTCAACTAATTTCCACCTGCCTCCCATCACCAGGTAGCTGAGGAAGGCAGGGAAAGCAGCTTCTGCTCTTGCTCACCTACCCAGGTGGGAATGCTTTGCAAGGAGTTGGGCAGCATGGCCATTCCAGGCTGAGCCCAGGTGCAGAGGCTGCTGCCTGTGGGAGACCCAGGGAGCACAACCACGTTTCTCAGCAGGGAGGTCTGGGAAGCACAGTCTGGCTTCAGAGGGGACAGGGCTCCTGCTACACTGCTCCTCGCACAGCTACTGATGTGGTCACACTTCCTATGTAAGTACACACAGCTTTTCTAATTGTTTCGCTGTAGTTACCTGGTGGCTCTTAGTGAATTGCAACAGGAACTTGTTTTATTCACAGAAATATGCCTTGGCCTCACCTTGTTTCAGGGGTAAGGAGAAGTCTCTGTTTGCAAAGTGTTTCTCGTGGCCAGGTGTTGTCAGTACTTTGAAGAACACAGGCTGGTTGGTGTCAGTGCAACTTGTCGTGGAAGCAGTTGAGTTAAAATTTACTCTTTGTTAGCGTTCTGTGCCAACCACAGTTTTCTAAATGGTTGAAAAGATGGTCTTAATGGAAGAGTTTGTTTTCTCTAATAAAGTTGCAAAGTGGAGAGCAGCTGTTAGCCTGTTGTGAACTTGCAACAACAGCCTTTTGAGTTTCTTGTGTCTTGTTTCTTCTGGTTTGTTCATTCTGGGGAGCGGTGTAAGATTTTGTGTGCCTGACCAGTCTCATCATGCTGGAAGTAGAAGGATAATGAGAGAATGAGTGGAGGAAGGAGCAGAGCCAGGATTCTGCTTTTTCCATGCAAACTTTCCCATTGTGTTTTTGAACCAGCCTGTCT
This sequence comes from Acrocephalus scirpaceus scirpaceus, assembly GCA_910950805.1. Lineage (NCBI taxonomy): Eukaryota > Metazoa > Chordata > Aves > Passeriformes > Sylviidae > Acrocephalus > Acrocephalus scirpaceus. The sequence continues at coordinate 62,866,053 of OU383778.1, read as the reverse complement.
TTCTCAGTGAAACAGTGTCTACAGAAGAGAGGTTTAAGGTAGGACAGCATTTTTACTTCCATTTTAAGTACTTGTAACTTGCTGTGCCTACCTCATGCCTGGAAGTGTCCAAAGCCAGGCTGGATGAGGCCTGGAGCAACATGTCTAGTGGAAGGTGTCCCTGCCCATGGCAGGAGGGTGGAACTGGATGATGTTTAAGTCACTTCCAAAACAAACCAGTCTGTGATTCTATGTGCAAGCAGCTGTAGTGGGCCTCTGTTGTGACCCTGAAATGCAAGAACTTACTCTGGTTATGTGCGCCTCAAAAGAAGGGGTTTTTTTCTGTAGGTGTGGCAGAAACGTGGGCTTTGAGGCTGGGCAGGAGGGTGACTAACCTTAGGAGAGGCTGGGGAGGGAAGGTGTGAGTGTGCTGCTATTTATGCAAATACCCTGATAGCTCGAGCACTTCAGAAAAGAGTGTAGAAACTGAGGAAATATCACCAGGAAATGTCAGCTGGGTAGGGCAAATAGCTGTGGTGTTACCTGTGAGGAGGCGAGACTGGGATGGCTCGGGAGCTGACACAGAGGAGGGATTGGATGTGCACCTTCACCTAGATTGCCCTGGTCTGAAGGAGAGGAGGAGGGAGAGGAGGTGGGCAGGTCTGAGAGAACTGTCAGGAGGAGCCTGGCATGGAAGTGGTGTGTGGGAAATGGATTTGTAGAGAATTCTCAAAGCCTGACAGAAGGCTCGCACAAAGTGCATCTGTATGCAAACCTTGAGATAAGAAATGCTGACTTAGAAATGCCGTGGAATAGGATGGACGTTGTTGAGAGAGAAATGGAACTAGAAACAAGTTTCAAAGGATGGCCTTGCAAATAAGACTAGATACTTTGGAGAAATAGAACTATGAAAGATGCACTGTAGTAGGACCCACAAGGGGTGATTTTAGATGATTGGCTTTAAGGCATTAACAGCATTGTGTGGCAAAAGCTGATAGGCCAAGAAATGCTTATAATGTATTGTAATTAGGAAATAGTTGGCTTCTGATTGTGATGGCATGAATTGTAACATCTGTATTGTCTCACCCTTCACATGAGACTGGAATAAAAATTTTTATAATGCCTCTTATCTCTGGGTCAGAAAAAAGGGCATAATCCCACAGTAGTGCAGGGCCAGTGATGGGCAACATGTCTGCCTCCCCTCAGAACACAGGTGTGTCACCTTGAGCTGCGTGACAGCTGGGATGGGGACTGGGTGACCTCCTGCACATCCTCACATGCCTGGTGGCATCAAGGCAGGATGCAGCAGCCTTCCTCTCCTTCCCTGGAGCAGTGCAGGCACAGTCCTGGGGCTGATACAGCTGGAGTAGCAAAAATATCTTGATGGCATTTAGCACCGTGACCTTTAAACGTTTCCACAGGCTGACCCAACAGCACAGACAACACTTTGGGTGAGGCAGGGCTCGATGGAAATGTGCTATGAATCACACTCTTGTGTTACTGTTGGTCTCACACTCCCAGGCATGTGAATTTGGGACAGATAAACATCATTTCCTTTAGCATTACGAATTCAGCTGGGGAGGGCCCGCCTCCAAAGGCTGCATGAGTGTTGAAGCAGTTTACATTGGCTGTAATTTCCCAAATATTAAAATTCTCAGCTTTTGAAGATGTTTGGCTTGGAAATGTATTTTATCCATGCTCCCTGCAAAGCTCTTTGCTCTCTGGGGAGCAGCTGAATGCCCTCCGGTCCCATGGGGCAGCTTTCCCAGTATCACTTCCCTCCAGCTGGAATGGTAACCAGTTGTACCAGACAGGAAAAGCCAGGCTCAGGGTGGCTCGGACATAACTGTCAGACAGGCTGGCTATATCTGCCAGTCTCCACGGCTGGATGCTTCCTGCGAGGCAGCTTGCACGAACTGTGGGGAAAATGCTACCCCTTTCCACAGGCTCTCCATCCTTCATCTTTCCTCTCTGGAGGTCATGTCTACAGGATACAAAATTCCCTTGCAAGCAAAACCCCAGGAGAAATTAGCAAAGATATTTGCCCTGTGCTTCCCTAAACCTGGATCCTACTGTTGCTTCTCTTTGGGATTCAGTAAAGAGATCCCAGCTGTGTATTCTGGCAGGATTTAACCACGAACAGGGTGGGATCACACACTCAAGTGATAGAAGAGGGCAGCCTGTGCTCTGCTTGTCCAGCTGCTCCCACTGGGAAGCCCCAGCCATTGTTTCTGGACTTGTGAGACACTTAACAGCTTCCAGCTGTTCCCAGGTGTGCAGCTGAACACAGGAACTCAGGCTCCTGTCTCAGCTTATGACTGATTAACCTCCCAGCTTTCCAGCTGGGAATAGAGCCAGGGCACACATGCTGGAAAGGCATGGCACATCAGCCTGCATGTTCATGCCTCTGGCAAAACTCTAGGTATGCTAACAACATGTCTTTGGCATTGGGAAACCAGGAATGATGTAGATTTCATCCAGTCCCCCAGCCATGCAGGAGAAAGAAGGCAGCTCTTTGTCCTCCTGAATGTTGAGGGTGATCTGTGCAGCAATCTTCCTCAAGGTCCCCTTACATTGCTGCAGGGTCTGCAGGGTCCAACCTGCCTTTCTGGATTTCCAGGATGCCTCCATGCCTCTCTCCCCACCCAGAAACCTCCCCTAAACTCTGCTTTGCTGCAGAACATCAAGACAAGCCAGTTCTGCTACTGCTCTTGCCTGGGAATTGTGCAAAGAGCACCAGCCTCTGTGTTTTGGGAGAGGAGGAACCCTTCTTTGATTTCAACTCTTGCCTCCTCTGTCCTTCCCGCGGTCTGAGTTCTGGTGGTTCAGAAATGCTTCTGAAAGCTGCCTTTTAGGGAAAAAAAGCCCTGCTGTGATGAGAGCAGGCACGTCTAGCACCTAGAAAGATGTTAATTCCTTTTCTTCTGTACAGTCAATTAGCTTGGATTGTGATCCTCTGCCTGCGTCTGGGCGCTTGGGCAAATCCAGTTTTTCCTGGGTCACGTCTTCTCTCTGTGACAGTGGTGTCTGCTGCTCTCTAGTGGTTCTAGCTCTGAGCCTGCATGCCCTGCAAAATGAGAACCTAGGTGGTGCTTTTTAATATATATATATATATATATATATATATATATGTTTTAGATTTACTTTTACACAGCATCCTTCAGCCACAGCAAGTCTAAACCTTGTACCTCCACAATGCCAGCATTTAAGTTGCCCACGTTCCCCCAACCTGGAGGCAAGAGGAAAGTCCCTCATTTTGTTGTGCTTACGTTATGTTGGGAAACATCTTTCCAAGTGCCTTCCTTGTACTCCACATGGCCAGAACTGCCAGGTGACATGCTCACTCCTGGCTGCCCCAAACACCACGGGAATGTGGGGTATGGAAGGGAGGGGAGATACCCTCAGCTTCAGGAATGTTCTGTATCTGACCTAAGGCTGCGCCCTGTGACAGATTTGAGTCTTTAAGCCTTGCCAGTTTTCAGGGTGTGTGTCGTCAGTGACAGGCAAGATAAAAGCTGAGGAAAGATCAAAGCGGGTTTCGTGGTTTTTATGGGTTTGTGCTTCTTGGTTTCACTTTCATGTGTCTCCCGGAGCCTTTCTTCTCTCCCTGTGTGCTGCCCTTTCATCTCCCTCCCCGTTTCCACCTGGCAGGATGGAGCTTGGTGACCTCCCAGCCTGGGGCATGACTTGTGTGCTCAACCCACCTTTCTTTCACCCCCTCAAATCTGAGCAATGCTGGATTATTTTAGCCCAAGACAAGTCCTTTCAGCATCGGTTCTTTCAGCTGCTGAGATTTACATCCTTTGCAGAAGTTGGGCTGGAGTTTCTCTGTGTTTTCTGGGAGCATCTCCCAGTGTGAGTGCTTATTCAGGGGTGCTGGTTCCAAGAGAAAAGTTGACAAGGGGTTTTCCAAAGGGAGGGCTGCTCATTTCATTGGTATTGCAGCTTCCTTCTCAGTGAAGACTGGGTTTCCCCTCCTTGCCATGTGCACTTCTACTTGATGCTGGAGAACAGTTGCTCTTGGCTTGTTGGGTTTTTTTTTTTCTAATATGAAAATCTATTCTCCTGTGGTGGCTTGTGGGTAAAATGCGGGGAAAGCTTCTTCCCCAAGGAAAAAAAGTGAGGAGACACTTGGCAAGAAGAGGAGGGGCCTCAAAACATTAAGTGGACTTTAATGAAAATAGCATGTAAACGTGTCAAATTGGGTGTAAGCCCAAGATGCATGGTCGAGTCTGGGTCCATTCCTGATGCCGTTGAGTGTGGCTGAGGAGAAGCACTGTTTTCCATAGATGACCTGCTCTCTTCTGACTTAACCAGTAGAAAATGGGTCAATGCCATGTTAAGCTGTACAAGAAATAACAGTTAAGGGTTATTCTGCAAGTCATGTGGAGACAACTAAATTATAGACTCAACTAAAATGGAAACCACGAATAATTGGAAAAATATAAAATGCTTAACCAGACTCTAACCAAACTTGTAGCTGCATTTATTAAGATGTCAAACTTCAAGGGAAGGAGACTGCCATAACACTCCTGGAGAGCTTGGTGCCAGGACTGTTGCCAAGTGTTTGACTGAATGTGTTGCCCAAATGGCAATAACTCAGCTCCAGCAATCGCAGCCTTTGAGTTCAGCAGAAACTTCCCAGCTCGTGAAGCATGGGCTGGATGTAGCTGGAAGAGTTTCCAGGAGCATGTTTTGGTTTTCTGCATAGACCTGGCGTGCTCCTTCACTAGCCCCAGACGGAAGTGCTCAAAGCCAGAGACCTTCCTCCCAGCCGGTGGGGATGTGGAGAACATCAGGTTGAAATGAGGGCAGCAAGGCCAAGTCGCCAGGCACAGCTCACTTATAACACCCCCAGCCGCTGTTCCTTGGCTCCCTCCTGCCTCTGGATGAAGATTTCCCTCCTCATCCCCTTGCTCCACGGCCAGGGTCGAGCTGTCACTGTCACACTGTAGCCCAATGCAAATGGCCAACGGCGCCCACGGGCTCGGTGGCACCTGCGGCGTCTAGACTGGTTCCTGTGCCCACATGCAAATGTGTGAGGAGGGAGCCGGGGCACACGGCCCCAGTGACACTTTCTGGGAAAGTCCTTGGCTCCCTTTCCTGCTTCACGTCCTCCATGCCAGGCAGAAGTGCCATTGAGGAATAACACCGTTTCTCTGCTCGGCGTTGGGTTCATTTCAGAGTAACTCGGGCTGGAAATGGGTCGAGAGCTCTGGAGCAGTGAGGGGATGCCGAGGTGTTCTCCACGGTGCTTTTCTAGTGGCAAGGACAAGCTGGCACAACAGTCTGGGGGTTTTCTTCCATGCTTGTTCAGTGCCATTTGCATCTCTGGGGTGGCCAGGACTTCCCAGAAACTGTCCCTGCTGTGGGGCCACGCGACGGCAATGTCTGTTATTGCTGTCCCTTCAGCAGAAGGCTACTCCACAGAGGTCCTATGGCTCAAAATGGACAGAGGAGGCAGGAAGGTTTGATTTACGTTTCTTAGCAGTCTTCTTTCATTTCTCTTGTTCTTGCTCCCAGCCTTTCTTCATCTTCCTTATCCAAACCCTTTTGGAGCTCCCTCTTACCATATTCCCTTCTTGAGCCCTCAGCACACCAAAAACTTTTGAAGATGCCAGAGCAGGTTTCTCACCTGCTTGCTGAGGTGTCATGACAGTGCTCTGCTGCCTCCAAAAATGGGCCAAACCCACAATTTTGTCCCCTTGCATCACCAGCAAGTCGTGCATCTTCACTTGAAGACAGTAAGTAACAGTGAGCTTGATGTGTTGTTCACCCAACCTAATTTTGGACTGATTTCGTTAAGCTTTAGCTAATTCTGGTGATCTCATGTTGATGCTGAAATATGTGTGGGTTTCAGGTTTCTCGGGTTTCAGCAGGAGGTATCTTTATCTTTGAAGCAGGTGATGGACCACAAACCACAGTGGTGAAGATTCACTGCAGTTGGGGTTTTTGGGGGATAATTAAAAAAAAACCAACACTGTTTTGTTTTGGTTTATTTTCTCCTGCAAGGAGCCCTGAGTGAGTTGTGGGCAAAGGAGGAGTAAGCTGAAAAATCACTTTCTCTCAACACAAGGAGAGTTAATGGTTTCGCATGGCTGAGAGGTTTGTCTGCTCCAGATGTTTGTGATGCAGCCTCTTGTGAATCCTCCAAGAAGGGCGGGAGAGGTGCATCTCCTTGGCATTGGCATCAGGGTTGGGTTTCTGCCCATCCTGGTAAACATGGAAAAGGTTTTCCATGTGGCCTTTACGTGCTGTTTGCACCACTTTTTTTGGAGGTCTCTGATTCAGGTACCATGGGAAGGATTAAAATATATTACAGGTGTAAAAAATATTACAAAAATCCAATAAAAATCAGATTTAAAAATAACTAAAATCAAAGTCTTGCCTGCTCAGGGGTAGCTCATCTCTGCAGAAAACAGAGAAGTTGTGAGGGTGCTTTGTATGTGCTTCAGTTGATGCTGGCCTGGATGAGGCCACACATCCCTATGTGAGGGCCACTCTTGTGAATTCCTGGCATCCAGGCAGCAGCCTAAATACAGTCACGGCTCACATCCTCACCCTGCTTCTCCCTTTGCAAAATTACCACTCGTTGTGCAGAAATATCGGCCACCGCCACAACTGTGGTTTTCCTTCTGAGGAACCACCCCAGTGTTCATCAATTACACATTACTCATCCATCACAGCACCATGGCTGCTGCTGAGCCCATTCACTGACCCTCTCAAAATCCATCCAGCTGATGCTTCTGTAGCTCCTGTTTCTTCCCAGGGCAGGCAGGAGGTGGACACCTGCTCTGTGGCCACAAATTGGGGGCATGATCTAGCTCATCTCGGTCTGTCCACTGTATGAGTCCAGGGATAATTCTTGTACCAATGTCGTTAAGCGCTGCCAGGAATGCTGTTGGATTCCTCCAGTCCAGGAGGAGCAGCAGCTGAATGCTCCAGCTCCATCTTTTTCATTGTGCAGCTCTGGGGAAAGTTGCTTTCACTTCTCTTGTTTTTTCCCAGCTCTAAAAAGCAGGATCATTTGTAGTCAGGAGCTTCAGAAAGCTTTTCAGATGTCTTCTATGCCTCCATAGCAGTTTGCATGGGTGACTAGTCATCTCTCTGATAAATTGCTGCCTTTCCCACCATTTTTTTCCAAGAGACTCCTGCCCCAACCCACCAAAACCAGTCCTTGGTTGTGCTTCTTCTAATAACTCTCTGCAGGGAAATTGAAAACTCTGGAAGGATTAAACAAAACCTAGTTTTAAGGCCATCTCTTTTCCACTGCTGTGACAGCAAGGCACCCATTCTTTCTGTAGGTCTTTAGGAATAGCTCATGGAAATTGTCCCTCTGTGGCCCTGGTGTACTGGGAGTTAAACTCCCCAATCACCTCTTGGACAAGCACTTCACAAGACTTTTGTACCTATCTCAGAGGAAAAAATTCAAAGAGAGATGCTTAGCTTGAGTTTGAGTGGAAGACTTTTTTTTTTTTTTAAATTTACTGTTCTGTTGCTAAATAAAACACTGATGTGATTTGAAAGCTCCAAATTACAACATTACCACACAGCCACATCTCTTTTCTTCTGCCCTCTTCCTTCCGCCTCGCCACATATCCCCTTCTGCTTTTGCTTCCCGACTGGTAACTTTGCCGACTTTATTCAGGGCAAAGCCCCCGTTCCACCAACACCCGAGGGCACGGGGTGCTCCTGTGGCCATCCTGGGTGAGTTACTTGCCTGGCCAAGCATGAAATTTGAAAGATCTGAGTAGAAACATAGAGCAGGGAGATCATGATTGTTTTTCCACTGCACGGCGTGAGGCGTTTTTGCTGATGAGAGAGGCAGCAAAAATAGTGTGGGGAAAATATAGCCTCAATAAAGAAATATGTAAATGTCTGAGTACACCAAAAAAACCCCTGCTTCGTCAGGGGCTTGCGCTCCACTTTCATTCTGGGCTTTTTTTTGTGGCTGAGGGGTAAATGCTCAAGGGAATGAAGGGTGATGTGGGTACAAACCCAACAGAAAGAAGGCGTGGAGGAGACGTGTGGGGAATCCAAACGTTGCACTTGGTCCCAATGGCTGGTTTTAATTAATAATATTGACCACTGAGCTTCTGGGACGGCTCTGGGGAGCATCTGAGAAATGACATCAGCTCTCTCTGTGCTCCGCCGGGCTGGCCGGGTGTGACTGCTGAGGTGTGAATTCTGTGCCTGTGTCGGAGCGTGACCCTCCCCGATAAATAGGGGTGTTTGTGCGCCCGGTCCCGCAGAGCATCTGCGGGGCTGAGCCTTCCCTGAGGATGGGAGCCCCCCTGCTCCCATGGCTGCTGCTGCTGCTGCTGGTGATGTCCCGCTCTGCCCATGCAGGTGAGCTCCAGGTGGCTTTGCTGGCATCATCCTGCACCCAGAGCGACTGGGGAGCTTGGGATCCTCCTGCCTGGTTAGCTGAGGGCTTGCCTTGTTCCCAGGACAAAGCATGACCATCCTTTGCAGGGGTCTGGTTCAGCTTTTGGGAGTGGTGTGGGAGCAGGGAACTGAGGTAGAGGAGCAAGTGGCAGCTTCTCACTGTGATCCCTGCTGTGCTGTCACTGAAAACATGGGAAGGGGAGCTTCCTTTGGCTCCAGGAGTTGCTGCATCCCTATCAGCACTGTCTGTGCCTGTAAGTTGCCACCTTCTCTCTCTCTCAGCCATCCTGGAGGTGAACGGGAACCTGAGCTGTAGGTGTGCTAAGACAACCTCGGAATACATCAGTCCCAAGAAATATGAGAGCATTGAGATAAGGCCTGTGGGCAGCAGCTGCAGGCGCGTGGAGATCATGTAAGTGCTGTGGGCTCTGCTGCTGCCACCATCCCGCTTCTCTGCCGCCTTGCTGGAAACTAAACCTTTCCAAAAATGCCACCAGGTTACTTGCTGAAAAACATCAGATGCAGAAACGAGGGTCTCCAGGGCCTAAAGGAATCTCTCCAGCAGGGGAAAGCATGATTTCCTCGAGCTGGAGCCGGGCGGTGTTTGCAGCTTGGAGGAAGCACTTCCTCAGACCCTGAGACAGCATGAGCCATAACAAATTTTCCCAGATTTTTTTAGCTCCTCAGTGTGGATACATTTGTAAATCTCCAGAAAAAATTCTTTGAGCAGTGTGCTGGGCTTCAAGTCTCTGCTCCACCTAGGAATGTGTTGCATCTTGCTTGTTCCCAGCCATGCTGTGGCTTCCTCTGTCTCTGGCAGCTTTCTACAATCATTGGTGCTGTGAGTGAAAGCTGAGTCTTCCCCATCAGCTCTGGCTGCTTGAATCCTTGCCCTTGGAGGAGACAGGAATGCTCAGGAATGCTCTCCTTGCATTTCAGAATTAAATTAAGAACCTCAGGGAAGATGTGTGTGAATCCCGAAGCCCCCTGGGTAAAGAAGCTGCTGAAGCGCATTGCCAGCACGTAAGTTGTTAGATGGAAACTCGTTTGGTTCAGGTGTCCCTGGACAGCATCCTGGCACATCCATGGTTCTGGGAAGCTCTCATGGGCCCAGGAGCTCTCAGAGGGCCTGCTGCTGTCCAAAGGGCCCATTTCCAAAGCGATGAGTGGCAACACTCTGCTGTGCAAAGCAGCGTTCAGCCCAACACAACCCATCTGTGGGTCAGGTTCCCCCTGGCTTACACACAGAGCTGCACTTCCAAAACAGTTTGGAGAAAGTAGCATGAGGGGAGCAGTGGCAGGAGCAGGGTTTGCTCGTGGCAGGTGCGGTAGTGTGTTGATGCTGGGATGGGAAAGCTGTCCTTCTGGGACATGCCTGTGCTGGGTTTGTGGCCATCCTGGTGAGCGATGCCCACCTCGGGGAAACGGCAGTGACTTCCCTCAGCTGGGGCACGAGCTTCCTCTCCTGGACCTGCTTTTCTCTGTGTTGGCATGTTTCTCCTCCTTCTGCTTTTTGCAGGAAGAAAAAATAAGTTTCCTGCTAAGGAAGTTGGTGCCCAGAGCCCTGAGGCGGGCTGGCGGATGATGCCCAAGTGTGCAGACCTGGCTGCTCCTCACTTTGCCCTCGCTTCCTTCCCTTCCCAAAAGTCCCATGTCTGGCTCTGGTGGCAGTGCCTGTGGGGAAGGTTGGCTCACTGCTGGCCCCAGCCCCATGGCAGGTTAATGGGGGGGTTCTCCTCTGCTCTGGGATCCTGGATCAGTGTGAATATGAATCCCTATTTTATTTAGTTGCCTATGGACTGCAAAGCTGTTCCCTGTCAGAGGCTATCCTGCTTCTTTAGGAATGACTTTGTGACTTTTTCCATGTGAAGTGCTCAAAGAGAGTGTGTATCTGAGGGTTGTGTGGCACAGCATGGCATGTCCTGCTCCGGAAGCTCAAGTCAAATAAAATTCGGGATTTTTCTTTCTGTTGTATTTTCCCTGTATCTTCTAGCTTTGAAGCCATGACTGACATAGAATCATAGGGTAGCTTGGATTAGAAGTGATCTCAAAGCCCATCCAGTCCCACCCCCTGCCATGGGCAGGGACACTTTCCACTATCCCAGGTTGTTTCAAGCTCTGTCCAGCGTGGTGTTGGACACCTCCAGGGATCCAGAGGCAGCCACAGCTTCTCTGGGCAACCTGTGCCAGGGCCTCACCACCCTCCCAGGGAACGATTTCCCCCACTGTCTCATCTAACCCTGCCCTCTGGCATTATGAAGCCATGACCTCTTGTCAGCAGTCCTTTCCATCATAACCTGTTACCTCTCACCTGGTGGTGATTTTAGGGCACGATATTGGTGGTAGGGAGAGGGGGTAATCCAGCCGAAGTACCCCACATCCAAGTGATGGAGCTGGGATTTACAGGTGGCTGTAAGGCTTTAAAAACCAGTCCAGACCAATAAGGAAATATGTCGGGAACAAGCATGAGGTCACTCAGCAGAGTTTTGGGGTAAAAAAATCAGAAGCAAATGTCACCAGGGCACTGCTGGGCTGTGTCTTGCAGGGGGAGAACATGGCTGCAGGAGAAATGAGTAAAACCTGTTCATGCAAGACAGGAAAGCACCCCAGAAAACCTCTGGGCTCATGGGGCTGTGTGCACTAAGAATGAAGTTGGAGGAAATGACCGAGAAAGGAAGGGGAAAGCAGAGCTGGTTTCAGGAAGGCCCCCTGCCAAGCCCCAAGCCACATTTTATCGGCAGCGTTGCAAACTCAGCAGCGAGTGCTGTCAGCAGGGAGAGGGGTCGGGCAAAACCACCACGACCCCGGGGCCTCCCGTGTCACTTCTCCTATTTCCCAGCTCAAATAGAGGGATGCTGCGGGGGCCGGGGCTGGGGCCGGCATGGCTGTGTGGGCGGCCCTGCTGCTGGGGGTGCTGCTGGTGTCCCATCCCGCTGGGCACACAGGTGAGGCTCCCCTGCCCCCACGGGTGGGCTTGGGCGTTGTGGGGGCTGTGAGGCTTTCCGGGTTTAGGGTGGATGATCCTGGTGGGACGTGGTGGGAGATGCATTGCTCAGGGAGGGTTTTGGGGATGGCAGCAGGTTTTGGGATGATGAGAGCCATGGCCACGTGCCCCTCCAGCAATCCTGGAAGCCAATGGCAACCTGAGCTGCCGCTGCCTCAAACGCACCCGAGCCTTCATCCCCCCGGAGAAGTACAGCAGCATCGAGGTGTGGTCCGTGGGGAGCAGCTGCCGGCGCCTCGAGGTGGTGTAAGTGGCTCCCGGGGGTATGCGCCCCCTGCTCCTCCCGTCTGCCCTGAATTACTTCAGCGTCGCGCTCATTTTCCTTGTGAGGAGGGTGGGAGGCTCAGCTGTCTGCAGGAGGGGAAGTGACCTTGCTGAAAGGTCTGGTGTTTTCTAGGATTAAGCTAAAGAACCTGAAGAGGATCTGCGTGGATCCTGACACCCCTTGGGTGAAGAAACTCTTACAGGACCTCCCTCACCTGTAAGCTCCCCTTTCCCCCTGAGCACCAGGGGCTCCCCGCAGGACCTGGGGCATCCCGTGGGAACCCGTCTTCACACATTCCTCCCCCTTCTGCTTTTGGCAGGAGGAAGAAAAAGGCTCCCCGCTGAGGAAGCTGCCACCAGAGGCACGGCCAGATGTGCTGGGGCCTAAACTGCCTCCCTTCCCCATCCTGCTGTTGCCTTATCCAGTCCAGAGGGGAGCATGCTGCTGCCTGAGCCCCTTTTTATGCCTTTCAACCCTTCAAAATGCCCATCCCTGCTTCCAGCCCCTCCCATCCCGTAACCATGTGCTGGTTGTCCCTTTTGGGCACGACCCGGCAGGCACCTCAATAAAGGTGGCAGCCCTCTGTCACTATCCCTCGCTTCCCTTCATATGGCATGCCAGGGGCTTGGGGTACTTGGCGTGGGAGGCATGGGGGGCACCAGCCTTTGGCCAAAACCACGGGAGGTTTGAGGCTCTGGCCACGACATTTTCCGCTTTTTTTTGTCGGGGAGGCAGCACGGGCCACGTGCAGCAGGGGGAAGTGACGGCCGGGGAAGTTTTCCCACCCCTCCGACCCTTCCTAACCCCCCCGGAGGGGGATTGTGAAATTCCCCCTGGGGCGAGGGGCTGGATATAAAACAGCCCTGGCCCGGCTCGGGGTGGGCGGCCAAGATGCGGCTGCTGCCGGCGGTGCTCGCCCTGCTCCTGCTGCTGAGCAGCTCGGTGCCGGGGGGCGGTGAGTGGCTTTGGGTGTCTGTCCATCCGTGTCCCCCCCAAACACCTGGACAGTGGCATTGGAAGTCCCAGATGGGGCTGAGTGTGGATTTTATCTGCTAAGCTTTCAGATTTACTTCTTGCCCATCTTTGAGCTTGAGTTTGTCCTTTAAACCCTGTGGCTAGGCTGGAGGGGGCACTGGGGTGGAGGGGGGGCGGGGGGCGCTTTGCCTCGTGGGTTGAAGCTGCGTTTCTTTCAGACCCCCACAAAACTCAAGTGCTTGGTGGGTGGGCAATGGGTTTAATTCATAAAATGTTGGTTAAGTTTTCCAACTCTGCAGCTAAACCCCTTCCATAAACAGGAAAATAAGCTTTGAGGCTGTGCTGGGAGGCATTAGCCCTGCTGCAAACGCCATTAACAGCAGCCCGTGGGTGTCAGGGATGGGATGGGATGGGATAGTGGGGAGGGGGATGTCCCCGTGTGCCTCCCCCACTGGGGCCAGGACCTGGTGTGGGCTGCCCTGGGGCACAGGTCTGTCACTGGAGAGCCTGCTGACCAACATGAGGTGTAAGTGCATCAAATCCACCGCCCACGTCTTCAACCTGGGGCTGATCCTCACCATCGACGTTACCCCGCCGGGCATTCACTGCAGGAGGAAGGAGGTCATGTAAGTGGAAAGCCTGGAAACCAATCCCTGAGAATTGCTCCTTTGTGCACTGGTGCAAAAGTACGTGAGGGGGGAAGCCCACAAATGTCGGGGTGACTCATGCTTCGCAATTTCAAGGGGATTCCTCCCGGTGTTTCTCAGGATGCTAAGGTCATGGCCCCAAAATTCCATGTCTCTGTTGCCCAGGGTTTGTATCCGTGACGAGGGAGCAGAGGGGTTTTCTCTGTGGGTTAGAAAAGCTTTGGGGAAGGGACGTGCATGGGGCTGAGGGGCCTCCTGGCCTTGCAGCCTCACCCTGAAGAAGAACAGGAGGGTGTGCGTGACCCCCGAGGCGCCCTGGATCCAGCTGCTCATCCACAAGCTGATGCAGAGGTACGTGATGCCCTGGAAAACACCCGGCATCCCCAACGCCTTGGCAGGACCATCCCTGCCCCCTGACCCCCGCCGGTTTCCGTTCTTTCCCACCAAATCATCAGGAACAGCACCAAAAAAGCGTTGCCGCGGCCGCGGCGGGAAGCACCGTGCTGCCGGACCCCTTGGAGACGCCCCACCCCGTCCCTCCCCCTGACCAGATCCAAGGAATCCACGGCTATGAATTCCTCGTGGGACAGCAATGACACAACCCCCCTGCCCTGAGACGCACCGGGTTTAGTAGCACAATGCTGGCGCTTCCTCTGCTCCCTGGGTTTTGGCAGGGGCAGGAGCCTTTCCCTCCAGGCACCTGCAGTTCCCCTCCGTTTCGAGTGCCTGCGCTGTTTCTGCACGCAACCGCAGCCCATCCCGGGTGCCGCCAATAAAAGGATGAATGTGCTTTCCCCCTTGGCTGTGGCAGTTCTTTCTGCCTGGATTTGTGTAAAAATTGGGTTTTTTGGGGTGGGAAGTTAGGCTGGACTGTGGCACTGTGAAGCCTTTGGCTGCTTTGCCAAGGACGCTTCCGAACGCGCCTTTCATCTGCTCCAGGATTTGCTGCCTTTTTCTGACAACTTCTGGCAGGAGCAGGTAATTGCAGGAGTTGGATAGGGTTTTCTGCTGGCTCCTGGCTGTGGAAACACAGAAGTGGGAAATTTCCCAGTGACCGGCTGAGGCTTTCTGTGGAGATGCATTTTCCTAGCCTGGCACAGGAATGTGCCTTGGCCACATGGACTGAGGTGACACAGGTGTGACTTGTGATCCTGGGCAGGATTATCCCTTTTTACAACCTAGCTTGGCCATTCTGGGTGCAGGTGTTTAAGCTCTGTAGAAATCAAATTTGTGTTGCTCACCCACCCCCACTGGATGCCAAAAATGTATCCCTGGGCACTGGCAAGTGGAAAATGCCCACCCAGTCTCTGTATCCCCCTCCTTCCAGCCCTGTGCTCCTCAGGACACACAGCAGGGATAAGAATGGTTGCAAAAGGGCTATGTGTTGACTCCAGAAGATGTGGAAGTACACAGGTGGGAAACTGGTGGATGTTTTGCCCTATCCATCGTGGGTGAGCAGTATCCCATCCCCACAGTGAGGAAATGAAAAAAGTAATTTCTAGAGAGAAGAAAAATGTAGCAGTTCAGGGGTTTGATGACCTCCCTCTCCCCAGCTGCCCAAAGGTCCAGGGCAAGCAGTGTTTCCTCATGCCAGAGCTCAGCATGTTCTCAAATTTAAAGCAAAGCTGCTAGTCCCATGAAGCAGCGTGTAAATCCCCCAAAAACTGTAGTGTAAGCATGCCTGGGAGTGACACTGCAGCTGCCCCTGCTCCACGTGCACTTCCATCTCTTCAGGGATGGGACCTCCTGGCTGCAAAGGCAACACACAAGAAAGAAATCTGACTTAAAAAACCCTTACTCTCAAAGGAAGCACTACGAGATGGTGTGGGAGCCTCCAAAGAATGGATGAACCCAGGACCAGGATCACTCTCACCTTTACTATTGCCACAGGGAGGGGTTGTGCCATACCTGTATCTAGAGGTTTATAATCTCCACCTAAAATTATTTCTAATTAAAGTGAGTTCTTGGCTGATGCTTGGCAGAGAGGATTAAGACTTGAGTGGTTTCTCAGCAGGTTCTCTTGGGATCTGTGTCACCTTGGAACACCAAAGGGTGAGGGGGAGGGAGAGTGCATGACCAAACTTGTGTAAGGTTCAGTCTCCTTACAGTGAAAGAAAGCAAAAATATTCAGCTACATTGTACAAAATTCTCTTTTTTATATATATATGTATATATATACACACACACAAACCCCCGTATCGGACAGATTCACCAGATGGAGTTTTAAAAAGTTGCTTGTAGAAGGTGTTGGATTTTGTTTTCTCTGCTGGCTTTAGGCAGTGCTGTCGCTTGGGAGTGGACACCAGGCACTGTGTTTTGGGAAGCAATAGAGGCTGTGGTGAGGAGCAGGGAAGGGCTTGGAGCATTTTTTCCAGTATTGCCTGCAACATGCTGGGAACCAAGGCTGGGGAAAAAAGCACCATCCCCTCACTGCTCCTGGTGGGAAGGGAAAACCAGGAAGAAGCCGCACAGGAGAGGCAGGTAAACATCTGCATTGACCGAAACATAAACAAGAGGGTTTTTGTGCAATGTCTGTTGAACTAACAGTTTTGTGTTAAAAACCACTTAAAAACAGCATGATGAGCGTTGGGAAGTGCAGCAGAGAAAATCCAACGGAACACCTTCCCGCAACGGAACACTTCCTTATTTCCAAAGGAAAATAAACGAGCAGCTTACAACGTTTGCCAAGGTTTGGGTTTTCCCATCCCTGTCCTCTCTCACCCCCGTATTACAAAACATTGGTGCTGGGTTTTGATTTTTATTACTAAATGGGCTCCTCTGCAGTTCATAGACAATCACGGGCGAATTTGAAATTCCATTTTATACAAACAGCTCGAAAAATACTGGGAGTGAAGTATGGTTAGGAAACACTGCTCACGCTGGGATCACCGTGCGTCGAGGAACAGGAGGAGCAGGTTAGAGCACGGCTCCGGAGCGGAGCATCCCCTCCTCCCCAAAAAACATATAGCAGCTGAATACAGAAAGGTAATGTCCACAAATTTAAGTTTTTCATGCTATTCTACTTTCCAGTGCTCTCCAATCCATGTGCCATGGCCAGGTAGGGAACGCTAAGGTATATTCCAACAGAGATACCTGCACCCAGAGGAAAATCCATCTCTGGAAAGGGCTTTCTTTTTTTTCCCCCTTTTTTTGGTTTGTTTTTGCACAAAGCAAGTGCTGTGCAGGAATTTCCCCCAGCTCCCATTGCTTCCAATTGATCCCAGACCACAGATGACACCCCCATTTTTTAGGCACTTTTCCAAGGGAGTTGTCACATTGCTGAACCCATTTTTTGTGTTCTGGTCCACTCCACCCCCTCCCTGGCCCCCAGTCAGAGTCAGGGAATAGCTTCTCCTCTAAGTCCAATTGATTTTTTTTTTTCCCTGCTATGGAAAATTTCCTGTGTATAAAATGACAAAGGAAATGTTTAATCAAAGAGGAACAGCCTGACTTGGCAGTTTTGCAAGACAGAAGATGGCTCTTTAGTATTTAAAACTAATTTCACAATTCAAATTGGACTTTTTTTGAAGTATATGAATGAGACATAAATATAGGCTTATCAATCTGCTTAAAAATTTCATTCACATCATGGAAAATGCTTTTCATTTATTAAAAATATCACATTTGGAGACTAGAAACAGTAAAGTGCATGAAAAGTTTCAAATAGAAATTCAAGAAAATCTTATAGCAGCAAAAAAGCAGAATAAAGAAAAACTTAAAAACACAGACACGACCTTTTCCTATCACTGTGCCTTTTTTTTAAACATTAAGCAGCCAAACAAGTGGGGTTTTTTTTTTTTAGAAAATTGCATCAAGTTTAATGCCTCTTGAGGCACAAGGTTTTCAACTGGCCACCCAGAGCATTAAAAGGAAAGAAAACGAGGATTTCCAACACATCCAAAGAGCATTAACATTTGGGAAGGAACCAGCAGCTTTTACTTCAGCCCTCACTGACAACAGCTCCCAAACAAATTGGAATCAGGAGGATTTAGAGCTCGAATTTGATCACAGATACTTGGCTTTCTTTGGTTTTCTGATAGTATTGAGATGAGGGGCAGGGCCATGCTGCCAATCATTTATAGGCAGGTATTAAGTGCTTTGCTAATGTGCAAAATTTATGTTGGATGCAGAGCTGAGTCTCCATTTTGGATTCAAACAAACAGTATTTCTAATATTCTTCCTACGAAACAAGCATCTCTAGTTCTGTCTTTCTTTCTCCTAAAAGGTTGGCTCAACGCTTTGCCACGTTCTGGAAAAAAGCATTACCTTGAAATATGTTAAATGCAAGTTTTTAAATCTTTTTTGTCCATTTAGAAGTGCAGCTTCCTACTGAAAAGAAAAAGCCAGTTTAAAGTAAAATAAAAAAAGAAACCCCAAACAAAAATTAAATTAAAAACCTGGAAAGGGGAATAATACTTTGGTTCCAGCCCTAGTGCCAAATGATACCAATATGCACCAAAATGTGCAAAATCTCGTATCAAACACATAAGGAAAGGAGCTCGAAGAAGCAGCTTAAGGTTGGCCATACTTCACTCCTATACAGTGGGATTTACAAGTGTACAGGTCCGTGAGACAGGTGTGGGCGGCCGGCGGGGCTGCACTACCTGTGCGAGGGCAGGTGCACCCCGTTCACCAGCGGCAGCAGCGGCGGGTGCAGCTCCAGCTGCGTCAGCAGCGAGAAGTGGTCGGAGGGGATGTGCGGGTGCGGGCACCCCGTGATGTTGTTGTCCACCAGCCACTGAGGGTCCAAAGGCCCCAGGACTCCGAGCACGTTCATGTGAGTGTTGGAGTAGAAAATGTAGTCAATCACACCCTGCGGAGAGAGGGAGAGAGGTGAGGGCAGGGCAGGAGGCACCGCGCTGGGGTCGGGGTAGGGCACACCCTCATCCATCCTCATTAACCCAGGGGCAAGCCTGGGGTTTCCCCCTGAGGTCAGGGAATTGACACAGCAGAGCCCGCTGACTCCCAGAGACGGTGCTTACTTTGAAGTCAAAAGTGTAATTGGTGTAAGGCATCAGGCTGTTCTCGTAGGCGCTCTTGAGCTGGAAGCCGTGCGTGATCCTGCCCTCCGAGGCTCCGTTCTTCCCGTTGCCGCTGAAGTTCATGAGACACTCGTTGTAGCGCAGCTCCTTGAAGTCCTTGTGGTTGTCAGCTACTATGCCATTGCTCAGGTATTCCACTACACCTGTTGGCAAGGGAATAGGTTTAGGGAGTTTCTTTGAAAGACAGCTTTGGTCTGGGGATGTTAAAAACCAGAATGACACCGAGACATCACGAGATCGGAGTTAGCAAAGCAAGCCCCTCTCCTCAGAAAGTCTTCATCAGGAACTCACATCTTTCCTACTTCTTATTGCTGCATCAGGCACGGGTGTTTATTTAATGATTTATTTAAGATCTAACTGTGCTTTTCTACACTTTTGTAAGTGCAGCCAGCTTTCCTGGAGTGTCCAGCTGAGGATGAAAAGCAGGTGACTCAGCTGGAGGACTCACGGTCTCTTCAGCCAGACTTCCAAAGGCAGCTGTTCCTAAGAAATCTTTTATCCATACCTTCCCTGGGAAGTGCAAAACAACCCCATTACCTTCAGAGGAAAAAGTGGACTCGAATGTTCTAAGAAGATAAGTTAAAAATCAGGCCAAAAAACCAGCCTTACCTGAATCAGGCAGTGAGTTGAGATCCGCACACAGCACCAGAGGAATAGAGTTGGGATCTGCTGTTGGGCTACTTGGCCTGCTCGAGGCTTTCTCCAGGATGTTTTTCAGCTCTGACACGAACATCATGGTCTGGATGAGTTTCACATCTGAGTATTCCGGGTCCCAGTGCATGTGGGCATTGGCCACGATGAGCAGCTGCTTGTCCACGTGAAGCGATTTCATACCTGGATAAAGAATTTTAGCAGTGAAAGGTGCTGTGAACACAGCAGGTTCCCTCTGGTTCATACTCAGGGTATAGCTCCTCAGGGCTCAGAATCAGACACACCAGCAGATAGGGTGTGTTTTCATTGCTTAAACCTGCTGAAATGCCTGTAAACAGCCTGGGAAGCTCCTTCCAGCCCTGGAATTTCTCCTCCTCTGAAGCCATGAAAACCACAGCCACGCAGACAAAGCAGGGTAGCAGTTTCATGGGTGTTGGAATTGTCTGCTGCATCTGATCAAACTTAATGAAAATGTGACGATCAGTCAATCAAGAGGCAAGAAAAGATACCTGATAATCTTCTTCCCCATCAGTACATTAGCACTGACATCTAATCACTGGGGGAGGGTGGAAGGAGTCAATCCAGGGGAGGAAAAGAGTTGAAAATAGAAATTGAACATTGTTGACAACTACTGGTAAGAGCAAATGTGTGTAAAGACAGTGACCTTGGGAAAGCTGAGCTGCTCAAGCAGAATGTAACAGAATAAGTAAGCAGGGACAGAAGCTTGAAAGGAGAAAAGCAAGTGCTGGGCATCTTGCTGTGAGCACAACCAGACCATGTCATGTGTGCCTGTCTGAGCCACTGATGGGCTGCACTTGGCTGCACCACCAACTGAAACAGCATGGATTACCTAGGAATAACTCATGCCTGTCCGCAGAGCTGAGTATCACTGAGGACACCACAGCTGTACTCACTTGCTCCAAATAATTCCTTGTGCACTTCCAAGACTACGGCGACTCCGATGTTGTCCTTGGTCATCACTCTGTTCAACATGGCTTCCGAGCCCTCCGAGTTGGCCATGGCCACCTGGTTGAACTCCACCGTGTGCTTCTGCACCAGCGTGAACCTGGGCAACGGGGAGAGAACCCCTGTGAGCAGCTGTCACCACAGCCCCCGTGGCACTGTCCCCATCTGAAAAACAGCCCTGTCTGCTCCCACAGGCTCTCTCTCTTCCAAACCACTCCAGCTGGTTCTAGACATGAACCGAGAGCTGCATTTTTATTTTGGAAGCAGTGAAAACTCTGAGAGGCAGCTCGGGCTTTGGGAAACTTCCATCCTAACTACTGGAAGCTGTTCTGAGGTTTTAGTGTGAATTCTAAAAGCTGCTGCCCCTTACTTTTCAGTTTTGAAGAATATTGCGCAGCCATCCACATGCTTTTTCTCCTGCTCGGACATGATTTTGGCACGTGACTTTGGAGAAAAGAATCCGTCGTATCCCCGTTCTTTCAAGGCTGGCAGGAAAAGGGTGAAGTATTGCTCCGTTTCCACTTCCTGGAATTGTACACAAACACCTCAGACTAAAGAAGTGAAGGAAGCCCTTCCTTGTGCCTGCCCTGGCTCCCAGTCAGAAAAACTGCACAATCCGTGTCACTTCCTAGACTAATGGCCTGCTGGGAACTGATGTGCATTCCTGGATTTCCTGGCATCCCCCGCAGAGGCAAAGTGACAGGTGTATTTTGAATAGCAATAGCCCACACCTGGCATGTTTGACATTGGAATATGGACACATAGCTTGCATTGGGAAGACCTGGAATTTGCTATCGAGCAGGTGACCATGTTGTTCCCAAGGGAACATTTAATCCTAAAGGTGGAGGTTCATGTTTCCTGTTTCTGATGGAAAATGCAGTTATTTTTTATTACCTGAAGACTAATGATATCTGCATCACAGTTGACAATTTCTTCCATGATTCCCTTTTTCCTGTACTCCCAATTGAGTGCCCAAGATGGGCAGTAGCCATAGAGCTGCCGGGTGGCGTATTTATCACACAACACATTGTAACACATAACTGTAAATGAAGCTGCAAGGAGAGACAGAAAGGGAAAGGCTGTCAGCCTCTTTGGCTTGGAAGAGCTGTGACAACATGGGAAAGAAATGCTCAGCATCCCGTTCAAATGACAAAAACAGTATTTACAGCACAGCCATATGTTAGTTTTTCTAGTACAAATGAACAAATTGCTGTTTTCACTCTGATCCAGGAAGATGAAGCCCAAGACAAGTTTCCCAGTGTGTCACCTTGTGAACACAGATTTATTTACCTGAGGGCAGAATTTGGTCTCGTTCTTTTAAAGTAATCCATGGCCTTGGAGGCAGCTGCTCTGGATGAACTACAAAAAAATTAAACCAGTGATTAATTCAGAGTTTCTATTTGTAAGTTACAATTTCTAAGTCAAAGTAATGACTGAACAATAATGTGTTTTGCATCCCCAACTCCCCAAATCTTCAGGGGAGCCAAAAATCATTTAAATGAGTAGCTCTAGTAAGAGAAAAATTGTCATTTGTAAGATTCATGACTATTTTTCTCTCTTGTTTTCAGATTTAGAAGCACCACCGAAATACTCCTGCACATTGAATAATCTGCTGAAGAAGGAGGGGTAAATCCTGGCATGGTTCAGCCATCCCTTCTCAAAGAACCTTGCCCCACATCCATCATTCCTGCAGTGCCTTAACCTGGGAGACACCAAGTGGAAAAGCAGAAGGCTCAGTTACAGAACCACAAAGCAGGACTGAAGTCAGGTACTGGATGTTCTTAATGGTGTTTCTCGAGCTAAATTTGACGTTCTGCTTGCATTCAAATGATTATTTCTGGTGGAGAGAACCAAAATGGCTTCAGCAAGGCAGACTTTGCCCTTGGTTGGCAATGAAGGGATTCAAACAGAACACAGAGAACATTTGGCTGTAACACGGGAGAACCTTAGACAGTTCACATCAGCCTCTTTCACTGTGTGTGAGGATGTGTTTTGGGATATGACTGGAGCCACCTGAAAAAAACACTAAAGCACTGAGGAAATATTGTCCCTCCAGTGGCTCAGACTCTTGTTTTAGCAGCAAATCCTACTTTTAAAGCCTTTCTGCCCACCAGATGCGTAGGGCTGTACCTGCTAGATTGTCAAGCATGTAGTTCAGTAGCTTTCGGGTTCCGTCTGGATCCTGGTAGAGGCTGAGAATATCTTGGGATAAAGGATTGCCTGCCAACAGCACAAAACAACAGCGGGGGGATCAGCTGCCTGCCTTTCTTGAGGCTTTCCACCCAAAGAAAATCTCCCAGAATGAGAACAGACAAATTAACTCAGCAGGTTAAAGGGTTTATTTTCCTGACTGCTGATTTGAAATGAGCTCCTAAGGAAGTTAGCAGCGTTAAGACAAGCATTGTTTTCCCAACTGCCTGGTCATTTTTGCTACCAACTTAATGCTTAAAATAACCTGTAAGAAAACCCTGAGGTAACAGAGGAAGGTTTTAAGCCCAGCCCCCCTCAGGATTCCCGAGAAGTCATAGGAATATGGAACTGGAAAGAGCTCACCTTTCAAACCCAGGGTTTGCAGCTGGAAAAGCCGTCCAAGTTCATAAGGCAAAACCCGTAACAGATTGTTATTTAAAAGCAATTCCCTGCAGCAAATGCAAAAACACTCTGGGTGAGTATTACTGCAGAAGAAACTCCTAAGGTGCTGTATATACTGCTCGTCCTCAAAGAGAACACTTTTCACCCTGAATTTTAGAAAGAGATGCCAATCTTCCTGTGTCAAAGCATGACTGAAATACATTCATTAGGGGAAAAAAAGCCACAAAGCCCAAGACGAAACCAGGGATGAACACAGTGATAGATCAACAATCAGAAAAAAGCCCAGTGAACCCAAAAGTAAATATTAGAGCCAAAGCTCTGCACCAACCTGGAGTTTTTCAGGATTATTTGAAATACAAGTACAGAAACCAAACTGAAACTCTCAGTCCTATTCCCAAGATAGAGATTTTTTCGGAAGTTAACCAGAATAATTCCCCCCACCTGAGAGACACCATGTTTCCTAGTTCTGCTGGTAAACTTCTGAGTTTGTTGGATGACAGATCCAGGTAAACCAGATTGTGAAGCTTGGCAATATCAGGTGGAATGCGAGTAAGGTTGTTGTCATTGAGGTGCAGAGCAGTCAGGTGTGTCAGCGACCACAGCGACGTACTTAAGCTCCGCACTCTCCCTAAAAGAAGAAAGCAAGGAACCACCTCTTCACTCTGGAACCACTGAACACAAACTGGATCCGGAGTGGTCTGGGGCACCAACTATGGGAATTTAAACCCCAACCAACTCACCCGAGATCTCTAATTCAGCCCAGTGTGACTTCTTCCGTTGGCCACCTCTTCTGCTGACATGATGGTGTAAATTCTGCGAGGATCTGGAGGATCATATTTTTCCTTTGGCATCCCTGTTAGTCTGAAAGACAATCACAACTGTTACTCCACAGCATTCCTTCGTTTCTATCCCGCCATGAGCTGACCTTTCCCAGGGATACCCTGCAACAACACGTCCCAGAGTTTATGCACAATAAATATTGGGCTGCCAAGCAGGTGCTCACACCTGGGCAGAATTCCAGGATGGAAAAGAGCATTTCTTGCTAGGAAGCTGGGGTTTCTGCAGTCACCTGCTGTTTCCCAGTTTATCCCCCATAACCCACGGAGTTGTATGCTGTGTGCAGAACCTGCAGACAAGATCACAGCGTTTGCTGTTCCCGGATTTCTCCCTCCTGCTGTACCTTGCACAGGGAACTAAGGATTGAAGGGAAGGCTCTTAATTTCACCATGCTAAGTCCCACTTCCCCACTGCACTTCTACAAGGCTTGAAATTGCAGTCTGAGGGGGAATTAGATCCATTTCCCCATTAACTGTCCAGCTTTTATGTTTTGTGCTTTTTCATGCTCAGGATCAGTCAAGACCTTTGTATTCCTAATGGTCCAGGAGCCATAAGAAGAGCTCAGGTAAAGATCCCAATTAGCTGTTCTGGGGCACAAAGGGCTCCAGCCCAGTGCAAAATGTGAACATTAGAAGCCTGAAGACGAGCCTGTGCACACCAGATTCATCCAATTGTTCTTACTGTCAAAAAGGAGCTCTTGATGTCCCATTCAAAAACCATCCACTTGCCAGGGGACACAGGGAGAGATTTTATTCCATGCCTCCCTAGGTTGTTGTGCTGAGCAGGACTGTGTGTGATTTAAAAACATGAGGTTAGCTGAGTTTGCTGCTGCCTGGTCTTTTCCCCCCCAGACACACAAAATCCATGAGCCTTGATTTTATACAAATCCAAAGCAGCTGCTCCAGAGGATGCAGCTCTTCCCTCATACAGACATCTCTCCTACAGCCAGCTGCAGCGGCTGTGAATCTCTTCAAACAGCCCTAACTTGAATTCGAGGTAGCAAGCTGAGGGTTTTGTTCAGTGTGCCCAACTAACCTAAGATCCCACTTTCCCTTGATGAGGGTAAAGTCCCGCAGTGTTTTCCAGCTGATGCTGACAGCCAGACTGGCATTCCAGCACGGCTCCTGGAAACTGCAGGGGCAAATGCCAGCCCCACATCTAATTATAGCCCCCTGGTATTTCCAGGTGAAGTCACACGGTGAGCCGCGCTACAGAATAAGAGGATTTTGTGCTCACACTGCCTGGCATGGGGCCATGAAGGAACCAGTAACTTAAGGACAAGTGATTAGACCTGAAATCCTTTCATCTCCATTCCAGAACCCCAAAATCAGAACGATCTTTCCCCTACACACAAGCAGGCTGCGCTTTGGGAATGCCTAATCTCCAGTGCTTGGATTTTGCTGCATTTATCTTCGCTCTTCAGGTGCCAGTGTGAAAGTGGGGAGCACTTGAACAGACTCCTCACAGCCCCTGCCAGGCCGTAAGAGTCCCATTCCACCTGCCCTTGCTGTTTAATCTGTCAGATCTTAAACTGATCTGTACCTCTACCGCATTAGGACCCAAGACACGGAAAACTTTGCTGTCCAGAACCCAGGATTTGGGTAAGAGCTCTGTGATGAAGTCCTTAAAACCACGGTGCTGAGACCACCTGAGGCACCCCCTGCCCAACCACACCAGCCCACAGATAATCACTGATCCCCTGACACCATCTGAAAGCTCCAGATTGCACCCAATTAAGTGATGTTGAAATACGGCTCGTTAAGAGAAGTGCTCTGCCAATGTAGAGCGATCTGGGGCCTTCCAGAGAAGTGAGCCCTGAGCTGGGAGGCGAAGGACGTGCACATTTTTCAGCTGTTAGTCACTTCAATATTGCTTTGAAATGGTGGTGAGTCAAACAGGCAGCAGTGTCATTGCCAGAGTTACAGAAAGGGGAAAACAAACCTAAATCAAATGCACTTTTTTCCTCTCCTTCTGCATCACAGCAACATTGAGCAAGACTTGAAAGTCACCGTGTGTAATTTTCTTCTCAGGAAAAAATTAATTCTGCCTGGGTTCCCAACTCGTGCTGTTCCTATCTCCCACTCTGCTTGTCCTGGAACTAAAACAATATCCAGAAATCCCAACCTATTTTGTTGAAGCTTCAGGGAGCTACACTGAGTTCCCTGAATCAGTTAACCCCAAAATCCAATGCGCATCAGTGAAAATTTTGGCAGGCTTTTCTCCTAAAAGCTCCCCTTGGAAAACTTCTGAAGCTACTAAAACTTGCTTTCTGCTACAGATCCAACCCTGTAAACTTAAACAGCATGACCCTGATTTCATGTAAATTAAACAAAATCTCTTCCTGATTTTGTGTAAATTAAAGAAAACCTGGAGATGAGGACATCAGTGCGTTAGTAAGAGCAATATTTAAGCTCTGGGGGTTCCTAAAGTAACTCTTTAGGTCCAAGTCCATCCCCAAAAACCCAGAGATGACTGGCAGAGCAGGATTACTCAGTTGGAACCCTAGGTGTGGTCCTGGGTGAGCCTAAGCAGCTCTCTGAGGTGGGTATAAAAAGGGCCAGGGGCAGGTACTGTTTCCACCAGTAGGTCTGTGCCTGCCTTTTCCTTGGACTTTTGGGGTTTTATGCTGCTTTATTTTCTGGGGTTTTTTTTATGTATAAGGCATGCTGACTATCATTTAAAGCCTGGAGAAAAAAACCAAACAAATAATGGAATGCTACTGAAGGTGTGAAGAGTGTCAGAGAGGAAAAGTTGAGCGATTGGGTTGCAGCAGAGGCTTTTAATATGAAGAAATGTTTTTTGGGCAACAAACAACAGGAACTTCTGGGTTTGAAACACACAGTCCCTTCCCCAAAGAGTGTAGAAGATGCATACCTTAAATTACAGCGACCGTAAGATGTTTTGTTTAAGTTCTTTCATACTTCAGTGCATAAATGAGTTGTCAAATGAGGAGGCAAAGGGAGGAGAGCTGAGCCTGCATCCTGCTGCAGCCCTGTGTTCATGGATGTTTGGCACAGCTCCAAACCCTCGCCTTCAGCCCAGTGACATTCTTTGTGATCCCTTTCCCCCCCCCCCCAGCCTCTGTATACGGATGAGTCAAACTGCCAAAGCATTTTGGAAACAATCCAGCAGCCAGCCCTGAGTGGCTCCTCCTTCCTCTGAGCACAGCTGACTGTCCATCCCCTTCCATATGGTGATCCCTCCCAGGAATTAGCGATCCTGTTGGCTGATGGGGCGTGCGCGTGTGTACGCACACGTTGTCCAACGTTGGGAAGTTGGGCTAAAAGCTAGGAAACAGCACCATTTTTATCTGTTCATCTACATGTCTATTTATGTGTTTTGTAATCAGGCCTGAGTGGCTGCAAAGAGGGGAGAGGAAGGCTGCTCGTCTGCACTGCTCTGCTTTTAGGAGAGTGTAGCAAAAGTCTCCGCACTGCGGCCTCCCCAAGGAGAAGAGAAGCACAGCCAATACCCACAAATACAAAAACTGGCTTGGAGTACTCTGTGGGGGAGGAAAATCTGATGATTGTTCAAGGGTATGTTAAGGGGATTTAAAGAAATGTGCCAAGACTGGGGTGTGTACAGATATGTTATCTTAAGGTAAACTATTTGCTATATCCCTGTATACAGGATCTAGTGTGTATAAATCAGCAAGAAAATATTGAGGAATGGGGAATTCTGATGGGTCTTTTGTGTGGATCTGAGCTTTTCTCATGGTCCTTTCCTGCAGGAATATGTCCAACCACCTCTGTGTACACCGCCTCTCCCAAGAACTCAGTGAGTACCCCGAGTCTGCCAGCCCAGGTACTGTGTCTTTCCAGCTTCTTATTCCAAGTACCCTGACTGGGGATAGAGGTTAGCAGGGAATCAAATATAAATGCCCCATGTTTTTTTTTTAATTAAAAAATCCCCAAACAATTCAAAAACAATGTTTGAGGAGATTTGAAAGAATTCCCCAGGAAAGTCTGACACAGAGCACAAGGAAATTCAAGTTGGGAATGGGGAAAGGTAAGAGGTAACCATGAACCTGCAGCTGGCAGTAAATTCAGTGGTGCTGGGATCCCAGGGGGCTCCACGTTATCTCTCTGAGCCCAGAGAACCACAGACAAGTCACAGAAGCAAACAGCAAAAGCCAAGGGGAGGAGTGGGAAGGGAGGGAACGAGCTGTATTTGATTAATTCCAGAGCCAACTGGCACTCACTTGATGGAAATGCTAATTGTCCCACTGACATACACCCACTAGTTATTCCCCTCATTCCCTCATCTCCTCTAAATGAAGCAGTCTTTTCTAAAATCACAGGTAACACAAGAATATCCAGGTTTCCACCCTTCCTTTTCCTCCATGTCACACCCCCACTTACAGGACCAGCTGAACTATTTACTGCATGGAAATCCTACACAGCATTACACAGCCGCTTTTTATTGCTGTGCTTGGTTACGAGTCAGTCCTCACTCCAAAGGAACAGTTGGAAGCAGGCTGGTACCTCTCAGTGTGTGCATGACAACTCCTGAACATCCACATCAGGTCACTGAGTGATACCTGCCTTTGTCTGCAAGTGCCTCTATACTTTGTGCTTCCAGAGCAGCTCCTGAGGCTGCTTCACATGCAAACACAGGGCAGGCTGCTCCCCAAATAAGGCTCTGCTTACCAGAAATGCAAGCAAGGGGCTACTGTAGGGCAAGAAGTGTTTCCAGAAGCCAGCCCATAAATAAAAGTCATCAGAAGCCCCCAAAGGGCTGGTTTAAACAGTGTACTTATTTATTTACACAAGTATCTTGCACTGTTTCAGAGAAATGACCCATTTGCAATGCTGCTCCATCCCCTGGAGAGTGCTGGGCTTCTAATGAGATCCAGGACTGAGTGGCTTAAAGGATTAGGAACTGAAGTCACTGGGAGTCTAGGAACGGAAGAAGCCAGTGCTGGATCAAGACAAAACACTGTCCTGGGCTGTGGGCATGGAAGAGAAGCAGCCATGTATGGCTGCAACTTAAAGCAGGAGGTTTTCCTAGGACTGGGGAGACAGAAAACTCCCAACAGCACGAGCAGAGCGAGCTGGCAGTGCCGTGGTTGCACTGGAGTGTGAGGGGAGCTGCGAGGGGAGGAGCTGTTTCTACTGACAAGGCTGATCTGACACCCATTCAGTCACTCCTCAGAAATGATAAAGCCCCTGCTCAGGCTGCTGCTGTGAGGCAACACCGTGCCTCATTCAACTCCTCAGGATCAATACCTGGAGAGAAGTCAGCTATTGACCTGTTTTTTGAGCAAAACTACACGGGAGTTATGAATCCATGCACACTGAAGAAACTCGGGAGAGGTCTTCTCAATAAACCAACCTTAAGATACAGCTGGAATCATCAATACCCTTTCATCCCTCAAAGCAAAGTTTGTGCTAGGAGAAAAGAAATGAGATTATTTCCATGGCCATGGTGTCATCTTCCCCTTTCAGTGGGAGCCAGCCCTGCCACAAAATAAGCAAAGCCCAGCAACACTTCAGTTATTCCCCCTCTATAATCCAAAGAAATCTGCCACTGTAAAACTGAATTCAAACAGCTTTAGAGTTACAAGGCTTGCCTTGTTCAACCACAGGTAAGTCTGGATGAAACAAAGCTCAAGATTTTAAAAGAAAGGAGGAGAAAAAGAAAAAAAAAAGCCAAAGGAAAAAAGCACACACCGATAGTGGAAACTGTTTTGCAATCACTGGCACAATAAATGAGCCTTCTCATTTTGAACAGGCCACAGGATGCTGCACTAGTGCTCAAAGTAGCTGGGCTTGTATGCTCAGGAGAAGGGAGAAGGGATCTTTTAACCCCCTCCCCAGTTTATAGGAATAAACCCTGTTCTCCAGAGGGTGTGTTTAAATGTACTTTGCATTTTAATCTCAGAAGAAGAAAAGTTTGCCTAATAGCCTGAGCAAAGCATATTATTTGAATATTAGAAGATAATTCAGCTGCCTCTGTATCTGACTATCCCAGTCTTTCCCATGAGCATTTACACCATACTTAAACTTCCAAACAGAATCCCAGACAGATTTGGGTTGGAAGGGACCTTTAAGCCCACCCAGATGCACATCCCTGCCAGGGGCAGGGACACCTTCCACTATTCCAGGCTGCTCCAAGCCCCGTCCAGCCTGGCCTTGTACACTTCCAGGGATCCAGGGGCAGGCACTCCTGCTTTAAGTTACCCAGCTTCTCTGGATAACCTGTGCCAGAAGAGAGGCTGAACTTGTGTGGGTTCCTCTGTTCAGCCACATGAAGGGATTTCACCTAAAGCCAGGAAATACCTTTGGCAAGTTTTGCTGTTGGTTTT
The DNA here is from genome assembly GCA_910950805.1 of Acrocephalus scirpaceus scirpaceus. NCBI lineage: Eukaryota > Metazoa > Chordata > Aves > Passeriformes > Sylviidae > Acrocephalus > Acrocephalus scirpaceus. The sequence continues at coordinate 62,836,400 of OU383778.1, read as the reverse complement.
CTGGTATTTCTTAATGTACTGGCAGGTGAGAGGTTAATTACAGAGCTCTCTGAAAGAAAGTTAAAGAAGACAAATGCAGTCCAAAGTCCCAGTGCTACCTCCCCTGCTGTACAGAAATTGAGAGTAAAGGAAGAGCAGAGACACAGTGGGTAGGTGCAAGAGGGATGTATGGATTCAGGAATGCTGAAACCTTGTTGACAACCTGAGGTTTTCAACCACATAATTTTCCAAGTAGAAAATACTTGTAAGTCATACTCATCTCCCCACGTCCAGGGTTGTTTTGTTCAGACCTGCAGCTGCCATGAAATAAATGGCCAATGACTTAAAACTGAATTATTCCCCCTTTACCTGTACAGGAAGCACCTGGGGGTTCATAGAGCAGGCAGAAAACCACCTTGCCATTCAGCACAGGCCTAGTCTCAAACCTCTTGTTCTATCCACAGGTCTCAGAACACTGAATAGATGTGCTTCTCTCATCCACTCCAAACATTCCTAATTCCTCTGATGCACTCCACTCCTTCCCAGTCTTTTGCTCCAGACTAAGGAGGAGGAGGAAGAGGCTCGTTGCACAGGTACAAACATGTCCCTGGAGACTGACCTGCTCCCAATGGCAAGATGTGACTTGGATGGAGGAAAAAACGTGAGCCTGGCTTCCTGGCACCTGGAACTGTTCTGGTATGTGAGAAGTCATCTGGCCCTGCTTTCCTTTTGCTTTCTTAACCTTCCAGAACAAAAAGGGATTAAAGGAAAGGCGTTCACAAGTGGAAATTTTGGCTGGGCAATCACTCATCCTGTGCTAGTTCTTTCCCACTGCCAGGGCCAGTTGTAAAGTAATGTAATACAGTAAGTAGAAATTGAATTTTAAGTTATAGGAGAAGTGGGAAGAGCAAAGGATACTCTCCACATGTCGAGGCTGACTCAGGACAAAGGACATTTTTTTTGTGACATACAACCCCCCCCCCGCCGGTGATCTCACATAGGATGGTGATATCCAGCAAAGCATACAAAGTATGTTTTCTGCTTTCCCCCCTTTATCAGTTTTCCTGGGAGTATCCTATGGGAAAAAAAGAGCTAAAAATCTGCAGGAGGGCTTGAGCGCTGTCTTTAGATGGTGCTTAAATCCAGAGCCTTTTGAAAGGGCCTTTAGATTGATTTCTTAGGAAGAAAAAAAAAAAAAGGCAAAACTAATTTGTGATTAGAAGGCACAAAGATGTTCACTCAGATGGAAGCATTCCTGAAAAGCGAGGGGAAAACTACCGGAGCAATTCATTCAGCTGCCCTAAAGGGTAACAGCAAACTTGAACACCATCCACAAATACTGATTATTATTAACAGCTTGACCAAAAGCTTATGGGTTTTGTACTTTTCTTTGTATTCCTGGAATCTGATGAACTTAAAAGAATGTGTTTGACACCAAAGCAAGGAGGAGGATCCCTCTGGAGCAACACAAGACTAAACATTCCTCCCTCTCTTGCAGCCTGCGGAGCTGCCTCAGCCTAGGAACTTTTTTTTGCCTTTAGAAAAAGCATGTAAGACGTTTAACTGGCTATCTTCCCTTCCAGGCCGTTGGAAGACAATCAGCGTGGGGAACTTGCAGAGGTAATTGTGGAAAGATTGGTGGCCAGGACAAAGGACACTTAGCAGCAGCTTTGCTTTGCATCCAGTTCCCAACACAGCCTCTGGAGAGTACTGGTGGGTGCATAACTTGGGAAAGGGAAAGAAAGGCCCACAGAACAAGAGCTGCTTCCGGTAGTTTCTCAGCCATAAAAATTCCTGCTGCTCCTAGCTAAGGGCACAAGAGGTTTCCCTTTATGCTTTGTTTAGGGCAAGGAATAATCCAGATTCACATCAACAGAGATGGTAGCAGGGTGTTCTGAAGGATTTGTCTCTTCATGTCTGAAATTTCCCAACCTTCCAGCTGCAAGTGGGGAACCCAAAACTGAACTCCTGCTGATGGGATAATTTTAATTTAGAACATGCACTTACACCCCAGCCTTCATATCCTGCAAATCTGCATTTGGAATCCCATAGCGCTTTTATTCACATTTTTTATGTCTTTCTCGGAAAAAACACCAAGCTCCTCCCCAGGCAAGCAGAGTGGGGAAGACAATACAGCACACACAGGTGAATGTTGAGCATAAGTGGTGCTGTGCAGTCATAAACACCACTAATGATTGCCATCAGGAAATGCCAGAGTAGGGGTGAGCACACATGACTGTAACTGCTCTGTGTCTGCACTCACAGGTCACAATTACCGGTGTGCATGACACCCAACAGCTTACCAGGGTTCTCTTCCCTGGTCTGGGAGCAGCTCCCAAAATCCCTGTGCTCACTGACTGCGCATGACTTGTAGCTACAATTGCTTGGAGCTGCTTTTTGTGGAGCATTCTTCTAAGTGCTGGTTTAACTTCTCCCCCTCAAAGGGATAAAATGTGTTTCTTATAGAACAGCTCACAGTGCATTTCTGCCTATCTTTAATTCTATTTTCCATGACCACCTGTCAAATCACTTCCTGCTGGTGGCTGAACACTCCTAAAGTTACATCTCTGGAGGGAGATGCCCAAGAGACTGCAAAACTTGTTCTTGTAAACAAGATTCCAGAAAGATTTTCTTCCAGTGCTGTCTTTTATTTAGAGTAACGTCAGTTTGGAGTTCGTTTTTGTTTTGGGGGGAGTGTGGATTTTATTTTCTCGTTTTCAACTCTGAGAGAGGAATTTTCTCCCACACAACAGCACCCAAGTCAGGCCCTGTACCTTGCCACTGGAGGTAAGTGCCAAGTAGCCCTTTTGTGAATTTACTAAGCTGCCAACAGAGCCAGTTAGTAAGTTCAGCTAAAGGCCTTCCACAGTGCTGTCTGCATCCAGCTCCGAGATCTGAAGGCACAAATAGATCCAGCAAATCCTGTGCATGTTAAGTTCTTTCTGCCATTTCCTGCCAGAGTAAATTTCAGTTTACTCTAAGTTGATCTTTTTGGGGTGGTCTTGGGGAAGGAAGTTTGATGACAGCCCCAAGGTGCACAAAAGACAGGGAAGGAGAGCAGCGGAATTCCAGAAATATTGTCACCACCAAACGATCTTGATAAAGAAACCTTTTTTCTTTTTCCCTTTTTTTTTTGTTTTGTTTTTAAATTACAGGTGAGATGGAGAAGCTGCACAGAGAAATCACTGGAACCCAAAGAATTAATCAGAAGGTGAAGTTACACCACACTGTCACTGTAACAGGCACCCAAGCCTTGATTACAGCCTGCTATCAAGAGAACCACAGAATCTGGACCAAAAAAAATATTACAAGAGGCTTAGCATTTAATGCCCTAAAGCACTAAATCCACAGCAAATCCTCCTGAATCTAAATATGCCTAAGACATATTTTAACTTTTTTTTTTTAAATTTTCACAAATGCCATCTTATGCTCCCAAAAACCTGAGCTCCACTGTTACTTCTGCTTTCTTGGTAGTCTGCAAATCAGGTTACATCCCGTGCCTTGAGTGCTCTTTGGGCACTCTCAAAACCTCTTTCCAATGAACAGTAAGCAAGTAAAAAGTAAGCACTTATATGGATTTACCTCCCCTTTTAAACCCAAGTAACCCAAAAGTGTTCAGCAGATTACAGCTGACAGAGGCAGAACTTCTTGGGGGTAGTTCAAGAAGGTTTGCCTGGAAATTGTGCACATTACTGATGCATAATTTTATCACTTAAAACCTTGGGGAAAGGTTTTAGTAAGAAAAAAGAAACACATACCCCCATTTGTGCACATTGACTCAAACAAAAAAGGCAGTGGCTGCTGTGATCTACCTAACTCTAAGTTTTAATTCTTGGTGGTTTAGATTTAAATTAAATAGAGACTTACCCAGTGTGGAAATTAATTAATTTTTCTCCACTGGTGCTTTTTCATTTTCCTTATAGAGTCCACACACATACCTTGGGATCACTTTCTGGCTTATTACTCCTAGGACTGGTGTGAAAGGTAAACTTGGTCAAAAGCCTGCCTGGCTTTTTGCAAAACCACGGCTGTTAATGGAAAACAACAAAATAATCCCAGTTTATCCCATGAAATAGAAGTTTTACCAACACCTTCCGATGGAAAGAAAACAGCCATAACATCACTTACTTCCCCAAGAGAATTCCCACTGCAAATGCCACGGAGCTCTTACAGATTCTGGATGGGAAGAGGAGAGCCACACATGGCAAATACACCCGGAGCAGCCGTCCCTTCCCTTCCCAGCCAGGCAGATAAATGCTTGGGCAGGCTACATCCCTGGAAGCAGTGCTGCTACCAGGGACAGGGAAAAACACCCTTTAGAAAACGAAAACAAGCTCTATCAGTAAAAGTGCACTTCTGCAGATAACTGCTCCTGCGGCTGGGACTTCTGCTGGCACAGCTCTGTCAGTCACGGGTCACACGCCGTCACCGTGCGCGCAGACAGAGCTGTGCCAGCAGAAGTTCGCCACGCAGACCTGGTGGGAAACTCCGCAGCCACTGACACGGATCTGCAAAGTTTTGCCCTTTTCACCCAGCAGCCGAGGTGAGTTTGTCCAGCAGTCTGCTGATGGGGAGTCTCAGCCCTGACACATTAGGGTCCGGCCTTCCAAGGACGAGAGAAAACTAAACTTTGCACAGGAACACCTATGGGCCATTTACACTGAGTTTTATCCTTCGATTAAATGTACAAACTAAATGAGAAAGAGCCCCTGTAGGAAGAGATAAAAGGGAATAAATTAAATTGTGCTGTACTTCAGCACTTGGAGCAGCCCGCGCTTTTAATAGTAAGAAGGGAAAAAACCTGAAAGTGTTTAACAGGAATTGTTTAGCAGACAGCAGAGCACTGCAGAATTTCCACTGTTCTGTGAAACCCAACAGGCACACTGCAATGGGGCTTTTGGCATCCTCAGTCACCACGGGAGGAGATTTAATGCCCAGGCTGGAGCTCAAACACAAGTCCTGTTTGAGTGAACCAACACAATCCTGCAGCTTGGTGATATGTATCATTATTCCAGAGCACGGAGCAGTGAGGTGTCAGCCGTGCACGCTGTCCATCTGCTCCAGAGCAGGGCTCTGTCCAGGACATCAGCTCGGGCTGCGGCGCTCGCAGGCGGCGCAAAGCGAAATTCAGTGTCCCGCCAGCCTGGATCTACTGGGATGCACCGCCAGCACGTGGCTGTGCCCACGGGTGCTGCCTTCCGGGACAGGACGTGGCAGCACCACTTTCCCTATTTGTCACAGGGAGAACACAGAAATAAAATCTCTGGCAGTGCCGTCTTTGTAAAGGCCGTGCTCCGCCTTCATGAGAGCTCTGTGGCCCTCCAAACTGGGATACAGCTTCTAGGAATTCCCTGGGTTGTTGTTAGGAATAACGTGCTATATTTTAAAAATAAGCACATTGCCATCACTTTCATTATCAGCCATGTCTACACACGATGAACAACTTCTGGGTGGGTGTTTGCCCCTCTAGGTTAGCTTTGAGTTGTGGCGGAGTGTCACAGAGAGGAGAGGGCACCGACATGGATTTAACTGTAAAAAATTCCCTGCTTAACCAGGGCCGTGTAAAATCCTTATCAGCACAGTGGCTCAGGAGAAGTTGTACCTCCCCAAAACAAATACTGAAGTTTCCAAAAGGGCCCAATAAAAGCCACTGGTCTAAAGATTTCCAGATGGTCAGAAAAAATGTGGTGTGGCTGGGAGCAACAGAGCCCTGCACCACATTTACCAGAAGCATTTCAGTTTAACAAGCGAGCCCCAGACTGTAACAAAACTCAGTGTTTAAGCGTGTGCTTTCACTCGAAAGCACCACTGCCTGGTCTGGAAGCCCAGGTTTTATTGCGGGTGACACTCCTGTCATCCTCCTCCTACGGAACTGCTGCGGACCATTGAGAAACCACCGGGAAAAGGCGGCGAAACCAGTGTCTCTCCAAAACATCCTGACCCCAAAAGTACCCTCACCCCAAACACACCCTCACCAACACACTGAGGGTCACCCACAGTGCCAGGCCACGGTCTCATCATGGCACAGGAAGGGAATTGGGGCCAAGGGCTCGCCCCGTGGCCGGATTCGCCCCATGGCCAAGTATCACCCTACAGCCACGGTTCACCTCATGGCTGGGATTAGTCCCGTGGCTGAGGTTCACCTCAAGGCTGGGCTTTGCCCCGTGACCGCGATTTACCCCACGACCAGGATTCACCCCATAGCTGGGGTTCATCCCAAGGGCGGGATCTGCCCCACGACAGCGATTTGCCCCTCGACTGGGGGTCGTCCCACAGCTGGGATTTGTCCCACGGCTGGGGTTCACCTCACGGCCGGGTTCACTCCGGGGCCCAGGTTCACCCCACAACCACAGTTCACCCCACGGCCGGGATTCTTCTCGCAGCCGGGATTCGTCCCACGGCCGATCTTCCCCTCATGCCCGGAATCAGCCCCACCAGCACGGCTCGCCCCACGGCCGCCAGCCGCGGCTCCGAGGCGAGCGCGGCGTCCCCTCGGGCAGCTCCGGCCGCAACACCGCCGCGGCCTCCGGGGCGGCCCCGCGGGGCCGATCGCCATCTCCCCGCGGCGGGGGCTCTGCCCGCACCCCCGGCACACGCGGCCCGGCCGCGGCGCTGCCGGCGGGGCCCGACATGGCGGCGGGGCCGCTCCCGCCCGCCCGCTCTCACCTGCATGCGGCGCGGCGGGGCGGCGGGGCCGGCGGCGGCGCGGCGGGGCGGGCGCACACGACATGCGGGCGGCGGCCCGCGGGCAGCGGGGACGGAGCCGCGGGGCCCGGGCGGCGGCGGCGGCGGCGGCGAGGAGGAGGAGGAAGAAGAGGAGGAGGAGGAGCGGCGACCGGGGCGCGCAGGGCGGAGGAGACGGGGGCGGGCGCGGGGAGGCGACGGCGGGCGGTGCCGGGGCCGCGGCGGGGGGAGCGCGGGCACTCGCGGGGCCGTGTCAGCGCTCACGGACGGCAGGGGCTCGAAAGACACCCCCGCCCCGTTTTACCCCCGCGGCTTTCCCCTCCTTCCCCCCCGCCCCGCCTCGGTTTTACAGCCGAGGACGCGGCTGTCATCGCGCTGCGGTGGGAGAAGGAAGAGTCCACCTGGGAATGCAGGGTGCCCCGCGTTCAGCGGGGATTTGAGTGTGTGGGCATCTCGTATCGGTGTCTGACACCTTTGTTTCTCCTCCTCTAGGTGATGGGGTTTTATTCGGCGCCCAAGTGTCGGCGGCACGGATCCTTGTGGGCAGCAGGAGCGGGGAAGCGCAGGTAAATGTGGCTCTGGTGGTAAAGCCCATCGCCTCCCAGACACACCAGCATCCCTTTGGGTGCCCACTAGGACGGACGTGATGGAAAGGTGGACTGAAAGATAAAACACGGGCAGCAGCCAGGCGCGGGGAGGGATGCGGGTCTGTGCGTGCCCAAGAGGGAAAACGGTGCTGAAAAAAAAAAAAAAAAAAAAGGCGCCAGGGACACGTAGGGAGTATCTGAGGAAGCAACAAGTGGTCGCGGGAGCGCAGGGAGGCTCTGAGGCTTTTAATTGGAATTTGCTTTCTACTGCAGCTGCTTGAGCTCATGCTAGACCCAAAAAGTTAACTGATGGCCGGAGAGCAGAAAGCGGTGGAGCAAGGGTGTTGGAAAGGCCTTGGAGCGGGTGAGGTGTTGAGGATGGGTACACATTAACTGCGAGCCCGTGTTTCTCCCAAAAATCCGAGGTCTACAGCCGAGACCTCTTGTGTATAAAGCCAGAGGCTCGCAGGGGATTTCAGGAAGATGGTGAAGGTTACCTGGCCACAGGTGCACATTGAACAGTCTCCTCTCACATCCACCACTTCTCTACAGGAGCCACACGTGCCGAGTGTCCATCCAAAATAATTTCACTTCCCCCTTGAGTTTTAAACAAATGTTTGTCACTCCTCAGCTGAGGCTTTTTAACTGAGGAGGGTTCCTTTTCCTCTCGCCGCCCCCACACCTCCCCCATCTCCATCCTTCCCCGGGACACTGAGCCGGGAGCTGCATTGGATGAACGCAGTTTTGTTACAACTTGTTTTACACAGCCACCCGTGTCTGATTTAAACATTCTTGGATGCGGATCCATTAAGGAATTTTACATAGCCACATATGCCTGATTTAAAAACTCTTGGACATGATTTGATTGTGGAAGTTTACATGGCCACATATGCCCAATTTAAAAATTCTTGGACACACACTGATTGGGGAAGACTACGGGATTGGAATGTTTTTAGTCAAAAGCACATCAGTGTGGAATAAAAGCCCTCTTTAACCATTATAGTTTGTGGTGTGAATCTGAACAGGATGGTTTTAAAAAGTCTTTGTAAGTGAATGCTGCTCCAGGAGAGTGATTTATGCATCTCTTTTCCCACCAATCCGCAAGGGAATAGGGGAGAGATGGCAGCCAGAAAACCTCTTTTTGAAATTACACGTGGCTTGCAGCAGACAATACTGAGCATTAGACGGGCAATGTTCTGCCAAGCAGACGTGGCTGGACAGGTGTAAACGCCCCCATATCTGAGGGCCGCGGCTCTGACTGCCCTCAGGAGCCGCCGCCATGTTTGTTCGGGGAAGGGGGACCAGTTTGGCCTGCAGCGCTACGAGACAACCCCGGCTTTGCCCTGAGGCCCCTCTTGAGGCCGGTGAAGAAGCGAGCTGGAGGTTTTAAACCAGCCCCCGGCAATGGGTCACCTCTCCCCGCGCAGCGGGCAGGCGCCGGAACCCGCGCACTCGCGGAACGGCAGGCCCGGGCGCGGTGGGCGGGGGGGGACGGCGGTAGGTGGCTCGCCGTTGAAGCGCACGGGCCCGCCGGAACACTTCTTCTCAGCCTCGGGGAGCGAGTTCTGCGGGGGACGGTTCCGGCGGTGCGCCGGGGCGGTTGGGCAAGATGGCGGCGCCCGGCGCCCGCTGCCTGTGGCGAGGTGAGGGGGCCGCGCTGGGGGACCCACGGGCACCATGCCCGCCGCCGCCTCTCCGCCTCCACCGGCCGCTGAGGGGCGAGGGGGGGACTGCCCGGGCGGGTCGGGGATGCGGGAGGCCGCGGCGCTTGTCTGAGGCGATGTTTGCTCTTGCCCCGCAGCTCTGGCTCCGCGGTGCGGGTGCGTCCTCCCCGGGCTGGAGCAGCGCCTCGCCGTCCCCGCCGTGGTGAGCCCCGCGGCCGCCCGGCCCTACGGGGCGGCAGCCAAGTGAGTGCGGGTCCGGCATCGCAGGCGGCTGCCTTGGCCGTGCGGGTGGGGTTGGGAGGGACGGGTTTGGTGTCCACAGCGCTGGTCCAACAGCCGACTGACCCTGGGGCCAGCCCATGTGCTCCCGGAGAACAGCCTGGTCTCGCAGGAAGTGTTTTCTGTGGTAATGGCACAGGGAAAGCTTGACGCTGTGGCTTTGGGCCGTGCTTTTGCGGGGTATTAGCAGATTTACATGTCATCATGAAAGCTGGTGAGCTCCTGGAATCGGTGTCAAATCCTCCCTGTCCTTCAGTTGGCTTTTTATTGTTTAATTTGCCATCCCTGTAATAACACAGCATGGCTGGGAGAAGCAAAAGTGTACAGGAGAAGGAAGTGTTCTCAAATGCTGCAGACTCTTTTGCCCTGCTTATAGAGGAATGGCGTATCCAGTTACTATTTTAATATCCTTTTCCTCAGCTGGAGACCCTCTGAAAATAGGGAGGAGAATGAGAATTGTCTGGCCAAATGCCACAGGAAAGGGAGGAGAAAACTCTTTTCTCTCTAAGGTCAGACTGCTGTGGTCCACTGCGATAATGAGATTTGCCAAACTCTTCAACTGGTGACCTCACAACGTGTTTGGGGTTTTCTGGTGTTTAGACCTGCCAAGAAGGATGCCAAGAGGACCAGGCAGGAGAAGGTGAAGGAGAAGGAGAAGCTCCCGCCTCAGAGGCGGCCGCTGATGACCAAGCCCGTGGACGACGTGTACCTGACGTGGCTCTACAAGAGACCCTCCTATGAGCTGGAGCAGGCTGTGGGCATGCTCAAGAAATTCCAGGAGCTGGACTTCACCCACCCCAAACAGTTTGTGTACATCAATGTGTTCCTGGATATGGCGCTGCAGAAGAAGGTGGGCTGGGAGAGGGTGAGGGAATTCTGGTGCTTTCAAAGGCTTTAGGGCTGTTCCAGCGTGGTGATTGTCATGGGGTGAATTGTGAAGACAAGCTGCAGTCCCTCGCCGTGTTTGCATTTTCTTTTCTTCCTATTGAGGGGACCAACTCCCTGTGATTGTGTAATTTACCCTCAAGTCATAATTTCATTTTCTTAATTTTATTTTTTTTTTCACTTGCCAGAAAAAAGTGGATCCTTTTTCCAGCAGTGTCACACTTCCCCATCGGTTTAGTGATGAAGTGAACAAGGTTTTGGTGTTCACAGAGGTGGGTGAGCTAGGATTCCTTTATTTTCATGGAGTTTTTGTGTCCAGCACACTCTTGCAGCTGTCCTTTGCCAATTAATCATTTTATCTGTGTGAGATGATCCCAGAGAGCTGCCATGGGTTTATTTGATTACCCTTTGGACATAATTGCTTGAAATTCTCTCCCTGAGCTCAACTGACAGCAGGCCAACAGCCCAATTGGTAGTCCAGCTGTTTATAATTACTTTTTTCTCTCAACAGAATACACAAGAAGCTGAAGTAGCTCGAGAGCATGGAGCTGCCATCGTGGGAGGAGTTGAATTAATCAAATGGGTATATATTTTTCTTAAAGAATTATATAAACATCCTAATTTAAACAGGATTGGGGCCTGGGGAGGGGAAGAAGCCTGATATTCCGTGAACTCCAGCTGGGAGGCAGCAGCCAGTGTGATGAGTGAGAGATGGGTTTCTATGCTGGGACACTTTTATAGGTCAGCAGAAATCAAATCTGTTCAATTGTGTTTGTGGCAGATCTTGGAGGATGAAATCCAGGCTGATTTCTACGTGGCTGTCCCTGCCATAATACCCAAGTTAATACCCCTGAGGAACAAGCTGAAACGGAAGTACCCCAGCACCAGGAGAAGTAAGAAGCAGTTCTTTGTTACACCTGTTACAAATTCCTGAAGGAGATGGAGCCCTGGGGGTTCCACTGAAGTGTTTTCTGATGAGGAGGTACAGTTCCATCCGGTATTAGGCTGTAGGTGACCCCACACCATTTGTCTTAGGCAAAGGTAACTTTAGGAATCCGTTTTTTCCTATGGCAGGCAAATCTGGATTAGAACCCAGATAAATTTGCCTGCTAGCTGCCCTTATGTTTATTCATCCTGACGAATGGGGAAGGAGGGAACATGGAAACTGTTTTTATAATCTCAGTGTTTATAATCACACTGTTGTCTTGTCTATGAAACTGCATTTTGGAGTGGTGTTCACTTGCCTTAATTAACAGATTGTATTACCTCTTTACTGATGCCACACCTTTCTGTGCTAATAAGTGTTAATCAGACAGCTCCTTTGTTTTTTTTTCAATAGACTCCCTGGGCAGTGACATTCCCAAAATGCTGCAGTTCTTCAGAGAATGTCACGAGTATGCAGTAGAGGACGAGAGTATAATCAAGACAAGAATAGCCAGAGTAAGTTGTGTAGAGAGCTCTTAAATTTTCTCTCCTGAGCAGAACTGTAGTATTCAAAGAGGAGAATTCATGTTTTCAATCTGTTTCTCAAAACTTTTGACCATTTTCTTTAGCTAACCTGTGAAGAAAGTAGAACTCTCTGTTGTGTGGCATCTTCAACTGGTTTTAAACTTTTTTTTGGGGGGGGTAAGTAAATAAACTATGGGTTTGTAAGTCCGTGGTCAATTGCACAGGAGAGTCAAAAAGTCCTTGCTTTAACCAAATAATTAAAGACTTCTAATTTTGGTAACTATAGTTGTGGACAGGAGTCAAAAGCAAGAACTGTTTGTGTTACACCTGAAATAGAACATTAATTTTGGCTTATTTATTTATTTTCTTTGTCCTAAGCTGTGGGTTTTTGTTTTCCTTCTGGTTTGTGGCTTTGTAATCCTGCCTGATGTTTAGTTTTTCTCTAACTGAGGGTGGCACTGGAAGGAAGGGTAGGAAATACCTAAAGCTTTGCCTGGCAGTGTTGAAGACTAATGAGTTTATTAATTCTGATTCGCTGCTCTGAGCTGTGCACGGGCATTCCAAGGGCTTCCTTGTCTGCATTTTTGTGTAGTTGGAATTCTGGATCTTGCCATTGAAGGAGTCAAACTTATTTAAGAAATAAAAAGGGAACAAATAACTCACCTGAACCTTTTTACAGCACCTTGTGCTGTTCTTGAGAGAAGTGCTCAAAACTTTAAACAGCTCCAAAGGTGTGCATCCACAAGGATTTACTGTGGAAAGCTGGTTTGGAAGCTTGGATGTTCACTTGGACGTGGGAACAATTTTGAAGTGCTTGGAACCCTCTGAGCATTCCCTGTCTTCATTATGGAGCTGATGAGTTGATTCTTTTGAATGATTCCATTCTGTTAAAGCTCTTAATGCCTTCAGTTTTAGGTGTCAAAGTTTTTGGAGTTGATGTGTTTTGTGGTCTTTGACAGCTGCTTCTTGAAGCTTCTTTCCCCAGATCCTTCATTTTAATAAGGTTTTTGCAAAAGCACTTGTGTACGTATTGATTTTTTAAGACTTTTCACCCCTTAAGGCTACATGTTGTTACAGAACCCTGGGAATTTTGTGTCCTGATTAGAAATATGGAGAATTGTGAGCATATCAGCATGTATAAAATACTTCTTTTCCCTGTGTCATTTGGATATGGCTGTTAATGGGATTTGTCACTCCTTCACAGGGAACATGGACAAAAAAGAAATCTATCCAAATGTAGAATAAACATAAACACCAGTGCTTTCAGATTTATTCATCTGGGCTCCAAGCATCACCAAAACTAACTTGGCATTATCTTTTTGCAGCTGGATATGCCTACTGAGCACATAATTGCCAATCTAAAAACAATTATCCACGATATCTGCACCTTCAAGCCATCAAATTTCGGTAAGGAGTCGTCATCATTCTAACATGATGGTTCAGGTTGCAGCAAACCAAAGTGGGAAATGGGTGTTCTTTACTGGATTGTCATTAAATTAACTTTCTGTTCTCAAAGTATCTCTGAAATTCCTGTTCCTCCAAGGGAAAAGCTGGGGTTTTGTGGGTTTTTGTTGATTGGTTGTTTTTTTTTTAATTCCTTAGCAAAAGGATCTACAAAGGAATAATGAAGTCAACTTTAGGCCAAGGGCATCTGCTTAGCTGGAGAGGAAATGGTGATTCATGAAATAGTTTTAGGGAAGGAGCTTTGTGTAAGCTAAAACCCCATTTTTAAAATGTTAATGCTTGCTTCATACCTGCCAGAAGATTGATCTTGTCTCTCTCCTACTGATGCTGTTCGTAGTAGCTGCAGAGACCAGACCATAAAAAAGCCAAGTACACATGCCTTGAGAAGCCCAAATAAAAACTATAAGGGGTTGCCTGATATGAAATATAATAAGTAGATGCAGAAAGGAGTGGGGTTTTTTTTGTGTTTTTTAAACGAATTTAAATCAATTTACATCAGCCCAGTTTAGTAAGGATTAGCTTTTCTGGTCTGAGTAGCTTTTCTACTGATTTGGAGTGTCAAGCTTGATTCTTGTGGTCTTCTTTTACTGGCTTGATTGAAAAGATTTGCTGAGAGCAGTCAGCCTGGAGATGTGGAAGGGGGTGGAGTGACCGGTTTGGTGGTGCCCTTTGTTTCCTAGATCCCATTGTGAAGAGGTTGGTTATCAGATCTTCCACCAGTGAAGGTTTGCTGCTGAACCTTGATGGAATCCTACCTCAGGTGGAGAAAGTAGAAGAAAAAGAAGAAGGTGGTGCAGTTGATGAGGATCAACAAAAACCTTCCCAAGAATCTGTTAGTTCCTGATGCCTTTTCCTTGTAGATCTGATGGTTGAGCTCGGAAAGCAAATGGTGTAATTCAAATCATGCTCTGTGAGAACAAAAAATAAATGGAACTTGTGGATTTCATGTATAAATTCGGTGTAAACGTTGTCACAAACAGGAGCCTGTTGTCAGAACCAAGCAAATGTTTTTTTCTGAGGAAGAATTGGATGTGCTTTGGGGGGGAATGTGAACATGCACCTTGCTCTGGTGTGTTTTCCTCACCAGGTTTTCTGGAATAGGACCCAGCTCTCTTTCCCGGTGTTTTCTGCTTTTTTTCCAGGAGGTGGCGCTCCCGCCCTTCCCTCCCGTAGCGGTGTTGGAATTTCTCCTTCCGTAGTTTTTTGGGGGGTCTGTTGCTACACACATGTTCCTAAAGCTGCACCCTGAAATGTAAGATGGTCCCAGAAAGGACTGGCTGTTTACAACAGGGATGGGCTCGTCCAAATCTGGAAAGGTTTGTGGCTTTGAATCATTCCTATTATTGGAGGTAGGCCTCGTTTTTCCGAGAGGTTGCTCAGATCTGTCTGCATGGAAATTCTTTTAGGTCCCATTTGAAGCATTTGGCTGCTGTCAGTCAGGGTGACCAATTCCTGTCAGGCCACACTGATTATTTTTGGTTGTGTGGGGTGCTTTGCTCCGAGTTTGATCAAAAAATTCCCTTTAGGTGTGCATTGGAAGGTTTCACACTGACTAAATAAGTTTTCCATATTGTGAGCGGGAAAAGCAATGCCAGTGCACTTGAATTTCTTTATTGCTAAGGCATTACACGTATAAGGAATATTGTGAGGCATTCCAATGGCTGTGTGTTGTTTGTGACCCAAAAGGAGCAATTTGAAGGTGAGTTACCTGTTGGTGTTGAAAAGCAAAGCATCTGCATAGATTTCTTTGCCTTTTCTCTTATTTCCAAGACTTCACTATCCATTTTGGAAAGAGATAGGCCTGCCCTCTTTGATGGGTGGATTGAAAAAAAAAAAAGTGATGCTTAAGCATAAATGTACAGGTGAGCTTAAATCAGAAGCTCTCAGACTGCTGAGTGCGCTCTCAGAGAATAAAAACAGAATAACAAATGTTCCTGCAAGGATCTGTACTTGGAAAATCTGAGTGCTGTGGGGACAGGAGCTCTGGAGGTCAGGTGAGTAAGAGAAGTAGCTCATGGGCTCAGCAAGTTTTCAGATGGGGTTCTGAACTCGTGTTACTGTGCTACGGATTGCTGAAGGAATTATGCCCCTGGTCTGTGCCATGCTGAAACAGTGCTGTACAAACTGTTGAGTGCATTGTGACTTCCTTTTATCCTGGAATGCTTGATTGGCATGGGGGAGAGATGAAAGGGAGGAAGACAACATGAGATGATTCCTCTTCAATAAGCTTAGTCCCCAAACATGCGGCGTGGGACTTGTACGTGTGGTTTTGGGCCAACGTGCCTTAGAAATCACTTTAGTTGTCACACCAAGCATGACTGCAATGGTATTGCTGGCTTCTGGAAATCACTGTGGAAGAGAGGGAGTGCTGCACCACCTTTAACAATGCAGATGATGTATGATGGCTTTCAGATTTGTTTTATCTGAACCTGCTGTTAGTTTAACTAAGGAGAAGAGCCGGGATTCATGGTTAGTGCGCACAGAAACATTTGCCCAAACAAGGAAGAAGTTGTCCTAGGGAGCCTGTGTGCATTTGTGGGGAATGCAGGGTTTAGGCTGACACTCAGCCTCAGCCTGGGCTTGGAGGGGAGTTTGTGGCACTCCAAAGAACCTGGAATCCGTGTGGGTCAAACCGAGTTCAGGAGGCTTGCCCTATGAGTTCTGCCATGTTAGAGGAGCAGGGCAGGGATGTTACAACTGCTGCCAGGGGTGACAGGTTTTTAGTGCTGAGATAAGTGTTCTGAATCATTAAATATGATTATATTATCCATGCTCTGCCATACCACTGGTCTTGTCAGCCTCCAGACTCTGGGAGGGGCTAACTTCACCAGGCTAAGTCAAAAATCTGTCCGTGTGGAAAAACTTGGATTGACTGATAAAGGACAGAGGGGGGGAAAAAACCTCTTGAGGCTGACTAAAAACACTGTTAGGGGTAAACATAATTCTTCTGCAAGCAGTTATTTCTGTCACTACCTCAGCTTGCAGGTGATGAGAGGCTTCATCCCACCAGGACACGAAGGGAGAATTGTCAGGGTGTCACCTCGAAGACTACTTGGAAAATGAGAGGACAATACCAGTCTTCCCAAATTACCAGGTAAACCCCCCATTTTGAGCAAAAGCTGAGTGCACAGCTCCGTGTACACTGAAACCAAACTGAAATCACTTCCCATGATGGGAGAGGCATGGACATTGCTGAGAAAGCTTCTTTTGAGCAAAGGAAGCAGAGAACAAGTAGCACTTGTAGATAGGAGCGAGGAAACAAAACTCCCCCTTTTTCAGCAAAAGCTGTGTGCACAGCTCCGTGTAAACTGCAACCATGTCAGAATCACTTCCCGTGATGGGAGAGGCATGTTTGTTGCTGAGAGAGCTTCTTTTGAGCTGAGAAAGAGTAGCACTTGTGGATAGGAGCAAAGAAACAAAACTCCCTGTTTTTGAGCAAAAGCTGTGTGCACAGCTCCGTGTAAACTGCAACCATGTCAGAATCACTTCCCATGATGGGAGAGGCATGTTTGTTGCTGAGAGAGCTTCTTTTGAGCTAAAAAAAACAGAAAAAAAGCAGCACTTGAGGAAAGGAGCAAAGATACAAAACACCCCATTTTGAGCAAAAGCTGGGTACACAGCTGCCTGTGAAGCTGCAACAGTGTCAGAATCACTTCTTGTGATGGGAGAGGCATGCACATTGCAGAGAACTTCTTTTGAGCTAAGAAAGGAGAAAAGAAGCAGCACTCGTGGAAAGGAGCAAAGATACAAAACACCCCGTTTTGGCAAAATCTGTGTGCACAGCTCCCTGTGAAACTGCAACAGTGTCAGAATCACTTCCCGTGATGGGAGAGGCATGTACGTTTCTGAGAGAGCTTCTTTTGAGCTATGAAAGGAGAAAAGAAGCAGCACTTGTGGAAAGGAGCAGTGATAGAAAAGCTCCAATTTTGAGCAAAAGCTGTGTGCACAGCTGGGAGATGCTGGGTTAAGTTCACATGTGGTGACACTGCAATGCCATATTGTTTTCATGCACTAATCCTATTGAATATTAGAAAGACTTTTTTAAAAAGTTGTCCAAAAACCACTCAAAACCTGGGAAAATATTTAACTTTCAGGCACTCTGAAAGCAGGGAATTCACATAAAGGCTCGTTCACTTGCCAGAGATGGATCCTTCTGAGAACCATGTTTCTCCAGCTGTTCTGTGGAAGTCTGTGCCTGTACATGCCCAGCTCTCCAGGAACACAAGGTATGTCTGGCTCCCATCTCTTCAGTCAGGGATTTGCCAAGTGGAGAAATGGATCTTTCACACCAACTGGCAGAAAACTGACCTCTGCCTAGAGGTTTGATAAAAGGGAGGCTAAAAGTGCTTTATTTCTACAACCCCAGTGGCTTTTTGTGCCAGTATTTCTAAGATCCATGGCAGCAGCTGACAGCTGGGTCATTGCTTTGCAAGCTGCACCCTTCAAGCTTTCAGCCTTAGAACTGTCTTGTATTTCTCCTGAGAGAGTCTGAAACTAATTTTATAATTTTATTTACTGCTAGTCTGTAAATAGGCTCAAAACAGAAATGCTGCTTTTGTGTTAAATAGGATGTGAAGGACAAAACTATCTAACTTTGAATTTCTGAAAATTTGAAGTCTTTTGCACCAAGTGCAAAACTTGACAAATGCTGGAAATGAGTGTTCTCTAGAGGGAAGAGCTCTCCCTTCATATTGTGGAATGGGTAAATCTGCAAAACTATGAGAATAATGGGTCTTGAGTTCTTCCAACTTTTAACAATGTCTTTGGAGCAGTGTTCTCAGAACAGCAGGAAGGAAGGTAGGAGAAATAGGGAGGAGGAGGAGGCTGTATCTGGACTAGGGAAACAAGCTGTAAAAGCCTAAAGAACAGCAGCAGGTAGATGAACAACACAAATGATTAAAAGATGGACTTGGCTCATTTATATGAAGTTACTGAACTCCCTGTGTGCTTGGCTTTTAGTATTTCCACCTATTCTTCCTTGCTGGTGCTGCTTTGAGCTTGATTGAGTTGTCCAGAGTTCCACCTGAGGAGTTAGTAGAGAACTGGGCCTTGTGTATTTCTTCCTTTTGTCATTTCTGTCCTTTGCAAGAGACATGAAATATTTCTTTGCTCAGTGCTGGTGTGTGCAGGTAGTTGTTGTGTCTCCCTGCTCCTGTTTTTATAAAAAACGACCCTCTGCTAATGGCTGGTGAGTATAAACTGGGTAGAGCACAGAGAAACTCATCATGCAGACCACTGTTTGGATCCTAGAGCGGTGCCACGATGTACATTTCCCTTCTCACATTTGTTGTGGGAATTCCAGCACAGTGATTAAAGGCATACAGTCCTGGGGAAAAAAGAACAAAATCTGAGCTCCAACTCAGAGTTCAAGAACACAAGTTCCTAGTGCTCATTAGGAAGCGAATCAAAAGTGAACAGATGGAATTACTATGGGGAATTATTATCAAATTGAGCTGCCATCGTTGTATTTAATCAGGCAAGCAGGAGATGAAGGCAGCAGCAGCAGCAGCCCAGCCCTGTGTGACCAAGTGCTATGTGGGAACTGGGATACTGCTATGAAGCAGGAACGCTGAAATTAGCAGGAAAAAACCCATTTCGTTCATAGACTAGTAAAAATAAACTCACTTTCTGAGCTCATTTTAATCTGAGGCTTTGGCTCATAGCACTTTAATGGCTGTGACTTCAAACTTGGGGCTGTTTTTCTTTATCCTGTGACTTGTAGGAGCCAAGCTTTCATTTGGAAACATTGGCTCTGAGTTCTGTGGGGTGTGCAGTGCTGGAGGGGTGACATGGGAAGCTTTTCTTGAGTGGACATTGTACTGTGTGTATGGAGGTGCTTCAAAAGCAAGAAAACACCGTAAGGGCAACAGTTTAACTTGAGGGGTTTTGCTTGGTTGGTGTTTGGTTTTGGTTGGTTTTTGTTTGGCTGGTGTTTGGTGGGTTTGTTTTGTTTTGTTTGAGTGCTTGATCTGTGATTTGAGTCTTTAACTCCTAGTTGGATTTGCTCCAGAACCGAAGAGCAAAGCAGCAGCCATGGCAAGAAGAAATGGGCATGGAAACAGATCGGGCTTTGATACTTGTTATAATCCCACAACCCAAACTGACACCCAAACCACAACAAATTAGAAGCTTCCAACCCCGAGGAGAGGGTGACCTCTCCCTTCCAGCCACCGAGACGGATAAAGTCAGTGGGGTCAGCTCCAACACAAACACGTTTGCTTTGCCTAATCCCGGCACTGCTGCGGCTGGGACGGGCTGGGGGATTACCGAGGGCTGCTCCATCCCCAGGTAGCCGGCGGGGAGGAGAAGCCAGGATCCTCTGGCCCCCCCGGCGCAAGGTGCCGGGGAGTAGGAGGAGAAGGAGAGCGCAGCGCTGCCCGGGGCGGGGCGGGGGGCGGGCGGGCTGCGGCGCGGAGCTGCCCCTTTGTCTGCGGGCAAAGTTTGGCGGCGGGGCGGGAGCCGAGGCGCTGCCCCGGCACCTGCCGCGGGCCCAGCGGGCACTCCCCGCTCGCTGCTCGTCGCTCGGGGCCATGGGCGCTCCGAGTGCCGCCGGGGCCACCCTGGGGCTGCTGCCGCTCCTGCTCAGCGCCGCGCTGGCCGCCGCTGATGCCGCCTCAGGTGAGTCGCCGCGCCGGGCTCGTCCCCGTCCCGCGGGGATCCCGGTGGGATCCCTGGAGGAGAAAGCCGGCTCCGAGGCACCCGTTCCCGCGGGGTGCGGGACGGCTCTGCCTCCCTGCCCGCCTTTTCGCGCTCCCGTCCGGGCGGGGGTCCGCCTCCGCCCCCCGCCATTTTGGCGGCTTCTCCACAGGCGAGGTGAGGGGGACCGAGGCGAAGCCGTGCCCGGCTCTTCCCGTCGGTGGCTGCCCGGGAGCGGCCGGCGAGTGCCGGGGGTGGTGGAACGCGTGTGCCGCTCCGGGCATCGCGGGGCTGCCCCTGACGCCGGGCGGGAGGGCAGCCCGGCACCTGGCCGTGCCCAGGTGAGGGGGTGCCGCCCCGGAGCGATGCGAGCCCGCAGCGAGCAGCCCGTGCCCCGCTGCGGGGCCGGGCCGGGCAGAGCCCGCCGCAGCCCTCACACACCCCTGCGCGGCGGTGGCCGTGGGGAGGGCTCGGGGATGCGGCGGCGGGAGCCGGTCAGTGCCTGGGAAGCGTGAGGGGAGCTGCGGGGAGCCGGCAGCAGCCATCCTCCCCTCCTGGTCTTAGGAGGAGGCGGCTGGACCCAACTTGCCGTGTGTGGATGGCGCGGTGAGAGCGCTCGGAGAGAACCCGGGCGCTGGATTTTGTCTCGGTGTGCTGCAAAGACCTGTGGCCAGCGCAAGGTTGTGCGGTGCTGCCAGGCACCCACGCTGCTGATTTTTGGAGTTTGGGAGTGAGGATTGGCTGCATTCGTGCTCTTAGGTTGTTTCCCAGCTTGTCCTTTTGCTGTAGGTTGTTGGTTTCCAAAGTGGCACTCTCCCCAAATCCTGCTCCCACCGTGATTCCCGTTTGGCATGGCTGTCTTGGCGACTAACAGCGGTTCAAATCAGCCATGTGTGTGCGAGCTAAGGAGCTGCTAGGTGTGGATTTGAGATATTAACTCGTTGGGTAGCACTCTGACAGACTTCACTTGTACCAAACATAAAAGCTCTCAAACCAGAAAACGACCAAAAACCTGCATGCAAGAAGTCCCCCACAAAAAATACTACAGCAATAAGTCTGGGGGTTTCTTTAGGTGCTTCAGTATGTGAAAGTCATAATTTGCAGGATGCTTTTCACGTGTGCTTTGCAACAGGTGTTGGTCACACGTGGGACTTGGAGTTGCATGGAAAATCAGGGCACTATTGCACAGCAGCCTTAATTAATGTGTGTGTAGTGTCTTTGGCTCACTCATAATTGGGAATAAAAGTAAAATTTATTTGTAACTAAGGATTTTCCAAGTTCTGCAAAGTTGGGTTGTATGTTAGTATCCCTTGGTAACTTGTAAAGGAGGGAGATAAGTCGTTGCCCTCCTTGGGGAAGAAGGATCAGACTTTGTGTGTTTGCTTTCTAGTCCTACATGGTCCCTATTCCCTGCTCTGGCCCTGCAAGGGATGAGCACACTGGTATTTTAAGGAGCTATATCTGTCAGTGAGCTAAAAAGAAAAGGCAGCCAGCCCTGGAGGGGTAAAACAGATGGGTTGTGCTGGTCTTAACTAACTGATATTAAAGTTTGGGGTTGGTTTTTTTCCCCCTCATGCCTTCCAACAATGTGTGACCTTCTGTTTTGCACTGAATTTTGAAGTGCAGCTTGATGATGAACCTTGAAATTATATTCTCTTGCCAAAAGAACAGCTATTTGCTGAATTAGAGAGAAGTGTGACTGGACTCCCATGGCTCATCTTCTTGGCAAGGGAAAATAATTCCCGATGGTGCCTCCACAGCCTCTTGAAGCTGAGCTGAAGACAAGCTCAAAGGAGGAGCTTTTGATTCTAAGAAGTGCAGCTCCTAGGTTTTCTGTACAGATTTGTCTAATCTGCATTTCTCAGGAAACTCCACTCTTTGACAAGGAAATTCTGACTTTTCCGGGTGGTCCCTTGAGGCAGCCTTTCCCGCAGCCTCTTTCCTTTTCATCTTGGAGTTCTTTGGGTTGTTTTTGATTGCACATTCTTGTCACGCTTTTGGGAGACAGATAATGTGTAGCTGCTCAGGAAAGACCATTTCCCAGAAAATCGATAGAAGAGCTGTCATTCAGCTTATTCGTTGTTTTACTTCCTAACTTTTCATTTGATTATTGGGGTAGAATATGTAAAGTATGCTTGGATCTGTGACTGCCTCTGTCCCTGGCTTGGAGAAGCTTTCTCTCAGCCAGCAGTGCCAGTGGGGAGGAAAGCTGGAGCAGAAGGAGCCCTGTGAGCCTGTCCTGTTGTCCATGCAGGAGTGATTCAGGAGTGGGAATTCACACTGGCTCTTCTCACTGTTATTTTGCCAGCTCCCCCCTTTTGTCTCTGCCTTGTTTGTGCTTCTTTTGAGCCCGACTAGGCTGGAGGTCCTGTCCCTTATCCAGAGGTTGCCCAGCTGCCTCAAAACTGCATTTTTTGTGACTGCCCAGTGTTCCTGGTATTGTGACAGAGCAGGTTCACTGCTGGATGTGCTGCTGCTGTTACTCGCTTCTAACCTGGTTTATTTCTGTTTTGGTCCCTCAGGTGCCTGTGTCTACCACGGCCTCTTGTTTGAGGTAGGTGAGCTTGAACATGTTGTGCTGGGAAGGGGTTTGAGAGGGTGCTGTTGAACTTGACTCCAGTTCCTGCTTTTTGTCACCCCTGTGACTGAGGGTGCAGGTCACATATCTGTCAGCTTCCAGTCTTTTTCCAGGTGGAAAACGCCTCTCTCCTTGGAGAGGTTGGAAATTCTCCCTGGGCCTTCGGACCCAGCCAGTCTAACAGGGGCTTCAGTGGGTGAAAAGATGCGAGGGATTTCCAGGGTGTTGGAAGCCACAAATGGGCAGTCCCAGGCCGGATGGGGGTGGTGCTTTGTAAAACATCAGTGCAGTGCCAGAATATGTTCTGTGTTTCTTTCCCTGAATTAATGAGCTGTTAGTGACAACAGCTTAACTCTTTTTCCCCTCTGCTGATCACGGTGACCCACGGTGTACCCTGACCCATTCTTCTAAACCCAACACATTTTCTCTTCTGGTGTCCCTAGAAATGTAATCCATGAGCGACTTGGTACAAGAGTCACAGTTTTTAAGAATTCATGAACAGTGTTTTGCTCGGTAACACTTGTCTGCCTTGCGTGGGTACTTGGGGCTAAAAGGAGGTGGCTGAGGTACTTTGTGTCTCTGGAATGCTTCTGGACCTGCTCCCATCCCACAGCAGGCTGGCTCAGGGATTTGATAGCCAGGGCTGGGATGCAGCAGCTGTCAGGGGTTTTGTTTCTCCCGAAGCAGAAGTGGATCTGCGCTCTGCACGTGTGACGCACGGGCACTGTGGGGACAGCTGGTGGCATCTGGCTCCTTTGGCCTTCCAAGGCAGACTCAAGGTCCAGGAAGTCTGCTCCAAGAAGGGCATGTAGGGAAATTGCTGGAGGGGACTGTTTTTGGTGAGTGGCTTGGGAGGGAGTTAAGGCAGACTAAATATATTTCCTCTCTTAATGATGCACTGTGGAGGGTCTTGACAGCCTGCAAAAGAAATCTGTAGCAACTTTTTATTTGTGTTTTAAACGATGGTTGGAAACACTGCTTCCTTGCAGTGTCTCCTGTTAGTCAGGATTTTTCTCCGTGTTTGGTGCAGAGGAGGCCAGGATGATTAGAGGGATTGGAGCACCTCCTCCATGAGGAAAGGCTTGAGAGAATTGGGATTGTCCAGCCTGGAGAGGAGAAGCCTTGGGGTGACCTACCAGTGGCCTTCCAGTACCTGAAGGGAACATAAAAGAAAGGTGGAGAGAGATTGTTTCAAAGGGATGGAGTGACAGGCCAGAGGAGAATGGATTCAAACCAGCAGAGAGGGTAGGTTTAGACTGGACATTAGAAAGAAATTCTTGTCTGTGAGGTTGGGGAGGCCCTGGCACAGGTTGCCCAGAGAAGCTGTGGCTGCCCCTGGAACTCTGGAAGTGTCCAAGGCCAGGCTGGTCAGGGCTTGGAACAACCTGTGTTTGAGTGAAGTGTCCCTGCACATGGCAGGGGGTGGGACTGGATGGTCTTTAGGTGTCTCTCAAGCTATTCTGTGATTCCATGTGGAAGTAGGTGAGCTGCTCCTGGGTTATTGTAGGAATGCTGTTTGCTGCAGAAGTCTCTGAAGTCCCTTGGAAAACCCTTGGTGCATAAATCAAACATTTTAGTTCAGTGCTGCAGGCACTGCAGGGTTGCTGAAATTGTTAACGCTGCAGAAGTTCTGCCTCTTGCTTGACTGACTTAGCTCCTTGTATACCCAGGGTCAGCTTTTGTTCGTGGCTTTCCTCTGAGGGAAAGCACCTCCCTGAGTGTGATTTCCAACTGTGTGGAGGTGCTTGGTCTTCTTCCCTCTGGCTTCTGTCCGGGAGTTTTCAGCTCCACACAACCAGCATAGCCCCTCCCTTTACTTAAACAGTAAAATCCACATTATTTTTTCTTAGTTGTAGGCCATGAGGAGACACATTGATGTCACTCTGAAAGTCAGGGGGTGTGGGAGGTGTCGAGGCATCTTCCTGCCAGCTGGCTCATGCCAAGATGAGGGGAAAAGGGGAGGGGAAGGACAGGGCTGTGCCTTGAGGTGATTTGAATGGTGAGTGTGACTTGAAAAATGGCTTTGTGTCTGGTAGAGGCTGCGGCATGGAAGGATGAGTCCAGCTGAGCAACATCCATTTTCATTTTGTCCTCTTTAAAACAGGACAGTGTCTGTGGCACCAGCTGCTAGTAGTGCACCTAAGAATGGATTTCTGGGCCGACAGGTTCTTTTGGACGTTTCCTGAGACACAAATGGGATGCTTTGTTTTAACACCATAAAGCACTAAAGAAGCATTTTTTGAATGAAAAAGTTTTTAATCTTTGGGTTGAAAATTGTGAACAGAATAAAAGGCCCTAGCTTAATTCACAGGAAGTGGTGTACTGTACTGGTGCTTCTACCAAAGATGTTTCTTCCCCGTTTCCTTTTGAAAAGTCTGTGTGCATTTTGTTGACAGAAGTTTAAAGAAATCCTGATTTTATGCTTTTGAAGTCAGATTTCTATTTCCATCAGTAGTTTGTGCAGGACAGAAATTAGAGTGGAAAGGTAATAAATAAAAAATTCGGGGGATTTTTCCCCCCAGGTTTTAAATCTCCCATTCCAGATAGCATCTACTATGAATAAATTCAGTGACTTTAAAAATAAATGTTAGCAAGCGTAGAGCACTTCTGGTTAGGAAATATTTCAAATTAGCAGTGGAAAATGAGCTTTGTTTTAATTTCATTAGAAAGATAAGAAGTTACTACTGAAAAATGAGATCAGAATTGAATATTTCAGTTGAAAGGTTGGCTTGTTAACTCTTACAGTGGTCAAGATATTTTTGGTTTTAAATAATGTGATTTAAATGCCACTGTTTAGCCTGGGGCAACATCCTCTGCATGTACATGGATGTTTTGCAGTTAAGATTTATTAATACAGTAATGCAATGCCTCTCGTGGAGCAAATCTCATCTGCTTATGGGTTTCAGAAAGGTGGGATCAACTGAGGATCAAAAATAAAAGTGAAGTGTGTGCTTCTTTTTCTTCCTTGAAAACAGCAGTGAAATACAGAAGGATGGGGATAGGCTCACTATTTCATGGTACCAGGTAAAAGAACCTTAGATGTAAGATTTTTTGCCTGAGGATGAAGTGAATTCTTGTCCCTTCATCAGGAAATGAAGGGGACGGAGGCACGCATTTTAATATGAAATAATTATTCTTTTTTATCTTTGTGGTTCTAAATGTCACCTTCTTGTCCAAGAAAATGACCCCTCGTGCAGTAGCAGCACCTCTCAATTCCTCCTGAGCCTGGAGCTGGGCAGGGGTTTAGGTCCCCAGCCCCAGTCTCTGGGAGCAGCAGTGGCACCGGGTCCTGTTTTTGCAACGATTGACATTTGGTGGGGAGAGAAGCCACCCACAGAAGTGAGAGGGGAAAGAGGAGATGCCCAGTCTTAGGCTGAAATTCTTTTGTAAGGCCTTGGTGATGGACTGTGATATACTAGAATATCCCTTTAAACAGTTTGGGGGGGATGGAGTTTTTAAATTGCAGGCACGAGCAAAGGCATTCGTGCTGAAGCAAGTAAATGTTGAAGTAGCTGTGATCTCATAAGACGTTCGAACACAGAGAGATAAGATGATCTACCCCCAGGGAGAGAAGAGGAATATCTCTGTTTCTAGAGATGAAGATGATCTTAAAAATAGATGAAGAGAACCTTTGCTTTTGAACAGCTCATCCTTTAAATGGTACCCCATAAGTTGACATGGCCCATAAATGTGGCTGTGGGAAGGCTGCATGAGATGGGAGAGACTTCACAAAATGCAGATTCATGGGCAGCTGCTTTTGTGAGAGTTAAAAGCCACAAGAGAATTGTTTTTCTTGTGGGGAAGTTTGCATGACAAACCAAAAGAGACTTCTCTCTCTAAAAGAACTGATGAAAGACTATTTTAAAGGTCGTATACCGGCCTGAGTTCTAAGTTTTGCCTTTATACATTTTCAGTGGGAAGGGAAAGAAAGGTTGTGGGGGAAGAAGTGTTTCGAAAGTTTTATTCTAGTTCTTATTAATTTTTTTTCTCTCTTGTAGTTTTGTTGATGAAGCTTTCTTTATACCCTTTAAAATTGGACCCTGCTTTGCTTTTCTCCTAATTTTATCTCACAGCAGAAGACAGAAATTGGTGAACCTGAAACCACTACACCATCCCAGTGAGCTTCCCAGATGGGAGCTGTTGGTCCACGAGCGCTGAAGCAGATGACTAACATTTAATTACAGTTATAGAAGCTGTATGCTGGAGCTCGGTAGGAAATGCTTTTCCATGGATTCATTCACCGAGATAGGAATTCAACAATTACCCAGCATTTAGAAATTTTCCAAGTCATTGTGCCTTCCATCTTTCAGGATGTGTTTGAAGAGCTCTATTTAGGAAATCACACCTTAGAATTCACCATTTGCATTTTCTTTTTAAATACCCACCGTGCAAAATGCCTTTTTCCTTTGCTAGGTTTCTTCTCATTCCTTCCCTCTCCTCAATCCTTTCAAAACCTTGGTCAGGATTCCTATTTGCATTTTCTCTTTAGAAAAGGCGTTGCAATGTCTAATTAATTGATAAGAGAAATTTTAGAAATGTGCTGTACATTTTCAGTGACCTGCAAAGAGCATGAGGATTTTGTAAGATAACTGAGGGAAGTGGATCCCCACTTGGTTGGCAAATTGAACATTTTGGCAGCCCAGGGTGTGTTTTGGGACCTTGTTCTTCACCCTCAAAACATCTGGGGTGAAGAATTTAAAAGGAACTGAATGTCCTCTCAGGCTTTTGAAATAGATTGTTAGTATTTTAATCCATTGTAAACCTTGTACTGCTGTGTCTGGACAGTGGTCCCGTGCGGAATTTCTCATCTCTAGGATGATTTCATTGTGTTCCTTTTTCCTGTTTTTTCCCCCCTTGAATAATTCCCATCAAAAATGCCAGTTTGTTCAGTGCTGTCCAGGATAAATCATTCCCTGTGCCTTTTCAGCAGTCATTGGCTCTTTAGTTGTTGCTATTTTCACCGCTGACTTCACCCAAGATACTCCTTGGTGCTTTCAGGAAGACAAAAACTCCCAAATCTGAAGCTCTTCCCAGCTGGGTGCATTGATTTTATGTCGGATCTGTCAGCCTTGGGAGGGGCTGTCAGGAGCCACATGGTAGCCTGAAGTTTGTGATGCCGGGATGCCAATATTTCTGCCATGCATATTCAATAGCTTCCAGTGGGAATGCAGGCAGCAGACTTCCCTGGAAAGACTGCTGTAATTCTCCTCTTGCTGTGGTTTATTGCTGAGCTGTAGATTAAGGAGACCCGTTAGGATAAAAGACTCGATTTTGTAATCATTGTATCTACTCCAGAATGGTTCCGTAATGAATCCTCTAACTAACCCTGCGAGTTCAGCATCCAAAGGATCTTTATATTACCAGCTGCTGTGCTGCAGCTAAAGGAGAGTTCCAGGCTCTGTGTTTCTGAGGATCAGCCAGGGGAAAAAAATCCTCTCCCTCCTCCCCCAAAAGATAAATCCTGAACATGACATCTTCCCGGATTAATTTGATTAATTTTAAGCCAGATGTTTTGTTACTAAAAAAAAAAAAAAGGTTTCCTAACCTGCTTTGCGTGTGTTTTATGGAGATCAAAATGAAACACCTTTCAGGCTGAAAACTGGGAAATTTTAATTTAAGGATAATAATTTTTTGGGGAACATCAACAGGACATGAAAGTTGGGGTCTTGCAGCAAGATGGCAAAGATAAACAACTTGAACCCTTTGGTTATCAAACCAGAGATCTTGTTTCTAACAGAATGGCTCCTTGAAAATCTTAACCCTGTCCTTTCCTGGGTTATTCTGTCACCTGTTGTTCTGCATGAATAGATTTGGTAATGGTCATGTGGGATTAATTCCTTTGGGGTGCTTAGCCAGCTCGAGACTGATATGCCATACATTGGGTGTTGTGGTTCATGGCTGTTTATATTTTCAGAGGAAACACAGGGTTGGTTGTTTAATTATGAAAAACTTCCGCTGATGGAGACACAGTTGTCATTACTGACATGCCAAGAGCAAGTTCTGAGTTAGTGGATGCAGTAAATCCTTTTATGCATCGAGCCTGGGAAAGTGGTTTCAGGGGAAAACATGAGCAAACTTGTTAGCAATTTCTTTCCCACATATTTTGCCGTTTTATAGATTCTTCTATATATGAAAAAAGCCTGATTTTCTTGCATGCCTAAGGAATTCTCAGTATTGCAGAGTAAAAGTAACTTGCTACGCTTTTATTCCAGTGGGTTAATTTTTTTCTTGTTATTTTAAAAATGTGAATTCTAAAAATGTTCCACTTTGAAAACCTGGGTTTTGTTTTCAATTGGACACAGTTAAAAATTGCATTTACTCCTTTCTGTCTCAGTTTCTCAGTGAAACTGCGAGATCATCATGGTTATGGGAAGGGAACCCTAAAAGTGCCTCAATCTGCTGTTAAATGGAAATCTTCCAAACTAAAAATGAATTATGTGCTTCCATTGAGTGACATAAAGTGTAATTCTTAGACCTCTTTTCCATGTTTTATTTAAAACAAAAATTCCCCCAATGAAACAATAAACTTAATGAAAACCTGTTTAAGTTTTAATGAAATCCTTAGGACAAAGCAAAGTCAAATATGTTACTTCCAAAGGCATTGGGAGACTTCATATTAGATAAAATGGAACCAATTGAGATACAGTTGATTAAAAATTGAGGAGAACTTGTCCCAGAATTTAGGCTTTAAGCCCTTACCCAAGAGCAGTGCATCCCACAACTCCAGGAGTCTGGCCATAACTGCATGGCAGTGTTTTGCAGTAATTTTTTTTCCCCCCATGTTGTAGTTTTACTTCCTAAGAGGTTTTTGGAGGCTTCAGTGTAATCCAGGGAGGGATCCCCTATATATGTGGTGTGTAATTAACAGGTGTATCTGTGATGCCACAGCACAGCTGATAGCCATCAGCACAGTAAAAGCAGAATGGATTTTAAAGTCATTTACCTCTGTAATGCTGGGGGTTCCTGTTCTATCTGGTCCCTTAATACTTTGATTCTTCTGAGCAGACTTAATTAATTCAACACTGGTCCTGCTGTTTCTTTTGGAAGATGATGTGGCTTTAAGGACCCTGTGTACATCCTGCTGTGCACCACAGAGTTTCTCTAGTCACAGGATAGTTTGCAGGGGGGTTCAGAAGGATTTACTGGCTTTAGAAGAGTGGTGAGGCTTCACTCTTCGGAGAGGAGTGTGCAGGAGTTACCACAGATCCTTCCTTCTCTTCTGACCTCATTTTGTGTGGAAAGATCTAAGCTCACAAGATGTAAGACTGTCAGTTCTCCTTGCTTTGGGCAGAGAAATATCTGTGAGATCAGAGGCAAGCCTCTTGAAATCCCTAGGAAAAGGCATCATCCATGATATTTTGCAGCCTAGGGGGGAGCTGTGCAGTTCAGCTGCTTTTCCTGCTGTGATCAGCATCCTCTGATGCTGTCCAGTTGTCCAGTTATCCCCTTGGATGGCATTTCTGTCTGGTAAGAGCTGGCTGTGGGCACCTGGTGTGCCCAGGCTGCCAGAAGCACTGATTTGTGACATGAAGCCCTCTCATCACCAGTTTTTGAATTATTATGGTGATGATGATTTTCCTCATTAAAATAGGAAGTATTAGTACCAAAAATAAACTGGGAATGATGATGCTCTCCAAGCAAAATATTTTTTCTGGGCTTTCACTGCTTATCAGCAAGGTATCAGCAAGTAGTGCTTGATGCTTTTGAGCGTGTGGCTTTGTGAAGAAAGGGCAGGATTGAAATCTAGCACAGGGAACCAGCAGTTTGTTCATATATGATTGTTTCCCTCCTTGTAGTCTAGCATGGGAACAGGCATTTTGTTCTGAAGGTAGCTGATCTGATCTTCAAGGTCAAATATTTTCCTCAGCATCCTGTTTATACGGATGCCTTCATTAGCCTCTACAAATAGCTGCTAAATCCACATGTTCAGACCGAGGAGATGACAATTCCTCATCTGGCAGCCTCACTAGGTAACCTCCTTGTTAAAATCAGCTGTAGTGCTATGCAAAAGGTGTGCTGTGAGGTCTCTAAACTTGATATTTTTAGTGCATTCTGTATGGTGCCAGAGTGTTTCTAACCTTACTGAAGTAATTTCATGCTTCTGTAATTCATTGGGTTTTTAGTGTATTTATAGATGCTATTTTATCAAGCACTGCAGTAAAAATATTTGATGAGAGCATCTGGTTAAATCCATCACATCTTGTGCAGCAACCTCAGAAAAAATAACCTTGGTAATTGAGCCTTTCCCCCTTCAGATGGTTCCACTAATATTTTAAAGGCTTTAGATATTTAATATCTTTGGGGTGCCATAAGTGTCGGTGCTGTGCTGTGCTTTTCTGTGGTGGAAAGCATGTCAGTCAGTGATGACACCTGAAACAGCAGAGCTGTGTTTTGCACCCAGACCCTTGGCCGTGCCAATGTGGAAGCAACAAAGCTGTGATTTGTTGGGATTCATATTGGGAAACCTCCCTGAGATGGTGCTGACAGCAGCATCTGTGTGGAGTGACGGACCGGGGTTGTGTGAGGAGTGTTGGGCAGGCCAGAAAAATGAGAAGTATCTGCCTGTGCTGGCAGGGAGAGCTGTTCCCGTGCTTAATCTTTCAGTCTCTGGGAAGTGGTGCCGGAGTGATTTAGGTGGGGTTTGCAGCCTTGCCAGCTCGCAGCCTTGCAGAAAAACTGGAGGTGAGGCTTATGGAAACACAATCAGCACGTTTCTATTTGGGGAGCCCGCATTCCTCCTGCACTCCTGAGTGGTGAGCTACTGTAAGTGCTGGAGCTGCTTTGATGTCGGTGGAGCTGGGCATTTTCCCAGCTGAGCACTTGACCCTGGCGCTGGCAGTCAGCCTTCCAGCCGCTGAACTCATTTAAGGAAGCAGGGCTGCAGGCTGGCAGCAGCCTCACCAGCTGGTGTTTTCCAGAGAGGGCCTGGATTTGCTCTCTAACTTCCAGATCCAATGCCAATAATTTCTTTATGTGCCTCTTGTCACTGAAAAAATTTAAAATTTACTCTGTGTAAAGGATACCAGAAGATTCCTGCACACCAGTCTCACTGCACTGCTTTCTGAGAGTAAATGGCCTCAAGTTGTACCAAGGGATGCTTACACTGAATTTTAGGGAAAATTTCTTCAGTGAAACAGTGGCTAGTCATGGAGACACCTGCCTAGTGCAGTGGTGGAGTCCCCATCCTGGAGGGATTTAAAAGCCATATGAATGTGGCACCTGGGGACATGATTTAGTGGTGGCCTTGGCAGTGCTGGGTTCATGGTTGGACTCCACGATCTTGAAGGTCTTTTCCACCCCAAAGGATTCCGTGGTTCTGTGATTCTCACTTCCCTTGCAAGGGATTTGCAGCAAGCCCAGCCACTGCCCTGTCTCTTTTCCTTACCTTCTCTTGGCCCTACACATAAAGTTTTGGCTCTTGCAAGCCAAGCTCCCACCGACACACATAAAGAAATTATGTGGCATTGGATCTGGAAGTTAGAGAGGAAGCTGGGGAATGTGTTAAAGATGGGAGGGAGATTCCCTTTACTTGGCTGCCTTTAGACACCATAATGCTCAGCTGCCCTGGTTGGGAATGCAGTTCCCCATGTGATTCTTGTGCTTGTGAACCACTTTTGTGAGGGGCAGTATGCTCTGGCATCCAGAGGCTGCAGTCCAGGCTGGAATACCAAAGGTGTTGGGAGATTGGCAAGGTCTTTCCTTTGCCCATTCTGGTGTCCTCGGTGTGGGTACCGTCCATGTCTTGGTGATGTTCCTGTGACCGAGTTGGACAGAAGGGGCTGTGTTTTGTGCTCTGTGCATGTTCCTGCAGTAGTTTCAGCGGGGTTACTCTTGCTTCAATCAAACATGATTATCCTTGCCTTCCCAGGCACTTGGAGTGTTGGAAATCCATCCGTGCTTTGCCTCTGGCTTCCCTGGGAGCAGCTCCCGGCTGTGCTTTGTGTTCGTGTCTCTGTTTCCTGGCAAGGCAGCTGCTGAGACTGCTGAGAAGTCAAATGAGGTCCTCGACTGGGGTTTATTTTTCTCGTTGCACAGTCAGTCTGGTCGGTGGGAAGGTGATGATCCGTGTGTGTCTGAAGGAGTTGGAAAATGGTATTTTAGGAATCCAAATGAAACATTTGGCATTTCTCTCTCACCTCCCCTCATTTCCCCTTTCTCCTAATCATCGTTTTACAGAGACTTCCAGAGGTTTTTCTGATGAGCTTTTGGTCTCCTTGTGTTCCAAATGCTGCTTTATTGACTGTGTTGTCCGTATGGGGACCTCAAAATGGAAGCAGTGCAGTGGGACTGGTGTGCAGGAATCTTCTGGTATCCTTTACAGAGAGTAAATTTTAAATTTCTTCAGTGACAAGACCTTCTTCTACTGTTTTCCCTAGCATTTTAATGTGACCATGTATATGAATAAATAAAAGTTCCTTCAGGCATCTTACCTTTTTTTTTTTTTTTTTTGCATTGTTCTTTAAAATAGCTGCATTTACAGGAGCCTGTTTCCAGTTTCATCTGATTTTTTACAGACCTAGGGAAAGAAAAAGCCTTTCCTGTGGACTTACACACTCAGTGGAGGCCAGAGTTTAAGTCCTGTAGGAGAAGATCAGCAAGGGGCACCCACCCTTTTGAAGTATTAAAAGCAGGTATGCACCTCTTGTATCCAGTCTTTGGGCAAGGTGTGTGTACTCTTTAAAAAAAAAAAACCAACAACTTGGAAGCTGAACTAAACAGTGGTTGGTTGTATTTCTGTGCCCTTGGGATTGCTGAAGGTTTGTTTTCTGCCAGGTGTTAGCTGTTTATTTTGTGCACACCAAATCTGAAGAGTGGCTGTTAGTAAAAGCAGTATTTTGAATAGTTCCCTGGTATAGCATTAAAAAAAAAAGAAAACATCAGAAAAGTCCTGCGGAATTTATCAAACAGAAGAGGCTGTGCATCAAGGGGTTGGTTTGTTTTCAAAACAGGTTTTTTTTTAAAGTTTTTGACTTAGGATTTAGGCCAGCTCTGATAAACCTGTCACCTTTGCTGGGGTTGTAGATGAAGGTATTTGGGAGAGGAAAAAACCCTTCTGGTGTGTCTTGGATCTGTACCCATCTTAATTTCCTCAGAGCAGGACATGTCCCAGCCCCAGGAAGGGGAAATCTCATTTGTTTAAGTGAACCATCTGTGGAGAGGTTCAGAAGCTCAGTGCTTGCTTCTTGTCTGTCTCAACCATATTTGTGCACAAAACAAATACAAAGCTGGATTTGCTTTGGAAAGCAGTGATCTATGGTGTGGAGTCACTAAACATGTTTGCACATGAGTCCTTTGGGCATGTGTAACAGCCTAACTTGGGAACCTACCACAAAAGCATTCATTCCTTCTTATCTTGCCCCAGAGGCCAGAGCCAGTGGTGTTTTTGTTTCTGTTCCCAAAGAGCTGGCTGCAGACAGAGATGAATTAGAGGGGGTCTTCTGGCTGTCAGAAGGGGGGGAAAAAAGAGAGACACTTCAGTATTATTTGCAAAAAAACCCCCTACATTATGATCTATTACATCTGAATAGAGGATACAAACATCCTGGCTTTTACTGGAAATGATGTGGCCAGCAGGACCAGGGCAGTGACTGTCCGTGGGTGCTGGCCACTGCAAGGCCCCACCTTGCACCCTGGAGACAATGTTGGGGCTCCTCGATCCAAGAAAGACACAGAGGGGCTGGAACATGTCCAGGGAAGGGGATGGATCTGGAGCACAGGTCTGGTGAGGAGCAGCTGAGGGGGCTCAGCCTGGAAAGAAAGGAGGCTCAGGGGAGCCCTTATTGGGCCCTACAACTCCTTGACAGGAGGTAGGAGTGACGTGAGGATCAGACCCTTCTCTGAAGCAACAAGTGACAGGACAGGAGTAAATGGCCTCAAGTTGTACCAGGGGATGTTCACATTGAATTTTAGGGAAAATTTCTTCAGTGAAACAGTGGCTAGTCATGGAGACACCTGCCTAGTGCAGTGGTGGAGTCCCCATCCTGGAGGGATTTAAAAGGCATGTGAATGTGGCACCTGGGGACATGGTTTAGTGGTGGCCTTGGCAGTGCTGGGTTCATGGTTGGACTCCACGATCTTGAAGGTCTTTTCCACCCCAAAGGATTCCATGGTTCTGTGATTCTGTAAAATCTTTTGGGGGCTCCTGGTGTGTTAACACTCAAGTGTTAAGATGTGATAAAATTCCTCTGTGAGTATTGGGGGCTTACAATTCAGGAGGAGCAGTGTTACATTAACTGGGTATTTGCCATTGCTGTCACAGCTGGAGGAACATTAATCTGATTTTTCACTGTTCATTTGTGGTGAGATATGGGGGGGATGCACAAGGATGGAGGGGATCTGGGAGAGAGTCATGATTCCTCATTACAAAGGACTTGAATTCTGTCTGCATTAGTTCTCAAAGGGAAAGTTAAGGGGTAATTTGTAGAATGCTACAGAGGGAACAGAAATTATTATAAATAAACCTCTTCTACCCATAAGAAAATGGAGTAGCCAGAAAATGAAAGCTAGATAAATTCAGCTTAGGAACTAGGTAGACTTTTACTGTGAAGATTGGAAATCATTGGAACAGTTTCCTGACGTGTGCTATGAATGATTCTGTATCACTAGAAATCTTTAAATCAAGGTTGGCTTTTTTTCTCCCTTGAAAGTTACACTTTTGTTAAATTGCAGCTTTTGGACCAGAGTCAAGAATTCATTTATTCAGCGGAGTCAACCAGCACAGGCTCCCTTGCGTTACAAACCAGGCACCGTTTTGGGGTGGAATCTGTGGAAGTACGGTGGCACAGGTTCAGCACAGGACACAGGACAGTTGTGGGGAAGGTGTGGTGTTCATCACAGTGTTCCTGTGCCTTTTCACATCACACCAAAGGGGAGGCTGAGGGAATTTTGTCTTGCTCCACTGATACTCCTGTGTGTGAGTGGGAGGTAAAGCCCACTCCTGTCCCAGGATTAAAAGCCGTGTCTTGCTTGCACGTAACTTGCTGAATAAGAGCAATATACACAGAAGTGGCCAAATCATTGTGTGCTGCTTTATTCCTTGCTCTGGGAAAAGGGAAAGGAGGAAGGGAAAGCAAGTCCTCCTTCACCTGCTGGGAACATCCAGGTGATATACACCCTCTCTCTGTGGGTCTTGTTCCCCACCGGCTGGGGTGAGTGGCCAGATGAATGCCGAGGAGTTATGATGGCATAAAACTGATGGGAGACCAGAATTATGGAGGTCATAAGCTTGTTCCACATTAGAAACCCAGCTTGCAGGAACAAGCTGTGCAGCGTCCTGGCTCCTGGGAGGATTAATTACAGATGGTGGCTGTGGCAGCTAAATCAAGTACCTCTAATGTTGTGTAAACTTCATTAAACAAATGCCGTAGCAGGGCTGTAATCTATGAGAAATGGGATAGGATGATGAGGGTAGAAGGAAAATACTCTGTAGAAAGTTAAAAAAAAAGAGTCCTCAGTGTCTAAATCCACTGAAGCAATTTCTTATACCTCTTGTGCTTTCATGGTAGAATTTTAAACCACAAGCTCTTAAACTTAATGTCTGGTGAAGCCTCGGTAGCTTGAATTAATATCAACTTTCTGCTAATGCCTTGCTGAATTCCTCTTAGTCAGCAAATCCTGGTTTATCTGATATGCTCAATCCTTCCTGATATTCTGCCACCATGTGCATTTGATCATTTCTTTATTCCTTGTGGGAATCGCCGAGGACGACACGCTGACCATCAGCTTGATTGTGGCCGCTATGGGTGACTGATGTGCTGCAGGGTGTTCATAGGAGCCCTCAGTTCTAACTTTGGCTGCAGGGTTGTGTTTTAATCTGAAAATTAGGCACTTCTGTATGTTGATATAGTTATCTAACTTAAAGTCCAAGAAATGCAAGTTCATCCAGCTGTCACCTGTAACGTGAGGCTATCATTTCACTCTGCTCCGAGTCACAGGCACTCGTGTGCTGCTGCAGAAAGGGGTGCTCACGTTTCCCCTGCCTCCCTCAGAGGAGGCAGAAGCCTGAATCAGGGAAGAGTGAATAAATCTCTGCTGACTTAGCAAGTTAAATCTGCTCAGCAGAGAGTCCCATGAATGGCAGCACTGGGGCTGGGAATCAGGGCATGAGGGAGGACTGCTCTGGGGAAGAGTTCATGGCAGGGGCCGTGGTGGGATTAATTCGCCTGCAACTTGTAATTTCACCCTTAGCAACTCAGTTATCGACGTGGTGAGGAATTGAAAGGCAAATTAAATTAACTGATCTTTTCCAGACGGGGAGAATTAACTGAGGAGGAAAAGCCAAGTGTCTACTTTAAAGCACTTTTGGTGGCCAATGAAAAAGTTTTTGTGCTTGTTTAGTTCAGTTGTTTGTTTGAGATTGGGTAGCTGGGGTTGTGTTAGACGTTTGTCACTACAGACACCCTCAGTGTGACCCTTTGCCTGGCTGAAGAATAAAGTGGATAGTAGCTTGTCCATAAACTACAGGAGATCTAATACCCAAGGGAGTTCTTTTTTTAGTAACTATTTTCTCTCAAAATACTATTTTAAAAATTATTTTCCCCGCTATCTCTCTATCCTCTCCCAGATCCTTGTCTATGGACAGGTGCTTTAAGGTGACTTGTGTAGCTCTTTCAAGATCAGGAGCCTAAAGTTAGGCTGTGGATTTAGGAATCCTGACTTTGATTCTTTCCTCTGCTGTTTTAGCTGTGTGGTGGCTCCACAAGACTTGTGAATGGTCAGCTGAACACAGGATTTTTGGAGAGGAGCACTGAACACTTTGATGCATAAATTTAGGCTCAGGAGCTTGACTTACCTCAGCTGGTTTGGAAAATGCTGACTTTTGAAAATGTCGTCTTTTACAGTTTTAGGAGGGCTTAAAAAGAAACCAGTCTTTCCCAGTGTCTCTTTTGATGTAGGAAGCAAGTGGAAAAAGTTGTACTGTTTAAATAAAGGTAAATTTCAAGCAGCGAAAATATTTCAGCTTTTATGTTGGCATTAAGTCAGTTTTGGTTTTGAAATGCATTTTTAAGCCTTCTTTAGGGAATCCAGGACTAGAAGCCTGGCCCTGTACTGCCCTGCAGGTAAGTGCTCAGAGGAATTGCTTTTGGTTCCCCATGGTTAAAAGAAGCAGCTGAAGAGAAATATTTTGGCCTTTGGGCTTCATCAGATAACATGGCCCAGGCTCTGTGATCAGTGGGAACAGCCCACGTTCGTAGGGGAAGTGCTGGAATTTTTACAATTCGTCATAAAATGCTGCAAAGTTCCTTTGTCTTTTCCTTTCAAAGCTGTTCTGCTAAAGGGAATCCTCATTCCTTCTCTAAAACTGCTTCTTGCAGTAGGAAAAACAACACAGCAACCAAATGCTACCTGTTCTTCACTCCCTTCTCCTCAGGAACAGCTCAGGAAGTGCACGTGTGCTGTGCTTTGTGCTCTGTGTATGATTAATCCTGAGGAGTTTTACAGAGCTGGTGAGTGCAGTATCAATGGGATCTCTGTTAGCTCGTTTTTCAGGAAAGAGGGATGTGGCTTTCCTCAAACTGGGAGTTGGGCAAGCAGCCAGTCGGGTACCAAAAATAATAGAAATCATGCAAGTCCAGACCCAGCTGAATTCCACATGACTTTGAATGGGCTTGCCTATAAAATCCTGGAGCCATAATGATGGAAAGGTCTTAATTGTATTTTTTTTTAAAGAAGCGTGTCCAATTCTGACAGTCCAGAAGTCCACATGGACAGGGGGGAAGGAAAGACTGATGGATCCATATGTGCAAAAATTTAGTCATTGCATTTCTTTTTGGATGCTTTATAACTAAAATGAAGGGAAATTGGAATTTAAAGCTAGTTTAGAGACAGGTAACACCTGTGCATTTCTATTTACCAAGGCATTTATTTTGTGTATGAGATCTGTGTCAAGCCTGAGAAACACTTTCCTGTAGATGCCTTGAAAAGGAACATTCCTGAAGTCTTGGGTTTATGATCATCTGTTTAAGCCCATTTCCTTCCTGTTGTTTGGATTTATCTGTATCACTATGAGTTGTGCTTGCTCAGGAAAGCTGTTTTCCAAGAAGGGCATTTTCATGTATTGAGGATAATTAGTTTATTTGTTTCTCCTTGAGGCGTCTGTTAAATATATTTTCTTCTTTTTTTAATCATTATTTTTTCTGAGTCTTCTTAGCCCTGTTGTGGCGCACTGATGGGAAGTGTAAAAAAATCTTATAAATCACAGATCCTTTGGGAGCATTTCCAGAATATCTCCTGTCAGGACAGTTGGGTACTTTGGAGCCAGGTCTTTTTTTTCTCCCTTTAAAAAGACTAAAGTAGGTTTTCTGGCCTTCTGGGTAAACCTCGTCCTAATTTGCATCCCTCTTACCTGCCTTGGTCTACGTGAAGCTCCAAAATGTCTCTAATTAGGGAAAGCATTGAAATGAAAAGCAATTAAAAAAGGGTTTTTTCTAACGAGGTTTTGACACCAGTGCTCACGCTGAGGGCGAATTTCCAGGAAGGGGGAATGCACGTGTGCCTCGCGGGGAGGAATGACTGGCAGGGTTTGATGGATCTGGTTAGCCCCTGGAACACATTTTGCTGCTTTGGGCAACGCTGAAATTACTGTTGGCTCTGTCTTATTTTTTCCCAGCTCTGCCTGGAGGGAGGTAACGAGCCATAGCTGCTTGCACGTGAATGCAGGAGAACGCAGCCTCGGAGTGCCGGGAATCGCTGCCTGGGTTGGGATAAAGCGCTTGCTGCAGAGCAAGCCGCTTTCCTGGAGATCCCTCCTCACCCCTAACCACGGGATTTGTGGGGAGAAGAGGAGCTGGCTCGTTCTGGGGACTTGGTAGGCACCTAGGATGTTCAATCAGGAAGAGATGGGGTAGCCAGGAGCCTCACCGATCACACCTGCCCCGTGTGTGTGGCCATGCCGGCCCGTGCCTGGCCGTGGAATCCCTTGCGGAGCGCCCACAGATGGAATTCCAGGTGCCTCTTTCAGCGCTGGCAGACAAGGCTGGTAATGAACGTTCCAGCTCACACAGCTGAGGCTCTTAATTGCGAGTTCCTACAAGTGAAGGACTGCTGGGTATCATGTAAAAGAATTAAATCCTAATGGCCTGAGCAGATGATACAAAGGCCTGTGACAACTGGATGGATGATTATGGTTCCCTAGGTCACTGGAGATGTAAACAGGCACTTCACACACCATTTTCCCTGCAACTCTGCTTTAACTCCGCTCCTAATAGGATTGGTTGCCTTGAATTTAAGCAGGTATGAAGTGGCAAGGAGAGAAAGGGGGAGAGGAAGCCTGTGCTTGCTCATGTGTCTGTAAAATGCTGAACACACAAAGATGGAGTAATTGAGACAAGCCAAATGTTTATACAAAGGCAATTCTAGTGCCCCCCTCCTTAGCAGGACCGGAGTTCAACTTGCCTGGGGGAGAGGATGAAATGAGACCAGGGACTTGGTTTATTTTGTTTGTCTGCAGGAGAATCAAAGCAGGGCAAGGGACAACTTTGATGCAGGGTCAAATGTGGATTTTGTTAAGTGCAGGGTTTGGTTTAGATTCATTAGCCGGATGCAGAAGGAGGAGACCTTGCCTGGATGAACACCAGTAGGAACAATTGTTTTGCTGGGAGAAGAAGAAAATCCAGCAGTGGAGTAAGGGTGGGTCTCTGCTGACTTTGTTGGACTGCAGTGTTTGAGCAGTGAGGAACCATGGCGTTATTTCTGGATTGCCCAGTGAGAGATACATAAATGGCCTTCAGAAGGGCAGCTGTCTGCCTTTAGCTGGGCCCTTTCAAAGTATGTATTGTGGAGTACCTCCTCTTATTTACAGTCTTGCTCTCAGGTTTTTTCTGAAGGGACATACTTCCCCTGATGAGGAAGGTGATTTTCCTCACTGTTATAAATTCCCTCTGAACTAATAGCTCTTTGGATGAGTTTCAGTGTGGCACCCTGCTCGTGCACCGAACAGCCAGGGTTCTCAAGTTGTCATCGAATGTTCCTGGCTTCTGCAGACAGAGATTTTGGAGAGATCAAGCAAGTTGTATTATACTACACTATTTGCTATACCAGCAAATTATTGGTGCTGAATACTTGTCTTGAAAAAACTGCTAACAAAGGGCATATCGCAGCCAAAACTTCCACAGGTTTTGGCTGCTTCTGGTTGTCTGATCAAAGTGCTTTGGGGAGATCAAAGATCATTCCACCTTCTTAAGATTTCATTGGGGCTTGTCTATTGTGCTGGGATTGCCATTTAAGGGGACACTTGTATCCCGATGTGATTTAGACCTGTGACCCTGCAGGGGCAGAGCTGACGCTGCCAGCTCGTTTTATGAAGGTCACCAAGCAGGAGGGGCCATCATTCATTAACAGCTCTCTGAAACAGAAGCAGTAAGTTCTGCTTTTCTGCCAGTTTCCCTGGTTCCCTGCTCTCTCCTTCCTTGGAATTTGTGCAATTTGCTGTTACGTTGGAGCAGTGGACAAAGTGTGAGTATTGTGTGTGACAGGCTGCTCCTCCTAGGACTTCCATCTTGCATAAATCACTTCTCTTATGCCTCTATATAAAATTTAAATGACATCTGGAAGGAAGGGACTTGCCAGCCCCATCCATCTGCAATATTCAGGTTGTTTTACATTACACTGGCATTGCTCAAATCAAAATCTCAGCCTTTGGGATGGGACTTGTGACCACCTAAAAATTAGGGCATAGCATGCACAGGAGACATTTTGGAGAGAAAACATGATATTATTTCTTACCCTAAGGGTGTGTGAGCTTTTGGTTTTCTTGCAGTGTCACACTGACTGCTGTGTCTCTTCATTGAGAGCAGTACTTGCATGCAGTCCGTGGTCTTTGGGTCTACTTTACATTCTGATCCGTAAGGAAATTGTCCATTGTCTGAAGTGATTTTCCTTTGAACTGTTAGGTCTTGGAAACAAATATTTTTGTGAGACAAGGTGGTTCACTGGAATACTTCACCCTGTCTTTCCTCAGAGGTATTTCAAAGCAGCAATAAAATGTCATCTCCTTTCAGAGTCTCTTTACATTCTGGGAAAGCTTAAAAACTTAAATATTGAAAGATATTGAAAATATCTTGATATTGAAAATAAATTGAAAGATTGCTTTGCAATCTGAAAATTGTAGAGATTTGAATGATGAGATGGCAACAAAATGGCAAAATTTGGATTTTTCTTTTGTCACAGTGGTGAAACTAGTGAAGTTTTGGAAAGTTACAGCAATTAGCAGAGCCAACCCCCAAAACAAGCAGGGAAAGGGAAATGATGTGAAATGGGCTGAGTATTAAGAATGTAATGAATGATGTCTGTAAGAAATGGAAAAATATCAGGGAGAAGAAAGGAGAAATGACAGGAAAGAAGGACATTCTAGGAAGATGTGGAGAATGTTTCCCTCCCCCGTAGTGAAAGCATTTTGAAATAACTCCTGACGTGGATTTTCTGAAGGCACTTTGTATTTTCCCGAACCAGCCCCTTGCTGGGTGTGGGGATTTCAGTTCTCTGCCCTGAGTGCATGCAGCAGGGCTGCTCAGGGTCACGGCAGGAGCCTGGATTAACATTCCCAGCAGGCTCTGGGGTTTGGATAGTCTCTCTGATCTTTTCTTATCCCCTGCGATGGAGTGGAACCATGTGCTGATGATTCCGAGCAGGTGATGTCAGTGGATGACTCCCTTTTCTTTCCCTTGGCCACAGCTTGGAGGACCAGCAAGGAGCCTGGGGGCCTGTCTGCTGTCCTTCTGCCCCAGGTTTTCCTCCTTTTTTGCTCTTGGTGCCAGAGATGTTCACATAAGCATGGCAACCTGAGAAAAACCCCATCCTTTTCCTGTCATCCTGCATGATGTTTTCCTTACTCTTGCAGACCCAAGGTGGAAATGCAGCTGTGATAACATCTGGATAAGCTTGCTACAAAAGCTCAAGTGGGGTAGCTAATCCTCTTCCCTGAGAGGCAAACTCTCTTTTGTTATAAACCTCTATTTTTCCAGTGCAAATGATGAGGTGCGGAGGGTGGGGTGGACACGATAGGACTTGTGCACGTAGCTCATGGGCACTTCAGTCTCGGTGTACTCTGTCTGCAGACCTGGGAGTGGTGCCCAGGTTAATCATCCAGGGAAGGGTAGGAAAAAAATCCATGTGCTGGCTTGTTGTCAAGTCAAGCGTGCTCGGAGCTAGGCTCCAAAATTCTGTCTCTCTCTGTTCCTCATCACGGGGTGGGAAAGTTCTGCAGATTAATAAGGGGTTAAGCAATTTTTTCTGCCTTTGTACATCCTCATTTCCAAGAACAGCGTGTCTTGGCTGTCTCAATATCTCACCCTGGTGGGAGCTGGTGTGGGCTGGGGAATTTGGGATTTCCCTGGAGCAATCTGCTTTTGCAGGGGGAGCCCTGGCCATCTCGAGGCATCTTTCACTGGCCTCTTGCAGGTGAGGGGAAGCTGGAGGATTTTTAGTGTGCTGCATTAAAAGAGTTGCAGGCTTGCTTTCCTCTTTTTTTTTAGGAGTCTCCCCTCAATGTGAAGCTCTCTGATGTGTGTTTTGAGGAGAGGATGCTGGATGGCTGCAATTCCCTCTGGGTTTAGCTGCTATTTTAGCATGCTTGTCCTGGAAGGTGATAATGCAGCCACTTCCCACTTGTCTGTCACTGCACGTCCTCTGTTCAGCATTTCCTTGTGCAAGGACTTCTGCGTATTCCTAGAAATAGCAGTCATAAATGACATAAATGACCTAAGGCTCAGCCATTTCCAGCCCCCTGCCATGGGCAGGGACACCTTCCACTAGACCAGGTTGCTCCAAGCCTCATCCAGCCTGGCTTTGAACACTTCCAGGAGTCGTGCAAGCAGAGATGTAGTTCAAGTCCCAGAACCTGAAGGTTGGATTCCT
The DNA here is from genome assembly GCA_910950805.1 of Acrocephalus scirpaceus scirpaceus. Taxonomy (NCBI): domain Eukaryota; kingdom Metazoa; phylum Chordata; class Aves; order Passeriformes; family Sylviidae; genus Acrocephalus; species Acrocephalus scirpaceus. Next base: position 62,793,342 of record OU383778.1, on the reverse strand, counting down.
AGCAGGACTTAAACAGCTGTCAAGTGGATTTAAAGTGCAATATTTACTGCACTGTAGAAAAGAGCACTGAAATACTTCATGTTCCCAAGCTCCTGAAAAATGGGCTGTCTCACCAGGACTGCACGTTATGGCAATTTCTTTCCAGAGCCTGAAACAACATTCCTCATGGCCTTGAGTGGGAAACATCAGGCACAAGGTGAAGGCTGTGATTTTGGGGCATGCTCTCCTCTGGGTTGGTGCAGTCCAGGAGCTGTGGCTGATCCAGGCCCCACTGACCCAGGGAGTTGTTTCCCTGCAGGCAGTAAGGGAGGGAGCCTGGCTGCCAGCTTCACTCTAGTGACCCACATTACTTTCCTTTTTTCTTTTTAAGATAAAAGTAACTAAAGATGCAGGGAAGAATGTGGCCTCTGGAGGTCAAATCAAATGATGGATGCAGGTGTTTGGAAAAGCCATCCATCCACGCTGTTGTGCACAGACCTCTGGGAAGCGTGCCAGTGCAGAGGAGTGGAAGAGCCGTGCAGGAAAGAAGGTTAATTCAGTAGTCTCGAATCTCCCAGCTTGGTTTTTTATTTTGCTGAAGGGGAAATAAAAAGGGGAAGGAGAGGAAGGAAAAATACAGCAGAGTACTTTTCTAAATCCCCTACCCTTTTTTGTTATCATGTTGTGCTTTATTTACATGCTGGTGGTTTTGAAAGCATGGGGAGTAACAGACAGAGAGACACCTAGAAGTTATGTAAGCATTGAGGCCTTGCTGCTGGGAATTCCCATCACCAAGATCTTCAGGAGAGATGGATGTACTGAAACCAGGATCGTGATTGGAGCTGCTCTAAGTGCTTGTAGTTCTGGGAATGTTCCTTTGTGCTTTGCTGCAGTGTTCTTAGAAATTAAGTCTTGTGCAGCAAAGGAGATTAACCTGCTTTTACTTTGGAGGGCTTCTTCCTTAGAACTGAGTTGATCCCTGCAATCAGATAGGTCCCATTCATCCCTGGTGTGGGATTTCTGTAGCTCTAGGAAGGTGCCAGGCTGGTGATTGCATCAGCTTGCATTCATGGCACAGTGGGAGTGAAGGTGGGGTAAAGGAGGGTGTGGAATAATCTCTCAAGTTTTACGGCTGTGCTATGGAGGAACCTCTACCTCCTGAACTTTTCATTCCTAACCCATTCAATAGAGAGGACACTTCCCTCAAGAGTGTTTCCTGTGCCACTTTTCCTAAACCTCTGCATTCTTCAGGAGAGCTGTGAATCTTTCAGGGTACAGGCAAGCCCTCAAGTGTGGGACTCTTCTGCTTTGAGACCTTCTCAAAGTAGATGCAGATGAGGAAAAACTAAAAACCTTAGGATCCTGCAGGAACCTGGAGTTAAAAGCGTTGCGAGATATTTCTTAACATGTAGAAACTACATGAACAAAATCTTGGAAAATGGGATTTCCTTCTTTGAGGAGAAAAAGAGAAGAATTAAAAATGCCTAGGCTGCATAATGGTAAATCTATTTCACATCTTCTTCAAGAAGGAAGAGGAGGAGATTACAAGGAAGAGTTCTGCCATATCATAGTGTCATGATTAAATTTGTAATGAGGCAGCAATTATTTCTAACCAAGCATGAAGTAGGCTGACAGGAATTGGCTCACACCATGTCAGCGAGCCATCTTCAGCCTGGCAAATATCCATGGCATGGAGAGGGATGTGAGGAGAGCTCTGTGTTACTCCTCTCCTGAATCCATGAGGACAGGGATGCCTGATGCTTCATGTACGCCAGAGATGTGCTTTGGAAAACACATTACCAAGCACTCATGCAAGTTCATTAAAGAAGAAGAATTAAAATGGCTAACAAAACCACATTCTCAGGTGTTATTTACTGTAATACCCATCCCATTCCTGCTGCCTGAGGATGGAGGGAAGATGCATTTTCTTCCTCAGCCTGAACTTATGGGATGCATATGTTCTGCCTCTGCTAAATATTTCATGGAGCAGCTTCTGTAGATTAAGACATCACTACAGTGAAGGAGCCAAGTGCCTTGATATAAAACTGTCCCTTTTTAAAACGATGAGCATTGGAGAGATTTAGGAACCCCCCAGTCTGTTTTCAAGAGTCTAAATAAGTGCTTATGCATGTGCTCCCTCTTACCATTGCTGCTCCAGCCCCCATTACGGGCTTGCCATGTAAATTGTTCCGAACTTTTACCGCAGATTTATTCTGAGAGAGATGTTAAGTACTGAGAAGGGAATGAGAGACAGAAATTCACGTGCAGGTGCTGTAGAGGTTATGGTAATCTTTGTCCCTGAGCTTGCTTCTCCTGTGGACAGTCAAGTTTTATAAAATTGGGTTTTCTATAGAGGAGGAACTGTGGTCAAGGGAACAAATTGGAGAGATGCTCCGAGTATGGATCGTGGTTATTTTCAGAGCAACTCCTGACATCTCCCTGGCACTGTGTTGGAAATCAGGTCACAGAGTCATGGTGCTATGCATTGAAAAGGTAAATATACTTTAGATAGCATTACAGGGCTTTAATTTTAAAGAAATATTTTTTTGCCATGACCTTTCATGCACTACTTCTGAATAATGAAAGCAAAAGGAACTGTTCCAGCATGAGCTCAGAGAAACGTGCAATTTGTTTCCTGTTGAATGCTGCCACTTACCAGTGGCAATAATGGAAATAATGATTTATTTCTGACTGATGGCCAATCATGCTAATTAATAGACTGATACTTCTCCTGCTGAGGCAAACCCATGCCCTGTTTCCCTGTTCATCTTTTATTTGCCTCACGGGAGGGAGTTTAAATGCCTCACACAGGTGTTTCTTATGCCATCTTCTGTGAAAGCAATGGTTTGTGATTCATCTGATCACCCTTTCCAGCCCTGGAGTTACTTTTTCCTCCACTGCACCTTCTGGCTGCTTCCCTATTGCTGTTATTCCACAGGTTTTGCCTTTCTCCCTCAGTCTGCTCACTGCTCTTGAATGAGATAAGCTTTTGTACCCCTGGCTTTCCTTCTTTCATAGAGTGAGGGGTCATTAGCTGTAGTTCTCCTCAGTTGTTAGGTGTGATTTTTTTGTCACTGTAAAAAAATCATCATTTTTAAAGCATGTGTGACTCAGTGAATGCCAAGGACTGTGCTGCTTAACTTCTCTCCTTCCTCTCATGCTGTCCCTCTTAATCCCAATGAATTTGATCACACTTCACAACACTGAAGCACACAAGTACATGTATTATCTTTGCCCTTTTCAGGATATTTTAAGCCTGATTTTGGTTTTGGGCCTGTAGTTTCTGTGTACCAGTCAATTAATTGAATTATTTGTAGCAGAAGGCAGCAGGGAGCCTGTGTTTGAGTCAGGCACTGAGGTGTTACCCACCTTATGCTTGCCATTATTTTGATTTGGTTTTGGATGTAAGATTGTCACCTTGTTGAGTTTCAACAGCTCCCAGTGAACCAGAGCAGTACAGGAAACAATACTGGAGGACATGAGAACAGTCTGGACGTGTCCTTATTCTACAGGCTTTTCTTCATCATTTTTGCTCAGTAATGAAGCCTTTGTTCTCCAAGATTAATGACTGTGCAGGGGTCTTCTTTCCCTTTGGAAGGGAAGAGAGAACCGGTTTATTAATCTGCACAGGGAGCTGAGATGGAAGATAAGGATATAAATGGTTGTATTTTCTGGGAGCTGTATGGGAGATTACTGTGCTTGGATCCGTAGTGACAACAGTAGGATTCGAGATGTATAATCCCTTGCTTTGAAAGGATACTTCCTAAATATCCAGCCTGGAATTGAAGGCAGCTCTGTATTTGCTGACATGGCATGCAGAATTGCTCTAGAGTGGGTTGGTGCCTTCAAGAAGTAGAACTACAGTTACATTTCACCTGGTGCCGAGTTTCCGAGGGCTGTGACTGGTACTGAAGGAAATTTCCTTTCTCTGCTGAATCAAGGATTTTCATGGCCTGACGGGTGGTTTTTTTTTTTTTTTTAGAAATGGGATAAAAGGCTTAGTCTGTCTTGTTCACTCTGCCCTGGCTTAGATGCAGTTAACATGGAAGCATTTGGCCCACCATAACCTGCATTTTTAATTGAAATTCCGCATCCTGCTGGCAGTCTCACTTCATCATTTGACACATCTGTCACTTGCTGTTGACTGCTGATGTCCTGGTGGCACTCCCAGGTTCAAGTTTTGACCGAGCAGCATCATTTGGAGGGGGCAGAACATCACCTCCTTGGTGCTTTGCCATCAGTTCACCTGCATCCAGAGTGTCATGCAGCAGAGATGGGCACCCCTGCTGCTCCAGAAATAGCCATTATATTGTAGTAAGTGCTATCATAAAAGCTGTGATCTAGCTTAGATTAAATTAATCCCTTACCTCCCTTCTTTTCCACAGCTGTTCAGTCAAGCACTCCAGGTTTGACATCCATTAACGGTTTGATATCCATTCAGAAGTCATTTTGGGGGAAGATGTTTGAAATTTGCCAGTTGGCAGGTTAGGAACAACTTGAGCAAAGGGGAGAAAAACCAGCAGGAGGACCCCAAATGTTATTCCTGGATGCTGAGGATAATTTCTGGTGTGTGCCGTTCATCAAAACACACAACTGGGCATGGAAAAAATCTGCAGCATGAGAAAATGGGAGAAAACAGTCACTGTTTTTGCTATCAGTCATTCACTGTGTCCATTTTCATAGATGGATTTAATGTGAGAAGAAAGTTTACAAAGAGGCTGCAAGTTGTTTTGGATGAATCTAATAGTGACAAACTGAAAGGCATTAACCTTTCTAAAGGAACACTGCTGCTCCCAAAATATTGGCCTGTTGGTCTGAACTAAGGTCTCTGTGTGCTGATTTAAATCCTGGTTAGAACTAGTGCTTGGAAACCATAGTTTTACTCCCTCTACCCTGTTTTCTCAGTGCATTTGGTTCATTTGGCCCCTTTCCTGGTGGCTGCTTCTGTGTCTGTGTGAAAGATAGGATGAAGATTACAACAGTACCTAAGTATTTGAAGAATATTTTGGAATATCTTATCCCTGAAATATCTTAGGACTACTGGGAAATGTTATTTTTAGATTCTTGATTTTTACAAGGCTGGTACAACTGGTGAAAGACTTTTACAGTTGGAAATGCTGAACATTCAACAGACTGTTGAACTGTGAAAACAGTGCCTTGTTTTACTTTATGTAACTTCTTAATTCCCTGACTGGAAGAAGGGGAGAACTAGTTCCCAATTCTTGGAACAGCAAGTTCATGTTGCTGTGTTGTTAATCAAGCCCTGCACTTTGCCTTAACTGCTCTGTACTCTCCTAGGACTGTAGGACTAAAGCTGTTTCCACTGAGAGGAGCTGAATTTCCATTTGATTTTCGAGCCGAGACTTCCCGTGTTGTTCTCTGATTGTGGGCATGCTGGAATGAGCCCATAAAAACCCCCTTGTCAAGGAGTTTCTATTATATGCCAGCAAATACCAGCTCTGAAGACACACTCAGCAGAGCAACAGCTCCCCATTGCCAGAGATAAAACAGCAAATCCAAACTGAACGGACACTGGGAATCCTTTATGTGTCTCTGAATTACTTTAATCTCCTCATCGCTCCATTAAGGTATCCCCATAGACCGTGCAGGGCTCTCTCTGCTTCCCCCTCGTTTGGGCTTCTCCTGCCAATTGCCTGGCATTGTCAAGTAATTGGAGTGGAAATGACAAATGAGAGCGGGGCTTTGCGGTGCTGCCAAGGCTCCTCGCCTGGCAGCCGCTGGGTGATGCTGGTAATTGTTACCAAAAGTGTAATTCCTTCGGGCTCTGCCTGCGATTTCAACAAAGCAGCCTGGAATTCCTCCTCTGAAGACACCCGATCCCTGCCTTTTCTCAGTTGTCTCTGGCACAGGAACGACTTGGGAGGTGAATCAGACCTGGCACTCTTGACTTGGAGCTCTCTTGGGGTTTCTCCCTGTGATGTGGCTCCCCGCTCCCGGAGGAGGGTCTGGAGGGCTGAGGACAGAGAAGCCTTTTGGAGAGTTAATCGCAGAATTCCAGAATAGCTGGGGTTGGAAGGGAGCTCTGCACATCACCCAGTCCAACCCCCCAGCCAAGGCAGGGTCACCTGGAGCAGGTGACACAGGAATGAGTCCAGGTGAGTTTGGTCCCTGGGCAGCTGTTCCAGTGCTCTGCCACCCTCATGGAAAGAATTTCTTCCTCATGTTGAGGTGGAACTCCTTGTGTTTTAGTTTATGGCTGTTACTTCTTATGTTATGTCCTGCCACTGGCTGCTCCAAAAAGTCTGGCACCATCCTACTGATGCACCTTGGAGATATTTGTATGGATTGATGAGATTCCCTCTCAGTCTTCTCCAGGCTAACCACGCCCACCTCCCACAGTCTCTCCTCATGAGAGAGGTGTTCCAGACCCCTCATCATCATCAGGTGATTAATGGGGTACAGGATAAGCAGCAACCCCCTTGTTTTTGGTGTGACACTACAAATCTACAGCTCAGCCCCTGGCTGACACGAAGGCGGCAGCTGTGCTCTACTGGCTTCACCCTGCTCAGCAATCTCAGCAATGCCACCACCCCAGTGACCAGCTTTACTGCAGGGGACACTCCAGCATCCAGTGACATTTTAGGGATGGACTGGATATTTTCAGGAAGCCGTAAGAGCTGGAAAGGGGACACAAACCAGCTGTTGTATGCTTCTTATTTCCCCAGTCGCTGCACCAGAATAGCACAGAGACTCTTATCTGGGGTGATGATATCCCATGCTAAACAGCACCTGATTAAATTACTGAGGCTTTTTGCATATTAATAGCAGACAGGTTATTTTTGATTTGTTGGGTGGGTTGGTTTTTTGGTTTGTTTGTTTGTTTTTGCTGAGGTTGAGGAGGGACAGGTGCAGCTGTCTGAAGTTATGATGGCCAATTGAAAAAGCAGTGGTCTGAGAGATTCAGGTCTTTCTGTGCTCTGGTTAATGTGACAGGGTGACAGCAGCAAACCAGAAGCACTGGCAGCTGCTCTGGGCTCCCTTTGCTCCATGTCTGCTCTTTGTCTCTTTAGCTTTTTCTTTGCTTTTACTGCTTGTTGTGTTCTTGCCTCCTTCTTTTGTCTTTTTCTCCCCTGCCTTTTTCTAAATCCTTATCAGTATTCTCTAAGCTCATCACATGCTTACACTGTGCTCCTGTGTCTCCAGTTCTATCTCATTTTGTCTTGGTGTTGGTATTTGCAGGCTCGGAAGGTTTGTGAGCACTTCTTGTTCTTCTGGCCCCTGTTCTGCAGACTGGCCCAAGTAATGTATCTCTCCTTGCAGCATGGTGGTTTAAAATTCAGTTGAATTAGGTATCATTTCTTCTTTTGATGTAGGGAAGTCCAGGGAATTAATAAATTATAGTGGCACTACTTGGCATTTAAGGAGTGCTTTCCGTCTTCAAAGCACTCTGCATAGTATTTCATTATTTATGCTGTTAATTATATTAAGTACTTGTAAGCAATAAGCCCCTTAAGTTGTCATTGATAAAAATACACTCTCAACCTGGATTGGAATCCAGCACTTAGATCACAGCAGATAGTTTGTCCACTGAGGTGCAGAGCCTTGGAGAAGACGTCAGGCAATTTCCAGCAGTTAAGTGTCTACTGAAAAGTCTTGCTTTATGTTTAGAACTATATTGCCTGGGAGCTTTCAAGTATCCTTGTACGTGCTGGGTGAGCACTAACAAAGCCTCACAGCAGGACAAATAGGTGGGATCCAGACTTTCCAGACTGGACTTTAGATCTGTTGCCAGGAATCTTAAGCTAAATGTTGAATTGTCCAAAGACCTGGAGCTGAGACCCATGAGGTGTTTGGAAGACTCTCATGTCTTGGCAAATCAGGTGGTAGTTCCCTGACTATTAACTAGATAATGAATTTTTAAAAACTCTGCAGGGAAGTGTTGGTTTTGGTCTGGTACCTGGCAAAAGGAATTTAGAAGCAGCTGATTTGAGCCCACAGCAGGAGCCAGCCTGCCTGGGCTATGGTAGAAACCAGGGGAGGAAGAAGAGCAAGGAGTGGTTTTCTTACCACAAACCTGAGCATTTAAGTCTCAAAATGTGAATAAGGGTGGTTCTGTGCTGACCTTGTGCCGTGAGAGTTGTTTGGTTATTATTGCACTGGGGAATTTGTTTTCCTTTTTTTAAGATTTTAATAAGCATGAGAGGTCAGAGGTGAAGGTTTAGGAGAACCAAGAGATAGGGCACTAAGTCTTCCCCCTCCCTTCCCACTCCTGGTTACCCCGTGGCTGGCTTCCCTGCAGGGAGCTGCCAGCTTTCAAACCACAGAGCGCTGCTGAAGCCAGTGGAATGAGTTAACTCCAGTGTGTGTGTTAGCTAAAGCTTGGCACACACATCACTTAACCTTCATTTCTTCTCTAACTGCACCATAAATCTGCTGGCAGAGATGATGTCAGGGTTTCTGTTCTGCAGCCGTGTGCGAGCAAGGGGAGAACCAGCTGTGTTCCTGAGCAGGAATTACTGTCCCTCTTTGCCTTGCTGGTGCCTTCCCCCAGGGGCTGTGCACCTTTGAAGGTCAGCATTGCCACCAGCATCCCATCAAGAGAGAATCTCCCTGAGTTTCTGATGCTGGAGTGTTTGTAATGTGTGCCTGACCTTTGCCACATAGAGGAGCGCAGTTTGATGTGGGAGAAAGGCTTTTGGAAAGCAGGGGAGGGACACAAGGATTTTTTTTTTTTTTTTTTTTTGGCAGCATTTTTGGCTGTCCCACTCTTTGCAGATTGACGCTCTTGATCCAACACCCGACAGAAGTGCCTGAGCAAGTGGCCTGGTTTTTCAGGATATTTTTTCTCTCATTAAGCAGCCTAATGGGCCTTTAAGGCACATTTCAGTATTTTATCATTATGCTTAACAGTTTTAGTAGTTAGCTGTAAATGTGCTCATGGCAGTCAACTGTTAATCATCCTTCTGTAGCCTAATTTGCTGTACTTGGCTCTGTGAGTAAATTGAAGCAAATCACTACATGGTGTAAGCGAGCAGCAAGGTCTGGTCTGCTTGCAAATCTGTTAAAAACAAGGCTCAGTCGCTGGGATAGGGACTGTCCGTCCTACATGGGAAAACATCCTGTGTGGTGTCAGTTTAGCCCAGTGTTTGTCTATACAGCAGGGACAGGGATTGTCTAACTGGGAATAGTGTTTCAGGTGGGAAACTGATGGCTTCTCTTCCCATTTTCTTGTGGAAGCAGCGTGGGATCGTGACCTCAGCGTGGAGGGAATGGAAGGTGGTCAAGCACGGGTGGTGAAAAACCCTTGTGAATTAGCTGTGGGTGTTCCAGTTGGGTGCACTGAGTGGTGGTGACAGCTGTTTCCAGATCTGTCAGACTCTCTGCTTGGCCAGAGTCTCCTTTGTGGTGTTTGGGAATAAACGTGGCAGAGCCTGTTCGTACCTGGCCACCTGTCCAGGAGCGGGTTTGCCTCGAAGCCACCTCTGCTGCCTCAGCACAGCCTGGGATCAGCCTGCAGTGTGGACAGTCTGAACCTGATTACAGGGAAGTTTTCCAGAGATGTTGCACTCACCTGGAGTTCCTGGAGGTTGGATTACCTTGCTGTTGGAACTGGGTATTGGCTGTGCATGGCCGTGTCTTTCAGCTGCATGTTGGAAGCTGTTGAGTGTAAAGTGCCAACACTGGGCCTGATAAAGGTGTGGGAGGGAGGGGGGCTCTGTTGCAGTCTGTCTCTGTGAAGCTATTTGAGACATGTTGTTAAAACAGGATGTGCCTTGTGCTGCATGGGTCTCGTTTCCACCTTTATTTGCAGAATAACACGTTCTGGAAGCCGGATTCTTGCCAAGACTGCCGATGCCAGAGCAGTGTTGTCACATGTGAGCCTACGGTCTGCAAAGCCCCTCAGTGTGACTTCCAGAAGGTAAGGGGTGAGTGCCTGTGGCTGCCCAGAGCCAGGCTCTTGTGTCCTTGCACTCCTCCTTGGAGTGAAAACACGTGGTGTGTGAAGCCTTTGTCCCCTTCACCGCGCTCCAGCCAGAGGCCAGGTGTTTGAGCAGCTTGATCCCAAAGGAAGCCCCTGAACTGGGCTCAAACCTCCCAGCATGAGCCCAGCTTCCAGTTCCCCTCTCTTTGGAGGTGGGGCTGGGGCTCCTTGGAAGATGCAGCTGGGCACTTTCCACTCTGCTGAGCAACAACAGAGCTGAGATTGTCCGTCTTCTCGTTTCTTCTTCCTCATGATGGTTGCTGAGCTTTCGTTGTCTCCTGCTTGTCTTTGTCTGGGTCTTCATTAATTGGCCATGGAATTGGTCTTGCATTAACATCTGGATTGCTGGGGTAGAGTGCACAAATAGCAGTGAAAATGAGTGTTTTAAAGAGGCTGTCAGTATAATTATATGGCTTTGTGAAGCAGGTTAAAATGTTTCCCAATATGACAGCACTAATGAGGAAATAATTTTGATTCTTACTGGTTTTCCCCATTATTATTGCTGTGTATTGATTAAAGCTAGACTGAGCTAGTAGGAATTTTTGTGCTAAAGAGGAGGGAAATCAAGTGCTGTCATGGCACACCCAATAATGAGTGCACTAGATAAAATGATAAAAATCAGATAAATTAAAAGGTGGCGGCTTTAAAGCTCATAAAGGGAAATAGGCTTATAGTGTGAAACCTATTTGTGGTTTCAAGTCTGTGTGACTTCTTGACATGGGCAGTCTTCAAGACAAAATGTTTAAGTGTTCTAAAAACATCTGGTCATTTAAACATTCAAAAGCATCACCAAGGATCTCAGAAGAAAAATATCCTTTCATGCTTCAAGGCTAAACCACCAACAGAAAAGTGAGGTCAGAAATCACCATCTCTCTCCATGGTTTATTTCTTATCTGCTCCTTTATGCATATATTTCCGATCTTGTTTCTGTCCCGTGTTTCTCAGTGGCCCTTCAGTGAAGAATCTTGAGTTTTGTCTCAAACAAGTGTTTTCTATCCTTTGAAAACTGATTCAGCTGAAGAATTCTCAACTGTACTCTTGGGAGTGTAAATTCTGCTGTTACTTTGACGGTAAAATATCAAACACACAAAGTGCTATGCCACCTCCCAGCAAGGGGATGTGGTGTTGCAGCATTCTAGATTTCACTTCAAACTTTTCCTTTCTGAGCTGAGAGCACCAGATCCAGCGAGGCCTCAGGGCTTCACTTTCATTTTAAAGCCCCTGTTTGATGTCGACTGTTTATTGGAATCCTGTCTCTTTTTAGGGAGAAGTGCTCCAAATAGCCTCCAACAAGTGCTGCCCCGAGTGTGCCTCCCAAGCCGAAGGATTTTGCCAGCACGAAGGACAGATCCACAGCGTGAGTGCCCTGTCCAGTTCCTCAGCAGGGGGACAATCCTTACCTGTTTTCAGCTCCCTGTTTGTTTCAGCCAGTGGAGGATGCAGGGGAAGGATAGATCATTGCATTTATATCGTGTCACTGTCAGATGGTGGAATTTAGCGGGAGTTTGGTCAGCAGAATTTGCAGAAAGGGCACGTGTTGCTGAACAATTGTGTATCCTGCACGGCTTAATGGGAGAAATTTCCCCACTTGTTCCCTCCCTTTGCTGTTTCTGTGGATGACTGAGACAGTGCAGGAACATCAGAAGGGGAGCAAAGCACAGTGAACTTGACATATTAGCTGTGCTCAGGGAAGGCTTTCCTCTCAGCAGCCACCTATGCTGCTGGAGATTGATTGCTGCTCTGCGACCTGGGTTCTGTATTCTGTAATCCTGCATTATTCAAGAAGCAGGTTCTGGGATGTGGTTTCACCTAGGGGGGGCGAAAGGCCAAAATAATCAGAGTAAGTGTCTGGAGATAAGAAAAAAAATCAAGATTCATGGGTAGTAGTTAATGAATCATGTCAAACAACTGGCAAATGTAGAAAAATGGCTTAACAGCAAACTCAAGTCCTATGTGTGGTCTCTTACAGACTTTTCTATTTGACAAGAGGCAAGTCAGGTCCAAATCTCAAGAAATATACTAAAATGCCCAGACACATTTGCATATATGGGCTGTACTCTGCACACCTGAGATGGATGCTGTAACCCTCTGTTCCAGCATGAGGCATGGCCAGCATGAAGCTGGTACAAGCTAAACAAAAACTGGAACAGGAGGGGTAGCAGACCCCATCTTCTCATGTTTCTTTGTCCCTGTGATTTGGTGGTACTATGTTTTATCATAAGACATTATATTTCTTCTTGTGCTATTTCTGCATTTTCCTGTGCTGCTCTCTTGCTGCAGCTTTTGTCTGTTGGCTCTTTTTGAGCCTGTTCTTTGGATAGGCATCCCCACAAGAGGGATACGGACAAATTTATACCTACAATCACATTTCACATCCCAGTTCCACTGTCACGTGGTCAGAAAGCCACTTTTTATCAGTGCCAGGTCTCATCATTGGGAGAGGAGGAACCTGAGAAGGGACAAGACTTACTTCCAGGTCTCACTGTGCTTTCTGTGCTGTTGGTTGTGTTGTGTGCAGCACGGCACGCAGTGGGCCAGCTCGGGATGTGTCCAGTGCTCCTGTGCCCATGGGAAGGTGACCTGCAGCCCCAGGACCTGCCCAGCCCTCACCTGTGGACAAGGGGAAGTGCAGGACACTGCCCAGGGCTCCTGCTGTCCCAGATGTGTGGGCCGTGGTGGTGAGTACTGTCTGGTTCCATTGCTTTGGGCTCAGAACCTCCTTTCCGCCCCACATCTAGAAAGCTTTTCTTTTCTTCTTCAGTTTTGTTGGGAAGATACTGGAGACAAGCATGTCTCGTAATTCCCTTTCTGTCCTGCTGCCATATTTACATTTTTAATGGCTTCACCCATGGGCCAAGAGGTGGGGACAAGCCTTAAGCAGTGAGGAGATGATGTGCCTTATATCTCTTCATTTTGGAGATTAAAATTGGGGAAAAAACCCTCAGGTATTTCCTATGCACTTGGACTTCAAGTTCCAAAAATGCTTCTTCACCTGCTGGATGTCTTTTCTTGTAGAGTCCCAGTGGGAGAAGTGTATCCTGAGCTCTTAATTCACAAGCCCCTTGGAAACTGGTGGAGTTGTTACCCTCTTAACCTGCTTTGACAAACCGCAAATTTGAATTCTGAGATGCACAAAAGCTGTGTTTTAATTACGGGTGACAGAAAGGGATTAAAGGGCGTTGGGAAAGAAACTTCCCCCTTGTTTTCCTGTCCCTTAGAGCCTTGCTCCTTCGATGGCCACATGTTCCAGGATGGCGAGGGCTGGAGCCTGGGTCGGTGCTCCAGGTGTGTCTGCAGGGATGGTGCAACTCAGTGCTCCACTGCCTCCTGCCAGCCTCTGCTCTGCAGCCAGGTCAGGACCCTCCAGCCTTGAGGAATGTTCCTCAACACCTCCTTTTCCATTGGCAGTGTGCATTTATCATGCTGGGGACCAAAGTAGCAAGCAAAGCTCCTGGGTGACAAGTGGGTGGTTTGGAAAAGAGATATTTGACCTGCAGAAAGGGTGTGGAGCGATAGGGAAGCCTGTGTCTTTAGATGTGTGTCTTCCCTAACACCTTCTTTCCACAGCATTTTATTTTTATCATCCCTTTGCTGGTTAGTTAGGCACAAATTCTGTCAAAAGAAACTGCTTTTTGTTTTCTACTCAGAAAAAAATCTGGAGTTGATCAGGAAATGTGTTTATTTCTGTTGAGCAAAGGAATGAAAACACAAGATTTATAATGGGGTTTATCTTCACAAATTTCAGTGTTTGGTTTGCAGTTGCAAAGTTTGATTTGCAGGTCTTGTTACCTTTTTTTTTTTTTTTTGGTACACGAACTCTAGAAATGAGCTCTGAGAGTAGTCAGCTGTGGATGAAATTCCCCTTTTGCCTTCAGGAGTTCAGAAATACAAGGCAACTTGAGCTGAAAGAAAAGTCTCAGAGCACTGTTCCTTCCATGTGTTTGCATTTAGAAAACAACAAAACTGGGTAGAGAAGTTAGACAAGCTCATGGTTTTACTCCAGTTAGGAGAACAGGGACATTGCTGTTTCCAGGGTCTTTGCTGTGGACAAGCAATGACTTTTTAGCATTTATGCAGGGACCAACACAGCCAAAACCTTACAAGACTCTACACAGCGTTCACACAGGGTTAGTAAAGGCAGCAAACTGTACACGGTGCTCCAAACTCTGGGCAAATCACTCAATTTTTTCAGTTCTTGTTATTGTATGGGAAGTGCTGAAGGGTGTGACTATGCTCTTTGGATCTTTTTCGTGGGGCTTGTTGTACCCTGGGTTTGGGCTCCTAGGTGTTGTCCTTTGCAACAGCATGCCTGGAACTAGCTCCCTGAAAATCCTTGGTTTTGACCTTGACTTTATGTTTTAGGGACTGCCATTTTCCAAGTATTGTTAAGTCTATTACCACATGATGAATCCAGAAGCTCCCTGACTGAGAAATCTTCACTGAGAAAGTCAGAAGCAGTACTCATAAACCTTTTTCTCTGTTGATGCTTTCCCAGCTTTCTGTTACTGGGCCAGATGGTTGGACAATTAATGCTTTTTTTTTTTTTTTTTTGGATAGAAGAAACCCCACCTGTTAGAGTGTGTGTGTGTGCTAATTGTGTTTTGCTTTGTCCCGAGATATTGCATTAGTATTCATTTACTAAGTACTCTGCATTAAAACAAATTGATGCCTGCTTTAGTTCCCTCCTTTCCCACACCAGGTGGACTGGTGTTACCTGCTGAGCCATTGCACTAATGTTTAATCAGCTAATCATTAGGATCTAATTTATGGAATCAGGAGTGACTGTGTTGTTGCTGTGAGTGTATAGGAGAGTAATTGGCTGGCAGCATCCAAGTTAATGCAGCAGAAAGCCTGTTCTGATGGTGTTCCAGATATTTCCTACCAAGGACATTTCCCAGTGGAAGGGACATTAGCAGGATGTGCAAGGAACCTATTCTGATCTCAATCAAACCTAACATTTTCTTGCATGGGCCTTTATCTCTGGCCCTTCCTTCCTTCTCCACTCCATCAAAAGCCAAGACAAAAATTCTCCCAGGACAGATAACTTTGCTCTTCCCTTGCATGCCACTAAAATGCACAAAAAAAGGTCGTCTAACCCTGCTGAGAAATCTGTCCTTGGTAACTTGTACAAAGTCTTCCACTCTTTCTTTGAAAGTTCAGGATTTGACTAACGAAGAAGATAAGATGGTGATGCTTGGCATTTCTACTCTAATTCCAGTCCACCAGTTTGTCTTCTATCATCCAGGTGTGGCTGGAGGGAGGTGCTGATGCTGGAGGGAACAATGCTATTCCCAACTGTTGGATGTACATGGACTGGGAACAGTGGAATTAGACAGGTTTTAGATGGTTGGAGTTGGGGCATGCAGGAAAAGTTATACTGGTGTGAAGTGCCAGCCTGTTCCAACATGATTTAAATTCGTTGTAAAAAAAATGAAATTAGAAAAAATCCAGTTTTAAGCATAATTTAGCATCTGCACAGACAGTATGGATGGATTTAACTGAAACAGTGCAGATGCCTGAGAGGTGGTGAGTGTAAATCACACCTTCAAGACCTCAAAATGTGGCAATTCCAGAAAAAAACTCCTCTCATCCATCTCCTGCTTTATTGTGCTTCCCTGCATAGCTGTGTATTTATTTTTTTCCTCTGTATATCTGTATGCCTGAATATAAGCACTTTATGTCATGTGTATGAATTTATCTGCATCTCTCCATGTATTCAGATCTCAGCTGCCATCTAAATAAACCCAGAAAATGAGGTGGAGAAAACTTCTTTCAAGCCTTTTACTCTGCTCTTGTGCTGCTTTTTGGGCCAGAACAAAGCCCTGAGTGGCAGTGGGTTATCCCATGGTGGTAAATGCCTGGAATTCCAAGCACTGATGCTGACCCCCACGTTAACTGTTCATGCTTTCTTTTCCTTGTCTCTGCCTTCTGTTTAGGAGGAAGTCATGGTTCTGTCTCCTGGCAAATGCTGCCCAGAATGCGTCCCAAAGCCCTGCTCGGTGTCGGGAAGAACATTCCAGGTGACTTGTGACAAACCACACCAAAACCACTCACAATTTTTGGCATATCTTTCTTTCCCTTCTCCCCAGCCTCTGATTTTCTGCCAGCACTGATAGCTTAGTACAAATGCTGCTTTCTTCCCTTCTGGAAAGGCAGGAGAGTTGAAAGAAATCACGACTCGATAGGAATTTGCTGTCCAGCAGAAAAGAAGTTTGCTAGGCAAAGCAGATGAGGCACTTTCTTTTCACACTTGTTTTGAAGGAGGACAGCAGAAAGCACTGGTGGTCAAAAGTATTTATAGCTTTCATTGTGTCATCTGAGATTAATTGAACGCATTATTTAATGAATGTGGGATTTTCTGTCAAAGATTTTTTTGGCTAATAATAGTAGTTCAGGCCTCCCCAATGCCACTAGCTTGCAATTAATGAGAAATACAAACCCACAGTGTCATCTAGACCTCAGTCCCTCTTCTTTCTGTTTACTGAGCGTGTAGACATCAGCATTTTTAAAGAAACATTTATTATCTGATGCAGACATGCAGAAGGAGCCGTCATACTCCATAAGCAGCTCAGGTTTCTGGAAGGAATTTGCTTGTTTTCCGAGAGAGTTTAACGACTGTTCCTTTTCAACAGCACGGGGAGCAGTGGAAAAAAAATGCCTGCACTGCCTGTGTGTGTCAGAGAGGGGAAGTCAGGTGTCTGAGGCAGACCTGTGGCTTTGTCACTTGTGGGGAGGTACTGAGAAATCACCCCCCTCTGATACCCCAGCTGCGCCTTCTGCAGTGCCAGGGGCTTCAAAGAGCCCTGCTCACTGCTGGGTGATGTTTTTAGGGGGAGGACAAGGTGCAGCGCCCCGGGAAGTGCTGTGAGGAGTGTGTGTCTTCCAAAGGGAGCTGCTTGGATGGTGGCACCACCAGGTACCACGGAGAGATGTGGAACAGCTCCCGCTGTGACTTCTGCATGTGCCAGGAGGGACAAGTCACCTGCCAGGGAGCTGAGTGTGCCAAAGTGGAGTGTGCCAAGGTGAGAAAGGCTTTCTTCTACCAAGATGGACCTGTCAGCTCTTGGGATTTTAATTTTTTTTCCCCTCCTTTTTTCTTTTTTCTTGACTCAAAGAACCAGCCCTTGTTTTGTGCAATCCCCTCAAAAGAACATTTCACAGGGAAGGAGAGCAAACCTGGAATTTCCCGTGCAAGTTTGTGCAGTGGGCTTCCATTGTGAAGCAAACCAGTGTGAATCTAATTTAACTTGGGTCCCCTCCCATGCTGTGTCTGTCTGCTGTAGTGGAGGGTCAGACACACAGAGGATTCAGTGGTGACCACTGGATTTACCAGGAGCTGAACATGGGAAAAATGTGCAAGTCGGAGATGGTTAAAAGCTTAAGAAATGTTCCTTTTATCCTCACCCTGTGTGCTACAGTGGCCTTCACTAAGGTAGCTGGATATGGAAGTCAGCGTTCTACTTTTCTTCCTTTTTTCCATGCCACTCTTAGCATGGAAGTGAAGCTGGCAAGGTATTTTATTCCCTGTGCTGTTTGCTCCAAAACTAATACCCTCCCTGCCAGGTTATGTTATATTTTCTCTGCAGTGGATGTGCAAAATGCATTAGATAGGGTTGGATGCTTCACCCACGCACATACAAATATGCTTTGAATTGGCTTTTTTTGCAGTGGGATAAGACTTCTGTGTTGTTTGTCACTGCATGGGCTGAGAGGATTGGGATTGCTCAGCCTGGAGAAGAGAAGGCTTTGGGATGACCTAATTGTGGCCTCCTAGTACCTGAGGGGCTCCAAGAAAGATGGAGAGACTTTTTACAAGGGGCTGGAGTGACATGATAAGAGGGAATGGAATTCACACTGACAGAAAGTAGGTTCTTCCCTGTGAGGGTGGGGAGGCCCTGGCACAGGTAGAAGAGCCTAGAGAAGCTGTGGCTGCCCCTGGATCCCTGGAAGGGTCCAAGGCCACTTGTCCCTTCCAACCCAGACCTTTCTGTGATTCTATGATCTGATTTAAGTAGTGGGCTCTTATATGTTTTATACCTACTTCTCCACAGTGTCAGTGAGGAACAGGGAGAGAATTGTGGCCTCCTGGGTTTTCTCTCAGTGGTGATGCTTTTCTGGTGACCTTGCCTGTATGTGCTAAATCTTCAGCAGCATCACCCTTGTGGTGTGTCTGAGATCCAGTCAAAACCCGGACATAATGGTTTCCTTGGATTAGCTTGTTTTAATGAATGTTCAAAGGAGGGAAAATCCACGCGTGGGCTCCCAAGTGGCACCAAAAAGTGTGCATCAAGGTATAAAAGTGTATGTTTGCCTGTGACTGTGCCTTTGAAACAGCCAAAACGCACTGAGTGTGGGACCCAAAGTCACCCCTGCCGTGGTGCTGCTGCTGCTCCCCTGACCTGAAACTGTGCAGAGAGATTTTGCTGGATGAAAAGTCATGGTTGTCATAAAATCTCGTGCACTTGCAGCTGTTTGAGAGAGCTGTCTGCGTGCTCCTGGCTGTAAATTGGATCATTTACACTAATGATGATGGCGTGCTGTCATGGCTCAGTGGGGAGGATTAGTTAATATTCATGCTCACATCTTGGGTACTGACAAAAAAAATTCCATTATTCAGAAAAGCCAGGGGTGTTTTCCAGAACAATAGCTGGAGATGTTAACGTGTAGGGTTCAAAACTCCTCAAGTCACGTTCAGTCCTAGTTTGCCTCAATAGTGTAAGGCGTGCAGTAATTAATTACAAGAAAATGTCTACTCAAAAAGCAAATGCCATGTTTTCTTTTTCCTTTGTATTTTCCTTCTGAAGTTGCAGGTCTGTTTATTTAGGCAGCTGCCTCAATAAATCAGAGGTGATGTGAAGCCAGGAGCACTTGGATTTCTCTCTTCATAAGGCACTATTAATTTCCTGGTCACATCATCCTACTGGAAGTGTAATGAGGCCACAGATAGGAGCTGCAAGAGGTTTAGCTCCAAACCCTTTCAACAAACTTGTCCAGCAAAGTGTCCGTGGTGGTTCTGACCTAATCCTCAAAAAGCCATTTTCAGCAGGCTGTGAGCATGTTCTCAACCTGGAATATGATCAATCTCTCTGCAGCAAAGCTACAAGATATCTCCCACAGCCTCTCCCTTTTCTGAGCCTTGGCAGAGCAGCATAGCTGCATTTTTTTGGGGCTAGGCAAGCTGTGTTCCAGGGATAGTTGCTCCTGGTTTTCCTATAGCCTGTGTTTATGGGTGTGGGTGGGGATGGGAGGGTTTACAGTACACAGTAGTGACAGGAGATCCAAACCCTGCCAAAGGCATTTTGTACTAATTGAAGAGCAGAAACATAGAGAAGCAGCAGAGAGAGATTTAGGCCGTGTGTGGTCCTCGGTGACTAAGAGCCAGATGGTTCCTCCTCTGTTCCCCGCTCAGGAATGCACCAGGGATGCCAGAGTGTGGCCTGGCTTAGGTGTTCTCCCTTGGGGAACCTAACAAAGGCCAGTGCTGCTGTTACCCTGTCTGTGTCTTTAATAATTCCCGTACAGAAATTGAGTATGCCAGTGTGGCACAGGGAAAATCATCCTGGAACAGACACCCGATGGGCATAAATCAGAAAAACTACTTGGTAGTCTTGAAAACCAAAGCTGTTTCTTGTGAGCTGTGTCCTGGCTCCCTAGGCAAAAGTCTCTTTTCTAAATATTCAGCTTCTACTTGGGCACAAAGAGTTGTGGTGAATTGGGGCACTTTATTCCTTTCTCCTGCTGCTAAATTCTTATCTTCAAACTGAAGTTATTTAAGTGGAATCTGCAGAGCTGTACAGTTGTGACAAAGAACAGGCTTTTTCCATCTACGATAAATAGAGCATGTGCTTTGAAATTCTCTTGGGGAAGTAAAAGTAGAACATTAAAAATGAAGGTAAGCCTCTATGCATTGAAATCTTGAGGCTGGTCCGGTGAAATCCTAGTGATCCACAGGAAAAAGGGGGAGTATTTCTCTGTGGGATTTAGGGATGAAGTTACGGCCTTCTCGCTGAATTCCGAGGCCTTTTCTGAGGTTTGTTCTGCAGCTGCAACGTTGGCTAAGCATATTTTTCAAACTGTACCTCCAGAGATGAAGTGGGATAGGGAGAAGATAAGGTGAAATTAGATATTGGAGATTGCATTCCAGGGCAAGAGCTGTTCTGCCTCGGCATTCCACAGTGTTTTTGGCGATGTTGATTCCCTTGGAATTGCTGCAACCTTTCTTTTCTTCACAGGGTGAAGAATTAATTCACTTAGAGGGGAAGTGCTGTCCTGAATGTATCTCCAGCCGTAGTTACTGTGTTTACAAAGAGCATACCAAAGCTGTGAGTATCCTTGTACTTTGCAGCAGGGAATAGTGAGTCCTGCTCGCAAAGGTTTGGAGGGGTTGGCTCTCACTCTCCAGTTCTGAGAAGGCTATTGTTTGCAAGTGTAGCAGAAAAATAATCCATTAATATTTTCTGCAGATTGCCTTTGCAGTTTGCAGAAGCACTTGTGTGTATCTGCTGCACACAAGAATTTCAGTTTTCCTTGATCTCCTTTGTGCAGTTCAATCAATCATTTCCCTTTAATATTTAATATCCCTACTCAGAGGTTTCCTGCACATTTCATAAATATAGTTGATTTTAATCCTACCAAGTAGAAGCTACAGAGCTGGAGCAGTGTGTAGCTTTCTGCCAGTGTATCCTACTGATTATAATCTTTACTGCAACAGGAGCCCATTATTAATATTTTCAGGGAACTTCCCTCTGAAGTTAAAGAGAAAGGAAACTTTGATTATCTCAGTTTAAGTATACCAGTAGTGGACTTTTCATTGCCCTCCCAGATGGCGACTGGAGCTGATCGCTCTCTTTGCCAACAGGTGTGGGAAATGGGAAATTGAATATTGTTGGGGGCTTTTTTTAGATGCTGAGCCTTTCTTTGCTCAGATCCATTTCTCTGCCCCAGGTGAGGTAAAACACTCAGGTGTGAGATCTTTTCCTGGTTGGTGCTTTGTCCTTTCTGATAGAGGAACTGGCAGAAGAGCTTTGTGAGCGTTTAAAATGCCTGCTGTCTTTTCCTGTGGACCCCTTCATCCCTGTGCCATTTCACCCCGAGATCTCTATGCCTGGCAAATCCACTCGGTGCTGAGGCTTTCCGTGTTTCTCCTGCAGAACGGAGAGACCTGGGCAGAAGGGCCATGCCGGGAATGCGAGTGCCGGGATGCGGCGGTGACCTGCTTCCAGCGCTCCTGCCCACCCTGCCCGCGGGGCAGCCGGCCTCTGGAGGCCAAGGGAGACTGCTGCCCGCACTGCCAGCCAGGTACAGAGCCAGGGCAATCCTTGCCTTTTTCTGGAATCCCTGTAGCCTTCACTCTCCCAGCACCAGTCTGATCCCGGCATGGAATCTTATCTTGTCTGCAGTTTTCAGTTGTTAATTAACTCATTTCCGTACGATTTAGTTCTTAGATAAGTTTGAGGCTCCCAGTGACTTCCCCTGGTTTAAATGACAGCTTTCTTTTGGCATAAGAGTTCTCCTCAGGGTTGGTGTCTTGGAAGTGTTTTGTCTTTTTCTTTTTTCTTCCGCTGCTCAGTTCTGAATCCTAGCGTGAGTTTTGGAGTTTATGGGCTCTCGATTATTTCTTGGGAGTGGGAAGAAGAAAGAATGTGCATACACTGTTATGCCACAAGCTCACCTGAGGCTGAATGGCTGCCAGTTAATAATTGTTTGGAAAGACTAGCATAGCCTTGGCTTATATGGTAATTTTGCCTATAAATTCCTTTTTCTGCAGGATATTGTCATTCCCCTGGATTTACTTTTCGTGGTTGGGAGGCTTTAGCTGTGGGTTGCTCGTTCTTTTTGGTAGCGCTTCTTGTTGCAGTCATATAACTTTGGTTTTATCAGGGTGCTCCAGTTAATGCTTTATCTCAGTAAAAAAGAAAATAGCTTCACAGTTTAATTGTGCTGGAGTGCCTGGGCACATTTGCCAGCTTCTTGTTTTAAAGCTTGTTATTTGCCGCATGCTAATGGAAATGCAAAGCACTACATAAAGTGAGGAAAACTGGGTTTGGACAGTTCCGATGGAATTGTCCTGGAATTTTGAGAGGGAACACCGTCTGCACAGGTTGCTGAGGAAGGGATACGTGATAAAGAAGTGCCCCTGTCTGGGCACTTAACCTTCAAGGCTGGTTATCCTTGAAAAAGTGGCCATTTAGCTTCCATCGTGGTAGCATTTTGGAAAACGCAGGCTTTGGAGTCATGGTATTGGATGTACAGAGCCAAGCCTGCATTTTTTGTTTCCTTCATGGTAGCTGGTAATTTCCCTTCCCCAGGGAAGGGTGCTGTTTTCCCCCTGTGTTTTTCTGTCTTGCAGTGGTGGGGCATGAGAAACAAGTGCAAAATGCAGCCTGCAGCGGTTCAATCTGTGAGGCCAGAACACCAGTCCCTGTTGCATCTGCTAGCAAAAATTGATTGCTGCTTCTCAGAGATGTGCTGGGGGAAGCTGGCAGAGAGAACCCACTCCTTTTCAGCCAGGGGAAAACAAAAAGCCCTGGGCACTGCTGTATTTATGTTAAAAGCAGCAAATATTCCCTCTCACTGAGAGCTTTTGGCTTGGAGCCTCGCTGAGAACACTTGGCTGGCAGCAGAGGGGCTTGTTTTGTAGCTAGAGAAAAATTGTTCTGTTCAGTATCTCTCCAAGTACCCATGGCCAGGAAGTTTTTTTCTGGAGGGGGAGCAGTCTGCCACCTGTACTCTGACCCGGCATTGACACAGAGCCGTGACTTACTGCTGGGTTTGGCTTAAGGAATCTCAGATTCAATTTGTTTCAGGCCGTTAATTCCTGGTGACTTAAAATTTTTACTGCTGAGAAACCATGTGGACAATGAATACCCTTTTAATCAATTGTCTAGAAAATCTGAGTCTATGTAATGACTTCTCATATACTAAGCAGAGCAATAAAATATTTAGCCCCTTTGATATAATCTAGTATATAAAAACCCACTCCAAAGCTAACACACGTTGTACCACCCAAGGAAATAAGCAATGAATTTCACTTAGCTTTCGGAGTTGCTTTGTTTTGCTCCTTCCTGACTGCCAACACTGCTGTTTTCCCCCTCTGTGTGTCCCCCCTATGGCAGGTGAGTGCCACCCGGACTGTGTGAGCTGCTCCAGGCCTCTGATCACTGTGACTCCTGCCGGGATCCCAGGAGGCGGCTGCAGAATGGGCGCTGCGTGGAGACGTGTGAACGGGGCTTCTACCAGCACGGGGGAGCCTGCTTAGGTAATTTCTGCAAGGGGTTAGTTCCCCTTTCTCTGCTGCATGCTGTACTTTTGGCTGGGGATTCCTTCTAAAGAGATTGCCAGGCTTTGGTTGGAAAAGCATCCAGGCACGTGCTGTGTTGTAACCACGAGACTTTGCGAGGTTTCAGATGGAAGCAGATGCAAATTCTTTAACTCTTTAGCTAAAGTATGGCAAAATCTTCTCATTTTGTCAGAGCAGGGAGGGTCTTTCTGCATCAGGGATTTGGGATTGATTTTTCTTCTCTCTTCTTTCTCCTGGAAGCCTGCAATGAAACCTGCTCAGCCTGCACCAGTGGATTTGAGTGCTCCTCATGCCAGACCCCCCTGCTGCTGAAGGACGGGCAGTGTGTGGCTTCCTGTGGGAAGGGCTACGTTCAGGATCAGCTCCTCTGCACAGGTACCTTGAAGCAAAAGAGGCTGCAGTCCTCTGTGATGGCAAAAGAGCAGGCAAAAGTTGTACCTGGGCCATGAGAACCCTCTCTCTTGGGGCATCTGCTGTTGACATAGGTGTTAATGTTCGCCCCAGAGTAAAGGAAGGAGTGAGTGAACAGAGGAACCAAGTCATACAGGGTAAAATTGATCACTGCTTGGGGAAATGTTCATGGTGATTCCTCAGTGGATCACCTGTGGTCCTCCTGTTGTGTGTTTCTTTGACTTCAGTGCAGACTGCCTGCATCTGCTCGTGCCAGACCTTTCTGGATATGGTACTTCGAGGTGTATAGAAAGTTGCTTGGAGGGGTGGGGGATTGATAGGACTCAGGAAATTCTTTCTGGGGAAGTTTCCTGCTTTGTTTTGCCATTCATTCGATCCATACCGTGCGCTCTTCCTGGAAGTGCATTGAGCTCACTGCTCTCAGGAAGCATTTTTACAAAGTAAATTGGTAATTCTATAAAACACTTGAGATGTGTCTAAATCCTTAATCTTAGCAGTTTGGAAAGACTGAGAGTAAGATTCAGAAGTTAGCTTTCTCTTTGATGGAACTGCGACAGTCCGTTTATGAGCTTCCCTGCTCCTTTGAAATGCTTTAAACTCTTCCCAAACTGTAAAGCAGCTGCTTTTTCATCATGGCAATTTAATTGTTTTCTCTAAAATTAACGCTTTCTCATCTTGATGTTGGCCTTTTTAGAAGGCTTCTAATTAATTTCTGCAGCTCGTATTCAGCAGAGGGGAGGAGCAAATGCTTAACTTCTGAGCCATCGCTTTAATGTCTTTGGAACTAACCCTCCTGCTCAGAATTAAATATAGGCTGAGGGCTTTTGGCACATTTCAGGGCAAAGCACTTTTGATGTTAAGTCCAGCTTCCTTTTCTGAAGTGGTTTCCCTTGAAGAGCTGACCAGTTGTTTCAGGTTCTGAAAGTCCGAAAAACCTCTGTCCTCTAGCAGCCACTAGAGCCAAGGTCTCCACTGTGGATGTATAAATAGACAAGAGTGACCCAGTCCAAAAGAATTTATAGGCTTAAGTATCACATAATCTTCTACTTCATTTAGTTTTGTTTCATCGTTTCCTTTCCACCTGCTGGTGGTGTTTTAATTGGCAGTGCCATGTACTGCTGAAGGGGTAGGGAAAGGCTAATGTTTCATTTTATTGCGGGTTTGTAGATTACTGATTGTACACCCCATCCAAATTTGCAGTTACACATGCTTGTAGCTGAATGTTGCTGGGAAAATTTGTTCCTCTTTCCTCAAGGGAATTAGACCAATTTGCTTTAGTTCTGCTTGGCTGCATTTTCTACATAAAGTCAAAGCAGTGGAGAAAGTTTTACATTTCAGATGCGGTCAGTAATTCATGGCCATTCACTCTTTCCTTGTATCCTCTTTATTTCTGCAAATCTCTAATCAGATTGTCGAGACAAGCCTCAGACTGCTCCGAAAGATTTTCCTCATAATGGTTTTAACATTCACAATAAGCATGTTCCAAAATCTCAGAAAGGATGAACTAGACTATGTTAATTGCTAAAGTTCCAGTAAACTCCCTCTTGAGGAATTCGCTCTGGACTTGAAAGAGACTTAACACCAGGTTTCTTGCTCTATCCTCTTGTTGAAACACTGTTGTCTATGTTGTAGAAAAACACAGTGAATTAGCCTTTCCTTTTGTTCATGTTTTATAACAGCTGGTATATTGAGTCTCTTTTGAATTTTTGATTACGGTTGTTTGATCTCTGCCCTATTTTAATCCTACACCAGGGTTGTTTCCTGCCCCTATCCCTCCACTTGCCTCTGTGAAGAATTAAAACCATTAAGAGAAAGTAAAATTGAGAATAAAAGGTAGTAAGTTCAGTTATGTAGCAGTGGATTTTAAGATCGCAGTTGAGTTTGTGGCGGGCAGAGTGGTGGATTCTCCCTTGGCAGAAACAGAACTCCCCCACCAAAGGCAAAGCGAAGGGAAGCAAAAATAAACTGTGTCTGCGTGGTAGAATGGAAAGGCTTGAAGGACTTGCAGTGTTCAATGCTCTCACTGCATTTTTCTAACTTAATTATTTATGTTTTCAGGATTATTCAAAGGCCCAGGCAGAACTGGAGTGTTTCTGCTTTCATCTCCCAAAATGCGAATGTTGAAGTGTGTAACTTGACACTAACAGACCTGGCTCACTCTGAAGCAAAGCACTTGGATTTCTGCTCCCTAAGTGTTGCTTTTCCCTGCTGTCCCTGGCTGTGGAGGATCTGCCAGGATCTGGGGCTGAGCGTGGCTGAGCTGAGCTGAACTTGCCCAGCTCCCAGGGAGGAATGGGACAGATCAGTGGGGCCCCAAAGCCCAGCAGTGCCTTCTGTGTTCTTACTGGGATACCACTGGCATTGCCCTCCTGCTGTGGTCAGACCTGGGAGGGTTTCAGGTGTTTGCAGAAGAGACAGTTTGGTGAGCTGCAAAACAGCCCCTACAAATCTGAACTAGCCAGGAGGGTGGGAACAGCTTCCTGGCCGTGCAGCCACTTCTGCTGATTTATTTTCACACAGCCGCTTCGTTGCTGCAGGCAAGGATGTTTGAGCTGACAGCGGCTCATTGAATGCTTCCATTTATCCCTTGTTCTTTCTGTGGAATTGGTGCCTGGCTGTTTGGGTGAGGAGCAGCTCTTGAGCCTGGCATTGATGCAGTGCTTGAAAGAGCCAGGGATTCTGGAGTCACAGTGTGTAATCAGGGAATCAATCACTGAATGGTTTGGGTTGGAAGAGACTGTTGAGATTACCATGTTCCAGCCCTCTGCTGTGGACACCTTTCACTATCCCAGGTTGCTCAGAGCGCCATCCAACCTGGCCTTGGACACTTCCAGGGATAGGGCAGCCACAGCTTCTCCAGGCAGCCTGTGCCAGGGCCTCACCACCATCACAGGGCTTTGCCAAGGACCAGCAAGAGCCAACTGGTAACTCTCTAAAAAGCGTCAGGCTGCCAGCAGGGAAAAGCGTCTCTTGGAAAGGAGCAGAACCTCTAGAGAGGCACAGAGACCTTTGCAGATGACTGGGAATGTTCAGATGTGCTGACATACTGAGTCAGGTTAACAGGCAGGAGTCCCAGCGGTGCAGTGGGAAGTCTGCAATTAAAGGATCCAAGTCCTGGCACCCACTCTTTCAAAAACATGTTGAAAGTTAGAGTGAGCTCAGAGAGGAGCAAAACAGGCAGGTCTGGAAGGTGAAGTGAGGACATTTCACTGCTTAGAAATTTACAGCATGAACTCATACTCTGCAGTTAACTTTGGAGTGTAGACGTGCCCTGAGAATCATCCAAGCTGGAATGAGATGCAGGTTTTTTTATCAGCAAGGGAAATTATCGGCTATAGCAGGAAGTTGTGCACCAGCTCTGCCTTGGGATGGGATGGTTGGTGTTCATTGTGTTGGAATTGTGAGGGGAAGATCCTATCCAGTACAGGATGCCCAGGGTCTTTTTGAGACATTGGAGTGTTAAGGAACCGGAAGAGCTACAGCATTGTGGAATGATCAGGAAGGAGGTGGAGGGAAAGAAGATGCAGGAGGGTGAGAAGGGGGAGAGCAAACAGCTAATCAAGATAAGAAAAGGGAAAATAAACCAAGGTGGAAGTGTGGAGAAGGAGCATCCAGAATGCCAAAGGACCATGTGCTGGGCATGAGCTCAAGTGTCCTGTGTCTTTCCCCCAGAGCACTCCCTGTTCTAAGCCCAGGTGTTCCAGTTCTCTCCATGTGAGATGGAGCTGATAGCTCTTCCCTGCCTTGGGCAGCATGAAATCCCGTGGGATGGGGTGTTATGCCCCTCTGTGCCATATGAGTCCTGTATAATGTGCTCTTAGTTCTGTGGGTGAGCTGCTGCTGTGCCTGCTGGTTCTGCGTTGCACTGATGCTGTTCACAGGTGAGTTTCACTTGGGTGCCTGCAACTTCAGATGTGTTTGCAGGGCAAACATCAAGAAGTTCCCTTTTCTCCCGCCTGCCACAGACTGGGAGCACAAGCATGTACCTGCCTTATTGTGAAATAATGAATTGAAGAACATCTTTGGAACATATTTGGGTGTGATTGAGAAAAAAAAGAAAAACCTTAACAGCTAAAAGAACTGTAAATTGCACCGTTTCCTGCAACAGTGGTAGCACAGGATTTGATAGGAGTCTGTGTCCCATATTTTCCCCAGGAATTACTCAGGCTGAGCG
Source organism: Acrocephalus scirpaceus scirpaceus (assembly GCA_910950805.1). NCBI lineage: Eukaryota > Metazoa > Chordata > Aves > Passeriformes > Sylviidae > Acrocephalus > Acrocephalus scirpaceus. The sequence continues at coordinate 62,765,535 of OU383778.1, read as the reverse complement.
TGTGAGGATTCCTTTTGAGTCAGTTCCTTCTGCACCTGGAAGGGACAGGAGGAGTTGTTTCTGGAAGCAGGCTGGCTTGTTTTTCATGTTGCGAAATTTTTCAGCCCTGCAGGATAGTTCCGTGTTTGTGCCTGGAGCTGGGTTACTGTCAGCAGTCACCCTGAGGATCTGAGTTTTAAGTAGCCTGTGATGGGATCTCTTCCTGTTTCCCTTTGTGCTTGTGCAGCCCCAGGGACTTCACAGCGTTCCCAACACTCTTCCTGGGCTGATAACAGCTACACTAACTGCTCTGATCCGTGCTGCTGTCACATTCCACGTGCAAAAACGCAGCTGGAAGTTGTCCTGCCGGGCTGGCTTGGGTGAACGACTCTAAACCAAGAGCAGCAGTGGGTTGTGTTTGTTATTTTTCATCTTCTGTAGCAGTGAAAGCCTGAGCAGACCTGCAAAGAAGTGGAGTAGTGCAGGCTCTTTGTTGTAAAGAGCTGGCTGGAAGCGGGTTGTTGGCTCATCCCACTCTTTTCTCCCCTGCAGCCTGTGACGAGTCCTGCTCCTCGTGCTGGGGAGCTGCTAAGAACCACTGCCTGTCCTGCAAAGACCCCTCACACGTGCTCCAAGCGGGGCTCTGCCTGGCCAGCTGTGCCCAGGGGTTCTACCCAAAGGATGGCATCTGCACTGGTAAATACCTGTGAGAGAAACGCTCTGCACAAGCAGGAATCAATATTTCATTCAGCCATGCAGCAGCTGTGATTTTATTCATGTCTGACAAGGCAGCTGCACCTTGTGCATTCATTCCAGATGAGGCAAGCTGCTGTTTGCTTGTGAGATTATTAATTCATTTACGCTAATCAGATGCTGAAAGGTTTCGGGGGTTTTGCCTCGCTGAACAGCTTGAAAACCTGAGTTGTTTCTGAGGGCTTGACAAATCCATTTGTCTGCAGAAAGAAAAATGGTCTTTGCCAGCAGGTTTCTGTAAATTTAATTATAATTCAGCATCACAGTAACTAATACCTGCACAGCGGATGTGCCTTGGGAGCTGGGAAGGTTTGCTGGGAAAAAGGGAGAAGAGTTGACTAGAGGGAATTAAAAGACCTAAGTCAAACAGATCCTGAAGGGGGGGAAAAATCTCGAATAAGGAATCTCACATTTGCCACATGCATTCTAGTCTAACCCGGATTGCTGTTGGCAGCCACCTCCAGCTGCTTGGGAGGACTATCCGTGGTCAGTCAGGGCTTGTTGGGCTTCAGGTGTGTGGCTCACACAGGTGTGTCTGGGCCACAGGTCCCTAGAAAGAGCTTGAAAGCTGGAACCTTGTGGCAAAATTGTTGCTGTTTGTGCTTATTCTGGATGACCAGGTTCCCCTTCATTTTGGTCGATGTCTGTACCAGGCAGTTTTATTCACCTGTGTTTTAAGTGTGCAGGCTTGAAATCTTATGGCTGAAAAGGAGATGTAACTCTAGGTTTGGTTTTTATTGCCAGGGGTTTCCTGAAACCCCACAGCTGTTCCTTGAAACCTCTGAGATTCAGACCTTTCACCATCTACCAAAACCCATGCATTTTGATACCCAGCTGGAGATCTGCTTTGTCTAGTGAAAAGAAACAGAAATTGGTTAAGTAAAATGCTTGAGTCTTCTAAAAATCCAGCAGCCTATTGCCTTAGGGAAGCCAGAGTTCCATGGTGCTCTTGGATAACAGGTCAGTTCACTTCAGAGCTGATTGCCTGGGATAATATGGACCACAGGAACGGATAAGAAAAACTATCATGCTTGATTTTATCTGCTTTTTCCCACTTTGAAGAAAAGGGGGAAGGGGGAAATTACCATGTTTTGAAATCACCTTTCCCCCCCTCCTTCCTGAACAGTCCGGTAACTGCTGCTTTCTGTACACTGCCATGTAAAGATTTCTGGGGTGGTTTCCATACATGGGGAGAGGCTGATGGCTCTGCTGTTCGTCCCTAATTGAGTGCATGTCATTAACGAGCTGTTCCCTTGGCAGCTTGTGGCCAGTTCTGTGAGAGGTGCTCTCCAGAGGCAGGCAGGTGTGTGAGCTGTGCTGCAGGGAAGCTGTTACACGAGGGGAAGTGCATCCCTCAGTGCCCAGACGGACATTTCCCAAGTGGCAGTGGAAGATGCAGAGGTAGGAGGTGTATTTTTGAGTGACCCTTTCCTAGGCTCTCAGGGCACCCTCCTCGTGTTGTCTGCTCCTCCCCAGATGTGGGGAGGGAATTTCAAGAGCACAGAAATGGGAGTGGGGACAGGGAATTTGTTGGGGTTTTTGTTTCCTTCTGTTCACTTGTGATGGATTGTTTCAAATAACCTCTTTTCCTTGTGAAACATGCTGAGATACGTGTTCAAAACATCATGTGAGGGCGAGTTATTACTGTTAGTACTTATTCATACATGGGAACTTCTGCTCTCATTAGTTCACCTAGCTGAGTTTCATTCCAGCTGGGAGTTCTCTACAGCTGGAGAAGGCTGTAGTCAGCAACACCACTCTCAAGGAGTGAAAATGGGATGTTTCAGTTCTGTGTGCTCTGCTTCTTTATCAGCTTGTCACACTTCATGCTCCACGTGCGAGGGACCTCTGGCCACTCACTGCACCTCCTGTTCCTTCCCTCTGGCATTGCGCCAGGGCCAGTGCCTGGAGAGCTGTGGAGAGGGTTTTTACCAGGATCACAACATCTGCAAGGGTAAGCTCTGTACTTGGAATAAGTTCCCCAGTTGCTGTGAGCCAGGTTTTGTTTTTCCTTTATCCTATGCTGAAGCAGTCAATGCTTAATTCCTGCCTTTCCTGCTGATTGTTTTCTGCTTTGAGAAGAAGTGAATTTTCCCACATACTTTCTGCTTTCACACTCCCAGGATTTAGTGATTTGGGACTTTTGGGGTTTTTTTTCTCTGTGTATGCTGCTGAAATAAATGTACATTGCTTCTAGGTTTTTCTCAATACGATTTAAGAGGCAGGTGAAATTCCACATACACCTGGTGTGAAATTCCACATACACCTGGTATGAAATTCCACATATTCATGGTATGAAATTCAACACACATCTGGTAGATTTGCGAAGACTGAGGCTGTCTTTGCAGTAGTGGGAAAGTGAAAATCGGGAAGGTGAATTTCTGCTTCACGTGAGCCTTTCACACTGTCATTTCTTGCTGTCCCTCCTAGTGAGATTGAGCTCCCTGTTGCAGTTCCAGAAATTAAAGGAGAATTGGCTGCCTGTGGTACAGGGCTGCAGTTTTTCATTTGTTCATCAGCTTTACTCGGGAAAAGATCCGTTCCTTGAGGGCGGAGGAACGATGTCAAAGGACTTTTCTAAAATACCTGTTCTGTTGTAGAAAGCATGACCAGATGTTGTTGTGCCTTGTCGTTGTCTCTGGGAAAGCTGTCCCTTGTCCTTCTCCCTGGGAAAGCTGTGGCTCTGATGGCTCTCTGCCCCTGTGCCCAGGTTGCCACCCGTCCTGCCACTCCTGCACCGGCCCGGGGGCCGCGCGCTGCCTGCAGTGCCAGGCGCCCGAGGACGTCCTGCAGCCTCACCTGCCCGGGGAAGGAGCTCTCCATGGCCTTTGCCTCCCCTTCTGCCCACCCCAGTTCTACGTGGATAGCACAGGAGTCTGCAGAGGTGAGAAGAGCTGTTCAAAGCCCTGGGGTTTGGGTGTTTGGGGGGAGCTTCTACCATGTTCGATTTGCACATGCTGGGGGCCCTGTGCTTGCCTCTTGACTTCCATGAGTGTTTAAACTCTGTAACTTTCAAAATGGCATCTCCTTGTACTTTTGAGGGAAAATGTAATCTACATAAGACTGGTGACTAAAAGACTCAGGTACTTTTCTTTTTAAATGCCTGTGTTCGAGCCTGCACAGCTCAGCTCAGCATAGCCTCCTTTCCATTGAAGCTGAGTATGTGATTTTTAGCACTGACTTACTTTGAAGCGGGATCAATCTTTAAATCCTTTTCAAAAAAGACTGAGCTTTCTCCTTCTTAGCCCTTGGAGCAGGTCAAGACATCCCACAGCAGTCTTTTCTTTTGAGGAAGCTCTTCTACGACATGCCCTGCAGCACTCCTGCCATCCCTGCTCCTGAAATACCAACTAGGAAGCGTTTCCATGAAGGCTAGAGTTTGGAAAAGTGGGTAATGTGATGTACATTGGGGATACATGTTATTTTCCACCAGTCAGAGAGATAGTGACTTAAGGTAAAGTACTAGCAGTAACAATAGTAACAACACTACTGATGGCTGTTTCTTCCTGTTGGAAAAAACTTATCTTTTAAAAGTGGACATAATTTAAAATCCAGTTAGTTGGATTTTATCTTTTTGTCTCAGCTCAGTGGCATGAGTACAAGCTCATTTTTTTGCTTTAGAGGATGTTGTAAAGGAAGAAGCGGCTTTTTTATTTTTTTTGGTGGAGCAATTCTGTCTTAATCAGTGACCTAGACAGGTACCTGATGCTTTGAACTGATTCCTGAAGGCATTAGTGTAGTGTAAAATCCAGGCAGTGGCTATTCCTTGGCAGGTAATGGGTTTTTCTGGCTGAGTCCAGGTTGTGGTGTAGAAACTGTGTGAGGGAATCCATACATCCCTGCCTCAGGTGGGTGAACAGGCCTGAGCAGAGCTCAGTGACAGTGCTGAGATATGTCATGGGGCAAGAATCCCAGCACAGCCCTTGGTGATATTGGCTCTGCTGTGTCAGGGGTGGCATTAGAGTGGGAGTTTGATTTATTGTAGAAATTGCTTTATTGTAGAGTGTTCAAGATGTCAAACTGGGAGCTCTCACTATAAAATACTCGTGCAAGGTTTGTAGGTTCAGCCTTTTGGAAAAAACAAACTCACAGCATTGTGCAGAACAGAAGCATGTTCATATGTAGGGCAAAATGCTGGTTTTGTAGAGTCATAGAATGACCTGGGCTTGGAGGGACCTTAAAGATCTCCCTGGCAGCCAGTTAAGTGTATTTGTATAAATTATTTTATTTCATTTAATGTCTTCTCTCCAGCCCTGTGTCTCATCTCCTCAGAGTGCAGAGGTCTGTGTTCAGCCCACACGGTGGAACCTGTGGCCTCCAGCCACTGCTCCAATAAATATGAGGTTTTAAGCTAGTGAGTTTATGTATTTATTTAATCAGATGGCTTAGTTAAAGATGGTTTGGTTTAGGATCAGTGCCAGGAAAGAAATGCAGTTTTTGGCTGCACTCCTCCTTCTTGCTGGATCATCCTTGTGATGAGCATTTGCTTCAGGTGGCCAGTCCACCTCTGTGGGTATTTGCTCCAGAATGGCTGGTGATAACTGTGCCGTGATAGGAAACCCTGCCTGGAGTAACTGCAGGGTGATAACAGAAGGTGATTTCAGCAGCTGGTATGTTTGCAGAACCCCAGAGCTCTTCTGGGGAGGACAAGAGCATCACATGGTGTTGGGCAGCTCAGCTTTGTGTTTCAGTAATGAACTGCGTGGGTGCAAACAAATATTAAATATGCAGCTGTCTCTGCTCGCTCCTTATCTTCAGGAACTGCTCTCTACTTTGAACTCCTTTCTACCTCTCACAAGCAGAGGAACCTGTAAAGGAAAAATGCCTTCCTGTCACGCTCGGGAAGAGAGCAATCTGGCCATATATTGAGGCAGTAAGAAGCGAAATGAGCCAGAATTAATTTGGCTTGCCGTGTGTTCTTGTTTCTCCCTTCCCTGCAGAGTGCCACTCCTCCTGTGCAGGCTGTGTGGGGAGTTCTTCCCAGGACTGCACGGCTTGCCTGGCTTCTCACGTGCTGCTGGAGGGCCGGTGCCTCCCTGCGTGTCCTGAGGGGCTGTTCAGCCATGGGGATCTCTGCCTCTGTGAGTGCACCTGCAGCTTGCCCTGCTGCAGCTCATGCCCTGCTCCTCCCGGGGTGCATTGCTCAAGGCAATTAGAGATGCTGTCAGATTCCTATGAAGCTGTTCAAGTGTTTTTCAGGGGAGAATAGGATAGTTGGATTTCAGGGAATGGAATTTCCTCCTAATGGGAGAAACGTGCACTTGGATCATAAGTTAAACTCAGTTTTGCTCCTCAGGACAGTTTCCCTGAAGATGTTTTGTACTTGATTGCAGGATGGTGTTCCTAGCTTGTGTGCTGTGGAAAAAACTCTTTCACGGACAACACCGAAAAATAAAATGCTTTTATTAGGCAAAGCCTCAAATTTAGAGAGAAAAACCTTTTCTAAAATCCATTGCTCTATTTATTCAATTTATTCAGCCAAGGAACAGCTCTATAAATAGGTTTATTTGGCAAGTCATTGCAAAGATTCATCAATTCTGAGGTGCACACTGCCACCTTAGAGCTGAGGTAACTGCTGAGTGCTGCTTTACGTGTTCAGCCTTATATAAATGTCTTAGAAACAAAATTTCAGTGTCAGGAAAGTGGCATCTTGCAAGCTGTGTCCTTTTATTTGTAAAGAGCTTTGAAAGTAGTTTTTAAGAATTTTTTACTGACTGTTAGCCGTTGCATTTTTATCTCCCTCAGATCTGTGGCATGGAAATCTGACATCTGTCTTTAAAGCTGGAAGGATACAAAAGCATTCCATGAAATATTTTTGAGCATTCTTAAGCCACTTTCTCTGCCATGTCTTTGTTGAGCTTTTAGCAGACAGGATGGCTAATGAGTTGGCAGGGCATTCCTGCTTTAGAGGTTTCAGTTTGGGAGGGCTTAGTGGAGAAATCATTCCTCAGTTTTCCTCTCGTGCATAACAAGCTCCACATGTATGATGTTCATATGGTCCCAAGAGAAGTTTAATTTATCTCTCCTGTGCATCCCACTCTGGTTTTTTATATGCTGAAGGGAGGAATACCGTGGCCAATCTCTCTCTCCTTTATATTGTATGTAGACCTGTACCTCGATTAACGCAGGGAACAAATCACATTCTTAAACCGACAACCCATTCCTCATCTTGTTTATTCAAAATGAGGCTGTAAGAGCCTTGCAAACCACAACCCTGCAGGCCCTGGTGCCATTAGACCATTTTATGCCCATGTTTTGTGGGAGTAAACGACGGTGGGAGCTGATGCTTTGAGAAGCGGGGGAAGAGGGTGCACCAGGAGCATAACATGCAGTGTCGATTTTCTTCCTCAGCCTGTCACCCATCCTGCAGGACATGCCATGGCCCCTCTGATTGGGAATGCTCAACCTGCCACCCCCATGCCACTCTGGATCGTGGGAAGTGCAGGACAGGCTGCAAGGAAGAGCAGTACCTCAACCTGGTGGGGTATTGTGTGGGTGAGTAAGGGGAGCTGCTGGGGGATGATCTCTGTGTGCCATTAAACTGCTGCTTCACACTGCCGGGAAAGCTGCTTAGGTCCTGCTCAGACCTTCAGGAAAAGAAGTTAAATTAAAATTTGTGATCCAAAGAAGCAGTTTATGGGGCCCTAAAGAAAAGCTGGCACAGGAAGCATTGCTGTGTGCATTTTTGGGAGGTAATAGGATTTCTGGATAGGGGTTATGCTGTGTGGGTGCTCAATGCCTGCACTTAAGCCCATCATCTGAAACCACTGATTGCATTTATCTGTTAAAAAAGAAAAATCGCTTCTAATCCGTCACACAGACACGTATAAACATATCCTGGGAACTGCTCCAACAATTTCTGAGCTTTATCAAGCCTTTTTTTTTCTTTATCAAAAAAAGCTATGGTGTGTGAGGCTTAATCCAGGCTGAGCAGTTCCAAATGAGATAAGGAATCCTAAGAAAAGGGGAAAATGCATTAGAAGTAATAAATATATCCATTGAGAGGCTATTGTTCTCAGTTAAATATGATTTCCCTTCACAGAGCCTTCCCTTTGCTTACATCTGTGTCCTGGATGGGGTTTATTTTATGAAAGACTTGTTTCTTTGCTCTCTATGGCTTAATTCTATGAATCATTTCTTCATCTTTCTTTTGAACAACAGTGATTTTTTTTTTTCTGCAGAGACAAAAAGAGCAGGGAAAGAAAGTGTGTGAGGAGTAGCAAAATATCCTAAAACTACTGTACAGCTCCTTAGGAATTCAGGTTAGGGAATCAAGATGTTTCATACAGTCAGATAACCACAACCTGGAAATAATTCAGCATTTCAGTGTAAAGAGCTGTCTCTGTCCTGTAGAATTTCAGAGGATACAGTGGTACTTACTAATGTCCTGGCACATCAGAGCTCTATCCATTTTATTTCTTCCACTTTATTTCCCCATTAATTTGAATTATGTTTCCTATGAAAGAAGTCCCATGGAAAAGTGGCCTTCCTCTGTGAATTTTGTTGGGAAAACCTTAGTACCAACTCCTTCTGAGGAGGGTGTATTCTGCTGTGTTAATTATCCCTTTGTCTGGTGTCATGGACCAATTATCCTGCTCTCAAATCCCAGTGATCAGAGAGATGTCACCGTGCTGGGCAGGAACTGGAAGCAGTGGGTTCCCTCAGGCAGTGTGGAGGGCATTCCTTGTGGCATGGGAACGCTCAGTGTCCAGATGTTTCTTTGTCCCACTGAAGCTGTGAGAACCCTTGCAGAGGAACATAACTGAGGTTTTTTGCCTTGACAAAAAAAGTTGTGCTTTGGCCCCGGATCTGCAGTCTGAATTGTGTTGCTCTTTGTGCCAAATTTATGTCTGGTGTTTAAGCAAAGGATGTTTGTTGCCAGCTCTCCTAGAGATAAAGAGCTCCACATCCAGGTTGTTAAGTTCCACTCATTCTTCCTGTTCAGCACTGATTAAAATGCTGAATTTGCCCTTGCAAGTTATTAACTGTTGGTTAAAGAGCAGCTGTCCCATAAAAGAGAACGTTAAAACTCCTGACACTCTCGTAAGATATGATTTGCATCAGAATCTAACAAAGCTTTTTCCTTCGCCTCCCAAAGCAATATATTTTTACAATTATCTTCCCATTTATCTTTAATTCCCGACCCTCCAGGCTGAATTGTGTTACAGGCTTATAGGGCCTGCTGTGCATTACAGTCACCTGCCATGCTTTATGGACCTGGAGGGGAAAATCTTTCACAGAGGCTGGAGAAGACCAAGTGTCACTCCAAACCATTGCCTGGGAATAAACCATTGCCTGGGAATTAATGGTGTTATTGTGCATGTTACCTGAATGAGGATTGGAACATTTGCCTTGTTAATAGAAAAAAAAAGGTCTTGTTTTCAGCAGTTAATCAAATAAGCGTTTCATATTTGAGCAGAAGAAAGACAAAATATCCTCCACTTCCAAAAAATCAATGAGTCTCTGAGCTCTGTTTTGGGCACCCAGAATTTGTGCCAATTCTTCCCTGAGAGTGCTCCATTGATTAATTTTATTTTATAGCCCAAGTGTATGTACAGGAACGTGCTTGAGACTTTAGCCATCCCCTGTTGGATCTCACAGCTTCTGTGGGTTTTGTTTTCCCAGTTCGAAAAACACTCTGTGATTTCCTTCTCCCTCTTGTCCAACTCTGCTTCAGCTTCAGGAAACTTTGCAATCACCAGTCTAAAAATCCCAACCACTGCTAAAAGTCTTGTCCTGCTCATAAAACCCTGCCCTCGCTTTTCTGATTTGAGATTTCCATGTTGATCTGGAAGCTTCCCTGCTGATCTTTTCCTGACCTCATGGAAGGGCAATTAGACAGATGCAGAGGGACTGGTGTGGAAGAAAACTGTGAACACCAAAAAAAAATCCCGTGTAGTCTGGTCTTAACTCCAGCTGCATCCTCCAGCTGCAAGGGAACTCCCAGTCCCTGTGTTCTGCAGGCCCTTGCTTTCTTAGGCAGTGTGCAGTTGGGAAAACACTCAAAGCTAAACCAGAAGAGCTCGCTCAGGAGGGGGCCTGTAACAAGCTTTGCTGCCTTGCTCTTAAAATTCCAGAAGGGACACTCCGACAACAAGAAATATACTCAGTTCCTTGTAAAATTAATGAGCTGTTGCTGTCCTTTTAGGGAGACATTGATATCATCACAGAGAGCTGGAGTTTCGCTGAGCAGAGCAAGAGGGGCTTAGCTCCACTTACTCGCTGGCGTGCAGCCTCCTACAGAATCAGCAGCTGAGCTACCAGAGGAGGAAAAATCCTTTCCCTGCTTTGGTCTGGGCTCCTTTGTCCTAGACACCATCCAGCTGGATCTCACACTGCCTAGGGAAGCTTTCATACAGGATGCAGGCAGATCCCTGCAAACGCAGTTGCACTTCACCGCTTTGCTTGTTTGAGTGACAGATTCCCTTTCAAGTCTTGGAAAAGAGAGACAAGAAAAACATGCCAACAACCAAAACAAGTCAAAAATCCTGGTCAACCAACCATACAGACTTGCTTTCTGGATTTACTGTAAGACCGGAGACTTTTTGCACGTTGAGGTGCCTATAAAGTGCGTGGTGTTTTCAGTGCTGATTTTAAGTCATGCTCTGCTGTAAACCTCAGGTCTCACCTTAGAGCACAGCACAAAACTTGCATCAGGAAATACTTCTCTGGAGAGCCCCTAAGAGCAGTGATGTGTTTAAACAATATGAGCGAGTGATTGCTTAGCAAATGGTGGAGCTGAGAGGCAGAAATGCCACTGGCTTCCTTTGTGAGCATTCACAAGCACTTCAGAGATGGCTTTTTCTCCCCAATAGCCTCCTTTGTCTTAGAACAACCTGTAACAGGTAATTTCCATATAGGAAGGGCACCGTTTTCTTGCTTTATTTGCTAGGAGAAAGCTAAAGAGGATGTGGAAGTCACGTAACTCTGGAAATCCATGTTTTTTCATTTTACTTTATAGTAAAAGTAGCTTTATAGGAAGATAAGTGATAGGGAAGGTTATAGGGGTTATTTTTGCATAGAGGTGAAGAAGGAGGAAATCAGAGCCAGCTGGAAAGGGAGCAGGAAAACATTTTGCTTGGAGAGCGGGAGGAAATTCAGCAGTCTCAGAAGGATGAGGAGGGAGGCATTGGGACTAAAAGCAAAGTGGTGACAGACTTCCTAAGAATGCAGTTTGCATAGTGGAAGGGGTCTAAAGGAATTAACTAACTTGTGTTGCACTGACCTGCACCCACCTGGGGATGTGAAGGCTCTAGAAAACCCAAATCCCACAGGCTGTAACGTGCCCGCTGGCCGAGCTGGAGGGAGGATTGACAGGGAGGAGGCAGAAGTAGGAAATAAGTAGGGCTGTGGGGTGTTACTGAGAAGCACAAGGAAAACATCCCCCTTCTGTTAGTCCTTGCTTCAAAGGCAGCCTGCTGTGAAAAAGTGAAATCATCTCTCCCTAAACAAAGCACGTCAGTTCTTCCCTCACTCTGTCTCTTGCTCCCCAATGTTCCTCAAATTCACCACGAGCGTCAGCCCTGGGGTTTTTGTTGGTGCTGTGTGTGCTTTGATCTCCAGGCTTGCAAAGGAACAAGAGAGTGATGGGGCTGTTTCATCCTAAAACAGTAACTGGGAAAAAACTCTTTCTACTCATAGGAGCGAAAATAGAGGCTTGTGAAGAGAAAACTCTGCTACAGCAGCACAGAGTTTTGTAGATACTTAGGTTTTTAAATGTTAGTATGGGAAAATGTAGCTTTTTACTGCAGATGCTGACTGTTTGGATACCCTACATTTTCTCAGCCTCATTTTTATGCTCCATTTATGAAACCTTTTGACCGGGTTTGTTTCTCATTTGTGGTTCCAGCAGGAGGTTCAACTGGCGGAGTATTAGTTTAGCAGTAAGGAGGGTCAAAGTATTACCAGGTAAACGTTGAAGTACAGAAAAGTAATTGCATTTTTGTTAGTTTTATTGGTTATAAGTGCATAAAACTCGTCACCCCACCTCCAGCCCATACAAATTACAGATACTTAGGGCCTTTTGGATGATCTTACAGTCCTTGCTCTCTAAGGTGGGCTGTATGTGATCCTTTCTGGCTCCAGGGACTGCAGAGAGGTGGCAGGTGTGTTGACCCTGGTGTCAGGGTAGGTTTGGGACCTTTGGCTGTGAAGACTCATGGGATTTCTGCCTTGAGTGTGGAGTTGTTTCTCCTGCACAGTGGGAGCTCAGGACCATAACCTCTGTGAGCTGTAACCCCTCTGAGGAGGTTCTGAGGTTGGTTACTGAGGTGGGGAGCACGACCTCGTGTGCTGCCTCGCTCTTATCTGAAGCACAGAGTCTCTTTCTGCACACTTTCACCCCAACTCTGGCTGTCAATTTTCCAGCTCCAAGGCTGAGAGCACAGGGAAAAACCTCAATGGATTCTATACCCTGTAAAAGCAGGAGGTGAAGGAGGCAGCTCTCTAAGAAGCTTGGATCTCTGCCTGCAGTCAGGACTGGATCACTTTCTGAGCTGCTTCTGGGCTTTTGCAGCAGTGTTTGGTAAGCATCACCCATGTGTGACACAGCTGGGGTGAGGCTCCAGTCGCTGCCGTGCTCCTGCAGCCATGGATGCAGAATTCCTCCAGGTTCCCATGTAAGCCTGTCTTCAGCTTGTAAATTTAGATTGCCTGACAATCTGTAGTAGTGCTTTCACAAGAGACAAAAGACAGAAAGGTGAACCTGCACCAGAAATCTGACAAGAGGCCAGGTACTCAAATCAAGCCTCATTGTTACATATCTTTCAAGACAGTTGTCATTTCCTTTATAATTTTCTCAATTACCATAATGAGGATTAATTTGGCTTCCAGGTTGCCTTACACTGCACCTTTGTGCGCACAAAAGGCTTGTTGTCAAACCTTTTGAAGCACCTAAGTTCAGGCAGAGGTCAGGAGACACAGGCTTGTGTCCTGCTAGCAAAAAATGGAAAAAGGAAAAGGTTTTGAGGCACTTTGATGCCACTCTTGGCCTGGCTTTGAGAGCTGCCGTGGCAGTTTCAGGGTATGGATGTCTCGTTTGTGTGGGAAAATATGAACAGCAGGAATTACAGGAGAAGGTCATACAGCTGTACAGGTTCTGCTCCTCATTTTTCCATGGTGGGAGCAGAGGGAGGTGAGTGCCTGAGGCCTCCAGCGGAGCTAAAGAGAAACCTGTAGGCAGAGGCACTCAAAATCAGAGAAAGGTCTTGGGAAGCGAAGGGCTTTGAGCTGGCTTTGTGCAAAGCTTTCCCAAGCTCACTTAAGGATGGGAAAGAGGATGCTTGAATGGGGCAGGAAGGATGCAGAGGAAAAGTGAAAATGCGGTGCTCAGGAAGAGCACAAGATGAGGAGGAGGCAAGAGGAAGGGAATACTCCTCGGATGCAGGAGTTTCAGGTAGCAGGATTTGCTCTCAAAGTTCCACCCTTAATGCCCTCCTGGAGTCCTCAGCTAAGCTCTGTGCTCAGTGTCCCTTGTTCCCTGCTCTCCCTCCAGACTGCCACCCCCTGTGCCAGCAGTGTGTGGCCAACCTGTGGGACACCGGCAGCCTCTGCCTGAAGTGCCAGAATGCCCGTCACCTGCTCCTGGGGGATCACTGCCTGCCTGACTGTCCCCCGGGACACTACGTGCACCTCGGTGCCTGCAAAAGTGAGTGCTGCCTACACACACCTCGAGCAGCTGTGAGGAACTGCCCGGGTCCTTGAGAGAAGTGCCATGAAATGGTTCCTGTTCAGTAGAGAGGCTTTGTCCAGCTGGCAGGACACTGCACTTGAGCAGTTGGGTTTTTTCTTGCTGGTAGGAGCCATTCTCAGGATATTTTGCAGCCTGAGATGGAGCATCACTCTGACTAAGGTCTGTTACTGAGGCTTGTCTTGCTACAGTAATGGCCCAGGTGATGGCTTGTTGCAGCTCCTAAAATAGAAAGCCAATTTCATTCAGGTTTTAGGGCTGCACCCATGGCACATTTTATTTTCTAATGTGTCCCTGCATCTTCTCCACTTTTAGTTGTTGATGTGGTTTCATATTCCAGTCATTGTCTGAGCTGCTGGGCTCTTAAAAAGGAGCAGGTACCTTTTCTTGTTCTGTGGCTGACAGAGACGTGGTAAAGCTCAAAGCTGAGCAAAGGGTGTTGCACTTTAATTTCGGAAAAAGGAACCGAGACCAGAAACTCAGCACAATGCAGATGCTCCTTTCACAAGAAGTGGCATTTCCTAATCTAGTTTAGGGTGGGTAATATTTCAAAGCTTCTTTCCAGCATTCTGGGAGCTGTGTGTTTATTTACCTGTTTTTGACAAATGAGATCTCAGAGCTATGAAACATACTCTGTGTCACTTGATTGGAAAGGCCCCTGAGAGAGAGAGAGGGGTTTTGCCTTCCTGGAAATTTAAGCCTAGGGATAACATTTTTTCCCTTTGGCTTGAAGGTTTCATTTAAAAGGAGTTGTGCATTTTTCAGACGATGTCAAAGCTCATAGGACATTTTATTCTGGCTTTTAAAATCCCCAGCACATCTCAGTGTGGTCACTTCTGATTCCTTCACCCACCCTCACTAATGATTAATTTTACACCTGTCATGATAGGTGTAATGATGGCATCAATCTCTTCTTAGGCAGGAGACACTGTGCACCACTGAGGGCATAGACTTGGCAGGAGCTTTTGGTGCTCAGTGTCCCTCCTCTCAGTCTCTGCTGAAGCTTGTGAAACTTGCCCTGAGACGTGCTTTTCCTTGAACAGAAACACTGTTTTTTGCTGTCCCTGCAGGGTGCCACCCTTCATGTAAAACCTGCACTGGCCAGGGTCCCTTCTCCTGTTCTTCCTGCAACGCCAGCCTGGTTCTGTCGCACACGGGCGCGTGTGCTCCGCTCTGCTCCCTGGGATACTACAGGGATGACAGGCAGACCTGCAGACGTGAGTGCCTCTCCCCCAGCCACCTCTCCTTCCCACAATGCATTCACTGATGTGTCTTTTCTTGTTCCTTTCCTCACTGTTCCTGTTGCCTGGAAAAGAAAGGTTTCAAGTGCCTAAAAACGTAATGTGAGTTGACAGAGGTGATGAGCTGCCTCAGGAGCAGTGCCTACAGCAGGGTTGGAATTTGAAAACAGTTGCAGTTTTGTTGTTGACCTCAAAGACAAGAGGCTTTGTGTCCTGCTGTAACAATCTGCAGGAGCATTTGTGTAGGTTTCCCAGTGATGGATTCTGGACTTGATGAAAACTTGGCAAGTTGAGACCAGTTTTAATCAATCCTTACTTAGGCAAACCCCTCCCCACTGCACTACCTGCCAGTACATGCTGTGGAAGCTGCGTTGTAGCATTTATGTCCATTTCTCCTCATGTGAAACCCCAGGAGAAACAAGGTACAGCTTGGTAGACACAGACCTGAGCTGATCCTAGTGATCTGACATTAAGTTTTATCCTACTCTTGGTATCCTTTGTGAATCTCTCAGGGCCTCTCTTTTCCTTTATTATTTTGTGTTCACTCTGGCCCCGGCTTATTCCTCTTATAATTATTGGGCTTGATGCAAAATGCAAAAGGTTATGGTCCAAAGATATAAAAGCTAGGAAAAAGCCCTGCTTGAATCATCCCACTGTAATACACACAGCTAAAAATGAGTGAATACTGACGTGGTTTGGTCACTGTGAACCTGAACACTTAGATTAGTGAAGTCCCGTATTACCCTGATTTAAATTGTCTTGATTTATGATATAATAACTCTGTTGCACTCAGTCCAGGCATCAGTGTCACCTTACCTAGACCCAGTATTGTCACTGATGAGGTCCTGTAGGAGGAAACCGATGTGGTTGTCAGCTTTACCTGCCTTTTGTTGGATTAGATGGTTCTCCTGAAATTACCATTTCCATCTGATCAGCAGAAATAGAGGCACCATACATAAGTTCAAGGAAATAGCTGGAAAGACTTGTACCATTCTTCTGTTGTGAAAAAAACCCAGGCTATTCAATAATAATAAAAAAGGAAAGTAATAAAAAACAGGAATTAAAAAAAAAAGATTCTTGCTGTTCTGGCTGGTTTCCTACAAGCTCAACAAAATACTCAGTTTTCTCCTGCAGTAGGGATTCATTTATTGCTTGCTGCACCAGAATATCTCCCTTCCTAATTAACATGGCTCTTTCTAATGGAAGCTTTCCTGTTGGTAGCCCCTGCCTCAGGATATCAAGGTAGACCAGGAGTGTTCCTGAGCCCTGCACCCTTCCTGAATTTGTTTCAGGGGCTCAACTGCAAATAGAATTTTTTTTTTTTTTGCAAGCCAATTCGGCTACTCTAATCTCCTTACTGCAAATGGCTTTTTAAGAAGTGTTTGTAATCCTTGGAGCAGGAGGCTCAAGGCCAAGTGTGTTGGATTTTTGTCATTCCAAGTGTCACTTGTGCCTTTTCAAGTGCTGCTGATAAGCCATGGAGATACAAATTGTCCCAGGCTGTTGGGAAACTGCCACTTCTAGGGAATGAAGATTGTTTAATCGGAGGTTGGCTGTTAGGCTGAGAAAATCTGGGCTCTCTTCAACGTTTATTTTAGTCTCTTTGCACTTTTGAGGAACTCGGGGTTGGAATGAGGTTCAGAGAGATGCTGAGTGCACGTATGGGCTCTGGGAGATATTTTTAAACCCAGTGACATCCTGGCCCAGGAACAGCGAGAAGCTTAATGAGCCCTTCTTAGGCTTAAAAATGCAGATATGGGGTTGTGCTGATAAAACAAGCAGACAGGTTTGCTTCCAGATACAGTTTTTGCTTACTCTTCTGGCATGCCTCCATGGGTTTAGACTTCACGTAGAATGTTCCACTGTATTTTTAATAGTTGGTTCTTTGGAGCACTTTAAAAAAGTGATTTTTTTCATGTAGCTTTCTTAAGTAAAGAAAAATCAGAAGAAAAAGAAGTGGCACCAGAGCACCTAAAAGCAGCTGCTTGATTCTTTAGGTAAACATTTTGCTAGAAATCACTTGCACATCAATAAAATGCAGACCTTCTGTGACATTTTTTAGAGGAGCTTAAACAAGGAACTGTTTTGAAAAACACTGTGTTCCTGCTTCAGTGAGAAGGACGTGGGTATTTTCACATTTACTCTGGTATTTGGAGGTTTTTTGGTTATAAAACTGTGTTTTGAATTAACATGTCAGTATTTATCACCCAAACTGTTAGTACAGCCTCCTGTGAAGTTTAGTTCCTGGACATCAAAGAGGTGAGTTGAAATATTCTAAACCTCTGGACTTTGATCCTAGATTCAGTAAATCCCTGAATTATTTTTTTCCTGGCATCTCTATTGCTCCCTGCAGCTCCAGATTTTCACACTGTGTGCAGATAAGAGGGTGGAAATGTTAAGTGAAATTAAATGGGCCTTTGGTCCAACCAAGGATTGCAGCAGTCTACTCTGCTCTCCAGATTTCTGTGTTTCTGGGTAAAGAGTTGTATTAAATGCAGGTTGCACAAAGGAAATTTAAAAAAACAGAGACAGGGAAAGCTCTTATTTGGGGATTTGAGTTCAGGGTCAATGTTTTACCCTGACCAGTCCTGAGGAGAGTAAGAAGCAGCGTGAGGGGACATTTCCAGCCTATTCCAAATGGAAAGAGAGAGAGATATTTGGAGAGTGTGAAAAGGAACATAACAAGCAAAAACTATGAAGTCCCCATAGAGGACAAGAGGAACTGCAAGGCTGCAGGGTAACACCATTTTTACTGGTACAGCCAGCTGGTGCATTAGGAATGACTCTGATTTTCCTTGTCTTTCCACAGCTTGCAGCAGCCAATGCCGGAGCTGCGACTCGGCTGCCAGCTGCACGTCGTGCAGAGATGCAGCCAAGGTGCTGCTCTTTGGGGAGTGCCAGGATGAGAGTTGTGCTCAGCAGTATTACCTGGATTTTTCCAGCAAGACTTGCAGAGGTGAAAAATACGTGGCTGGTTTCAAGGAAAAACAAAAGAAAAAAAGGGAAAGAAAATTGAAATAATACAAGTGCCTCGGCTAAGAATCCCGTTAGATGGCAGTGGGAGCTGTGCAGATGGCCTGATTTAAAAAGGGTGTAGGAAGGGGAAAATTGTTCAGTGACAGGTTGCTTGCAAGGTTTCTGCAGTTTTTTGGGGTTTTTTTGCTTTTTGGGCAGCCTGCTGTCACATACTTGAGCCTTTCAGTGGAACAAGATTATTGCAAATCGCTCTCTTGTAAATGATTTTGTAACTGAGCCAGCAAAGTTTTCAGGGGTCAGGTCCAGCAATTTGTTTAGTCACGGGTCAGCTGATAATGAGTGAGCTTGCCAGGATAAGTCTCTTTTAGAGGGCTCATCTGGCCTCCTGTACTTACCTGTCTCTCTCTCTGTCTTATTAAATCCTGCATCACTGGATGGCTGCAGAAACAGCAGTTTGGAGTGATTTAAAAGACATGTGACTTGAAAGATTTCCAGAACTCCCCAGCAGAGTGTTCTATAATGAAAACAAGTGATATTTTCCCACAGTTTGCAGACCCCAAGTGCTAAACCCTTGTGCAGGGTGAGCACCCCAAAAAGGGCTGCCCTGAACTGATTTTTGTTTTCTTCCAGAGTGTGACTGGAGCTGTAATTCCTGCAAAGGTCCCCAAAGGACTGACTGCCTGCAGTGCATGGAAGGCCACGTTCTCCACCAAGGAGCTTGTGTAGAAGAGTGCCCTCCAGGTTTCTACCGGGAATCAGACACGTGCCAGAGTGAGTTTTTACGGAGCGTTACTTCCAACGTCATTCCCTGCTTGTCTCCCAAGAGATGTCAAGCTGAACTCTGCCTGTGTCTCTTTAGGATGTGATCAACCCTGCCTTCAGTGCCAGCAAGCAGACAAGTGCAGCCTTTGCCCAGCCCCGTTCTTCCTCTTGGGCAGTCTCTGTGTTCCCAAATGTGGGCAGAGATACTACACAGACGAGGCACAGCGCAAGTGCACAGGTGAGCACGGCCAGTTTGGTGCAGGGACAGTGGGCAAACGAGGAAGGAACTTCTTGCCCACTTGTAACTCTTTGTTCACCGTCTTGACTCTCTTTATCAGGTAGGTAAGACACATAGTGGTGCTTCTGCTCTGACCCTGGGGACAGCTCTGCATACCAGTGGCTGCACTGGTTTTGAAGTGTCTCAGCGGGGTTGTGCTTTCCACCCAATGCAGCTTGCCCTCCTGGATGCCTGGAGTGTGACAGTGGCAGCCTGTGCCACCTCTGTGATAGCACCACGTTTCTGAAGAATAAGATCTGTGTTTCTGCCTGTGGCCAGGGTTTCTATGGCAATACGCGGACCAGAGAGTGTGAAGAAGGTGAGCATCTCTCAAGTGACAGCACCATTTATCATCAGTGTAAAACCAGTGACAAAATTATCTTAGGGGAAATCCCTCCCTGAATCAAGTTTAGTGGTTACTTACCCATTCTTTATTCTAAATGAAGATTTACTAGTGTGTCTGCAGGGCCAGCTGCAGAGTGTTGGCTTTCAGTTGTGTGGCGGGGAAAGCAAGACAGGAAGTGATTTGCCCAAGTCATGGTGGGGATTGGGATGGATTGCAGTCCACCTGGGTCACCCAGGAGTGAACAGGGCACCCAAAAAATAGTGTGATAGGCATGATGCTGACACAGCCCGTGGTGATTCCTGTAGTAACACTTCTCCCTTCTTTCCCTTCAGCCAGCAGGCATCCCTGGAGCTCCCGTGTGAGCAGCACCCTCACGGTGGCAATTGGCGGGGTGCAGCCCCTAGACCTGTCCTTGCTGGGCGTGTGCGATCCGGCCGGTGCCTCGGGCCAGCTCCTGTTCCACGTGGAGAGCATTCCCTCCACCGGCCGGCTGGTGATGCTGCTGGGCGGGCAGGAGGTGCCGCTGAGCCACGGCCACCGCTTCAGCTGCAGGGACGTGCAGGAGAGGAGGGTGCGCTTCGTGCACAGCAAAGAGAAGCCCAGGTGTCTGGGGGAAAGCTTTTTTTCTCAGATCTTGCCTCACAAAAAATAATGTTGTATCTTGACAACAGGTATTTCCATCTTCCTTGGAAGCGTTCTTACAGGGAGGCACACTTCCCACTGCTGCTAAATCAACTTCCAGCATGCTTACGCTGTACCACAGTGTAACTGGAGGTGCAAAACTTCTCAGTTCATGGTAGAAGAGGTCACTGTGGCCCAACTCCCAAACCTTTTGTGCTTTTAGGGTGGCAGGAATCTGTCCCATCTTCAGGATACTCAGCTGAGAGTTAAAACTGGCACATTAGTCTGATTGTTACCGCAGTTTCTTGCTATTGTTAGGAGGATGCTCAGGTGATGTCACTGCTGTGCTCTTTGGCCTAGTTTGCCTTCAGCCGTTCCTTGTTTGCCTCCAGTATGAGCTCTGTTAGTACCCTGGACTAATTAGTGGTGATTAGTAGCTGGCAAAGGTCTCACTGCAAGGATGTTGCAAGGAAGCAGATTTTTCCTGCAGCCAGGCAATAAGGCAGCCACGCTGCCAAATTTCACACTTGATCTGCATCACCATAAAGCCTTGGCACCAGAGTGACATCGGTGGAACTGTTCTAAATTTCTGGGTGTAGAAATCAGGGAGGTCTTCAATCTAAATAAGATCTGAAGAAGACTTTCAGGGTGTCCTGATGCCAAGGGTTAGCTGGTGTTCGCCAGACTTCTGGCATATGTTCCTGTATCCTGCTTTTTTTTTTTTTTAGTCTTCCTGGTAGTCACCATGAAACAGAAGCATCTTGTCTTGAGAAACAAAGCTACTTTATTACTAAATATGACTCTTTATTATTTATACTGTTGCTTGAAACTTCAAGGTGTTTGGGTGGCATGACTGAAAAGTAAATGGGAAGGAAAAATCCTGGCAACTCCTGAAGTCAGATAAGTGATGTTTTTCTTTAGCAGCGAGTGACATTTAGAATTGGCCCTTTATCTTGGGGATGCCATCCAGTGTGGATAACGTTACTTAAAGGGAGATGAGGGTATATTACTGCACAGCTAAAGGTGTTTTATTACCTGTTATGACTGTTGTGAATCTTCAGGAAAAATTACTATAAAAATGTAATTGGAGAAAACTTGAGCTAAAGCTTCTGTCACTGAGCCTGTCATTTTTGCTGAATATATAATGTGCTTATCATTATCGAGTCCTGGAAAAGTACTTCATTAATTTATATTATCCTGTATTTTGGCTTGTTGGGGACCTGTTTAGGAAAGGACAGTTTTCCTTGAAGGTCAGTGATCAACAGTCATTCTCCCACCTTGAAGTGATCAACATTCAAGCCTTTTCAACACAGGTAACAAAACCTGGAAACAACACCAAATTTTGTACTGTCTGAAGCCCTCGTTTCTTGCAGGGATAACGAAGGAGCTGGGCAGAACTTGAGCAGGGATTCAGCTCAGGCAAATTGGACTCAACTCTCCCTTAGGTGTGGCAGCCAAGAGTCAGATGGAGGAAAGGGACTTGGGGAATTGACTGGAGAAGTTGGCCTGTGTCATTTTGCTTGTGCAGGGAGTTGCAGCTGTGCAATCATATAGCAATTATCAGCGAGGGCTAAGGAATCCCTACTGCTCCAATTATCCTTTGGATCTGCTGACACTCCAGTTCAGCCTCTTGCTGCAGGGCAAGTGGGCCAGGATTGATCCCGATGGCAGGAAAACTTTTGACGCTCAGGTTCAATGCTCTGTTTCAGGACAGCTGGGAATTAAATCAGCATGAGCTATTAAAAGTGTGTCTCTTAAACTTCTCACCACTTCTGGGACTGGGCAAGGTCATGGTACTGCCAAGTGTCTGTGTCTCCTGTATTATTGTTATTTAAAGTCTGTGGCACAATATATGGGTCTCACCCCAGAAGGGGTACAGGCACCTTAACAGGTTTCAGGTTTCCAGGGAGGCTTTGCAGCTTGCACTGAGGTTTTTCCAGGGTGGAAAGCCTGATCAGAAGTTGTGACTACTTGGCGTATCCTTACTAATAGAGACCTTAAAGTGCAAAAGAGAAATCTGCTATTCTTAAGGCCCATTCACGTCCTCAGAGGGGCACCAAATGACTTGACAGAACTCTTCTGGTGCTGGCTCCTTCCTGCCTACAAGCCTGGCTCAGCCTCCACCCTCACCCTGAGTAATTTATATTCCATGTTAGTCATTCCCATAACTTCTGGAAATTAGAAGTGCTCTAGTTTGTCCTTTAAGAATGAGACAAACTGTGAGTTTTGATCCTGCCTTGTGTATATTGATTCTGGCTGGTGGTGAGATCCTGGCTCAGCCTAATCTCTTGTTTACCTCAGTAGGATGTTCACCTAAGTAGGAGCTGCAGTCACTGCCCCAGAATACGTAAGTGAGGTTTAATGATAGGAATTTTGCCTGTAGATCCCTAATAACCCTGAAAAGTTGTGCACAGGTGAGGTGGCAGCAGTTTGCTCCCTGATGGATGTTCCCAGGGCTTTGACTTTGTCTCTGTGGGACCGCTTCCCTCCCGAAGCAGTGCATTACCCATGGCAAATGATGTTTATTGGGATCAATAGAGACTGCAGATTGAAACTTTCTTGATGACAGAGCTGGAGAACTAATTTAAACCAGCAGAAATGTGGCCTGTAGCAGATCTTCCGTATAAGTTGAGTAAGGCTGTGGGGAGTGTTGGAAATGAAATAAATACTGATGATGAAGGCACCCAGTTTTGCTCAGTCATCTCAGAAGGCTAATGAGGATCAGCTAGAGTCAGATACTTTCTGTATAAATGTCCTAAGTTTTTGCCTTTCCTAAGTCAAATGTGGCAGGAGAATCTTCTTTTAATGGGACTAATTCTGTTTAAATGCTAAATATTATTAGATATGCCCATCAGGGGAAAAGGTGTGGAGAGTGATTCTCTGCTGCTAAGAAGTAGGAGATTTCCAGGGATGAACTGAGCTGCCGTCCTTATCCCCAAACTTTTAATTCCAGCCTTTGATTATGAGCCAATCTCCCAGGTTCAGCAGACACCTCAGAGCTGCTTTTGCGTTCCAGGCCCCGTACGTGTTCAGGAACGAGCCCCTCCTTGTCGTCAGGGGGGAAACCGGGACGATATCGGAGCTGGTGCTTGGCGTAGGGGACAGTGACAATCCTCAGGACGTGGTGCTGATGGTTTTGGAGCCTCCACGCCACGGGAGGCTGCTCGGGCCCCCCGGGGACCCTGCCACCTTCGGCCTGGGTGACCTCGCGGGCGGGCGGCTGCGCTACACCCACGACGGCTCCAACAGCCGGCAGGACACGGCTCTGCTGCAAGTGAGCGACGGGTACCACTTCCAGAACATCCTGCTCCACATCAGGATTGCTCCCAAGGTACGTGCTGGCACATAAACCCTGGCAGGCAGATTGAAGTCTGGAGAAGTGCCGCTCTGTCCCTGAGGTGTCACTAATCCTGAGTAACCAGCCCGAGAAAGTAGAGGCTTGATTGGGTTTTGGAGGTCGCCCGGATTTTTGGTCTGCAACAGCTCAAATTGTGCAGCTTTGATGATTCAAAGTCCAGAGCTACTTGATAAAAAGTAATAAACTGTAATGAAACAGAAGGAGAAAACGCCGAAGATATCTTCATTCCTTATTAATATGAAAGAGTAACAAAAAGTAGAACTGTCATTGGAGCTGTCAGTAGAGAAGGTCAGTTTGCAGTCTTTTATGCAGAGATCTGACACAGTGTCTCCAAGTTCCACCCCTTGGAAAGCAGTTAGGAGGAGGTGACATTGCCCCTCTTTTGCCCTCTTTGCTGTGTTAGATGTCTTTCACTGCAGCTCGGGCAGGACAGTTCGAAGGGAGCTTTGCGAGCACTCTGTGTGTCCATGGAGTTCCGCACAAGGAGGCGCTGATCCCATTTGCACCCTGCAGGTTCTCCTCAAGCTATGGTAGTAATTAATGTTAATTAGTGCTGTGACTCACACAGCAGCCTGGGGATGAAACAGGAATTGCTTTCAAGGCTGGTGCTGGTGTTAGGCTCCTGGAACAGGAGGAGCTCTGCCTGTGATTTCTTCACCTAGATCGCTTCCATGGCCCTAAGGAGCCCAAATAGGATCACAAGGACTGTGAAAATGCTTGGACACCAATCGATGTGTTCTTTGTAACACCTTTTTTTCCCCCCACTGTTGATTAAGTAGGTTCTTGTAAATGCCAGTGAGGGTGAATTGCTGAGAGTAGTTTCTTTTATTATCCTGTTTGTGCTCCCTTGTCTCTCCTTACCGTTCCACATTTCTCTGTGCAGCACTTGGCTACAGAGAAGAATGAAGGTGGTGACAGAGGTGAGAGCAGGGCGGCTTTTAGGGCTTTTCCCAGTCCCTTTGGCTGCTAATGGCTGCTTTTCCTATCCAGACCCTTTGCTGGAACTGTTGCAGTCTGAACAGGGACATGGAAGCTTTTCTTTTCTGAGAGGCCAGGGGGAACACAGAAAAAAAAAGGCAAAAGGTGTTTCTTTTAGGCATACCCCAGACTTCTAGAGATGGAGGTAAGGGAGATCTCCAAGGTATTTGTAAGGCAGCTGACCTTGCCCTGCCTGGGAACAGGTAGCTGAAGCACAGACCAGGGAGCTTGTGAGTCTCCCTGAGCTCTCTGAAAACACTTCTACTGTGCTGTGAATTCATTCATGTTAAATACATATTTTAAATAGATTACCAAGCAGAAAGAGCTGTCTCATGAGTCTGTTCTTATTAACAAGCAGCATCAAAGCCATGTGGGAACAATATCACAACGTGCTGGATGGGTTTGATGTGGCCAGTGAAGGAACATTTAGTCATTTAGCGACCAAAAAGCCGAAGGTTTCTGTGTTTATAACAAGCCCACAGTGTAAATGGAGTACAAATTAGGTGGGTGCACGGCAGACATGCCAAAAAGGAGGTCGGAAATCATCCTGTAATGTGGTTCTTTTTCACGGACATCTTTTTAGCTCTCTCTCCTGTCTCTGTGGCAGATCCAGAAGAACACATCAGTGAGTCATTGATCAATTTGGGGGCTGATTATATGAAGTAGTAAATGAGGAAGAAGGTGGTCAGTTAGATGGAGCAGTCAGGATTTTGAACGGTCACACAGTTCAAGGTGAACTGCAGCCACAGCCTTCAAGGTGAATGTGCAGAAATCCAGAAAAGAAGTCACATTTACAGCAGCTGGGGTTATAAGAACCATGGCATGGGAGAGGTCACAGGGATTTTGGTGACCTGTCCAGCAAAGCAAATTAGAGCCAAAAAGGGCTGATACAATCCTTGAATGCCAGAGTAGTGTTATAGGAATAAATGGAAAATGTAGTGAAACTATTACTGCAAT
This sequence comes from Acrocephalus scirpaceus scirpaceus, assembly GCA_910950805.1. Classification (NCBI taxonomy): domain Eukaryota; kingdom Metazoa; phylum Chordata; class Aves; order Passeriformes; family Sylviidae; genus Acrocephalus; species Acrocephalus scirpaceus. The sequence goes on along the minus strand of OU383778.1, from coordinate 62,740,599 downwards.
CCAGTGCTGACATCCACATTTCAGGAAGCTTAAAACTAGTATTGGATAAATATTAATTTGAAAAGAAAAAGGCCACAGGAATAGTTTGAAGGTTAGGAAACCCACTGAGTAACTAAAGGCTTGGGTGGATGCTCAGAGAGAATGAAGATGGTGGTAAAAGACAAATTATGGAGGGAGGAAGGTTTAGGGTCAGCAGCAGGAAATTGAGAATTAGAGGACTAGGTCAGTTCCTACTGGCTGGGAGTTGGGTCTGAGGGATACAGCAGAAGGATCCACAACCATTTCTTCAAGCAGACAACCAGGGTGGAATGTGTGAGAAATTCCAGAATTCTCTCCTTGATGCTTTCTTTTCCCTTGAAAGTCTGTTTCCATCAGTGCAGCATTGCTCACATTCCAGTCAGCCTTTTCCTGCTGTGCCCCTGCCTGCAGAGTGACAGGAGCCCCCGGCTGGTGACCAATTCCCTGGTGTGGGTGCCCCAGGGAGGCATGCTGCAGATCTCCAGGACAATCCTGCACGCCGAGCTGCCCGGTGCCCGGGACTCCGACATCACCTACACTATTACCCAGGACCAGCCCAGACATGGTAAATCCCTCTGGAGTTCTGCTGTCCAAGAGCAGCACCCTGCCATGGTGTTCTGTGCACAACCAGTAGCATTTGGGGGAGTATTTCCTTAGAATGGCATGCTGGGGTGAGTGCTGCTAACCTTACCTTTTCCCACTTCTGACGGCCGTGCAAAGTAACAAAGCACTTCTGCCCTTCCTGATCCATCTGTGTTTCTCCAGTGGTGGTGGAATCCTGGTGTATTTACAGCCCTGAGAGAGCAGAATATTACTGGAAAAGATAATCCTCCACAGTAAATGTCTGGTTTGAGGAGCACAGAGTAGGATCTACCTCTAGAAGCTGCTGAGCAAAAGTTTACCTTGAAAAATTCCCTCAATTCCGTGACATTTGATTTAATTTGTCCCAGAGGAAGGGGTTGCCGACTGAAAGAGGAATTGGGGATGTTTGGATCTGTAGATAATTCTTGTCCCCAAATTCTTTTTGAGAGGCTCTGAGCTCAGCTCTCAGAGCAGTGACTTTCACCATGCTTCAGGAGGATCTTACGGGCACAGGTTAAGGGGGAGTGTGGAAGGTTCTGGGATTTGTGACTGAGCTATAAATGGAGAAAAACAGGATGAAAAAGAGGTGTCATGTGGAGGGAAAAAAAATATGGAAAGAAAAGAAAAATCTTCTTTTCTTACTCAGCATCACTATTTTCTTCACAAAAACCATGTCTTCGAATAACATATTTTGCACTTCTAAGAAATGATACCACATTTAATTTGCTGATCTGGGAAAATTAGAGGACCCCTCTAGCAACATCCATGCTTTTTTCTTTTTTTCCTTTTGCTGTGAGGACAGGCTAGTTTCCATAACAGCTGCCAGCACCTGATGGAAACAGAGATAATGAGAGTTTTGCTGTTTAGAAGAGAAGTAATTAATTTGTATTCCCCCTTCAGTTTTCTGCAGATGAAGGTCTGTCTTCTCATTTTTAATAAGCATTTACATGAAAACAGGAATTTTTCCCTGAGGAGCTTGTCTCCTGCTGCCTAACCCTAACTAAAATTTATAACCCTGTGTTTGTATCACCATAATTATTGCTGCCGTGATTAACTGCAGTAATATAAACAGGTTTGTAGCTGCAGGTGAGGAAGAAGCAGCAGAAATCAATGATCTCCAGAATTTTATCTAAAATGCTGTTTTGCAGAAAGGGAGGGTAAAAATAAGAGAGAGAGAAATGTGGAAAATTGGTCCTGAATCCAGGAGAACTTATCTGCCTAACTTAGTCTGTGACTAATGGGAAAGATATTCATACCTATGGAAAATATACGATTTGATTTTTAGGGGAATTCCCATGAGCAAAACCATAAGATCTGGAATGTAATTAGGGTACTGATAAAGGAATTTTAGTCCCGAGTTTGATGATCAAATGGAAGCGTGATATTCCATCTTGCTGAATTACTTTTTTTGTCACTCCAGCTTTTCAAGGGTGTTTTGGTGAAACGAAATGGGAGAGCTTATGATGGATGTTTTACATAAGAGAGTGATTAATTATCAATCAGCAGAATTATCAACCTGTTTAGTGGAATTAACTAACGAGATTTCCCAACGTCACTGGGATGTCTCAATGTCTGCTGATGGCTTTTGGGAGCTCTGCTGGTATTTCTGTCACTTGACACCGCATGGAAAAAAGCTCTGACTGGGTGGGCATTTGCCTTGGCTGCCCCTTAGTTGGTGCAAAGGCACCTCTTGCTGCCTGTGTTGAGGTTCCTCTTTGCTTTTCCCAGGGGAGGTGGTGCTGCTGGTCCCGATGCCGGCGGATGGGCCAGCAGACTCCTGGCATCTTTTACCTGATGGAAGAGCAGCCTCACCCACAACCTCCTTCACCCAGCAGGACATCAGTGATGGCATCGTGTGGTACAGGCACTCTGGAGCTGAAGTGGAGAGCGACTCCTTCCAGTTCCAGGTATTGCTCATCGTGTCCCTAGAAATATCACGTGGCGGTTCTCTGAAGTTACTCCACTTGTGTCCTGTGAGTCCCAGTTTTAACAATAACACAGATAGATATGTGTGTAAACACATACTGGCAAATACACCACCCTCTCATAAAACCTGTAATATTTGTACCAAGTAAAAAACATTCCAAGTGCCTTTTTAAAAATTATGTGTTTTGTGAGCTCCACAGTCCCACAGCTCTTGGTTTCAAAGCTAATAATTTAATTTGGGCTTCAGAGTCCTTCGTCTTGCAAACAGACCAAAAGGTAGAAAACACTCCCCAGCAGCTGGGAAACTAAAATAAATCCCCACTCCCCACAGGTTTAAGAGCCATAAAATTCCTCAGACAAGTCCTTGCTGTTTGCAGGGAGGGTTTCACAGGCTCCTGTCACAGCCTGTGTGAACACTGGCACGCAGTGTTTGTTACATCTGGTTTATAAGGCAGAAGCAATTACTGTAGCACCGGAGAGGCAATTAAGGTAATTTCTGAAGTAATTAACATAAGTGATAATGAGGAATTTGTGAGCGTCAGTGTTGAACAAGCTAATCTTTGGCTTAATTGCTGCATTCCTCTTACAGACGATGCATTTTGCATGAGTGGAGTGTTTGAGTTTAGTATCTTGGAGCAGTAGCGATACTGTACTGAGAGCTGAGAGAGGGAGCTGGAAGTTCCTGGTCACATCAGGAGACCGTGGCACCCCTGTCCAAGCCTTGAACTTTGGGTTGGGACATTTCAGGGCCAACGTGTTGTTTTCATCGGTTTTAAGACAGAGCAGGTGCAGCAAGTGGCTAAAATGACATAATTCCTTTCATCAGAACTTACATTTTTATGCATTTTCTAAAAGCTCCAGGATGTCTGTTCCCACTCACTAGGTGCTCTGTGGAGTTCCAGAGCACGCTGCCATCCATACTAAAAGATGAAGCCATAACTGAGTCTATCAAAGAGGAGAGCTGTATTTCTTGGAGTGCTTACTTTCACCCCAGGATTGCTGGGAACATTTGCAGGCTCACCTCTAGGGAACGGTTCTGGTACCCTGAGTTTTTACCAGTTTAATATAATTTGCTTCATACGTTTTTGCTGCAGGCTTGCAATTAGGAGTTAGATACCCTTGACTTAATTTTTTTGGTGCTAGAGTGGAAAATACAATTTATGAGTCTGTGCAACACAAGTGCAGCCCATCTTGGAAGCTGTTGGGATCACAGGGAGCCACTGCCAAGAGAAAGTCTGAAACTGGTCTAGAAATCACTTATTGATTCACGTGATCTTTCTTTCCCAGGTGTCCAGCTCTGCCAGTCCACAAACCAGCTTGGAAAGCCACGTGTTCAACGTTGCTGTTCTGCCCCAGACACCCAAAGCCCCTCAGCTTTCCCTCGGCTCCTCTTTGCACATGGCTGTAAGTGATGACACCACACAGCTGTAGGAATGTAGGCTGGAGCAGGAGTGGGGAAAAAACAGATTAGAAGAGTAGCTGGAGTGGGGGGTGCAGAAAATACCCATGGAAAGTTGAAAAACTCAGTATTAAAAGTGATGAATGTACAGACTGGAAAGGAGAGGGGGAAAGAGATGCAAAATCAGCATTTTATGGAATTCTTACTCTTTCCTGAGAAGTCAGGAGGAATGGCAAGAGAGAAAAACTGTGGGTTAGACCGTAATGAATGGGTTTTGCCAATAGTTCCACTGTAAACTTGATCCAAACTGTGGCTCTGGGAATGACCATTTGGATGAGAGTGGTCTCTCCAAGTGGTTCCTTCCCTGACTGTGTTGATTGGAAAGATGATCTTGGAGTTTAAAGTCGGTTTTGCGGGCTCTCAGACTGTGGTGCAGGCCTTCCCTGTGTGTCCCCATCACGTGTGGGTGAAGTCCAGCTGTCCCCTCTGCTTCTCCTGTTCTGCATGCCAGGCACGGGGCCAGAAAAGGCAAAGGAAGCAATGGGAGCGGGATTAGTGGAAAGTCCATGGCACAACAGACTTCTCAAGGTTTAAAATAGTGGCGACCTTTCCCGGGTGATAATGAAACATGGTCGGACTGCTACTTGGAGCCATTTATCTTCCTGCTCCTGACTTTTTGTTGTTGTCGTTATTGACAAAATTGATGAGAGAGATGTCTGGCAGAGCATGCAGCACTAGGTTTTATAGCTAATTACTCCCCACAAAATTCAATAGGGCCATAAAACACCTTTTACCTCACCACCTGCGAGTCCCACCTTTGGGAGAGACAAATAGGCCCTGGAGGCAGTGAGGAAGAAACATAACCTTAAATCTTTCCGTCAAAAAAATTGCACTTCCTTGCCCTAATGTGATTGAGTTCTGTTCACTCATCTTCAGACTCCTTCAGAATGAGACTTCTGAAGCTGAGAGGAAAGCACAATACTTTGAGTCTTCCCATCCCTCTAGTCTTGACTTTGACTTGTGCTACTGAGAAAGGTCAAGGGAGGTTTGATGATTCTTTCGTTAAACTGGACACTACATCTATATTGGTTTTTCTTTCATCAAGTTTACCTGCTTCCCCCATATTGGTAACCTTTCATGTTCCAAAGCAGATTATTTAAGTGTCCATATCCTTAATTTAGCTTGTTTATTCCCTATTTTGCTCAAGATTATGAAGTGAGCTGGGTGCTTTTCATACCCAGTGGAGCTGTTTAATTTGGCGACTTCTCAGAGCTGTTAATTCTGCAGGATTAAGGTTCATGAACATGTGGAAATTAACTGGTTTGGGGCACTTAGGTCTCTTCAAGCAGAATTGTAATTCCTTTAATGCCCTACCTGCCTTTGATTGATGATAATCTTGTTATGGAAGGGTCAGAGCAATTTTAGACAGGTTTAAAACAAAAGGGAAAGCTTTGGTTCCTCTATATTGCAATGGAAAGATCTGGGTCATTTTCAGGGTTTCTTTTAAAAGAGAATCCAGTCCAGCCACATCAGACTATATGAGAAAACGACACAGACAATGAATTACATGTTCATCCAGGGAGTTCTTGATCAAACTAGGTTTTCCTTTCTCTCTTTTTAATTGCGGTAGGCCAAAAGAGAAACCCAGGGGCCATCTGTGAGTGTGGAGGTTGTGCATTTGCAGGGGACAGAGTGTCAGGTTTAGGTTTAAGAACTGGGCCTTTACATTTAAAGACTGCTTTATATTTAACCAGAGCAAATTCTGTTTCAATGCATTTTTGAGTGAATCTTCCCATGTCTCTGGCCTTGATGCTCATGGTCTGATGTGTTTATTGAGGTGCTGGAGGACCGTGTGACAGTGATTGAGCCTCATCACCTCTCCTTTGTAGACCCGGAGATTCCCAGTGAGAAAATCCTGTACAATGTGACTGTGCCTCTCCTTCCAGGGCAAGGCAAGTGAACCTGTTGCTGCTGCATTAATTGCCATTCTTCTGAGAACATCTCCTCCTTCCCTTGGAGTATCATTCTGTGGAGGCACCTGTTTATCCATTTGGCCTCTTTCCATACCTTTTAAACACCTTGTTCCTTAGTCCCGTTTCTTTGGCTTCTTTAGGAATGTGCTGCAAAACTCAGACAGTTTCTGCTACTGTCTGAATAACATTGAAGCTTGTGTCCCGTGGCTTTCTGCTTCCCATCTCTCCAGTGAGAGGTTATGTGAAGAAATGCCTAAGTGAGGAATCTCTGTTTAATTTCTCTTGTCCCTAGATCCCATCCTTGAGGCAGTTGCACCCGTATGACCCGTTCTGGAACTGGTACAAAGAAGTACCCGGGGAAAGCAAAGGAAGCTGTGGAATCAGATGGAATAATTAACCCCTCCTGGTAATGCTGGTGTCTCTGCATCCATAGGTATCGTGGAGCACAGGGACAGGCCTCTGTCCCCAGTCAGGTACTTCACCCAGGCAGACATAAACCATGGCAGGATTGCTTATCGTCCGCCGACCGCTGCTCCTCACCTCAGGGAGATCATGGCCTTCTCCTTTGCAGGTGAGCATCCCAGTGCTCCTTGCAGGGCTGGGACAGGCAGCTGGACTGCTGGTGTCCCTCCTTGCTGAGCAAAGGCTCCTGCCCAGTTAAATGTCAGCACTTGCTTTCTCCAAAATCCTCCAAATCCGCATCAGCGCGTGCTTTCCTGTCCTGACCACGATCGCTCTGTGCTTGTGTTTGTCCCACTAGGTCTCCCAGAGTCCGTGAACTTCCGATTCACAGGTATGTGAACCATTTGCTCTTTGGAAATGGTCAAAAGCAATTTTCATCCTTTTTTTGCCCTCCCCGCAGCCTGTTACTCCTTGGCCTTTGTTCTGCTGCGGGCACACCTGTGGGCGCTCAGTAGGAATTTCTGGAAGTGCACATGCCTGGGGAATATTAATTCACCTGGTTCCCAGCAGTGTTTTACAGAAGCTGAGCTGCAGCTTGCTAGAGACATCTTTTTCCAATGGCTGTCTGGAATCAGTCCTAAAAGCCTGATTAGTTCCTGTTGTCCCCCCCCTCCCAGTGTGACCAAGGAGTTTTACGCTCTCTTTTTTTTTTTTAAATACATAATGTGTGGAGACGTTTCTGCAATTAAATTATCACAGATAAGCTGCTTGCCTGTTTAACACACCCTTCTGTTTCCATGTGCTTTCTGGCTTCCAACAGCAAGGAGAAGTTCCACGTTCTGAGTTAGGGGCAGAGATGAGTGCTCTTGGCCTGTGTGAAGTGCGTGTGTAGGTCCAGAGACAAAGTTGCGGCCTGGAAAGGCGGGAGATGAGTCAGGGATGTGGGATGGTGATTTTTGTACAGACAGGTGAATTTCCCAGGTGAAAGGTCCCTGCAAAGCCATCCCTGCACTCAGGCACGGTTTCTGTCTGTGCCTAGTGTCTGGTGGGGAGCATACGACCCCGGAGATGGTGTTTGTCATCCACCTGCTCTCCGCCGAGCAGCAGCCTCCGGTCTTCCAGATCACGGCTCCATTCCTGGAGGTCAGCCAGGGGGGCAGAGCCACCATCGGTGAGTGGGGTGCCTGGGGCAGGGTGTGGGGCTCAGCTCACTGCCAGGGGGCCCAGGTTCACTTGCATGGGGGTCACTTGAGAGCCACTCTAGGAGATAATTCCCTAATACACCCTGAGCATCAGGGGACAAACTGTTTCCATGAAAGTCGCAGCTCTTGGGCTAGGGCAGCTCCAGAATTATTTACTTTTCTCGTACTGACTGAATGACAGGGTTTTTTGGCTCCATTCACACAAGCTATGCTTTCTTTCCCTGGCACAGGGATCCAGTTGGCTGTGAGTGACACGGATACAGCTCCTGAGGGTCTTTTCTTTGAGCTGGTGAAACCTCCCCATCATGGCACTGTGCTCAAGTACAGTGCAGATGTGCAGGAGCTCATGAGAGCAGGTGAGTGGAGTAAGAGTTTCCCTCAGTGCAGGAGAGGGGTCAGCCTGGCTAGTTTAGTTGAGCAGGAGGAGATAGATGCCCCTGACAGATAAGGATGCCTCCATAGGGAAGCCTTATCTAGCTGTGAGTTCACGAAGCAGCTGGGAACGGAAGGAGGGTTGCTGCCCTCCTTGAGAATCACAAGAGATGCTGTGTCCCTGGAACTGGGAAGGTCACAGCTTTTCCTCTGCCCTGCCAGCTCCTTAAGAAATGTCCTCATAACTCACAGCCCTAGCAGGATGGGATTAAATGCCAGCTTAGTTCTTGATTAAGGTCATTTGAGTTGGGTTCCTGCTCTGAACAGAGTCTTTCTGACTCGCGTGTCTCCTCCCCGGGAAGGCGACACCTTCACCTACGAGGACGTCACTCGGAACACTCTGCAGTACGTGCATGACGGCTCGGCAGCAGCAGAGGACAGCATGGAAATCTCTGTCACCGACGGTGTCACCACAGTCACCACGGTGCTGAGGGTGGACGTGTCCCAGCTGGACACCCACGGCCCGCAGCTGGCCCCGGGCTGCTCATTGACCGTCACTGTGGCCAGCAAAAGCTCTGTGACCCTCTCCCGGCAGCACCTCGCCTACACGGTGGGTTTTCATAATTTCTAAACCAGGAAAGGCTGCCAGCCCCCCTTCCCTTATCCCCCACACACCTCTCTGCTGTCAGCGTGGATTCTGTGTAGAGAGCTCGAGTTTTGACTGCTGCCAAAAAGGGGATAACAGGCTCTTTCATCCCACAGGGATTTAAGGTTATCCCCATTTGACTGTAACAGAGGTGAACTGCCATGCTAAACATGAGAACCTAGTTAATCCCAGATTTTCTATCAAACAGACTTGCTAATAAAGCACATGGATTTGCTAAGTGTTAATCTCTTGAAAATTTCAGCCCCTTGAAAATTTTAGCCCCCTCACCCATCTTCCAAAATCGCCTGGTTCTTTTTCTGGGCAGACTGGAAGGGGGAAGGATTAAACAACCCCAAGATGCTGCAGAGCTTGGTAGCCTGAGTTGGTCCCAGGGCTTGTGTGCTGTGCAAGGGTTATCCTGCTGGTGACATTCCCAAGAAAGCTCTGTACTCCTTGCAGATGATTTAGCAACCTCCTGAGGGAGGAGAGATCACAGTGCAGGTGTAAGGCTGGAGAGACTGGCTGGCAGAGAGATGATTGGGAATTTTTTTTTTTCAAGGGATCACTCTGGATTCAAGTCTGGAATCTGTCCTGTCCTCCTCCTCTTAAGGAGGAAGGCTGACAAGGGAGCTGCTGAGGTTTAATCTGAGTAAGAGGACAGATAGGGAAAAGAGGATTTCACTCCTGACCTGTATGCTCAGGATGTGTTGATTTCTGCTCTGGGTCTTATTTTTCAAGCACGTAAAAAAACTCTTCTAAGAAAGGTGACATCTGAGGTGTGATACCATAGTGTGGTTGTACTTGATGTGGTTGAAAAGAGACAAAATCAGCTTTTAGTTCAGTGGGAAGTACTTTGAAAATGAAAATACCAGGTTTATGGCTGGGAGATTGTGTTAATATGATACAAGGACATAGAGAAAGCCTTTCTGAGCTGAGAAAAAATGAAAATACATTTTGTGGTATACTTTGAAAATGTCAACCCTCTTGACTCTCCTCATCAGTAAAAAGGCTTCATTTAATAATCATCTGTGGGTCTGACCCAGCTAGGCAGCTATAATTCTCTATAAAACACTTAGTCTTCCTTCCATTTTTACTAGAACAAAGCAGTGGCTAATTTTGCCCCATGTTGATTTGGTTTGTTTTGTGCTTAGGACAACAATTCTCCTGACTCAGAGATCAGAATCCAGCTGGTATCTCTGCCAGCCTATGGAACCCTCCTAAGGATGTCAGGCTCCCAGGGTGAGGAGCTTTCCAAGGTTTATAATTTCACCATGGAAGACATCAACAGCCAGAGGATAAGGTAGCGAAGAGCATTATTCTCCTTCAAGCCATACCAGTTAAAAGTTCAGTGGGCTTTTCCCCAGAGATTTCTGGGCTACTTAAAAGAATTCTGGCAATGAATGTGAAGGAGGGTTGGGAACTGAGACACCACCTCTCTTCCAAGAGGATTGCCTCAGAGATGGGATGGGTCAGTGAGACTCCCTGACTCCCTGTGTCCTGATTGCACAGCTACTCCACCACGTTTGAGACGAGCAATCAGCCCGTTACCGACATCTTCCACTTCTCTGTCCTGGATACTGACCACAACCGGCTGGACAGGCAGATGTTCACCGTCACCATCACCTCTGCCATGGCCCTGCCCGCGCTCACCGACCACGTCACTGTGAGTGGCTGCCCAGGACACGGGGGACAGGGACAGCAGTGGCTCAGATGGCAGCAACTGAAGAGTTTTCCTGGGCTGGCGGGACATCACTGAATAAATGTAGTGTTACTTGTGCCATGCACAGGGTGTACAAATCACTTGGAGGCCAGAGGAGGCTGACAGTCCATCTGCATTCCTGAACCTCCTCTGTTTATATCTGTTCTAATCGGGAGCTACTTGACTCTAGGGTGTCTTCTTGATATCAGTGGAGCTAGTCAGATTTATCCCTACTCAATATTTCATCCCTAATTTACCAGGGTGTGTGTAAGAGATGAGCAGAAGACAAGTCTGAAGGCACCTGGTGCTTTGGACTGACCCAGAGCATTTCACACTCCTTATCAAAGCCTTTGGAAGTCATCTCCCTCCTTTCCAGCTTTGCATTCCCTCTCCCTTACCTTCAAAAGGCACTCCACAACAAGAAGTGCACGAGTCTTGCCTTCCAAGAGGTGACCATGACTCTGCCAGTTCCCTTCCTGCCCTGATAAGGAATTCACAGGCTCCTCTTGGAGGCCAGGCAGGCTTTGTTCTTCTCATCTCACCTCACCTCCCTGCTGAATTCCTGATTAACAGACCTTGAGGAGGATGGGACAGCACTCCAGGGCTCAGACAAGCCTCTTCCATGGAGGCAGCCTCTTTCAGTAAGGGTTTGTGTTGTCTGCTATTGCTTTCCAGGTGGATGAGGGAGGGAGGGTCCTGCTGCTGCCTCATCACCTCTTCTCTGCTGATTATGATACTGCTGCCAAGGAGGACCTGAGAGTCACTGTGGTCACTCTGCCTGTGTATGGCTGCATTGAGAACACCAGGACAGGTAAACTGCTGGGCTCTCCCTTCTTCCTTCTGGCTGGTTTGTGCTCCTAACAGGATCACATCTGTCATATCCCATGGAGGGGATGGCTTGTGCTGCATCTAAAACTCCAGCTCCCCTGGTGCCCACTCTGACACAGCAGATGTTGCTTCCCTCAAAGGCCACAAGATGTGGGAAGCCAAGTTGTAGAAAGGAACATCCCTCCTTCTGCACCCTTCACAATGTGCCTTTCTTCCCCTCATCCTGCTGGGTTTACGTTGAGTTTATCAGCCACTTGAGCATCCTTTCACCACTGATATTTTGGTTTGCAGGCGAGAGCTTTGGACCACAGAGCAGGTCTGCAGGGACCACAGATGCATCCTTTTCCCTTCAAGATGTTCTGGAGAACAGCATTTACTACTTCCAGAGCGTCCATGAAAGCATTGAGCCCACAAGTGACGTTTTCAGCTTCTATGTGAGTGATGGCTTCAGCCAGTCAGAGGTGCAGAGCATCAACATCACAATCCAGGTATGCTGCCTGCCAGAGCCCTCTCCTTTCACACAAACACTTTCCAAGGGCAAGCTTCACTCCTTCCTTTTCAGTATGTGGGAAGGGGATTAAAGGGAGATTCTTTCCCCCAGCACAGGCATATAATTTTACCTGTGATGCCCAAGGACAGCTGTGCATTGTAGCCTCTTCCCCAGGGCTTACTGCTCTAGTGTCTCCTCCCTCTTGGAAGCAGCCATGATGCTGGATAGATTTGGAGGGGCTGGAGATGCCAGCATTAGTCATTTGGGAGTTTGTGTTTCATTCGGGTGGGACTTTCCCTGCGTTCATTTCCCTTTTCCTGGCTGCGTGCCTTTGTGCAGCGGCAGAACGACGAGCCCCCGAAGATGGTGCTGGAGCCCGTCCGGGTGCAGGAGGGCTCAGCCGTGGTTGTTACCAATGCCTCGCTCAGCCTGCAGGACTTGGACACCCAGAGCAGTGAGCTGGTCATCGTGGTGAGGCAAAGTCCTGAGCATGGTATGTCCTGACAGGCTGGGGGCTGAGGGACAGGGCATCCTTCTGCGTCGGTGTGTCTGTCTTCACTGTGTGCGTGTGTAAGAGCCCCCGCCGTGAGAGGGGAGCCTGGCATGAGGGATAATGCACAGTCTGGGTCAGGATTGTGCTTGAGGACAGCCCTGTTCTTGGCGAGTTGTCCCCCGCTCTTTGCTGGAGAGCAGAAGGGGCCCATGCATGTGTTTCCCTGGGAAGTTCCCTGCTGTGTTCCCCCAGTCCCAGCTGGCAGGAGGCATCTCTCTGCAGCATGTCAGGTGAAGGCTCTGTCCCCTGCAGGCCGTGTTGATCCCTGCGTTCTTTTCCAGGCCAGCTCCGCAGAAGGCAGAGCGTGGCGGAGGCCCTGGAGCAGGGACAGGTGCTGTCCAGGGGTTCCTCCTTCACCTACCAGGACATTCTGGATGAGCTGATCGTTTACACTCAGAGCGGTGCCGCAGCACAGACGGACGAGTTTGGCTTCTCCCTCACCGACGGGCTCTACACACAGGCAGGGAGGCTGGAATTCTCCATGGAGCTGCCCAGGAAACAGCCACCCACGGTAGCTGTCAGCAGGGACCTGCAGCTCCCAGCTGGTACGGGGACAGGGACGGGAGTGGCATTGCTTGGTGCTGCAGGGTGGTCCAGCCTAGAGCAGCCACTTCGCTGGGCTGGCTGAAGCTGAGTGTGGGTTTGCTTTCTCCGGTGCAGGCTCTGCAGCTCGGCTCACAGCTCAGCACCTGAGAGCAGCAGCTGGTCATTCAGGGGACACGGCCATCAGATTTGTCCTGAGGAGAGACCCCAGCAGGGGACAGCTGCAGCTGACCGCAGCTGATAGTCCAGTCCAGATCTCTGCCAAAGGACCCCTCAAAAGTTTCACCCAGGCTGATATAAACCAAGGTGAGAGTGCTGGATTCTAGGTAGTCACAGCAAGTATATAAACCAAGGCTGATTTAGGCAGTCCTGTGAGGAGCAGCAAGTTGGACCTGATGATCCTTACAGGTCCCTTCCAGTCTGAGATATTCCATGACTCTGTGGTCCTTATGAGAGGGGGACGATGAGCTGGAGTAGGGAAGGGAGAGGGAAAGAAATAAGCGCAAGTTGTTAAGTTAGAGCAGAGCCATGTATCATTAAACCTATGTTAAAAAGTCTCTCTCAGCAGGAGAAAAAGAATAAAGAAAGTAATGAAACCCAAATCCAGGAGCTCTGTCAAGCCCCAGCTGATGGTGCCAGCCTGCTTCCAAACTAAGAATTAAATGCTGCAGCCTGTCATAAAGTATCTCTTTTCTGCTGTCCCTCTCTCCAGGGCACGTGGTGTACAGCCACAGAAAAGGGGATCCTGGCGGAAAATTCCCCTTCACCTTCGATGTCATGGATGCAGATGGCAACAAACTGATGGACCAGGTTTTTTACATCCATGTAATAGGTAAAAAGTAGTGCTGGAGTTACGTTTTCTTTGCTGCAGAGCTCAGGCCTGCTCACAGATTCCCATCCCACATGCACTGCAAGGCAAAAAGTAATTCTTGAGATGAGATGCAGTTTTGATGCACTGTCAATTCAAAGGCCTTTGAAGTGAGGGGCATGGGGAGATTTTGCAGGTGTAAGGGTTCATTCTTTGACTTCTGACAAACTCATTGAATAAGGTAGAAAAATTCCCCTTAATATCTTCATGCTGTTTAGATTGTCTCTAAGACATTATAATGTTACCATCCCTGATTAATGGCAAGACCCCGAAGTTCCCGTTTTGGAATTATCAAAATGTTTGTGCGTGCGTTTTGTACTTTGCTTGAGCACAAGTACCCAAGGGAAGGAGCGTGACTGTCTCCTAAGTCAGCTTTGTGTTCAACCCTTCCAGAGGACAGATTTCCCCCCTCCATCATCACTAACAAGGGCTTGGTATTGGATGAGAACTCAGCGAAGACAATCACAACCCTCCAGCTCTCGGCCGCTGACCAGGACAGCGAGGCCCTCCAGCTCCAGTACAAGATCACCCGGCAGCCACAGCTGGGGCATCTGGAGCACGTGGCCTCCCCAGGTGAGCAGGAAGGTGTTGGGTCCTGGGAGCAGCAAAACACTGGAGGTTTTCAAGCCCTGAACATTCACTGCAGGAAAAACACGCCCAGAGGCAGCAGCACAGAATTCCGGTTCCTGTTAGAAAACAACAGGCCATTAGCCCAGAGGGTTGGGGAATAAGGTGAGCAGAGGCAGAGCAGCCCAGTAATCCCAGCTGAGGATTTATTCAGCCTCTGGGCCAGTTTATGGCCCTACTGCTGCTTCTGCATGACAGGAAAACCTTTGACCTTCGCTGTGAACAGCACACTGCCCCAAAGAATCCATCCCTTAATGTCCTTGGAAGTAGCCCATCTTGGTGAACAGACGACTTGCTTTCTGTCCCCCTCTTGGCCAGTATGTCCCTTGATCCCTAAAACCCAACCTCTTTCCCTAGCTGTGCTTTGGAGGGAGGAAAGGAAATGTACACCAGGTTTAACAGGAAGCGATGTTGGGGTGTGATGGTTGTGCTGGATAATGAGCTCTGGTTTTTCAGGGAAGGGTTCTGCTCATGTGATCTGAATTTCAGAGCTGCCTTTCATGCCTGCTCACAGTGTGAGTGTGCTGCCCCTCTCTGATGAATTAATCTAAAACTATGGTGTCATATAATATGCTCTTCTAATTTTATTATACTCATCTAAGATTACATTTCTTCTTAGCTTTAGATTTCTCATTAACGTGAGATTAAAGTAGAAATATCTGCTCTGTGTTTTCAAGATGCAGACAGATCCTGTACAGCTCAATTTGAGTGTGTGGTTTGCCTCATCTTCTCCAAAAACGTGTTGAAAGGGCAGGAATAATGAATGAGTTATAATAAGCAAAGTACTCCCTGCTGAGAGTAAATTAAAAACTTGCAATATTTTTGTCTAAAGTGCAAACTAAACTGTGAATCTTGTACTTTGGAGACTTGAATTAAGGACTTTATTCCTCCTGTTATTTAAAATCTGACGATGATTCTGATTTCTGTGCTTTCTCATGTCTGTGAGGGACTAATAAGGATCACAGAGTCACAGACTGAGAAGTAGTTGTAATCATGATTTAAATGACCTAAACCTAAGGACAGAGTACTGAACTGCTCAGAAAAGAACCCAAACCTTTACAGCTGATGAGCTCTGAAATATTAGGAAAAAATCAGGAAATACTAGCTGATTGTTCCATTTTGGCTCATTTATTTAAATCAGATCCTGGTGTCTTTTGTAGTGTGGCCAGCACTTGTCAGCAGCCATTTAGTGTGATATATTGGTGGCAAACTTCTTGTCAGGGTGTTTGTTGACAACAGCAGTAAAACTGTTGAACACAGCAATGAGATTTAAAAAGCCCAAGTGCTTTTTAAAATGCTTGTCAGGTACCTTTCTGTGGCTGTGTCACGCCTAATGGCCTGTAAAGATGTCACTATAAATCAGTGCTGAAAAAGGGACTTTGTACTAAATGCAGGGGTACAAGGAGGGGCAGAGAGAAGAGACACTTGGAAGGCGTTTTGGAAAACTGCTGTGAGACCAGGAGGCTTTTAGCTCATCCTCAGTGATGCCATGGTTGGGTTAGCCCTGCCCAGCAGTGACAATCCAAGTGTTACATGGACCATTTTTCTCCCAGCTTCTCTCCCCCTCTGGCCTGGGAGGCCTACTCCAAACAGGATGAGGTCAAAGGAAGCCTGAATTTCTTCTGGAGAAGGAAATTTTAGGAGGCTAAATCCCTGGCTCAGCTGAGGTTCATGGGGCAGCCTGACTTGGATCAGAACCAGCCAAAATGTAGTCCTTATGGCTAAATATGTCCTGCCTCCTCTAGTTTTTCCCCGCCTTGCTCTTTCTATTGCTCATTTCCCCCTTGTTCATTTTCCAGGGACAAGAATTAGTTCCTTCAGCCAGGCAGACTTGGCCTCTGGCAGCATCCAGTACATCCACACCAGTGACACAGAAAAGCACAGGGATGCCTTCACCTTTTCTGTGTCTGATGGGACAAACGAGGTCAGTCCCAGCTTGACTTTTGCCTGAATAGGGCAGAGGTGCTGTGGGCAGAGGTGGCTGTTCCTCCTTCTCCTGCTGCGAGATTTCCCACATCCCTCAGGGCGGGGAGCAAGCCCTGTGCAGGGAGCAGAGAGCCACCTGCCATGTGGCCTGGTGGGACTGGCTCACCAAGATCTTAGTGCCTGGTTTTCAGCTGCTTGCCAGCTGCTCCTGGAGCTCAGCTTTGATCCAGTGCACTGACGGCTTGGTGATGACAGTCAGACCCTGGAGAAATGCCTTTTTCCTGCTCTCTGGCAGAGAAGCTGCACATAGAGGGAGAGGGGCAAAGCAGAGTGAGAGAGGGACGGAAAGTGGGTGTCCATAAATACCGCAGAAAGAGGGAGAATTAATTAGTGGGGAGGGATAAAGAAGGTCCTGTTCATGTGATCTGGGCTTAGCAGCTCAGATTTACTCACCAGACAAGGCTGAAATGAAGTGACCCAAACAAGGGATCACTGTGCTCTTGTGATGAAGTCGCACTCTCGGAAGGCTGAGTTCATCAAGAGAGGCTTTTCCTCCTGTCCCAGGTAAGCCAGACATTTGACATCACCATAAACGCCGTGGATGACTCCTTACCCATAGTGCAAATCTTTGGGATGACAGTTCAGGAAGGGGTGAGAAAAACCATCACCGAGTTTGAGCTCAAAGCAACAGATGCTGACACAGAGGTAAGACAGGACCACCCTGGCCTCCTCCCTCCCTCCCTCCCTCCCCTCTTCTGCTGCACATCTGGGCTGTTGGGAAAATGGGCTTGTGTTTGAAGACTTATGGCCTTGACACTGAGCTTATGCTTAGCATGGACGAAAATGGCCCTTCCTCTTCTTCCTGTGTCTGGCCAGGGGCTGAGTTGTTTAATACTGGCTCAACCTCACTGCTGCTTCCCCTGCAGCAAGAGATCTGGCTGCCTGAGCCAAAATCCTGCCCCAAACGTTTTTGCTGCTTCTGCCCTGGCAGAAGTGGCAAGGGACACATTGCACAGAGTGGCTGTGGGACTTGGGGCTGCTCCTGCGTTCATGGAGCTGTCTCAGACCAACTGAACCAGCAGTTCGGTGGGATATGCCTTGCTTTGTTGGGAGCCACCTCAGGAGAGGCATAAGGACACAGCAGGCCTCAGGGGGAATCAGGAATGTGCTGTGCTAGCCCTGATTGGGAACACCAACACAGGGAAGCTGCCTGGGCAGAGTGAGCTGGAAGGCGTGTCTGGCCTGGCCCTGAGGTGGTGTCCCCAGCTTTTCCCCTCCATGTCCGGGCACAGGTGGAGTCCATCACATTCAGGGTGGTGCAGCCGCCCCGGCACGGGCTGCTCGAGCGCAGCGGCCGCGGGCAGCGTCCCCTCCAGGCCACCACCTTCACCATGGATGACATCTACCAGAACCGTGTCAGCTACAGCCACGACGGCGGCGGTGCGCTCAGGGACCGCTTCACCTTCACCGTGTCCGACGGCACCAACCCCCTTTTCGTGGTGCAGGACAGCGGGAAGAAGGTCAGGGAGGAGGAGGGATGGGAGGAGGCCTTGTGAGCTCCTAGGCCTTGCCTCCTCTCAGGGTGGGGAGGGCTGAGCTGCTGCCTTGAAAGCAAGGGCTGAGTATTCTCAGTTATGTGATGCCTTTTCCCCTTCCCCTCCCTGCCCCCTGAGTGTGCAAATTCGCCCCAGGACCTTGATCCCAGCAGAGCCGAAGGGAGCCAAGCTGGTAACGTGGTGGGTGAGGCTTGCTCTCCCAAAGTAACCCCCCTCTCCCTGAACTGTTGTCAGGTCGTGACTGCAGCACCGCAGCGCTTCCAGGTGGACATCCTCCCTGTGGATGACGGGACACCCAGGGTCATCACCAACCTGGGCCTGCAGTGGCTGGAGTACACAGATGGCAAGGTAACACCTGCCTGGCCTCAGCTTGGGCTGCTTCTCAGGTTGTTTCCAGAGAAGGGACATCCTTCATCACTTCTCATCCTTCAGCACTTCTTATTTTTGTGATGGACAATATCCACCCCTGGGTTCATTTTTAGCTTTGCTGATGGTGGAGATGTCTTGATGATGTGCTGCAGCAGCCACGGCAGAGATGTATGGCTTTCAAAGGATATGGTGCGAGAATTTCTTGCTGTAACATGCCTTTGTTGTGCTGAAGTCTAAACAAAACCCCAGGAAACTCTTGGCTTGTTTTTGAGGAGCCAGCATTAACTGTAAAGAAACACTTTGGTTCTTCTAAGAAAAAAAATGAGCAGAAGACACTGTAGTAAGAAATTGTATTAAGAAATGCCTGTCTCAGCTCTAACTCCTCACTTCAGGAAAAGCACTTCTGCAGCCTCAAGCAGCTCAATTTTCTCTCTTCTGCTGTTAAAAACATTTTGTTTTTGAAGAGAAAGCAAAATGTGGTGGAACTGAATTAGATCCATGTGAGGGCATTTGAGAGAGGCTCTCGTGGAGGCTCACCAGAGCTGTATGAACTGAATTGAGTGAGTCCTTCAATCTGAGGCTGTTTGCAGATGTTTTTTTGCCAAGCAGGGCCTCACCTGAGCATCAGCACAGTTCATGGAATGGAGGTTTCCAAGTGAAACCCAAAGATTTGTCCCAGCTTTTAGCCCCAGCTAAATCAGGCTGGGCAGCTGCTTTAGAATTCGTTTTTCTTTGAGCCACATTTGTCTTTTTAATTAAACTAACCAGATGTGAGGCAAAATTTGAATCCTTCTTGTGTTGTCAAACACGTTGTGGGGTATCTCTTTTCAAGGCTGCTTTGTACTTTCACATCCCTAGTTTTTCCCTCATGGAGAACTGTTTTGACAGAGGTGTGGTTGGGCTTTTTGTGTGAACAGTCAGTCAGACTTGCACTGCTGGAGCTTCAGTTTTACTCCCTTGGTTTGGCTTTAATCCAGGCCACCAATCTCATCACTAAGAAGGAATTACTGACGACAGATCCTGACACAGATGACAAACAGCTGATCTATGAGATAACAACCAGTCCCAGAAATGGTCATGTGGAGAACAAGCTGAAACCAGGGACAGCTGTGACCACCTTTACACAGGGTATGGAGCTGGGCTGTGTCCTGCTGCTTTTGTCCACCAGTTGATTCAGTTTGTTAAAATAAGGAAAAAAATAGGTGGGAGAGGAGAAGACAAGGGGCAGATCTCCAAAGTGTGTTGAAAATAAGCATTGAACTTTGCTGTCAGTTGCAGAAATCCTGTCATTTCTTAGAGATACCAACCTGTGTCCTGTGGGTTGTCCCAGGTTCTCCAGCCTTGTCAGAGCTGGAGATACGACTTGGGGCAATAAAGAGGGGTTGTAGATCTTGCGAATGCATCTGATCATCACAGTCTGGTGGAGGTGTAGCCAGCTGTGCAGAGCCAGCAATGTGGGGAATGTTTACCCTTGCAGGGCTGAGGGAAGGGGAGGTGAGGGGGTCACTGCTTCCTGCGCCACCGTGATCCCCGATCCCTGCGGCCATGCAGGGCCACACTGCTCATCTACAAAACTGCCTTTGGATTTCTGTGCTGACTCGTGGGATGTTCCCTCCTGGCAGAGGATGTGAACCAGGGCCTCATTTGGTATGTGATGCACGAGGAGAACATTCAGGAGACCATGGACAGCTTTCAGTTCCTGGTGAAGGACGGCAAACCCAATGTGGTCAGCGGCAACGTCTTCCACATCCAGTGGTCCCTCCTCAGCTTTACTCACACCAGGTAAGTGGCACGAGTGTCAGAGCACTTGGCTGGGAGCTGGGCTCTTACTTGAGCTCCCTACAATGTGGGAAGGGAATTCTGTCAGTGAGGAGAGGGGCCTGCCAGGCTAAACCACAGAGCAGCTGCCCTATGCCCAAGTCCCTGGCTATTATTGTGCCTTGGGTTTTCCACGGAGGCCACACTCACCCTGAGTGCGTGGTGCTCAGTGTCACACAGGCACATGGGGTTTGCTCCCCAGCCTGTTATTTGTGTGTGCTTGATCCCTTTCCAGCTACAAGGTCAGGGAGAGCGCTGGCTCCGTGAGCGTCACCGTCAGGCGGGTGGGGAACCTCAACCAGTACAGCATTGTCCTGTGCCGCACTGAGCAGGGAACAGCCACCACTGGATCCGGATCACAGCCTGGAGAGCAGGACTACATGGAGTACGCAGGGCAGGTAGGTGGGCACACAGGAAAGGGAAGGCCTGACCGCACCTGCCACAAAGGCTGGAGGGAAGAATGGATGAAAAGTGACAAAAACACCAAGGAGGGTGTATTTTATCTGTAAAGTCGTGTGGGTTATTTGCTGTCAGAAGAGGGAGCACCTCAGACCAGGGTGAGCACGGGAAGGACCGCAGTCCAAGGACAGCAGCTGGATTGCTGCCTTCCAGGTGCAGTTCGAGGAGTGGGAGGACACCAAGGCCTGCACCATCACCATCAACGACGATGCCGTGTTCGAGGGCACGGAGAGCTTTTCCGTGGAGCTCAGCATGCCAGCCTACGCCCTGCTGGGGAATGTCACCCAGGCCACCGTCACCATCACGGACCCTGAGGATGAGCCCACGCTGCAGTTCGACAGGAGCATGTTCCACGTCAGTGAGAGTGCCGGCTTCCTCTTGGCTCCCGTGCAAAGGAAAGGTGGGCCGGGCAGGACAACGTGCTGAGCCCTGTGGGAGGGACCCGTGTGGAGGGTGATCCCTCATGGCAGAGAGGGAGCCCTTGGGTTTTGCCTGCTTATGGTTTTGGGGTCTTCTCTGACGTTTTAGAAGAGGTTCTGTGAGACAACTGCAATGGCCAGCAACGCACAGGGCAGTGTTGTTTATTTTTTTAACCTTTCCTGTCTCTGCTGTTAAAGCTTCTTGGGTTTGAATTTATTTCAGCTCCCAGCACGAGCAGGAGCAAACCCCTTGTATTTGTTTGCTGCTTCTCTGTGATCCTAGACAGTGTTTTACGTGGACCCTGTCACCTGGGTTGTGTGTTCTTTAATAGGCAAGTGCCACCAGTTTCCTGAGTGTGGATTAGGAGCATGCCTGGAAGTCATATCTAAGCCAGCTGCTATGCAAGTTCAGGAGCAGGGATAGTGTTCTTTTTCATTCCTCATCCTCTTTTTCCAAATGCTGCTTTATTATTTAAGTGAACAGTATCTCCACCAAATAGATGAAAAGTATTTCCACAGAATTATGGAGTTTTCCTGTTGCTTCCTAGGGGATGCCAGCAGCACTGTGTCTGCCATCTGCTACACCGTCCCCAAATCAGCCAAGGGCAGCAGCCTTTACATGCTGGAATCTGGCTCTGACTTCAAGTCCCGGGGGCTGTCGGATGAGAACCGCCTCATTTTGGGGCCGGGTGTCACCGTGGCAACCTGTGATGTCACTCTGATCGATGACAGTGAATATGAAGAGGAAGAGGAGTTTGAGGTGGTGCTTGCCGACGCCTCGGACAACGCCCGCATCGGCAGCCGGGCTTCAGCCAACGTGGTCATCGCCGGTCCCAACGATGCCTCCACAGTGTTCCTGGGGAATGCCACCTTTACTGTCAGCGAGGCTGCAGGTGAGGAGCAGGGGCTTGTGTTGGGATGCTCACTGTAGAAGCTTTCACCACGAAGAGGTGTCGGAAGGAGCAATTCAGGACACAGCAGAGCTTCAAAGATGTGCAGAGGGCCTCTGTGGTTTCCTCTGTGCTGAGGGGGAGGGTGGGGGCAGGAGCAGTGCTGAAGGGAGAAGGCTGTGCTGAAGGGAAGGAGGTGGGTTCGTGTATCATGGCTGCTCTCTGTTCTCTCTCTCATGTGCATCTGGTGCTGCAGGACGCATTGAGATCCCAGTGCTCCGGCAGGGACCTGACCTCTCCACACCCACGTCAGTGTGGTGTGCCACTCGGACATCAGACCCACCCTCGGCCAGCCCCGGAGTTGATTATGTCCCCAGCTCCAGGAAAATAGAGTTCAGGCCAGGCAAGACAGAAGAGGTGAGGAGCCACTTGGACTCCTGCTGAGTCTGCTTTGCCTGGTGACACTTGTCTTGTGTTTCTGTTCATATCTGCCATTTGTTTTGAAAATCCTCTCAGGGCCACTTGAGAACTATTAATGAGTCTGCTAGGCACAGACTTCCATCCCACCAGCGCTCCAGCCAGGAGAGACTTGGTCATGCCACCTCTTCCAGGATAAGGATGGCTGCCTGCTCTCTGAAACGATATGCTGGATTTATGTAGAACATTCTCTACAATGATTAATGGATTCAGAAAACATAATGACATAACAGCTTTACACTAGACTCCCAAATGTGAGTGCTGGGAAGGATGAAAGCTCTGTACATCTAACAGCAGGAATTCCACTTTCCTCCCAGTTCTGCTCCCTGACAATCCTAGATGATGCTCAGTACCCAGTGATAGAAGGGCTGGAGACGTTTGTTGTTTACCTCAGCTCCCCCCACGGAGCCGAGCTGGCAAAGCCGTTCCAGGCCATCGTGGCCATAAATGACATCTTCCAAGACGGTGAGTTATCCGCGGCAGCTGCACCTGTTCCATTCCAGCCCCTTGGCTCCCTGTGGATCCTCAGCACTGCTTGCTCTGCTTCTGCCCCCCTGCAGTGCCCAGCATGCAGTTCACCAAGGACAGCTATACAGCCAAGGAGAAGGAGGGGACCCTGCACATCCCCATCTTCCGCACGGGGGACCTGAGCTACGAGTCCTCTGTCAGGTGCTACACCCGGAGCCAGACAGCACAGGTCATGGAGGACTTCACAGAGAGGAGGGATGCAGAGGAGTCTCGCATCACTTTCCTCAAGGGGGAGAAGGTGAGCTGGACCTACCTCATGGGGGAGCGAAGAACCTCCATGAGGTTCAGAGTGCTGGGAAAGGTTCGCATCCTCCTCGGCTTTCTGTCATCAGAGGGAGCTGACAAAGTTGTCCAGGCTGGTTTCAGATGACAGAGATTCTTGTTCTGGCAGTCTGACCCATTGTGAAGGGGGTTGTGTGTTTCATGATTAAACTGGTTAAATGGTGAAATGCAAATCTGATGCATCAGGAGGACCCAGGATTATTCTACAGAGAGCTGTGGGTTTGTGGAAGGAGATGCTTTTGCTGCTGTGTCTCATCATGTAGCAGTGTGGTTTGTCCACACTAAAGAAGCCCTAAAAATAGGAGGGTTTCCTCCAGGATGGACAGCACTCCAATGTGCAAGCCTGGATAGGGAAGTACAGCCTGGCCTTTATGTGGCTGTATCAGTGTTTGCTGGTTTCTCCTCTTCACTTGGCTTTAGGTGAAGAATTGCAGTGTTCACATCAGTGACGACTCTGCCTTCGAACCAGAAGAGAAGTTCCAGGTCAATCTGGGTAGCCCCCTTGGAAACCACTGGAGCGGAGCTAGGATTGGGAAGATGGACGTGGCAACCATAATTGTCACCAATGATGAAGATGGTAAGTGAGGCTGCTCCACAAGGATGTCATGGTGGTTCCCAGGGCATCAGCACAGTCCCTTCAATGCAGTACACGTGGATGGTCAGCACAGGTCACTGGTGTGCACTGGGCTGAAGGGAGGAGTTGGATAGGAGTGCTTGGAACCACCAGCTCTCCTGTTTCCCATTCCCCTGCAGCTGGAGTTGCTGTGCTTCCCCTGGGAGATGTTCCTCTCCCTCCACAGCATCACAGCCTGGAGAGATCTGTGGGGGAGAAGAGGGATGCCAGGTCCCTCTGGTGTGACAGCCAGTGGGATCACCAGCACGCAGCGGGCATTTTGGGGTATGTGGGAGGCAGGGATGGGAGAATCATTTGCCGTCCTCTGTAGCCCAAACACCCTCGTTAGGTTTTGCCCTAAGTCACACCCAAGACTTTTTGGCCCCTGCTCTGAGGAGCCCCTTGCTCTGAAGGTGGGTAGGTGAGTCTGAAAGGAGCTGAGCTGGCACCAAGGGTGCAAACCTGGGGCTTTCCCCTTGCTGCTGTCCCCGCAGCCCCCACCATTGAGTTCGAGGAGGCGGCGTACCAGGTGCGGGAGCCACCGGGCCCGGAGGGAGTGGCCGTGCTGAACGTCCCGGTGGTCCGCAGGGGCGACCACAACAGGACCTCCAAGGTGCGCTGCAGCACCCGCGACGGCTCCGCACAGGCCGGCGTGGATTACTACCCCAAGAGCCGGATGCTCAAGTTCAGCCCAGGTGAAGGGGCCTCCCAGGGAGGGTTGGAGGTGGGGGCGTGACCAGGGACATTCTGTGGGTGTCAGAACGTGCAGGAGATCTGGGAAAAGCCGCTTTTCACATGAAGTTTGCTGTAATTTTATTACTATAAAAAAGCTGACGTGTTAGACAAAGAGTGATCAGACCAGAGGAAGAAGCACTGGGACCCGGCAGAGAAAAGTCCTCAGGGAATGCAGGGCTGTGAACACCTCAGACCGTGTTGCTGGACCAAGAAGCCTTCACCAAACAGCTCTGCACACCGATCTGAGGGAGAAGAGGCATGGGAATGTGCTTTGCATACCAGATTTTTTCCTCCAGACAGCTAATACCAGACAGTTATTATTAATCCTCAGATGGCATCTGCTAGTAAATCTATCACCAGATCGATTAGATCAGTTGTCATAGCTGGAGTTTTATGTTTATAGTAGACTCCTCTGGGTAAATTATTAGCAGCGATGAGTGGAAATAAAATTTATAACGAGTATTTTATCATAATGTCTGCATGGTCACAGCCTAGAGCTGCTGTGCAGGGTTTGGACGAGAACTTCAGAGCAGTCTCTGATGATGAATCGACTTCTCTGTTTTTCTTGCACTCGCTCCCACAGGTGTGGCCCACATCATGTTTAAGGTGGAAATTATGTCCAATGAAGACCGGGAATGGCATGAGTCCTTTTCTCTGGTGCTGGGCCCAGATGATCCAGTGGAAGCAGTTCTTGGAGATACCAGCACTGCCACAGTGACTATTTTGGATCAGGAGGCGGCAGGGAGCCTGATTCTCCCAGCACCTCCCGTGGTGAGTGGATGTGATTTACTGCCCTTCAAGTACAGACTGGAAACCGCAGTAAGATTTTGGAAATACAACGTAGAGCTGCAGTGACAATGTGGGAGGGAAGGATGGCTTCTTCCACCCTTTCCCTCAGCCCCATCTGAGCGCTGCCCTCTTGCCTCCACACAGGTCGTCACCCTGGCCGACTATGACCGTGTGGAGGAAGTGACCAAGGAGGGTGCTAAGAAATCCCCCTCCCCAGGCTACCCCCTCGTCTGTGTCACTCCCTGTGACCCTCACTTCCCTAAGTACACCCTCATGAAGGAGCGCTGCAGCGAGGCCGGGATCAACCAGTCTTCCATACAGTTCAGCTGGGAAGTGGCCGCCCCCACGGACGGGAACGGAGCCCGGTCACCTTTCGAGACCATCACAGACAACACCCCCTTCACCAGCATCAACCACAGGGTATGCCAGGGCTGCAGGGCCACAGAGATTCCAGCCTAAAATCTCCTTGGATCTGGGACTTGGTGTGAGGCATGAGTATTTGGGTTTAGAAAATGGAGCATTGTTTTTCCTTAAGCCTGCTGGAAGCACCACTGGTTTCCCCTTCCTCGTTCCCTCAGGTGCTGGACAGCATCTACTTCAGCCGGCGGTTCCACGTGCGCTGTGTGGCCAAGGCTGTGGACAAGGCTGGCCACGCAGGGACCCCCCTGAGGAGCAACGTGGTGACCATAGGCACAGACAGTGCCATTTGTCACACACCTGTGGTGGCAGGGACAGCGAGGGGCTTCCAAGCACAGTCCTTCATTGCTACGCTCCGGTACCTGGATGTGAAGCACAAAGAGCATCCCAACAGGTATGAGGCTGGAGAAGAGGGAGTGCAGCCCTTCGTCAGCCCCCTGGGCTCACAAGCACAGTGTGTGTGTGAAGCCACATCCCTCCTGCAGCATGGGGTGCTCGGCTTTGTGCTCCCAGTCTCTTCTCACATCCTGCTCAGCTGAGGGGGTGCTCTTCCCCTCAGGAATTGGCAGTTGGTGGGACAGCTTAAGGAGTAGATGTGTAGCGGGGGAAATCCAGCTCAAACTAAACATCAGGCTCACCTGCCGGGGCTGTGCTGCTGTGGGGATCCTGTGCCTGCCAGGCTGCCCTGTTTTGCTGTCTCACATGCTGCTTGTTCCAGGATCCACATCTCAGTGCAGATCCCCCACCAGGATGGGATGCTGCCCCTCATCTCCACGCTGCCACTGCACAACCTGCATTTCCTTCTCTCCGAGTCCATCTACAGGCACCAGCACGTCTGCTCCAACCTAGTCACTGTCAGAGACCTCAGAGGCATCTCAGGTAACCTGCAATGCCAGCCTTTGCTTCCTGAACATGGAAGCCTGGAAAGGAGTGTGGAGAGGGTGGCTTTGTCTTCCTCTGGGATCTCTTGACATGACGTAAATAGCATTGAATCTTCCTGGTCTAACAGCTGTGATCAGAGTTGCCCCATTGGAGGTGGGATTCCAGGCATGGGAATGTTGGAGATTGTAGGTTGTAGGTCCACATTGTGCTGGTGATTTTCTGCTTTTCAAATCTGTCTTGTGATGTCCACCTGGGTAGAGAGGGATCTGCAGGGCTGGATTGCTGTGTCTGGGTCACTGAGGTCTCCCATGATGCAACAAAACCAATTCACTGCTGAAGGAAATGTCAGAGCCGAAAAGAACAGGCAGACTGTGTCTCTGACGCACCCAGGGAATGAAATCCATGCTAGATCCAGGCGGGCAGTGAGTTGTACTTCATTCTGATAATTCCATACTCAACCTGTTCCTCATTTCTTAAAGGTTACCTTCAGCTTTGAATCAGTAGGTCCCTAAGTTTGGTTTTTAGGGTGCTTCCCCCATTCCTGTAACATTTTCCCCCGTGAAGACCTGAGTGTGTCCAGTCTGACCTCCAGGATAATGAAGGGAGAGGCGCTCCCATGATTCAGGAGCAAAGCAAGACCTCCGTATTTGGCCTCGGGCTGTTCAAAACCAGGAGGGATCAGTGTCCTGACTTCTCTCACTCAGAGGCAGGGTTCCTGGACGAGGTGACCCAGGACAGCTTTGTGCTGGGTCCAGGCTATGACCGCCCCTACCAGCTGGACCCTGCGGTGAGGGAGCCCAAGAGCATCCAGCTGTACCAGCACCTCAACCTCAAGAGCTGCATCTGGACCTTTGACGCTTACTACGACATGACCGAATTAATTGATGTCTGTGGAGGCTCCGTCACTGCTGACTTCCAGGTGAGAGGCCCATCCAGAACTCTCCCATTTATCCGAGATCTCTCTCAGCTCTCAGGCACAGCTCTGCATTGCACTTGTGTGGAGTTGCTGCTCAGCCCTGTACAGGTGGAGCGCGGCTTTTCCCACCCTGTCATCTGGAAGAGAACAGTGCTGTGTGCATTTATTTCATTTGTTTTCCTGAAGGTATCACAGCTTTTATTCTCTTAATCTTCAGAGCATCAGGAAAATATTTGGTTTTTTAATGTACAGCCATACTGGAAATACAAAACGTTCCCAGCTGGGCTCTCTTTTATAATTTTGACCATGTTCTCAGCTAATAGAAACGAGCAAAGGACAGAGCAGAGGCAGCTCAGTCCGTCCTGCACAACAGAACGAGGTCATGGGATATTTTAACTCATTTCCTAATTAACAGACTGGCAGACCAAAAGCCAAAAACGTTCCTCTGTAAGTGACTGGTTCTCACTGTTTGAGGTGTCTCACTGCCCTCTCGTGGCTGCATTATCCATGTGCAGCCCACTCCATCTCCCTTAAGTTCTTGCATTAAATTCCCAGACACATTGCTAGGAGCAGCATCATCTCTTTTAATTCCTGCCAGCCTGGACTATTTCATTAAGTTTCCTTTTATAGCTCCAATTGTTTGCACAAGCCCAGATGAGCTACTTGGCCTGAACAGCTGCCCAGTGGAGCATGTGGAGCCTGGCACCAGCTAGGCTGGAATGTCTCCCTGAATTCTCCAGGGCCTACAAAGTACAGCTGCACTCTGCAGATAATAAATGGAGAGCTCTGGGAGGCCTGAGCAAGCAGAATTGCTGATTTTTAATTCACAGCCTGTGAAACTTGGGGGTTTTTGAGGTGAAATTGTGCCCAGAGCTCCTTTGTTCCATGGTCCCAGCGAGCCTTAGCACTGCCCCTGAATTAAAACACAGGTTTGTCTGAGGTACCTACACGTAAAGGATGTTCAGAGCCACCTCTGACTTCACTTGAAGGTGCATAACCCCCTTTTTGGGGTTTTATTGCCAGGTAAGGGACTCTGCCCAGTCCTTCCTGACCGTCCATGTCCCCCTCTACGTGTCCTACATCTATGTGACGGCACCAAGGGGCTGGGCTTCCCTGGAGCACCACACGGAGATGGAGTTCTCCTTCTTCTATGACACCGTTCTCTGGAGGACAGGTGAGCTTGAGGCACTCCAAGGGCTATGGCAGAAGTGGCTCCTTCATGTTTTCCCCTTAGTTCCTGCACTGCCACCAGAGAGTCCTGAGGGAGTGGGGAACTTGGATTATTTCCTTCCTGTATGCTTGCGGGGGCCTTAGGCAGCCAATGGATAATGGAGGAAGTGTGTAGCTGGCTCACTGGAGGATGGTCCCAGCCAAACCCTGCTTTTTGGAGATCTCCCAAACGCTTCTGGGGCTGGCAGAGCCCAGCTGAGGAGCGAGTGTGCTGTGTGGGCTCCCAGTGCCGCTGTCCTTGCAGGGATCCAGACGGACAGCGTGCTCTCAGCCCGGCTGCAGATAATCCGCATCTACATCCGCGAGGATGGCCGGCTGGTCATCGAGTTCAAGACACAGGCCAAGTTCAGAGGTGAGGGCAGTGATCCTGACAGGGACACGAACCAGGGTCACACACAGCTCTGCTCTGATGGCACGGGCAGCAGAACAAGTCCTTGGAGCCCCTCTGTGCTGAGGTGTGCGCTGTGGGGCCTCTCTGTACTCTGCCTCCTGTCACCTCCTTGTCCTCCTGCAGGGCAGTTTGTCATGGAGCACCACAGCCTG
Source organism: Acrocephalus scirpaceus scirpaceus (assembly GCA_910950805.1). Taxonomy (NCBI): domain Eukaryota; kingdom Metazoa; phylum Chordata; class Aves; order Passeriformes; family Sylviidae; genus Acrocephalus; species Acrocephalus scirpaceus. Next base: position 62,711,622 of record OU383778.1, on the reverse strand, counting down.
CCAGATGTCAGGTCCTCTTTGATGACTCCAGAGCACCTGGGAGGGATTGAATTTGACCTGCAGCTGCTGTGGAGTGCTCAGACTTTTGACTCTCCCTACCAGCTCTGGAGAGCAACCAGCACCTACAACAGGTTAGGGCTGGGGCTCCAGTCCCCTTCAGCAGCTTCCCACAGCACCCTGTTCTCCCTGGAACACCTCCAGCAGCCACAGCAATAGTGTGGAATGCTCAGAAGCTTGGTTAGAGCTGGAGCATGTGGTGAATTGCTGTCAGGGCTGGAACACTGTTTTACTGAGAGAAAAATCAGCTCAGCCTCTCGTAAAGGAATTTTCCCAGCAATGAAACCTGTGAATAGACTGATCCCAGCGGTGACAGCGCATTTCAAAAAGTCACATTTGTCCCTCAGGGACTGCTGGATGGCATTGCTGGGCAAGGGAGAGCTGCTGCCCTGGGTGAAGAACTCAGAGCTCTGCTTGGTGACTGCAGGGTGTCTCCTCTGTTCCCAGGAAGGATTACTCTGGAGAATACACCATCTTCCTGATCCCCTGCACGGTGCAGCCCACGCAGCCATGGGCAGAGCCTGGAGACAAACCCCTGCCCTGCACGGCTCATGCTCCCGAGCGGTAAGGAAGGCCCCATCCCCACGGCAGCAGGGCAGGGTCAGCCCCTTTGAGGTGCACATGTGTCCAAACCTCATCTCTCCTTTGTTTCCTTCCTTGTCCCAATTCCAGGTTTTTGATCCCAATTGCCTTCCAGCAGACAAACCGCCCAGTTCCAGTTGTTTACTCCCTGAACACAGAGTTTCAGCTCTGTAACAACGAGAAGGTTTTTCTAATGGACCCCACCAAATCGGAAATGTCTCTGGCAGAAATGGATTACAAAGGGGTTTTTTCCAAGGGTAGGATTTACCTCTCCTCTTCTGTTTGTGCCCAGTGTTTCTGCCTTCACAGCTTCCATTTCCTGGAAGAGGAAAGGGCAAAACCCCAATGTGGCTTTGCCTCTTCCACAGCAATAAATGACATTTTGAGCATCTTCCAGCCCTGTAAAACAACAATCTAGCACCGTGTTTTGTCACTCCCACACACCAAGCCCTTCCCAAACAATCCAAACCCTTCTGAACACAGGAACTCATGTCTGCTCCAGCACGCGTGGCTCTAGCAGTGTTTCTCCCCTGGTCGGGGAATTTCACTTGCCCCTCTTTGTCCCGACCTCCCCAGGGCAAATCCTGTACGGGCGAGTGCTCTGGCACCCAGAACAAAACCTCAACACCGCTTACAAGCTGCAGCTGGAGAAAGTCTACCTGTGTACAGGCAGGGATGGCTACGTGCCCTTCTTCGACCCTACGGGCACCGTCTACAACGAGGGGCCCCAGTACGGCTGCATCCAACCCAACAAGTACCTGAAACACCGATTCCTCCTCCTGGTGAGTCCTCTGCTCCTGCTTGCCGATTTTCTCTGGCAACGAGCAGATCGTGACTGCAAGGGGATGAGGAAAGGAGTGTGGTGGATGTTTTGTACTGCTGGTGCAAACTGTGAACACAAGACCGGTTTTTGCCCACCCTTTGTCCACGAGTGTTCCTTAATCCATGCCCACGTGTGGGTGTGGAGATGGGCATTCGGACTAGATCCCGTGCAAAGGTGCTTGGTAGTGCCCTGGCTTCCAGCCTCTCTTGGGAAAGCAGGCAGCATCCCTCACAACACTTCTCTGACTTCCAGGACCGAAACCAGCCAGAAGTGACGGATAAGTATTTCCACGATGTGCCTTTTGATGCCCACTTTGCTTCCGACCTGTCTGAGTTCCACTCAGTGAGCAGCATGCCCGGAGTTGATGGATTTACTCTCAAGGTGGATGCTCTCTACAAGGTATGTACACAGTGTTTTTCATAGTCCAACACAGACTTCTCTGTCCAGGAAATGGAGATTAGGATATTATTCTGGTAATGTAATTTTTTTTTTCCTGAAGCGCTCATGAAGAACTTTAAAAACATATTACTCATGTTCCTGAATGAATTACTGCCATTGGCAAAGGGTGGACACCTCACTGGGTGGTCAGTGTTACTGCAGGTGCTTAGAAAAACCCACTCAGCTGACTTTGTCAGACACAGGATATAAACCACACCAGCTCTGAACAGCATCACCTGATGTAAAAGCCATCGTTAACATTCCCTCTGTCCATTCTTTCCCTTGGGTAAAGGTGGAAGCTGGACACCAGTGGTACCTCCAAGTGATCTACGTGATCGGCCCGGAGGGCACGGCCGGGCCCCGCGTCCAGCGCTCCCTGGCTCGCCGCTGGCAGCGTGGCCGCAGGGACCTGGCCCAGGGGGCTGGGAGGCCGGCGCTGGATGACTCCCTCATCTACGACAACGAGGGCGATCAGCTGAAGAACGGCACCAACATGAAGTCGCTGCTCCTGGAGAGGGAGGAAGCTGCAGTCGCAGCCTCCTTGGCCCAAACGGGCGCTTCCCTGGGCAGCGCCTTCGCCGCCCTCACCCTGCTGCTGCTGGTGCTGTCCGGGATTTGCTTCCTCGCCAGGAAGTGCCGGAAGCTGCGGAGGAAGCGGGAGGCTGCCCGGGGCGCTCCCGAGGAGCACCCCTTGAACACCAAGGTGGAGCTGCCCTCGGGCGCCCCGAAGGCCGCGGGCAGCCGATGTTGCACCGTCAGGAATGTTCATCCACCGAGGGACGGCGGCGGCGTCTGCCAGGGGCACGGCAGGAAAGTGAAGCAGGTGAACTTGGAAGTCAAAGTCCACAACAATTTGCACGATGGCACGGAAGTTTAATGGAGCACACGCATTGGGAAAAGCTTTTTATAAACTGTAAAATAAAGATAATCCAAAACTGAAAAGCCACGCGGGTATTTTTTGAGTCTGGTGAGGAGGCGCAGCTGTGAATTCCCGCTGCTCCCGTCTTAGCGACTTCACCGCACAGCACCGCTGCCCTCTGCCGGTGCTGCTCCAGCTCTGCGGGCTCTGCTCTCCCCGGGGGCTGGGCAGCGTGGGGAAACCATTCCCCACCCCCGGCATGTGGGAGCTCTGAGCCAGCCAGCGAGCAGCCGGGTTCCTCTGGGTCCTCTGAAGGAGAGTCAAGCTGAACTAAAATCTTCACCCGGTATGCCCGTGGTGTCCCTTCCTGCGCCGCCCCTACGGTCCCCCTCATTCCCTTGGGCCGCGGCGGGCGGGAGCTCCATGGAGCTGCGGCGCCGGGGAAAGGAAGGAGGGAGAGGCGGCCGCTGCTCGGGCTTGGGGCCGCCGCGGCGTCGGGGGTGGCGGGGCGTGGGGGCCGGGCCGGGAGCGCTGCGGGGCTGCCCCCACGCCGGGGCGCCGCGTCCGCACCGGGAATGCGGGGAAACGCTGCGATCCCGGACCGGCACACCTGTGCAGGCCCCGCCCCCTCATCCCTGCCCCACCTTGGCCCCGCCCCACCATACTGCTGGCTCGGAGCCACGCGGGGGCTCAACGTCCACACCGGGGAACCAGGGAACCGCCGCGATCCCAGTCCCGATCCCAATGCTGGGCCCGATTCCGCCTCGATCCTCCCGACGAGGGGGAGGCGGCACCGCCCGGGACCCCCACGGCAGACGTCGGCGAGACCTGAACCCCCATCCCACCTCCGGTTGTGGGCTCCTGGTTTCGGTCAACTTCGTCCCAGCATCGTAGCAGGAGGGGGCATCGAGTCCAGGCTAGGGTTTGCCCACTCCCCACCCCTGTCCCAACCCCAATCCAGCCATGGGCCGCCATCGCCGAGACCGGCAACCCACCCGCCAGGGAGAGGCAGAACCGCTCGATGAGTGGACACCGGCAGGACTGAGTCCCGCACCCCCAGCCCCAGTCGCAGCCCCGCCGCAGCGCCCCGGGCTCCGAGCGGTCCCCGCTGGGGGCAGCCCCCGGGCCGGGACTCGCCCAGCGCCGAGCGAAGATCCTGAGGGATGGCCCCGGGACAGCGGCACGAGGGGAGGGGCGGGGCCGGGGAGAGGCGGGGCCGGCATAGGTGTGGGGGGCGGGGCCACGGAGTGTGAGCCAGGGTCGCTGCGGTGGGGCCGCGACTGGGGCCGGGGCTGCGGGGCTGAGCGCTGCTGGGGTCTGCCGGGGGGTCCCGGGCGGTGTCGCCTCTCCCTAGTCGGGAGGATCGAGGCGGGATCGGGCCCAGCATTGGGATCGGGACTGGGATCGCGGCGGTTCCCTGGTTCGCCGGTGTGGACGTTGAGCCCCCGCGTGGCTCCGGGCCAGCAGTATGGTGGGGTGGGGCCAAGGTGGGGCAGGGATGAGGGGGCGGGGCCTGCACAGGTGTGGGGGGCGGGGCCACGGAGCGCGTGCGCAGCGCGGCACTGACACAGGTGTGAGCAGGGCGGGGCCACGGAGCGCGGGGCGGGGCCGGCACACGTGCGCGGGGCTCCAGGGCGGCTGCGCGGGGCGGGGGAGGGCATTTAAACCCCAGAAACCATCACAGGCACCAGTTGAGCCTTCAGGACGCAGTGGGGCTGGCGGTAGCCGGTCCGGGCTCCCTCGGTGGGGCCCAGGTGAGGCGCGGAGGTTTCGGCCTTCCACCTCTGCCTCTCTCTACCAGTTCTTTCTTTCCCTCCTCTTTAGCTCCCTTCTCTCCACGTCCCCCCAATACCTCCTTCTTCCTCCCCCACCTGGCCTTCCACTGCGCCCCATCCTTGCCCTGCTACGCACCCCAACCACACCCACGCCTCCTTCCTGCCCCGTTCTTCCCTCCTACCCAACTCGACACCCCCTCCTGTTACCCCTCTACCCCTCCAGCCTCCCCTTTCTCCCCCTCGTCTTTCCACCCTCCCTGCCCATCCCGACCCTGCCTCCCCTTATCCTTCCCTCCAGCTCCCCTATGCGCCCTTTACCCTTCATGTCTCCCTGAAGCACCCTTGTTGCCCCTGTCTCTCCCTTCCCTCTCTTATGCTCCTCTCTCTTATCCTGCTCTCTGTCCCTCATCCCTTTCTCTCTTGTCCCGCAGCCGCGGGGTTCGGGCCGCCGGATAATAAAGCCCAGAGGGCCGGAGCCCGGCGCCCCTGGCGGGAATCCCCACACGGGGCCGGAGCCGCTCTGCGGGTCCCCCGCGCACAACTCCGCCCCGCACTGCCGGGTGTGCGGCTGTCCCCACATCGCACCGGGGGGTCGGGGTGGGCTCCCTCCTCAGGAGCGGGTTCTGCGGGGGGCTCCTCCGGAGGATGGTGGGATCGTGGCGAGAGGCAGGGGGCGGGCCCCCTCCGGAGGGGGAATCTGGGGTGGGAGGGGTCGGGGGATCTGCCCCCCTTAGCCTCTCCCACCTCGGATCCTCCTCTCTGGACAGGGTCCAGCCCGGCCTCTCCCCAGGCCGCCCTCCTCCGGAGGGGTCAGGAAAAGCGGAGATTTCTGTCGTTTGAAACAAATATGTAATTACTGTTCAGGGTGACATGACACCCTCTGCTGTCCCCCCCTCCCCAGCCCCCGCCCCACGGGCACACCTGGCCTAGGAGCTGCCCCTGACCGTGCCGTGGGTCCAAGCACGGGCTGGTCCCAGCTCTGCCTTCAGCATTTCCTGCCCTTCGTGCCTTTGGAACTTAGGGAATTTCAAACAGCGACTTCTTCCCTGCCACCAGTTAAGGTGCAGCTTCTCTGACAGGTGAGACCTGATGTTCTTTCCTCTCCCTCAATTTCTCTGCAACTCACACTCCACTGGCAAAGCTTCTGTTTTTAAACATCCCGTTAAAATATTTCATCTTTATTTCCAGTCGGGGAAGGTCCTGCCTGGGATGGAAATGGCTAGAAAAGAGGAAACTTAAAAATGCCAAAACCAGATGCTGCCACGTGAGTCAAAGGAGGGAAAGCCTCGGGATATGGAAGGTTTGTTTTATTGTCACTTTTTTGTGCATTTATTGTGCTCCTGCACGGGGTGTCCGTCCTGTCCTGCAGCCCCAGGGCTTGAAACCTGCTGAGGGCCGGTGCCACCCTTATTTCCTCCGAGACACCCCACAGGGTTCCAAGGATGTTGCCAGAATTGTATCTTTGGGGCCCCAATCCCCTCACAGCATTAAATGGCTTTTTACAGGAGAGCAGCAATGGAAACTTTGATGACCACTGAGAAATGAGAGAGACCTGTGATAAAAACCCTTTTTTAAATTTCTCGACAGCAGTTGAGCAGCTTCAATTTCCATTCTATCCATACGACACAGCATCTAATTCCATCTCCCGATTTGATCTTGGCAAAAGTAAGAGTCTCCTGCCCTCAGTGTAAATATTTAGTACATCAAATACTGTCAGGAACCCCACTTTTAATAAATATCTGTAGTTCTCACTCCAATACACAAGTACTTTACAGCGGCGTGCCAGGGAGAGCGCGGCCGGCTGGGCTGGTACAAGCTGGGGATGGACATAAATTAATTTTTGCAGTCGGATGCGCCGTGGCCGGGGAGGTTGGGAGTTGATCCATGCTGGAAATAGAAACATCTCTCACACCTTGAAATCCACGCTTCCCGTTGGGAAAAAATCTTCTATTTGGAGTGTTGTTGGCGCCTGTTGTGTCTCTGGGATGCTGGTTCAGCATGGACACAGGGAGCAGCTGGGAACCAGAACCTGCTTGGACTGGGAGCAGGAGAGCACCTGCAGTACCAATGGGGTCTGCACAAAGCATCACTGGGGCTGATGATACCCAAAACACACCCAAAATCGGGGATGTCCTCACCTGGGCACAGGGGATGCCTCACCACGGGCAGGAAGCACATCCAGCCTCTGCCTTCTCCTGCTTTGAAATACCAACTGGAGCCTGACCTCAGAGTGGGTGAGAATAAGCTCAGTTCCAAGGAACTCAGTAAAATGCCCCACAAGGACACCAGTGGGGTTGGGGGAGGAGGATTATAAATAAAATTCTGTGGAATATAGGCATGTCCTTGTCCTGATCCCACTGAACTTTGGATGGATGTTTGCTGGTTCCTGACAAACCTGGTGTAAAAGCAGCAGCTGTGCATGGGAATATCCATGCTCCATGAGGCATTGTGAGGCTATTCCAGCCTCAGCATAGAATTCTGGGCTTAAGGTGCAATTCCTTTTACCTTACCATATTGACAGTGACCCTTTTTTGGTCCTGTTCTCTCCTGGTTCATTTTGGAGTATCCATTTGTGCCGGTTTAGTTTCCATGACTCCACCCACGGTGTGGAGATTTGGGGTTATGCTTCTCTACTTCCAGCAGGTTCCATAAGGACCCAAAGCAGATCCCACCTGTCCAGTCTGAGGAAAAACACCTGCACCAGCCAAGAGTTCTGACTGCTTTTCCTACCAGCTCCTGAGCAGTCAGGGCCACCATGCAGGAGTTAAAACCCCAATAAACCCCAAATCCTACAGAGTGAATAATCTAAAGGATGAAATGCACTGTGGTCATAAAAGGCTTCAAAACCTGTTAAAAATTCTATGAAAACAATGTAATGGATTCCCAGGAACCTCATTAATGCTCTTGGTTCCATGTTTATGTATTTTATTCCCTCACTTGGCAGCCTGTAGAACTTACCCTGGGATTTAGAGGTTGATAAGGGTTGGTTTTAGATTGACCTTCACCTCTGGCCCCAGTGTGTGCCAACACAACTTAGGCCAGTGTGGTTAAACCCTGTTTGAGCACATTTACAGGACAGACCCCGGTATGGGGAGCTGTGACATCCAGAGATTGCTGGACTGAGCACAAGAGAAAAGCTGGACTCTGTGTGACCTCTCTGCCAGCACGGTGCTCTCCAGGGAGGAATGATTCCCCCCACTGCAGAAGGCACAGATCAGGACTGGCCCCTACAGATGGCCTGACATTTCCCCCCCAAATATTCCCTGGACTTAACAAAGCAGCTCAAGTTTTACCCCAAAATTATCCTGACATGTTCACCACTGACAACCTCCTTTTTACCTCATAATGTTAATTCAGTCCATTACAAATTACCTCAAATTTTACCTCAAAATGTTAATCTTGTCCCCTATGGATGACACAGATTTTACCACCCAACCGTCCCCACTGTTTACCTCTATCTAATCCCTAAAATATCCATTCTGTCCCTTACAGATTACTTCAGGTTATTCACCCAAATATTCCTTGTTCCTTACAGATTATCTCAAATTTTAAACCAAAACTTCACTTTACCAGTACACTACTGATTACCTCAGTTTGTCTCAAAATTTTCCTTCTTTACAGACTCAGCACCCAAGATTTTTCCTACCTGTTACTATTAATTACCTCATATGACTTCACAATGCTCATTCTCTCCCCTACATAACCTCAAGTTTTAATCCCAAAATTTTCCATGCCTATCTGCTAATGACCATCTCATTTTTGCCTCAGGATTTTCAGTCTCTCCTCTACAGGTTAACTCCAATTTGAACTCAAAAACATTCATTTTGTCACTATAGATTACTTCTATTTTCCCACCAAAACCCCCCACCAATTACCTCTATCCTATCCCAAATATTCATTCTATCCACTACAGATTACCTCAGGATTTTCCCCTGAAATTTTCCCTACTTGTCTACTATTGATTTACCTCAGTTTTACCTCAAAATATTTATTCTCTACCCTGGAGAGTGTCTCAAGTTTTAGCTCCCAATATAGCGCTACTTTTGCACTACTTATTACCTCAGTTTACCTCAAGATGTTAGTTCTCTCCCCTAGAGATTACCCAAGTTTTACCCCCAAAGTAGTCCCTCTCTGTCCACTTCTGATTAGCTCATTTCCCCCTCAAAATCTCCATTCTCTGCCAATATAGAGTACCTCAAGTTTACTCCCAAATTATTCCCTGCATGCCACTTCTGATTGCATCACCTTGCCCTCAAAATACTCATTCTCTCCCCCAGAAAGTACCTCAAGCTCCTCCCCCATCAATTTCCCTTCATTACTCATTATCTCCTTTTTTACAATAAATTGATCATTCTCTACCCTCGAGATTACCTCATGTTTTACCCCCAAATTTTCTTTCCTGTACACTATTGATTTCCTCATTTCTGCCCCAAAACGTGCATTCTCTCTCCTCAGTGACTCCCTCAAAACGTCACCTCGCTCCCCTTCACATCCCCTCACATTTCCCTACAAAAACACATGTTGGGTGCCCACTAAATAACACCAGGTTTTCAGCCAGATGTGTCACCTCTGTCCCCTCTAGGCTATGCCAGGCTTTCCCAGCTTGGAGCTGCAAGGAATTCAGGTGGGTGAAACGGCACCAGGGAATACCTGTAAAAAGAGATTTTACCTAGGGTTTAACCTCCAAGGTATTCATTGTACCTTACTAGAGAGCACACCCAAAAACTCGCCTACCTGGACGCTACTGATTACCTGAGCTGACCTCAGAATGTTCATTCTCTCCCCTGGATGTTACTTCAGATTTTACTGACAATCATTTTCCTCAAAAATGCCATCTTGCTCTTCTCTACCTGGAGATCTCCAGCTTCCCCCCACAAACATTCCCTACCTCTTGATCACTGACTCCCTCAATTTACCTTTTAATGTACATTTCCTCTGCCACAAATTACCCAGATTTTATCCCAAAAACTTTCCTTGCCTTTCACCCACCTGAATCAGTCTTAAACATAGCCCTTATATTGATCTTCAGCGTGGACCCTGCCCAGAGCTGAGGGTAACCTGACCTAATAGTAATAAATAACCTTTGCTGAGAGCTGTCAACACCCCAGTCCTTCAGGCTTTGCAAGTTTTTTAAGTGAAGAGACCCAAATTTGAATTCTAAATCTAAATTTCTATCAACTTTTGCTAGAAAGATACTTGACAGTAAGTCATAGAGCAGAATTAGAAGATTACACAAGGAACAAGAACATCTTTCATGAATAAGAGAAGTTCCTCCTTTTCCTCATCTCTCTGGGGCTGTAGGACTGAATCTTTGCAACCAAGAGATAACAGAGTTGTTATTAATACTTAAACCTCTCAAATATTGCAATTTCTCAAGGAACTCTGCCAGCTCTGAGCTACTCCCATGTGCCTGGAGTGGTTTGGGGAGCAGCAAGACAACATCCCACTTCTTTTTGGAAAAATGTAAGACAATAAAATGTAATTTCACTTCATCCTCTGACCCATAAATAAAGCATGCAGCACAACACAGACTATTCATGGAGGAGCTGATTCAGTTGGGGAAAAAAATTAAAAGACCCAAACAAATAAAACCACCCTACATTTCAAGGTAAAGATGTGTTGTTTCCTTAAAAGGAGCACACAAAACTAATTTAAACCAGAAAGGAAATTACAAACCAGAAAAAGAGTCAAAAGAAATGCTCTCTACTGTTACACTCTCTGGCTGATAATTCCAAAGAAAATTCCCCATGGATCAAAAGTAATTGCTAATAATTTTTCCTCTGTAAAAAAATTACTCTCAGAAACTCTGTCCTCAGAGGGAAACACAACCTGATGTGACACAGCTCTGGCACCACACACCCTCCTGTTTCTGGTGTCCTTGGAATCCACAAGTCAATACAATCCCTTGGACCTTACATCCCTGAACACAAGGATAAATTGAGTTTTACCCAGATCCCAGTAAGCAGTAGAGCTGTGCTTACATTTCCTAGTGAGTCAGGAAAGCTAGGAAACAGACAGGAAAAGGGAAATGTGTCCCTCTGACTTACCCCACAGCACGTGCAGGACCAGGTGTCCTCCTGTGCAGGCCATCAGGGCTGGAGGCTCTTGGGTTTGGCTGCTCAAACCCAACCAAAACCAAAGGTTTTGGCAAAGCTGGGTCAAATTAAATGATTTTTCCTGTCCTGAAAGAGTGAAGAAAAGGAAAATTAAGTCCACTGTGCAAGTCAAAAGCTCCTGGCTCTCAGATATTTGTTCTCATTGCTTATTATAGAGCTTTTCATTTTAAAAAGGACAGGTAACAGCCATATTAAACATATAAGTGCCCTTCTTCAGGATTTTTATTCAAACCACTTTCAGACACAAAAAGGATGCTAATTTTTCTTATTGTGTTATTTGCCTAATTTGAACAAAAAATCATCATCCCAGAACCCACTTGTGAGTTATCCTTTGGTACTGGACTTTGGATAAGAGATATCCAGGATACTGGAATCCTTTTGTTATAAATGCACAGTATATAGTTGGCTTTTCACAAATATTGAAATGAATACTGTATGTAAAATGCAAGATTGTACTGTATTTTCTTTATTGATAGAATTTAGAAATGTGATGAGTATCTAAGTGTCAGAACACTAAGGAAGCAATTAAACTTCTGTTGTCAAGTATCTTGTCCAACTGAGATGACCAGAGCCCCAAGAGAAGAATTTATGGACCTGTGTTATCAGATGGAGTAGAGCCACAAAGACGAGTCTGCCAGAGAGTGTCTGGGGGGGTGGGGGTTGAGACTGGACAAAGGGATTCTTACATCCAAAGGAATGTTTGAATTATGCATATGAATTTTGAATATGCATCAAGCAGATGTTTTTAAAGGGAAAACTTTTGTTAAAACGTGTGCTGCTGGCTGGTTCTGTGCCAGGCACCCTCGGCCGAGAAAATGTATTTTGCTTTTATCTCTCCTAATTGTCTATTTTCTTAAATTTTTTATTAAACTTCTAAATTTTTCCAAAAAGGTGAACCTCGTTTTTCACACTTTTGTCCTTTGTTCATAGAGCTCAGCACCATCCTCTCCTGAGAGCAACAGAGAAGTGCTCCAGGATAAGAAGTCATTTGGTCACAGTCCTGTTATCCATCAGTTCAAGGAGGGAACGAGTTTGGAGTAACTGACCAGTATGTTTATTACACCAAACAGTGAAATGGAGTTTATTGAGCTGAAAAAACAAAGCTCCAGTGCAAAGAGCTGCATACAGGACCACCAAAACAGAACCTGGCTTGGGGCAATACAATCTTACCAAGTCACAACATGTCCTTGCTCCACCAGCAAGTCACTGCAGACAAATCCTCCACAGCCACAGTGGGGGTTCTGGCCTCTTCCTCCAGCATTATTTGGGACGGAACATCGAGGAACAAGCCCTGAACAGACAGTACAGGACAAACACTGTAGAGGAAAAACGCCAAGCAGCAAGCCCTGTGCTCGGCAGGGGCCTGGGGCATCCAGTTCCAGCCTACTGGCTTCCTTTTCCTTCTTTTGCAGCAGTTGTTTGGGTGGCCTAAAAACCATCTTCCTGCTTGCCACTCCCTCCACATTTTCTTCTTCAACGGGGATAGAGCTGCAGCTCACCAGAGGCAAGAAAACTGCCCTTCAATGCCAGATAAAACCTACCTGGAAAGACCAGGACATCAGGAGCAGCAGGAATTCCTTACTGTTTCTGCTCACAGGTATTTTTATTGTGCTTTGTTTCACAGGGGCTTTTCTGCCAAGCTCATTTCAATCTTCTTTCATCTTGAGAAATAATTTTGAAAGTTGAGTTTGTTGAGAACTGGTTCATCTTTGGATTAGTCCTAATTTGGAGTTTTTAGTGCTACACTTGCCATGATTCTTAGGGCTCAAGGAACTTTCCAGACTGACCCAAATCTTCACATCCAACTTCCTCTGTTCAGTGCATGTTGTACCAGTTCAGAACAAGCTGATCTACTTGAGCCCCACGGCCTGTTGTGCCATGTCAGCACAGGGCATGGAAAGGGTCACAGGGCTCTTTCTGAAGCCACAACACCCCCAGACTGAATTTCCAGTGAAGCATTTTGCACAACTGTCAGCGCTTTGCTGCTGTCAGCCGGTGCCTCAAACCCGATAACCTGCCAGGGAGGAATGTCTGTGCCACATCATTCCAAACCTTCTGCTGCGAACCCTTTGCTTCTCACACCAGCTCATACGGGACCAGAACTGTCACTGCAGGCAGAAGTGCACCTTGAAGGAACACCACAAGCCATCTATGAGGTACCACTGGAATTCCATCTACTGTACAAGTTGTGAGAAGCAGGGAATAAAGCCATGTCCTTACAGGTGAGTTAGGGGCACCTGTTCAGCCAACAGCAGCTCCAATAACAGCACTGAATCAAAACCTCACCAAAAATGCATTAAAGCAAATGCCAACACCCTTACAAGCACTTCAGTTTTCAATTTATAAAGTAAAGCCAAAAGAGTTTTTCATACACTTGGGGAAGAAGTCCATCCCATTTTTTTAAACAAATTTCTGGGAGTTGTTTCAACACACTTGAACCCAGGTTCCGCTCCCTATGGTGCTAAAGAACAGCTTGGATATCATCAGGGATGCAGCCCTAGTTCATGAAGCTACTGCTGCAAACAGACAGAAATCAATGGTTGGAGGAATTAAGGCAGAAAAAACCTGTGCGCTTCCCAGTCCCTGCCCAACACACTCCAGTTCTCTATTGGGAGCGTAAGTACTGTTCCTATTGAGAAACTCAATGATTGCACAAAGTTATGTTTTATAGAAAAGCTTTGCAATTGCCTCTCCCAGCATCAACAGCAACCCTCAGCACTTCACCAGCCCCAAGGGAAACGCCAGTAGGGATTTCTGCTTGTCTGTTTGAAAGTCCCTCCTGAGCGTCCAGTTTTTCTGGCTAAAGCCCCCTCAGCACCCTCTCTCTGGGCTTGTCTTGCACATCCTTCCCCAGCTCCCTTGTCCTTCTCTTGCTCCAGCCCCTCAATGTCTTTCACCTTTCCAGGCAGCAAGCAGTGCTCTCTCTACAAAACGGAGCTTTTAGTTCTTTACATCTCCGATGTGGAAAAGTAGCAAATAGGCCTTTGCTCTTGCTGCTGCAGACACGGAAAACTCCAACTGTATCAGAACCTCATCCAGTCCTGGAAAAGGCAGGAAAGTGTCTGCAGCAGTATCTTTGCTTGCTGGGGAAAGAGAAAACGAACACAGCTTCCGCACAGAGCAAGCCGAGAAAGCACAAGCACACAAGTTGAAAGCGAAGTCTCTCACCTCCTCCCGTGTCTAAAGTACTCGCCTGCACCGAGGAGATGATTGGCAGGGAAACAGCTGAGCGCTAAGGCTTAAAAGACACGAAATGTTCAAAATGCATTAATTCAACACTAAAAAGATCGGTAAATAACCGATTCAGAATATATTCCCCTCATAATCTTCACGGGTAGAGGCTCTGCGATGCCAAGGCAAACTCAGATGTCAACAGATTTTCATCCTTTGCCTGGCGTCACCGAGCACCTGCCCCCCCCCCGCACATCACACACTGAAACATCACCCCAATTTCCATACATCGTAAATAGATACATTTAACTGCATTTTTACCTCACTAAAGCAGGAAGGAGCAGCCCTAAACCAGAAAAGTCAGAACTCCCGCCTCAGGCGCCGGCTCTTATATAGACTTGGCCGGCTCGGGATTGGCGGGCGCCGTGAGGCGATCGCAGCGCTGATTGGCCAGCGGGAGGCGAGCCTCGCTCCCGCCCCCAGCCCCCCTCAAGGGATGGTGTGAGGGGAGGAGCGCCGCGCCCCAAATCCCAGCAAAACCCCGCGTTCATGTCTTTTACGTCAGGAAACCTGGCGTTCCCTGAATTGCGTATGGACTCAGGCAAGGTGTTTGCTTGTGGGAGAAATGTTCCTCCTGGGAAAATAAAATCGGAGTTGTTCTCTGGGTCAAATGAATATTTTTGAGATAAAAGGAGTTAGCTGGTAGCAGACTGACAGGGAAAATTTTTGGAGCAAATTTGAGGTAGTCTATAGTGCAGAAAATGAACGTTTTGAGGTAAAATGAGGTAATCAGTAGTGCACATGTTGGTAAAGCTTTGAGGATAAAATTTAGGTCATCTGTAGGGAAGAGAATGATCATTTTGAGATAAACTGAGACAGTCAGTAGTGAACAGTCGAGAATGTCATAATGTGAAAGTCACTCCCATTTACCTGGAGGAGGACTGCCCTGGGGAATGACTTTACCTGGGTTTTGGCTACTGTAGGGTCTCACAGAATGAACCATAGTGCTCTGTGATCCTGTGCTGGTCCTTGCACAAATGTCATTCCTCGCCAACTCCAGGAGCTTCCAATGTCACTCTTGTACCTGCTGAGGTTTGTCCGATCCAATGGGCTCACAAGTGTTTTCTCTTTTGCTCATATTGTTATAAATAGATGTGATTTGTGCTAACTAAATTGTAAGTATATTAATATTTTAGAAAATAATTGTTGTAAAAAAAAAAAGAAAAAGTATAAGTAATTAGTGTTACAGAAAAGATGGGCCCCTTTTGCAGATGTTTCATGGGAAAATGGGATGCAGGTTATAGTACTGAGATAAGTAATCCTCTAAAATTAGAGGATTGGCCTTGAAATGGACAAATTTGGGATTACTCCAGGTATGGAACCTAAGTTGTGCTTTAAATAGGGCTTGTTTTTGCAGTTATAACGCAGTGCTTGGTACACACGCGCAGTGGGGTTATTCAAAGGACAGTGATGAAGACTGGAGGCCTTCATCCCAAAGATCACCGGAAGAAGACAGAAAACCCCTCAGCAACAAGTGAAGCATGCACCATGAAGAATAGTGATGTAGATTTCCAGAATCTAAAATAGGTGGAGATTTACTGGAAGTATTGATGAATATGTATAAGCATACCATGTATAAGTTCTGTTTGAAGTAGCCCTGCTGTGTACGTGAGGTAGGGTGAGAAACCCATCCCATACCCCAGTCGGTTTTGCTTATGCTTTATCAGAACCTGAATTATACTCAATTAATCATCTCAATTAAAATTGTGTTTTATCTCAATTAAAATTGCTGCTAAAATTTAACTTTGTGGTTTGTTGAATTGGGCATACAGATCTCCATTTGTAACAATATGGAAATTTCAGTCTTCTTGGGTGATTTGTATCCCTCACAACATCAAATTGAGTTCCCCAAAAAACCACAAAACCCATTCCTTATCCTATATTTCTCAAATTTCCACTTCTATTTGCTTCTCTAGCTGCAATAATAATGGATATGACAGAAATAATAACAACAAAGGGGAATAAATGGAATGTAAAGGAAGATGTTTAATTTTGTCATTTGAAAAGGACCCAGCTGGCATTCACAATGTCCAGGAAGGAGCACAACC
Source organism: Acrocephalus scirpaceus scirpaceus (assembly GCA_910950805.1). Classification (NCBI taxonomy): domain Eukaryota; kingdom Metazoa; phylum Chordata; class Aves; order Passeriformes; family Sylviidae; genus Acrocephalus; species Acrocephalus scirpaceus. The sequence continues at coordinate 62,695,693 of OU383778.1, read as the reverse complement.
ACAAGAAAATCCAGGGGCTGGTGGTTTCCAGACTGTGTCTGCAGTATTTCAGTCCATGAGAATTGCAGGATAAGGGATTACTCACAGGCTGAACTGTGACTACAAATAGGGTTCAAGCAACCCTGTTTCAGCTGCTCTGAGAGATTCACAGAGTCACAGCGCGTTTCACTTGATCCCATTGTTGCAGGGCTCTTTGAGATCCTCCATGACCAAATGCTGCTGGTTATCCACCCAATTTCCTTTCTGAAGTGGCTTCCTCTCCTCTGCAGCTGTTTGAGGAGCTTGATCCTGGGGCGCCTGGCAGCGGGCAGCAGGCAGGATGGCGTTGCTCGGGCCTGGCTGGGAGCAGGCTGCCCTGGAAGACGGCCTGGAAGCCCCGCCGGAAGTTTTTGTTGCAGAAGCCGTAGATGATGGGGTTGATGCTGCTGTTGAAAAAGGCCAGCCAGTGAGCGAAGGGATAAATGCAGATGCTGATGAGCTGCAGCTGGAGGTCAGAAAGGCTGGCGTAGTCCGAGAGCAGCATCACGGTCCACAGGGGAAGCCAGGACAGCGTGAAAAGCAAAGTCACAACAACGAGCATTTTGATGGCTTTTTGTTTCCTCTTCCACACGCTGTGCTGCTGCTCCTGGCTGCGCTTCCCTGCGCCAGGCATGGCCGTGTGGGAGAGAGAAATGCTGATCCTGGAGTACATGACAACGAGGAGCGACAGGGGAGCCAGGTAGATGTTGGCAAAGAGAACCGTTGTGTAGATCTTCCTCATTCCAGGGGTCGGGCCACTCCTCCTGGCACCAGAACACCGGGCGGGTGGCATTGCCAGAGCCTAGGAGCACCTGGAAATGCTTCTCCTCCTGCACCTGCAGCAGGACAGCCGAGGGACACATGATGGCCACGGCCAGGATCCAGATGGCCTCGATGATGGCCACAGCAGTGGGAATGGTCAGCTTCTGCTTGAATGGATGCACAATGCTCCGGAACCTGTGGCAAGGGCACCAGAGACGCTGTTAAAGGAATGCTTCATTACCCAGGCAAGGATGCACACACATTTTAAATTGTCCGTTTTTCAAAGAGCAGAGATGGAATCATCTCTTCATCCTCCCTATCAGCTGCTGCCTGTACTGCTCCACTTAACCAAGGCAGGTATTAACACCTCTGCTATCCAGCTTCATGGCTGAGGAACAAACCAATTCCAGGCCAGTTCCACCATCTTTAAGAGATACCAGTGGAGGAGCAAATTGCTCTTTAGACCTGGCCACATTTTATTTTGCTTAACAGCCTTAGGAGCAAAATGTGTCTGATTTATTGTGGTGTTGGGAGGGTTAATGAATGGGCTCAGTGTGGTCAGGGGGCCAGGGGAGATGAGAGTGATGATTACAGACTCTGCAGCATTTTACCTGTCCACGGCAATAGCAACCAGAGTGAAGACAGGGGCAGAAACAGAGATTCCTTGGACCATCCCACTCATCTTGCACACCAGGCTCCCAAAGGGCCATCCTGGAAGGAAACAGGCAGTCGGAATTGCTACCATTCCACTGCAGGACTCTGCTTAAAACCATTTGCTCTCATCTTCCATTTCCTGAGTAAGAATTATAGGGTGGTTTGAATTGGAAGGGAACTCCTAAGAGTTCCAACCATGGCCAGGAACACCATGCCATGGGCAGGGACAGCTTCCACTCGACCTCGCCTCTGATGACAGTGGCTCAGAATGCCCACAGAGCCCCTCTGACACGTGCCCACCTGCAATGACGTTGTCCAGGAGGGTGGTGGCCATGCAGAAGGCTCCCACCAGCAGGTCACTGATGGCCAGGTTCAGGATGAACAGGTTGGTAACCGTGCGCACATGCTTCCTCCACAGGATGATGAAACAAACCCCCCTGTTGCCCACCATGCAGAGGAGGAAGATGAGGAGGTAGGAGGTGATGAAGACAGCAGCCACCGGAGGCTGGTGGAGGTAGAAGTCCACGTAGGAGACGTTTCCTTCCAAGTAAAGGTACTTGTATGTCCCGTTATAATTCAGCACCTGAGGCCAATCCAACGAAGAGTTTGAGTCCATTTTCTTCCTTGTGTTCTAATGTGCCCTAAAAGGTATTTGTAAAGAGGTCATTTTAGTCTGCTTGCAATTGATCTGAAGGAATGTGATGATATTACTATTATTATATTAGCATTGTTACCTGCTTTGGGTATACTGTGTGCTGAAATAAGTGTAAAGCTCGCGTGCACCCTGGCAGCGGTGAGGTAGCTGAGCAACAATCACAAAAAAATCACTCATTTCATCACTGAAAAACAGGGTTTAAAGCTTTCTGAAACTGCACAAACCTTCTGCCTTCATGTATCCAAATCCAGTCCCATTTCATGAACATGAGATGGCTTTGTGTACAGTTGGTTGATTTAACTCCCTGCTCACAAGCCACATAACTCCGAGTCTGCAATCAAGAAAGACCACACCATGTTTGAAACATGCTGAGCTACAAGAGAGCAGGGTTAATTTACAAGCAGGTAGCTTGACTTGGAGGCAACATTCCAAATTTTTTTCCACATATATTTTGTCTTCCAGATGAGGATGTCTATAGAAGCAGGGGGTACAATGTTCCTAAAAAGAGCAGCAAAATTTATTGGTGGCAGCAGGCATGAAATTGAAGTATGAGTGCAGGTGCTTTTAAGATGCTTCAAATTCCTTAGTAGAAATGGAATTTAAACTCAGGCGCAAGCATCCAAATCCTGATGAGCTTGTATGAACAGCAAAGCCTCTGCAAGTGCTTTATTTTCAGGAAGCAAGTGCAGTAAAAAAAAAGTATTTATTCTGCCCATTGCCTCAAGTTTGGAACAAGTGGAGCAGTGGAAACCCATCGTGTTCTGGTCTCTCATGCCTGTTTAGCAGCAGTGCAGGTTTTAATGGGTCTCTGTTCTACATACTTATTAAATGCCTGAACAGCCAGGTAGGGAGACAAAAATCTGGAATCCCTCACCAAAAACTGGCTGCTTGTCGCTTTGAACAAGTGCAGGAATAGTTGTACATTCTGTGTGGCTGTTCTTGTGGAGAAAGGTTTGTTTATCTTTATTAGTTTTTATTTGACATGCTTTCAAAAGTATTGGAAGCACTCTTATTGAAATGTCTGATGTGCCAAATGCTTTCCTAGCCAGAACTCAGAGTCAGCCTTGTGAGAAGTGCTTTAATGCAAATTTTCCTGATCCCTCAAGGAAGCAGCACTGGTGCACTTGCACTCAAACCTGGGCTCAAGATGGGGAACACTGGCAGAATGCAAATACAGATATTTGACAATACGAGTTTACACTGTTCCTTTAATCCCAGACCTGGAGTTGTGCTTTATAAATCCCAGGAGATGCTGTCTCAGCCCATTTAAAAGTCAGCATTCCTCCTGCTCCCTTAGACTTGCTGTTGCTCCCTTTGCTGCTCTTCCTCACATTACTATTATTATTATTATTATTGCCACTAATTTTTCTTCTGTAATCTTTTGCTTCCCAGAGGAGTTGCTTTAAGTAAACATTGTGACCAGAGGAAGGTGGCTTTTGGTTCCCACCACATTCCCAGTGCCCATGCCCAACTGTCCCTGTGCTGTCCCCAGCAGGTCAGGCAGAGGTGCCTTTCCTTCCTTACCTTCTGGAGTTTGGCTTTTCAAGGGGTCTCTGATGATCTGGGGCAGAAGTTCTTGGTCATTCCATGACAGGATTGTCCCTTATCACACTAAAAGCAGGAGGAATAATCATTATTTTGGATGCATATTTTGTGTTTTCTCTCTTTTTCTGACACCATGTTGTGAAGCAGCGGCTTCTAATCTCTTCAGTGATGATCTCTGGAATAGTTTTTGTTCATAACTGGTAAACAAGAAGTTGTAAACAGCCTCGAGGCAAAACTGGAGCTGAGTCCTATCCCAATTGCCCTAATGAAATTTTGGCCGTGGCAGGCAAAGGGAAATGGCTCAAAGGGAAATGGTTCAAACACTGCAGATCACAGGAAATGGAAGCTCCATGGATTTTTTATTATCCTGAAGCTGGGGGGGAGGAGGATTGGCTGGAAGGAGAAATTAAGCTGGTGCCTTGTGTTTGCACAGCGTCCTTGCTGGCTAAAACAAGCAGTGATAAATAATTGACAGAGGCACAGAGGACAGAAACATAAATTATCTAAAAAAAAGGAAAAAAATAATGCAATACCTAATTCTTATAAGATGACAAATAACAGTAATTTGCTTTCACGTGGTAACTTGATGAGAGCAAGGTCTCCCTTCTTCATTTAATATACCAGAGAAAATCTGCAAAGGAGTAAAGTGGGAGGCTCCCTTTTTGAAAACCTCCCCAATACACATTGGGTTTCCAAACACATGAGGTTCATTCCCTGCTGGAATCCCAGTCACAACCTCCATAGACAAATGCACGCTGTAACATCTCACAGCCTGACCAGGACAATCTTGTACCTCTGGATATAGAAAGTCAGTTTTCCATTGTTCCAAAGTAGCATTATGAAGTTATGCAATTATTTTTATGTTGGGCACATGGAAGAAATCCCCTGGAGCAGCCACCACTACGTCACCCCTGTGCACAACCTGCTGGGTTTGTCATCTCGATATCTTGATTTTTATGTGTGAAATACCCTCACAGAATCTTCTGAGACTGAAACAAAAATAAGGAAACTTTAGAGACTGAAAGAATAGCAGGGGCATGTTGTTGTACATAAAGAACCTTTAATATGGTAAGTGCTAAAATATTGGTTCTTCCCTTGTCCTGAGCTCAGTAATGGCACAGCAACAGAGATTTCCCAGGGACCTTGAAAAATAATCACTGGTCTGCTGAAAAGTGAGAAAGTCCCAGGGGCAAAATACAGCCTCTGAAGGATGGCAGAAAGACCAGGACATCGGTCTGTGAGTGTGTGAGAAATAAGAGAGAGAGAAATTTATGGATCATCCTCTGCCTCAGGGAACCAGCAAGAGCCACTGACTAAAAAACAAAAATGCTGTTCCACAGGGACCTCATGCACAGACCATGGGAATGTGGGCTCATCTTTGCTTCTCTTTCAGAGCAGCTACACCAAACCCCCCATTCCCAGTTCCTGCAGCTCAGGCAGGGGACAGGGAGTGATGCAAGAGGTGTTTGGTCTGGGTCATGCAGGGCTTGAGCTGCCATGTACAGACTCTGGAGGTATTTGTGAATTAAGGTAATAAAACTTATTCTTTAAGTAATTAACTATTTCATCTATCAATATATCCATGATATTTTATATTAGATACCTCAGAGTAGTTTCTCTCCAAATAAGCCTGGATATCCCAGTAGGTTTTTAGCTGGGAGAAAGGAGCTGTGGAAGAAAACACATCCTAAAAATAGCCAGTTGCAATCAAAATTTTTTTTTTCTTACTGATATTTACTTTCATAAAGAAAAACAAGTGCACCTTTAGAAGCAAATTTCCCCTTTTGAAATGGGCAGTCCCAGGGAGATGTGCTGATCTCAGAGCTGCACACAGATGTCCTCTCAATGGGCTTTAACTGCTTATCCTTCCCTCAGAGTCATTTATCTTCATAGTCTGAGCTGGGGCCAAAGAAAATAGTTTGTCAAGGTATTTATTTTTCAAAGATCTCAAACTTCAAATGATAAAGAACAAGGCTATCAGCAGGATGACTGTAATAAACACAAGACTTAGTCGCAGATTACTCATCCACTCTAGCTGGGAATAGAAAACATTTCACTCCAAAACCAAATCACAAATGTAAATCAGGAGATGCAAATGACAGGTGAGGCATTCACAACAAGTTTGTTATGGCTCTGTGGCTCTGTATATATATATGCATATATATATATATATATGTATATATAATTTCCACCCTGCTTCATTAGAGCCAATGCTGCTTACCTATTCCTTGTCATTATATTTTTTTTTCATGCTCAGTCAACCTTTAAGCTTCTGAATATATTTTTTTTCCTATTTGATGTGTCACAGGCTGTTTTAAATTTTAACTCAAATCCCAGCCAACTGTTCCCTGAAATCAGGTTAAAGTAAGATTTCCACACCCAGGCACACTTATGCCACCACTTTATTGAGAAGCCTGGCAAGCAATAAGATTTTAGCTGCCTTACTTTGGAAGCAAGTCCCTGTTTTAAAAGCTTTCAGTAGGAAATTACTGAATTTCTCCTGGGATCCAGTCTCCAAGTAGCAGTTTCCCATCCATCACTGGAAACTGGGCAGGGACTCCTCAAAATGTGTGGACTGGTGGCAGCTTTTTCCCTGGAGAGATGCTCTAGGAGCGTTTAGCAGTGAGTGCTGGGGTTTAGTCTGTAGGAACAGCTAAATCAGTGATCCCTGCCGGGCTCTTGGCAGCACTAAATTCCCCCCTAATTAGAGATGAGCCTCCTAAATTGCACCTTTCAATTCAGCCTCTGCTCATGAGTCACTCCCTGACAGCCCTGTCATTTGGGGCACTGAAACAGGAGAGTCACTGGGGAACAGGTAGAAAGAGGTAAAAAAAACCCCAAAACAACCTGAAAAGTGGTACAATCATGAGATAGTCCCAGTGGAGGATAGAATTGGCAAACAAAAGAAATGTTTTAGGAGCCCATCGGCCAGCAAGGGTTAATTCACCAGGTACAGGAGACAGCACTGTCAGCAGGTGGTTTCTGTCCACCCCCCAAAAATGGGGGGCACAGAGGATCTGTAATCACTGCAAAGTGAATGACCAGAAGCAAACCGAACCAATTCCAAGGCACAGAGCACATCACAAGGGTTCTTTCCACCAGGTGATGTTTCTGCTTGGAGTGAGAAATGAGCAAGAGCCATAGAATTGTTTGGTTTCCATCTCTTTTAGCACGGAAGTGTCAGTGCCCTCTATGACACAGGCACGAGAGCAAACAGCCCATGACCTGGTCACACAGGGCATCATTACTTAGAGCTTGTTACAATAAACAACATTTCACCCCTCACCCAAGTTCCTGGCCTGCGGAATATTGGATTATGCCTCACTAGAAATTAGGGAGAGCAGCCTGCCTGGCCCAAGGGCAGAACAGGTGAGCTCCCTGCGCAGCACGGTGGGGTTGGATCCTTAACACTTCACCACAGCCCAATGTTGGATTTGCTCAGAGGTGACACCCTTAGTCTTAAATAATTGCACGGGGGAAGAACTGTCTGTGAAGGTGACAGCAGAGGTTTAAATGCAGTGTCGTCTCTCCAGAAAGACAATGGTTGTGGAAGGGCTGAACTCTCCCTGTACCTTCCTACCTTCTGAGTGTTCCCTTTTACATCATTATCCACACCCACACAGGGACTTTAAGTACTCATTGATTTTTTTTTTTCTGTGACCTGCTCTAAGGATTTGAATCCTTTTGGTGCTTTTGAATTTCCATTTACTGCTGCCTCAGTGACTTGATTGTAATTAACACCAAATTCTAAGCCTTACTCAGATAACATGGATAGGTACCTCTGATTGATGTCAGGAATTTGACATGCTGAGAGGTTACCTCGGAAACCTCTTGGTTTGACTCCAGTTGAAGCCAGTTCTGTTCAGTGAATGACAGTGGCAACCCACAGCTCTCCAAACAGCAAGGACTGGCAGTAAGTTTTCCTTGCTAGGATTGTCATTTGGAAAAAAACAGCATCCATTCTTTTGGGATGAGGTGCCATCTTACCGGTACCTACCTGCCAGCCTTAGAAAATGCTCCTCCTTTGCTCAGAGTTAACACTCAATCCCCCTTTTTCCAGCAAAACACTCCAAACTGATCTCACTGCATTTTATCCTTTACAGCCCCTGGGGTGGTTCAGATTTAAAGGTTAACATGAAGTACTTCAAGCTCCAGATACTTTTCTCCTACTGGAGACACCTGCTACTGATAGAAGAGCAAAATAAAATTGTGTGAACTTGTCTTAGTCACTGGGGGAAAAAAAGAACAGCCCCAGGTTCATCTTTTCCCAATCCCAGAGCTCTGCAGAGTGGTCCAGCTCCCAAGCTCAGGTGGATTGGCCCTCCCAGCAGCAGCTGCAACACAGGTGCTGGTGGGGGCTGTATGCATCCCTCAGCTCTGGAACCCTAAAGCCAGAGGGTCAGGGGCACCTGCTGCCACCTCCATCCCCCTCCAGTGTATGAACTGCTCCGTATTCCAGCCTTGGTCCACCCCAGGACCAACTCCAGCAGCACGAGGAGGGTTGTTTCCAGCAGGCATGTCCCTGGCATCACCAGGATGCCCGTGCAGGCAGTGTTGTGCCCCCCCAGTAAATCAGGGCACCTCCGGGCAGTGGAACCAGCGTTCCAGCTCTCACACGCACCGACAGACCTGTTGCTGGCAAAGCTCCTGCAGTTTCCCTCAGCTCCCAGCTCCAGCGGGGAGGCAGGAGCAGCGCAGCCCCAGCCCAAGGCAGCCCCCAGCCCAATGCCCCAGAGTACCCCGCTTACAAGCGCCGGAGCTCCGCCACAGCCGGGGGGTCCGCGCAGGCAGCAGCGAGGCTGCAGCCCCTGGCGCAGCGGAGAGCGCTCCCGGAGCCCCCGCAGCTCCTGCCTCAGGCAGGGAGGAGGGACAGGAGGAGGGAGGGAGTGGAGAGTCCAGCCCAAAGCCAGGCGCCAAGCTTGTGGGCTGTCACCTGCAGCCACCGCTGACTTGGGCGGGGAGTGCCTGGTTGGAAGAGTTTCTCGGATATGTTCCATTGCAGAGCCTCCCTGCTCTGCTGTGTTGGAGTATCCTTTTGCCTTGGGAAGCTCATTCCTAGGGTCAGGGGCTCACCTCTGCAGGTGCCACCCCCGACAGCCCCCCATCCATTACAGATTCCCCCCGGTGCTCTGAGTGCTCTCAGCACAGTGGCATCTCCCGGACTCTGCTCCTACCTGCTGAGCTCCAGCATTTAGATCCAGGTTCTCAGGAAATTCCAGCTTTTACATCAGGAAACTGGGGGAAAAAACAGTCTGTGTGGCCCAGGTGAAACCAGGTAGCTCTTGTAGCTGAAATGACAGGTTTTTCCTTACCTGCCTCTGCGTAAGGTTTTTCTGGAAAGAAAAATGGCATCTCAAAAAAAGATTATAGGAAAACAGGCTTCCAATTAATGATTTGATGGGTGTAGGAATTATTCTTTAATAACAATAAATTCTCCATTTTTTACACTCCCCTTTTTATTCTACTCCCCTTTTTATTCCTGGAATAGTTTAAAAATTCATCCTTTAACAAATCATTTAAATTTGAGAGAGCAAACAATTATCCCAATGTGAATTTAACCAACAAATTGTTTTCCAGCATAACTCAGTGTGGACTCTGTATGGCATCATCACGTACTGTAAATGGAGGCTAAGAAGCTCCAGCCATGCACAAACATCGTAGTAAGGGCAGTTTTGCCACATGTGATGCAGCAGGTGGAATCCCAAAATCCCTGGATGTTGGGGGGACCCGGAGCTGGAGGCACTAAAAAGCCATGGATAGAGGAACCTCTGACCAAGAGAGTATCCTGAAGACCTTGCATCCAGGTAAGGGGATTTCGTCTAAAATTCCTACTCCAGCTCCCCCTGCATACACACACAATGTTGCAGTTCTCTGTCTCCCCATCACTTTCCCATATTCACATTCCCTCTGCCTGGAAGCCCAAAACGTGGTGAGTTCACTTTTGAATTCAAAGAGTTTCAGATGGAGAGGTGTTATTCATGTAAGCAGCAAAATATCCACAATGCAGGGAATTGAGATTTGGAGGGAATCGCTTTCTGTTTCCCCTATAGCCCATGGAACACCAACATTGAATTTCCATCACGGATTATTGCAGAATATTGTCTTTTTAGTTTTAAAAACAACTTCGTGAGCGGCAGGGCTGATCCGTGTCCCAGGACGCTTCCAACTCTTTTAAAGGCCGGCGGCGCCATCTGCTGCGAGCAGAAGGAAGGACACGACGCAAAATAAATGCAAGGTGAGATCACAGAACCATCATGGAACCCCAGAAGGGTTTGGGTTGGGAGGGACCTCAAGGGTCAGGGCAGGCTGCTGTCCATCAGCCCCTGATTGCTGATGGATACGGAAGTGATGGAGGTGTTCAGGGAATGCTGGTTGGTTTTCCCTGTGTTGGGTAATCTGGTCATTAAAAAGACTAACTGACCTTTCCAACAGGGGAGCATATAAGCAAGAGGTGCCAAAAAGCTTTGAGTTTCTGGGAAATGCAATCTGCAAGTATCCTACTTAGAATCGCCCTGGATGGTCACCAGTTTGACTTCCATGGACCGGTCACATTGGCCAGATGTGCCCAGTTCTGCTGTAAATGCATTTGTCTGTGGCATAATTTCTATTTTTTTTTTCTTGCAAGGAGCTTCTGGGTGATAGAGAGGTGGGGGGGCGGGTAGAGGACAGGAGGCCGAGGCCCCTGCACCTCCTCCCGCCGCCTTAAGGGAGCGACTCCCGGGGCGCAAATGCCCTCGCGCCCTTGAGCCAACCCCGCAGCTTGGGGCCACCTCCCTCCGCCCCCCGGGTCCCGCCGTCTCCCGCCAGTCTGGGGTCTGCCCTGAGCCCCAAAATGCAGACATTTGGCTCTCTGATCAAAGCCTTAAACTGCTTGGGTGAGCCTCCCTTCGCACTCCTGAGACAGGACTGGAGTCTGTTTCACAGCCCTAAGACTGCCCGGGTCTGGCTGGTTCCAAGTGCAAACCATTTCTGAGCGAAAGAAAATGCCCAATTTATTTATCACAGGGCCCTAAAACTGGCCAAATGAGCCTGATGCCCCCCAAACACAGGCCTCAGTCTCTGCTTCCAGGACACGAAGGTGCCTGGCCCAGGCTCAGCGTGGGGTGCCCTGTTCTGATCCCCAAAACCCCTCACAACTCGGGCCTCCTCTTTCTCAGCCCGGTCAGGAGCTTCCAGCTGCTGGAAATGGGGCTGGAAAAGGGAATTTGGTCCCTGAGCCTCCAGCCTGGACTCCCCCTTGGAGTCCCAAGTGTGATGTCAGGGCAGGCTGGAGAGCCAGTGGTGTTGGGACACAAGATAAAGAGGATGGAGCCCATCCAGGATACCCCAGCACCCAGGAACACTCCAAGGACCCCACTGTCCTGCCCCCCTCTGCTGCTTCCTGCTCAGCCCCAGGGATTGCAGAGGAGGAGCCTGGCCACTGTCAGCCCTCTCTCAAACCACATCCATGGACCATGCCAGCACTCTCCACGGCTGGGCACGGCGGGAGACAGGCACCAGAGAGCAAAAGGCAATGACTCGCCAGCATCAGCGTGTTTACTTCCCACTCCACAGCAAGCCACACTGTTACAGACACACCCTCCATGTACCCAACCAGCAGTAAGGCACTTTTGAAAACAGGTAAAACGTTTTTCCCAGCTGCAGCCGCCATCCCCGGGGTGTCTGTGCCCGCAGCCTCAGCGCAGTGTCACCAGCTCCTCGGCAGAAGTGGGGTGAATGGCAACGGTGTTGTCCAGGTCGGCCTTGGTGGCCCCCATTTTGATGGCCACAGCAAAGCCCTGCAGGATTTCGTCACAGCCCAGCCCTTGCATGTGCAATCCCACCACCTTTGGAGAAGAAGTGAGAGGCCAGGTGGGACCCAGAATCCAGGGTGAACTCTTGGGCTTGGTGCTGGGGGAGCTGGATCCCAGCCCAAGAGCTGACCACATGGGGACAAGAGGACAGCCAGCCGCGGTCCCCACTGCCCCCTAGCTGTGCCCCCCGGGGACCTCCACTCACCTTCTCCTCCTTGCCAGTGCACACCAGCTTCATGACACACTTTGTCTTCCTCTGGGTGATGGCGTGGTACAAGGGAGTGAAGGATGTGCTGTAGATCTTCACGTTATCCTTCCCATGTATGGCCACGGCCTCCTCTGTAGCAGAAGCCATGGCACAGGGGTCAGAGGGATGCACACGGGGCATTTAAAAAGAGGAGTCAAAGCATCCTCTCCTTTTGTCAAGGCTCCCTTGCTGGAGATCAAAACATCTCGAGCATGAAAGCAGCAAGCTCTGAGCCAGTGTCCCCAGCCCCTTCACCTCCTCCACGCCCCATCTGTCCTCACCTTCAGTGAGCCCCACAGTGCCGATGGGTGGGTGGCTGAAAACGACTGTGGGGATGTTCTCGTAGTCCAGCCGGGAGTCCTGCTTGCCCTCGAAGAGCCTGTGGGCCAGCTTCCTGCCAGCTGCGATGGCCACTGCAGGGAGGGACAGGGAGCCTGAGCCACGGCACCCTGTAGCACCAAGGGGCTATGCAGGGAAGGGGCCACGGCTGCACTACCTGGGGTGAGGAGGGCTTTCCCACAGACATCCCCAATGGCATAGATCCCTCTCCTGGTGGTGTTCTGATACTCATCCACAACCACGTGGCCCTTGGGGTCCACCTGCACGCCCTGCCACGGGAAACAGCAGCCACATATGTTCCAGGAAGGATGGGACGGCCCATGGGGCACCTGTGCTGGTGGCCACAGCGTTCCCAGCTGGGAGGCAAGTTGTGGGAACACCATCCTGTGACAGGATCCCCAAGAGAACCCCAAATACCCGTGGGACACCCAGAGACCCGTGGGCATGCTCCCCCCAGCACGGAAGGGATGCACTCCCATCTCACCACTCGGTTCAGGCACAGCCCCTCGGAGTTGGGCTGCCGCCCCACGGCCCACAGCAGGCAGTCCACATCCCGGATCACCCCCTCGGTCGGCTTGCGGCCGGGCACTGCCGAGGTCACTGTCACATCCAGCAGCCCACACGGAGACTTTGTCACCCCCTTGACCTAAGGGGAACAAGAGCAGCAAGAGAGGGTGCGGATGGCTTTTGACAGTGATGGCAGCCATGCTGCAGAAGCAGGGATGTTGCCAAAACCATTGCTCAGCAAGCAGCACCCAAAATGGTAGCTTTCCCCCAGCCCTGCCTCTGTAGGAGGGATGGGACAAGCTGCAGGGCTGCTCTGTGCTTTCCCACCTGTGTGTGCTTCCAGACATCCACTCCAGTGTTCTCCAGCTCCTGGGTGCAGTTTGAGCTGATCAGGGAGTCAAAGGTTCGCAGGACCTAGGCAAGGATGCCCCCAACCCTGTCAGATAAGGGTCTGCAGGCAAAGGCACCACCTGGCAGCCCCTCCACCGGTATTTCCCTGCTTCTGGAACCCAAGATGTTTGGGGTGCTTCTCATTAACAAACTTTGCTGTTCGTTTCTCCATTATTTTCTTTTCCTTTCTTCCTCTTTTCAAGTCGTGACTTGAAATAAAGCTCAAGGGAATGGATGCAGTGACGCGTGTGGCTGCAGAAACGCTGGGCATGTGGGTGGGTGCTGCTAAAACATGGCCCCCCCCAGCCTCTCCATGGCTCCCATGCCACTATCCACTGCATCGCTATTCCCATGCCAACTCAGACCCTCCTTAAGCAGGAACTGACAACCAGAAAATCCCAGCGGGCTGGGATGTGACAGCCAGGCGGGAAGCACAGCTGGGGACAGGTGGTGGCACTACCTGGTCGTGGCGGATTAGCAGGGATGACTTGGAGCCCAGCGTGGAGAGGATCCCCACCATCTCCACTGCGATGTAGCCGGCCCCGACAACGACGCTGCGCCTGTGGAGAAGCGACGACGTCGTGTGCAGGCACCCGGAGCTGGCGCCGGTGGCTGCGGGGGATGGATCCCACTGTACCTGGGCAGCTCCTCCAGGTCAAAGAAGCCATCACTTGTCATCCCCAGACTGGCACCTGCAAAGCAGAGACCCTTTCGCACCCTTCACCTGTCCCCCTTCCCCTCCCAAAGCCCGCCTTGCTTTGGCAGACCTCTCTCCAGCCCGGGAGCCTGGGGAATTTCATCGGGCTCACCAGGAATTTCGCTGTCAGAAGGGACAGCTGGGCGCCCGCCCGTGGCTATAAGGATGTGAGGAGCTGTGTACTTTTTCCCATCCACTTCGATGGTTGGCTCGGGATCAGCGGTGAACTTGCCATAGCCCCGGATTATGTCAATGTGAGCCTTAGGGGTAACAGTTATGGGGTTAACAGCGGGATGAGGCGTGGGAGTCAGCTGATGGAGCCAGGGCTTCCACAGCTGGAGGACAGCTGGAAAAGTGGCCAAAAATCTGTTACTTTTGCCACTCAGATGGCAGGATAAACACATCCCATGCTCACCTTCTTAACATTGTTCTCATAGATGTCATTGAGGCGCCGCACGTATGCGTCACGCTTCTCCTTGATGGTCCTGGAAAGAGCAGGGAATTCCATCACTGCCAGCAGAGGAACCTCACAGAGCTCAGGAAGAACTCTGCACTCACTGCCGTGGTCCAGTTCACAAGGTGGTGGTCGGTCAAAGGTTAGACTCGATGATCTCAGAGGTCTTTTCCAACTCCAACGATTCTGTTAACTCAACTATCCCTATGAGCCTTTCCCCACCAAAGCAAGATTTCTGTGCCTGCCTTCCCCATGTTTGACTTTTCCAGAGTCTCTTCCCACAGCCAGCTTGGCACCCTGTTCTCCAAAACACAGCAGCAACTCTGGCCCTGTAACCAGCTCTGCACAACCCACGGGAGCCTGGAAGAAGGCAGGGACCCTTTTGAAGTGGACAGTGGGCTGCTCCCAATGGGATACTCACTGGAAGATGCTGGTTTCCAACTGGCCCTTTCTATTCTTACCTCCAGTTGAACTTGATACCTGGTGTTTCAAAGCCATAGTCAGCGTGATCGTGGATAAACTCCGCGTGGACCGCTGTGTTCCACATCACCTGCCCACACAAACTTCAGGTTAGCTCAGGAAGACTGCTTTGATTCTGGGAAAACCCCTGCCAGGCTTCCTGATTCCTCACTTTTGCCCAGAGCACCCATGGGCCACAGGAGTGCCCCAGGCATCCCAGTGGCTCTGCAATATCCTCTGAGGCCCTGCTTCCTCCCCACACCCTGTGCCAGCACCTCCCTCGAATTTGGCAGCACCCATTCCAGGGCCAACCCATGCCGCCAGAGGCGCCACCGGAGCTGGTGGCAGAACAGCCTTACCTTCTTTGGCACGCACCCAACATTGACCTGGGGGGAATAAGAGCAAGTCTCAGTGTCAAGGCCCAGTTTTCCAATGGCAATGCTCCAGAGAGCATCCCATATCAGGCTGGCACTGCATGTCAGCTCTCTGCTTAGGAAAACAAAGGCAGGATTACGGGTTCCTGGTAAAACAGGGGTGTAACCACCTCAGGAGGCTCAAGGTCTTGCGGTTTGCCCGTTTTCCTTCACTTCCTTGAAAGAGAATATGGAAGGTGGAGCCTTCAAACACAGGGTTTTTTCCCACTGATACTCTAAAAATTATTTACTAGAGAAAGGTGTTTGCCATCCCTTGCCTGCACTTTTGGGAATATGGTAATTTTTCCAGCAGAATGCACTTAGGGCACAAAACTAGAGCCTGTCTCTGGCTTGTCTGAGGAACCAGTTTGGCTTTTGGCTTGTTACCAGCTCACCATGCCCTTGAGTCCTGCTTTATTGCCTTGCAGTTGTGCTACACAGAGCCAGGATCCATCGGCATCCTGTCACCTGCCTGAAAACCCCTTGGAAACGGCCGGGAAGAAGCTGGTGGACATGTGGGATTGGGATCCGTCCTCCTTCAGCCTGACGACGCAGGTCCTTGCACACCGCTCAGACACTGGGAAGGCGATTCCTTCTCTCCGACTCCCCGCACCGCACCCCCCCGGCGGCTCCGCCACCATCCCCGCGTCGTGGGGGGCAGCGCGGGGGCACCGGCCCCGCGTCGCTCGTTCCCTGCCCCGTCCCTCCCCGCCCCGGGTGCGAGTCCACCGGCAAGTGACTCACGCAGGTGCCGCCGAGGCGCTGCGGCTCCACCAGCGCGACCCGGGCGCCGAGCTCGGCCGCCCGCCGGGCCCCCGCCAGGCCCCCGGAGCCGCCACCCAGCACCAGCAGCTCGTAGGCAGCCGCCGCCATGGCTCCAGGTTCGGTCTGGCCCCGCCGCCCCAGCCCGGCTCGGTCCCGCCCCCGGTCCGCCCCGGCCCCGCCCCCGGTCCCGCCCGGCACGACACCACGTGTTGGGGCTGACAACGGCGAGTTTATTGGTTCAGGTACAGCGAGGAGGATTGCAAGCACTTCCAGGACAAATATACAGAGGGGAAAGGGGGGGGGAATAACAAAAGAGAAAACAAAATAAACAAAATACCCCAAAGCAAAACCAAAAAAACCAAACCAACCAAACAAAAAAAAAAAACCGGAGGGGCAGGATCAGCACAGAACGGGAACAGAGCTAAAAAGGGAACGCTTTTATCTGGGTTATGACAACGTACTCCCAAGCGTTGGAGGAATCACTTCCTTTCTCCAGTTAAGTTGAGCGGTCTTTCCAATAGAATAAAAAGCGGTGGGGGATGAAGTTAGTGTGCACTTCCCTGGAAAACAAACTCTAATTCATGCTAGTTAAACACTAGAACTAAAAATGTACAAAGAAGCATCAGAGGAGATGAAGTGTTGTTAATGAGTTACCTTTTCCTCTCTGAACAGTCCAGAAGGAAAACAATGACTACAAATACAGCAGGCAAACTGACTTTCGGGCTTATGGGCATGGGAAAGAGAGAGTGTCGTAAGGAATTCAGTCTCAAGTTGTGCTAAATGCTCTTCGTCCTCTGTATGGCACATTTTGGTCCATGATGGGGATTTGAGACGAACCCTGATTTCTTACAGAAACGTGTAAATATTGTTGCTTTTTTAAAATGCCAGGTGTACTTCCTTCTACAAAGGTTGGGAGAGGTTTATAGGAAGTAGTCTGGGGTACGACGGGTAACATGAGGCTCTCCACGACGAGGTGCTGGGTCAAACTGGAGGCTGCAGGAAAGAAAAAGTCATCACTTACCCTCCTCCACAAGTCATTTTCCAGTGCCACGATAAATATCAGGCTTGTTCTCCTGCTTCTAACACTCTACTCACCCCAGCTGCTTCCACATAAAACATTCCAAGCCCCAAAACAAGAATTCATGGGAGTTAAAACTCATCAGAGTGACCCAGCAGCCCATCACCGCTTTCTCATGGGAGCAGCTGAAAGCACAATTCAGACCCTCTACCACATCTTACAAAGCTCAGTGCTACCAAAGATGAAAATAAATACATAAGTCCATGTGGTTTTACTCTCCCCATCAAGCTTAGGCAGTCAAGAGACTGAAGTGCAAAAGCTCCAACTCTCCAGACAGCCAGGAAGAGGAGCTTTTAGGAGCTTAACTCATCGCTTCTTTTAAGGCAGAGCACACATTAATTCCAGAGGGGTCTGAAGCTGGCTTTTCATGGAATAACCCCTGTGGGAATGATTAGCCATTCCTCACAGAGTGGTTAGAAAAAGAGCCCAGCCCAAGCCAGGATACTCACAAGGAATATTTTAAAGTGTCATCTAGTTCCATGATAGCAGCCTGGTTCCCACAGCGGTAGCAGTAATTGGGGGCACTGAAGATGGTAACCACATTTCGGTCGTGGCACCAGTTATAACCCTGCCAGGAGAGAGGGAAAAAGAAAAGGTCTCTGTTAAACCTCAGCCCGTCCAAAGTTCCTCTTCAGGCCTGAAACTCTCTGAGGCACTTGTGAAACTGGAGATTTCTTGAAGTATTTCCAACTGACTTAGTTTCATTTCAAAATACGTGCTTTGCCACAAGAAGCAGCAGTAGGTACCGGGCAAAACCAGCTTCAAGCAGCCTACAGGAGATCATCTACTCCTCACTCGTAAATTATGGACTGTACCACTAAAAAGCCTTGGGATTTTTAGGGATGCCTTTGGCTTTCATCCACCACAAGTGAGAATTGGCCTGCTGGATGCCACTGACCTCTGACACACGGTTCTGCTTAAGGATCTACCTGCACTAGATTTTAAAAATGCATCTGCTCCATTGACCCACCTGGCATTTTTCCAGCAAGACATCCAAGAATAGCCAGTTGACAGCTAAAAATGGCATAATCCCTGTCACACCTGACAGCCCAGCACTATGGGACAGGCTGTCGGACGTAGCAGCAGTCAAAGCAAGAGCAAGCCAGCATGTAAGAAGATTACTCCTGCCACAAACGGGGTGTGACATGACCCCTTTGGCAATTTACTTGGAGGGGGAGATTTGCTTGGAAAGGGCAGAACATCCCCTTATTTAGGCTGCAGGTCAAAGCACGTAATTTTGTGTTGTTTTCACGTGACTAAAGCCTCTCTTCGGTACCGACCTGTGTAAGATTTAAGTGTCAACAAACCCATCACAGGAGACCCCCATGGGCCCCTGTTTTGTTAGCCCTGGCTAGCAGAGTGCTTGCCCTACCTCCATGACCAGCTGGTGAGCGCGGGAGACCAGTGTGAGACCATTAGCGTGGTTGAAGGTTTCGGAAATATCCTGCCCAAAGGTGTAGCCAGCACCACGTGGAGAAATGCCCCAGCCGCCACGGTCATCCGGATCCGACCACAACAGATCACACATCGGACCCTTGGGAAAGATTAGAAGTTCTTTGTTAGATCACTGGCAAGATGCTTAAACGCATTTTATTTACAGTAGCAAGATTGCCAGCACGTCCTTCTCAGTGCAAGGCACATGAGGAGTTTATTGAACACACATCTGTAAGCCTCAACCACTCCCAACACAACTTCCAGCTGCCCTGGAAGCTCCAAGCGTGGTTTTTCAGTCCAGACTGCAGGCCCCAGGAAGCTCCAAGAAGGTGAAACACCATAGGAGGTTGGGCTGGCTGGGGAGGAAGGATGGTGACACAGTGTGGCTTCACACGGTGGTTGTCAGTTCACAACCACATAAGTGATGAGGCTGAAGATAGTAAACACCCTCCCTTGCCAAATCCTGCTCTTTGAGTCAGACTGAAAGCCCAAAAATCCCACGATTCTGGGGAAAGCAATTGTGAAACCCTCACAGCTCTCCTTATGTAGGCTGCTGTAATCAAAGCACACTGACTTATGTGCACTTTGCCCAAATGCTCATCTGCTCTAGCTCCTGGAAAGGCCATAACTGACGTGTAACCACATGTTCAAACGGACTGCAATGTGAGAAAACATTTGCATTTTCCAGCAGATATTTAAGTTTCTGAAACATTTCCTTTCCTATTACCTCGTGTGGAACTTCCTGCAGGCGGTCCAGAGCCCTGATATGATCCAGTGTATCTATGGATGGAGAGAGGCCACCGTGGAGGCAGAATATCTGTTCCAGAAAGAAAAGAGCAATGCATTAGCTGCATATTGTTAAGGGAAGAATGATCTCCAAACCAGCTGGTTTAACGCTGGTAACACTCATTCACAACTCCAGCCACCTCGCTCTCGGATCACAAGTTACAGGAGCTTGTCTGGGACCGTTCCTGTGGATGTCAGACAACGCAGCCTGCAGAAATCTAAGGAAGGGAGAGTTTTCCTCATCCCATACTTACCTGGCCGTCTACTAGAGCTGTGAGTGGAAGGTAATCAAACAGGTCTGTGAAGTACTTCCAGACGTTGGCGTTGCCATACTTGCGCAGGCACTCGTCGTAGAAGCCGTAGACTTGTGTGATTTGCCGGCTCTCGTGGTTGCCCCTCAGTATCGTGATGCGCTCCGGGTACCGCACCTGGGGGCGGAGAGAACGCTTCCTTAGCACAGGCACGGAAAGAAAGAGTAATGGAATATCACAAACAGCAGCCAAGCGCTCTGTTTCCAGCACGTGTCCACTGACATGGATCGATTTACACCCATTACGCTCAAGCCAACGGCAGCAGCACCAGGAGGAGGAAGTTGTTCTGGAGAAAATGGTTCCCAGCTCCCAGGTTTTACCCCCAATCTCCCAAGCCGTACCTTCAACGCCACCAGGAGAGTCACTGTCTCCACCGAGTAATAGCCTCTGTCCACATAGTCTCCCATGAACAGGTAGTTTGTGTCTGGAGACTTCCCACCAATCCTGAAGAGTTCCATAAGGTCGTGGAACTGCCCGTGGACATCTCCACAGACGGTGACGGGGCAGCGTACCTCTTGCACATTTGATTCTTTTGTTAGGATTTCTTTAGCCTGGCAAGGAAAGCACATTTAGGACAAAAAGGTCGGAAGCTCCTCCAGAAGCAGGTGATGTTATTCTGCTGCATTCCCCACTGGAAACCCAGTTTCATCCCCACTGCTCAAGCTGACCACTGGAAAAACAGTTTGGTGGGTGAGCACAGACAAGGGGTGTTCCCCAATTCCCAAGGCATGGAGATGAGCAGGTTTACTACAGCAAGGCCAGAATCCCTTGCCCAGGGACATTTTCCCTGCCAGAATTCCACTCCTCTTCCAAGCACAACAGTTTAGCAACTTCTACAGGCAAGTCACATACAACTGGAAAGCAAAGACAGAGGCAATTGGAACATATGGAGCCACAACCAGCTTCCCTGGCTGTACCCAGCTGGCAACAAAATGACCACAGATGGAGGGATGGCATCCCTGGATTTAGTCATCTCTTCTTCCACACCCAGCAGTTCCTCTGCTAATTACAACCATGCAATATACCCTATCTGCACCACCTCATTATCCTTATCAAATACCAGGTTTGTTGTGCTGCCTCCAGCTCACTGACTGATGCTGATCAGCGCTCCAGGCACATCTGAGGCACAGGGAACACCCACAGGACGGCTCCATCTGATCCGAACAAAAGGGCTGGAATATCACCCACACTGAGCAGTCACCAGCAGGTGATGATCTGGGTAATCCCTGCCATATCCCTTAGCTCAGGATGAGCTAAGGCTCATGCTGTGCTGCCAAAAGAGACCTGCTTCCCAAGGATACGCTCTGTGGGTTTCCTGAGGATGCCTGTGTTCCCATTCCGATGTTTGCTGCCTCACCTCTTTTAGGAAAAACATGTATTTGGAAGGAATAACTAAACCCCAAGCAGTTTGGACTGCATCCAGCATGCTCTCTGCACATAACCTAACCTGACGGATGCTTGAAGTCACATCCTGCCCATGGACTTGATGACACGGGCTCTGCCTTGCACTTCTAGTATGGCTGGGAACTGCTGAACATGTTGTATTTGAGTGCAGTAGTAGCACTCAAATTCTGCTCACACATCTTTAAAAGCATTTATAGCGCCTTCTGAGAGCTTCCACCCTCTGGGAGAGACAAATATAAACCCACAAAACAGCTGCTCCGTGTGTTCTGACTGTTGCACAGAGCAACAGGCAGGGGTTTGTTCGAAGCTGGAGCTCAGCAGGGCTCCTTTTCCACAGGAACAGGGCAAACACACTCACTTTGAATCTACCCTAGGTAGGGGGACCAGCCCACAAACTGAAATGCTGGTGCTAGGAGAATCCAGAAGTTTCCTGGATGAGGAAGGAGGAGCTGGCAGGTGACGAGGAGCAGCTCCTTATGCTGCCAACCAGCTGTTCCCCTGCAGCCCATTTTAGCTCACCCTGTGGACACTCATCTGTGCACATGGACAGATCCAGTCTGTCATTTTAACTCTGCAGAGCTGGTTTAGATCAGGCTCGGGAGTCCCAGTTTGCTCTCACGTGATGATTTTCTAATGCAGAACAAGACTTTCAAAATCTTCAGCATCAATAAAAACACCCCAGAAAAGCAGTGACTAACCAGTGCATCTGCCTGCAGTGTGAACACTGAAATCAAATGACTTAAATAAAAAGCACTATTACAAAGCTAAAATAAAAATCTCTGATGCAGGCAGGCTGCCTGGCATCATCAGCGCTTACTTAATCCAGGAGGCTAATAAATAACTATGACTTAAAAGTCAAAATTTAGCTACCTTTGTTGCTGAAAACAGTGACTAATGGTATCAGCTTCCTGTGCATCTGTCCCACTTGTGCTGGATGAAAACCATATCCAGGTCAGGATAAAAAGCAGCAGCTTTTACGTGTTTTATTAAATAAACCTCCCTTGTGTCAAATAAACCAAACCAACGGCTGCCATGCCTGGGCTCAAAGAGCCTTTGAAGAGCCTCTTTGCTGGCTGTGAGCTTGTCCTTCACCTCAACTCCTTGTGTGCTTCTGAAGGGCCTTGGAGAGAGGAGAAACTCCACTCTTTCCGGAAGACTCATTCCCTCACCTCAGTCTGACCCATAGAGGCTCGTTCTCTGGCAATCTGAAGCCAGGCATGGAGTCTGGGACCAAAATTCACCTGAACCTTCATCCCTCCAAGTGCCACAGTCCAAACTACCGTACCAACAAGTGGGCTGAGGATATTAAACCTTAGGGAGCTTGGCTGGAAGGAGAACCAGCCAAGTGAGATGGAAGCCAGAGGGATGGCAGGGATGGAGCTGTCTCACCCTTCAGGAACAAGCCAGCCGGACACTCCAGAGCCTCTGCCAAGGTGCCCATGCTCCAGGGTGCTGAACAAGCACCCCCCGGATGAGCATCACCAACAGAGAAATGAACTTCCAGACACGATGCAACACAATACTGGGAATTTCTGGGAATTTCATGCCATGGGACTGTGTCCCCTTTTACACCTCCAAAGAACAAGGAGAGGAAAGAGAAGCTGCAAGGAGAGGGATGCTCATGGGTGGCTGCTTGTTTAAATTCAGGAGACAGCCTTTTCCTTGCCTCCTTTCATAGCCCATTCCATAGCCCATCATCTTTGTGAAAAACCCTCTTGCCTGGATTAAGCAGGACGGCTCTCAGCTCCCTCACCTGTACCCCAAACGTGCAAGCTCCAGAAGTGATCAGAATTAATCCTTCTATCAGCCTCTGAATTTCTGCAGGATTTGAGCTAATTTTCATTTTAAGCACCAACAGAATGGGAACAACATTATCAAGTTGAGAACAGCACCTCCACCACCTGCATGAGCCACACGGGGCTGATCAGCTGTCATGGGCAGGTAAGGACAGAACGGCACCTTCAAAGTGCAAATTGCAACAACTTCTAAGAGTGCAGAATCACTAGGCAACTTTCATTGTGTCCAATCCCTCCCTCATCACTGTCCACTATGCCAGTACTTAAAACCAAGAGTGAAGTGACCCACACAGATAATTTTGGGATTTTGCTGTTTTTTTTTTTTCCCCCACTGTATTTTGATTTTTTGTTTTAGTACTGAGTTCTTCCACAAACTGAAACCTGAGGCAAAAGGTGTGCTGGGCCTCTCTGAAATCAGGTCCAAAACCAGGAGTGCTAAGAAGTGTTCTAGAGAAAAGGATTTCTCCAAATATAATTTCAAAGAAACCAACTAAGCCAGCTCCGTGGCAGGGCTGCACACCCAGAAGTTTTCGTAAGCTCCTCTCCTGGGTGACACAACCACTCCCCAAAACTTAAACAAGCCAAGTCAGTGCAGGGAACAGAGTTTCCTTCATGCCCCAGTCGTTTCCATCAGTTTCCAGCAGCCTGGAAGAACGAGGTACTGTGACAGATGACACACCTACCTGTCACCTGCCTCCTGAAGGACAAACACCATCCCCACCTCCAGCTGAGCTTTCCTATCCAGCTTCTCCCTATTTCCTGTGTGTTCTGCCAGTCTGCTGGCATCGTCCTCCAGCTTCCCAAAACACAGCAGCCACAACTCCAGCTTCCCAAACAGCCACAGCTCCCTCAGAACTGATGGAGCTCTGGAGGAAGAGTCACAAAACAAAGGGATAGCCCCAGCATGGGATTATAAAAATGAAAAGGGGGGAGGAATACAGAAGCTGTGTGGGGGTTAGGGAGATACCAAGATAAAAATACGGCAAGGAAAATCCTCCCTTGGTCACAGACCGTGGTGTTGAGGGAATGTCCACAAGGAGCTATTGAACTGGTCAGACAACACCCAGCAAAAGTCTAAGGACCTTTCTCCTGATGGGGAAAAAAAGGTTCTTGCCAGTCTCTGCTAAACAAATCCAAGCAGGCATTTGCCAAGGCCTGCCCAAACCACAGTCCAAAATAGCAGACAGTGTCCTTTATCAGACCATTTCTCTTTCTATTTTGGTCCCCCCAGCAGGCTGAGAGCCTGTTTGGGTCTCACCTCTGCCCTCTCTGCTTCCCGAGATCCCACCTCGATAGTCAGAGGGTTTCCTCACTGACTTGAGGTTGATTTTTCAGCATGTGGCTCCTCAACGTTGTGTAGGACACCAGGACGTCGGATACCCCACAGACACCACCCCGGTCTCCCAGTGCTACTGGACACTCCAGAGGCAGCAACCTGGTCACGCAATGTCCAATCTCACAGAAACCACCCCAGTCATCCACTGCCGGATATCCCACAGGCACCATCCTGTTCTCCCAAAACCCACAGGCACCGGCCGTTCTCCCAGTGCAAAACATCCCACAAGCACCACCCGCTCTCCCAGTGCCCGATATCCCAGCAGCCGCATCCCTGTCTCCCAAAACTCGATATCCCACAGGCACCACCCCGCTCTCCCCACGGCCGGTATTCCACAGGTACCACCCCGACTCCCAATGCCCCATATCCCCCCGGCCGCAACCCTGTCTCCCGACGCCGGATATACCACAGGCACCATCCCGCCCTCCCAACGTCCGGGCCCCGCACTCACCTTCTCGCAAAGGCTGCGGACCTGGCTCTCGCTCAGCTGCCGGCACTCGTTCAGCTGCTCGATCCACTGGTCCAGCTCCTTGGCGAAACCCTTCTCCTCCATGGCGAGGGGGGCCGGGCGGGCCCCCCGAGGCCCGGGCCCGCCTGTGGGTGCCGGCGGCGGCGGCCGGGACGCGCGGCCCGCTCGGGTCTGCTCCGCTCCGCGTAATGGCGGCGCCCCCCACCTGCCGCGGCTGCTGCGCACTTCCGGCCACGCCCACAAACGCATGCGGCGCGCGCCGACGCTTCCGGCGCGCCGAGTCCGCCTCAGAGCCACGCCCCTCCCCAGGCTCCCGCCCCCGGAGGCCCCGCCCCTCCCCTTAGGCCCCCCCTTCTCCTCACGGCTGCGTGAGGCGATGGCCGCTGCGGTTTCTGGTGTTCATCCTGGGCCAGAACCTGCGCTCTTGTCTCCAAGGGAAAGTGAATAAAATGCTCCGTGCTCTCTAAGGAAAAAGGATAAAATCACACGGTTTTGCACCCGCTGTGGGTGTCGAGTCGCAAGAGTTGACAGCAGGGCCCGGGAATGTAACAATGCCTATCTGCCTTTCAGTAAATGCGCATTATTAATTTCTTTCACCGTATTCCCGTGAAATATTGTGGAGCAGTACTCAAAACTGGAGCACGTGTACGATGATGTACCAAATATGACACGCAATTAGTAAATAAAAGCAGTAAAAATTAAAAATTTGCTTACAATCTGGTACTCTATTCATCTTTGCCCGCAGCTTTAAACTGTGGCAGACCTGCACAAATTTTTACCACTGCTCTTTATTTATCTCCGTTGCACTTGTTCTGCTGTCTCGTCTATACCCAAATGGAGCAGTAATATCATGATAGGGATGTAATAACTGAGGCTATGACACTGCTACAGTCTGGAGCGCCCAGCCCAGGCAGCAAGGACTGGGATTTTAGGAGGCCTCTGACAGGAAACTTTCCTGGGATTTTTAGCAGGATAAGATAGATCAAGTCCATGTAGGGTGTTCTTTCATGTCAGATGGGAGGTGAGGTTTGCTGAGGCGCTACTCAGGCTGTCCTACCAGGAAGTCTGATGTTGGTCACAGTTCTCTTAATCTCTGCTGGGTAAAACAGACGGACTCGTGGACTTTATCCTGAAGTGACAGAAAAAATTAAAGGATTGAAAACATCACATCCCTGAAGTGAAATTTCTAACTAAAATACATCTAGCAAAGTAAACGAGAGCAATTTATATAAAATACAACTTTGTAGCTACTGTTCTAGGTGACAGTCAGTCACCATTCCAGTTCCCAGGAAAGATAGCTTCCAGGAATGTTCACATCCTCTGGATGTTTTATTTGCTGATTTGTTTCTCAGAAGATCATTTTTAACCATATTGCCCATGTTTGTGACACTGTAGCAGGGAACAGGCATGGGATAAGGCAAATCCTGCCTCATGGCAGTGGACAATAAATCTTCTCACCCCAGAGCTTCCCAAGGACAGCATGCACTCCGTGCCTTCAGGAGCATACAGGAGGGCAGCATCTCCCATAGAAATCACCCCTGGCTTGTCCAAAATGGCCCAAAAAAGGGCATCCTGAGCCTCAGGAGGTCAGGCTTAAAACAAATTCTGAGCAGCTTTTATTCTGTCTTTCATTTTTTGAAGGTTTCCTTGTGATTTAATTAGAGGAAACAAGATATGGGCATGCGGACACGCACGCTTTGGTGATAAGTTTCTATTTACTGACTCCTTGGCATCATTAAAACGTTTAATAGGCAAAGCTTAAATGGAAAGATCCAGCTGAGATATTTCTCTTGGCTCCTCATCAGAAGTAAAGAGGTTTCTGAGGTATCGATCCCATGGCAGGTCCTCAGCAAAGGACCGGCAAAACCTCGCACCTACAGCTGTGCAGCCTGAGCCAGGACCATCCTCAGAGCAACACGGCGTGGTTTATTGGAAAGAGGAGCTCTCGGGATGAGCTGTGGATTTTCCTGCAGAGGAGTGGCAGGGACAGAGCCTGCGGAATCTCCCGGCAGCAGTGGGGGACATTCATCAGGCTCCCTGGCAGGGAAAACTGACAAGCCTCACTGAGAGGGAATTAATGAAGGCAGGATTTTCCACCACCTTCTCTAAAATCTCATCATTTCTCTCCTAGAACCTTCTAAAAGGCAATGCTGGTAAGGAGGCATAAAGGCTGCTTTATTAAAAAATACATTAGTGTTGTCTGTGTAACAATAAACCTCCCCATGGGGTACCTTGCTTTCTTATTTTTGTCATTTTTCCACTGAAACTTGGCTTTCTAGTGTGTGATACAAAACACAGGAGAAACAGAAGCAGAAAAAATTACTCATGGCCACCACTGCCTATGGAAGGTACTGCCTGGGCTTATCCATTGCTTCCCGAAGAGTGCTGGATTCCTGTGTTGTAGAGAGGGGAAAAAACCACCCCCACAGTGAATAAATAAAATAAATCAGTAAAGTTCTTCCTTCTGCCAGCAGCTGAAGGTGCACCAACCCATTGGGAGCTGCTCCAAGGGCACCTGACCCCCCACGAGGGTGCAGGGGAGCATTGGACTGCCCGGGGGCACGAGGATAGGGACCCCTAAAACACATTTTGGGGTGCAGACGCAGCAGTGGATGGGAGGCAGGTGTACCTGGCAGCACCCTCCGTGAAGCCTTGATTCTTTCTCCCAGTGCTTCCCCACAGGATTCATCTCCCTCCTTCTCGTGGTGGCTTCTATTGCCATGGGCAGCACTGCTCATACTGTGAGGAGCAGCAGGAAACATTACAAAACCCTGATAAACTGAGAAAAAAAGCCAGAGAGAGGTCAGAGGGTAGCAAAGAGGCAAAGAGAGGGGGAATTCTGCCAGGAAAAAGGGGGATGAATCTCTGAAAATGGACTCTTGCCATAACATATGCACAGGGATGGATTCCGAAAGAAAGGAGAGTGACCGAACCCTCACAAGGATCCTCCTCTCAGATCCAGCTGCATCTTTTAGGGAATAAAAAATGTCTTCCTGCAGCAGCCTGGGACAGTTTTAATGCCCAAATAGCTGTTTTGGGGAGGGGGAGGAACCTTAAAACCTGCAAGCCTTGCAACAGGTTTTGTTTGCAAACGCAGGCAGTTCTGGAATATTTGCTTATTCCTTTTATTGAACCTGCTGGCTGATTTGATTACTTCCCTGGAAAACGCATGTGCAAATCGGTTTTCCAGCCTTTTGAGGGCACTGCCTTCCGCCGCGACGTCTCTGGTGACTGATGCCAACGTCTTGCTAATGCAATGTGCAGGAAGAGCCAGCGCTGGATGCCGACGCCGATGCCCAGGGCTCTCGGCCGCTCGCAGCCATAAATCCCTCCATTCCCAAATGCAAAACACTGCCATCGGAAATGCCTCACCCTGAAAAAATGTGTTAGCAACAATTCAATCTCTCAAATTAAGCAGGCTGAGGCATAGCCATTCCTCTGCCACGCACTTAACCAGATAGAAGGATCCGATGATGGAAGACTGGGGGAAGAAAGGGCATCAAATTGAAAAGCCCTGGGGAGATGAATGGGAGATAAGGGAGAGAAAATCCTTTACAGCCTGAAATGATTCCCCCTCCCGGAAAAATTTCCTTCTTGCCTTCCTGGGAAGCGCTCAAAGGAGAGCTGTGGTGCTGGCACCTCGGAGCAGGGATTAATCTGATGGCAAGAATCCGAGCAGACAGTTAAGACTACACAAATAAGCAAATTTATTTGAAGACAGAACAAATATCGTGGCAAACAATATGCAAATTCAGTTGAGAACAGGGGTAAATATCAGACTTTGTTTCCAAATCGATATAAAATATAGTCAGATTTCATTTTGTCCAAAAAGCAGCTCGCATCAGGGTGGGGGGTTGGAGGGGATAGCCCTGTTCACGCCATCCGAGGTGTGTGTCACCTGGAAAACCTCAGGCTCAGGAGGTGGCTCCTCTGCCAGTGGAGATGAGTGATGCTGGGAGGAGATAGAGGCGCCTTTGGGACTCTGAATTTCTACCTCCATTCTCCTTAAGAGCCAATTTTTGCCACAAAGCAAGGGGTGGGTTCATCCCTTCCAAGACCCTCAGTGCCCACCCACCTATGTTTGGACTGTGCAGTCACAAGGATCCCAGCTGCTTTTTAGGGTTGGGCATCTTTGAAGGTACCTGCACCTCCGCTTCCTCACTGGCTCCTGATGAATCCACCTCCAGTGGCTGAGCCTGATAAGCCAACCAGGGAGCAGCTCACCTCAGATGCCAGAGGAGTGAACAGGACAAAATCCCCTGCCAGGGTCAAGGTGCTGGCGGGCTGCTTTCTAGAAAAACCATCCCAAAATAAAAGCAGACATAAAAAACATTAGATTGTCAATGAGGCTTTGAAACAAATTCAAGTTTATCCTTAATTTTTCTCATATGTGTGTGTGTGTGAGACTTCATACAAACAGACAAGAAAGACGTGGTGAACTTCAAGCTGGGGACGGGCATGTGGTCAGTTAGCATCCGCAGAAGCACCATGGGATACAGAGGAGTTAGCACCAGAGAGTTTGGAGGACCTAACTGAGCACATGCGTCCTTTGGGAAATGTGGGGAGGCATGGGAATGGGCAGTGGGGAGACATGGAACAGTCCATTAGAAACAATACAAGGCAATTCATAAGTTTTCATACAGTACAATACAGTCACTGATCAATTAACCCTTTCAGTACAGTACATGACAAGTAACACCTTGCACCCTGTTAGCACTAGGAAAGGATGGTTTGGGCTGGAGAGGGGTGGCTGGTGGCCTGTCCCTTCTGCCGTTGGATTTCAGGGACTGTGGATTGCTTCAGCTGCTCTCCCACCCCAGCTCGCACAGCCCGATCCCAGCCTGGCTCCTGGCAGGATGCACTGGTGGAGCACAATGCCACCAGTGCATCCACCCACAGCGAGGGCTTCACCAAATCACAGAATTCTAGCATCCCAGAATGGAAGGGACCGCAAAGATCATCTAATCCCACCCTCCCGGCCATGGGCAGGGACACCTTGCACCAACCAAGTTGCAAAATCATCCTGGTTTGGCCACGGGGATGGAAGAGCCACCCCGCTCTGCCCTGTACCAGCCACCGAACTGATGAGAAAACCTCCAATTTAAGTTCCACCTGGCCAGTTCTGGTGCCAAAACACGCAGAGAAGGGTTCAATCGGCCTCGAGCCAAACCTGCTTCTTCCCTCAGGCATAGTGAGAACAGGGTCTGTTGGAAAAGTGCTAAATTACAGTACATTGGCATTTCCATATGTCAACTATTGAACAGCAAAACAGATTGTTTGAAAACAGAATCAGTATCGTACAGTAAGTTCACACTTAATTCTTCACCGTTTCTACACTTGTAACACATGCATTTTATTTCCATTAGTTTAATGCCAGTAGGACCAACATCCTCCAGAACAACGATCTAACATGAAACAAAACTTCCTAAGGAAAATATTAAGCATCACATAAAGTTTCAGGAAAAAACCTGTTAATTAGCATCACAAGGTACTCAGATTTACATTTAGGAGTTTTCATGCCATGACTTTAAAACATCTTTTGGTTAATATCCTGAGGGTGGGGGAAAACAAACCCAAAAAAAACAAACAAACAAAAAAAAGGAATGTTTTGGGAAATACTAAATTTCTCTTATGTGTATACACACCCAGGGAGACAAGCACGAACACGCGGGCCGGTGCATGGGTGCGTGCACAATTTTGTTTCGATAAACTTGACTCATTTCAAGGGCGTTTTCATGGGTCCAAAAAGACTTTCAAGGAAACAAACTCTAAACTGCTGAAGCAAATTAAAAAGTCTCTCTTGGAAGAACAGAAAAGGTTGGTAAAACATCGCCTGTGTGCTGTTGCAATGCGCTTCCCACGAGCTATCTGAAAACCCAAACAACTAAAAATCCTTTGTTTCCACCTAAAAGGCCCTTCCAGAGCAAAGGATGCTGTGCTAGGATTTGCATTCAGGCCTCAAGTGTGACGGGCAGAAGAAAAAGCCTAAATCTACCTTCCCAAAGGATGAGATGCCATCTCCAAGGGACAAAAAACTACATCTGAGGGGGAAAATAAGACAAAAATACCTGTTCCACATCCCCCTTCTCCCAGGCTTATTCCCAAGGACTCAATGAGACTGGTGGACTTGCTGGGGGGGAAATTTCCAAATGGTTTGCTTTATCCTGGTGACAGTGAGCAGGATGTGGGCTCTGAGTCACCAAGGTACTTTCTGAAGAGGCTGTTCCTTCAGCCACTATCATTTTGGGGGCTCAGATAGAGCAGCAGCATTGCCTGGTGCTATTTCTTTAAAGCTAAATTTGCAAGAATAATTTGGTGGGGGTGGGGGGGAAAGGGGAAGAAAATAAACCAACCCTACCCAAAATGTGGATTCTATTTCTGTTTTTACATCCAGTGATAGAGGATGTAAGAGCATAATACTTGGGGTTGCTCAGGATTTGGAATTTTTAATCATCTTGGGTTCCAACTGGATATCCAAGCCCCTGAAGGTCTGTTGAAGAAGGAAGCCAAGAAAACCAGCCACTAAAACTGGAGTTGTTTAGGAAAACCCCTCCATCTGCTGCAAGAGGGAAACCCAGCACACCCATTTCTTTTTGTTGCTGAAGGTTATTTTCATAATGGCTCCTTGGTAGCAGCAGTGACAGAGAAGACCTAATTCCCTTCTCTGCATTCACATTGATCATGCTGCACTGGCAGGGTTTATCCATTAAGTGTCACCAGGGAGAAACTCCCATCACGGAGGATTGCCAGAGAAGGGTTTGGATTGACTGTGGTCTCATCAAGGATGATGAGCAGCAGCCCCAAGCGTGGATACCCCGGTGTGAAGAGAACATGGGGCTCTCACACCCACCCTGATTTATTTGCTGCCATGGAAAACCCACAGGGGCTTTTAAAGAAGCAAAACCCCACCAGTTGGTTGGGAGTGGGTGGTTTGGGACATCAAAACCCAGATTATTCAGCATCCCAGGGATCACCATCCCATTTCAAATCCTAGAAATTTCTGACTATGTTTCCCACTAACTCTACCCTGCTGCTTTCTTGCTGGCAAGGAAGCTCTGGTGCCTGGCCTTCCATACGGAAATACCACAGGAATTTAACAGGAATAGCCCATCTGAACTGCCTCTTAACACGAGAGCTGATCAACTCCTAACAACGCTTTCCAAATTCAGCAGCACACCCCGGGGTTATTATGCTCCATCTTCTAAATTGTCTATAAATCTTTTTTACTTAAGAATACCTTTTGCAGTTGAAGCCCACGACCAATCCCAACAGCACCTCCAGTGCAGGCACAATGATGGCTTTTATTGCAATGGCTTGAGCGCAGCCTTTATAGGTACCAGGATCCCAGACTGGTTTGAACTGGGCTGTCCCACGTACTCACTGGGGTGTCACACCAGACACAAGAGCATCTGCCCTGCGACTCTGGCTCCGCTCAGTTCCAGGGGTCAAGGAGATGATCTTGCACCATCCCAATCCCTTTTGAGACTTCGCCTGTATCTTTGGTGTTTTTAAAAGCCACGCGCTCAGGTCTCCGTGTGACCTCGAAACTTACAACAACCACGTCTGCCTGGACGTCAGTGATTTAGGTGTTGGCTCTGTCGTGTAAAATAAGCTTGGACGGGCTAATTCCCGACTATCAAGTCGCTAAAGGATATGTAGTGGAAATCAGGCACCAGACAGTGGTCCAACACACCTCAGAATTTTCTTATGACAAGCCCCTACGTAATTAAGACTGCGCCTAGGAGGGGAAATAGATGGGGAAAGTTCAAAACTCAGTGCTAACAGTACGTACAAAAGTGCAGTGCTCAGCTTAGTCCGAAGCAAAGTGACTACTAGTACTTAAAGTGCTAGTTCCAACGTCGGTTTGGTTCAGTGTCCGAAACACGGGGGAATGCGGGGAGGGTACCCCAGGGGGAAATTAAAAACAGACAGCACTGCAACTGCACATGCCACACCAAAAGTGCTTCAAATCACACCACTGCGGAGGGACGCACAACGCCACGGCTCAGCTTGTGAACACACACGAGCAAACGACTGACACCTTTTAGGTTACTATAAAGAACAGCTCCATTAACTCCATCACTACGAACCCGTTCGGGAAGCAAGTGGTCACAGCGCACAGAAAACAAAAGACGACCCCACTCCAAAACCAAGAGCCTTTAGGAACACTGATGAGCTTTTGCAACTAGGATACTTAAAGTCTAGCGAAAGCAGCCTTGCCCAGTGTCTGCAACAAGCTTGGCCAATGCTTATCATGCACTTTACAGAGGCAGACTGCCTCCTCTTACACGCTATCTTACAGCTTAGCCTATTTACCTACTTATTTGTGGTCTGCTTCGTTAATTGTAGCTTTCTGACCATGCATTAAGATGGCTTGTTTCTCTTAACCACCCTACCAGTCAAAGGACAATGAATGCAAGGACGAGATGACGAAGGCGGTCTGGTAAACACTGATGTTACTAACGGCCCGGCTTCATTTTCATAAAGAAAAAAGCTCCAGAGAAGGACTTTGGATCAGCACGCTCCTGGAAGGAGGCTGGGAAAGGAGGATTCATCCCAACAGATGATAGGCATACCCTTTTCTCTCAGTAAACACACGCTTCCCACCAACTGCCCCGTCACCCAGCCCTACCTTTACACTCGTGCTAGAAAAGCAAATGGCTCCGCTTGCTGGAAACAGGGTGCAGGAAATGTCACTGGAAAGAGAGTGCAGGAAATCTCCCTGCTAAGGACTGTGCTGGTCCCAGTCCTCACCCTGGCCTGGAAGTGTCTCCTTGTAAGCAGGAACATGTTCCAGCAGCGCCCTCCAGCTCCACTACCTCAGGAGCTCAGCACTTGCAAAAACAGGGTGTTTTCTCCCAAAACAAAAGTGCCAAATGAGAAAGGGGGAAAGCAGAACCTTCAGTTCTCACTGTGTTTCAGCAGGCACCCCCAAAAAAGGTCACAGAACAGCAAAGTGGCTCCCCGGGCCCTGCATGCATTGCCACCAACTCTCCCAAGTGTTGTACGAGGCAACATCTGGCTGTGCAACAAATGGTGTGCCCAAGGTGTGGATCTTTTTTATGCAGAAAGCTCTTTTTAAGTCAAAAGTATTGCCTTGCTGGAGCTGGCAGGCTATGTTGGGGATGCTGCAGGTACAGCTGCAGACATGTTTCTCATCAGAGACTAAGCACTAGGGAGATGGTCTTCCAGCAGCAGGGAACACTAATATCCCAGGAGTAAAACCAGAGCTACAAACTCAGGTTGCTTATTTCCATTACTGCCAGAAAGAGCTGGATTTAACACGCAAAAAGCAAGGTCATGCATACAGGGGATACGGATGTAGATCCACCTTTGCAGGCATACAACAGGAAAGAAAGGAGCCTGGAAAAGATGTGGGAGCTGGAGAAGTGCAGTGGGATATGGGCAGTGCCCCGCAGTGAGAAGGGCAATGAGGTGCACGGTGGGGAAACGTGACCGTCTCAGTCCACCATCCAGACAAGAAACTTCTGGAATGATATATCCAGCCTTGCTGCCAAAGCAGCAAGGCCTTGGGAATGTACACAAGCATGAGGATGGGGCCATGACCCTGCCACCCAGCAAGGAACAAGTCCATCATGGGGGAAAAGCATGCCAGCTTGTGCACCATGGCTTTCCCTAAGTGATGCTGGAGTCCTGCGGGATTAAAAGCAACCATTGAGCAACAGACTGGGAAAAGAAGCATCTTCCAGGACTGAATTCAAGCCTGGTCCTGCAAGGCTGGCACATCTCACCATGTGCCATATGCGACCACACTGGGACCACATTTGGTTTAAGTAGCGTTGACCTCAATGTTGAGACCAAACCCAAACAACTGCAGGCATGGACAATTACCAGCCTGAAAACTCCCGTGCCAAAATGACTCCTTTTCCAGGTCTTTTTATAACATGTTCTTTCCTGTCTTCCGACTGAAAGGATTTTTGGCAGATGATTTGGAAGTGGATAATAAATCTAGTGCTAGGACACCGCGTCCAATTGCACAGTGATTTCCTGCACGGCTCTCACAAGGAAGTTTACGCGTTGTGCTGCATTTCTGCTGCTTTAGTTTCTCCTACAGATACACTGTCATCCACGTGTGACCCTCCTTACAATTCTGCCTCCACCTGGACCGGCAACTCTGTTAAATTTTTAAAAAGAAAAGCTATTAAAGGTTTTTTAGGAGAAAAAGCTGTCTGCTTGCCCGTGACCTCACCTTTAACCCGAGCTACGGAATTAAAATGCATTTATAAAATCCTGCTCTGGCCGCTGCGCTAGATTTTCACTTAAACATCCTCAGCAACTTTTCCAGTCTCCCAAAAAAAACAACTGATTTGAAAGTTTATTAGGAGCAATAATTTATTTTTGGAGGCGGAGGCTTTTGCTGCATTGAAGCCTGCAGATATCTGTGCACTGGTTTTCAGTGGTGAATCAAGTGATTCCCAGACACAGCCTATTTCCAAAGAAAACACCATCCCAGACTGCTCGGTACCAGAGGCACTACAGTGCAAACTGAAGATGCGGGGCCATTTTTAATTCTATGCTAATTATCGCAATAAAAACCAGATCCTGCAGTGGAAGACCCATTTCGGGAAGAAATAATCATCCATCTTTCGTAGCTGTAGCCGTGCTGCTTGAGAAGAAGCTTATTTACAAAATGGCAATCTCCAGAAAAAAGCTGTTACCGTTGCCTGACAAAGCCATATATTCTGATACCTTCTGGGGGGCTCTGTCTGGGAAATTCCTCTTTGAAACCAAACGCTATAAAACCTCAAATACGGAAAAACCCCATCCAGTTCAACAAAAAACAGCTGTAGGGCTAATGCAACCCACTGTGACACAGAAATGATGCTTGGAGATGCCTGCTTCGAAATCCCTGCTTTCGGATTACAGCAGGAAAATCATATGACCTCTAAATTATTTATATGTGAAAATATTCTTTTAATAAAAGCACCAATTTGCATAAACAAAAATGAAATTCCTAAAGACGACTTTTCACATTTTGTATGGTTACCTAAATGTGGATGAGAAACATCCTTTTTCCCCTCTGGACAAAAACATCATGCAGGATGGCATGAAAATCCCTTTTTTAGTATGCAGGAAACACAGAAAGCCAAATAAAGCCATGAACCTGCAGAGTGGTTGTGAAAGGGATGAAGAAAACCCAACCAAGCAGCAGGACTGCAATCTGTTCCCGCTCCCCCCACGTAGCGCCGCGGTCCCCGAAGAGGCTCTCACACCAGATTGTGCAGCCAGACAATCTTACGGAGACGGGAACCTGCACTTGGGTCTCAGCCAGCCAAGACCCCCAGCGCCTCTTTCCTTGGCTGCCAGGACACAATCCTCCTCTGAGGGCTGCTTGCACCCTGAGATGCCACCACCCATGGAAAGGGCTCTGCTCCACCTTCTCCGTCTCTCCTCGCTGGGTATCCATGAGGCCTACATCCAGTATTCCCAGGCACGTTCCTGGGGAGCAGCAGAACAGCTCCGATACATCGCCCTGCCATAATGATGGAGCCTGAAGACGGGAACATTGGACCACAGGGACAGCATGTTGAAAGCAAAACATTTTATTACCATCGGTTAAGCTTCATAATGCAAGCTTATGAGTAAGAGAGAGGTTATATGGAGATCACTTTGCTCCCTACCAACTGCAGCTTCTGGGATTAAATGCAGCAGCTGTTGAGCGGAGCGGAACAGGACTGGTGGAAAGAAAAGGAGAATAAAATACATTTGAAACGGTGAGGGGTAGCTTGGCAGAAAGCAGGCCCCTGACTTGAAATTCAAAGAGAAAGTTGGGGGTTTTTTACTGCTGTACCAAAAGCCACGGCATCCTGGACAACAGCTGGTGACCAAGCACTGCTCTGGAAAGGCACCCCTCTAACTCAATACCCA
Source organism: Acrocephalus scirpaceus scirpaceus (assembly GCA_910950805.1). Taxonomy (NCBI): domain Eukaryota; kingdom Metazoa; phylum Chordata; class Aves; order Passeriformes; family Sylviidae; genus Acrocephalus; species Acrocephalus scirpaceus. The sequence continues at coordinate 62,659,492 of OU383778.1, read as the reverse complement.
CCCCAGCAGCCCGCACCTGGAACGGGCGCTGCAGCTCCAACACAGCTAGTGGCTTTTCCTTGGGGCCACTACACCTCTACGGGCCATGGATCAAGGCCAGGATGCTGCAAAACCAGGAGGTCCTGACTAACCACACCCCCACAGGTATCCAGGGAAATTCTGGTGGCCATGACCACCAGAAGGGTGGGTGACAATGGAGATGTATCCTGAATTCTGGATTGTTGTCTAGCTCAGCGACAGCAGCCTGCAGGGCTCACCCGGGGTTGACTCAGACGTGTGATTTTTCACTTGTTTTCTGTCCGCTTCCGTGAAATGTTTTTGTCAGTAAATGCCAGTCTGAGACGGTTTCTAAAGAACACAAGTTTCTTCCAGCAGAAATTGCCCCTTCGATCTAAGATAAAAAATCCAGTTATCTTTCCTAGAGGTCAGAGACCATAAAAAAGCTATTTTGGACCACCTGCTGAAGAGTCACTAACACACTTTACCAGCACCAGCTTTCTTAGCCCAAATCAGTTTACCTTCCAGCCAATCTTCCACAAGCAGCTTCAAATTGCATCAAACCCTATCCAGAGGAACACTCTGCTTTCCCCTTTCCCGATATTACCGCTCTCATTTCACAATAGTTTTTGCATTCAAACAGAATTCAAAGGAGAGAATGCCTGCGCTAGTGAAAGAGGACTCCAGTTATTGCTAGCACAAAGCTACCAATTTTTCTTCTAGCAAACAAACCGCTTGGCTAGAAAGGTGGGAAGCTCTTGGAAGACTGAGAGCCTGGAGGAGGCTGGTGTTTGGCTGAAGCAAGTGAAAAATCCCATATTGTGGCCCCTTGCTTGTTTTGTTTTGCACACCATCTTCAGCCTCGCTGAGAGGAAGAGGCCGGCATGGGTTTTGAACAACGAGAGAGAGCACCTCAAGGGCTATTGCAGCAGCTCAGGGGCTGCAATGGGGAGGAGGAGGAGGAGGGGGAACTTCGCTCTGTGAAAAGCCTGAGGGGGGAGGTTTAGGGAGGTTATCCCAGCTTTAGAAGGTGCCTCCTAAGAGCAGGAAAGAGGTGTGAAAAGCAACAGGTTAAACTGCAGCTTGATGCTGCAGGCAGGAGTTAAATGGGCACCACCCCTGCCTCTTGCTCTGGATTGGGGGTTTTCTTGGGGTTTCACACACATCAGCACAAAACACATACTGCCAAACAGACAGTCTTAAGCTCTTTTTAAAAGAAAACTCTCTGAAATATGCCTTCACCAAGGTAACCCACAGTAAAAAGCTGGCAGCATCCATGAAAATGTTCATCAGGCGATTACAGCACCTCCCTCCTCTTTTTTTCTTCTTTTTTTAAAATAAGACAGCTAGAAGGAACTTATCAGTGGTTAGCTCAAAGGGTTACCCCTGGCAGCGCTGAGGGATGACTGTGCTGACATCAGCAATAAATGCTGCTATGGAGAGTGAGCCGGGATGCAGCAGGATTACGTGCACACTGCATGCTGGCACACGCTGATCCCAGGACAGACATGCCTGTAGGCTCTCCAGAACGGATGCACCAGGCAAGAGGTGAAAGTCCCAGAGGCAGAAAAGGAAGGATCAAAGAGTTGGGCTCCTGTGGTATCCAGGATAAAGCTGTTGACACCTTCCCTCTGAGTTATAATGGGATACACAATACCTGTGGGTGGCAGTCCCTTGCCTAGCTCAGGTGTCTGCTGCCACTTTGACCCAGGTCCCATGGCCAGGCTCTGGTGGTCTCTGTCCTGGTGGCTCCCACTGCAGCAACTGGAGTCAGCACAGGACTGTAAGAGAGTAGACAGGAGCTTGGCAGAGGCACAGCTCTTATCTCCACATCTTCATGCCAGCTTTGCTGCGGGCACGCTCATCCCACATGCCTGAATTTACTAACCCACATCAAACCCCTGGGTCGATTCCTAAACTGATTTGGAAGCATTTGCTATTACACATGCAGAGAAAAGCGACTCTAATTACTCTGCACCCCATTTAAATGTCCCGGGGAGAATGAAATCCTGGCGCTGCTCAAAGAAACCAAATTGAGGTTACACATAACAAAGGATACAGGCATGCCATTGAGCTGTGGTGGGAAGGAAGAGCCTGAGCTGAGAGCAGCGCTTGCAGCAGATGCAGCAAAGCTCATCCCTAGGGAAGCTGTCAGACATTGCCTACAAGCGAGATGGTGCACGCCGGCTGCTCGCAGGAAGAGCGAGTCTGCCGCCAGCACGGGATCCAATCTGCCCCAGGTAACTGGTTCATGCAACCCTACTCCAGACGGGAGCCATCCCTGAGGGAATGGCTGACTGCAGGGTTAAATAACTCCCACTTTGCTGCAGCTTCACCCCAAGGATCTGCCCCAGCCTGGAGGTAACATGTGCCAGAGCCCCACCACCCATGCAACAGCTGCAGAGGCACACAAGAGCTGCGGAACAGGATCCCTGCAAAGGTTAAGGCCAAACTACACCAAAACAGACACAGAGCAAAACGACTCTCTGTGAAAAATATAACCAGCTCCACATCTTTTTGTCCTACGTTGGTGGCAGCAGTTAGCAAATGCACGGTGAGGGAGGGAACCAAGGCACATTCAGGCTTTGCACAACATTTCCAGAGGGATTTGTAACGAAAGCTTAAGAAAAAGATGCTGAACTTCTAAGAAAAGAAGAGGCTTAGGGCCCTCAAGCCAGGTCATGCACAAGACATGAACTTGGCGATCCAGCGGGGAAGAGGAACAACACAAGCAGGATCAGGCTGTGCCGGCAGAGTGAGAGGAGAATGTCCTATGCACTGAGCCATATAAACACCTACAGGGGTTTCTGCCTGTGCTGCTTTAGTGACCTTGATGTTTTGCAACCAGATGGAGGAAGAAATAAAATGCCAGCCTAAAGAATATGCTCTGAGGTAAGAGGCACAGAAGTTTGGTTCACCTTGTGAAACACGGTGCCTACTCTCAGCTTACAGGTAAACATATCAGCCAAAAAGCTCCTTCCTTAATTTTACCAGGATGGGGGAGATTATTAAAAATGCTTAAATTAAAAAACTTCATCACTTACTACAGGGATGTGCACATTAACTGAGCTGTTGAATCTAGGATAAATCCTACTGCCAAGAACTATATCAAACCCTTGCCCTCTGTTCTTGGCTGTCAGTAGCCTCTGCTCACCCCTGCTGTGACATCTACCTGGGAAAAACTCTTTTAAAAGTGCTACCAGCACAATGCTCCACTTTTCAAACACTTTGCCATGTTTATTGGAGTCTTGGGAGAGAGACCGTCCTTGGAGGCAGCTCAGTTCCCTCACAAATTCCTGTTCTAGGCAGCCCGATAGAGACCTCAGGAGTGTTCAAACATCTAGAAGGAAAGAACAAACAGCTGTCATGAAGACAAGCCAAACAGAAAACACATCTGTTGACTGCACACTGAGCTGCATTTACTCCAGAGCACTGCTCTGTCACCTCTCTCCCAAAGCCCAAGGTCTCCGGCCTTAGATTCCTCCTGCCAGCTTCCTAGGGGAGAGAGAGACACTTTTTACATCAGGTACTTCCCAACCAGGCAGCAGCACAGCAGCCTCCTCCATGCCCAAAGCAAAAATGACAATTTGCAAAACAGCAACAGGTCCAGGGGAAACTTCCAGAGACAAACCAGCTCCTGCTGTACACCAGTTGCCAAGGGAAGCAGTGGGAGCGACGCCAACGCCAGGCTCAGCTCCCTGTGAGCCCTGAGCTTTGCTCTTGTGCTGCAAAGCCGCTGGGGTCTGCTGCTGCCAGCACATGGCGTGCTCCAGCTCACCCTATAACATGGAACAGCAGGGATAATTAATTTATGTTAAAAATACCAGGGCTGCATTGGCACATCCAGCCTTTTCCCTAGGAAAAGGAGGGGAGAAATAGCTGCCTGATACATACTGGTCATATGTCTAAATGCCCTTCTGGAAGGTGCTAGGAAGAATATACATGAAGAGTGGTGACACTGTGGGACAGGAGAAGCTCCTCTCTGGTTAGACCTACACAAAACTCTCAGATCTCCTCGCAATAAAAATGTTACTGAGGCATTGTTCATGCCAATATTTCTGTGACTCTTCATGTGATGACAACACACAATCCTGGGAGATTTAGGAACATAAGGGAAAACCTGTATTTCCAAACATGCTGGCACAGGGAGCATATATTGTCACTTAGTGCTTTCCTTACATTTGTGTTTGAACAGACTCATCAGAAAGCAACAAGAACACGACCAGGGCTAAAAATTACCCTTGGCTGAAGGTTTTGTATTTCCTTTGGAAAGGATGCAGAAGAGACCTGACAACAGCCTTTAATTATGTGTAGGAACTGCAGAAGAGAAGAAACCAAACTGGTTTTATAACTCCACTGGAGAGCATGGCCTGTAAGGCAAAAAGCAATAGAATTAGATGGAAGCAAGGGACACATGGACTGAACAGCAAGTAAAGTATCTGAGAGGAAATAGGGTGGAATAGCTTAAGGAGGGAAGCTGGGAATATCCAGCATGGGAGATTCGAAAGAGCATGTTTTTTCCAGGTTGTTCAACTTGGGGAAAATATAGATGCTTTTTGCTCTGTACCTGGCCCTGAAATGCACCATGAGAGGCACCTTTGCACTTGCAAATTCAAGTTTAGAGTCAGGTAGGTTCCAAACCTTCCAAACACTACATTTCATCCCAAATTTCTCCGTTTCTTGCTTTCAGATATCATCAGTATTGATCAGCATCAGATCATCACTAGAACTCTTGCACACCTTTGAGGTAGGGAGGTATCATCCACCCTCTTTTAGTGGTGGAGAACACGGGCACAGGCAGGATAAAGCCAAAGTGATCCCATCTCCAGTACCAGGAGGCCCAGCTTCACACACTGACAGCTTTCCCAGAGTCCAGGCAATTACTCCAGCACTTCACTGGTTCAAAGCACAGCTTTCAACAGCTGTTGACACCGACCCCTGCTGCAGCTCAGACCTCAGAGTGGCAGGCCCAGGAAAGCAAAGGCGGTACAAGTGGTGATCATCCGCAGAGTCTTGTTAGAAATGACACAAACCCCTTTGCTAAGACAGCCACAAAATTGCTTCTTGAAAGCCACTTTCTTTCCCCTCTGATCCCTTCCAGCCTTCACCAACCCCTTTCCTGTGCAATGGAAACGAGCAGCTGCCCCATTGATACACACAATACGCTATCACTCATTCCTGGAGCCGGAGACAACCAATGTAGCATGCGGAGCAAGGCTCTGGTGAAAAGCACACACAAGCATCCATAAATTGGGATGGCATCAGCAAACCATACAGGCCTTGTGTGCTCCCTAACCTTCTGCAGGTATTCCTGGCAAACCTCCCAGCTCAGCAAGAGCTGAGACACAGGAGCCTCAAAGAGCAAGCTGTAAAAGCAGTAACTCCACCCATTGGGCACGCTTGGTCCCCGTGGGTTTGTTGGCAAGATTAGACACTTGCGGAGCGTGTTACTGATCCCAAAGAGGAAGGAGAACCAGCCCAAGAGAACCACCCTGGTCCACGAGCACTAGGATCCAGGCTCTGTGTCTCCTTCAACAGCTCAGTGGGACTCCAGTGCTGAAGGTGCCACCTATTCCTCCTACTACAGATAAAACCATCATCATGTTCTATGATTCCCTGGAGCACGCATCTTGTCCTCACTTCCCTCCGCCCCCTCCTGTCTTTTCGTTCCTCTGCCTCAGTGGGAAGCACTTCTCTCTGCTCTTACTCCCCCTCTCCCTCTGCATTGTGCCAACAACATGTGCTCCCAACAAGGACCAGATGGGAATACTTGTAAGAGCCTGGGGTTAACCCGTGTCTTTTATCCCACATACTCTCTGCTGTTTTGAAATGCAGATCCTATTGCGCGCGCTTCGCAGTGTAAAGATTTAAGGTTAGTAGTAGAGTATGTTGATATTGCTTGTGAAACCCATCTTGCTCCTATTGCATGCTGAATGCCTCCAATCCGGGAAACAGAACAGACGATGGGTAATGTCTGTTAATATCTCCAAGGGAAGGACCTACTGGAAACGGGGGGAAAATAAGTATTTGTAATATGTCCGTGCATACACATCTCTAATATTCCTCTCTCCCTTGCCTCTGCATTCATTTGTGCCCACACATGAATTCACAGATGTTGTGCCAGCGTGGTGCTGGGGCTGGGCACGAAGCCTCGGCTTTCTCTGGCTGCCAGCAGCTGCCACCAAGGGCCATCTTTGCCTCCAATTAATCTCTGCGTGGCAAATGATCACGACCAAGAACAGATGCAAACTCCCGCCTGCAGGATGGATTTCCCCCACTGTGGTCAAAAAATCCATCCGATTGTCTGCGTGTCCAACCAACACCTCCAAGGCAGGAGCCGTTGTCCCTCCCTGTTTAATACTGATTTGTTGGATGGGTGTAAAACCCCTAAAAGACAAAATATGCCTTTTTAAGTTTTGACTCAGTGCAGAGCTAGCAATTTCCATGTGCCACTCCAAGCGTTTCTGTGCAGCCTAGCAATTAAAAAGATGAATTAGCAAGTTGTTAATGACGGTTTTATTGGGGGGGCAGTCAGGCCCCTCGAGGCTAGGCCAGTAGGAACACAACCACATTCACCACACATGAGAAGCCAGCAGGCACCTGCACCTTTCTAGGAGCTGGTGAACACGAGAGAGCCCCGAGGGCTGCAGGTTCGGGTTCCGCGTGATGCCTCCCTGCGCACGGGGAAGGAGCGATCTAATTACATCCATCACAGAAATGCCAAAACGACATCCGGCTTATAAAACCTCAATTTATGCTTTGACATTTCTGGAAAACCAATTTTTAATCCATGTCATCTATCAGGAGTTCTTGATATTTTACTTCACCTCGATGCTTTAGAATACTGTTGCCTTTATTGAGGTGCAGGTGGGGAACTGAACACAGGCTGACAAAATATTAGGAAGAAAAATTGATGTCAGCCCATGAAAGCTTCTGCATGTTTTGGAGAACCAGAACAGCAAAAGATTTGGCTCTGGCTTTTTCCAAATCCCCTAAATCCAGGAGCACCTTGTGCCCTAGCCGGGGTGTTTTTCCTGTGGCCATGACAGGATTCAGCAATTTTTAGGCAAGACCAGATCACCCCAAAACAATACATTTTGGCAGAGGCTGTGATGTGACAGCCTCGCTTGGGTATAGCTTATGGCGTAGCCTTTAATTCCACTCCTCCCTGAATAAACTCTTTAATTTCAAACACAACTTTTACTTACTTGAAAGGAATGGAAGGGTAGGAGGGGAAAGGTGAATTTTAGACATCGCAACATGTTAGGTCATTAAAAATAAAGGGCAACTTAATTTTGGAGAGAGCAGCATAGAAAATGAAACAGAAAGTCTAATTTTTTTCCGGAATTCTTTCATAAATCACATATATCTAGTGTATGTACAGGAAGAGTGGGAATGCCATGGAACTGAAAATGCTTATTATGTAATTTTTGACCTGGTGCAAAATCTGCCCAATAAAAATACACGATAATAAACTCCTTTCTACTATAAAAATTACTAAAATTGGAAAACAGGACTGCAAGTCACGCAAGCAGAAAGAAGGCTTCCTAACCACCACCAGCTCCCTTCCCTGGGAGTCTAGGTCACTTCAATAGGCCATAGTGGAAAAAAATGATGCAATTATCAGACTAGGACATCTGTAGCTGAAAAAAAAAAAGTGCTGACATTGATTTTGGTAATTGCTTGGGGGTTCTTTTTTGTATAAAGGACGGCATTTTAATACTTCTGCTTGGGATTTTATGAACATGGCAGTACAGATTTGCAGAGCCAGGGGTTGTAAAATGGCATGGAGACATGACGTGGCCAGCAGCTGCCTCTTTACAGCTCTCACCTCAACGATGCCTCCAAGGAAGAGCTTTGCCTTCTTTTAACTACGCTTTCCCTTGCAGCCTTACCGAAAACCTATGGAATTCTTACGAGGGCTGTGGCCAAGGGCTCGCACCCAGCTCTGGGTGGAATAACATGTTTATCCAGACCGGTGGTGGGAGCAGACGTCCCCTCCTCAGACTGCCCTTCAGATAAATAAGGTTATTTCGCTACGAGCTACTACAGGCTACAATATACTCACATAAATATATTAATGCCTATACGTGGATATGAATTGGTATATATCGGATACAGATAAGAAACACGACAACGAGTAGATACCAATAACTGCTGCAGCTTCTCGCTGGGTAAAGTCCATCATCCATCCAGGCTGCACGCAAGGAGCCCGCAAGGGAGGGTTTTGCCATCCCCCCGCAGCACCCGGTGGGTCGCCCTCTCCACACCAGTGCAAAACGCTTCCCAACCCTTCTGTAGCTCTGTACTTTACCAGGAAAGCCAGCTCCAGGGGCTGGACCCAACACAATATCCCCCGCCTGCAAGGCAGGGGAAGCCCTCGAAGCCCCTTCCATCCGGGATGAGCTTTTCAGGGACCACCCCACCATCTGCGCCAGCAGCGGGGAAAGCCAGGTACGAGGCAGCTGCTGGACTTGGCTTTGTCAAGACTACAAGCGCAAAGCTCGGTTTTAAGCCTCGACAGCAACACAGGGGACCCAGTTTGCAGAAGGGGCGAGGAGCCACTGCGACGGCGGAGCTGAGGATGCTCAGCAGCTCTGCACATTGCAATTTAAAAAACCAAATCATCATCCCACTCTTGGTGGTTTGAGAGGATCCTCAATACAGCGCCTGTCCTCCCCTAACATACGAGTGGAGCTGGACCAAGCAGGATCAACAGGTCTCTAACAGACACGTGCATGCAGGAGACGGCTTCTCTTAGCATTAGACTACGTTACCAAAGCATCCCCTTACCGGAGTGGGAGCAGAAATGTGCTCCTAGTATTATTTACACAATATAAAGTGCATTAGGATTTAATAATTCAACTGACAGACTTTCTGCCGGGACCATACAATTTCGAAACAGAGGTGAGGACTTGAATAGGGAATTCTCTCATGAGAAAAAGAGGTTCAGACCGGTGCTCTTCACCCTGTCCTCCTAAGGATTGTTTTTGGCCGTTCTTTCTAGTGCAAATAAGCTTGTGTTTTCTCAAGTTTAAGGGACATGGCAGTTTCAGGGCGTCAGGAACGAACATTTAAAACACATCAGGGATTCAGTGTTCCCGAGCATCCAGCTGGGCCCTTCTGGGCACCAGCAGCCTGCGTGGTCACTACTCTGGGCAGCTGAAGACACGCTGCCAAAAAATACAAAGGAACCCGTTTCCAAATCTCACCATTCAAGTCTTGCATTTCTACACTCCGAGTGCATCCCTACTACCCTCCAACACAACACCTGCTTCCCATCGCGTGGTGGAAAGCCATTATCCTCCAAGCCAACATCTGCGAACACTGGTGTTTTCCATCGCGATGGAAACCCACAGCCGCTGGCCTACCCATGAGTGATGGGCAATGAACGTGAAGATCCTGATCCAGGTTTGGATACTAAGGTGCATCCCGTGCCAGGGGAATAAATGCATTAGCGGATCCTACGGGATACCTGCGTTCCAGAACCCAGGCCGGCCCGGTAGCCAGCAGTCGTTGGATTCCTTGGTGATATTTACAGCAAACTAACGGCATTGGAAGGCCAATTCATTAACAAAAGATAAAGGGATTTTTTTAAGAAATGGGCAGCAATAAGGAAAGCAATTTTGCATCCTTTTTTCTTTTTAAAACGGTGAAGAAAACATCCCTTTCCAATCGCGAGTAATTTCCTCACCAACACTACGGGAACACAGGGAAGGCATGAGCACTTACAACACACGTGGCCACTCAGGCTAATTCCAACCGAGGAGCTTCTATGATCCCTTGAGGCAAAGGCGGGCAGGGATGGGAGATGCCGAGCTCACAGGGGAGGAACGCCACACAGAAATGGGAAGGAGAGCGTAAAAAGTTCGTACATTCATAGCTCCGGTTTGTTGGACTAGAAGTGAATTTTTTACCTCAGGCACTGTGACGGGCAGCAGCAGTCAGCGATACGCTAACGTGCGCATCAACAACTCATTCACTAAATTCTGGTTTCACACCATAACAGGATTTAGAGTTCTTTTAACGTGGGGTTTTGTGGGGTTTTTTAAATTGACCTGTTAAAACCATTGGGACCAAAGCCGTAAGAGCAACGATGAACCAGTGCCCCGCACAACTCCCGCTGATTCATCACGGTCCACGGGCTGTTCGAGTGATGGAGCGAAAACATCTCTTCCAGGTTTGAAAAGGGGCCTGAAAGAGCAACCTATGGAGAAAGGGATGGGAGATTTTGACACTAAGCCAAAGGCTTGGTTGCTGTAACTGCTATATGTGGTTTTAAAGGGGGAATCACCTAAAACAGTGAAATTAACTTTCTAAATTCTTGTCACAACTGTAACATTTTCCTAAAGGTTCTTTGGTGACTTTGGTGCAAGCTGTTATTTTTTTTCTTTTTTTTTTTCTTTTTTTAAAGTTAAAACAGATTGACTAGTTTTAGTACCCAAACTAAAATCCAGATTATCCTCTTGGTTCCCAACCCTGTCTCCCCAGCCTTTCTCATTAATGACATTAACAGGCAACAGCATTCAGATTGAGTGTGGCCAGGCAGTGTGCAGGTGGCTCCAGACTCAGAGTGGTGAACAGTCTGGTTGGAGAAAAAGACGTTTCTTAAAAAGTTACAAAATAAAACAGGTCGTGGTTGCATGGAAAAATAGCTGGTCCACATGCACACTAGGCCACTCTGTAATGAAACAATTTAAGTGATTACAAATATCTGATCAGACATGGTAATGCCTGCTTAGAACAATCTTAAAGGTGAGTGAGCAACACGCTACTAGAAGTACCTGAAGCTCAATCAAACTCCTGCTGGTTCAGGGGGAAGGAGCTGGTCGCCCAAAGACTGGACAAGCCCCTTATGTTATAAATTTTCATGCTTTAAGAAACACAGAATCCTTCATCAACCTCCCGAGCAGGTAATTGCACACCTTGTTCTCCCTCCAGGCAGAGAGTTGATATCATGAGATTTAAAATTTACATCACAAAGACTCCAGGATGACACGGAAACCTTGGGGCAGGTGATCATCGGGACTGAAGCCGCTCGAGGACAGCTCCAGCTCGGAGCTGGGGGAAGGGGGTGATGGCAGGGCACGGATGTTGTCTCCCCAACACCACCCACAATCAACACAACAGAAAACCCAACAGGGCATCCACCACAGCTTCCAAAATGCGCCATGGGTGAGCATGGAAGAGATGCCTTTCTACACAAATCCAGTGGTGCACCCAACACCCCAAAGGTCTTCCTTGTGGCAGGAGGAGGAAAACACCCAAATGCTTTCCTCGCACAGGTAACATCCCGAACCGCATTAATCTGGGAGAGAAGCCGGGAGCCTCGGTGGCGGCATTCTTACCAACTCCCAACACCCGCTCCACAGTCGCCTGCTGGAATGCCTAATACAAAAATACCTTCTGAAATCTTGGACAAAGTGCATTAAAAATAATAAAAAAAAAAGATCACCAGCTTCTGATGGGCAGAACATGGAGATGAGGAGTGGGTGATTATTCACTGCCATTAATTCAGAAGGCTGAGCACTCCGCTGTCCTGGGATACTCAGGTTATCCGGTCAGCACAAAACTTCAGAATGAATGACAGATCTTCCGCCCTTCACTGGCACGTGACCGAGGTCTGACTGGTTATGGAGATTTTACCCACAAACAGACTATTGTCTCCAACTCAATAACCAGGAGATGCCAACTTTAAAACCTCTCTCCCTCCTCACACACAGACCAGAGATTCACGTGGAGCTGATTTTTGCCATAAATGCTCTACGGCAACGCTGCTCAGCCTTTGGACCGAGCACGGGCAGAAGCCAGTCCTGAAAAACTCGAGATAAGCAGAAACTGATACATTTCATGGTAAGGTTCAGGGTGGGGATACTTTTGCATCATGTTTAAGTGCAACACAAGCCTTTTCTAGACTATTTAAAGGTCAGGGTGCCGGATTTTATTTGTGCTGATACTCGTACTTCCACAGTCTCCAACACTCGAAGCAGCTGACTCATATGGACTCGGGAGGTTGGTCCTTTCCTAAGACATATGGAGATGTTTTGGGCATAGTTTAACCAGACTCTTATAACATCATGTACTGGAGTTAGCAAGAACTACCAGAAAAGGACTTTACAAAAAACTGGGGCAACTTGGAATTACTATAGGTCAGTCCCTCTCACCAATTTCTGCTTGCTTTGTTTGGTTAATTGTCCAATGCACTCTATTCCAGACCCTCTTGCTCTTCACCACTGTCCCCTCTGGCATCCATTCTTTTCTCTTTATGGCTGTTGTAAATTCTCCTCATCTCTTCTTCGTACTTGATAAAATTTTCCCCGAACCGTGTCCACGCTTTGTACGGAACCGTGATGGTGTTCCGGTAGGGCGGCCTCACCTCACTTACCTTCAGGAAGATGCCGTACCTGTTGGATCCCACGTCGAAGTAGAAGCGCTTGTTGTCCACTCGGAAGGAGGTGCCCTCGGGGAGCTCTGGGGGCTCGTCACCTCCCCCCCGGCGATCCTCTATGTCCCCCTCGCCGTATTCTTCAATCAGCTGGACTAAAGCATCCCTGAACTCGATCATCCCTTGCGCCGGGAGGACGATCGTCTGCTCCTGCCCCAAGCTGTGGCCAAAGTAACCCATCATGCCAGGTCCCCTGCTCATGGTCTGCCTAATCCTCAAGAAGCGCCCGCGCTGGTTCTCCTTCAGGTCCAGGTAGTACTTCCTGTTGTCCCTCTCGATGTACTCTGTTTTGAGGACGCTGTGAGGGGGCTCCTCGGAGCCCACGGACGCCGGGGGCGAAGGCGGCGGGTGCTGTGGCCGCCTCCGGGAATGCTGCTCCTTGTCGTTGCTGTGCTCGTGCCGGTGGGCATGGCCACCCTTCAGGCCCAGGTGGGCGTAGTGCTCAATGAAGTCCCCCAGGCAGTCCTTCAGCTCGGCAGCCACGGACAAGGAGAGGGTCAGCTTGCTCTTCCTGATGTTGTCCTGCCTGCCCCTTCCTATCCAGACCTCGGCGATCTTCAGGAAGCGGCCGCGGGAGCTCTGTTTCACATCCAGATAAAACCGCTTCTTCTGGATGTCCACCCTCTTGGAGGCCAGCTCCTGGATCTCCATGCAGCTCCCCTGGGAGGAGGCCGGGTAGTGGTACTGCTGTTGGGACTGGGAATAAATGTTCCTGTGCAGGCCAGAGCCTCCCAGGTTCCTTCCTCCTCCTCCTCCTCCTCCTCTCCCTCTTTCCATCTTTATCAATCAGCTGGAAATAATACACAACAGAGATACAGATGACAACATCAGCACCAGGGGCCTGCTCAGCTCATCGGCAGCAGCTCCGCTCAGTGCTGCTCTCCCTACAAAGGCTCCTGCATCCCTCTCCGCTGCCACTGGCACGCAGCATCGCAGCCCGAAGGATCCCCGGGTGCTCTTCCCCTCCTGTGCTCGGGCTCCCGGACAAGGGAGCCCTGATTCCAGCGGTACTCCCTGGCAACACTCTGCAGCCCCCCTGTCTTGCCCCTGTGGTACTACAGACCCCCCAGCTGCCCCACGGGGGTGGGTTATAGTGCCCTGTTTTGGGGGGCACTCACCCTTCTCCCAGAGCTGCGGTTCCCCTCTGCAGGGTCTGTCCCCGTGTGGCTGCGTTCCCCCTCCATCACCCCCTCTGCTCTTCCTCCCAGGGCACGCGGGGGGGCACTGGGGTTTCCCCCCCTAGCAGTGCCCTCCTGCCCCCCGAGACTCACGGAGCCTCCTCCACCGCTGCATCTCCTGCCCCAGTGCCCCCAAGGCTTCAGGTCCTTCCCCCACTGCCTCCCTGGCCCCTCACTGCCACAGTACTGGCCCCCGGTGCCCTCACTGCCCTCCAATGCCCCCAGTACTGCCCCCAATACTGCCCTCCTGTCCTCCCCCCTGGCCCCCAAGTGCCCCAGTATTGCCCCCCCCAGTGCTCCCCATCGCTACACCTCCTGCCCCAGTGCTCCCACAACTTCACCCCTTGCCCTCAGTGCCCCACAACTGCCCCCAACGCTCCCAGTACTGCCCCCGTGCCGCAGTATCGCTCCCCGATGTTCCCAGAACTGTCCCCCGGTGCTCTTAGTACTGCCCCCAATGCTCCAAAGTGCCCCCCAGTGCTCCCAGTGCCGCCCCCCAGCGCCCCCAGTGCCCCAGCGTGGCCCCTCCAACGCCCCCCAGCACAGAATCTCCCGCCCCATCACTGCCCCCCCTACCCCCGCTGCCCCTCCGCGCCCTCCAGCGCCGCGCTCCCCACGCCCGGTCACTCACCCCGCAGCGCCCATCGCCGCCGCTGCCCTTCAGCCGCCGCCGCCGCCACCGCCGCCACCGCCCGCAGCCGGCGGCCCCGCCGCCCCCCCCCGCCGCGCAGAGCCACGGGCTGGCGCTCCCCCGCCGCCCGCTCCGCCCCGCCCCGGCCCCGCCCGGCCGAGATCGGCGGCGGCGGCAGCGCGGGGGGCGCCGGGGGGTGCGCGGCCCTCACGGCCGCGGGACTACAAAACCCACAGTGCCCCGCGGCCGCCGCCGCACTGCGCGTGCGCGTCACCTCGGGTAACCCGAGCGGAGACGGTGGGGTGAGGGGCGCCATCGGTGACGTACCTACAGCGCGACGCAGCGTGACGCACAATGTGCGCGCAGCGCGGGTTCCGTGAGGGCGGCCGGGCGCTCCCAGGTACCGGGCGCCGACAGGCCGCGGCGGCGGAACCAGCCCGCTCAGAGCCCCCGGGCAGCGCTCGGGGCTGCTTCCGGCCTGCTGTGGGCTGCGCCGGCACCTCGGCCCTGCGGAGGGAGAGCGCCGCGGCCTGCTGTGCTGGGGGCACTGGAGGACAACTGGTGGAGCGGTGAGGGCACTGGTGGGGTACTGGGAGCACTGAGGCTCAGGAGGGCAGTGCTGGGGACTGTGCCCTGGGGAAGAAAGGAGGTACAGGGAAGTAGCCGCTCCGAGGGGGTCCCGGCAGCCTGCCCGGCGCTGAGGCTGCTCTTTCCTGTGACAAATAAGGCGTGTTACCCATTGTGTGAGGACTTGCCGGCGGCTCCCTGTCCCCTACCGGTTATCCCGAGGACTCCCGAGCTGGATGGCCGCTTACCGTCGGATGCTGGGCGATCCTGAGTTCCGGATATTGCCTTAACTCTGGGCAGGTGGGTGATGCCGTGGTGGGAGGTGGTGCAGGATCGTGTGTAGGTACCAAAGGTGCTCTGGAGCTTCCAGCTGGTTTTGGGGGCTGTGGGTGCTGCAGGGTTTCCTTTATGTCCAGCTTCTGTATTGCTCTCTTCTGTTCCTGGGAGTCCCAGTCCAAAGACCAGAGTTTGGCTGTAAAGGAGGGCTATTGCCATGTCTCTGTTTTAGTGTTAAAATCCTTTTTTTGGAGTTGAAATGGAGGCGGCAGTTGGTTGAGCTGCTGCACACCAAGGGAAAAGTCTGCATAGCCTTGAAAATCAATTAAAAACTGAAAAGCTTTTCCGTAACATTGCTCAGGGCTGATGTTAGTGACAGCTCATCTCCATATGAGCTGCTGACTTCTAATTTCTTGTTCTTCTTTTTATTAGTGCGGAAGTAACAGAAATGTGTCAAAGATGGATGTGGTAACTGCTGGCCTGCGGGATAAGTACCCCCAGTGGATGCTTACAGAGAGCAAGGAGGAAGCTTCTTTCGGGCATAAAAAGGTAGGTCGTGGCTCGGGGATGCTTTGCAGGCTGCAGAATAACCCAGCTGTGGAGAATGTGCTTTTAGTGAGGCCTGTGCCTGTAAGGGAATTTTGATGTTCCTGCTGCTCACCCAGGAATGTGGGTTCCACATCAGTGAGGATGGGAGTTTCCTATCCATTTAGTTTGAGACCTCAAGTTGTGGCCTGGCAGGGGAGTTGGCTCTGGAAGGAAGGCCCTTCTGGTGCCCTTCACATGTTAAATATTCCAGGATGCAGGAGGGATGTTCCAATATTTGCAGCTCAGACGTGTCAGCTGAATTAATTGTTCATCAGTTTTTGTTGTCCCATAACTGTTACTGTGTCCTTGGGTGGTTTTTTTTCTGTGTGTATGAGCAGCTCAGTATAAAAATGCCCACGAGAAGGGACCATCTCTGTAACACCTAGAACAGCTTCAACAGTTAGAGAATTAGTTAATGAGGGGGAAAAGCAGAGGATTCGGTTCAGCAGCTTTCATTTCACAAAGTGGGAGTAAAGGATTAGTTGACTAGTAAGTGGTTAGTAGCTTGGATATTAAAAATTGTCAGGTGAAACAACAGTAACTTCTACTTTTTGTTCACTGAGCTCTCAGAGTTCAGTAGAGAAACTGGGGCAGGAAGGCAAATGTTTTGGTAACAGGGATGTGTGAGCCTGGCTAGGATGGATGTCCCTGGTGAGCACAGGAGTGCTAGGTAACCGGATCTCTCCCAAATTTTGTTTGTCAGAAGCCTGGTGCCCAGAGGAGTGTCCTGGAGGATGGGCTGCCATTCCTGGAGTTCTGTGGCTCTGTTATTTATAGCTACGAAGCCAGTGACTGTTCTCTTCTCTCAGAAGATATCAGGTAGCAGCTCATATTCAGTTTTTTTCTTCTTTCCTTTGAGTGCTCCTTTCTTTTGGAAGGGACTCAGCTCTTGGGAATAGTTCCCCATTTGGCCTTGTTGGTGGGAGATGCCATTGCTGAACCTTTCAGTCCCTCAAAGCACAAGCTGTGAAGGCTCCAGTGCAGAGTGATTGCCTTTCACAGTATGGATAATCCAGGAGCTTCAGTGACTTCATGGAGAAGTGTTAATTCCTAACTTGGGACTATATGTTTAAAGAAAAGGCAGTAAATTCTGGTGCAAATACATTGTTATTTTTCCCTTTTTTGTGCAGCAGAGCTCATGTTGCTTGGGGAAAAAAATTCCATACAAAGCTTCCAGTGCTGTGGGATGAATAAAGGATCATGGAGTGAATCAAGAAGAGCCTTTCAAAGGAATAAAAACTATTCCATCATCTTTTGCCTCTGGCTGTCCTTGAGGCCTGTGTGGCCAAGTTTCAGTAGTGGGGGGCTAAAGGCCCTGTCCCTATTTTGGTGCTGAGGGGGAAGAGATGGGAAATTTGGGAATCCAATTGAGCCAGGGAAGAAGGGAGTGGTATGGGAAAAGTGTTTGAAGATTGTTTTGTTTCCCATTATCCTGCTCTGGTTTGATGGGTAGGAAATCAGTTCACTTTGATGTGTTTGCTTTGCCTGTGCCCATAATTGCTGAGCGTTCTCTCACCGTCCTTCTCTGCACCCACAGCCTGCAGTTATTTATAAATAATGTGCTAGTATTTGCAAGCAGATCTGCAGAGTTTTGAAGCATTTCAGGTGGCTCTGTGGATCAGCACACAGTGCTGTGAAATGGTTTCTGTGCCTTGCAGGTGTGAAATGGAGAGAAGCACAGCCAGTGCACCTTTTGTGTTTGTGTAAGGTGACTTAAGGCTGGCATTTTAAACGCTGGTAGAGCAGCAGATAAATGTGAGGGGTATCTGTTCCTTTGCAGGCAGAGTTTATCAGATGGGGCTGCTGTTGGATTTGACATTGAATGGCCACCATCATACATGAAAGGGAAGGTGGCCAAAACAGCTGTAATCCAGATGTGTGTCACTGAGGACAAGTGTTACTTGTTTCACATCTCCTCCATGGCAGGTACTGTACTTCCTCTCTTATTTAGGGCATGAACTGCTCGCTATTTCTTGTGGTTAAGTTTGAACTTAAGCCTTGAGCAATGGCTGATATATCCTACTACATGGGACAGTAAAAATCCATCCTTTTTCTCCCCTTTCCCACCTATAATGAAGGGATTTATTCTTTCAGTGAGGTCTATATATTAAGACAATCTTAGCTTGCCATGTGTGCTTGAAACAGAGTATGGGTTCTGAGCAGGGAAGAAGAGTCTTGGGGATTATTTTTTTGTCTGGGAGAGAATATTTTATTCCGGTTTTAAAAATTTAATTCCCTGCTCCTATAATGAGTTTTCTGTTTAGTGCCAAAATAAACAATGAACCTAAGTAGAGCAAGCTGTGGGGTTTTTGTGTTTTGGTGGTTTTTTTTATTTGGCTTCAGCAAAAATCCTCAAAAATGATGGCTCTTGTGCTCTTTATTCCCAATACCTGCATTATATGACATCAGCTTTGGGAAAGAATACTAGGTACCTGGTGTGATACAGCTGTGGGGAGAGAAGGGGGTGTGCTTAGCAGAGGCTGAATTCATTATGGATGTGAATAAAAGCTTCCAAATAGGGAAAATAGGGATGAGGGAAGGAGATGGCAATTTTATAACCTTTGGTTTAAAATGTTTGGTTGAAACTATGCCTGTGAGAGGTTTCTGATTTCCCTGGGGGACTCGTGCTGAGGTATAATAGCGATAATTTTAATGTTGGTGTTCAATCCTTTGTCATTTAGAGCAAATGGGGTGGAAAATTTAATTGCTGGAGGCTATTCCATCAGGGAGGCTCGACAGCACAAAGGAAAATGATGTGAGGAGAGGAAGCTGAGGGAACAAGGGCCATAAAGAGCTGGAATGCTTTTGATTCTGGCAGGGGAGATGTTTGTGTGCCAATGCCGACTGTGGCTGCACGTGGGCTGCTGTGTTACAGCAAAAGGTGGTGTTTCCTTCTGGGTGGTTTTCCAAAATGCCTGTTCTTGGCAATGGAAAATGCACTTTGAACTGAGTGACTTGTGCAGGAAACAGAGCCAATTTCTGCTTATTATGGCAATATATATGATCTGCAGAAATGCTGGCCAAATCACAATAAAAAGCAGTAAGTCCTAGCAAAAAAACTTTCTCCTGCAGGAGGAATTGAGCATTCTTGGACTGTGTATAAATGACAAAACCACATTTCTTTATTTATTGGGAAGATTGTTCATATTTTTCCATTTTTAAGTATTTTTTTAATTTCCTTACAGATTTCTCAAAATGTGACCTGTTTCTCAGATTGTAGCTTTTGCACAGTCCTCAACTTAGGCTTTTTGTTTTTTGTTAGTCACTTTTCTAGGAATGAGGTGGTGGAAATTGGGCACGAGTCCTCCACTGGGGAGTGCCCATCCTTGAAGGTTTTAGTGATGATTACCTGAGGTGAATATCCCTTGTAGAGCAAGCCAGCCGTGTATGTTGCAGGCTTTTATTTGACTGAATTCTCTCTCCTTTGTGCAGGATTTTCCATGTTTTCCTATGGCTCACATGCTTTGGAAATGCTGTACTTTATCTGCATCTCACAGCACAAGACTGCTACTGTTTGTGGGGTTTTTGCCAGTTGTTTTTTAATTCTTTGGGGTGGGTCTGCAATTCCCCAGTCCACAAGGCAGCTCTGTGGCTGTAGCAGCAAATGTACCTGTACAGTGGCAGGCATCCAAGGGCAGAGATAATTGTGCAAAAATAAAATCAGTGATGCCAAGTGTTTGTTGAATACATAAATGCATATTGCAGGTCTGGGAAAAGTGATGTTTGAAATGAAACCCAGGGCAGAAAAGCACCGCGTGCCTGTGCACTTCTGTGTGTTTGCAGGTACTAGATTTGCACTTGAGACTAATTCAGGGTATCCAGCTGTGGGGTCCTGAAGGTATGGATTTAAATGAGATGCTCTGAATTTTAAATGGGAGCAAACACACAGGGGAGGAAAAAGCTGTTATTGTTCAAGGATGAAGTGTCTGTGGCTGTTCTTCCTGTAGAAAATGAGATGAGAAAGCTGCCTGCTTTAATTCAGTCCTGTAAGCTTGAAAATACCCTTTGATCCAGGATTGCTGTGCCATCAGTTTGGGAGGAATCAAAATACAATACTCAGTATCTGTGTGCATCTTTGAACATTGTGGGTTTTTGCTTGCTGACAAGACTGACGTGTTTGGGCTTGGCACAGCATCTGGTTGGTGAATTGTCTCCCAAATGCTGTTGTTTGAGCAGCCCAGCCTCAGCTCTGAGTGTGTCTCCAGAGAATCTGTGCTTCTGATGATTTCCCATGCTTATGGTTTAAACTGTTGCCCAGAAATGTGAAATAGCAAAAACTGTGAAGAAATTATGTGGAAAATAGTAAAATAATATTTGATGTATGTAATGAACACTGAATTTTGAGAATTAAAGTGTCTTTTCCAGCAAGGGGGTTGCTTTTTTGTTGTGTGATTTAACCATCAGAAAGACAAATAAGGTTTTGGGTTTTGGGGATTTTTTTACTTGGTTTGTTTTCAGATGCAGGATGATCTGTGTATTTCAAGTATTTCCTTCTTGCTTGTCTGCCGATGATCCCTCACAACCAATTGAAGTTTTCAGTCATTCCAGAGAGAAATCAAATAAATAGAGGAACTTTGGTGGCTTTTCCTTTAAAAGCACAGGGGTTTGGATATGGTCTTTGTGCTTGGATTTTGTCATTTTCATTAGACTTTCTGGCATCTTCCAGTATTTAGTTTCTCATGTTTGGGCTTAATCTATTTTAGGTTTTCCCAAGGGACTCAAAAGGCTGCTTGAAGATGAAACAATTAAAAGGTTGGCGTAGGAATTGAGGGAGATCAATGGAAGCTGATGAGTGACTTTGAAATCAAACTGAAGAGCTTTGTGGAGCTGGCTGACGTTGCTAATGAGAAAGTAACACTTAAAACCTTTTTGTTGTGGGAGGGAATCTTGTTATGGTGCTGTGCAAAAGGAGGCTTCCTTGTCTTGATTGGAATTCCATTCCAATAGCAAACGTGATCTGTGGAATAAAGCAGAGATCTATTGCAATTTATTTAGAAACTGTTTAAAAACACTCCTCAAAGCCTGCAGAACTAGGTACTGTCTTTCAGTGAGCCTATTTTAATCAACACGTGTCCCCTCTCAGGTCTGTTCCCTTTTAGTATTTACAAGATGTACCTTTTGAATTCAGCTGCAAATGCTTTTCCTTTAACTCTTAGTGATGGAAATGGCCAGATTGTTCTGCTGGCAGTGGTGTCATTGTCCCAGCAATGGCTGAACCTTATAAACAGGGTACAAGAAGGCAGTCCTGTGGCTGTGGCGTGCCGGGTGCTAGAGGGAGGCATCAAGGTCTTCCTTGGAGTCCTCCCTGCAGAGGTGTTTCTGCCACACAGTCTGAAGCTGTAGAAATATGTGGATTCCTATGATTCTCAGGCTGTTGTCACCTCAGCTCTGGTGTGGGTGCTGTTTCCAGCAACCTAGCGAGCTGTTGTTTACAAGTTGTGCTGCATTTGGCACACGGTGAGTTTCAGTTCTGTTTCAGAGATTGTTTGATGCAGGGACACCTGTGCTGTCTTTTTAGGGAAGGGAGCCAAAGTTTCATTGCTTTCCAGATCATTCTTATTTCTAGCATGTCCCTTAAAGCCTTTCTTTCTGTGCGCACCAGGGATTTCCTTACCTATGCTTGGTCTCTCCACACATTTCTCATTCCTTCTGTGATGCAGCACCAACATTTGGAGCAGTGCTTTTCGTACCAGCCACTTCAGAGTTTTGCTTCCTAGTGGATTGGAAATGATA
Organism: Acrocephalus scirpaceus scirpaceus; assembly: GCA_910950805.1. NCBI lineage: Eukaryota > Metazoa > Chordata > Aves > Passeriformes > Sylviidae > Acrocephalus > Acrocephalus scirpaceus. The sequence continues at coordinate 62,638,077 of OU383778.1, read as the reverse complement.
CAAATTAACCATTTTACTCAAGCAATAAGGGGAGCTGTTACTTCTCAAACTTGGAGTTTCCTCAGTCACCCCTTTGTTTTTTATCCCGTCATTTGACTCTGGATAATTTGTTATGAAGATGAGCAATGTGATCTCTGATAGCAGCTTAAAAGTTTTCTGCTAAAGAGAAAACAAACCAAAAATAAACTTGAAAGAGAACAAAAGAACAAGGTTATATCTCATGGCACAATGGGAGGGGAAGGGCTGGGGAAGCCTAAAAAGAAAACAGTTGGGAGGGGATTTTTTATACCAGACTCAAGGCAGTGAGCTGCTAATGCTTCACTGCTGCTGTTCAGCTCCATTGTTGGGCATGTTTTCCAAGCTGGAATACAGCAGGCTGTGCTCATGAGGCCTGGATCCTTGGGCTCTGAAGCAAAGTTTCCCAGACTGGCTCTCGAGACAGAAGTGTGCAGCCACTGTAGTTGACAAGGGATTGCAGAGGCAATTGGAGGCAGCAGCGTGGTGGGGTGGATTTTGGAGACGTGGGATGAGCTGCTTCCCAGCACTCAGAGTAGTGGTTAGCATGGGCTAGAGCTGTGCTCCTCTGCTTTGTGCTTGACTTCAGCCTGACAAAAGATGTCCAACACTCACAGGCAGGCTTTAATATTCCAGCGTTTTTATTAGATAAATCCCTGGTGCTTGATGCTGAGTTTTTCTAATTAGAAAGGCAAATAACAGGAAAATCCTGGAGGAGAGAGGGGGTGCTGTTTGAGTATAGGGCTTTTCTTTTATCAACCCAGAAGTTGTTCTGTACAGATACTTCATATTTTTGGTAGTGTGACAGCACTGAGAAGAGTTACTGCTTTGAAAAACTAAGTATGCTTTGACTAACTCAGAGCTCTTTGCTTCTAACAAGGGACTGAATACACTTTACTCTTTTTGGGGAGGTGCAGGTGCTTTCCTTTTTAAACAAATCCTCTGCTTTGGTATTTTGTTTGGATTTTTTTCCCCAGCTGAACTGTAAAGAGGCGTGGAGTCTAAATGGCTTGGTGAAGCACCTTTTTGGCAAGCAGCTGTTGAAGGACCAGTCCGTCCGCTGCAGCAACTGGGAAAAGTTTCCGCTCAACGAGGAGCAGAAGCTCTATGCAGCCACAGATGCCTATGTATGTACCACAGGGGATCACCATTCCAGCCTCTGGGATTAAATGCCTTCTCCAGTTTGCTCTTAGCTGCTGGTCATTTCTTTATCCCTTGTCTGCAGGTGTTCACTGTAGCTTATTACCACTTTTGGATGCGTTTCCTTCTGGTTTAGTCGTCTTTCTTAGCTGCTAATGAACCCAAATCATGTTAAATATAGTATGTGAGGTGAAATTCAAAAGCAGCTTGGAAGAAACATTGGTGGCTAATACAGGAGAAGCACAATGTGGATTGTCAGGAAGAGTTCAGTTGCCTGTGAGTTTTATGGTTCTCCAGAAGTCCTTGTTTTTTCAGTATTTTGGATGAATTTTGGTTTATCTGCAGTTCTGTGAAGGGTTTTACCAATACGCTACTGGGTGCCACCTGCTTCCTGGAAGAAAGTGATGCCTTATGGCAGGAAAAAAAATCCCTTCAGTCTCTTATTTCTAGGCTTAGAGGAAGGGAAGTGGGACAGTGGTTTCTTTTCTGACTTCCAGTTTAGTTAAAAGTTCAGCCATGGGGGATGAACTGTACCGTCTTGGTGAAGACGCAAAACAGTACAGAAAATATTTTAAATTTTTTTTGTGCCTGGTTCAGCTTTTGTAGCCATTTTTTTTCCAGGCAGTGCATCTTTCCCACTACGCTCTGTTCACCTGGCCTGCCTTTTGGAGCCTCCCAGGAAAACGTGAGGGAGTAACTTGTTTCTTTTTCAACATGTGTAGCCTAATTAGCACATTGCTGGCTTTAGGCTGTATTTTTCCATTAGAACTCATTATTCATACCAAGGGAAATACTAAACACACTGAATCCATCTTGGTAGGTTGGTAGCTCTTCTCCTGGAGTACGGCATGAAATGTGAATGAGGTGAGCAGATGGTGGGACTGGGAGCTGAGTACAGAGAGCTTTCTTTGTGCAACAAGCTCGCTGAGATTACCCACTCTGGGATCTGTGTAAGAGTACCCATTCCAGAGGGAGTCCCAAGTCAGCATTTGGCCCTTAGTGCAGCATTCTGTAACACGTAACCTTGGTCCTGATGGACAGTGGAGTCAGGGTAGTAATTAGTATGATGTGAGCCATATTCCAGTTTAGAATTCTGCTGGTCACACTGTATTGGTGCCACACTTTGCCTGATTACCTCCTGATTAATTTTTGTTGTTGCTGTTGTTGTTGTTTTTTCTCTGGAGTACTGAGTGCTAATTATTTCTTTTCTCTCCTAGGCTGGCTACATTGTTTATGAAAAACTGAAAAATATGAGTAAGATTGACCGGAAATTATTTAGTGTGAGGATAGGTAAGTTGTCCATCCAGGCATAAGGAATTTATTCTATGTACAATTGCATATTCCATTTCCGAGCAGGTATTTTAATAGTATCAGGGTCGTTTGGCCTCTTGGTGATTACAGATGACTTGCAGAGGGACCAGATAGGAAAAGGTCTTGGATGCCCAGGTAACCATACTCTGTGACTGTTTTCCATAGGATGTAGGAAGGTACTCTTAGGATGTTGGTTTGTGTTTGTCTCTGCTGTACACAGAGATGGGAAGAATTCCTGCTGTCATTCCAGTTTGTTTATGGAAACACTTCAGTGAGTTAATTTCAGTGCTGCTGATGCAGAGACAAATACCTAATTTAAGATGAAATAGGGCCACAAAACAAACCATGTTAGGAAGTAATGTTTTTATTGAGGCATATCAATAGGACCCAAATGTTTTAGAGAAGCTTAACATTATTTACTTCATCAGAGGAGATTTTAAAATCTTAGTTTTTGTTCTGTTCTGTGTTTCATAAAGAAGATATTACGAAGAGATAATGAAGATGAAAAAGAGGTGGTGAGGGGTTTGTTTCCTTTTTGTTTTGGCTGAATTTTACTTTCCTGCCAAAGGCAGAAGTGTCAGTGCTGTCCCCTTGATACGAGGTGCAGGGTTTGGCTTCGGTTTAGTCAGCATGGCTGTGTTAGGTGTTAGCAGCTCTTTTCCAGGAGCTGGAGGGAAGCTGGGAGGGATCACTTGGTAGCAGTCCCGTTGTGTACCTGTTTTCCCTGAGCTTGTGTAATGGAAGAGATGCAGTGCTGAAATACTTGGAAGCTTGGCCTGATTCTCTGTGCTTGATTTTGAAGCCCTGGAAAATGCTGTCTTACCAGCTGTAGATCTTGTGGAAATGCAGTCACAGAAATGTGAGTTCTTTACATAGAGATGTTAGACCCCAATTATTACAAACTAACCAATTGTTACCCTTGTTACAGATGCCACGTCTGAGGCTGTGAGGGAGCGCTTGGCTTCACTGGCTGAAGAGATAACAGACCTGGCTTCTCACATCCCCCCCTCTTCTGGACAACTGGAAAGCTTCCAGAGGTCAGTTTTTTGCTGACTTGTCTCTACCTCCACAGTCAGTGTTTTGCTTTTGACCTCCGAGGTCCCACACAACAAAGTACATGTGCTTGAAGAGACATCTGTTACCTGTTTGTTGTTTTCCAAGAAAATGTATTTTTTTATACGTAGGGAATATGTGTTTTTACTGGTCTAATTGCAACGGATTTGACACTGAACTTCGCTAAATTTTGTTCTGAAGTGTAGTAACTGCCTCTGTAATTTCGTTTTACGTTCCTTGATTTTTACCTCCTAGGGCTGCAGAAATAGTAGCTGAGATATCAGAGAACATCAGTGCCTTAAAAACCACCTTGTTGGGCTCAGGTTCCCCTTCTGGACTGGAGAGGAGCTGTGGTGCAAATACAACACATTTTGAAGCCAAGTCAGCGAATGTCAAAGCACAAAAAGCAGAATGTGCTGAGCAACCTGAAGGTGACCTCAACATCTGCTCTGATGCTACGCTGGCTGTCCTCTGGGAGGAAGAAATGAGTGGAGAGAAGTCACAGAGAGGTAACACTGCTCTGGAGAATGGCGCTCCAGCGGCCAGTTTTACAGACAAAGAGGACAGAGATGACTTCATGTCCCTGGACATTACTGAGCAAGAGCTTCAGGTCTTGGAACGTCAGGCTGCGAAGGAATTGGTCAATGAACTTGCACCCGAGGTAATGAGAACTTGTTAAGTTGTAATATTTCTTTCAGATATTTTGTTTTTAATGGATAGGCCTCAGAGATAAATATTGAGCTTAATTCTCTTTGGTAAGAAGTTAAAGCATACCACAGAGAGGTGGCTTATGGGAGGTACAAAAAGTTGGAAGGTTGTGGGTAAAATAGAAATTACTTTGCTTCTAAGAGAATCGTGCTGATTTTGTAGGAGGCATGTTCCACAGACAATGAGCAAAATGTGTCCTGTGTCATTGAGAGTGATGAAGAGCTGGAAATGGAGATGCTGAAAGTGAGTGCCTCAGAGTTTACTTTTCAATTTTTTTCTAATGATGCTGCTCTAGGATCACAGTGGAGTGGAGCACAGTTAAGGGGAGGGAATATGAAGCAAAATGGTGCTGCTTACAGAAGGTGGACAGTATAAGCACATGGATACCTAAAGAATTCAATATGCCGATGTTAGACTGGAGTATCATTTGCCTCCTGTGTCATCTTTACAAGTACACCAGCTTGTACTTGATCCACCCACTAGATTTAAGTTGCTATAACTAGATTAAAACTTGGTTCCCATATCATATTACCTTGGATAGGCATTTCATCTACCCTTCCATGCTCCAAAAAAACGTTTTTCTTAATTTCTCAGTCTCTAAAAGATGTAGATGATTGTGAAGGAGCTTTACCTGAAGGAAAGTCCAGTAAAGCCTGGAAAACTCCCAATACAGAAGTGGATGTAGCACCAGACGGTGTTGAAGATGAAGGCATTGAGGAAGAGGAGGAGGAATATTTTGGTATGTTCTTTTAAAAATCTTAGTGCATGATTAAATAAATTATTAAAAATCACTGTCTGTAGAAGCAGCCACGGAAGCACAGTGACTTTTAGGGGTTGGTTTCTCAAACCAGGAAGATGGAAGCTCACCTGGGTTTCTAAGGGGAACTTGGAACCATGTCAAGATGAAAATACAAAGGCGTGCTTGGCAAAAGAGAGTGAAGTTCCTTCATGATCAGCTGATGTCTGCTTCATGGGAGTAAAACCCCTGCAGAGCCAAGGGGACCTGCTCACAACACAGCACAGGGGAGGTGACACCTCCCCTGTCTGCCTGTGTTCTTCTCCTGTTGCTGCTGCGTGGCAGAACTCTGAAAAAATTCTGCCTTGGGGGTGATTTTTACTTGCTTTGGGGTCATCCCTTTGGAGAAAAATCAAATGGGGAAAAGCAGCTGAAATGTGAGGAGAAACACACTTCGACTTGTTTGGATGAACTTGTTCCAGATGATGCAGTTATGCATTACAGTCCTATTGCTTTATCTCATTAATCAAGCCATATGTTCTCCTCCTCATGCAGGGTCTCTGAGGAGTCTCTTTGCTTTTTTTAATCCTTCATTCTAGCCTGAAAATATCTGGAGTTTGATATCTCTCTTTTCACTGGAATTGCTAAAATTCCAACCCCTGGGCATCACGAGCCATGAGCAGACTGTTGTTTGTGGAGACGGTGCTTTATTTTTTTTTAAATTTAATCCAAATGAGTGTTTTCTCCTCTCTCCCACTAAAGATCCACTGCTTCCAGAACCTGGAGAAGGCCATATCACGTGTCTGAAGACTTATTTTGGGCATTCTTCATTTAAACCGTGAGTATTTCTATTAAAATGGACACTCTGGGGTATGTGTTCCTGCCTTTCCTTCAACCTGGATAATGTTCTCATTACTGCTTGCTTGAAAAAACAGCAACAAACAAATCCAGGTCTTTTTCACACTCTCTTGTGTTCGAGACAGCTGATCCACAAACTCTGTGAAAACTGCAGGTATTATTTGTGATCTCCTGTGAGTGTCTGCATAAGTGCTGCTTGCCTGAGTCCTGTTAGAGATCCCCACTCTGGCACTCAGGGCCCTGCCTGCAGTACTTGGAGTGTCTGAGTGGCTGCAGCGTGCAAAGACAACACTCTGAGGGAGCCTCCAGGGTCCCTTTAACCTACAATTCAACAGAATATGCAGTTTCATACGGTTTACTTGCTATCTGTGGTGGCAAAAATCAAGTATTCCCCTTTGTTTAATTTAAAGGGTCCAGTGGAAAGTGATCAATTCTCTTTTGGAAGACAGAAGAGATAATCTTGTTGTCATGGCAACCGGTGAGTTTCCATTGCATCCTAAGAAACAATAGGAAGTCGTTCCTTTTTGGGGAGAGAGTAGTAAAACAAACATGGCTTGGTTTTTGGGCTCACCAAGGTGTTAAAATTGTCTGTTGTAGCTACATAGAAAGCATGATGTCTCACTCCTGCTTTTTTTTCCCCCTCTCAGGCTATGGAAAAAGCTTGTGCTACCAGTTTCCTCCTGTTTACACTGGACACACGGGAGTTGTCATCTGCCCTCTTATCTCCCTGATGGAGGACCAGGTGCTGCAGTTGACGTAAGTAACATGGTAGCAGTGACAGGCTGCTGCTGGATTCCTCATAGAATGCTCCTGGGTGTTTCCCATTTGCAGCTTGGTGTACAGCAGGCTGCTTGTGTGTCAGCTGCAGAGCATGTGCTTCTCAAGGAACACACACAGCCTGTGTCAGCAGTCTCAGGTTCCTGGATTTGCCACGTAGATGAACCAGAGGCTGAGGTTGCAAAGGATGGATGCTGGTGAGAGGTTTCTGAAGGCGCTTATGTCTGGATTCTGGAGGCCTTTTGTGTCCAGACGAAGTGATGGGGGAGCTGTTTGAGGCTGTCGGAGTCATGTCAGTTTGGTAGGGCTTCCTTTGCGTCTGAGGAGTGACATCTGAACCGAGTATAGCTGGAAGCTGTAGGCAATCCAGATCAAAGCTTTCAAGAGGGACAGTGTAGTAGGTCTCCTAACACCTGGCCTCTTCACTTCTTAAGAGATCTGAGAGGGGGAGCTTCTGAGTCACACCAAATCACTCTGACGTGAGCAGTTTTAGGTGTTGTCAAGATAAATCTCTTTGATTTTTAATACCTGATAATGCTTTCTCCACATGTATTCACTTCCTATTGTAAGAGCTATTCACTTCTGACACTTTTTCACTGAAGCTGTGGGACTCATGCTGAGTTGTCTAGTTCATTCTGCCTTGTCCAACTTGGGAAGAACGAGCCTTTTGTGAAAGAGGGGATATGAAGATGTTTTGAAGTGAAGGACATTAATCATGTGTGGCATTTTCTGCTGCACGTTTTGGCTGTGTGCAGATAAATGGCTGGACAGCCTAAGCTCCTTGAGTGTTACTCAGCAGGGTGTCTGTGTGCTCAGCTGCTCCCTTGACTTTTTCACTGTTTTCCTCTGTGGAAGGGGTTTATTCACTGCCTTCCCAGTGGGTTATTCATTTTGAAGGCTGAGGAGACTGAATTTCTACAAACTGCAGCAGTTTGTCTGTCAGTCTGGCTGCAGTTGGGGCTGAGCATCTGTGGAAACCAAGGGCTCTGAGACAATGCAGCAAATCACCAAGAGGTAAAATATGAATTGGTTGAGCTGGTAATTATGTCATTAGAAACCAGCCACCTGATTTAAAATTAGCAGATGCAGCATCAGTAGCTCAGAAGAGATTGAACAAGGTAAAGAATTGTGGGCTAGCAAGGCTTACATTTAAACAAATGTGAGGGGAACTGCAGCAGTGAAGAGTTAAAGAAAATACATTTAGCATGTTCTTTTGGATATTGTATTTGTGAACTTGTGCAAGGGAAGTAGTCTTCCTTTCTCTCATTCCTGCTAATACAGTGTGTGTCTTGTGGAGACAGCTGGAGGGGAAGTGGAAGAGCCATGCACCACTCTTGCGTTTTCAAAAAGTGTTTCACACCAAGATCCTTGAAGAAAGTAGTCTCTGACCTCACAGCTTGAACTTCCTTTAGAAATGCTGGCACAGGCTGGAAGTTCAAGCTTGGAGAGTGAGTCTGTTCATGACTGTGCTTTTTTACTTCTGCAGAATGACAGGGATTCCAGCTTGTTTCCTTGGTTCAGCTCAGTCAAAACAGGTCAAGGATTCCATCAGAGGGTGAGTTTTTGCTAAGCTTTCTGGTACTCTGGTCTGTGACATAGGGCTGCTGGAGGGGTGTAGGATGTCTCCCTGCTCCATCATCACTGAAACTCTTGGTTCTGGCCCAGCGCTGGGACCTGGCACTCAGGATATTATTTGCATTCACCCAGGCTGAGTGTGTGGGAGGTTACAGCCACCCTCCTGTGCCTTTTGGCTGGGGAGGTGAAGCTTATCCACTCAGCTGTGTTCTGATTTATACCTGATTTTAGTCAGGTTTTAGACCTATATCTGTCATCAACACAACAGTTCCTTCTTATTCTAAAGGCTGGCAATCTGCTTTTCCTTTAATGCCCTGCTTTCCTGTGGTTCTGGAATGTTTTCTGTGGCCTTCACTTAATTCCTCTTGTTTACCATCAGAAGTCTTGTTCTCATATTGTTTTTCAATGCAATCATGATTTTATTGAATTAATTGTCTGGGGTCTTCTCTTCTGTGTCAGTGTATTTTTTCTGGTCTTTCAGGGGTCAATACAGAGTCATATACATGACTCCAGAGTTTTGTTCAGAGAACTTAAAGTTACTTCAGGAACTTGACCAAACTGTTGGTAAGTTAGATAAGACTGTGGGTGAGTTGCCAATCAGCTTAATTGATAATTATATTTAAGACTTTTTGATAGTTGAAGACTTTTCACCCATTTCTTGGTGAGAGTAGTGACACCATTTATTCCCATTCATCACACAAGATCCTGTCACTAATTAAAACCATCCTATATGAGTGTGTGTCTCAGACAATCAGGCTTTGTGTTACAATCCAGAGAATACAGCAAATGACATCTGTAATTCTTATTTGTGACTATGATTGAGAAGCAGTGAGTGGGAAAAGGTGCTGTTGGAACTAGCTTGAGATTTTGACCCATGTGAGGGATGTTGGAGCTTGGATTGTGGTGAGAGGGAGACTGTAAAAGCTCTTGGGCATTTTTTATGGAAGAGGACTTAAAGTTGGTGCAGCAGAAAGCATTCCAGGAACAAAAACTAAAGCACTGCTGGTGACTTCTTAGGAAAGCTGGAGCTTGCTGTGCTGTGGTTTTGTGTCCCCCAGGTATCACCCTCATAGCTGTGGATGAAGCTCACTGCATCTCAGAGTGGGGCCACGACTTCAGGAACTCCTTCAGAAGTTTAGGCTTATTGAAGAAGACTCTGCCATCGGTGAGATTTGGCTCTATTTGGTTTCTGATACGAGAAAAGGGTTTTGTGGCATAGTTTGGAAACAGCCTTTTAATGTCGTGCTCTGAGTGTAGTAACCATGCTGGTTTGGAGCTGGAGCATCCCTGTCAGTGATTGGGCTTTGTAGGCTTTTCCTAATGTTTAAGCAAAGGATGTTCTGAACTTGGACTGCCAGAAACTTAATGAAATTTAAATTGCTTTGGATCCCTATGCTGAGGAAGATCATGTCCCTAAGCTTCTGGTTTACTATCGGAGGATTTTGTTTTACCTGACTGAGTGGCTTGTAGGAGCATGCCACTGATCTCTAGACACTCCTCAAGCACTTATTGCATAAGCTCAAAAATCTGGACCTGAACTTAACATGCTTTTATTGGAAGTGTCATCCTATATTCCCTAAATTTAGCTAATCATATCAGTGAATTACTGTGGACTCGTGGAACATACATTCAGAATAAAACTTTGCGTTTGAAGTGTTCTGTTCCTGTCTGCTTTCTCTTTTTAGAGCTTTGGTCTAAAATGTTCAGGAAGCTCAATATTAACTCTGTTTTCCAGATGACTGAACTTATCCAATGATAAACATATTAAAGTGCCTTTTTAGGTTCTGTATCAATAGACTCTTGAGGTTTTTGGTGTAAAAAATTATCAGTGAGAGGTCATGAATGCTATTCTGCATCTCTTTGCAGATCCCCGTTATTGCTTTAACTGCAACTGCAAGTCCTTCTATTAGAGAGGACATAGTGAAATGCCTGAACCTCAGGAATCCCCAGGTCACCTGCACCAGTTTCGACAGACCTAACTTGTACCTGGAAGTTGGACAGCAAAGTGGAGACATCTGTAGGGATTTGAAGCAGTTCCTAACTAGGAAAGGAAGGTAAGGATTTAGGCCTGATTTTGATCCCTCAGATGTATTTTTTTGCAGGCAGGAGGCTTTTTTTGTTCTATATCTTTACGTGTTGTTCTTGTTATTTTCAGCACTTCTGTGTATGAGTTTGAAGGCCCTACTATCATCTACTGCCCTACAAGAAAGGCCACTGAGCAGGTGGTGTGTGCACTGAAGAGACTCAACGTGGCCTGTGGTACCTACCATGCTGGCATGGGGAACAAGCAGAGGAGAGACACTCACCACCAGTTCATGAGGGATGAAATTCAGGTATGTAGGAAACAGAATTCTCTTGGTCCTACAGAGTTTTTGGTAGAAGACAATTTTGGAATATCAACCTGTGTTAGCCATGTCCTCTGTCTGCAATTCTGGGTGGAGAAATTGCTGGTCTGACAGGAATAAGATTCCTGGCTTACCTTTTGAATTTCTGTAGTAATTCCCTTAAAAATCCATGGTATCCAAGGAAAGTGGTGGTAGCTGGAACAAGATCACAACTTCTGTGAGCTGCTTCTTTCCTGGGCAGCAGAGATATCCTGGGACTTCTTGTGTTCCTTTTCATGATCTGTTTCGTGCCTGTTGAGAACAGCTACTTGAAAACACTCCTGCATTTGCCATAGCACATCATCTCTCTCATGGTTATAATCCTGTGGCTGTGCTCTGACCAAACTCAGCACTGTGGGTCTGAAGCTGTTGTAATTGAGGCTGAATTTTGAGTCTGTGGCAGCAGATTTGTGAGTTTCTTTACTTCTTTTTTCCTCTGTTAGAGCCGGGATTAATTGCTCGAGAGACGCAGTTTGTGTTTGGACTCTGATGTTTATTAATTCTTATCTATAGTACAGTCACAAGTTGTGAGTTCTGGCTAAAAAGGTGAAAAATGGCTGTGTCTCTAACTCTTTCCAAGGTCTTTTAAGCACAAATTGTCCAATTATGACATGACACCTAGATTATTTTTACTTTTAACCCAATAACCAACCACCCGTGGTCCGCAATGCGGATTTTTTTTACCCAATTACAAAATTCCACCCAAACCCATGAAGAAGAAGGTGAAAAAGAAGAACTAGCCTATGCCCTAAATCCTCCATCTTGCTTTATATATATTACTACATTCTAAAACCTTAAACCCCAAGTTTTCCACCCTATAATATTACACACTTCTATTCAAAGTACACCCCCATAATCCCAGTGCTATAACTCAATTTTGGGAGCCTGTTCCACGGCCTCAGGTCCAGTGCAGTGCTTGCTTGGGGGTCAGTGCCTGTCAGCACAGAAAGCCTGAAATTCTCACTGCCCAGGGTTCCAACACAGATTCACACCAAATATGTGTGAACTAACCCAGACATATTGTTTGCCTTCACCTGAGGGCACGTGGCTGCTGTTTTGCAGTGCGTTGTGGCCACGGTGGCGTTCGGAATGGGCATCAACAAGGCTGATATCCGGCTGGTTATCCACTATGGCGCCCCGAAGGAGATGGAATCCTACTACCAGGAGATGGGGAGAGCTGGGCGTGATGGGCTTCCCGCCGCCTGCCACGTCCTCTGGACTGCAACAGACCTGGCCTGTAACAGGTAAAGCTCTGGAAACAGCCCTTTTCTCCCTCCTCAGGGCCTTTTGCCATGGGTCTCTGCAGTTCAGTAGAGGCTTGGAGGAACCTCTCTGTGTCTCTGTGTCTCTCCTGTTCTAGCCTCTTTGGGAAAATGTTTATAAGAATGTGAATAAAGTGCTCTCTTAAGTATGTCCCATGCTCTGAGGAACAAGGGGTTGGAGAAACGGGCAGGCAGCTTGGGTCTGGTTTTAGTAGGATATATTTTCTAGCTCTTCCTGGTGAATTAGTTAGCATTGTCCGGCACATTTCAATTTTGGGACAGGGGAATAGTGGTCAGCATTTAAGGCTCTGCATTTTTTGCTTCTGTCTCAGACGCCTCCTGAATGAGATCCACAACGAGAATTTCCGGCTGTACAAGCTGAAGATGTTGGCAAAGATGGAGAAGTACCTGGTGTCCAATAGCTGCAGGAGGAAGTGAGTGCTGGAACCTATTTAGTGCTTTGTCACTGCAGGCAGCTTTGGTAAGAGCAGCTGGGGGTTGTAACCAGGAGGCATCTCAGGCTGACAATGTGTTCTACAAGCACAGAACATTCTATTCTATATTAATAAGCAGTATCAGAAATACAGCCTTCAGCACACTTATACATTTTGTTATTTGCTTTTTTTAAAAAAAGACTTTTTCTTTAGAGGAATCAAGGCTAAATAATTGGTTCCCCAGTGAGTTAATTAATGATGCTGATTTCAACTCCATTTTCTGCAATAAATTTTATGTGTAAATTCTTGGTCTTTTATTGAATTCTTTTTGTTCCCTTGGGTAGAATCATCCTGTCTCATTTTGAAGACAGACAACTCAGAAAGGTTTCGTCTGGCATCATGGGTACAGAAGAATGCTGTGATAATTGCAGGTCCAGGTAAGCTTTCTTCCCTGAAGGCTGATCCTAGAGGTTATGTTCTCTCTGACTTACAAGGCAAATTATCTAAAAGAATTGACTTTCATGCATCTGATCTTGCAGCTGTTCAGCCTGAGGTTTATGTTTGAACATCTCCTTAACCTTTTTCTATTGAGTCAAGCAAACCATGATAAGCTCTAAGTTAGGCTGTGGGAAAGCCTGGAAACAGAGCAGGGTCACAGTTCCTAAGAGGGGTTTAGAGCAACGCTCAGTGAAAAACACTTCTATTCATCAGTTTAAGCCCTGTTAGGTAATTAATCCCAAAAGACAGCACTTGCAAATGGTGTGTGGTACCAGGTGTCTAAGGCTAAATTGCCCCAGTGTCCAGGGAGCTGTTCTCCTGTGCTGACATGTGCTCTTTTAACCTTGCTAATAATCTCATGGATGTGCTGAGGGGGACTCAGGAGGCTGATAGTCACACAGGTATGAGCAGAAACACCTTTGTCACTTTCTTCTGTAGTTATAATAAAGCTTTCCCTGAAGCTTGTTCTTGTTCTTGCTGTTAGCCTAATGCTTTCTGATCCCAGGCAAGATGTTAGCTGTGTTGCTTTCTGGGGAAGTGTTACCAATTTAGCTACTGAATTTCTGTATGTCAAGGATTAGGACAGCTTTGCCTGGCCTCTACTGCAACTAAGTAAAAAAAAGAATTTAAAAGATTGTAATTTCCCTCTTTGCAGTCACCTTGCTGTGCTAATAAAGAGCCAGATAGTGAATTTGTATAGCAGAACTGAAATCACTTGAAATAGATAATTTTCATTTTCCTCCTTAGAAATGGTTTGAGCCAGTAATTTTTTAGTGGGTTCTTTGAGTCAGTAAAAAATACATTAACAAACCTTACATAGCCTTTAACGGGGTTGCCCTTTACTCCTGGTTTTTGTTTTTCCTTTATGTTCTTAAAGAAACAGAAAAAAGCTTTTAAGTGCAGTTAAAGAAATGTTGTGCATGCTCAAACCAATGCAAATATTTAAATACTGAATTCAAAAGATTGCTGAGACAATGTTCTTAACAGCAGGTGTTGTGGAGAACTTACTGTTGGGTTGGGCAGTTGTCTGAGAAGTTACGTTGATAGAAATATAAATGTATCTTGAGGTGACATTGATATAAATAATTAAATGTGTTTAAATGTATAGAGCTAGGTCTGACGTTAAAGACTAAGTACAAGTCAATCACTTGTGGTTATTTCATTTAATAATTTCCTTAATTACTGGGTTGACAACATTTGGAGCAAGGGAGAGGGCACTTGATTTGTCTGTGTTAAGCTTGGCTTCCGTTGTGCCTTTCAGCGGCTCCTGCCCTGCAGTCCCCAGTGACTTTGACGGCGGATTGCAGGACTTTGGGAAGCAAGCACACCAGCTGCTGTCTGCAGTGACTGCTCTGGATGAGAAGTTTGGGACCAGAATGCCAATTCTGCTTCTTCGAGGGTCTGTAAGTGATGGTGCAACTCCTTGCGTGTGTTCTGAGGGGAGGGGCCGTGACAGTGTCCCTCTTAACTGATCTGTCAATCAACACACAGATACACATTCATGTCAATGTGTGTACAGCATTTTTCTTGGAGACATGGATGTTTGTGTAGAGAGGTAGTCTTGATTTTGGGAAGCTGCTCAGCTCCACTCCCCATGCAACAAGCAAGATGATTGTCCCCTATTATTTTATGAAAATGCATAATTTTGATTATCTTGAAAGGAGCAGCTTTTTTGGAATGAAGGATAAACATCTTGGCTCAATTAGTTGGCTTATGTTTGAATAAAGCAAAGGATGGCTTCGACTGTAGCTTTGTGTTGCTGTCTGACTTGACTTCCTACTGAAGTAGGAAGTAGGGTACCAGAATGAATATAAATTAATTTCTAGACTTTTAGTTTTTTTAATTGTTTTGAAATACTAAGCAAGAAACTCACTGGAAATAAATTAGAATAAGAACAAAATACTTTTTATGTTTACAAACTGAGGAGAAAAGGAATGACCTGTAGTACTTGATAAAACTGGGTGAATAATGTCCCTTGTTTAAGCTTTTAGTGAAGTTAAGCTGCTGATTGTCACACAAGGATACCTAGGGAAAAATGAACTTGCCACGGCCTTGTGAGAAAGTAGTAGATTAGGAGTGGAATAGGTTAGAGGAGGCGCCTCACATTTTGGTTTACTGGTTGTACTTGAAGCTTCCCTGTGCAAGGAATGGACAAATCTGACAAATTCTTTCAAAACTTCCAGTGCTCTCAACGCTTGCCAGAGCGGTACCGGAGGCACCCTCTCTTTGGCTGTGGAAAAGAGTGGCCGGAGAACTGGTGGAAGCTGCTCTGCCAGCAGCTGATCATGGAAGGGTTCCTCAAAGAAGTCTCAGCCCCTAACTACAAGTTTGCAACCATTTGTGTGCTCACCCCGAAGGTACTTCTGGTAGTGAAATGACTCACTGAGAGCTCCTCCTGAGTAATCCACAGCTAAGCTGTGTGGTTTATTTCTTTCAGGGTAGAAATTGGCTGTTGGAAGCTGGATCTGCCTCAAATCCAAGTCTTCTATTACAGTCCAGTGAAGACCTTAATCTGCAGAGACCTTCTACCAGGTAATTGTAGCACATTTGTTCACGCTTCTTTACTTTTTGCATCAGATCTGTCTCTGAAACCTGCTTTTGGAGAAGGCAGGGTTGAACAGGAGGAGGCTTTGAGACCCTCAGTGTTCTGGTTTTTTAAATGAAGAATGACAATTCTAGTAATTAATCAATAACTTGATTTGTCAAATACATCCCTGTACCAACTTGAAATCAGTTTATTTAGCAAAATGTTATTTTTTGAAGGGCAGTGTCGCTGTGCAATGGAATTAAGATATAATTAATTGCATTACAGCAGCAGGCGTTCACCTATGTTCTCCAGGCAGCGCTCCCCAGGGACAAAAGGAACAACACAGTCACCAGGCAAGCAGGTCTGTACCAGTACAACCCTCCTGCAGTGTGATCCACCCTTGCTCATGTTAAAAAAAAACAGCTCAACTTGCAAACATATCACAAATTCATGTTTTATCAACAGCAAACTCAGTGAAAAGATGGTAGATCAGCATTTGTCTTGTTCTTCTGGTTTTTTTAGATATCTCTATATGAGTTGTTTGCTGTTAATAGAAAAGATAAAACTCCTCCAAGAAGCACTCACATGCTGAACAGGTACAGTACTTGAAATTAAAACAGATTTACCTAATTTTCACTGTGTTAATGGGGATATTGCTTGTCAGGTGATGGTTAAAATGAGCATTTTTCCTGTTAAATGAGTGTGGAAATGTTTAATGCATTAAAAAAAGACAAATGCCTAAAACTTGCTATACATTGCATTATATTTCAAAATAGATTGTATTTATAAGATTTCACAGTTAACATCAGGGAGCATGGAGGGCTCTGCCTTTCCACACTGGTCTGGAGAAGACTGAGACCAACTTGAGACTCCCTCAGGTCAAAAGAAATCAAATAACCTCTTGCAAAAAGCAGACCAAGTAATTTGTTTTCCTGGCTCATGTACTGCTTCAGATTAAATGCACCTTGTATTTCTGAGTGGATTCCTCCTTCAGGCCACCACTCTGGTGCTGGCAGATGACAAGGAGAGAGGCTCTATCACTTAGGTGAATAGTTGCCACTGCAGCCATGTGAAGACAGATTATTTTAGGGACAGTTAAAATCCAAATCAAGTTATTTTGCACTGTGCTTAGGAAAGGAGGCTCTTAGTCCAACTTGTGTGCTAACAGATATTGCAGTGTAATCATGGCAGTCCAGTCAAGGGTAAATGTTCCTGAGCCTATGAGCCCAAGGACTGGGAGCTGTGCTAATTCCACTCTCAGCATAGCAGCTGTGTCCCTTCCACTGATGGTTTTAAGGTGATCAGTGCTGTTTGCTAGGATTAATGTTCTCAGCCATGGGCAAAAATGAAAGGTGGGATGTCATAGGGGATGAATGACTGTTAGAGCTTATTTTTATTCAAGATATGGGAATCTAGCATTCAGAAATCTTGCTGAGTTGGATTGTTTCTTTTTTCCCCCAGACTCCCACAGATATTATTTCATCTTCTTGCGCTTTGTGCAATAACAGACTGTTTTTAGGTTACAGCACCAGATCAGAGAAATTGTGACATTAAGGATACTGCTGGTTGTATCCCAACCAGCTCCAGTCCTGCCTGGGGGCAGAGCTGGCATGAGGTGCTGTTGGAGCTGGCAAAATAAGTTTGGCTGCAGCTCACCCACAGCCTTGAACAAAGTCCCTGAATAAACTGACCTAAAGCAAGGCTTGCTTCACGCTTGATTTTTTTGTTAGTGTTTCAGGGCGCTCACCTTTGAAATCTCCTTTGAAACCCCAAGGACCAGGTGTTTCATCCCGAGAAAAAGAACTAGAGGTAAGCTTTTCTGGGATAGGGAGGGTATCTCTGAATTGCAGTCAGCCTGCAAACCACAGATGTTCTGTGTTTGGGTGGCTGGCTTGGACAGCTCTTAAAATTACTGAGTTGTTTTGATTAGAAGTCCCAGAATAGGACTGAAATACAGGAGGAGGGATTGCGGGGGTTTTGTGTATTATTGGATAGATCAGGCAGGTGATAACATTTGCTCTTGTAACAAATATACCTATGAGTGATGTAGAGCTGAGAATTTGGCTCCTTCCTTCCCAGACTGCTCTGTATGGCAAGCTGCTGACTGCTAGACAGAAGCTAGCTAATGAGAAGGAAATTCCTCCAGCTGTCTTGGCAACCAATAAGATCCTGGTGGAGATGGCCCAGATAAGGTAAAGCCAGCATGCAGACATGTTGTACAAACTGGGGAGCTTGCAAGCCAAGCCAAAATCCCTTTCCTGCTTCTGTTGGGAGAGTGGAGGCATCTGAAGTGCCTCCCTCAGCTACTAAAAGGCATTAGGCAGCAATATTTTGGGAATGTCTTACGTTGTTGCATTCTTCATCCTAAACCAGGCCTACGAGCATTGAGAATCTGAAGAAAATTGATGGTGTTTCTGAAGCCAAGTCCACCATGTTGATGCCTCTCCTGGCTGAAATTAAGGACTTCTGCCAAGTAAATGGATTGCAGGTATGATGAACTCAAGTGTCTTCTCCTTGGTGGGGCCTTAAGGATGGGATTTGTTCCAGCTATTGGACTCCACAGAATTGTCTTTCTGTTTCACAAAAAAATACTTCGATCTAGCAATGGGAACCAAAAGCATGCCTAGTTTTCTAGTTGTTTTCAGGGAGTCTGTGTTGAGAAAGTTTAGCTCAAATTGGAAGTTTCCCATGCAGACTGAATGCCCCAGTTTGTTCTGATGGAATAATTTCACATGGAATGAGGAATACCTCTGTTGGCCTGGGCACTTTGTTTTGCTGGTTTTCTTTTCCAAGTTCCTTGGATGGCACCATGCTGTTATTAGTAAGCCAGGAACATGTGGGTGTCCATCTGGATTCCCTCCTTGCTTTAGTTTTCCCTCTCTTCTTTACTTTTTTTTTTTAAGAACATGGAGTTGGGGTCAAAACCAACCTCCAGAGTGATGAATGATTCTGTTAATGTTACTTAGTCAGATAATTTCAGATAATAGGAGGGTGATCCATTGGTTGTCACTGGGATACAATTCATTTAATTCTGCTTTATCTCACTTAGACTGACACATTCCCGACATCTGAATCTAAGGTTCAGAAAGAAGCATCTCCCTGGAATCGTGTTAGAGCCCTTTCTCCCTCAGAGGAGGTCACATACATCCTGTTCCAAAAGAAAAATTACTCTCTGGTAAGCTCTTGACTGTGGAAGCTTTTGCTTTGCTGAAAACTGACAGCAGGGATGCTTTGTCTAGAGCAGGGAGATGTGCAAGTTCTCTTAAATCCTCTGCACAGTGCTGGATAGGTTGCTTTAAAACTCTGAGGCAGTACCTTTCCTGGGAAATGGCAGATCCTCTTACGTACCTCTGAAGTAGTGGTATGGAAAACTGAGGTGGGATACAGTGTGTTTTTAATTCCACAGTAAGCAACTCAAGTGGCTTTGGCTTTTGCTTTGCTGCTCCCAACAGTATGGGTCAGGTGGTCCCCAAGTTAAAAGTGTACCTAGGGATGTATTAACAAGAAATAGTTGTACAATTATTAATGGGCAACTTGATGCTCTGTATCCACTAATCCTGATGATATGCACAGTGTGTGTATTCCTTGTGGAGAAACAAGTAGAAACTTGATACGTGCTTTTTTGAAGAGTACAAGATTCTAGTTGGAAATCTGTCCTTGAGAAAAACAAGTTTGGGTCAATCAAGTCTGAGATGCATTTCTTCAAGGCAAATGTTTTAAGAGAATTCATCCAACATGTGAAAACGAGGGGGAATTTGTTTTGGTGCTGTTATCCATGTTCTGTGTGGATATTCCGTATTATGTTGTCCCCTGAGAGGTCAGGTGAACCACAGCTCCTTCATCTCAGCTAAGTTCAGGGTGAGGTGTTGCACTCAAGCCATGCAGTTTTGAGAGACAAACACTCAACAAGCTGGAAAAAAAATGAGACAGCTCTTGGGAATAATGCAATGTTTTGGGGAGCTTTGTTGCGCTGCCATGTGCTGGTGTCTCCGGATTGTATTTTGGAAGTGACGCTTCAGCCATGTGAATACCTTGTGCCTTTGTTTCCCCAGAGGGCTATCAGTGAGAGCAGATCTCTGCCCCTTGCTGTGGTTGGCACTCACCTGTGCCAGGCCCTGAGAGCCGGCTACACTGTGAGCCTGGAGCGAGCAGGTTTGACTCCTGCGGTTCGGCAGGTCATCAGCGACGTTATCCGCAACCCTCCCGTGAACTCAGGTGTGCATTGCTGACCTGACCTGAGCCTGCTCCTGCCCCTAGAGCCATCAGTTCTGGAAGGCTGGGGCAGTGCCAGGTCACTGCTTTTCTTTCAAGGTTCGGTTGTAAAGTAACTCTGTCATGATCCATGATAGTGGGGCAGACCTTTACAAATCCTTTGACTTGATTGTATGGAAATGATTGAGATGTCACTCTTAAATCTGTATTTACTTAAATGTTTTTGGAAAAAAAATCAGCCTGACAAAGTGTTCCTGTAAGTACTGGCATCCTCAGAAAACACACTGGGAAATACTCATGATCTTACAGGTCAAATCCATACGTTTTTATCTTCTTACCTTTTCTATGCCTTAATCCATCCTGCGCTTTAATGAGGTGCAACAAATGTGTTTTACAATATAAGAAAACTGCATCAGGGGCAAGAAGCTTAAATGATTAATATTGTATTTATATTTTTTCCAAGACACTACCAAAATTCAAGAAATTAGAAAACTTACTCCTGCAAATATTGAGCTGTATCTGATCAAAATGATGATTGCACTACTGGAGAAAGAGGATAGAAATAAATCTCAGGATGGCTTAGGTATCAAAAGAAGGTTGGTGTGGCCTGAAGGGCAGCAGGGGAAAAGAGAAGCAGATCAAGCAAGCGGGGAAGGTGCCTTGTGGAATAAAACACAGGTTAGTAAAAGAAGGTTATAAAACTGTTCTTCTGTAAAATCATGTTTTCTTTGTAGGAACAGACTAAAAGAATGTTGGTGTTTCCAGCAGTGCTTAGTGCTTAGTGTCTCATCTTCCCAATCCATCTCTCCCTTGGTTTTGAGTAGAACTGCCTCCTCCTCCTCTTCCTCCTCAGAGGAATGCTCAGAGCAGAAGCTGAGGATTCTTTTGGGATAAGTATTGACCTAGGAAGAGGTCAGACCCGTGTGGCTTAGCTGTGATTTGTTACACACGTTACAAGTTTTCATACTTGGATATGCTTGTCCCTTCATAGCAACCAAATCTGAGTTGTGCCCTCGCTTTGTTTCTGTGCCTTGGTGCCTAACAACCAACCTGATGTGGGAAAAGAGATTCTCCTACTATGCTGGAAGCAGGAGGGTTAAGAGGATGAAAAAGCCAGAAGCAATTGCAGCCAGGAATGTCTCAGTCTTTGGGTTCCTGTATTGCTTGAAACTGCTGGGCACAGCCTGATAGCAAGTGTCTCCTTGGAGGACAAATCTTGGGAAATAAGGAGCTCTTTGTTGCTGTTTGAGAAAATCAAGGCTAGTCTGAGCCCTCTGCTGGCCTCTGTGACCCCAAGTCCCACCTTGTACAAAGGACACCCTGCACTGGTGTCACAGGGAGTGGCACCTGCTGGGAATAGTAAAAGAATAAAAAGAATAAATAAATAAAAAGAAGTACCATACTCCAAATTCTGATACCTGTGCTGGGATTTCATGTCTGATCCTTACAGGGCTTTGGGCTCATTTCTTGAACACTGGCTCAAACAAGTTTTTGAGCATTGCCATTTTGCCAAATTGATTTTCTTGCTTCCCCCTGAGTGCTGTTTTGTTTCTACAATATCTGTGTCAGAGGCTTCTTTTTCCTGCAGTTGCCCTCCTGACAGTCCAATTGCCTGAGCTCTGATCACACTTTTCCCTGCTACTGTTACCTCCTGGAGCTAATAGTGGGAGCGACATGCTATTAGTAATCAAATTAATATAATCCAAAGGAGCAGATGCAAATCCAAAAGCTAAGCCAAACAGTCTTTATTTACTTCTCCTTCAGAAGATATCCTGGTTCTAACAATTCTCTGTGGCAAGAAATTTTAAGTTTCTTAATGGATGTTCTTGGATTTGAATGGGCTGACATTGCTGCTGCTTTTACAGGGTAATGGGATCAATCCAGCATCCAAGGAAGGAGCAGAGAAAACCCATCTGCATGTGGTGCCTTTGGCTTTGGTAAACAGATGTTCTTCCTCTAATAAAGTGTGTGGTAAACTTGCCATTAGTCAGGATTTTGGTAACACAGGGATGCGTAGCTGATGCAAAAATGTCAGCATGACTGCTGCAACCTATGACCAGCAGGATGATATAAAAAACATGAGTTAATATCTCTGTGCTGTTTTTAACTGACACTTTAGCTGTAAAAATGCATTTGAAAATATAACACTTGTGACTCAGAAGGAAATATTTGAAGTTTTTAGAGCCATAGGGATGAAGTGTTTTTCTCCACTTAAAAAAAAAAGGCCCAAGTACAATTTCCAGTTGCTGTGTGTTTGAAATGCACGAACTTCACTTGCACAAATTTTATTGTCATGAAATGAGTAAGAAATAGGCAATGCCCTCATTAAGCAGAGGTGTTGGAACTTTGTTGATGAGAGACTGTGACCCAAGTGACATTGTGCTTCCTTTCTGTCCCATGGGAAGGCTGCAGGGAGCGTGGATGCCTGCCAGGCAGGGAGCAGCAGGGCAGCAGGCCCCTCCAAGCCCATCACCTCGGCCTCCTCCAACCAGCCTGCCCTCGATCCTGAGGAGGAGGAGCTCTTTGCTGACTCTCAGCCAAAGGTGAGACTGCAGGAGCACAGCCCAGACCTGGTGACTGGGGTGGGGATCTTCAACAGCCAAATTCTCAGCTTCTGTCTGACTTCCAGACAGTGTCTAAAACCTTGGCCTGGCTTGCCAGCTGCTTTGTCTCATCGACATCCCTGAGGCAGTGATGCCACATTGCTTTTATTCTCCTTGCTGTGTCCAAATATCCCACCTGGACAGCTACATGAAACTTCTCCCCCAGTACATCTTGTCAGCTATCTTGTGGCAGATGCTTCCAACATTTTAAGAGGACATTTAGTTCCTTTTTTTTTTCCTTTTAAGTACAGGGTTCTGTGAGGCTGTGCTGATCACATTAAGGATTTTTGCACTGGTGTCTATAGGAACACAAGATGTATGAGCAGAAATTAAGAGTTTTTATTTGAAAGGGAGCTCATGTCTCTGACCAACACCACTTGTTGAACCACTTGCTTCAGTTTGAAGCTGGATGTTGCTGTGACTGCAAATCTTTCTCAGCCTTGATTCTCAGAGTTTAATTCTTAATCACTTAGGTACTTGAATAAAATGTTAAAGTGAAGCATAAGCCTTCTGTGAATGATTGGACAGTTCATGGCTCCAGCTGAGTGTGAATTTGAGTACAGCTGTGCGAGTGAGCCAGGATGTCGATGTGTGCTTCCTTCCACGTTTGTGCATTTGTTTCCTTCTAGAACTCGCATCCCCCTGCTAAGAGGAGGGTGCCAGAATGGTTTGGAACCTCGGCTGCAGGAGCTGGACCTGTAACCCAGACCAAGAAGTGCAAAACAGAAACCAGAAAAGGGATTTTCAGTTGAATGGAAATCAAAATGATTTTTTTTTTTTTTTAAATCTTCCATCCCACCACCATGAGCATTATCTGCACTGACTGTTGCTTCACAGGGGCTTTAATTGCCCCTGCTCTACTCTGCATTATTCCTGCTGCTGCCTCTTCTCTTCCTCAAGCGGCACGTTTAGGACTTTTTCACTGTGTGAAACGGGATGTTAATAAACCGAGTTTAATAAATAACTGCTTTGTGTGTATGTGTGGCGGCGTTTGAGGGCGGGCGGACTCGGGCCGCGTTGCCATGGCGACGGGCGGGCCGTTTCCGGGGCGGGGCGCGCGGGGGCTGCCGGGAGCGGCATGGCTCGCTAGGCGGCGGCGGCGCGCGGGTGAGCGGGGGCGCGCGGGGGCCGCCGTGAGGGGACGGGGGCAGGGACCGGGCTCGGGACCGGGACAGGAGCGGAGAGGGCGACGTGCGAGCGGCTTCCCCACTCTGTGCGCGGGTATAGGGGCGGCGAGGCACCGGCATCCTCCAGCCGGTGGTTTCCGGTCGCCCGCCTGGCGCGCTGCCACTTTGTTCCGTCCTGCGGGTGGCGTGAGGTCCCTCGTTAACCTGGTACCCGGCTTTCCTACCCTGCTGCGACCGTGAAGGCTGGTTCGGCATTCCCGTTCACACTCCTTAAGGTTCCGGTAGTGCATCGACACCTTTACTGTTATTTAAGTCCATATTCGGGAAAAGGAGGAGCAAACAAGAAATAAATTGCTCCCCAGGGATGTGGTCACAGCACTAATCCTGACACAGATCACGGAGCATTTAGACAACATTCCCAGGCCCAGAGTGGGATTCTTAGTGTGTCCCGTGTAGGGCCAAGAGTTGGACTCAGTGGTGGGACCCTATGAGTCCCATCGAACTTAGCCTATTCCGCGATAAACAGATTCTTCCACTCCTAATCATTTAGTGACGCCGACCCCTTTTTCTCGCCTTTTCCCCGTGGCAGAATCATGGACCCCAGCTTGCTGAGAGAGCGGGAGCTGTTCAAAAAGCGAGCCCTCTCCACGCCGGCTGTAGAGAAACGCCCAGCACTCTCCTCAGACTCCTCTGCTTCCAAGAAGAAGAAGGCCAAGGTAGAACAAGGGGGCTCCTCCAGCTCAAAACAAAACACAGGTGGGTGGAAGTCTCCTGTCCAGCAGCTGCTTGGTGTTTCCCATTGTTTGTTTTTAAGCTATGGGTTGTTAATGTGAATAATGCTCTATCTGTGAGTTTTGCTGGTGGCTGTTGTCATTCTTTCTCTTAAATTACCACTTCTGCTAAGAAAGTCACTTGCACAATGTGAAAAACCCATTCCCTACTGTGCATATGTGTTAAGCCTCATCCCATGGCTTGTTTGCTGTTGCTCTGTTGGAGGAATCACTGTTGCCAAAGTGATTCATGTGAAACTGTGCTTTGGTTTGTGGATTTCAGTGCTTGCTGGACAGGCAGTAGCAGTGGTGTCATTCATTTTCTCTGTGTTTGGCATGTTGGAAAGGGCCTGGAGCGATCTGGCCTAGTGGAAGGTGTCCCCATGGTGGGGGGTCGGAACTGGGTGATCTTTAGGCTCCCTTCTGGCCCAAACCATTCCATGATTCTGTGATTATTTCTGGCAAGAGAGCACCTAAAACATTTAGGTAACTGTATGCGGAAGAACTAAGATGGATTTTGCGAGGTGCACCTTCTCTGGGTTCCATGTTGTAATTAGCAGCTGTCCTTGTTTTACCTGGGAGCTAAGCTTTGCTCATGGGCACCAGGCATTCCAGAGGTTTCTGCCTGTTTTACTGAGGAGTTGTGCCATTTCCCTGGGATGGTGGCACTGATAGTGCATCTCTCAGTATCAAATAAACAGTTAATAAAGCAGCACCAGAAGCAGTGGGAGTGTGTGGAAAGTGCACCACCAGGGAGAGGATTTGCTATGGAAGCAGTGGCAGTTCTCAAGTGCACTTTAAAGGTCAGATCAAATGCCAGGAGTCACCAAACTACAAAATACCCTGCTGTGCAAACTCAGTCCACGCTCATATTTTGAATAATACCACCCGTGACTCTCTCCTAAACTCCAAAAGAAACAATAGAGCTAAAAACAACAGAGAAAAACGTCAGGGAGTTTGGGAGGAGTGAAGCATCTTCTGTCCCAGGGGAAGAGTCGGGAATTTGGGTATGTGTCTGTAGCTTCTCAGGCACCAAATAAAGTATCAGCCAGACATTCTAAAATAAATCAAGGGAGGCCAGGTTTCCATACATCCCTTTTTCATGCTCTCCAAATAAAACAAAATTCTACGTGGAATATCCTAAGCTGCGTCACTGGGGTGAGTGGGGTTTGCTGGGAGGAAGGGATGGGGAGTCAGGAAGAGGCCAGAGGGTACAAATGTGAGTCTGGATCTGGAGGATTTGAGCAGATAAAGAAGGTTTCATTTTGTTTCTGTGGTTTTGGTGGGCTGAGGGTTTCTTTGAGTGCTTTTGTGGCTGTCAGACAATTCACTAACACAAACAGGGACCCAGCGTGGCTGTGAGGAAATAAACTTGATCTTTTATGCTGCTGACTGCATTCCAGGCAGTACCAGGAAGGTTCCGGGGTTTCTACAACATTTTAATGCTGCAGAGTCAAAATCCATTGCCTCAAAACCTGCCTTTTTTTTCACAGGTGCCTGTCAGGACATGTAGGTGTCAGAGATGGGTCTGGGGAGGTGGAGTAAAAACCTGATGTTGAGGGATCCCTGTTCCCCTGCCCCAAATAAACAAAAACTACGGCGGCAGTCCTATTTTTGTTGTGCAGTGGCCACAGAGGTGATAAACAGAGTCACGGTGTTTATGTGCTGGCTCTGATAGTCCCTGGGTGTGTAGTGTCCACAGGTGCTCCCTCATTCGGCGGTTCTGTGATTCTGTGACTCAGAGAACCTGCCCTTGTCACTTTTTGGGGGAGGAGAGGTATGGACACCACGCTAATCTTCAAATGACTGCACAGCTAAATCTGGCCTGTCTGTGAAGTCTGGCTCTAAGCTTCCCACTACTCCTACAGCAATTGCTATACAGACACTACTTCCATTATTCCAAATCATTATTTCAACAAGTTATTTGAAAAAATTCAAAACTAGTTTACTCAGTTCAGGATAGGAACAGGGAAATAAATGAAATGGATCAAATCTGTTTGTTTCATTTTATTAATCAGTAATAAATTGTGGTGTAGTCTTAGTCTTTGTTTTAAGACCTTTGTCTAAGTGGTCTCCGCCAACGGTAGTCAAGAGCTGAAATCTTCAGGGGCTGTTTTGTGGGAAAGAATCATCCTGAGTCTTCTCTGGTACTGTGCAAGGGGACACCTTTGTCTTCTGTTCCTTGTGCCCACACCCATTCCCCTTTGTAGATCTGTGAAATAAAAAGCTGGGATGAGTCCCAGGATTTGTCATTCCGTGTGCTTCTCGGGAAGGCATTGCCAAAGCAGCAGAGGCTGGCATGCTGCACACACTGCCCTCTTGTGTGCAGCCATGATGGGCATTTTGTGGGATTGCTGCAAGAGTCCAGAGCGTTTGCTTTTAGTAAAGAGACAATCATTAATTCACTGCATCCCAATGGCTACTGTGGCCTCTTGAGCAGGACTTTCCAGTCTGATGCTGTTGCATACAGCAGAAGGTCACATGTCATCCTTATCACCACCGACATTATCTTCATTGTACGTCTCGGTGTGAGTCCTGAATTGTCTTGCACTTGGGGCATTGGCTTCCATCAGCTGCGCTTTTGCTTTTGGGCTTGAAGCATTCTCTGCACGAGGGACTGGTCCTGGCCAAGCCTCACTGTAAGAGGTGTGTGTGAGATGAAGGGTTGTGGGGATTTGTGACTGCAGGAGGGAGTTTGCTTCTCCAGATAAATCACTGGACTAGCTATGCAAGTTCACAGAGCCCTGGGTGTCTTGTGATGCCATCTCACCAACCAGGAGCAGCACGTGTCAATTAGCAAGTCTTCCACTGTGTCCAGATCTTCTGGAGTTTCTCATGCTTAAACTGAGAAAGGGATTTGATATATATATATAAAAAGAGATCATTATAGGTACTGGCCATAGCACAAAGGTTTTTTGGACTGGATGGACTGTGACATCACTTATGGCTGAGGCCATTTAGGTGGGTTTTGTTTCCTTCACGACAGGAATGTTTTCTGGGGTTAATACAGTTAAATAACTTGTCCCACTTGTAGCTTTGCTCTGGGACATTTCTGTGTGGGTTCAGGAGTGTGAGGGACTTGCCAGGAGTTATTGATGGTCACGCTGTTGGACACTGTTATTACAGTTGTCATTTGTAACTGCAAAACTTGAATGGTTTTAAAAATCACAGACACAACACAGCTACAGAGGACTGGTGAGAGTCCAGAGGTGTGAGAGTCCTGTGGTCAGGAAGGGGTGAGTGTGAGCTCTGGGACGTGTCAGCAGGCAGATGAAGTCAAGTGAGATAAGTCATGTGAGATTCTCTTGTGCAAAGTGAAGCTGCCCTCTCTAGCACAGGGCTGATCCTGGTGTGGCCTCATGTTGGCACCTGAAAGCTGCGCATGGGCTGGTGACACCCCCCTCTTCAATTTGGGTGGTCTGTGGCCCATCTCCCTCCCTGCATTCTTGGCAAGAACTCCATCCGATACTGTTACCTATGTGGAGCCCAATTAGGTCTGGCAGCGATAACTTTGTATCACGGCCTGGAGCAAGGGAGCTAGCTGCTCCATGTAGCGGAGACGGCCGTGGCCTGTCTGCCCTACCGAGGGGAAGAGCTGATCCAAAGACCGACACTTGGCTGAAGCAGGGCAAGTTGCACCTGAGGTCAGCAGGAGACTAGACTATCAGCGAAGAAGAAACCGATTCTGCAATGGGGTTTTATACAGGACTTTACTCTAGCTCGAGAACAGGCTCCTGAACGAGCAGTGCCCAGTGCAGAACAGGGGACCACGCGACCTGCCTGCCCTCTTTACCTGGGAGAGGGGGCAGGGAAAGGGCAGAGACCCGGCCAATCACCGGAGTGGGGGGGAGTGACCCAAGATGGACAGGCATCCCGGGGGTCAAATCCCTTTTGGGGAGGGGGGCGGCTGCCACCCTTCCACCAATTGCCCGGATGGATCTGCCTGGAATTTTGCAGGGGCAAAGGGAGACCCCTTACCAAGTCCCTTGGGATTGGCCAGAGGTCTGTCTGGGGTCGGGGAGTAGGGGGAAGGGATTGCATAACCCGAGAGAGTGAGAAACACAATGCAACATCCATCAGTTCCAGTTTGGCTTTGAATATTTGGGATAGGGATGATAGATCCAGCATGTCCAACTCCCCGTGTAGTATTGTGGTTGCCACTGAAGCAGCAGCCTTGGGGCAGAGAATTATCTCTGTTCATTTCCCAGCAGGATTTTTGGAAAGGGTCAGATATTCTGAAGGTAATGGGTTACGCAAGTCTCAACACCCAGAAATTGTTGGCCAGTAAGGGGAGAAGTTCCCTGGAGCTGGAGAAGTGGGGGAAGAAAGGATCAAACCACCCTTAGGAGGACTAGAAAAGACCATTTTAGGGACCCATTTCTTGTTGGCTTAGTTTTCCTCCCACCACCCTCTCTTCTAAAAGCAAGAAACCCATAATAAAAAGTGCTGCCAAAGGCTAGAATTCACCCAGTCCTCTCCTGCCCATAGGGTCTCTTGCTATTCAACCCTTCTCTCCCAACTTTTTTCTTACCCTTGTCTGTCTGTCCTGTCCCTGGTGGTTGACTCAGTGGGACAGCGCTGCTGTCTTCGCACTGAACGTGATCAGACTGTTGAACATTTTATAAGTGTTTTCTTCAGTTAAGCAACACAGTTTTATGTGTGTTAGGCAACATTTGTTCTGTCAGGTAGACAAAATTCTATGCTAGTCACTCAATATAAACAGCAAAAGTTCATCTAAGAACAAAAATCATTTTCCTTCCCATAACACTGCAATAGATCGTCTTTCTGCTAAGCACTTGGAAAGCCTTTGCCAATTATTCCAGCTCACATCCAGAGATAAAATTGCAACCGTGGATATTCAAGTCCAAAAGAAAAAAGCACGACTTGCTCATTTATAAGGTACAAGAGGCTCCATTCGAGGTGTCAAACCAAGTTTTCCAAGTGCAGGTGGTCAGTGCTTCCTACACCACCTCTGTTTCACGCTTCCTGAAGCTGTTCATCATTGCTCTGACGGGATTGGGCTCATTCTCCAAGTCTTTCACAGTTTTGTTTTTCACGCAGCAGCAACAGTCCAGCAGTTCATACAGGAAAGCCAACACCACCAGAGAAACTACAGTGAAGATGAATATGATCAGGATAACAAAGCAGGCAGTGTTCCAGTTGTCATGGAAAGGGTAAATTTTTTGCACTTGGAAGCCCAGATACTGGGAAATGGATGTAGTAGTCTCATTCCAGTGAGTGCTGTTGAGGGTTGCCATTCTTGAAGAGCTGTCTGAGTATGCTCACTGGCACAGGTTTGGGAGCTGGAACACAAAAACAAAGCTGTTGAGGACTCTGTCAATCAAGGACATGCTGTGATATTTATCACAAACTGGGAGTACTTAAACTCAGACTAAGCGCTCAGAGTTTCTACAAACATGGATTGTTGCATACTCATATTGGCTCATCAAAATACCAGATGTATAAGTTTGTGATAGGACATTTATTTTGGCAGTGTCTGGTTCATGCAGGTGTCATGTGGTGTAAGTTATTCAGGAATGAGAGAGCTTTGCTTCTTTATTTCAATTTTATGCACAAACAAAGCTTACAAACTAGATTTTCAAGAGGTACAGTGGTTTCAACCACCTGCTCATCATCAGTCTTAAGGCTGCCACTTGCATGGTGTGAAAGCCTTATTATTTTGAAATTGCCTGTTAGCACAGACTTGTTCACCTGCAAAACTCTCTTGACTTCAGGAGGGGAGATTTCCTGACCTGTTCATACCCCTGCTCTTCCACTGCTGATTAGTGTGCGCTGGAGAAGCTTGGCTGCCCAGATGGCACTGAGAGTGTTTGGAAATCTTGTTTGTGGTGCTGTATCCATTGGGGTGAATAGCAAAGAAAACCCAACCTTTTCTGAGGAGTTCTTATTTCTTACTTTCAGCTCTGCCGTTAGGGTTACCTGGCCCCAGGGCTGTCCGTTGGCACCCAGCAGAGGAAGAGGCTGCTATGTGATGTGGGCGGAGATGAAGCAAGAAGTTGGCTTCAGCAAATCTGCCTTTGCTCTATAGTCTAATGTAATAAAACTTGTCCAGGGAGCTACAGTAACTTCTGGTTGTCTGCTGTGGCTGTAGGACGTCATAGTAACCTTTGAATTTCTCAGGCAATTTAAAACTGGGTGTGGGAGGAGGAGATCAAGTCATATCTCCATATTTCCTTGAGGAAATAGCAAGGAGTTTTTAGGTGGAACATGGTGGTGATGGTGTCTACTAAAGCAGTCTGAGCACCTGTCCTTATTTCTGTGAAATTATTAAAGAAAAGGATATAGTGAAAATCAGGATCATGCTGCCAAACCAGCTTGTGATCTATGTCTTATTTTTATTGTTCAAATATTATACATTTTGTTCCTTATCCTTCTGTCTTCAATGGATTTAAATTGAAACAGAAGCGCTTTGTTGTTGGGAAGGTCCCTGGCGTAAGCGTTCCATACAGACATTTACTGGAGCAGTTGCAGTAACTTACTGTCTCCTCTGTTAAATCTGTAACTGAGTACACAAATTAGTAATTGAATACACAAAGTATGACTGAGATGGATGGGATTAATTAAACTGTTAGTGGGGTTTTTTCCTTAAACAAAAGTTTACAGAGCAAATCCAAGCTAAGAATACTCCTGGCTTGAGTCAGGTCCTGGCTTCAAGAGAATGGCTTGATTTGGTCACGGTCTGGGAAGGAAACTCAGCCAACCTGTTCTGGAGGTAAAAGTCATGAGGGTTTTTGGAGGGTTGGCTTGAAGACTTATTTTAAAATAATCCATGAGGGAGAGAGGGAGGAGCTGAATAAAAGGATTTGGAGTCCCCTTTGAGGAGTAATTCAAATGAGCAGGATTTAATTGTGTATTTTAAATGGCAAGGGGATACCTTTGGGAAAGAAAGGAGTTCTGTTTTGAACTTTGTAAACAGATTTCTAAGACAGAGTGTTTTGTTGGAATCTGTTACATATAAGTTTGCTCGCTCTGTAAACACGAGGCACAAAAATAGACTGTTTCTGTGATGCGAAATTTAGTAATTTTAGGGGTTTTTTTTCATTTATATTGCTCAAAGTGAACAAAATCTGGGACCACTTGAGGAACCTGTCATGTCTATGTTGCACAGCCAGCACCCTTTGCCAGCACAGCTCTCTGCCAAGGCAGTAGCTCTGTTCCCAAGAGGAGAGGAGCATCTTGGGCATGGCATGGCCAGGCAGGAGCCGTGCTGGCAGCACGGCACAGTGCAGCAGCTATTCCCTTCCCACTCCACAGGCTCCATCAGGGCAGCCATTCCCTTCCCACTCCTGAGCCAGCCCCTTCCCACTCCACAGCCACCAATAGGGCAGCGGTTTGCACAGTGGAGAGATGTTTGTCTTTATGCCAGGAGGTGGAATTTAATGCTCCTTGAGGAGGAGGATGATGATCTCCTTTGATTTGAATGAGGTGAGGCAGGTAAAGATCAGCTACTCTTTGCTGTAATTATTAAAATGCAAGGCCGAAGTAGCTGTTGCCGACTGTTCAGAATTAAAACAGCACTAATGAGGTTAGTGTCCTTGAAAGCTGTCAAAAATGGGCTGGTTTCCTGCAGTTTTACTTATTTTGTAATGGCACAGTTCAGCTTCATCTCATCAGCCAGTCTGATTTGCAATCAAGTCAGCAATTGTACGTATCCAAAATGCAGTGAGTTAAATATTTAATGAACTGGTTCCTCTAGTATCTGCACTAGGTTTTAATTTAAAAGCATTAGCCTCTTTGGGCACCGCAGAGGAGCAGCTTTATTTGAAATCATATCCATGGAGTAGAGGGAAATGACTGGCAGAAAATCCTTTTAATGCAGCACTGAGGAAGTGCTGTTTAAGAAAGCAGTGAGCAGACATCTTGGGGTAAAAGCATATACAAATCTCAGGTGCATTCTAACCCGGCTGTTTGCGTTGTATCAATGGGTGCTCCAGTATTTCCAAAGATAACAGCAGGCAGCGGGATTTTCTCTCTAGCCAGTGTATACCGCATTTCTAGAACAGGTTTCTCTTCCACACACAGAGATCTCTTTTAGGCAGCCTAATTTATGGAATACCCCCTGGGAGGTAACGTTTCTCACATTTCGGCTGGAGCTGTCTTTGTTTTAAGGAAAACCCTTTCGCTGTCATTTCTGTGAAAACACATAGAATCAATCACAAGGAATGTGAGGCTGCAGGAAACCAGCCACCTCCCCTGTAAGGACGAAATCCATTTTGTTTACTGAATCTTGGCTTGTTGTGTTAGCTTTGCTGTAAGATGGAGTGGTCATCAATTTTCCATTAGTGCACAGATGGTGAAAGTGCCTGTCTGATTGTGCAAGACAAGCTCCTCCACATTCAGCGGGTTAAACCCAGCTCAGCCTAGAGAAAAATCATTGTGATTTCAAGAAGCTTTTACAGGTTCTCCGCTTACAGGCATATTTTCTTTCAGTAATCAAGATAAACCTCAGAGAATGTTATAAAATGATACACACCTACCTCTTGTGTGAAAGGATGCTGAGAGAGCGCCGTTCTGGTCCCTTTTTTTAGTGCAGCCTATGGCACAGCTAAGATGGAGCTTTCCTTCCATTGGCCAGAGCACGATGCTGCTGACAACTTCCTTTGTGCTCATTTGCATCGAGCCCTCAACCCCAGGAGTAAATCATTCATAAATATGACTCTTACTGTCTGGAATAAGAAGCAAGCCCCTCCCTGTCTTGTTTTTTGGGATGGAATGAGCTCATTAGGAGAGGAGCGCGCATTGGCCACGACCCCGCTCGGCTTTGTGCCTGAATCAGCCATCAAACCATGACGTTTGAAGTGTTAATATCTGCAGATTTCCAGCCTCACTGTGTGATTAGAGTCTCTTGTCATGAACTGCGGCAGGTTGCAACCAGGCAGATTAAACAAGATAATCTTCCTGATTCAGTTGACAGAACAAGAACATGATAAGTTGTCTTCAACTGTTTGTTGTACCTCTGAATTTATTTTGGTCACTTCAGACCTCTCATCACATTTATGATTTTTCTGTTTATTTATAAAATGTCATAGACATTAAAATTAATCTTAAAAGGGAATGTGTAGGGGAAAATCCCTGTGGGCCGCATCTTCAGGGGCTTTTGATTTTCCTCCTTTCACCATCTTAATTTAGTAACCAGAATAAAATATTCTTCTGTAGCTGGAGTTACACTGATTCTTCTATGTTAATTTTAGAATTGTTGTGCTGTGTAAAGCCTCTAAGATGATGTCATGTAACAGCCTCACAATTCTGTTCTTTTCTCTTGCTTCACTGATTTTTTCCACAGAAATAATAGGAGCTCCATATCTTTGAGATAGCTGTTGTCCTGTCAGTTGTGCTTAGAAATCACCAGAGGATTAAACAATCCCCACTGTGACAAAGAGATGATGTTCTTTTTCTGGAGTAGCTGAAATTCCAAAAAACTGTTGCCATTAGGTTTGAGCAATGTTGTGCTGGTAATGAGACTGTGGCTTGCAATAGTGGTTTGTGGATATTTGTGTTTAATGTGCTGTGCTAAGAGCTGATGTTAATGAAATGGTCATTAACAACCTTGCAAGAATTTTTGAAACAAAATGATAGCAAACCTCATGATAAAGACAACCAGAGTTGACAACAGAGGGGTTCTGAGTTGTTGTTCCAGTTGTGCAGCACACCAGGTTGAACTGGTTTGCATTTGTATGGGTCTGTTTAATAAATTTTTCATTAGAGCTACTTTAAACAATAATATAAAAAAAGAAAAAGCACAGCCTTCCTTTACCTGCTGTGTAACCATTGAGTGCCTTTTGGGAAGAAGGGAAGCTTTCTGCCCTGTCTCAGCAGCAGGAAGGTATTGGTGGAGCAAATGCAGTGCATTATTTCAGCGTGGATTAATGTAGTGTAGATGATTATGGGATGTTAATCCACCAAATTAAATGTGTTCTCTTGTGGCAGTAACTCTGCAGTCACTTACTGCTTTCTTAACTTTTTATTTGTAGTGTTCTGCTGAGAAATGTTCCAGAGCTGTGTCCTCTGGGTCTGGATCAAGATGTGTGCGAGGACTCACCTGAGGGTGGCTGCTTCTGCCACTCCTGTTTCTGTCCATGGTTGTTGTTTCAAAAGCTGCTGGAAGTAGAGTGAGAACGTGATGGAGCTCAGAGCCAACAGGAAGGTATCAAAGCATCCTCTAATTGTTTGTTTTCTTTCCTTGTAGATCACAGCAATGGATCATTTAACTTGAAAGCCCTTTCAGGAGGCTCTGGCTACAAGTTTGGAGTCCTTGCTAAAATAGTGAATTATATGAAGGTATGGTGTTTTGGTGTAAAATAATACTGTTTTTAAATATTTTAATTCTTTCTTGTCCTGTGGTAGCTGGAAAATGCTGAAGGTTTCAACCTCTGAAATTCTTTTACTGCAAGAGTGAGAATTTCAAGAAGCTGCTTCTTAAATTCAAAGTGCTGTCAGTAAATGAAATTGTCAGCATGTTGTTCCATAACTGAAATTCTAATTATCCCAGGTCACTTTAAAACCAAGATAATGGGGTTTATTTGCAGGAATTTCAAGATGCTATCAGGTTTTGGGATTCATGGGCTATTGATCAAAATGAAGTATAATTTGGTGCCCATCTTAGTTACTTTTTGGTGATTGAGTTGCTGAATAAAGTACAGAACTGTAATAGATCCTGTTTGCTTTTCCAGACCCGGCACCAGCGTGGTGATACACATCCGTTAACCCTGGAAGAGATACTGGATGAAACACAGCATTTAGATATTGGACTCAAACAGAAACAATGGTTAATGAGCGAGGTAAAGAAAACACATATTCAGATTTTCATTAAAGCATTCTGATAAACCTCAATTATACACATTTATTAAATTATTAAATATGGAATCCTTCCTTCAAGAAACTGCTAAGTCAGACTGTAACATTCCTTGCTGCCAGCACTGATATTGTGGGGAACTGAAACCTCTGCTCTGGCAATGTTGGTGTGAGGGAAGCTTGACTTTGCTGAAGTCTTTCAAAAGGTAGCTCCGGGTTTCTTCCATAATGAACCAGAATATCAAAATGGAATGGAAGAGCTCCTCCCAAGAAGCATATGTAAAATTTTTGCTGAGCTTTTTCCAGATGAGAAAAGGTAAACAAATACTCTGCAGAACCAAAATTGGGTCCTTTCTCTGCTAGAGGTGCTCTGTGTTGTGGTGAATTATGCCTAGGCTGGTGGATCTAGGATCCAAGGATTTAAAATCCGTTTAAACTCAAACCTCCAGCCTGGCAGCTGTAATACGTGGCTCATGTGCTCAAAAGCACACCAGAAAAAAAGTAGTAAGTGTCTGCACTGTTTCAAGGTTTGAAATTTCTGTTCTTGTTACAGGCCCTAGTCAACAATCCAAAAATAGAAGTTGTGGATGGGAAGTATGCTTTCAAACCCAAGTACAACTTGAAAGACAAAAAGGCTCTGCTCAGGCTCTTGGACAAGCATGACCAGCGAGGGCTGGGAGGAATCCTTCTGGAAGACATTGAGGAAGGGCTGCCCAATGCACAGAAAGCCATAAAGGTGAGGAACACGTGTCTACAGTTCAGCTGGTTCACTTCTCAGAAGGAAGAGGGACACTAAAGTCAGAGTTTTCTCATGAGTTGTTTCTGTTCTTTTGATAACTCAGAAGCTATTTCAGCAGATCCAATATTGTGGCCTTTTCTGTATTTCATCCTTTACATTCAGATTTGCCCTGGTATCTCAGCGCAGCTCTCAGAGCTCTTTCTCACAAAAGGCTTGTGATCTTCCACATTCCAACTGTAGGCATTTAGTTCTGCTTTCACACCTTGACCTCAGTCCTCTGAATCTCATTTTTGATTTATTAGTGTACTCATGTGTTTCATGGCCAGCTACTTTGCAGCTTCTCCAGTTTGTTGTTGCTTTTTGTAGCACAAGGTCTGACTCTGTTGGAGTTGGAGACCTTCAGCCTTCAATGATTTTGAGCTGTTCTTTTGCATTTGTTTTTGAGGCTTTAGGGGACCAGATCATCTTTGTTAATCGCCCTGATAAGAAGAAAATTCTTTTCTACAATGACAAGAGCTGTCACTTTGCTGTGGACGAAGGTAGGTGTTGTTTTACGTAGGTTTCCACGACGGTTGATCTGAATTAATTTTAAGCACCTCTGTGTATAAGCAGCCTTCAGGCAGAGCAGTCTTTTAAGGTGATAATGAAATATTAGGTGTGTCCAGATGTGAGGGGGATGTTTATATTAACGTGAAGCTAGCGAGATCAGCAAGTGAGTCCAGTCTTCTGCCTTCTGATGGCTACACTGGAACCAGGTACACTGATGGCACCAGAGTGGTCTTCAAGAGGAGTGGTACAGAAGAGACTAAAAACCACCTCACTGTGAATAAAATGGCATCTAACATTTTGCTGCTTAAGGGGAAGCCAAAAAAACCAAAAGGTATGATTTGTGGGTGTAAGATTTTTGTTGGGTTTTTTCCCAGTCTGTTAACCATGTGCCTTCTATTGGTGAATGCAGCAAGAAGCCATAAACGGAACAGAAGGACGAAGCACAGAGGGATGAGATGTGAGCAAAATTCTTGAGAAGGGCATGGTTACAAGTGGCAGGACAGCACAGTTTTGGGGCAGTGCTGCTGCCCAGGGCTGGAGTGGATTTGGAGCTTCATAAGTTCAGCGTGTTTGCTGTGTCACAAATAATGGTAAAAAACCTCCGGTGCCATTTTATGCGCAGAAATTAATTACAGAAATTGGGGTGTGTTCCAGTAATGACATTATTGCCAACATCAGGCGTCTGTAAATGCAGAGAGGGGAAGGCATTCTGTGTCAGAAGATCTTATTTTGAGTGACTCAATGACACTGAACACTTTTTTGTTAATGTATTGTTCTTGTAACATGACATACAAGGCCATTGCATCACACAGCATCACATTATGTACGGTAAAGAAAAGAGCTGTGATACAAAAATTAACTGCTCTGCTTAGAGGACCACAGGAGGATGGATAAAGATCTTTCTTTCTTTGCCTGCCTCCAAGGGAATCTTTATTTCCAACAGAATTTAGCAATTGAAGATGTGTATTATTAACTATTTGTTATGTACTGAGAGTACACACTTGTAATCTCAGTAATAATAGCTTTGTTTCACAAAGGTAACTAAGTAGAGGTGACATCTACACCATTTAAAAATATGAAAAATATTTCAAAAGGTTGAAGTGAATTTCTTCTTAAAGAATAATTTCTGTCATTTCTTGGTAGCGGCAGTAAAACTACATGCAAACTACATGCACTGGGGAATTTCTGATTTCCAAATGTTTAGGAGTTTACCATGAAGCCTGTCATTCTGTTGAGGTAGTGCCTCTTTAGTCCATCAACCCACAGTTTTTGGGGGGTCTGAACATGGCCAAAACATTTAGAAATCAGTGCTCTTGCAGTAACTTTTGAGACAGAGCTTTTTGAAGTTTTTGCCACTGGTTGTATCATAGTCGTGTTGCTAAATGAATGTTTGTTCTTGTGCAATTTTTTCCAGATAGCAGGAACCCAACCACACTAAGAGTTATCAGAGGGAAGTCTCTACCCTGTTGCTATTAGCTTATAATAACTCCAGGATTAACTGTGAAATTTCATGACAGAGCCCATTTTGTTAAGGTGTAGACAGAGACATCAGGCAGCCAGGATAAATCCTGGGCTCTTCTTACACAAGATGTGTTGTATGTAGCACACCCGTCATTGCTTGGGAGCAAGCAGTGCAAGAGGGAGGAAGAGGTTAAAAAACTATTGCTATCAGAGGGAGGAAGAGGTTAAAAAACCCCTTTAAAACGCCCGGCCTCCTGCTGAAGGAAGGCATTTAAGCCTGCAGTGTGTGTCCTGAAGGGATACAGTGTGCAGTGTTTGTAGTTCAAGGTGGCTCTGCTTCCTTTTATCCGCAGGTGGCAGCAGCTTCCCATCGGAGCCAGAAGTGATGTTTTGTTGTTGCTCTGTTCCTGCTTGTTTTGCTTTGCCTTTTGATGCTTTGTTCTGAGAGGGGGCAAGAATATTTTGTCTTTTGCGACTATTGTGATCCACCTGCGTATTGCCACAGTGCTGGAAACATCCCTGAGGTTCACTCACTCACTGCAGCTGGAGCTGGTCCTTTTTCCAACCATGTTATCCTGTGACGGAGGAAACTCATCCTTCCCGAGCAGCTTTGCTTTAGGATTCTTTACAGAGCAGCAGAAGGGTGTCTCTTAGGGAGTCTCTGTCAGAATTGTCTGTGCACAGGATGAGTTATGACACGTCTCTGCCTTAGCAATGCTACTGCAGCTCATTATTTCCAGCAACGTTAAAATGAAGTTTTTAAAAGACTGCAAAATAAGCCTTGAAGTGTTGGCAGACTCTTTGATCTAGCAGCTGATGACAGTTCAAAATATGTTTCTAGTTTAATGTTTATCCTCAGAAATAAGGTCTCTGTGCTCCTCGGTGCACAGGGCTGCCATATGACATCCCAGTTCAGAACGTGCGTTGGCTGAGGTTGATAGCCTTGAAAAGTCGAGTGTCCTCTCCCCCTGCTGCCTGAGCTCCATCAGCAGAGAAAGAGGAGCTGCCAGGGCAGTTTGGAGCTCGCTGCCTGGAGTAGTGGGAGGACCTGCTTTCTGGCAGTGCCTGCCTCTGCCCTTGATGGCTGAACAGGCTTTTTTTTCTCCCCCTGTGAAAATAAATCCCAATGTATCGCAGCAACGGAGCAGTGCCTATATATCGTGATCTCAAGGGTACTGGAGAAGGTTTTAGCAGTAAGGAACGGCTTTTGTTCTTCCTTTTATGTGATTAGCTGAGGAAGGTTCAGATTGCATGTGTTCCTTCTGGACTTCCTGGCTAATTAATCTACTGTCAATGGTGTGGAGCTGAAAGTGTTTATAAAAGCAGGGCCAGATTTCAGGTGCTTCAGCCAAGTCAAACGCTGCCTTTTTGTGCTGGAGCGAAGCACTTTGCATGTGAACAAGGCTTTCACCCCTGTGCTGAATGCTGAAAGGCCAGTTTGATTGCCTAACTGCTAGAGATGGTATCTTTCCCAGCTGAATTTGCTATAGGAAGTATTTTCTTGCTAAAAAATTCGCATACTTAATTATTTTAAAATTCTTCCTAAGCCTTAGAAGGGCTTTAGAGAATGGCCAAAGCTTCTTAAATTTAACACTGTAAAAACTGCTTGGAATCAGTGCTGATTTTTGGCTTTGGTGGTCCAGGGGCAGCACAGATTTAGCATCAGACACCTTTTGCTTCTGGTATAAATCCAGTGCTGTGTTCCCTGGGACTGTTAGGATGGTTGTTTCTTCCCTTCTACACTGTTATTGTCTGGTTTTGTCCTTTGCTCAGCTTTTGGCTTGGCTCACTGAAGATTTTTAAGCTGTTTTTAATCTCTGGCAGATTTTATTACCTGTGTGATGTATCAGTTTATCTCCACAACCATCTCAACCTTTCTGCAAGAGCAGGTGAGGCAGTCAGAAGTGCTGGATAAGCCTCTCCAAAGTCACCAGGCAGTCATTTACCCATGACTTCATTCCCCAAATGTAAGCATTTATAGAAAGGAAGTGTGTTAGAGTATAATCACTCAGGGTATGTCAGTGCAAATTGTTTTCATCTATGAGGCACCTCGTGATGCTGTAAAATCAAGGTAAACTGTGTATCCTTACCCCTTGGATATTTCAGAGAGAGAAAGTGTCTGCAAAATCTTCCTTAGGCTGCCTTCTGGTTAGCTCTGTGTTGATTCCTGCTGGTCAGAGCTCATTGTTTTGAGTCTGTGCACGCAGACTTCATGTTGCTGGTGGTGTCAGCAAACTTCTAAACTGGCTTTTCAGCCAGCTCCTGGTCTCATTTTCTCCTCTCAGTACTTGAAAGACCAGAATTTAGCTCTCTGGAGGAGCAAGGAAGCAGCCTATGAGTAGTGTTGATTCTGTCCAGTTTCTGAGTTAAAATGTTTTAGTGATCAGTTTGCAAGATATTGTGTATAGGATTTGTTCATGACACCTGCCTCAGTACTGGAATCACAGCTTTTCTGCCTCTTCTCAGGAAGATCTGCATAGGAATCAGGACTTGAAAGCTCTGTGGAAAATGCAAATCTCTTTGAGGGTTCAAAGCACCCGCATGGCTTTGACCAGAAGTTCTTGGGAAATTGCTCCCCTGGGGATTTTTCCTGAGCTCTGTCTTGTCAAAGCAGCCTAAGCCCCGCAGAGGTTGTCAGCTTTCCTGAGTGCAGCCTGCTGCGGTCAGGTGAAGGCTTGCTGTCTTTTTATCCTCCTGTAGCCATTTTACTTTTATTCTGGTTGATGTATAAAATAATTTAGTGGCTCTGAGAGAAGAGTCTCACACCTTTTCTGTGCTGTGATGGTGTCAAGATCACCCAGCAGTGAACAGGACACAGAGAAGGAAAATTGAATGTGCTCTGTAATCATAATGGCTACAGGCACTGCAGGAATGCATACATCCCAGCCTGTTCTCCATGGCTAGCTGGAGCAGGCCAGCATGTGGGGAGCTTCCTGCTGCAACCATCCCCTTCCACTCCTCACACCAGCACTGAGGTCCTTGTGCCCTGGCCACAGAGAAAAGAAAGACCTTGTGAAAAATGGATCTGGTATATTGAAGCCTTGCCTAGGAGCTGCCTTCTGCCACTGCTGTCTGCTCTTCAAACACACAGGGCAAAGGCCAGGGAGACAGCATTTCCAATTCTTCTCAAGGATTGGAACCAGGAAAAATCTTTCCCTATGTCAGGTCAAGGGTATACTTTGTGAGGTGCAGACGTACCACAGTGACAAATGCCGAGGGTTGTTTCTTGACAGCTATAGTT
The DNA here is from genome assembly GCA_910950805.1 of Acrocephalus scirpaceus scirpaceus. Taxonomy (NCBI): domain Eukaryota; kingdom Metazoa; phylum Chordata; class Aves; order Passeriformes; family Sylviidae; genus Acrocephalus; species Acrocephalus scirpaceus. Next base: position 62,597,285 of record OU383778.1, on the reverse strand, counting down.
ATTGCCAGCTTTTCTCACAGATTCTCATATTTCAGAGAATATGTCACAATAATTCAGAGAGTATATTCCCAAGGTCTAAACTTTCCCTGGCTGATAGGGGCCTAGTCCTTGGAGACTTACAAACCTGACAGGTAATGTGTAAATGGTTCAGTGCCAGCCATCCAGCTGCTCTCTTTCTTCAGACCTTGCATTTAGCCCAGTGTCTGGTGTTACACCAAGTCAGTTCTGTGATGAGATGATGGATGGATCTCCCTTTCCTTTTAGATGACACACTAAGTGCAGACAGCTCGTATGCACTGAAGGGCTGCAGCTCTCTGTGCTTCTCCACCTTTATCCTGTACTTTTAGTTCCAAACCAGTCCGTCAGTACAGAGTGTTTCCATGTAGTTGTGAGTCCCTCTTTCCTGGGTAGTGAAGTATTTTAAAGTCCTACATGGAGCTCCAGCATGGGAAGAAGATTCTTCTGCAATTAATGCAATCGAAGCAGTAGTGCTGAAAGCAACCTGATTTACGGAGGAGTTTTTAAATGGAGTTGCAGAATATGATACAGTGACTCTGGTGGGGCCAATTAGTGGATTAAATTATCTGTATGTAAAGTCCATTTTAGCTCTGCAGTTTTGGATCTTGGTGCCTGTTCCATTTGTATTTCTTGGCCAAGTTTAAAAGGTGGATGTGAAGCTGGAGTGATGTTATAACCGTGGCACTATAAGAAATGCAAAGCACTGTAGTTAGATATTAACTGTGATCTGCACTTCTGTGCATACTGATCCCTGACGAGCTGACCATTTATTTTCTAGTGTTTAATTTTTCACTTCTGTTCCCCAGAAGTATGTAGACCAGTTTAACCTTAAGCACCTATCCTCAACTTTCATTTTTTTGCACCAGGGCATATTTGTCCATATATCCTGAACTTGAATGAGGAGAGACATTTGTTTGCAGCAGGATATTATAAACAAGAGGACAAACCTTCTCTGCTTGCTGCAGCAGGATGCCATGAGGGGTGATCTGTGATAGCAGGCACCACCAGCTATGCTGAATCCCCCTCAAAATGGATGAGCAGATGGAGACTGTCTTGGCTACAGTGTCAGTCCTTGCATTAAGGGATGTGCACACTGATCCCAGGGTGCTGGATAGCCTCTGTGAGAAACAGGCTGTGAGCTATCTCCCTGTAACCAAAAGTAGTGTTTTGACAGGTTTTGGTTCTCTTCAAAACCACTGCATTACCAAAAATGAACACTGTCATTCTTCACTGGTGAAATTCCTTTCTTTTGTTTCCTGGAAAGCTGGGACAGTCTCTTACTGTTGGCAATAGGAAGAAGAGAAACGCCTGAGACTCGAAGCATGTATTTGCATAGAAAAACAAGGTGCCTTAGGTAGGGAATTTTTCCAAGGGCAGGAACTGGGTTGGTTTTGTACGCTTAAATTTGGTTGCAGTGTGCCCAGAGCCGGGGTATCTGTGGTAAATGGGCACTGGAGCATCTCATCCCCTGCTGCAACAGGACAGATCCTTAAGCATGCAGAGGTTGTGGTTGTTTTGACAACTGTATACTAAATTTATCTGGAAATAAAGGGAAAAATTTAGTCTTGCCTTGCTACGTGTGCCTCGTGTTTTATTTATAGTTTGTTAGCCAGACCTGCTGACAGGATGTATCTTAACTCCCTGCCTGGGGAATGAAGGGAGGTAGGATCGTACCAGCCGCTGCCTGGAGAAGGCATTCCAGAGGCTCTGTGAAACTTTACGTGAGGCAGAAAGTGTGCAGGCAGATGGCAGCTGCTCTAATTAAGACTTACTGTCTCTGTCTGTTTTTCTGCTGCTGTGGTTTTTAAGGTGTCCCTCTCCTTTTTAACACCAGAGGAATTTTAGTACTTTGTTATCTGTAGAGCACGGTATGGATCATATTGCAGTGATAAACGAGCTCAGAGACACTGAAGTAAACGTCTTGAACCTTCAGTAAATTAGATGATGCGATGACAAGTCTCCCAAGCCAGTGACAGCTGAAGATGCGTAAATTCAGTTGCCATTTGTGATTAGTGATTGCCCTTCATCAGTATCTATGAAACTCATTCACAGCCTACACAGCTCTAGAGATTCCAGGCAAAAAGAGACTCCCATAGCAAATAAACATGAAAATCACAGGTTGCCTCCGGGTGCTCCTGATGCTTGAGTGCAGTTTAGCTTGAGGGTGTTTTGTTGTTGTTTTGTTGGTTGGAATTTCAACTTTTCGGGTTTTGGGTGTTTTTGGCAGTGCATCAGCATTTGGAGCGGGTAAAGGATGTGCTGAGTGAGTGCCTGCTGGCAGTGACAGACTGAGGTGCCAGAATGTTTCAGTGTTTGGAATCAAGTCTCTCTCCTTCCCTTCCTGTGGGGTCTTTGCCCAGGGTTTGCTCACTGCGATATATAAAAGCGGGTTTGTCGTTTCAGAATTCCAGAAGCTGTGGAGGAGCATTCCTGTGGATTCTATGGATGAGGAGAAGATAGAAGAGTATCTGAAACGACAGGGTATTTCTTCCATGCAAGAAACCGGACCAAAGAAAATAGTAAGAGATACAAATTATAGATCTTCCTAGGAAATCCCCCCTTCCTGATCCTGCAGTGTTAATTCCAAAACGTGTTGATGAGCCTGTGCATGGCTTTGTGGAGCTTGGGGAAGTGTAACCAGTATTAAAAACTGGAAAAACCAAGTGCTGCAGCCAGCAGTCAGAGATTTTTATGACTCATTAGAGCCAATTAATCCAAGCAGCATCAAAAGAGGGCAAACGCCAGGAATCCCCATGAGCTCCACAGTGGAAGATTCTGCTTGAAGCTGTACAATACATCAAGTGTAGTAGTATTTTGGAGGAAGGGGGCGGGGGCGGGGCAGGGGGGGTGGTGTTTAACTTTTCTGCTAAACAACTTTGAAATCCTGATGGGATTGTGGATAGAACTATGGGCCATGTACCTGCTTCTGTAGCTGCATGGGATGGTTTGGAACCTGCACTTACAAATGCCAGCTTTACTACTGTGCCTGGGATACCATGGCTCTGCTCTGTCCCCAGGGTCATCTCCATGCCTGGATTGGAATTGGATGCTGCTGCTGCTCCAGGAGCCAGCACTTCCCTTCCCTGCCTACCCCTGGTTCTGGCAGAGCTCGTCTTTCGAGGCAGTGGTGACCAGCACGGTGTCACACGTCAGGTCAGATGTCACAGATCTTCTGACTCCTGTTTTTTCCTTCTTGCAGGCTCCCATTCAGAGGAGGAAGAAACCTGCTTCTCAGAAGAAACGTCGGTTTAAGACTCACAATGACCACTTGGTTGGAGTATTAAAAGATTACTCCGATGTGGTTCCTGGCAAGCAGTGAGCGGTTGAATTCTGGAGCAAATGCGCATTTCTAGACAGGCTTTCTGCTGCTGGGGCTCGGTGTCTGCTCAGGAAGACTGACTGTATATAATAATGTGATGTGTTTCCCCCACCCCAGCAACTGCCGAGGTGAAACAGGTCAGTTTAAGAGCAAGTATGAGCTACTAAATTTAGAGGTTAATTTAATTAGCTAATGGGAAACGTGTCTTTGAGTAAGAGGTTCTCACTAGTTGCCTGTTGGCATAGGGTGATAAATGGTGCTCAGCATGTAATGCAGGAATTCCTGCTCAGTGCTTAACTCTGCTTTTACATTGCTTAATGGGTATTTATCTGGAGTTACTTACAAGGGGCTTTCTAGTGGGATTGAATACAGCATTTGTTTTACCTACTTCATGAAAATCTTTTCCTAAAATCACTGCAGGCAAGGTTCTTTCACAGTCAAATACACCCACGGTTTGTATGCTTCTTCCTTGCCATGGGACTGAGCTTTACTGAAAGGCGGTGATATCTGAGACCCAAACTCAGAAAACCCCCTCTCCCGAAATCCCAACAGGCTGTGGGATGGGATGCAGCCAGAACTTCCTAATGTTAATTAGGAATTGCCCTTGGCGATGTCTCCTCACTATTGTGGGTACAAGTGTGTTGCACCTTCTGCTCTGTGCACAGGAGGGAAATAAATGACGGTGTAATACTGAAGTGTTTTTTTTCTTTTAAGTAATAAATTTACAATGCAGGTTTCCAGTGTTGCTTCCTTAAAGAATGAGAGAATCGGCAGCTTTGTGCTTGTTGCATTTTCCATTTCATGGAGGTGAAGGAATCTTTGCTATATTTTTATCCTGTCAGTGACTTACTGTTCTAGGCTAACGCTGTCGTCTTTTTAATGATAGCTGGGGAGTGGGGAGGAGCCACCTTAAATGCAAGCTCCCTCTTAGATGCCTGATGTTCTGTGCAGCACAGCCTTACATGGAATGTGGCCAAATCGTGTCCTCTTGGTAACTTATTTTGATGTTCCGAATCAGAGTTGGTCAATGCTGATCCTGTTTTCATGGCGCTGCAGGAGAGGAGATGTTTCTCTGCTCTTCCAGGGTTAGGATCAAAGATAAAAGAGGTGTCTGCAGCTCCCCACCGATGGCAGATTGCTGCTGCCTGAGCACAGGCTGTTGTCTTGCTTGATGCAGCCGGGGTCGAAGCAGAGGCCGTCAGATGTGGACACGTGAGCAGATGAAGAATGAGGCTTTGTTGCTGTCACACTGAACAAGTTCTGTCAGCTTGGGGAAATATGCTTCTGTAAGTGCAGCATTTATCCTCCTGGTTTTAAAGGCTGCTCTTCTGAGAAACAGACAGTGCTTCCAACACTGCACATGTGAGCCCTGTTTAAGGAGCTGCCAAACGCCATTAGGAGGTTTCTTCTATTATTTTATATATATATATATATATATATATATATATCATGCTTATCAAATACATGTGTGTGTGTGTATATATATATATATGTATGTATGTATATAAAAGCATGCTGTGCCAGATGGGTTTGAAACTCTTTCTTTCCTGTACCTTCCAGGTCAGCACAAACAATTCCTCTTTTAGTTTTCCATTACAGTTCTTTGCAAGCACACTTGCAAAACCGTTCACCTCTCTTCTGTCATCTTCACTCAAAGAAATAAGGTTCCCTTCCATCTGCTGTATCTTTGAGCAGTGATTTTTTGGTGGTGATGCTTGGACAACAGCAGAGCTCTGAGTTGCCTTTCCTGCCTTTGGGGAGTCTCATGGAGTAACTTCCCAGTTATCTTAGATCACACTGCCCTTTCTCTATGAACCACAGCTGGCTGTAAGGTAGGCTACCTGCTTTGTTTTCTCTGCTCAAGTGATTAGGATAATAGAGTCTGAGTCTAAAGAAATCGCCTCCAGCTACTTCAAAAGATTAAAAATATGTTAGGTCAAAAAACAGGAGAGCAGGAGAGGGAAGGTGACTGTGAGCTCTGTATATTGCACTGGCCTTGTCAGTCTCCAGTGTTCAAAGGAGCAAAAGGGTCCAGGTGGAGTCCAGTTGGAAAGACTGAATTAGATGCTTTGCCTCACAACTTGCCACATTTGGTGGATGTCTTCTCTGCAATAGTAGCAGAAAGGGCATAAATAAGTTTTGCAGCTTGTTAGGGTAAAACCTAAAAAACAGCTGAAGAGGAGCACACATTAGCCTGTTAGTGGTGTCATGGACTATAGACAAGCAGTGGTGAAGAAAAGTTCAGACAGTAAGCACAGAATTGTAGAATCCCAAACTGGTTTGGGTTGGAAGGAACTCTAAAGCCTATCCCATTCCAGCCCCCTGCCATGGGCAGGGACACCTTCCACTAGACCAGGTTGCTCCAAACCCACTCCAACCCAGCCTTGGACACTCCCAGGGATGGGGCAACCACAGATCTGGGTAATCTGTGCCAGGGCCACAGCACTCTCACAGGAAAGTCTTTATTCAATATATCTAAGCTAAATTTCCCCTCGTCCTGTCATGACAGTCCCTGATGAAGAGTCCCTCTCTGGCTTCCTTGTAGGCCCCTCCAGATACTGGAAGGGGCTGTGAGGTCTCCATACAACCTCCTCTTCTTCAGGGTGAACAGACCCAGTTTTCTAAGCCTGTAAAAAAGAAGAGGCGCATGAGCTCCTCTCTTTTGTGTAGACTTCAGGAGTTGGATATTGTTTCCCAAAGATGCTCCCAGTGCTCCTTTTTTTTCCCAGACCTCTTAAAAATCAAATGGTGGAACTAGAAAACATCTCAGACTATATGAGTATGAGTCTGTTTGCTGAAACCATTTTAGTACCATTCCAGTCCACTTCATTCTCTTCACAGCATTATATCCTGATAGGCTTTTTGCTGAGGTTCAGCTGTTAAAACCATAAACCTCCTTCATATTCCTCCAGGATGTTCTCTTGTGTTCTTTGTCTAGCAGAATGACTCTCCCAGTGGCCAAAACCACCGTGCCCTCAGCTTTCTTACTTTGGCAAAACCCTTCTTCCCTCAGACTGGCATTGCAAAGGGCTGCTGAGAGGCATCATATTCTATCCTAGCAGCCCTGGGCCATTATCCCATTTTTTTCCTCCTTCCCTGGAAGCATCTGCTGCAAACCAGGAAGATGAGGGCACTGGGGCTGAGAAGACAGAATAGAATATTTCAGATGGAAGTGGTGTGTGGCACTTGGTTTCATGCATTTCAGAAAGGTCCTTTGGCAAACCCATCTCAGTACTCTCTTTACCTGTCCCTGCCTCTTCCACTCTCCTGAGGCTCCTGTCCAGCAAGGACATTGTTCCCTCAGCTCCAGAATTTGATGGGCTCATCTTGATGAGGTTTCCCTTTTTAGAGGACAAGTTGAGCAGCCCAGGAGTGTCACACATCTAAACATGGATCTCTAGTAACTAACTTCTCTCCTAAAAGTTGTTCTAACTGAAGAGCTATTCCACCTCCTCCTCCATTATGATGATCCTTCTGGAAGGGGATGGAAAACAGCAGGATTGTGTATGGTTGAATGGGAAAACTGACATAAGGCGATGTGTACGAGAGCTAATCTATAATTCATCATGATCATTCCAGGCTTTTAGGAAGTGGAGGAGAGTGAGGCAAGGGAGCCCTGAGAAAGGGTATGGAGGCCCTGCACGTGGCTGCAGCCAGCAAGCGCTGTCACTTCCGATGAGCACGGGCGGGCGGTGCTGGGCCACCAGGGAGAGCCGTGCTCCCGCTACCTGCTGGTGAGGAGGGGCTGCCTTTGCAGATGACTAGAAGCAACCGTGGTGCTGACATCTCATTATTTCCAGCTTTGTTGCTCACTTTCTGGGTCGTTGCTAATATACCAGGCCCAAATTCCTTTGTGTCTTACTGCCTCGGGGGCCTCTGGCGGCTCCTGCTTCTGAGGGAAGGATGTCCAGTAGAGCCGGTGCTCAGTGTTGGCTAGTTTAGATTGGCAAGGCTAACCACTGACAGCCATCAGGGAGAGGAGAGCTTGGATCTCAGCCTGTCTGATGCTGGCTTCCTTCTGCTGGCAAAGTCATGTGTATGGCAAATGAGGCGCTCTGAGATTTGATCTCCTCCTGGGGGAGAGAGGGTCTGCTCTGGCACTGTCCTCAGGTCTGTCCTTTGGCTCTGTGGGTGTGTTTTGACCGTGTCGGTGTCAGCCCTGCGCAGGCTCTCTGGACACATCCCTGCAAAGCAGAGAGGGAAGAGTGGCATCTCCCCAGAAGAGAGGGCTTGCCTGGACACAGCAGGGCTCCCTGGTATTGCATAGCTGTAGCTGTTTTCTTCCCAAGTGAGGTGACTGCAGCCTGCACCACTCCAGCACAGGCCAGCAGAGCAAGGGAAGCAGTTGGCTCTCTGCTCAGCACTAGGGAGCTCACACTTCGACATTGTATCCATTTAGGCCTCCCCCTCTATTCAGTCACCCTTCCATTGGCAGAGATGCTGGTTTGAGCTCCCAGGCTGGTCAGGGCTGGGGGCAGAGGGCCTGGGAGGAGTCACCGGGAGCTGGGACTGCTCAGTGTGTTGAGCAGGTGGCTGGGGGGTCTATCTAACCACAAGGTACAGCGATGTGAAGGGCAGTAAGGAGGATTATGTGGTCAAATGCTTTTGGCAGCTATGGCAGATGACATAATAGGGGAATGTGGGAAGTTTGGCTTGGATATTAGGAAAAAACAGCTGGTGGGGAGATGTCTCCAACCATGGAGGGTTCAACTATTGCCCAGACAAGACCAGGCTGCCCAGGTCTCTTGGTGGCAACAGTCCTGTTGTGAGAGGGAGGTTGGATCAGAGACCTCCTGCAGCCCCTTCTACCCACATGCACCTGTGTGTCTAGCCCTGGTTCCTTCAGTGCCTCCTGGCATGCTGTAAGAGCAGTTTTTGTTTCCCCCAGCTTGCTTTCTGCTGCTTTGGCTTGCAGTGGCCTCTGTGTTACTCAACAGCCCAGGAAAAACAGCCATGACTCTGAAAACCCATCAGTGCTTCTGTGGCTGGGATTCACGTGTCAAACTGCACCGGCCTCGTGGGTTGGACATTGTGCAGAGTACAAGCACAGCAGGGGAAAGGGATGGTTAAGGCAGGAGGTTGTCCTGCCATTAAGTTAATTTTTTGACTGTATACCTGCACTTCTGGGCTTGTATCCAAGGCCTGAAGTACTTGTGCGGTTTCTTCCTGCCCCCATCACTTTGGTTATGTTCTCTATTCCCTCCTGAGCTGGTTATTAATTATGGAGACTGCAGAGATGAAGTCCAGACTCTGCTAATGGTTGACTTCCCAGTGTTTCAGAGGCAGCATTTCAGGGACCTGCTAATGGTATTTCTCAGCTTTGCTTTTTTAAGCCCCACTGTCATCTTGGTTTCTACCCTGAGTGAGGCAGGTAGTGGTGCTCAGGTGTTGACGGGAGCCTGGCTCTCATATCTGCAGCACCCAGCTCATCCCCCTGGATTGGAACGTCCTCCTTTTCATGCTGGCAGGGAGAACAGAGCAGCCTTGCCTGGCAGCTCTCAGACAGTGCAGTGAAGTCACTGCAGCCTTGCAGGGTGACACCTCTCAATTTCCCCTTTAGGAAATCAGGGAACAAATCCATACTGAGCACTGTGCTGGGCCCCAGCTATCCTCACAAAGCCACCCATCTCTTTGCTCTTAGCCACAAGCTTCCCTCACAGCCTGTGTCTCAGCCTTTAAAGCTGCCTGGCCAAGCCCTGGTGCTCTCACATCTCTCCTCTCCCAGCGTTGTTATTCCTTCTCACCCTCTCCCAGGAGTGTGCTGGGCTTGCTCCTCCTCCCTGCCCCATCCAGGCTGCGGGTGCTGCTGGCCTTGGCGCCGGCACTGTCTGCCCTTTGCTCTCCCTGGCCCGGCTGCTGCATCTCCATTCCTGCGGCAGGATGCCCTGTCTCTTCTCCTGCTGCCCGACCATCTGCCCCAAATCCCCAGAGAGATAATGGCTCTCCTTCTCCCACCTTGTTCCCATTGCTCTGCCGTTCGCTTGTGCCTGTCTGATGTGGGGAATCAGTGCTGTGTTTTTCTTGTAGACCCTTGCCAGGCTGTTCCCTGCCTTGGCAGCTGCTTCCAGCCTGCTGCCGGTCAGCCAACCTCTGTGCAGGGATGCATAGGAAGGAGCTGCCTGCATTCCTCCCTCCCTGAGCTTGGTCTTATGCTAGGGGGATGGGAAAAAAAACCTTGGGAAGACGGAAACAATGAGAGTGCAAAATCTTGCTTTGGTTTTTCCAGCTCTGCCTGTTGATATCCCCCAGGACTTATCCCTTGTATCGGATGGCAGCACTGGCCTGGGAGTCCCTGATCCCATTTTGCAATTCTCCAGTGTCAGCCAGCAGCTTGGGCCTTCCTGTAAGTGCCCCAATGGTCACAGGGAAGGAATGTTCCCCCGGCCACAAGGGGAAAGGTCACCACGGGCAAAGGGGACGCCAGGCGAGCAGCGTGCCGCTCCCGCCCCTTGCTGATGAGAGCAATGCTCATCAGCACAGAGACAAAAACAGGCTGGCTTATGGGGGAAATTGGGAAAAAAAATGGTTCAAGAGGTTAAATATTTTGGGCAAGGCCCCACTTCCTTTTGCAGGGCAGCTCTGGGAGCAGATGCAATGCCCAGGCAAAGTCCAGGATGTGTGCACGTTTCATGGCTCTCTTAGCTGGGGGATGTTTGCTGCTGAATCCGCTCCCAAAAACATCTGTGTGTCCCTTAAAGTGGTGCCTGGGACAGAGGTTTTGGCCCGTTGCTGCTGCTCGGAGCAGCTCTTGGGCTGAGCAGCGTGTTGTGGCTCCCTTCCCTTCTTCCCCCGTGCCTGCCAACAAACCTCTCCACTGGATGCAACTCGGAAGGAAAGCTGTGACTCGCGGTGGCCGCAGTGAGATTAACATCCAGCATTAAGGGCTTAACTCATCCCTGCCAGCCAGGGGTTTCAAATAACTGCCGTGCCTCTTCCTTCCACCCTGGAGCTTGTAGCTTTTTCAATCCTGTTCTTTACACCCCATTTTCCAGGCTGTCTTTGCTAAGCTGGAGCTTGCTCCTGGCACTTGGTTTTTCAAGCCAGGCCTGTTGGCTGAAGCTCCTGGGGGTGCTGGTCCCATTTGCCAGGGTGGGAGCAGAGCAAAGAAAGGAGGAGGAATTTCTAGGTTGGGCTTAGAGTTTTTCAAAATTCCCAGCGTGTTAAAAAAAAAATACAGAGCTAATCTGTCTCTAGGTTACGTTTGCCTCAGCCGAGGCTGAGCTCATGGAAAATTGCATCCCAGCTCCTGTGCTCCCTGCCAAGATTAGTAGGTTTAAAAACTAACCGATAACATCTTTGTAAACTTGGAGTCATTTCTTTAAAGCCTGCTGATCCTTCCAGCCTGGATTTTGGAGCTTTCCTAGAGATCCAAGAGAGCGAAACAGGACGATGGCATCTGCCCTGAAAAATCAACCAGGAGCCTCACAGTGTTTTCAGCTATTCCCGAGGGAGGAAAGAGGCTGATGTTCGCCAAGGCCCTGTGGCGTGTGTTGGGATCCTTCTCCCTGTTCCCAGCCAGATACACAGCACACAGCAACACTCTGCGCGTAACTTATAATAATCACCGGTTTTATTTTTAAAAAATTACAATAAAAAAGTACCTTTAAACATATTTCCAAAAGCAGAGTAGACAATGTGGAAGATTCTCTCTTCTCCACGAGACAAAGTACAGGAAATAGTTTGCTAAAAGGGTTAGTCCGTCACCTGGGAACGCTCCTATTGTTCCTTTTAGAGCCACTCTGAGGTTTGTCTTGGATTTGATTTCTTCTCACATCACTTTTATCAGGCCCATTTTTTACAGAAGACCCCAACCTGACAGTTTTTGATCGTGAAAAACCCCTTTTTTTCATCCCCCTGTCCTGCCCTGATGGCCAGAATCTCAGCCATCTTATTTTGGCCCACCCACAGGACAAGAGGAAGGAGGAAGGAAAAGGTGGTGATGTTTAACGAGGCCACAGACAGCTGGGAAAAACTGGCTATGGCAAGGCCTGAGCAGCAGCTGAGCTCAGTGTTCCCTGCAGCTGGAATGGAGACGGGGGAAGAGCAACGGAAGGAGAAGTTCTGCACCTCCCATTGCAACAAACTGAAACCTGATAGAGCATTTAGGTCAGTTTGCTCTCTTCTTTTTCCAAATTCCTCCTGGAGCAAGGAGAAGGAGAACTAGTATGTCAAGCAGTCTCTCTGCTGGTACTCTATCTCTGTAAAGGATGTTGGCAGCCTCCCTTCTCGTCTTTGCACATGGAAACATGGGAATGCCACGCAGGGAGCAGCTGGACCAGCATAACACCGGCACTAAAACCACAGGCCAGGCCAGTGCTTCAGCATAATGGGAAGCCCCTCAGGACTCATGTCCAACCTTGAGGAAGCTGACAAACCAAGGATTTGTTGGTATGTTTTTTCATACAGCAGTTTACATTGCCTGTAACAGCTTGGAGCAGTCATGGCAGGAGGAGAAGGAGGAGAAGGAGGAAAATTGTCACCTTGCTACATGTGTGGGCTGTCCGCCCATCCCTGATCCGAGCTGTTGTACCCCACAGAAGCTTTGCACAGCAGCTATGAGCACAGCCCCAAGGTAAAAAAAACAAACACGGGAAGAAAGTTCCTGATTGTCCTGCCTGCTCGTCATTTGGTGCAACTGGGAAGAAAACAGTAATACTGTAGTGGCTGCAGACGCCAACACAGAGCACAATTCCTGTGCCGGAGGGAGCACAATTCCTACAAACCCGCATCATGTGTGTCGACATCCTCACACTCGTGAACATCATGCCTTCAACATGCAGCTGGCGGGGCAAGGGGATAATAAGACTCTTCTTTACACACCTCGAAAGTCAAGCACAAAACCTGTGGTCCGACCGGGTGTAAGATTGTCCTCTTGAGGAGCTTTGGTACAAAAATACTTGCTCTTGGTTTGGTTATTTTTCTTTTTCTTTGTTTTTTCTTTTTTTTTTTTCTTTTTTTTTTTTGTAGTCTGCTTTCCTATGGTTCCATTTAAAAAGCCTTTTCAAACACTACAACAATGCCTGTCAAACCATGCTTTCGGGAGTAACACACTCTTCCTTACAAATATACAGTGTAAAAGAGGAAAATATTATTACTAGGTATGTTTTAGTTTTTTCTTCTAGGAGAGCAGATGTGTGATAGAGGCTGTGGGAAAGTCTTGGAGGAATCCAAACTTGTGTGAGGTTTTTTTTCAAGCCTGAAGCAACAAAGAGAGGTGTTAAAAAAAAGAACAGCTGTGGTGGAGGAAAAAGGGCTGTGGTTAATCTTTCTTCCTTCGCAGAAGGAAGGAAGCAAGGTAGGGGAGAGGGAGGCTTGTTTTGAAAATTTGTGTCAGGACCATGCTGTAAGGACAGTTGTTTAGCAGGGAAAGGACAAGGTGGGAAATGGCTGCAGGGAGAGACTGTAGCATCCCAGGCATAAAGAACCCCACTGATCCCACTTTGTTTCTCCCATTGGCTGTAGTCCCTGGGGTTTGAACTGGGAAGCTGGGAGTTAAGTTTGAGTTCCATTTTGCACTTAAGAGGAATTCAGTCTCTGTTGATCCAAGGCAGGAAGCAAGGACGGAGATGAGATTAGCGGGGGTAATTCAAAGCCGAGAGGCATTCCTTGGCTGTGGAAACTCTCACCCCAGATAACAGTGGTAAAGGTGGGAATGGCAGAGCCATGGTTCTGCAGGGCAGTAGCTGGAGCAGCCCCCAGGGTTGTGCCAAACTCAAGGCCTATTCCCTCAGGGACAGTGTGTTGGCTTCCTCACTCCTCTGACCCCTCCCCAAAGCAGCCAAGCCCGCAGGGTTGCATCCTTACCAGCACACTGAGGTCCTGTGGAGAGCACATCAACCCAGTAGCCACCTTGGAAGACTCCATTAATACCCACAAGACTGACTGTAGGCCACCATCACACACCTGAGACCTGCGGGAGGGCACAGCGGAGAGTCAGGGACGCTGTCACTAGGGGCTGAGGTCAGTTGGCTGTGGGAGGGGTGATTTCACAGTGACCGGAGTGGGCATTTCCTGAGGGGACAGCTTGCAGCCTAGTTCGGCCAAAGATGGGGCTTGGTGATCTCAGACGTCTTTTCTAACCTGACTGATTCTGGGATTAGTCCTGCTGTGATGGGCTCCAGGCAGCAAATAGAGACAGACGCGGGCAGGACAGCCAGGCCCTCAGCCAAACCCTCAGTGGGCTGTGCCCCTGCCAGCTGGAGGCTGGAAGGGAAACAGGAGGTCCCTGACCCTCCATCCTTGCCACCCACTGTGGCTCTTGGGCTGGTGTTTCAAGGGATTCGCTCATCTCCCCAAATATATCCCTGCTTACATTTTATCTGGAAACATTGGTATGTTGCATTTTTTGGAGGAACCATTGGTTCCCAAAGCCTTGCTACTCCCTATTTTTATCTGCTGGGCCTAAAATAGCCAGTAAATTCTTTACAGATCCAAGTCTGGGGCCAGCTGCAGCCAGGGCTGGGCCTCCTGCCCTCCTGAGTGACCTCATGGCCGTAGCACAGGGCTGCAGATGCCAGGCAAATGGGCAGAGTAGTCACATGCGAGCATGGGCAGCTGATGCCAGAGCTTTGGATCCACTGGCATTTCTCCACAGGTGGGTGTGGAAGCAGGAGGCTTCCTGGCAGGGATAGTTCCCAGCTAGGATGGTCCAGGCAGGCTGGGATTGCAGGGCATGCACTGCTCAGTGTCCACCAAGGCTCTTTTCTCTCTTCCATTTGAGTCCCCTTTGTTTATTTATCCACAAAGGCTGAAGTTATTTGCAGAGCATATCTTGCAAGGCTTTTTCCATCTGAAGAAGTCCCAGATGGAATGGGATCCGTCCCTCCCTCCCTGCTGGGCAGCCGGGTGCTCGGTAAGGCTGTGCTTCTTGTTCTGGCAGCCCCACCACCTCGGGCTGCCTGGATAGTTTTCCTTAAGGTTTAATGAGGTGATTGTGTCAGGGCTGCCTTTTCCATCACAACACCCCCCTCTGGCTTGGTGCCTTTCCATCCTGCCCCAGGACACGTGGGAAAGTGTTGGGGTGAGTCGTGGCGTGGACATCCCCTTCTGGGAACAAAGAAGGCAACTGGACTTGGGGTGTCTGCTGAAAAATGGCCACTCACCCTGAGCTGTTGGAGACCCTGGGAGCAGCAGTGGGGGAAGCTCAGGGTAAAGGTGGAAGTGGTTCCCAGCCAGCACAGAAGGATGGGAGTGGGACAGTGGCACTCACCCGGCATTCAGCAGAACTGACGGGACTTCCAGCCCTGAGAACCAGCCTCGGAGGGAGGGAGCCAGCGCATCTGCAAAGACAAGGGGGGACACAAGGTGAGAGGGGGGTGGTGCCCACCCTGGCAAGATCAGGCTGCATCTAAGGCTCCCTTTTCCTGGCTTTTCCCAGGCACAAGGCCAAGGGAGCTTGGAACACCAGCAGTACAGCCATCTCGGCTCCAATCCCAACAGTAACACTGAGGCTGAGCACAACCCCTAGCATCGCCGCTTCCAGCAGGATGGAGCTGAGACCATGGCCCATGGTCCCACTGAGCAGGAGTAAGCTCATCTTCTTCACTCCCACAAAGCCCACTTGCAACAGGGCGGAAAATATGCCAAAATTTGGCATGCCGGCACTCAGTGCTCTGCCAGGTAACTCCAAGCCAGCACCACCATCCATCCTGCAGTTCCTGGTCCCGCTGCTGTCTGCAGGATCCAGTGAAGCAGCTCCAGCTTGGATGGTGGCACCAGTCTCCAACAGCCCCCACCAAAGCCACAAGACTGGCAGCTGCACAGGAGGATGGGAAGGTGCCACCGGTACCCTCCTCACCGCGCTGATATTTCACATCAGATAATATTGCTTCTGTCTAACATCAGGTCTCAGCCGGGGTTTTCCCAAGGGACCCTCAGAGCTTCTGTACGCCTCTGTTCACTTGGCTCTGCGCTTCTCTGAGCAGGGCAGGTGGTGCCTGTTAGCAGTTATTTGACAAGGCAAGTACATAGCTGCAATAATATTTACCAACGCTCTTCCTATGAACAGCAGGGCCCAAAAAGCTGGAGTTTCATCCAAAGGCTGCACATGGTTTGCACACTGAGCAGTTTTCCTCACCCTCCTGCTCAAACCAGCTCCTGGCTGCTCCAGCTCCCAGTGATGGTGGTTTTGGACAACCTGGCTCAATCCTGGTAGGCCAAGGCCAGAAGCCTTTGGGATGCAGTTTATCTGGCAAATCTATCTCCATGTGCTTGTTACCTCCTGTTCATCACTGAGCTGGAGCCGGCAGGAAGGAGCAAAAGCCAGGATGATGTCCAGCATGGATGCTGAGGAGGTAGCTGCCCTTTTCCGCCTTGTGGCAGGGGTCCTTTCCCTGCATCCCCATGATGCTGCAAGGCTGGCACTGCAAAGAACTTCTCTTCCTCCACCATTTCCACTTCTTCTCCTCTTTCCCCTTCTCCTCTCCCAGGCGGACGGTTAATTTTTAACAGCCACATGCTGCCATCAGGGGCCACTGGCAGTGGCAGGCGGCAGAAAGCGCTTGTGATGAGGCAGCACCTCGTCAATAAAAGATGGATCCTCCATTTGTGCTTCCCTTCCCTTTCCCTCCCATGAGAGCTGCTTGGCTTCACACCCCATGAACAGCACGCCACATCCCAGCGATGCTCCAGGGGCAGCCAGGGGTTCTGAAGCCCTCATCTCACACTGGCAGCCGGATGGGTGGTGCAGTGCCAGGAGCGATGGGGATAGTCCAGACCCTGAGAGCATCCCCAGCCCTCCCTCCTCCCTCACCACCTGCCTCACCACAGGTACCAGCGAAAGCAGGAAGGCAGAAAGAGGTGTCTGGGGAAACAGAGGACCCCTGCCAGTGTTCATCTCCGTTTGGGAGCCTTCCCTAAATCTCAGGGAGCAAGGAGTGAGTGCCTGTCAGCCGGGCAGAGTTAGTGGTGAAGGGGGTCCGGGGTGGGCAGGAGGGTGAGCGGTGGAGGCAGATGGGTCGGAATTACCTGGGCGTGCAGCGAAGCGGGATAGGTGAAAGCAGGAGGAGGTAGAGCAGGTGCTAATTCCGCTGGGTACAGAGGGTACGGCCCCCACACTTCAGGGCTACTGGGGTAAAGTGCAGGCACTGTGAGCTCATCTGCAAGAGAAGAAGAGGGAGAGTTAACGGTGACCACAGGGCTGTGACCCTTGCTGCATCCTTCCTTCTCCCCTTGAGGCAGGAGCAGAGCTAGCCCCAGAAAAGTGGGAGATGCCACTGCTGAGAGCCGACTCGCAAAGCCAGCACAGAATTCACCCACTGGGATAACACTGGGTGAGCAATGCTGTGGGGCTGGTGGCATCGCTCAGAGAGCCAGGGCTGGGCTTGCAGTCTCCAAGAGGTTTAGTAATCCCAGGGATTCAGCAGAGGACAGTGTGCAGCTCATGCCTGTGTGCAACAGGAAGGTGAGGAGCTGGCGTCTGCACAAGAACAGACACAGAAGCGGAAACAGGCATGGAGCACTCACAGCAGAGCATCACTGAAGTCTCTCCTGAGACCTCATCCTGCTCCCAGGCACCGTGCCAGGCTAGCTGTCACCTGTCCCAGGTCCCCTCCAGCACCAGCAGCTGCCTTTGGGAACCCCCAGCATGTGCCACCACGCAGCAAGCAGGTACCAGCACTTCCAATCGGACCTGGTATTCCCCTTCACCCTTCACAGTATCCCTGCTCCTTCCAGCGCCTGGTGCCTGCCAACCTGAACCCTGCTGGCAGTGCAGGGAGTACTCACAGGGCTCCCGGGCGATGAATTGAGGTACAGCGGTGGGGAGAGGGGTGCTGGGATTTGGGGTGCCCACAAGCTTGTTCTTGGCCATCTTGGTGTTGGCCTTGGCAAACTCCAGCCGCAGCGTCTGGGGGATCTCGGGGTCGAAGCGGATGCCCTGTGGGAAGGAAGCAGGGAAGGAGGCATGGCGGGTGGGCAAGCACCGCCGCGTGCCGGCCCCGCAACAAAAATAACTCCCCATTATTTATGGGTTTTTTCAACTTCCAGCCCTGAAATGAGCTGATTTGCCGGGCCCCGAGGCGGCTCACATTCCTCCGGCATCTTTAGCATCGGCACCATATTTGGCAGTCGGCTTCCCGCAACACCGAGCTCTTATCCAGAGGGATTAGTGGAGCCAAAAAAAAAAAAAAGTTTTACATTAAAAATGAAGACAAGGAAAAAACCAACCCTAAACCAAAATGCAGGGAGAACTGGGGAGGAATTGGAGAACCAGCTCCACACAGTTCTGCTTGTGACTATTTTCAGGTAATTTCACAAGCTGCTAAAAGAAAGTAGAATTTGCTTTTTTCTTTTGCAGACTTAGCTGAGATTTTTCCTGCTGAATAAACAGGAGAGGCTGGGAATGCTGTTTCTCACTTGTATCTAAAGCTTGAGTCCTGAGGGTTCAAGCCCTCCTGGATGGCCCTGAGAAAGGTGAGAGGGATGCAGCCCACGAGGAGGGAGGATGCAGCTGAAAAACAGTGACAGGATTGTCTGGAGAGATGAGGATGCCATAGGGCTGGCTGGCATGGGAGGTGCACATCCTTGGGATGGTGAAATTCAGAGAGTATCTAGGGACAAGGAGACAAGGGGAAAATGGAGAAATGGAGTGGCTGGGCCAGGCACACTCACATTCAGCGCGTTCTTGGCTGCCTCTGCCTCGGAGCGGCTGTCAAAGCTGACGAAGCCCACAGGCTGTGGAGGAAGGACAGGAGTCATCAGTCAGGTTCATGGGGAGCCCCTCACCCCAGTGAATGGTTGCACGTTGTATGGAGCAGTTCCTACCTGCTTGGAGGTGAGTTTGATGAGAGAGCCTTCGTACCCCTGCAAGGAAAGGATTAAAAAGGGTGTTTGGTGGAGATCCCCATGATTAAATAATAATAACTGAATAAACTGACCAAATTAAGACTTCAGTGGGTTCCCAGATCCCAGCAAGTGGTTTAGGGCCATGGCACTGGGGCAGAGTCCAGCCCCAGGCTTTCAGCTCCCCTTTCCCACCCCAGTTTGGTACCTTAAAGGGTCTGAAGAGCAGGTAAAGTTCCCGGGGTTTGATGTCCAGAGGCAACCCACTGACAAAGAGTGTCCTCACCTGGAAAAGAAGAAAGGAGGTTCCTGGAGACCCTCTTTCGTAACTTGGGGATACTGCATGCTTTCTGCAGCCAGAGGGACAATGCCAGCCAGAGGGGAACCTCCTGGGCAGACAAAAGCCTTAAGCCTTAAGCTTGAGAGATGCTGAATTTTTGGGCGAGGTGTCCCCATCCTTCATGTGGCCACGGAGGAAGCTGCTAAGGCGCCATGGAAAGGTAATAGAGATCTGTGCTCACCCCACCAGTCCTCTCCAGGATAAAAAGCTCACAGAGCCCCAGCACCTTCCTACCCCAGTCTGGCAAACAGGATTTCTCAGTCAGCCCTAGCAGATCCTGGCCTCCACAGACAATGCCTATTGTCTCAGTTTAATTGCAGCAGCTCATTAAGGACTGGGAGAAGCAAACACCAACTCTTCCTCCTGGAGGAAAGGCCCTGTTTTAGAGGGGGCTGGATTTAAGCAGCTTGTCCCTGGTTTGTAAAAGTCACCTTTTAAGGGGTTTTAACCCTTTTTGGGTGGATCTAATTTTTGTCATGGTGCAGCATCCTCAAAGCTGGGATATTTGGCAGAAATCCTGCTCCCACCACCCTGAGGGGGGATGTGGGGCTCCTCAGGGACAGGCAAACCCTGTGCTGGGATGGTTTTGCTTTACAACCAGCTTGTAACCGGGACAGCAGTGTGGGGAACTGAACCTGCTGTTCCTCTCCTCATCCCCAAAGTCTCATGCTAACAGTTTGGGCTGGAGAAGGGGAAAACCTCGATGTATTTTATTTAATTCTTTTTGGCCAGGCACCCTGCCTGCCCCATTTCCTGGGAAAGAAACATGGGAAACAGCCAGAAACAGCCAGTCCAGGCCTATTCTTTTGCTGACATTTCTTCTTTCTCTTGCAGATAAGCTATCTCCCCCATCTCCCAGCCTGGGAGCAGCAAACATTCTTGCTTTGTGGAACAAAACCTCTGGCTGACCTATAATTCTTAAATAACAAAAGGTACTCAGCTGTTTGCACACAGCCCTTGTGTCAACAGCCCTGGTGATACCCATCCTGGGTACCAGCATTATTCCTGAGGGTACCAGCATCCAGGCTGGATGAGATCAGCAGAGGAGGGATGTCCTCACCCCTTCCTGAGCCAGGGCTGCAGGCAGGCACAGCCTGGTAGCCTGTCCCCTCTATTGGGACATCCCCCGGTGTGCCTTAGGGGACCCCTGCCAGCTTTCTGCCTGTCTCCTGAGACCAGGGAGTGATGGTGCATCCCACTGTGTTCAGTGCTGCCCCATCCCCCAGTGGAGACACTGCCCGAATTTCTCCTGGCAGGGGCTAGGGAGGGATTCACCTGGAGCATCTCCCCTTGTGTCCATGAAATTCAACCTAAAGAAAGCAAGATTTTCCTTTCCTAGGGTAAAAAATATTTGCTTTCAGACAGGTCCTCCCAAGCACGGCTGCTGTCCAGGGAATTGGCTCTCCAGACTCATCCACCCACCAAACTTACTAAACCCACTAGGTGGGTTTATGTCCCGAGCAGGCTGAGCATCCCTGCACGGTGTCCCCTGTCTCCCTCATCCCTTGGAGCCATCCCTAGCTTCCTGCCTTTCCTCTCTCTGGAGAGCTTCAGGAAACACCAGGGACATTGGTCACAGCTCCGGTGGGAGGGACTGGGGGGAGTGGGGGAACCTGCTGCCAGTTAGTCACACCCCTGAAATCCAATCTGTACATGCCCAAGCCTGCCAGACCATTTATCCCCAACACCACATGGGAGAGAGACAGAGATGAAAGATCCCAAGGAACCCTCCGAAATTCAGCCCCACAGAGGAAGGGCTTCTCTTCTCTAATGACTTTGTTTTCTTTGCAAGTTCAAACATGGGTCGGCCAAGTTTTAATCTGTAAAATTATACAGCGGCAACAGGGAGAAGGGCTCCAAAGGATCCCCCGGCTGGATTCCAGCCCCAAAAGGGTTTTTGGGGCCTGGGGCAGGGGATGGATATGAGCTCCTGGGTGCTGCCCATCTGCACCCCACAAATGTATCCAGCCCCAGGGATGTTTGAATAGATCCTACATAAGCAGCATCCTTTTGCTGGGTAATGAGCAGGTGGGACTGGCAGAGCAAAGGAGCATCCTTGAGGATAATCCCAGCAGGCTGGACAGATATCCTTTTGCCAAGGGAAAGATTCTAGACAGAAATATTACTCCTGCCCTTAAATGGAAAGGGAGCTTTGGCCCGCAGGGAGCTGCTCCAGGTTTTTTTGTGCTGAGAGATCCCAGGGATTCAGTCCCCCTCCTCTACCAGAAACACTCCTAGGGCAAAATCCTTCCCTGAAGCAAGAAAAAAAAGCCTTATCAGAGAAATTGCCAGGCAGCAAGCACATATATGTTCTTGCATAGGGAAGAATTACTCCTTCTGGGAGGTGGATCAGGCATGGCTCCCAAGGATGTCATGGGATGGGGCCAGACCAACAGCTCTCAGCAAGGATTAGAGGGTGCTGGAGCATGGGATTCCCCTAACCTAAACCCCACGTGTTTTTTGGATAGCCTGAGCTGTTTCATTTCAGTTCTGCTGTATGAACATCTTTCAGTTTCTTTTTGGTGGAGCATTTCTCCATCTTTCCTTCTTAAAATTTGGGGTGAAACCAAAGATTTTTTTTAAAGTCAGAAGTGCCAATGTTTGCACCAGGAGGAACTCAAAGGTGACCACCTTGACTTCCTTCCATGGGGGTGGCAGCTGTGGGACTGCTCCAAGCCCCTTTTCACAGTCCTCCTCTGCTCCTGCTGCTGCACCCCACAGCTCCCAGATTTGCCAGGGCTGCTGGATCCTACCCGTGTTGCCTCACTCCTGGTATGTCCCCTCCTGGCTTTTGTTTTCCCTGCAGGAAGTCTGCTCTTCATCTCTGCTACTCTCCTCTTCCTTGGAAATAATTTCCATCCCACTTCTGGCCTGTCCCTCTCACCTTTGCATCCCACCATCCCATTCTGTTGTTCCTGAAATCCTGCATCTCGTCTTGGGCCGGTTTAAGGGATGCTGGACAGGGTCTGTGGAGATTGGCTGGATTGGTCAGGGCTGAGGACATGCAAGGAGAGGCAAAGGTCTGGGCCAGGAGGCGACTGGGGTCTCCAGAGCATGGATCAAGGATGACCCCAGCATGGAGAGGTCCATGATGGAGCACCAGCAGCCCTCCTCCTCCTCTTCCTCACATGAAGCCACCAGCCAGGTTTGTCTCCTGAAGGTAAGGAGGCACCAGGGAGGCCTTTCCTTGTCTTGGACCCCCATCAGATGGTGGTGCCCGGAGGGACGCTGGGTGCCTCAAGTGGCAGTGCTCCACCAGCATGGTCCCGGTCCCGGTTCCGGTCCCGGTTCTATGCCCTGCCCTGCCCTGCCCTGCCCTACCCAAACATCCCCGTAAACGTTAACAGGCCGTGGGGAGGCGGGAGGCGTCCGGGTGATTCATCCACGAGGCATTTAATCGCCTGCTTCAGCCCAGCTCCCGTCCCTCGTCCGTCCATGCGCCCCTTCCAGCGGGGCTCGCTTTAATTCTCCACCAGCCGATTATCTGCTTGACTGCCCACCGCCAGGGAGGCACCGGATCCCGGCAGGAGCGGGAGGGCGATGGCACGGGGCTGCCATTGAGCCGTGGAACAGGGCGAGCAGGGCTTCCCCTCCCATTCCCGGCAAAGCGGGGTGCTGCCTCCCCCGCGGCGGGGTGCATTCCCGCCCCGCCGGGATTAGTCCTGGCATAAATAGTCTCCTGGCTAATGGAGCGTCTTCCTCGGCTGGGTTTAGATTCCCGGGCTGTGTGTACGCATGCCTTCAGCCCGCAAAACTCCCCGACATAAACAAGGCTGAGGCCGAGGGATGCCGGCTCCTCCGCCCGGGGGTTGCGGGAGGACCGGGATAAATCTCTGGCCTCGCCACTCGTAGCCGCTTCTCTGGAAAACCGCGGTTCTCACGTCCGGTGAAGGACAGGAGGAGAGGAACAGCCCTTGGGGAAAAGCGAGTCCAGAGCTGCCGGGGCTGGAACGAGGAAGCGGCAGAGGAAAAGGCAGTGAGCAGCCAAGGGAGCAGATGGGAGATTGCAACAGAGCGGAGGAGCGCCAGGATCAGGCGGGGGTCACACACGTCCCTGTCCCGCCTGGAGCTTGCTCCCGGACCCCACGCTTCAAGGAGGAAAGGAAGCAGGAGCACGGGGCGATGCAACACAGGGGACACGGGAGCAAATTTTATCCACTCGCTGGGCACATTCCCCCTAGAAACCATCCCTGGGGTCCCCTCCCCATGGCACGGTTCCCCCAGGATGAGGGATCTGGCATGGGATGGGGACGAGGGCCATGAGCAGGGCTCCGCAGCCACTCCGCTACCAAATAAGGCCTCTGCCGAGCCTTTTACATGCTGTTCTCGCCCGGCCGGAGTGACGTGACCGCCTTTCCAAATTGTTCTGGCTCCTCCGTGGGGAAGCCCCTGGCCTAAAGCTCCCCTGCACGGGGGGGTCCTTCCCGGGGGGACAGACGAGAGGAACGGGAGGCCACCCGCGCTGCCAGGAGCAGGCAGGAAGAGCGGGGGTGAAGTAGGGGCTTTTCCCACCTGGCAGCACCCTGACTGACCTCCCTGGGGTGGGGGCTACTTCTCCCTGTTTTCTGAGGGAACAGGAGGCTGGAAGGCAAGCTCTGGGAGGGGGGACGTGAGGCACAGTAGCTGGGCAACCCCCTTCCCTGCGCTTGAGCAAATAGACAGCACCGGCTCCTCCAGCCTGGGCTGGAAAAAGTCCTGCAGGGGAATTACGTGCCGGGCACCGGAGGAGCGCGGCTTGCTTGCAGGCATCAGTGGGCATCGCCCTCCTCATGTGTCCGCTGCTCTGTGGGTGTCCCTGGCACCTCCCAGCCGTCCCCTCCGGGTGTTCCCCGTGTCCAGCACCACCGGATCAGGGGGTCTCCAAGGATCAGCAGTGCAACAGCCAGCCCCAGGCCCTCCGGATCCCACCGGGAGCAGAGCGAGGGCTGGCCTTTGCCAGCACAGTACAGGCCATGCTTTTGGAAAAGGCAGCAGGCCTCCATGGATGTCACCCACTGCCATGCCCAACAGAGCCACAGCGGCAGCATCATCTCCCACACACCCCGCAAGGCCATCAGTGGAAAAAACTCTCCCTTATTTATGAAACTTTGGGAAGTTTGAAGCCACAGCTACCCCTGGAATAAGCAAATGAAAGCAGGCGACACCGGCCAATGGAGCTGTGGTGACTGATCCCAGCGTTGGCCACCAACCAGGAACCCCAGCAGGGAGCCAGCAGGGACCTGCTGGAGCAGCCCAGACGGGTGGAGGGTGAGGAGGAAGAGGAGATCTCAGGAATCTTCCCGCTCTCACCCTCACAAAGTCCAAATTCCCATCTCAAGGTCATGGGCAAAACCAGGAACTTTCCGGCTGGAATGAAGAAAACCAGCTCTGACCGTGCCGGGGTGTGGGGTTGGTCTCCGTGGGCTTGGGAGCGTTTCAGACATTTTTGGGTGAGACCCATGGGAAAGAGATGCGCGGCCACTGGATGCACGGTGCCCACGGGCACCGGCGGCATCAGGCACCGGCAGCGGGACCGGGGGGAGTCTGGTTGATCCCCCACGCCCCTCGGGGAGATCCGTGTCTCGAGTGCGGCTCCCCGCCCCCGCAGGTTCCTTCCGGCGAGGCGGAGGGGCATTTGCGGGGAGCCCCAGGGGGATGCGGGCGGTGAATGGGAGCGTCCCGGAGAGCGGGGATGCGCTCCCGCCGCTCGTCCCTGTCCCCCCCTCGCAGCAGCCCCGCGTACCGGGAGCCGCGGAAGCCGACGGGACCCCCCGGCGCGGACCCTCCCCCCCCATCCCGCGTGGGTGCGTGGGCACCCGCGGAGCTCAGCTCCCGGGGAGCGCGGGTGGGGAGGGGGAAGCCGGACCCCCTCCACCCCAAATCCCCCGTGCGTGTCCCTCCGGTACCTCCTCCTCAGGCAGGCTGGTGTCGGCGGGGCCGCCCTCCCTGTCGGCGGGGACGGTGCTCATGGTGCGACCGGCCAGGCTCCTCGTCCCGCCGGCGGCAGCCGCGTCCGGGCGGGCGGCGCTGGGGGCTGGTCCCGGCGGCGGCGGGGGGGCCGGGGCGGGGCGGCGCGGCCGGGGAGGGACGGGGCGGGGGCGCGGCGGAGCGGCGGGGACGGACCGGGGCGCGGGGGGGATGGAGGAGCCCAGGGTCGGGGATACGGGAGGTGGGCAACGGGACGCGTGAGATTGAGAACGCGGGAATCAGGGCTAGGGATATGGGACACAGTGACGGCAACATAAGACACAAGGCTGGGGCCACAGGGCACAGAGTTGGGAACACAGGACACTACTGAAGACATAGAACACAGTCTAGGACATGGGGCTGGGGATACTGGATACAAGCCCGGGGACACGGGGCACAAGAATGGGGAGATGGACACAGTCTCAGGGACTTAGAACACAGGCCGGGGGTAGAGGACAGGGCTGGGCAGAGGGGACACAGTTCTTAGGACATGGGACGTAGGCTGGGGACACAGTACACAAGGTTAAGGATACAGGACACCAGACTGGGGACATGGGGCACAGTCCCAGGGACATGAATGCATCAGGGCTGTGGGGCAGAGGAGGGGACAGTGCTGGTTACACCCGATGCGTGGCTGGGGGCAGTGGAAGGACCAGTGGGGGCTCATCACCCCAGCCAGCCCCATCTCGGGGCTCAACCCCTCCCTGCCTGGCCCGGCAACCGCATTTAGGCTTCGTGTGTAGGCTGGGCTTTTGCTGAACCTGCGCTGGGCCTGGCATCATGCACGCTTCATTCTAGAGCTCGGTGTTGGGTCATTCCAGCCCTGCACAGCCCCACGGAGGAGGCTGTGGTCCCGCAGGACTGCACTCGGCACTGGAGCAGCGTGACGGAAACCCTCGGGGTGGAGAGCAGCAGCTGTGTCCAGACCAGGTGCTGCCTGCGCACAATGCTCGGGGGCCGGAGGTGACGCTGAGGACATCCTGCCCGTGGCACAGGGATCCTTCTCGATCGGTGCTTAAGGTCACCGCTTGCCTTTCTGCGCCTCACCGGCAGAAGAAAACCTCAAATTTGCTGGAGCCTCTGGCTTTTGGGGTAGATTTTCGGCAAGGGGAGAATTTAGAGATGTGTTTTGTCTCCCGTTGTTTTCCCCCTCCATAGGCATCTCCGCAAAAAGCTCTGGCTGGACAGCGGGCAGGACAATATTCACAACCCTTATTTGGACTCAGCTTTGGGGAAGAGCTGCAGTTCCTCAGCAGCGCTGGAACCCAGGTTGGAATCACAAACCAGAGAAAGGGGGGATTTTGAGTTTTTGTAGCAAAGAAGCTGGACTTGGGGAGAAAATCCATTTCCTCCAGCAGATACTGCACTGCTTCCTTGCCTTCAAACCCCCAGTCCCAACCCAAAGCCCCATGTCTCACAAAAATTTGGGTTCCTCTGTGGTAGTTGCTGATCCTCTCCCTTCTCACCCTCTTTTCCTACAGAATTTCTGCTTCATCAACGTCTGTCGCTGGGACACAATGCTGGACTGTGTCATACAGGGATGGAAGAGGAAGTAGTGAACAACTGGGGACTCTGAGGAGACGGCTGGGAAGCCTGGCGAGTCCCGAGGCTCCAGCAGAACGAGTGGACAAGGTGCAGCTCCGCTCTGGGTCCTCTGGGAAGGAATCCGGGCAGGAGCAGCCTTCGGGGGAAGGGGCAGAGAGTGGCACCGGGTCCGTGGAACCTTTCCCACCCCAGGCCCCGCGTGGATCCGGGATGCGGGGTCACACTGCCCTCTGCCGGCGCGACGGCGGAGGCGCGGGGAGGTGGCACCGGGGCTGTCCCCGGGGGGACGTGGTGACACCCGCCCCGACAAGCGCTTGTGTGACCCACGCACCGCACCCCGCACAGTCAAAGGGCTGCGGTTCCCTCGGACAGCAGGGGATATTTTATTCCCAAAACAAAGCACGAGCAATAGAGTTAATGCACGAGAGACAACAGACTCAAAGCAGGTCTGAGATTCCTGGTGGAAGATAAATAAATTACACAAACAAGCAAGAAATCGTTTGATGGAATGAGGGATGTGGAGACCAGACGCTTCCCGGAGTGTGTAGTGCTTCCCAGGACCAAACACCCGGCCAGGCTCTGGAAGCAGGAGGTGGCTCAGCTCAGCTCTTGACAGGGGTGGAAGAAGCCTTCATGGTCTTCTTTAAGTGGTGGTAGTTGGGCAGAATCTTCATCAGGAAATCCAGCTGCAGCGTCTGGGGCTGGAAAGGGAGGCAAGGGGGGGTGAGGGAACAGCCTTAGGGCAGCAACCTGAGGGAGACAGGAGGTGGCAGCGTGTCCCCGTGTCACACACGCACCTGTGGCCGCTCGGTCTGCACGCGCCGCAGGCAGTCAGCCCCGTAGATGACGGTGTTCTCCGGGATCACCTCGTAGGTGTTGACGTTGCAGCAGGCCCCAATGATGCAGCCGCTGGTCAGGATCACGTTCCTGCCAACAAACGCTGCCAAGCAGAGGGAGAGAGAGGAATCCCTGTGAGCGTGGTCCTTACAGCATTTACAGGAGCAAAATCTCAGCAGGGCCAAAGGCACTAAGCTGACAATTACCTTTGGATTCAATGACGTTGTTGTCTCCCACCTTCATTGCTTGGGAATCTACAGGTCTGTGTTAAATCAAACTGTAAAATGCTTTGCTTTTTTTAACGGGTGAAAAGCTCTGACGCCATTTTCAAACCACCACCCAGCCCTGGGCTATTTGAACCCCTACAGAGCCCACAGATGCTTCCTCCTGGAGGGATCCAGAAGCACAACGTGCCGGATGGTTTGTTACTGCACAGCAAGGATACAGCACCCAACCTCAAAAACATTGTTGGTGCCGATGACCATGGGCTTGGGCTCCACATCTTCGCTCTCTGGCGTTATATTTTCTGGATACCTGCAAGAAGGAAGAACAGATTTCCATGTCTGAGATCATGACTGTGTGGCAGCTCAACTTTGTGACAGACTGGAGCCACAGATATCCCACTCAGTTGATCTGGACTGTCAGAATTTTGAGACTGCTTAGGGATTAGGATTCTTCTAGTCTGTCATCTTGAGAGGGATTCAGAAGGGGAACTTAGCAACCATCCAATATCTGAAGGGGGCCTACAAGGAAGCTAGAGAGGGACTCCATCAGGAACTGGAGTGACGGAACAAGGAGTAATGGGCAGAGACTCAAGAGGGGGAAATTAGGTTAGATGTATATAAGAAAAGTTTTACTGTGATGGGAGTGAGATACCAGAATAGATTGCCCTGGGCAATACTGGCTGCCCCAGCCCTGGAAGTGTTCAAGGCCAGGTTCAACAGGGTTTGGAACAACCTGGGGTAGTGGAAGATGTCCCTGCCTGTGTCAGGGGGATGGTACGAAAGGGTCTTTAAGGTCCCTTCAAACACTTAACATTTGATAATTCTGTGATTCTGTGGCTTTTTCCCAAGCCATAGTGCCATACGTGTACACAAAAGCACGAAGTTTGGCGATTGGTTTTTTGGTTTTGTGCTTTTTTTTTTTTAAATAACTCTACCTCCCCAGGGTTTTTAAGCCCCTCCTGGGTGTCCCACGCACCCGTTGATGATGAGCGCCTGCTCCTCGATCAGGTTCCCTTCTCCGATGACGATCGGCCCCGCCTCGGCGATGATGCGGGCCTTGGGATGGATCACGGTCCGGGGCCCTGCGGGGACAGCCCGGCGTCACCCCGCGCCCGCCCCGGAGGGGCAGCAGGGCCGGGGTGGGGCACAGGGGCCTTACCGATGGTCACGTCCCCGCGGATCTCGCTCTCCACGCACACCACGGCGCCCGGCGCGATCTTCACGCTGCGGGGAGCCACGGGGCGGTCACGGGGGGTCCGCCGCGGGACCGGCGGGGACGCCGCGTCCCGGGAGGCTTGTGGGAGGGATCGGGGGAGAACCGGGAGGTATCGAGGTGGGTTCGGGGGGAATCGGGACTCACCTCTTCTGCACCTTCTCCGCCATGGCCGCGGCCCGCGGCGCCTGCGCGGGGCGGAGCTCTGGGGCTGCGCGGGCGGTCCCGGCCCCGGCGGCGCCACCGCCCGGACCCGATCGCTCCTCCCGGAACCCCGGGAACCCCAGGTGAGGAAAGAGTCTCGGAAAGGGGCTCGGCTGAGCCGGGCACCTGTAAAGAGAGACCGAGTCCCGTGTTTGGGGGCTCAGAGAGCGTGTTCGTGCTTGAGAACAGACACCAAGTCCCGTGCTTGGGGGCACCAGGCTCATTTGGCTCGTTTTAGGGTTCTGAATAAAATATAACAGGCTTCTTTTTTTTTTTTTTTCCCCCTCAAAAATGGAGACAAAGTCCTGTATTTTTGGTGGGGGGGCTTCAAGTCGCGCGTTGTTGGCACTTGGAACCAGCCCCACCGGGCTGTCTTAGGGCTGTGAAACAGACTCCAGTCCTGTCTCAGGAGTGCGAAGGGAGGCTCACCCAAGCAGTTTAAGGCTTTGATCAGAGAGCCAAACGCCTGCATTTTGGGGCTCAAGGCAGACCCCAGACTGCTGAGGGGGAGCTGCCCCGGGGGGCGGAGCGAGGCAGCCCCGGGGCGGGGCCACGGAGCGCGGGGCGGGGCCGACACGGGCGCGCGGAGCTCCAGGGCGGCTGCGCGGGGGGGGGGGGGGGGGGGGGGGGGGTGGCCGAGGGTATTTAAACCCCGGAAGTCACCGCAGCGGCCATTTGCGTCTTCAGGACACGACGGGGTGGGTTGTAGCTACTCCGGGCTCCCTCGGTGGGGCCCAGGTGAGGTTCTCTGAAGAACTGATTGCTGTCGTTTGAAACAACTATGTAATTACCGTTCAGAGTGACGCCCCGGGCCCCTATCCGGAGGAGGGGGTCCTGGGGAGGGGCCAGGCCCCGCCCGGAGGGGCGGGTCGGGGGTGGGATGGGCTAAGGGGGCAGACCCCAAACCCTTCCCATCCCAGATCCCACCATCCTCCTGAGGAGCCCTCCCTAACCCACCTCCTCCCCCCCAGAACCCGCTCCTGAGGAGGGAGCCCACCCTGACCCCCCCGACCCCCCGGTGTGATGTGGGGACAGCCGCACACCCGGCAGTGCAGGGCGGAGTTGTGCGTGGGGGACCCGCAGAGCGGCTCCGGCCCCGTGTGGGGATTCCCGCCAGGGGCGCCGGGCTCCGGCCCTCTGGGCTTTATTATCCGGCGGCCCGAACCCCGCGGCTGTGGGGCAAGAGAGAAAGGGATGAGGGACAGAGAGCAGGATAAGAGAGAGGAGCATAAGAGAGGGAAGGGAGAGACAGGGGCAACAAGGGTGCTTCAGGGAGACAAGAAGGGTAAAGGGCGCATAGGGGAGCTGGAGGGAAGGATAAGGGGAGGCAGGGTCGGGATGGGCAGGGAGGGTGGAAGGACGAGGGGGAGAAAGGGGAGGCTGGAGGGGTAGAGGGGTAACAGGAGGGGATGTCGAGTTGGGTAGGAGGGAAGAACGGGGCAGGAAGGAGGCGTGGGTGTGGTTGGGGTGCGTAGCAGGGCAAGGATGGGGTGCAGGGGAAGGCTAGGTGGGGGAGGAAGAAGGGGGTATTGGGGGGACATGGAGGGAAAGAAAGAACTGGTAGAGAGAGGCAGAGGTGGAAGGGCCGAAACCTCCGCGCCTCACCTGGGCCCCACCGAGGGAGCCCGGACCAGCTACCGCCAGCCCCACTGCGTCCTGAAGGCTCAGCTGGTGCCTGTGATGGCTTCCGGGGTTTAAATGCCCTCCCCCCGCCCCGCGCAGCCGCCCTGGAGCCCCGCGCACGTGTGCCGGCCCCGCCCCGCGCTCCGTGGCCCCGCCCTGCTCACACCTGTGTCAGTGCCGCGCTGCGCACGCGCTCCGTGGCCCCGCCCCCCACACCTGTGCAGGCCCCGCCCCCTCTTCCCTGCCCCACCTTGGCCCCGGCCCCCGAACCGCTGTCCCGGAGCCACGCGGGGGCGCCGCGCTCGCACCGCGCTCCGTGTCCGCAAGAGGGCGCCCTAGGGGAGGGGCGGGTCCCGGGGCCTCGGCGGGGCTCTGCGTCCGCACCGGGGAACCGCTGCGATCCCGATACCGATCCCGGGCCCGATCCCGCCTCGATCCTCCCGACCAGGGAGAGGCGACACCGCCCGGGACCCCCCGGCAGACCCCAGCAACGCTCGGCCCCGCAGCCCCGGCCCCAGTAGCGGCCCCGCCGCAGCGCCCCTGGCACGCACTCCGTGGCCCCGCCCCCCACACCTGTGCCGGCCCCGCCCCCCACACCTGTGCCGGCCCCGCCCTTCACTCATGTGCCGGCCCCAGCCCCTCCCCTCGAGCCGCTGTCCCGGGGCCATCGCTCAGGATCCCCGCTCGGCGCTGGGCGAGTCCCGGCCCGGGGGCTGCCCCCAGCGGGGACCGCTCGGAGCCCGGGGCGCTGTGGCGGGGCTGCGACTGGGGCTGGGGGTGCGAGACCGAGCGCTGCTGGAGTCTGCCGAGGGGTCCGGGGCGGAACCCACACCGCTGCTGCTCCTGCCCCGGCTGCGGGGAGCGGTGCAAGTTCCCCGGTGCAGACGCAGAACTGCGGCCAGGACCGGGCGCGGTGGTTCCGAGCCGCACTGTCTTCTCGGGGGATGGCCCGGCCTCTCGCAGCCCCGAGAACGGCTGTGGGCGCTGCCCCCCACCCTCCCTGGCCATGACATGAAAGCGTGACAGGAAGAGTTCATCCAGGAGAAAAGTGCATTCCATGAGCTCCTAATTATTTATTTTCACCTTTCACACGTAAACCATCAAGAACGGGACCTTGTTACCTCCTGGGAGAAAAAGCTGGGTTCTTCCATAGAAACCAGCTCTGTCTTCGTCCAACAGGAATGTGGTCTGAGAGGGAACATCTGGTCTCAAGGGGAGTGCAAGGTGCATGGGGAGGCTGAGCAGATTTGGGGGCCAGGGGTCTCATTGCAGCAGTTGGATCTCCATCCCTCCCTATTTTCTTCCCTCTCATCAATTCCCCAGGCAGGACCAGTGAAGAGCATTTTAGCTGGATCTTCTCTTCCTAGGCTTGTCTTACAACCTTAGAAGATGATAACACGTTGAATTTTCATTTTTCCAGGGACAAAGAGAAAGCTGCACCGTAGGGAGACCCCACAGAGCTCTCAACACTCGCAGCAGAAATCTGGGATGGGGGTTGCAAAGCCAGAGACCCCCACGCAACAGTGGCAGGAATGAAACCTGATGTGCACACCTGGGCCTGAGGTGCAGCCTGGAGCTGAGCTTCCAAGGATAACAGCCGGCATTTCCCAGCAACACCAGCGGGTTTGGTGTGCTGACATCCCAGACAAGGTGTGTCTCCTTCCTCAGGGTCAGACACTGTCCCAAGTACACAGAGCTTTCCACTCATGGGGTGCATGGAATGCTTTTTCTCCTTTTGTCATTCTCGTTGCTCCCAGCATCCTTCACAGATGCAGAGGTTTCACGGCCACCCATCCCTGTTTTTCCAAGTTAATGATTGAAACCGGTTGGATTTCTGAGGTACTGGCACCCAGGTCCCAGGCAGCAGGCCAAGGATGCTTGCCCTCTGGGATTAATCATTCTCCCGGCTGCTGACACTGCCTCCATAAAAACACCGGGATGGGATTCCTGGTGCCACTCCCCTGCAGGAGGAGGGGAGCCAGCTCCAACATGAGGGCAGCTCTGGCCCTGCTGCTGCTCCTGGCCGCTGCACACGCCATACACCGAGGTAAGGGTGTTATCCTGGGGCTTTGCTGGCCCCTGGGATGAGGGGCACGGGGATGGGGCCTCAGTTCCAGTGGTTTTTGGTGGCCTCCACTCTCCCAGCCTGCAGCCAAACCACTGGGCAGGACCAGAGAGGAAAGGGAAAGGGTGGGATGATGGTTTGGTATCCAGGATGCCACTTTGGGGTGATGCTAGAGGAGGTGGGGAGGAGGAGAGGACAGAGCTACAGGGATCAGCTCCTTATCTTTCTAAAGGAAAATGGGATTTCCTGCCCCCCCCCGATAAGCACCATTCCTCTGTGAAAGTCACTCCTTGATGGAAACAATGCTCTGCCACCCTTTGCTGCCTTTCAGCTCCACGGGGAATCACCCACCTGCCAAAAAACACCTAAAACTTACCTCTCCCACACGGCTTTGTAGAAGTGAACAGAAGTGCCATGAGTTGGGACCGATAGCCAACATTCCTGCCAGGAAAGAGACCTGCCTTTTCCATGGCTTCCCCTTTTTTGGCAACCCTCTGCCTTCACCCTGCTCTTCCATTCCCACCAGAGCGATGTGACCTTCGATGTCATGGCCCAAACCCCTGGATTTTGTGGAGGTGACCCTGTCCCAGACTGTAATCCCAGGAAACACTGGTATCAGTGTTTACCCTGCTGGTGCCAAAGTCTGACCCCACAGAGTCTGTAACACAAATCGATCCCGTTTTTCCAGGGATGACAGCATTGCTGGGAATGTTTTCACTGCTGGCTGCTTTGTGGACCTGGCCCCAGAGCTCCCAGCCCTTATGGTTTCCAAGCCCTGCCAGAAAAACCAACCCCACATATTCCATACTCAAAACCTGCTATATGATTTAGCTGTAGTTCTCCCAGCTCCAGAGTGGGTTTTTTCCTTGCCCCTTTCCCTGGCTGCAGAGCTGGAGCAGCATCCTGGATACCAGGGATGCTTCTCCCAGACCGGCTGTGCCAACATCTCCCTAAGGACCACCAAATCCTACTTGGGAAAAGAAGTAATGGAGTGAAAAAATGAACAAACCTCAAGTGAATAAAGCAGCGTGTTGTGTAGTGGCAGAGCGTTCCTTGTTCCCTACTCACAATTCCTTCTTCTCCTGCACTTTCAGGGAAAGCTTATGTCCGGGAGAAAGTCTGCCAGGAGTACAGGATGCTGGGGAAGGAGAACTTCCGAACCCTGTAGGTACCTCCTGCTGCTGGTGCCCTCCTGTGATGCTTGACACCTGAGACAAGAGCAGGAAAGAGTAAATAGAAATCTTGGAAAAGGGAAGATGGATTCAATTCATCAAAAAGGGGAGATGCAATTCAACCCCTGGACTCTGATTGCTTTCAGCAGGAGAAAAGTTTGATTCGTTGTCGAATTCCTCAAAACCAATTAAGTACCTAAATAATTAAGAATTCTCTTATAGCTGACACGTAGTCCCCTGTAAGTGGCAGCCCCCAGTCTGGAAGCTGTTCCCAGTCTTTCCTGGCTGTTTTCCAAGGAATATGCTGTTATTTCTCGCAGCACCACAGCCAACACTGTTAAAACCATTTGGGCAGAACAGTGCTGTGACATGATTTCTGACTGAAGAGAAGGGCTCACCTGGCTCTCCCTGTCCTTGCTCCCTGCTCCCAGGACCATCATTGCCAACAGCCGGAAATATTCCAATGGCACCTTCGAGGAGATCGGCCACCTCGTCCGGGAAATCGTCTCCCTGGCCGAGACGTGCTGCGCCGACGGGGCTGACCCTTCCTGCTACGATGCCGGGGTGAGACTGACCAAAAAAGGGTAACAGACCCCAAACCGGAGCTGGGATTGGCTGAGGTGGCCATAACTTCCTCTCCCTCCCGCAGTCCACGGCGCTGTCGCGCAAATCCTGCAGCGCGGACTCTCCCTTCCCGGCGCATCCCGGCACGGCCGAGTGCTGCGCCCAAGAGGGGCTGGAGCGGAAGCTGTGCCTGGCCGCCCTGCGGCACCCGCCCCAGCCGCTGCCCCGCTACCTCCAGCCCTCCGACAAGGAGCTCTGCCAGGCCTTCCGGCAGGATCCCAGGGAGTTTGCCGACAGGTGAGCCAGAGCAGGGATAGCATCCCGCTGAGCCCAGGTGGGTGATGGCGCCAGCCAGTGCCATGAGCTGACAGCGTGAGGTGGTGCCTGGAGAGGGCTCCCATCCCTGGACAACCTTAACACCTCCAAACCCCATTTATGCTCCCGATCCTCTGATCCCGAGGCTCCGGGTCTCCTCATCCTATCCCTGCCGCAGGTTTCTTTATGACTACGCCAGCAGCTACAGCCAGGCTCCCCTGCCTGTGCTCCTGGCCTCCACCAGGACCTTCCTCTCCATGATCTCGACTTGCTGCATCTCCCCTGCACCACTGCCTGCTTCCTGAAGGAGGTGAGACCCTTTGGAGCACTGGGCTCGCCCCCATCCTCACTCCCCAGAGAGCCAGGCAAGCACCGTGCTAATGGCCCTGGGAAGAGGAGGACATTTTCGTTCTCTCTTGTGGCAGAAACTGGAGAGGAAAACCCTCTCCCTGCTCACCCTGACGTCAAACCGGATTTGCTCGCGCTTCTCAGCATATGGGAAGGACAAAGTCAGTTTCAGGTACAGGGCAAATGGCCTCTCCATCCTGGAATGGGGGCTGGGCTGGGAGAGGGCTCCTCTCTCCTGCTGCAGATCCTGTTGGCAGGCAGCATTCCGAAATACAAGCCTTGATTCTGGTGTAAATCCCCGGAGATACTCTGTGCACAGCACAGGTGCAGAGCGAGCTCTGCGCTCCCCGTCCCCTCCCTCCCGCAGCCCTGCTTGGAGCTGTTTCTGGGGAAGGGGGATCCAAGCCCCCTGAGCCCCACACGCCCTGGTGCTCCCCAGCTACCTGGCCTCGCTGGCTCAGAAGGCTCCCGCTGCTTCCTTCGAGGACCTTCTCCCCCTGGCTGAAGATGCTGCCGAGTTGTCTTCCCAGTGCTGTGACTCGGTGGCCGAGGACTGCATGCAGAAGAGGGTAGGGGAGGCTGGAGCCCACCCCGGAGCAGCTCCTGAGTCCCAGCAGGAGCTCAGGGAGCCGAGGGGACCTACACATCCCCCATCCCTCTCTGCAGCTGCTGGAGCACACGACCAAAGTCTGCGCCACGCTGTCGGCCCACGATGGGCGCTTCGCCGACTGCTGCACAGGGAAAAACCTGATGGAAAACCATTTCTGCATCCTGGCCATGCCCCCAGCGCCAACTCCTAGGCTGCCAGAGGCGTCAGAGCTGACCAACAAAGACCTATGTGGCAAAGAGGGGCTCTCCATGCCACCAGGTGAGTGGGACCCACGGCAGCCAGGTGCAGTCACGGAATAAAACCATTTAAGTTGGAAAAGACCCCAAATACCATCGAGTCCAACCAGTTCCCAACCCTGTTACGTGCTTAGGTTATTATGGGGATAACCAGGGGAACATCCCCAATTCCCTCAGGGGAATTTGTGCCACGAGGCAGCTTCGGGGGCTACACGAAGAATGCCAAAAGGATGGCCCCCATCCCGTTCTGAGCAGCACCCCTAATGAAAACTCCCGTGACCACTCATTTCCCACTCCAGGTCCCTGTTTGAGCTGGCACGGAGGCACCCCAGCCTCCCTGATGCTGTCCTCGCCAAGCTCTACGACTCCTTCGGGAAACTTCAGGGGGAATGCTGCTCCACCAAGGACCCGTCCGCCTGCTTGGACAGCAAGGTGAGTGGTGTGAGGGCTCTGGGGGCTCATCCTCATCCCAGTGTCGCCCAAATGCCTGCAGAGGCTTTTCCCAGCCTAACTCCCACCCTCCGCTCCCAGCGCAAGCAGATGGAGGCAGAGCTACTCCCCTTCCTGGAAAAGGCCAGCCAGCTCTGTGGGCAGTATAGCAAGCTGCCTTTCCTTGAGTTCAAGAACAGGTATGCTTTTGCCTTCCCCTCACAAAAACCCCACCTGGATCACTGGATGCAATCAGAATTAGTCCAAAATGCTGAGGATGCAAAATGGAGCCATCCACGCATGCATTCCCCCTCCCCTCCCCAAAAGGCATGTGGGTCCAGGGTGCCATGGTTCCGCTATAACCGCGCTCCCCACGCCGCAGGCTGCGGGAGAGCCTGAGGCAGGCGGAGCCCGAGGCCAGCCCGGCACAGCTGGAGCAGCTCCGGAGCAGCAAGCGTCCTTCGCCTCCACCTGCCTCCCGGACGCTCCCCCGCCTCTGCGCTTCCAAGGTACGCCACGGCCTCTCCTGCCCCCTGGCCGCTGCGGGGCCAGCCCCGCACCGGGGCTGCCCCTCGGCTCTTCCCTCCTTTCCCAGGTGAGCTCGGAGCTGGGAGAGGTGTGTAAGAAGGAGTCCTGCCCGCTGGGATAGGGGCTCGGTGCCGGCGGCGGGGATCGCTTCTCCAGGCACGCACGGATGGAGGGGGCCACGAGCCTGAGCTCGGTGAACACGCGGGAATGGGCACATGGGGAGGGAGCATCAGGGAGCTGGGCTGGAGGACGTTCGGCAGATGGAGGGCGTCACGGAGCCTACAGCTCCCTGCCATCCTTGTATTCCTGCAGCCACAATAAAGACAAGAAAAGTCCCCTCGCTGCGGCTGGAAAGGTGGTGGGGAGGGTGGGAAAGGGGCAGGAAGAGGTCCCAGCCCCGCTCCTGGGAGCTAAAGCTCTAAAAATCTCAGCAAAACCAGGGAAAACAGTCATCAAATGCCCCAGAGACAGCAGTCTATGGTACTGGGGTATTCAGCTACCTGAAGCAGCAGCTCATCACCTGAG
This sequence comes from Acrocephalus scirpaceus scirpaceus, assembly GCA_910950805.1. Lineage (NCBI taxonomy): Eukaryota > Metazoa > Chordata > Aves > Passeriformes > Sylviidae > Acrocephalus > Acrocephalus scirpaceus. The sequence continues at coordinate 62,560,443 of OU383778.1, read as the reverse complement.
AGGGGACCCTGGGCACCCCCAGCCCCCCTGCAGCCTCCCCACCTGCCCAGGTGAGGCCTCCCCATCACAGGTAGGGTTTTGGGGGTGCTGCAGGCCAAGAAGCCCGGGACTGGGATGCAGGAGGATGGTAAACCCAGCCCAGAGAACAGGAGAATCCCCCGAGCCCAAATGTGGCAGCTTTGTGTACAACAAATACAGCAAGGGGAGCAAATAAGGACACCTGGGTGTGCAGAGATGAGCCACAGCATTAAACCAGAGCCAGAACCAAGAGGAACTTCCTGTTCAAGCTGGCTCATCCCTGTTTTGGGGAGCATTGGCAGCCTGATCACTAATCACTGCTGAGTTTCCCTGAGCGTGAGAAACACAATGGATTTGGCTGGCACGGTCCCTGTCCATCTCCTGCCAGAGCCCCCCTTATTTTGGGGTACACAAGAAGACAGAAAGAACAACTTGGTTTTAGTTTGTTTTTTGTTGGTATTTTGACGTGGGATGGGACCTGCTGCACTGGAGCAGCAAAACCACTGATGCCACAGCACTGGATCCACCCACCACCCTCATGCTACAGGTTCCCTTTGGCATTTATTTTCCAAAATATTAATTCCCGATTTTTCTAATTAATTCTTTCCAATTGATAAGCTGGGTTTCACCTTGTTCTGCTGGGTTGAGTGACCCACATCTTATTCCTGTACTCAGGTTCACATCCTTCACATCCTTGATGCATGGGGTAAGGGTTAACAATTACAGTGACCTTCTGGGATTCCAAGGAAAACTGATGGAGAAATGCCATTAAGCCAGCCAAGGACATCTCTGCCAGGTGACACCACCACTGCCACTGGGGGGAAAAGCCACCAAAAAATACTCAACTGCTGTTCAAAACAACACAAATCATAATCCTCTTACTAAAACCACCAGATTCCTTGGAACGTTCAGGCTGCTTCTGCCTGATGCCAGCCAGCATCACCTCCTCAGGGATTCCATTCAGTCCTTGCCAGCCTGGGCATAAAACAGTTGGTTTTTCCACTCTCTGTTTTACGCTGGATTTTTATTTGGTTTTTAATAATAATTTTATTTTCCAGCTCTCATTCCTCCTGCCCTCAGCACCGTGACATGTACAAGGTGGATTCTCCTCCTGCCTTTTCATCTCACCACCTCTGTAATCCATTCCCAAAAATGCCAAGGGAGCAGCAAAGTTCCTGACTTAGTTGTGTGGGGTTTTTTAAAATCCCCAGCACGACACCTCTGATCCGTTATGTCTGCTCCCCAGGAACTCATCAGGTTAAAGCAGGAATTCAGTGGCAATGCAGGAATTCCAGGGTGGCATCCAGGGAAGCAGCACTTCATTGCAACCAGGGAACGTAGGGCTGCTATGGGAAAAGCCCAGTGAGAATTACTCGAGGCACTGAAAATCCAGCACTGAATAGAACAGTGCTCCATGAAACATTACAAAAATACGAAACTGTTAGTTTTATCCACCTCTGAGACCTGCAGGGCTGCTGATTTCCCAGTACCTGCTTTTCCCAGCCATCAACTTCAACTGCCAAAAAAACCAGACAGGAAAAAGGCTCATACCTCCTTTTCATTTTTGCTCCCAGACTGTGTACAGCACATTCCCAAAAGGAACAGCAAGCATTTTTCTCTTGGCTTCGGTCCCCACAGGCAGGCTCAGCAAAGGCTGGGGCTAAGCAGCCATTTAGATGAGGGAGGATCAGCTCACAGGTGCTGCTGGTGCCACTCAGCTCACACCGGGGCTTCCAGCAGCTGCGTGGCATCTAGAATCCATCTCCCCATCCCGGACCCTGCTGAAGTAGTGGCCAAAATAAAACATCCCTTGGCACCTCAGGGCCGTGCTCCTTGCCTGGGCACTGGGATGAGCCTTCCACAGCCATGTGGCATCGCTTGGGCACCAACACCTCTCGTGGCACCACCGGGGTGCTCATCAGCCCCGGGATCCAGCTGGAATCACCGTCTCACCGACGGGGCTGCAGGAACCCACGCAGATCCCTGGGGCGGCCTCTGCTCTCACCGTGGCACGGTTTGAGTTGAAAAAGAAGGTTTTCAGTCACAGCAGGGTTTCACACAGCTCCACCCCCAAGCCCCTACTGCAGCAAATCCCGCTGCCAGCTCCAGCTCCCAGGCATCCCCCTGTGAGGATGACCAGGGGCAGGAACAGAGGGCTGGACCTCAGTGCAAACCAGCTTCCCCAGGAGCTGCTCCCACACTCCCCAGTTAGAGTGCATTCTGTCTGCGGCAAAGCCAGTGCCGGGCTGGAGGGGTCTGTCCTGCTCGGGCAGAGGAACGCAGCCGATGTCCGCGCCGGGAGAACGGAGCCCAGGGGCGGGAGGGGTCACCGGCTCCCCCGGGAGATTCCAGCCACACCTGTTCCCAGTTTCCCCAGAGCCGGCTGGGAGACGCGGTATGCAGAGCCCCCAGGGCCGGTCACCGGGCCACGGTTCGGGCGGCAGCCGGTCCCGTGGTGGGAATCGGGAGCTGCCGAGGACCCGCGGCCCCACGGCGTCTCCAAATCCCGCCGTACAGCGAGGGAGACACCAGGGACACCCGCCCCCATCCCGGGATGCTGCTGCTGTCCCCCCAGAGAGTCCGTACCTGAACCCACTGTCAGAGTCACGGGGAGCCCGGCGGGTCCGGCACCGAGGGGAGGGAAACAATCACCTGCCCGGGCAGGGTCCGGACCGCAGCTCCGGACAGCGCCTGCCGGGCACCGGAGCCCGCAGCAAGGGAGACGGGAGCCAACGGCCCCGGTACGCCCGGTTCTGCCCTGGTTCACACCTGCTTTCTATCAGTTTTGCCCGGTTTTCCTCACCCGGTCCCACCCCAGGACACCGAGACGCCCCCGGCTCTCCCTCGCCGGCCGCCGGGAACAGGGAGGACGCCCAGGGATGCTGAGCTGGGCTCGGTCCCTACGGAGAGGCGCGGCGGCAATGGGAGCAGCTCCAGCACAGCCCTCAGGCCGCCTGCAACGGGACCCCGAGCCCGGCAGAGCCCCTTGGAGCCGGGAGCGGCACCGGCACCGGGAGCGGCACCGGCACCGGGCCCGGGATGGGGGTGGCAAAATTGTGTCGCCCCCTCGTGGCCAGCGCGGGTATGGCAGCCGGGCCGCCCCGCAGCGCAGTGTCGCCGTCTGGCGGCCGCGGTCCGGCAGCGCAGCCTCCGCCGGTAGCGGCCCCCGCGCCCGCAAGGACACCGGCGACACGCGGACACCTTTCCGTCACCCCTTTATTCCGTCACCCCTTTATTCGAGCCGCTGCACGTTTTAGCTCTCGCCCACGGAGCCAGCCGCTGCTGCCGTCCGGGACCCGCCCGCAGGTACCGGGAGCTCCTGCGGAGAGAGCGGAGCCCGTCGGCCTCAGCATCCACCCCCAAAGCGGGGCTCCGGTCACACCGGCTCGGTCGCCCCCCCGCTCCCTGCACCTTCACGCGATGCCCGTTTCCCGCACATCTTCACTTCTGGAAGGTGAATCCTTGTTTAACGTTTCCATCTCTTCTGCCTTTCTCTTCCTACGCTGCCTCCGACAGTGGCTTGACAGGGAGGAGAAATCATAAAAAACCAAACAAAAATAAAAGAGGCAGAAGGGGACGTGGTGGTGATGCTCCTCCCTCTCCCTCGGCTTTTACCCTGCAGAAGATCCATATGAGATCGCACCTGGTTTCCAGCCCCAAAGGAATGTCCCAGGCACCTCCCAACACCTGCAGGACCACGTTCCACCAACCCGGAGCACCCCAATTCAACCTGCCTGGAGCCAGGGGAGCTGAGCAGGATTTGCTCCCTCTTTCCCTTCCCTTCCCGCCCCGTTCCCCCACGTACTGACTGCAGAGGCAGATGCCGACGATGAGGATGATGAGGGTGACGATGCCGGCGATTAGGGAGATGATGACGATCTGGCCCTGGTCCCCTCGCAGGTAGAACAGATCCACCCTCTCGCAGCGAGCCCCGGTGTAGCCTCTCTCGCACCTGCCCCGCGGCACAGGGGAGGCACAGGGTGGTCCCAAAAGCTGCCGCGGTGCCCGCGCCCCCCTCACGCTGCTCGCCCGGGGAGGACGAGCGCAGCATCCCACCCCGAGCCGCCGTGTGCCCACCGGGGGTGACTTACACACAGGCCGGTGCCTGCTCGGCCACGAGGAAGCGGCACCTCCCTTTGACACAGTAGTGCTGGAACTCCTCCGGGCACCGGGAGAAGTGGCTCTGCCGCCGCAGATGCGTCCCGTTCCCTGGGGGTGACAAGGACAAGGAAGAATTTCCCCAGGGGAGCGACAGTTTTGCCCCGAGGCAGCGGCGTCCCTGAGCTGGCGCATTCCCGCAGCAGCTCCGGGCCGGGCCAGCACTGGTGTCCTTGGCTGCCCAGCCGAGGGATGCCGCACGGCTACGCTGGAGAAAACATCTGTTCATCCTCCACCCCGGCCCGCTCCCTTCCAAGGCCCCCGGCTCCCCCGAGCACGGTCACACCGCCCCCTCACCTGTGCATGCCCTGGCTGTGCCGCAGGTCAGCCCCTCCGTGCCGGGGCCGGCCGTGACGTTGGTGTCGGCGCCCACGCAGCTGAAGAACGCCAAGCCTGGAGGGCAGCGGAGGCGGCTCAGAGGGGGAGCCCCAGCACCCCCTCATGGCCCCGCCGCAGCGACGGGGAGGGCGCTGGCAGCGGGCTCGGCAGCTGCGCCCGCCGCCCCCCTTCGCCGGCAGCATCAGCTTTTCCCCGGGGCCGGGAGAAGGGAAAGCCGGCCCCGCCTGCTGCCTCCACCCACCAACGCCCCAGCGCGGGGGTCTGGGAGCCAGCGTGGTGGGGTTTGGACCACGCGGCCCTGCCAGCTGCTCCTGTGCCCAGGGAGGATGCAGGGAGGGATCCCCAGGGAGATCCGGAATCATGGAATCACTGATGGGTTTGGGCTGGAAGGGACTGTAAAGTTCATCTTGTTCCAACCCTGCTGCCACGGGCAGGGACACCTTCCACTGTTATCCCACGTTCCTCCAAGCCCTGTCCAGCTTGGCCTTGGACACTTCCAGGGATGGGGCAGCCACAGCCTCTCTGGGTAATCTATGCCAGGGCCTCCCCACCCTCACAGGGAAGAATTCCTTCCCAATATCTAATCTAAACCTGCCCTTTGTCAGTATGAAGCCGTTCCCCTTTGTCCTGTCACTCCGTGCCCTTGTGACAAGTCCCTCCGCGGTTCTCTCGGAGCCCCTTCAGGCCCTGCAAGGTGCTCTGAGGTCTCCCTGGAGCCCCGCACAGCCTGGGCCGGGAAAGGGGCCGCCCCGCCGCGCTCGCCGTGGCCACGGCACGGTGAAACCGAGCGGCGGCCGAGCCCGGCCCGTCAGAGCGGCGGTAACCGGATCGCCGGCATGCCAGCACTGACTCAGCACGGCCCCGCTCCCCGCCCGGCCCTCCCCAGGGATTCACCCGCCGTGGCGGCACCCAGGGAGCGGGGACAGGTCCTGCCTGGCGGGGCAGGGTGCCGGGGGGCTCCCACGGAGGTGGCTCGCCGCGGCGGGGCTGTTGCCGTCCCGGGTGGGCGCGCTCGGAGCCTTCCCAGGGAGCGGAGAGTCGGCGCGGCCAAATCCCGGCAGCCTCGTCTCCTGCTACCTGTTTCCTCCTTCGGCACCTTGGGAACAGCGGCGGGAGCTGCCCAGCCGAGCCTCGGGAGTCGCCCCCATCCCAGCGCAGGGACGTTCCCGGCGCACACGTCCCTCCTGGCTATATATAGCCACCGCCGCGCTAATGACGTGACACGCTTTGGGTGACAGCGCTCCGAGAGAGCCCGGCGGGGAGGAAAGGGAGCCCACCGCCCCACCCGGCCCAGCAGCAGGGTGGGAGCTGCCTGGCGGGAGCCAGGGATGAGCCATGGGGCGGTTGTCCCCCGGGATCCAGCTGTGGGCGGCGTGGGCACGGCGGCGGGACAGGGAGGGAGGCTGACCTCACTCCCGGTGACCGAGTTCACAGCTCGACATGGAAAGATCCCCACCAAGCTGAGCTCCCCGCCCTTATTGCAAGCAGATGCGGAGTTCTGGCATCCTCCGGGCTGGCAGCCCCTTGGCAGGACCGCCCTGGCGGCAGCGCCAGCTGCAGAGGGAGGGGGCTGTGCCCACCCACAGCCCGGGGGCGGCACCCCGAAGCTGCAGGTGCAAACCTCCTCTGATGCACGGGGAGACCGGCTCCACCGCCTGGGGCTGCACCCTTTCCCGAGCAGCCAGAGATAACCCAGGAAAGTACCCCAAACACTGGGGTATTTTGCTGTTAACACCCCCATGCTCTCCCAGGAAAGCCCACACTGTAGGAGAGCAACCACCCAGGACTTTGCCGTGGTCTGAGGGGACACACCAGCCCTAAAACAGGTCGGCTGCCCTTGATTTCCTCCTGCCAGCACAGGTTTGGCAGGTTTTGCCAAGAGCTGTCACCGGCCCTGCCAAAAGGCCAAACCCAAACTGCTCCCTGCGGAGAGAAAAGCTCCCCTGAAATCCCAGCGCAGGCACTCTCTGCCAGGGAGGGTGTCAGCTGTCCAGCCTATCTGCGGTTATTTCCTGGCAGCCGTGAGCAGACACGAGAGCTTCCTATTTCCCAAAATCTTAGGAACTGATACGGGAATGCTCACGCACTTGCTGAATAGGCACTGCTCCCCCTGCCCCGGCATCCCACACTCCCGGCGCCACCAAGGATGGCTGTGGGTACTCAGGCACCCATGAGCAGTGTCCCATCAACAGGTGGCAAAAGCATCCCAGTCGAGCTCCAGGATGCAGCCAGGACATCCCGGCCCCCGTGCTGGCCCCAAATATTTCAGGGATTCGGAGGCGGGGGGAGCACAGGATTGGAATTGTGGGGGGTTCCAGGATGGGACCTGGGGGCACGTGGGGGAGCCCAGGTACAGGACTGGGTACACACCAGGCTGGGCATAGAAGAAGGGCTGGGATGGGATTGTCCTGGGAGCACAAGGAGTCACTGGGATGGGACTGGAGAAACACCAGGATGAACACCGGGATGAGACAGGGCCAGCATCAGGGTGGGGTGTAAGAGGGGGGAATACAAGGGTTCAGCAGAATGGGGCCAGGGGAGCAGCAGGATGGGCTGGGGGAGCACCGGGACAGGCAGGGGGAAGCACCGGGATGGGACCGGCAGGCAGGTGCACGATCATCAGTCTGGGACCGGGGAGCGGCGGGAGCGGAGAGAGGACGGTGACGGCACAGGGGGTGACGCCGGACCGAGACAGTGGAGGTGACACCGTGCAGGGACGCGGAACACCGTGCGGGGGCGGGAAGCACCGGGCCGGGACAGGGAGGAACAGCCTGCCATCCCCTGGGTATCCCGGGACCGGGCAGGTGGCGGGGCAGGGGGACGCCCGTGCTTACCAGAGGCAAGGGCCAGGCAGAGCAGCAGGGTACCGGGGCCGCCGCCCGGGGCCGGGGCCGCCGCCGCTTCCATGCGCGCCGCCTGCCTGGTGCCCGGTGCCCGGCAGCTGCGGCGGGGCGGGACGGGGGCGGCCGCTCGGGCACCACCGCCCTCCTCCTCCTCCTCCTCCTCCTCCTCCTGCGCCTCCTCCTGCTCCAGCTGCGCGGCTCCCACCCCGCCGGAGCCATCCCTGGGCGGTCTGGCGGTGCCCCCGCGGCGTGTCCCCTCCCGTGTGTCCCACCCACGCGTGTCCCACCTCGCACCAGCCACGCCTGGAGGCGTCCAGCAGATGCCTCAGCCCAGATCCCCGGGGATTTGGGCAGCGAGAGGGATCCCCTATCCTGCCATCGCGGGTTCCCAGCAGGGCTTCGGGGATCTCCGGAGGGACAGAGGGCGGTCGCCCAAGTCCAGCCTCACCTCCCCGTAGCATTTATCCCTGGCTAGGTTGTTGGGAAAAGGTAGATTTATTCATAGCGAGCGGCTATAAAAGGGCCTCCCAAGGGCCTTGGCAGGGCATGACGGCAGCTCCAAATTATCCTGCAAGGGGCTGTGCCTTCGCACGAGCCCTCTGCACGCTGGCCTTGGGCTGCGTTTTTTGTCTCGGGGGTGCGTGGGAGGCCGTTCCTGGTCCCCTGAGTGGAACATCCTGAGGAGCAGAAGAGATCCACAGAGGGAAAAGTGTCCCCCCAGATGCTGCCGTGTCCCCTGCTGCCGTCTGGGCTTGCTCAGCAGGGATGCTTTGCCACGGGCTGGCGCTGTCCTGGCTCCGAGCAAAGCGAGAGAGGTTCTCCCGGCCAAGAGGGGCGCGGGCAGGGAGGGGCGGTGGGGCTGCCCCCGGCCCCGCGCCGCTACAGGCGCGAATTGAGGTGGAAATGAAAGACTGGAAAGAACGGGTGACCTCAAACCGCAAGCTGGCAGCTATTAATGCAAGCGCTGGCAGCCACCCAGCCATGCCATTCGGCCTCTGGCCAAGGGGTGAGCAAGCTCCCTTAGCCCCGGCCAGCCAAAAATTCCTGCTGCAAGCTCCGGCACACCGGTACCGCCGGCCCCTCGGCTCAGGGCCACTCCGGCTCCTCGCCAGCAGCCCCCCACAGACCAGGCAAAGCGTGAAAAACAGCAAAGATGGTGCAAAAGCTCTGCTGGGGGCTTGGGCTAGACCAGAAAAACTGGCAGCTGGCAGCTGGATGTGGCACAGGGCCACCCAAGAGGAGCTGCCCCCATCCCAGTGGGGTGGGCAAAGGCAGGGAGCAGGCAAAAAAAAAAAATCTTCGTGCCCACCGAAAGAAAAGTTTCCCTCCAGCATCCTTCATATCTGGATAAAACCGGTGGGGGGAAAGCGTTTTAAAGAGATTTTAAAAGAGCTGGAGCCTCAGGGTAGATGTCACCAGAGGCAATTGTTTCCCATCTCCAGCAGCAAACGGGAAAGTGCTGGCAAAAGTTATCCCAAAAAAAGGATCTCTCCTGTCCCCTGCTCTGCGGAGACCTCCCGTGCTGGGAGGACCAGACCGAGGTGACCAGCAGGTGGCAGCTGGAGTCCAAGGCTGGTGGCCCTCAGGGGTGTTCCGGGCTTCCCAGGGCCCAGCCCTTGGCACCCCAAGGCGCGGCTCGGGTGCGGCGTTTCGCGTCCAAGGCCACGGCCAGGGGCGGCGGCTGTGCCCAGCCCCGCCCCTCCAAAAACTCCTGCTCATAAAAGCATGCTGCAGCATCATCAACAACAACAACGAAAAGGACGGGAGATGAGAAGCAGGGAGATTATCGCGCTGTTCCCACGGCGCCACGCTCCTGCAGCAACAACAGCATTGTTTTCCCTCCTCCCAAGCAGAGGAAAGGTTTCAAGGAGAGCTGAGGTGCTGATATCGCCCGTCTGCCTCAGGAATGCCAGCTGACTTGGATTTTGTGTCCTTCTGTTTTAGGCCCAGAGCCAGGATCCATCCTGAGAAAATGCCACACAACACAACAGAATGGAGGGCTGAGTAACCCCAGTTAAAGATAGCTCGGCCACAGCCTGGGCTCTGTAAATCCTTTTCCATAGCGAGCGTGCAAAAGCCTGGAGAGGATGAGTTCAGCCTGAAAGGATTTCACCCACAGCACAACCCTTTCCAGAAGGAAAGAGGTAAAAACATGGTCCTTGTACCTGCTGCTGTGCCACAGGTGTCTCCTGGCTGGGTCCATGGGGGCTGGGAGCTGCATTTTGGGAGCTATTTGTGCCATGGAAAAACAGGACCCTGACTGCCCTTGATTCATGTACCTGGGCTGGCCCCCACCACAGGCACCAGATCCCCTCTATGCAATGGGCAGGGGATGCCCAGGGAGGTCCAGAATCGTGGAATTGCAGAAACAGCTTTTATTGGAAGGGACCTCCCAAAAGCTCTTCTTGTTCCAGTTCTGCTGCCATGGGCAGGGACAACCCAGGTTGCTCAAAGCCCTGTCCTGCCTGTCCTTGAACACTTCAAGGGATGCAGCAAGCACAGCTTCCTCTGGGCAGCCTGTGTCAGGACATCACCACTATACCCAGGCAGGAGCTGGCAGGGCCCTGAGGATGAAGAGAGACGACTTTCAGTGACACGGAGCACCCCAAGTGGGCGTCACCGGCTCGCACAGGAGCACCCCATGCCTGGTCCCTAGCGGGTGATGCCCACTGGCAGCAGGTGGCACTCAGCATCCGATCCCAGTGCCTCATCCCAGGACAGGGCGACTGGTGCCACCATCTCATCCCAGTGCCCGCAGCCCCGGCGGTGCCCGGGGCCGGCAGGTGCCGCTGTGGGCCGGGCGGTGGCGGGGGGCGGTGGCGGGGGCCGGGCCGTGCCGGGCCGGGCGGTGGCGGGGCCGGGCGGTGCGTCCCTCCCGCCGCGGCTGCCAGCGCCGCCGGCACCATGGGCTGCTGCTGCCGCCTCCTCTTCCTCGCCCTCCTCCTCCTCCCGGCAGGTAAGCGCCCGCCGCCGCACCGGGATGGGCAGGGGGGACACGCCGGGGACCCCCGGGTGTAGGGCTGGGAGCGATGCGGTGGCCGCGGGGAAGGAGGCAGCCCCGCGTTTGCCGGGGGCAGCCCGGCTCCTTCCCGGAGAAGGGCTCGGCAGAGCAAGCCCCCGCCACGGGGGGGTGACCTCACCCCCCGTCAGGGGGGTGACCGCCAGTAACACCGGGGGGTCGGGCAAGAGGTGTTTCGCCCTTGTTTTCCTCACCCCTTGCCCCTCAGAGGCGTCCCCAGCAGAGTCCCCGACTGCCTTGAAGGCGGATAACTTGATGGGACCACCAGAGTCTCCTCGCGGTCACCCCCTGCCCGGGCCGGACTCACCCCCAGCCCCGCATCCCCCTTCCCTCCGCGGTCACTGCTTCCAAGGAGCTTTTATGGCTCTCCCTGGCCTTGAGCCAAGGCTCCCACGCCCCCAGCCCCTGGCGCTTTCTCCCCCGGCTTCAGGGATCTCCCCGCGGCGGCAGCAGCCTCCCCATCCCGCAGAAACACCCGGTGTGACACCTTCCCCCGCAGTTCTGTCCGCGGCTGATGCGACAGCGAGCGCAGGTCACCCCTCCGCCCGCCCAGGCTGGGCTTTTAATAAACACGAGGAGTTGCTTGCTCAGAAGCATGGAAAACACACTTGCATAACCGGGGACGCGCGAGAAGGAGAAATCCATCGGCTGAGCTGTCATTGTCACATTGCTGCCGGCAGAGCAGCGCCAGGGGACGAGGCTGGGCCAGGGCTGAACTCGCTGTCACAGCCCGCAGCCGGCACCGCGCCCCCGGAGCAGCAGCCGGACCCCCAGCCATCACCCCGGGACACGTCAGCATGCGGGAGACCTTCCCTGGATAAGTGGCCCCAGCGGTGCCAGGGGAGGGAGAGCTGGATGAATAATTCTCCCTGTGAAGGGGGAGTTTGCCAGCGAGCTCCTGCTCTGTGCTTTCCGAGCAAATGCGTTTGGGAGGCATGGGGATGAGCATTTCGTTCCACAGGGGTGCTGGGGATGCTCTTTCTTCTCCTTCATGGGCCCCTGCCTGGCCCAAATTTGCCCCTAAAGCAGCCGGTCTCTGCTGGGAGTCAACCTTTGGGGTTGGGAGGCGGGTTTTTCCCAGCGCCCGGGCCAAACCCAAAGCTGTTCCCACGACCATCCCTCTCTAAAGCACCAACGCCAGCCAGGCTTGGCAGAGGAAACAGAAAAGATTTCCCTGGACTGTGGTCCCATGGCTCTCAGGCTGCTCCCAGACAGCCCTAGAGCATCTTTCAGATGCTTTCTACAACATTTTTGTCCACATTGAAAGAATTTTTTTTTTAAAAAGTGTATCTATATCTATCTATATCTATCTATCTATCTATATAGCTCGCTTGGGAGGAAACACAAAGCACAATTTAAATACGCTTCAAGCTCATTCTTCTGGACTAAATGACAGAGGGGACATCACTGGCCAGGGGTAAAATAAGTCTGGGCTTTGCCTGGCCATGTAATGAAACAACAGCGTCTCGCACAAGGAAGTTTTTATCCTGTTATTATTCCTTACTCTGAATGTAAATTGAAACCTGCTTTGCTTTCCTGACGTGGTGCCCAGCCCCGAGCCCGCTCTTCCCTTCAGCAATTCCCCCTGTGCCCCAGCTGAGACATTTTTAAGTACCTTCCAGGAGCAGCTCTTGCCTTTCAAGGTTTTGAGTGCTTCTTCATGGAGACTCTGGGGTGGAAGAGCTGCTTTTCGGGCTCGCAGAGCCTCATGGGCTGTTTAAAGTCACCACTGAGGAGGCAAACCTTTAGGCACTCTGCTCGCCCATGAGCTGAAGGACAGAGGATGCCCTAAAATTCCTCTGCTGATCCCAACTGCTTTTCCCCCTGGGAGGGGCTGGAATGGGGCTGATGCATGTTGGAAGCTGCACATAGGAGCACTAATTAGCAGCCAGCCAGGAAAATGATGGAACTGGGGAGTTGTCACCTGGGCAGAGCTGCTTCTTGCAAAACTCCAGGCTGCCTCCAGAGCTATATCCAAAATGTGTGCCTGGGAAAAGGTATTGTGATGTGTCCCAAGCAGGCAGGTCCATCTGCCAGCTCCCAGTCCAAGGAGACAACAGAGAGCATCCCTTCCCATGGGATCCCTTATTCCCCTTCCCACGGGATCCCTTATTCCCCTTCCCCAGGGAAATAAGCCCAGCATAACACCTGTTTGCATGTTTCAAGGATATGACCTGAAATATTTCATGTGTTTTTTATTTCAACAAGCAAAACATCATTTTAGAAAGAGCTGGTGCTGTCAGCTACTGCTTTCCACCCCAGGCCCTCGTCAGACACCTCTGGCTGTACAGGCTCACCACTAGCCAGAGGGTGTTTTGTCACTCTCAGGAGGAGAAAACCACCTAAAATTTCCTCTTCACCTTCTTTTCTGCTATAATTTCGTTGCAGCATCAGGATCAAGGGCTTCCCGAGCTGAGCAATTAAGCAACATTTAGCTTTGGTGGGGAAAACACCACCTTTTCCTTGGGTGGGGTGTGGGTTTGTTTTGCCACCAGGAGTCCCCACCTCTGGGTTTGGATCGTGGGGCAGGTGCTGAGAACCACCCCAGGCAGGGAAGGAGGGACCGTGCAGCATGCCAGGAACCATGTGAATTTTAAAAGCTATTTTCAGCCAGGAAGAGTGGGAACTGCAGGGTGGTGGAACTTTCCTCCTGCAACAGCATTCTTCAGGGTCTGGAGAGAGTGCAGGATTGAGCCAGGCCTCTGCATTAGCTCCTTCCTCCCTCAAAACAGCCTGGAGAAGAGCAGCTGCTGCTCCCCAGCCAGGGAGGACTTCACTTGCAGTCTCTCTTTGCCAGATTCCCAAAGCCAACCCCCCCCAGTCCCCATTTACTTCACCGCATGGATTTTGCTCTTCCCTTTTGCAAGGGGCAGGCTGCGCAGCTCCCAGAGGTGCTGGTACATCCAGGGAGGTGGATACCGATGGGCTGGCTCAGCAGCAGCCCCATCCTCGGGGAGGGACACCCCTGGGGTGTCCTGGCCAGCTGCAGGGTTGGGACAGAGGGTGGGGATGGCGGGGGACACACGGACATAGCACACGGATTTCTATTGTGCAGCTGTTTCTCTTAGCTACAGAAAGCTTCAGAGCAATTAGACCCAAACCACTTAACGACCATGCAGCAGAATAAAACTAATCATGCAGGAAGCCAGCTCGGCTTGCCAGTAAATCAGAGCAACTGCAGATTTATTGGATCTGATGGCCTTGGCTTCTTTGCACGGGCAGGGAATAGCTTTGCTTTTTACCTGTTGGTGGTTCTGGCCTCTGGTTTTTTCTCCCTTGGTTTCTTCCTTCTCTCAGAACTGGTTTCATACCATTGCCAGCAGACCCTGGCACTGAAATGGAGGAGATAGAGCAGGAAAGAGTGGAGAGGCACATCAGCCGGGGGTGCTGCTGCTAGCATTGGGAGTCACCAGCATTCACATGCAGTTCTGGAGCTTTGCTGCACACCTCAAGCTAGAGATACCCTCAGGAGTCACCATTTCCCACTACTAATCCAGCTGGGTGTTCCCTCTGTGATGGCATGAAAAACTTGGCGAGTGTGAGACATCTTAGAGCCTGCAGAACTGCTCCCATACCTCCCCATTGTCCTTATTTCTTAGGGATAACGAGGCAAGAGTCCACAGCAGTGCCCCAGAAAAAGAAAGACACAAGTTAAAGGCCCAACCCAACCACCACATCCTCTGTGTTCCTTCCCCCATGTCAGTACAGGGCTCAATCACAACCCTGTGCTCTGCAGATGGGGCCTCCAGCCAGCGAGAAGTGAACAACCCCAAACCCCAAACTGTGTGGTGATAGGGAAGGTGAGGTATGCAGGGCTGAACAGCTAGAAAAACTCATTGAACTCAAAGCAAAAAACCAGTTTGGCTTAGTCCTAGCTACTTTAAGGAGAGCTTTTGCCATCCACATCCAGATGCTGCTGGTTTTAATAGCAAAGAAATACAATGAACATTATACCTGAGCATTAACGGGGGGGAAGGGAACTACCAAAATCCAGCACAAGTTATGGGAATCCCCAGCCACAGAAACCAAAGCTGAGCCAAAGAGGTCATGAGCAGGAAATGCTTACTTATATTTAAATATAGATTGTTTTATTGCTCAGCATCGCTTAACCTGGTTATAAATCAAGGCACACTCAGGAGACTCAGGGCTGTTCTGTCATCAGCATTTGGTGAGGAGCAGCTTAACACAGGACTGGCAAAAGGTCTTTTTTTGCTCACTCTTGTGATTAAAGACTGAGGTGTCTACGGAGTTTTGCTTTAAAGAGTAGTGATGCTTATGTAAGGTCTTGGCTACTTGTGAGTTTTGGGTGTTTGCCCCAAAAATAGCTGCTAAACTGGCAGAGAAAGTGGTACCCAAGCTGACTGCATGAGCATAGCTTGCTGTGTGTGTCCAGCAGCTCACCTTGTTTTTCTTTTTTCTCCTTGGTTTTTTTGTTTGTTTGTTTTTAAAATATGTTTCTTGTTCAGAACAGGTGGTGAGATTCCTTGTTTAAGTACAGTCAGGATCTGCTGCTGGCAGGCAGAACAAATCATATCTGTGTTATGGAAACTTTCATTATCCCTTTGGCCTTGGCTGCAGGAGGAGCATCCCTGGCTGCAGCTGGGGCTTGGGTGCTTCAGTGAATTCAGACTGAGAGCAGACTCAGGCGTGTGGGTTGGGTCATGTGGCTCTCCTGTGGCCGTGTCAGAGGCGATGGGCTCTGAAGTGAAGCTGCTTAAAAGCTCTGTCTCTGCCTTATCAGTGGGTGTTTGTTTGCTGCAGCACGGCTGCTCCCATCTGATGTCACTCACTCGGGCTGGAGATGTTCTCTGGTGGCTTTTATGCTGTGTTTCAGCCGGCAGAGCAATTTAGGATTTGCTGCAATGGCTTTTGGAGTGCCGGGGAAATGCATCCTGGAGAGGCTGCCAGCCCAGGTCAAGCAGCTCTTCCCCAAGAGGAGCACGAGCACCGTTCAGCTCCCGTAGGGCAAGCCCTGCCCCTCTGTGTGGCTTGCAGGAGCCAGGAGAGCAGCATGGCAGTAGGAGACAGAGATGATTCATCAGGCTCATTCCTCAGGCTGGCATGGGGTTAGGGTTAATGTTCCCCAAGAGCAGGATATTTGAATGGCATGGCTTTGGGTTCTTCTTTCCTTGGCTGTTTTCTGTATTCCCAGTGACAAAAATCTGGGAAAAGGACTTTCCAAAGCTCCTGTGGGGCCCTGGAGTGTGACACTACTGCTTTCCTAGGTGGTTACCTCATCCTGGCAGTCCCCTGCCTCCTCTGTGCTGGATTCCAGCAGGGTGGTCAACTGCCTTAAGTGAATTAGATGAGCAAATTCCTCAAGGCTGAGCTATGCTTGGCATCCTCTGGGAGCTAACATCCCTCAGTCCCTCTGATAGCCCCGTGGTCGAGGTGTTTTTAGCCTTTCAAGTCATGTGGTCATGAGTGAAGTGTTGTAGCTGTCTATTTTGTCCCTTGTTCCAGGGCACTGCTCTGCTTCCTGCTCTTAGCAGCAGCTCCTGCAGACCAGGTGTTGGGGAATCAAAGAGAAGCTCTCCTTAGGCTTTTGTTTTCCTTTTGATTTTCCCTTTCAGGTGCATTGGTAAGAGACTTGCAGGTATCACCCATCTGTGGGACAGGTTGCCCATGGCTGAGTGCAGTGATATGGATGGGGACACGTGGAGCACCAGCCAAGGGGGCCCTCAGCCCGCTCCCTTTTGTCCCTTAATCCTAACTCCTAGGCTGCCTCTAGGATCATGGCTGGGATTTCCTGGGGTTATCTCCTCTGGGTGAGACCCCAGGGGCAGTGGCTGGGTCCCAGACCACCAATGGAGCCGATGGCTGGAGGAGGAAGGGGAGAGCACAGCACTGGCACAGGCAGGGATGGCTCGCAGGGAGAGGCAGGGAAGACCGGGGCTGAGCTGAGCAGTGCCTTCGGTCGTGCTTGCTCTCCTGGGAAGAGTCCCTGTGACTTGTGACCTCCTTGGCTGGGAGTGCTCAGCCAGCAGCCAAAGATTGTTCCTGCCTCCAGTTCTGGCTCGGCCTCCGAATTTATACCCCTTAGATATTATCGGAAAGTTCCTGACTCATCCAGGCTAGCAGCACTGCCAGCTTCCCCAGCTCCCTATTGGTTTGCCTCCAAAGTTCAGGCAGATCATGGGAGCTCTGCTGACCCCAAGCACTTTGGGACATCAGGGTGGCTTTGCAGAGAGGTGGAAAGCTGCCTGTGTCCCTGAGAGACGGGGAGCACCTACATTTACAGAGGTGACAGACTTCAGAGGTGCTCCCAGCCCTGGGAGGATCCTGCTGTGCTTGATGAGCTTGTTGGGCTTGCAGAGGCTGTCTGGTACCTGCTGGAGAAATCTGAAAGGTCCAGGTGTGTTGGGGCAAGGATTATTGAAAACCAGATGGATTCTGAATCTTGGTGTGAAGGATCCTTGGTCCTTGGTCCAGGCCTCCCTGCTGCTGTGGTGGCCAGATGGTTTATTCAGTAACCAGATTCCAGCTTGTCATTTCTCTCCTTCTCCCTGTCCTATGGTTTGTGTCTTCAGCCTGAGGAGGATGAAAGCTCAGAGGCATCTCCAGGTGCTTGTCCTCAGGAGGGAGGAGCAGCCGTGGCCTCAGTCCCACATCCAAGACCCCTTTGCTTGGGAAATGGGATATCCACAGAACCAAAAAAGAAATTTTGGCTGGATTAATGAGTCCCTGTGCACCAGAGCCAGATCCCATTGTTTCTACACACAGGCACTGAATGTTTCTGTCCTCTCCACTCAGGATTAGTTCATTGCAGCTGGAGTGAGTTCCTGCTCTTCCCAGTGCTGGGCTTGGGATGCTCTGAGGGTGTAAATAGATGAATACATGGAATAAAAATGCCTCCCGAGGTCATGTAGTGTTGGCACACTCTTTCCTCATCCCATCAACACTGAAGGGACCAGTGCTGGACCACTGCTGAGTTCAGCCCTAGAAAGGGGGGGAAAAGCCCCAGAAGTCAGCTGGTAGGGACAGAGGGAGAAATGACTCATCTTCATGCTAAGAAATGGAGATAAATGAATGAATGCACAAGGAAATGGGGGGAGAGGAGAAAGAGGCGTCTTGTGTTATCATTCCCAGCTGCAGAGTGGCTGCTGTAAGGAGGAGCTTCTTCCCCTGCTGCTGGGGAGAGATGCTGGGAAGATGGAGGGGGTGATTGGGGATGGGGGTATCCCAAACTGTGGGAAAATGGGGCTGATTTATGCCAAGACAGCTGGTCTGGTTTAAACCTCCCCTCTAGGTACACAGCTGTATTTCCCCTCTCTTTATTTTAGATGGCTCTCACAATTTTAAACCCCAAACTTATTTCCAGCTTAATTCCCAAGCCCTCTAGTGCTCTCCCGAATACCAGCTTGCCCCCAAGGACTTCCCTGTTATTAACATTTCTCTGTCTCTCTCCTAGGACTGGGCAATGACTCTCCAGAGTCACCCCTCATCCCCATCCGCCCCCCCTTCCTCTGGGGGGGTGTCCCAGTGAAACCAGACTCCAGGGAAGCAGATGTCCCCACACCAGCTCCAGGCCAGCCCTCGCTGTCCTCGCCCACGGGACCTTCTGGAGATGGGACGTCCTCCAGGCCCCTGGAGGGGGATGGCCACAATGCCACCCTGCCTGTGCCAGCGCTGTCCCCTGCTCCTGTCTCTGCCACCGTGAGCTCTGTGCCCACAGCTGAGGGTCCCTCTGCGGCCTCCAGCTCAGCGCCACCCACCTTGGAGGCAGCGCCGGCTCTCCGGACAGCAAACACTGCCAGCCTGGCAGGAAGCACGGTGGATTTAGGGGCAGCTCCCAGCCCCACAGACGCAGCTGCGCCGTCACCTCCCTCTTCCCTTTCCAGCAGTGACCCCCAGTCACCACCCGGGATGGCCTTGTCCCCGACACCCATCCTCGCGAGCCCCGGCGCTACCCAGCCACCGCTGCTGACCGAGGATGTCCCTTCCCTGGGGACACTGGCCGTGGCATCAAGCCTGGCCATGGAGCCGACACCCTCCCCAGTGACTGTGATGAGCCCCACGGAAGGCGAGGCCACGGCCTCGGAGAAAACCACCGGAGTCACCATGGAGGAGGTCCCGCATGCCCTGAGCGCAGGTGAGCGCCGCTGCTCCCCACGCGCACAGAGAGATAAAATAGGGTCAGCCTCAGGGTGCTTGGGTAGGAGGGGCAGACCCCCAAAGTGGAAGGGAGGAGGTGGTCAGCTTCCTGAGAGCATCATTCCACAGAATTCCTGGAGGAGCCTGTGTCATCTGATCCACTGGCAGAGTCTGGGACTGCTAGATAACACATCTCGGTTGCCTGGAGATGCGAATAAAATCCTCAGTTCTAAATTTGACTTGAAACACTTGAGGATGAGAGGAAACAAATGGCTGGATGGTGGGGACAGCCTGAGTTAGGATGATGTAGGTTTTAATTTTCCCTCCTGGAGATCTTAGCCTCAGGAAGCTGACACGAGCTTCTCCCTGTCCCCTTGTGCCAACACGGACAGCCTAAAAGTGATCCACACAGCTGGAAAAGGGGAGATCTGGAGCAATTTCTAGCCTTGGCTCAGCATTAAATGCTGCCTGGTGCTGGGAACAGCATTAAGGAGTGAGTCCGTAGTGCCCAAGCAAAGCCCAGCAGTGTTTCATCCCACATATACCTGCTCTGCATTTATGGGAAGCGGACCATTGCAAAAATAGAGGGAGGCCCAGCATCCTCTTTGGGAAGCAGTGAGGGAATATTCCCCCCATCAGAGATGGCTGGAGTGGGTGAATTGGGAGCAGCTGGGGTGTGGGATGTGTGCCACGGAGCTGGGCTGAGCCCTGCCCTTTCCCATGTTTCATCCACAGGGAGCATTGTGGCCATAACCGTGACGGTCATCGTGGTGGTGGTGCTGGTGTTCGGGGCAGCTGCGTACCTCAAGATCAGGTAAGGCTGCTTTTGTCTCACTCCTGGGGATGGGACCCCTTCCCTGAGGCTCCCTGCAGGCCCTCTCACCATCACGAGGATGATGCAAAGTCCCAGGAAGACGCTGTCCCCGAGGGTGGCAGGGCAATGCGCAGCCTCTGGTGCCAGCACGGCTCCCTTTCCTACCGCTCCTGTACTGGAAAGCAGAGTTTCGATCCCTCATTTCACAATAGCCTTGCTCAAATGCCAGAGATGCTGCTCAGCATAGTCATAACCAGTAATTATCCCCTGGGAAATCTGCTGCCGTGGGTCTCGCTGTCACTGGGACAATAAACAGCAGCAGAGTCCAGTGCCGAGCATCCCTAAAGAGGCTTTGCTGACAGCTGAGATGAGCAAAGGTCTTGTTTTAATTCCCTGCCCTGTCCAGGCTTATTCATCGGGGGCAAAATTCAGCCTGGGCTCCTCTTCACTCCTCCTGGTCCTTCCTCTTAAAATATCCTGAAGCTTGACCTAGGGAGCCCTTGCATTAATATTTCTTCATCCCATGGCAAAATAACTAATAAATCCTCAAAATAACCGGTTTGCTTCCCCTGGCAGGCACTCTTCCTACGGAAGGCTTTTGGATGACCATGACTATGGCTCCTGGGGCAACTACAACAACCCTCTCTATGATGATTCCTAGCAGGGATGAAGAAAAAACACCCATAAACCCTTAATTTATAAGCGCTTCTGCAGCAGAGCATCCGCTGTCGAGGAGATGCCAGGCACGGAGTCCCTGCCTCAGGCAGGATTACCACGGGTCTGGTGGATGACAGGAACTGGAGGGCGGGTATGCAGTGCTGACAATAAACCTGAATTTTGGCCTTTGAGCAGGAAACCAGGTCCTGGGGCAGGTCAGCCACTTGTTGTAGGCAAGGGAACCCAAATTCCCCAGGGGGAAGGGCTGGGGAGGTCAACGGAGAGGACGGAGGTTCAGCCAGTGCTGTGGCATCCTTTGAAGTGCTGCTGCTCTGTGATTTGGGGGGGGTGGGCGGCTGCTGAGTCAGAGCCAGCAGTGTGTCAGGGTCTCCTGTGCTTTCACATGTCCCTTTCCATAAAATCACTTCCCTGTGTTGCCCTGCTATGAAATCCTTTGCCTTGTCTCACCAGGAACCATGAACAGTTACGGGGCTGCTCAGCCACTGCTCCCTTTCTTTTCCTGCAGGTGCTTCCATGCAGAGGTTCCTAATTTAATTTTTTCCGTTTAATTGTGGGGGGTTTGGTCCCAAAAGCAGCCCAGGAGCCCATGGGAAGATGCACTGACCATCCACTTCACACAAGTGGCTGCTTGCTCCACAGCTTTGTTTCCATTCCTTAAAAAACTTGGCTGCTTAAATACAGCGGAGTGTTCTTTTAATCCCCAATTTGTGTTCAGCTTTCAGTGTGGGAAGGCTGGGGGTGGCTGACGGCAGAGCTGGTTTGGGAGGGGGATGCTTCTCCCTCTGGCTACGTTCCCTGGCAGTGGAAAGCAAAGCCCACAGTCCGTGTGACCTTAATAAACAAGCCAGCACCAAATGGCGCCTGAAACCCACGGGGTGTCCCGGTACAGGTGGTGCAGGCTCGGGAACAGGCTCTGCTGCTCACCCTGCCTCCTCAATGGAGCATCCCTAGAAACATCAAAGCTTGGGGCGTTTCCTTGATTGCTTCCTGCAGGAGATGCATCATCTCCAGGTTTCCATCAAGTGAGTGTAAGGAATGCGGCCAGCACCACAACAGGCACCTGGAAAGGTCGGGAGAAACGAGGGCAGCTCTGCTTCCCAAAAGGAAGTGCAATCACTGTGGGTTTTCCCTCTCGTCCTGAGCCTTTCTCAGCCTGTTCAGGGATCCGTCCTTTTCACTCCGCTGTGCGTTCCTCAACCTCTTTTTAGTTCAAACTCGGTGAAAACAAGAAAATAAACCTGTGGATGGTTGTTGCACCTCCCAGCCACAGCCAGCCTGGAAAACTGCTGTGGCTGGGGGCATACATAAGGCAGCACAGGCTCTGAAGATGCTTAGGACGAGCAAAATTCCTTTTCACTTTTTTGGCACCCAAGAAGCAACAAATTAGGCGACTTTGGCTAAGAAAAAACACAAACTGAGTTTAAAAACCACCACCCTTCTTCTCTGGAAAAAAATTGGGTGTTGTGCTGCTGCTGCTAAACTGAGGGAATAAAGGGAGAAGAAAAGCCATAATCTTCACTTAAAAGTATATAACTCCAAGGGAATAAATTCCTTTTTCATGAAGGAGGACAGAAATGGGGTGTCAGTTTTCCTGTTCAACCCTGTGCCTGGATCCTCAAAATAAATTGCTCACTCTTGCCTGCAATGCAAGGAAGAAACTGTACATATTTTTGGGGATATCCCAGGGTGAAAACAGTTTCCTCACTTCTTCTGGACAAGACACCAT
Source organism: Acrocephalus scirpaceus scirpaceus (assembly GCA_910950805.1). Classification (NCBI taxonomy): domain Eukaryota; kingdom Metazoa; phylum Chordata; class Aves; order Passeriformes; family Sylviidae; genus Acrocephalus; species Acrocephalus scirpaceus. Next base: position 62,538,754 of record OU383778.1, on the reverse strand, counting down.
CCCCAGGGCCATCATTCCCAAAGCAGCTGTCCTGGGACAGGGACGATATGGACATGGATGATGTGTTTCCATCTGCAGACTGTTTGCCAGCACGAGCCGAGGCATGGGGCAGCCTAGGGAATAACAGATGAGTTTACCAAGTGGAAAAAGCACTTTAGTTTGAGGAGTAATGCCCTCAGAGGGCAGATGCCTGTGTTCTAGTCAATGGCTTCAAACACCCCTCTCGCATTCCCACGTCAGGCCCTCTGGATTATGGAGGGGTTTCTGCCCCACACGAGCATAGCAGGCGAAAAGGGGGAAAAGCAACCAGGACACGCCCTAAAAAAGGCCTTTTGCCTTCTCTTTAAAAAAAAAAATGGGGTAACCTGCTGTCGGCTTGTTACATTTGCAAAACCAGCAAATCCCCATTTTTCCCCCAGGGCTCCCCCTATTTTTGCTCAATTCCACCTCCTCCCAACTCCCTCAGCTCCTCTCCCGCCCCCTTTGTCTCCATTTCATCTCAGAGATATTTTATTTATATAGGGGTAAAAGCAGCTGGCGTAGCTCCGTGCGGAACATCCCATTCCCCAACCCCGCGGGCAGCAGCGCCAGGGCTGACGCCATCCCGCTCCAGGTCTCCCGCCTTGCCCTGGCTGCAGAGCCGCCGGGGCTCTGCTTTATCACCGCTCCCAGACTCCCTCCGGCCTCCCTAATTATGCTCTTGTTTGGCTCATTTGTGAATATTCCCATATATCATCCCTGTTTCCAAGCGTCATCTCCGCAGACTCCTGCTGGAGTTACCAGAGTGAGTAGCAATGAGTAGCTCCTGGTTGCAGCCTCTGGTGTCAGAACCCAGCTCCAGCTGGGACCCCAAAGAAGCAAATCCAAGGAAACCACCCCGATTCCAGTGTGGAGGTCCTGGCACACTCCTGGGCAGAGCTTGGATCTGCAGAGACAGATGCTCGGCTGCCCCTCTGAGGTATAAATAGCACAACACGAGGAGCCTCTCCCTCACTGCATGCCTTCCAGCTGGAAATTTAAAGACAGATGGATTCTCTGCTGCCAGGCAGGGGTGAGACATCAGCCCCAGTCCCAGGAAAGCCACAGGAGGGGGTGGCTGAACCGGAGGTTCAGCACGGAACACCCTCACTTCCCCCCAGAATGACGTGACTGGAGCAAACCGAAACCACACCAGAGGCATCAAACCAGCCCAAAATTGGGGATCTCCGTTCCCCACAGCTCCTGAGCCATTGCCCTGCACCTTCCCACGAGATGGAGGGCTCAGTTGAGCCTCCCAGTCCTGCATTGTTCCACTTGCTGCCCTCCCGAGTCCCTGTCCCGAGTTCCGCACGCCGTGGCAGGCCCTGCCTCTATTAATAGCTCTGTGACCTCGTGTGCAGCTGCAGGCCCTGCGCCTGCTGCAGCTCCACAGTTTTCCCACAAAGCAGAAAAAATCCCATCTGCTCCCGATCTGGCCTAGATGGGTGAGCAAGGCAGGATTCCAGGTGGTAGGGAGTGCGGGAGCTTCCCATTCCCATTAGATCCTGGCCAAGGGCAGCTGCTGCTTTCATCCCAGGATCATTTCAGCGCCCTGATCCGAGCATCCTTCCCGCTCCCATGGGCTGCAACTCCATGGACAGGGCAGCCGAGCTCTCTACAGCACCTCCCATCCCATAAAGCGGCTCCTTGCCCGTCTTTATCCCCTCCATTGTCCTTTATCCCCTGAAAATGCCATTCCTTTTCCTGCTGTGCGATTTATTCCCTGGCAAAGGGAGTTAAGGGCTCAATGCCAAGATAAACACACCCAACAGAGTTCAGCACTCCCTCAGCATTTGCATCCCCTCGTGCACTTTCCAGAGGCAAACACCAAAAACAGGACAGCAGAAGGTCAAAATCACCTGGATACCACACCACGAATCATTTTCCTTCCCAATATCAAAGTTCAGCAGGAACGGCTCTTCCATGGCTCAGGTCAACTAAGGGTTTTCTTTCAGTCTCCTCTTGTGGTTGGAATCCAAACAAGAATATTTCCAATCAATAACTGGAATAAAATTAGCTTCCCACTTGACAGCGAACCTGCTTGGTTGTGGACTTGACCAGCAGTTTTACCATTAGCAACACACTCCAAGGCTACTTGGCTGGATTTTTTTGGGATGACAACTCCTGCAGGCTGATGGGAGCCCCACTGGCACTTCCAGGCTTACCTGGGAGCAGGCCTCCATCCAGGGAAGGAGCTGGAGTCACCAGGTGCCAACCAATGCAGCAGGGAGTCTTGCTTGTACCACAAAACAAAGATATGGAAACACAGCAGCTTGTAAAAAACAAAGCACTTATTTTCCTAACAGTGTCTCAGGCCTCACATCCAACCTCCCCACATCCCAACGATTTTTCAGCACTGAATCATGGTTTAAACTCAGCTGGGAATTTCCAGGGAGTACGTGTGTGAAAGAAGAGCACATCACGCACAGTGTCATTTGTTTATTTTAATAGAGGCCTTATTTTACATTTATTTATAGCAGTGAGAAAAGTGCTCCAGAAAAAGATACCCCAGTCAAGGCAAGCTACAATAGCTGTCATCCAAATCCTAAATATTCCATACAGAAAGGGGCACTACTGGATTAAGAAAAGCTCATTTTACAACAGAACAAGTTAAAAATGAGTAACTGTACTCTGAAGAGTAACTGACTCTTTTTTATATCTAATTACTGTAAAGTATCTGCATGTGAAATTCACAGAAATCAAGAACTTTCTGCAATTTTTAAGACTGCAAAACACATCAGGCAGGACGTTACATGAAGAAGGGTGGGGTTGGGGTTCCTCTTTCTTTTAAAAGGCAGTCGTTCGCCCCCCCATTCTCTCCCCCCAGTGAAGTTCTACCATTAACACCAAAACCACAGAAAATTGGTCCATGCACCACTGGAGTGCCTCTGGACTGCTGCTATTTCAGTGAACATCTCAGGCTCAGCTTGATATGAAGTATGTGCTTCACTTTAGGTACTTACCCAGCACAGTCCAGCTATGTACGTGTCTAAAACCCTACATCACCTTGGCCCTTGCCAGCGAACAGCGCAGAATGAGGAAGAAATGGGGAAAAAAGCGACTGTGGCTGGCAAAGGAATCTGAGTGAAGGGATGGCAGCAAGTCAGGACGGGTGTCCAGGGGAAAACGGGGGGCTTTGCACCTGGCTCTTGCAGCTGTCCATCCCAGCAGGCAGGGCAGTTCCCTGGTTTCGAGGGAATTCCGTATGCACGGGTGATGGCGCATGAAGGAACCCAAGGGCGCCGCTCCTGCCCGCTGTGCCTGTGCAGCGCCGGCTCCGGGGAACACCACGGCATTCCCAGGGAACGCCACGTCCTCGCACACGGCCCCACGGATGTCGGCGCCAGCCAGAAAGGCCTCTCACAGCGACCCACATTCCTGGGCAGCTGCAGCCCCGAGAGCTGCACCCCCACCTCCCTTCCCCTTCAGCCGCCCCAGAACTCCTCCTGCTGCTGCTGCATCAGCTGCCCATCACATCTCCTTGTGCTGCTCCTCTAATCTGCCTCCTCCCTGACGCAGTGAAGGACTCCTTGAACTTGGAAAATGGGAATTTTTACTGACGAGAGCTGCTCTGTTTGTAAAAGTCTCTCCCGCGGCACGGCGCTCCCCGTCCGGCCGAACGCCACGCACATCCCGGTCACTGCTCCTCCAAGGGCAGACGGCACCGCCCGTCCTGCGCCGTGTTGTACGACTCACAGCTCTGGCACTTCATGCCCAGGAGGTGGAACTGCACCGTGGAGCGGGCGCTGCAGTCGTTGCAAAGGATCTGCACGCACATAGGGAAGGGAGGGAGAGGCTGCAGCACCGGCGGTGTGTGTATATAAACAGGAATGATGAACACCCGAAGCCTACACGTGACTTTTCCTCATCACTCCCCACCCCTTGGTCTGACTTCCGATCCCTAGTGCCCTCTACTGCCAGTAACTCCGAGGCACAGCTCCATGAAAAGCAGGCAAGGACGCAAGGCTGACCTCTTACCTCCACCATCATGTTCTGGTACTCCGTGGGCATGGGAGTCTGTGCCACTTCGTTGTCCAGCTGGCGCCAGTAGCTGGTCATGTCCAACGCTGAGTGCATGCACAAAGGACACCTGTAGCCTCTGGCAGAAAGAGAGGGAAATGCCTACATCAGAAGATGAAGTGAGGCCATGAAACAAGTCCATTTGTAGAGACAAGTTTCATATTGTACCAGGCAAACAAACAGCACGAAACCGCAAGTTCTGGCAAACAGAATTAGAAATTAAATGCCCTTTATGCCTTTAAGTTACCCCTTTAGGGAGCTGTCTTTAAGTGAGTTGGTACAGAATCGGCATCATGATTTTTACCTCTTGAAGCAGTATGTTTGGACTAGGATAATATCGGGAGGAAAGATGTTTGGAAATACTTACTCCTTCAGCATTTCGTCGTAACATGTTCTGAAAAGGAAACACAGGTCTGTAAGGAGAATGGAGTTACTGACAGGTAACACACCTGAACTGCACAAAGGGAATAGCAACGCAGGTATCGCCACGGCAGAAATTAAAAACATCCCTAGGCCAAGTGACAGGAGAACTTCACACTGTCAAAACTGACTGAGAAGGAAGACAAGCCTTTTTCCAAGAAAATATTTCCTGGTGAAACAGACTGTCCCCACAATGCAGGTCCCTCAGAAACCAGCTGTAAGCAGCTGATACAGATTAAATGGTGCTGAACAAACATCCAACACAATGCAGCAGATATTTCCCTTTCTCAGGTGTCTGCTTTACCTGTGAAGAAGGTGACCACATGGCAGAACATGGGCTCCAACACGAGATGTGTGAATATCCTGTTTGGAGGCAAATATAAGACAAAAGACAAGAAAATTAAGTCAGATGCAGTCAAAAATAGGGCCACACAGTTATCCAGGAGATGAAAAGAAGCTGCTCACCTCCAAACATATTGGACAGTCCTGCCTGGAGACATTTTCAATACACTTTGCAAATGGAAAAAGAGAAGAAAAAGTTATTCCGCTATATAGTTTTCTGTGTTTTTCTAAAGTTCCACTATGTAAAACTTCTTATGTATTCCATTAGTGGCATCTGTGTTGCTGTTAGGTGAACTTAGAGAAGGAGAACTCACTGCTCCCCCCGTTCCTGCGGCCTCAGATGGGGCTGAGGCGCATCCAGCTTCACATTCGACGTGTTAGTTTTTAAGGTATGGAGGTAAGCAGCGTATCCTCACCTTGTGCTTTCCTTGGAGACTCAGGCTCAGGCACAAATTACACTTGGAGCAGTGGAAGAAATCCTCCTTGGGGCCAATCCTGCGGAGAGAGGTGTCAGGGCAGGGCCGGTCCCCATGGAGCCGAGCCCGCTGCCCGCACGCACCTGCAGATGCCGCACTGCTCGCAGTGGTATTGCTTCTTGTCACGGTCAAACAGGTGGCAGATGTCACAGTAGTACTCCCCAAAGAGGCTGTCACAGCCCTCACAGCGCTGCTGGGCCTGAGGGGACAGGAACATCCTGAGTGATGCATCCAGTTCCAGGCTCCAGGAGGGGCATGGAGCTCCTGGAGCAAGGCCTGAGAGCTAGGAAGCTATCAACAGACTGGAGCATCGCTCTGATAAGCACAGGCTGAGGGAGCTGGGCCTGGTCAGCCTTGATAAGGGATGGCTGAGGGGATCTAATCAATGCCTGGAGCGATGAGGAAGGTGCCGAGAGGATGGAATCAACCTCTGTTCTGTGGTGCCCAGAAACAGGCCAAAAGGCAATGGGCAGAAGCTGATATACAGGCAGTTCCACCTGAACAGGAGGAAAAACTTCCTTCCTAGGCTCTGGAACAGGCTGGCCAGAGAGGCTGTGGAGTCTCCCTCATTGCAGATATTCCAGAACCGCCAGAACACAACCCTGTTCCAGGTGCTCTGTGATCACAGAACATCCTGAGCTGGAAAGGGAGCCACAAGGTTCCTCACGTCCAACGCTTAGCCCTGCCCAGGACAGCTCCAAGCATCCCACCGGGTGCCTGAGAGCACTGCCCAAATGCCTCTTGCCCTCTGCCAGGACTGGGGCCGTGACATTTCCCCGGGGAGCAGGTTCCAGCGCCTCGCCACCCTCCGGGTGAAGAACCTTTTCCTACTATTCCACCCGAACCTCCCCTGACACAACATCCGACCGTAACCCCGACAGTCCTACCGGAGCAGGGAGGTGGGAGGGCGGCCCCAGCGCGGTCCCACCCAACCCGAGCCCTCCCGCGACCTCCTGGCCCCCTCTCCCCGCACCCACCTTCTGCAGGAGGCGGCAGCGGATGCACTGCACCTCGGACACGCGGAACCGGTCCAGCTGGTGCTCCTCGGCGCCGTCGTGGCACAGCCGGCACGGGTACAGCTTCCCGCAGCACGGGGCCTGGGAAAGGAAGGGAAGGGCACGGCATGGATCGGGGCACGGATGGGCGAGCGCCCCTGCCACGGCACGGCCGCGCCCCGCTCACCCACCCGCAGCCGGCAGCCTCGCCGGTAGTGCTCGCATCCCTGCTCGCATCCCTGCTCGCACCCCTCCGATCCCCCCGCCGTGGCTGTCGCCATGGCCGCCGCCGCCGCCTGGCCCCCTCCCGCCTTTCCGCTTCCTCACAGCCGCTTCCGGGGGATTTTGAGTTTTCAAAATAGCTTCCTCCGCCCCCCCTCGCCGCCTTGCACCTTCGCGTTCTCCTCGCTGAAGACTGGTTCGAGTTGGAGGGGAGCTCAGGAGATCACCCAGTCCAAGCTCACCAGAGCAGGTGATACAGGACCGCGTCCAGATGGGCTGGGAATGTCTCCAGAGAGGGAGACTCCACGACGAATCACAGAATCACAGCATATACCGAGTTGGAAAGCACCCATAAAGGATCATCCAGTCCAACTCCTGGCCCTGCACAGGACACCCCACCGATCCCACAGGTGCCTGAGAGCCTTGTCCAAGTGCCCCTTGAGCTCTGCCAGCCTTGGTGCTGTGACCACTGCCTGAGGGAGCCTGTGCCAGTGCTCTGCCACCTCCACGGAAAGTAGTTCTGGAGGAAACAGAGGCGAGACCTCAGCGCTGAACCAAACTTCCTCCCGAGGGGAAGTGGAGGGGCAGCACCGATCTCAGCTCTCTGGTGACACTGACAGGACCCCAGGGAATGGCTGGAGCTGTGCCAGGGAGGGTCAGGTCGGATATTAGGGGAAGTTCCTCACCCAGAGGGTGGTCGGGCACTGAACAAGCTCCCCAGGGCAGTCACAGCACCAATCTTGACAGAGCTCAGGGAGAGCTTGGACAAAGCTCTCAGGCACCTGGTGGCATTCTCTCGACACCCACCTTGGAGATACTTGCATGGATTGACGAGATTCCTGCTGTCTTTTCTCCTCTAGACTGAGTAGGCCCAGCTCCTACAGTGTCCCCTCCTGAGGGAGATGATCCAGACCCCTCATCATCTTTGGCCTCTGCTGAACCCTCTCCAGTAGCTCCTTCTCTGTCTTGACCTGTGGAGCCCCGAACTGAACACTCGGGATGTGGCCTCACTAAGGCCAAGTAGAGGATCACCTCCCTGAACCTGCTGGCCACTCTGCCCCATGCAAAACCTTCCCCTTAAACCTTTCTCTCCCCTACACACCCAACTTTCCCCACAAAACCTCCACTCTTCCCTCCCCAAACCTTCTTTTCCTCCCTGCATTTGCCCATGGCTACCTGACTGATGGCTGTGGCCAAGTGGAGCATCCATTATGGGGACACTCAAGCCTGGAATTGGTACATCTTTTTATTTACAAATGAAATGTACATGTCAAGACACAGCATAGAGACAAATCCTAAATACAATGAGTTCAGACCATATTCTGTCATGATCCATCGATGGAAAAGGCTGCATTTTGTGGAAAAATAAGCTCCAAAGTCAATGTGAGTTGACAAAGTCACCATGTGAATTGTGACAGGTGATGGAAAACAGTTGTGAGCAACACCGGGAGAGCCCAAAACTGACCACAGACAAACTAAGGGCAAATAAGCAAAAATTGTTTCCAAACAGTCAAGTTTTGCTGTCCCATTCTGCTAAGAGACCTAAAGGAATGATGACTTGAGTTACTGAGACATTCCACATGTCACCTGCATCACAACTCAGTATTCCACAGGGATATTCCTTCCTTCACCATCAACAACAGCCAGACAACATTCCCAGGTAAACACCCCAAAGAAAACTGCCCAAACATGGGGTCGAAGATGTGAAAGGAAAAGGAACCTAAAACAAAGTGACAAGTGCATTAGCAAGGTTTCAAAGAAACATGTGCAGATTTGCACATTTAAATATTGTGTTTCTTGCATAAACGTTTTCTTCACTGTCAAGGCAAAGGTGCTTTTCAATCCAGATCAGGCAGCCCACCAAAACATGAGAATTTTAGCAGCTGCTTTTGTCACTATTCATTGAAAAAGAAACCCCTCATGCGGGCAGCAGCTGGACAAAAGAATGCCCAGCTTCCTTCTGGGTCCTCCAAAGCAGCTCCTGCCCTTGTCGTGCACCAATGACCACTACTCTTCTCAGACAAGACCTGGCCCTAAGCCAGAAAGTCAACATTCCAGGGGCTTTTTGCATGCAGGAAATCCAGCAGCAATGGCAGTGCCAGCTCCAACCTCAGCCTGGACCCGAGCCACTTTGGTGCAGCCTGCTGTACCAACAGGAGTAAGGGATCCTCCTCTCCCCTGCAGAGACCTGGCAGCTTTAGCCCCTGGAAACTCAGATGGATTGTTCCCACTGTTCAGTCACCTGCATCAAGAGGAGAAAAGGTGAATGACTCTGGACAGACTAACAAAACACAGAGGTGCTCCCTGGTGAAAGGCTTCCTTTATTTGGATTTGTTACACATCCTTACCTTGCAGCAGCTGTGCACTTACACCTCTGTGCTTCGCAGATCAGAAAACGGGAGGTTTTTTTTCCCCTCCTCACATGCAGGCAGCCAGCTTCCCCTTCTTCTGTTGTTCTACCAGCTTGCTCAACCCCCCCGAGTTCATGAGCTGCTTCCTTTCCAACCCCAATGCCCAGCGCCTCAGCTCAGGAAAATGATTTACTGGGCACAGCAAGCTGTGTACTACCCTCAGTGAGAAGTCTGTCACAGCTGCATGTCCTGACCAAGAATGTAAAGGATAGAAGAATTTTCCTATTGCACTTCCCATCCCTAGGTAAGTGTTCATGAAACCATCCATTTGGAAGCCACCAGAAGGCTACACAGCAAAACACGACTCACCGGTGTCAAGCTGACACCTGAAGCCCCCAGCAAGCTACACAGCAGAAATGAAAGCCCACCTTTTACAGGCAGGTATGAGCATCTCCCCAGGGCTAGTGCTCCACCCTGGGGAAGTTGGCTTCTGATGCATCTGGCATCATGGTCCCTGACAGCTGTAAATTGGGAAAGAAAGAGACAGGATCAATTTCCAAGCGCAGGATAAACAGAGAAGACAATCAGAAGCAGCCTTCTAAAAACACACGCAATGCCAACACCTAACTTAAAACCAATCTGTTCCTTGGTCAAATCAGGCTTCCAAAATGCTCCCCCAGTGTAAGACTTACGATCCCAAGGCAAATTCTGCTCCTTTAGGAGTCAAAGTGGAATTGTGTGGGCCATGCTGTTGAGAAAGCTACAAACCAAACAAATATAGAGCAGCACAAATGACTTTATTGCCTTGATACCTGCTGTGAAGCCAGACTTGAGTTATGAAGGTCGATAGCAGCGAGGGAGGGGACTTGGGATTCTGTAAACATTTTGGTTTCCTTTTTCAGAAATCTGGGATGCCGAGCTGCAAAACACAACCAAGGCATGACATGTTAAGGGAGTGAGAGCTGACACACTGTTTCCTGACACTTGTTTGGTGCTCAGGTTTTATTTAGGGGACTTCAAAGTTCCTACCTTCCGCTCCTCTCAGCTCAGGGAGATGATTTAGTTCTGGCAAACGCACATTTGTCTTGTGGAATTCCCATTTCTTCTTACTTGCCTGAAGGATGGGTTTTTCATTAGCAACCTGTAATCAAGGGCATAAGGAACAGCTCATGAAAATAGAGAATAAAATAAAGCTATTTCCAAACTTAGAAACAGCAGTAACACAGCAGTGCTCTGATGTAGCTGGAATTTGTACAAGAGTGAGACAAAAGATTCTGATGTGTGTGAAGGAATTCAACCTGCTCAAGTGCTATTTATACATAAGCAATGGAAAAGCAACATGAAAATAAAACAAATCATCTCAGTGAGGCTGCTTTTGGCGAGATAAGGTGCAGCACTTGGAGAATGGCTGGAATTAGTTATCTGGAAAAAGGCAAATGCTCCTGGCTGGCACGGTAATAATCATGCCTAGGGAGTGAGAGCAGAGGAAAACTTTCCGTTTCACTTGTTTTCCTTATAAATTTTTAATGCATTTATGACATGACTAAGTAAGGCCCTGGCCACACCCCCAGTTCTGCTTCAGTAGCACAGCACACATGGTCTATCTTTCCTGGCCAGGCAGGAGACCATGGATATATTCCAAATCTCACAGATATCCTGTGCTGGGCTGCTCCACTCATTTAAAATTGTTTTCTGACATAAAATATATTTCATGCAAGAACTATTAGCAAGGGATAATGAACGAAAAATCTGCAGGAAAAAAGGGGTAACTAAACCAGTGTTTCTAGTGGAGAGTTATAGTGAAAGATGGATCAGATGGAGTTCTTGAGACTACAACACAGAATTGAATTTATTTTTGCTTGGCCAAGGGGGACAGACAGACAGACAGACAGACGACTCACCGGTGTCAAGCTGACACCACAACAGCCCACTGGAGAAGGCTTCCGTGCCTTTAGCAATGGATTCAAGTATTTTTTACTCTTTTCATCAAATCTGAAATCAAAAGTGCCCCAAAGTTGGTATTAGCTAAGATAGCACAGCAAATATAAAGCAACAAATGCAAGGTATCCCAAACCCCACCTCTCACATTCCCACATGGTCACCCTGCATCTCCCAGGACATTGCAGGAATGATGGATACAAGCTTTCCTAGCTCTGCCCCCATACCTGTAATTAAGGTTCCCAGGCCCAGGACCCATCCCAAATGTAGGAGAGAAGTTTTGGTTGATGGGAGGGATAAATGTGCCCAGGTTCTTGGTGCAGTCCAAGCTGCTGCTGGAATCTTTCAGGTTGGTCTGAGGGCTGAATTTAAACGGGTTGATTGCGCCGTCGTAGAGTAAGCCCAGCTTGGAGGATTGATCTGCTTTCTCTGCATCAGCTTTACAGGGCTTGGTCTTTAGCAGCTTTCCATCTTTGTTCCTTGGGCCTATGCTGAAATCCTGTTTGGGAAGATTAACATCATCTTTCCTTACAGTCATGGTAAAAAAGCAGTTTACAGCAGTGCATGCAGGAAAAAAAATGTCAGAAGCCTACATGTGCATGATTCTGCAAGGATCTAATGGAGATGGAATTGATTTTGTTAGAGAATCTCTGCTTTCCATCAAACAGGAGAAAACTTGTCAGGGTTCCAGCACTCTCTGTAAATAAATCACTTGAGACTGGAATCAGAAATGATGGAGGAAAACCAGTTGTATCCTGTGTCTCTTCCGAAGAAATTGAATAAAAACTCTCGATGTTACCTCAAAGTCACTCTGAATCGTCCTTGGCTGAATACCGAATTGGTATCAACAGTTGAAAGGGAAATTTTTAATTTTGGAGACAGGGCTTTAAAACAGGTTAACAGCAGCATAAAGCATGACTTATGCTACCCAGGTGATTCCCCCCTCCAGTTCTGTGTTGCCAGGCACTGCACCACTGTGTGGTTCACCTGGAAGGGACTGGACAAAGAGCCACCTGCACACGCCCGAGCTATTTCCTAGGAATTTTAACTGCTGCACCTATGTTACAAACAATGATTTTAAAACATGAGACCAAAAAAACCACCAAAAACAGGTTTGGAAAACACAGATGGACCAACCTGGATGTTGATCGTTTTTCTTTCTTCTAAAACATCATCTTTGTCCCTTTTACAGATTTTAGACTTTTTTTGGAACTGATGGTCTCTCGCATCTTTCTGGATCTTTTGTTTAAGCTCCTGAGTAAATCTACATTTTATATAAGGAGAAAAGAAAAAAAAAAAATAAAAGGGCTTCTGTTTATCTTAATATCATCATCAGTTGTTAAGCCCAGGCTCTGACAGCCTTTTAAGCAGTCAAACAAACTGTGCCTTTTAACTAATGAGAGGCCAAATGTAATGTATACATTAAACTAAGTAAGATCTTCCCCACACATTTTTCACAATACAGCAATAAAGATGTTTGCATCCTAGTTTGGTGCAGATGCAGAGAGTGAACACAGTGTAAGGCTGTACTACCCAATATGGTGTGCCACTAACGAATTAATGTCACAAAAAGGTAAACATGCCACTGCAACGTGTTTCTTTCCAACTGTTCTCCTGTTTCCAAGAAGGTCAAGCCAAAACAAACGGAGACATTCAGCAGCTATCAGCCCTGCAAACCCACTGTGCAGTCTTCAAGCACAACTGCTTCACTTCTTTCTAACCTGAGCCCACAGTGAGCAGGAAAGGGGCTTTTACCTTTCGGCAAAGCCATCCTTGTTGAAGAAATCACCCTGCAGGAGTTCGGTGCAGGACGGTCTCTTGTCTGGGTCAATCTGCAAGCACTCCTGTCAAACCAATGTGAACGGGAGGAGGTAAACACACCAGGAATTAAACAAAGGCTTTGGCATGTCTGAGTGAAAGACCCCTGCAGGATATGCAGTGACCCCTTTGGCCCTGCAGGGCTGAGTGCCCCCATCGCCCTGGACTGGAGCTCTGGTATCCTACAGCCCTCACCAAGCTGCCAACCCAAGCAGCTGCCCACTGCACAGGGAGCTGAGAGAAAGGCACTTTACCAGCCCTGTACTCAGCTGCACGAGGCAAAGGACACGGAAACAGAGAAAGCAGAGAAACGTTCACAGGAAACAATCAGTTCATTACCTTGGCTAAGTCCAGCGCGGCAGGAGGGAGCTTGGGATAGCGTTTCTCCAGGGACTCCAGCTCATTCACCTCAGGCAACTTCAGGCCAGCAAAGAGGGGGTTTTTATAGAATAACTCCTGTTGTCTTGGAATTAAGTTACCTGGAATCACGCAAACAAAGCAACCATATGGAAAAATACAGGGCAATGAAATATTTGAGAGGCTGAAATGCTGGGTCAGCACTGCAGTAAGGGCTACAGTCTGGGTTGTTACCTTCCTACACATCAAAACAAATCTGAGCCCTTCATTCCTAAGCAAGCACGAGAAGCCCGAGGGGCTCTTCTTACCCAGGCACTTGGTGATTTGGAAGAGTTGGTCAATTTCTGAGTCTCCAGGGAAAAGGGCCTCTCCCGTCAGCATTTCTGTTATCAGGGAGCCAATAGCCCACACGTCCACAGGCCTGGGGAGAAAAACCAGCACCACCCCAGCTCAGCACAACAACTCCTAAGGCTGAGCCACTGGATGGAGCACCCCCTCCGTGATGCCCACAGCCCTTCCCAGCCTGGCAGGCCGGACTCACCTGCCATACTTGCTATCCCCCACCAGCAGCTCCGGGGCTCTGTACCAGCGGGTCGCCACGTAGTCTGTGTAAGCTTCCCCAGAAGCTGCCAAGGGTCGGGCAAAACCGAAGTCGCAGAGTTTCACAACTCCTGACTGGGAAACCAGTATGTTTTCTGGCTTAATATCCCGATGGATTATCTGCACAGAGGAAAGCAAGTCAGCGCAAATTCCTCATTTGTAATAGCAAACTGACTGGCTCAGCAAAAAGTGTAGCTTTCGCACATTCAAGTAGAAAATTACAGGCAAACACAGAACCTCTAATTTCAGACACATTTACTTTATGTATCTCTTCTTCTTTTCAGACAAAGCTCTATTTCTCTAAGTTCAAATATAAATAAATACAAAAACATATGCTTCTATTCTAACATGTATCTATTTTTTCTTAGCTGCAGAGCAGATTTCTCACACATACTTACATTGTGGCTGTGACAAAAGGCAGTTCCTCTTATAATCTGAAACAAGTATTTCCGAACCCTGTCGTAGTCCAGCCCACTGGGAGAGGCCTCAAGGTCATCGAGCACCGTGTGATCCACAAACTCAAACACCAGATACCACCGCTTCTTCCTTTTACACACATCCAGCAGGTTCACCAGATTCTCATGTCTGAGTTGCTGTCACAAAACAGGGAATGTTTAGTGAGGGGAAACACTTACTTAGGGCAAACTATGACGGGAAATTAAAAAAAAAAAAATTTGCAGGTAGTTTTTTTAACTGCAGCCCAGCTGGGACAGTACCAAAAAATGCAACTTGAAGAAAAAGAGGAAGAAAAAACAGCTGTATTTTCTACTTATTTTGTCGTTGCATTCCCAGCAGACAAGAATCCACCTCCAATTTGTTACTCATTTATCACACACCAACAGAAAAGGCCATGCTACAGAGCACAGTTATTTATTAGCTGGAGCCTGGCAGGGAAGCATCACTGGAGGCTGCCTGGAGGCAGCACTAGACCCCAGGGGTGTGACCCAGGAAGATGCAAAAGGACTGCAGAGCACAGGGAATTGTAGGAGAAACTCTGCCAGTGCAGAGGCAGTGCCAGCCAACCTGCATCTGTGTCTGCCCAGATTTCTTAGAAGGTCTGACAAGAGAAGAATTTTTAAAGGATAATCAATAAGAGAAAAAAACCTTCTCCCAAGAATGATTTATTCCCCACACAGGAGACCTGAAGAGGTTTTGCTGTTTTCAGACACGATTAAATTTCTGCCCAAACTCGAGAGGAAAAAAAGTTAAAACCAAAGATTCACAGGGAACAAGGGAAGAAACTACAAAGAGACTAAACCTTCAGGTATTTATTTCCCCCGTGAGAGGCCACCCTTCCTGAGCTGTATATGCAAATGTTCCCCTTGCTAAGATTCCATTCACCCAGGAAAACCAGTTAATTCCCAACACACCTGGATGCTGCTCAGTAACTCAGTAACTCGGTGAGCCTGGCCAGTGGAGCAGGTACAATCCAGGCTCTCGCAGATCCACTTTAAAAGAGTTTGGAAGGGATAATGCTTGGAGCCGCTGGCTGTCTCAAGCTCCAGCACACACATTTCTATTAACTCTAATTCTCTAGCTCTTGCAGTAATTGCAAATATCACTTTTTTTCCCCTTCAGCGCACAGGAACTGTAAGCTGGCAGATTTAGGAAGAGACACTTGTGGCAGACAAGAGGACAGGACACAGGTTTGCCAGTATTCCCCCCTCTGGAACATCTCACCTCACAGGAGTAGCCTGGATGCACTCCGAGCGTAATAAGATTTTCCTTCTTATTTTCACCAAACACATCATCTGTGTCCCAATGTTTCAAACTCCCACACGTGCCCATGCACAGGGACAAGCACTGCACATGGGACAAGCATTCCTGTGGGACAAGGGAAGCTTCTCTGGATAGCCTGTGCCTCCCCACCCTCACGGGAAATCATTTTTTACTAATATCCAATCAAGACCCACTCTCTTTCAGTTTGAATCCATTCCCCCTTGTCCTTCCCCCTTTCACCACAACACTGACACCAGGCAAATCCCACATTCCAACAGCAAAGGACACGGTGCCGGCTGGCTCCCACCCGGGGGCTACACATGGGGGAAACATGGAATCTCAGAGGAGCCCTCCTCCAGCCTCTTGCCTGCCAGGAAGGTGCCATGAATAAAAGAAAATAAAGGAAAACTTCCCTTGAAGCATTTTCCCGTCTCAGGTGACACCGGCAGCCCCCAGTTCGTTCAGTGTCACACACACGGGTCACCATCCACCTGCCGGCTTTAAAAGGTCAGCGTTTCTTCTACTTCCAGCAAATTCACGGCAGCAAAGGACAAGCACTTGGGACAGGGGGACAGCTGCCACCAGGAGGCAACAGAGACCGCGGGCCATTCCCTGCGGAACGCCAGAACATCGCCAGACTTCCCCAGTTCAGGATTCACCGGGCGAATCCAGCACAGCGCTCGGGCAAAGGGAGAAGCGGTTTCGAAAGGCTACAGCACAGAAGGTTCAATTAATCCAGCACGGCTTGGAAATCCAGAGAGGGCCCAGGCGAGTCTCCTTCGGCCTGGGTTCTGTGGGTGACACTTTGTGAGGGCTGAGGGGCCGCCGTGCTGCGACACAGCCTGAGCCAGGGGCCGAAGGAGGATTTAAACAGGAAACCTTCACCTTTTAAGCACAAGACTGCTAAAAAAGGGGTCCCGCCAACCTCACCTTGAGCAGTTTGATTTCCCTCTGTGCGATTTTCCTCACCGCCGCGTCGTCGTCGCTCTCCAGGAACTTCTTGACAGCCACGATCTGCCCGTTCTCCCTGTTCCTGCACTTGGTCACCACCCCGTAGCTGCCTTCCCCCACCAGCCCCAGCACCTGGTACTTGTCCATGGCCCGGCGGGAGGGCCGGGGCCCGGCGGCAGGGAGCGGGCCAGGATGTAGGGACGGGAGCGGGAGCGGGAGCGGCAGCGGGAGCGGCAGGCAGGCACCGCGCACGGCGGCGGTTCCCGACCCAACGCGCCGTTACCGCGGCAACCGCCCGCCGTAAAGTGCGGCCGCGCCCCGCCTGTCGCTAAAGGAGCGTGCTGGCTCGCTCGCCTTACGGCGAGTCCGAAGGCCTTACGAAAATGTTTTAAGAGTGAAAGGTTATAAAGACTGCTTTCTTAAAGCCGCTAGGGCGCGTAAAGCGTGCTAAGGAACCTCGTCTCTTGTGCGGTGGGCTGAGCGACACGTTAAAAACCCGGCCCGAATCCATGTAATGAGTGCTCCGTGCGCGGCTGGGAGGCTGCTGGCGGATAAACCGTGAAAAAGGCGGAATAATTTGGTTTTAGATGTCTGTGCCGGTGGCCTTGCTGTGCATTTTATCTTTACAAACTTGGCAGCGTCTGCACATGTTATTTGCAACTTAACACCATGCATGAACCTGCTCCCTTGAGGAGGAAGGAGAGCTGAAGCATCCATGTGGGTTTACTCATGGAGACTTCAGCCAATATATTCTTAATCCAGCATGCCCTTGTTCTTTCCATCCTTGATGGATGCAGCAACCCATGATGGTCTTCTGGGCATTCCACATGGATATTCCCGACATTCCCGCCTCCGTTTGGTGGCCTCTATTTCACAGCTGAGGGTTCTGTGGGAAAAAAAAAGAAAAAAAGAAAAAAGGAGTTCAATTTCTCGGAAGAAATTTATAAACAACTGTCAAGGTGGAATACTGCAACATTCCTCTTTGGGAAGGGAGCAGTATATACCTAGCCAAAATGTCGATTTCCTGGAAAACAGTGCAATGAGGAATCATATATCTCAATAATATTTTCTGGAACCTTCACAGTATTCCTCCTGAGTCACACTGATATGCATCACCTTCTGTAGTTAATTCCTGGTTGCTTTCGTGTCTCCCTCACCCTCATTCTCTCTCCCCAGGTGCAATCAGAGTAATGCATCTTTCCAGGCTGACCTCACATTTCCAGGGAAAGAAAAACATGGGAGAGTGGTTGGCAGTGATTTATTACATTCCTCCTGCCTTCTACTGCTCATCATTATTGTAGCAAGTTGCTCCTCTGGGTCCTGGCATCTGTCCTGTGCTGCTAATGGAGAGCTGACTTGGAATCCAATTAACTCTTCCACTGCTGAGATACTTTTGGATCTGTTAAAATAAAGGAGTGAACCACACATTTGTAATGACACCATCGACTTATCACAGACAAAGGGGAATAGATTCAAACCGAAAGAGAGTAGATTGCATATTCAATTGGAGATTAGGAAAAAATCCTCCCTGTGAGGGTGGAGAACCCCTGGCACGGGGTGCCCAGAGAAGCTGTGGCTGTCCCATCCCTGGAAGTGTCTAAGACACTTCAGGTTGGACAGGGCCTGGAGCAATCTGGGATAGTGGAAGTTCTCCCTGCCCATGGCAGGGAGTTGGAATGAGATGGGCTTTGAGGTCCCTTCCAACCCAAACCATTCTGTGATTCCACGTGTCAGTGTGGTGCTGTGATTTAAGAAGCCAGAGAGACCAAAGATTGTGAGGAACCTCGCTAAACCCCACCGTGCCTGTGCTCCAGCTATTTCTAGCACTGTTGCTACCTCGATGGCACTGACCCACTCCCGGCGTGGTAACTGCGGAGACACCCCCTTTCCCTCCTCATAATAACAGGGACCTTGAACGGAATTCCTCTCCTTTAAAACGCGATTACTGGCGATACTTTCTTATCCTGCCCACGGCAGCCCTGGCATCTTTTCCTCCTTTTCCACGCGAGCTGCCGTGCGATCATCCCCTCTCCCACGGGCACGGGGGAAGCCAGTTTGGGGGCGGGATTCTGCCGGGCTGGGACGGTCCCGGCAAGGGGCGGGCTGATGTGGCCGATGATGCCGGTGCCAGGGGCGGTGCCGGCGCTCGTTCGGGGCGAGCATCGCCCGCCCCTGCGCAGCCATGAGGCTGTGCCGGCCCTTTGTTCCCGGGGGTCCGCGGCCGCCCCTCCCGACGGCCGGGGCGGCCTGAGCCCGCCGGGAGGCAGGAGGAGCTGTTCCCAGCAGGATGCGATGGGGAACTGCTGGGCGCAGTGGTGCTGCGGGCTGTTCTTCCGGAGGGATCCCGGCCGGATCCAGCGCGGCGGAGGGTGAGCGGGAGCCGCGGCCGCTCCTTTCCCCTCCCCGGGGCGGGGAGGTGCCGGGGCCGCCGGCTCCGCCTTCCCCGTGGGGCAGGAGGGGGTGACGGGGTGGGGAGGGATGCGGGGTCGGGGTGCCCCCGGCGGCCCGGGCCCGTTCCCTTCGGGAGCCGCAGCATCCCGGGCGGATGGAGGCGCCGGGAGCCCGCCGGGCTCCGTGCGGTTTGTGCGGTCCGGGCTAATGCACTTCCAGGGTCACCGGCCCTGCCAGCAGCGGTGTTTTTCCGGCAGGAGATGCTTGGAGAGGCTTTTTAGGTCAGTTGCCAAAAGCCGTGCAGGCGGCCGTGCTTGTGCAAAAGATGGAAAAACACCCGGTTTTCTGCAATGTGATCTCGTCTTCTCTGTGAGTCAGAGGCTGAGACGCTGTTGGGATAAATCAGGAGCAGAATGGTTCAGACGAATTCTTATCTCTTGGAAACGTGTAACAACCTGTTTCATTCTGCCACAAGCAGTTCGTGGGAAAGCACTGTGCAAACAGGAAATGCTGGAGGGTTTTCCATGTGCTGACCCGTTCTGGATACCTACATACCACTTAGTTTTGATGCATTAGGACAGAAATTGTTCTCAGCAGACAGGCTGATTATTTTACATGATGCAAGCTTGTGGCCTCTTACTTCACATCAGCTCTGGCAGCTGAGTCTCACCTTCTGAAAGGCCTTCCAGACAAGCTGCTTCCTCAGAGACATGGGTGAAAAACCAGGGCAGTGCATGCAGAGGATACCTGCTTGTATTTTTAGTACTCCACCGGAGGGGATGAGAACACCTCCAATGCCTTGACAGTTGGCACTGAAGTATCAGTTTGTTGTGCTTTGAGAACACCAGGCAGTACTTGAAAGGTTCTTCCCACTCCTGTGTGTTTTGCTGAGTCTCCTTCCACAGGCCAATACCCCTTTTTTTTTTAGCAGGCAGGGTAAAATGTATGTATAGGGATGGCAATCCCTGCAGGTGTTAGTCCAATATCAGGCTGTCCTTACCAGTGAAACCTATCTTACCGTCTGCTGTTGTATTGTCTGATTGTTCTAGGTGTTGCACAACCTGCAGTGAAAGTCTTAGGCATATAGAATGTACAGAGGGAAAACTGCTGGCCTGTGTTTCAGATCAGATTTGTTTTCCGGGTGTGGTGGTGGTGCTGGTAGTTTATAGAGCAGTATCGGAGTGTTGAGGTTATTCTCCTTCCACTGAGCAGGGAATTGTGTTAAAACCAAAACTGTAAAATGCGTCTTATCATGAAGTTTGCAAGTTAGATCAATACCACATGGTCCACATTTGGCTATTTCTGGAACACCATAATGTAAAAATGTAGCTTATCAACTTAACGGGAATTTTAATCACTCAGATCTTCCCTCCACCCCAGATTCATTATTTTTAGATGCTGCAAGATTTGCCTGTAAGAAAGAAACTCCTGACTAAACAACTAAGTATAGAGTTTTTATTGAGTGTTTTAACATCCTGTAAGATTATAAGTTGCCTTTGCTTGGAATTGTGCTTAATATATATGTATGGATGGAGTATGTATGTATATATATGTATGAAAAGTTGATCTCCTTTAATAGCTTCAGATCTTGGAAGATTAATTGGAAGATTAATCTTACTGTCTCTATAGGTCCTGTGACCTGTCAGCTGAATGGTTTTCTCTAGGAGCTATCCAACCAAAAGGATTCTCAAGTCTTAGGAAATAATGGAAAAGTAGAGCTTAAAGGAGAATTATAAAAGGTGTAAACATTTTCATAGGTTGCTGATACATCACTTGAAGTTTTGTATAGGGGTGAAGCTGATGGGTCTTGTGTCCATAATGACCTCAAACTACTACTCAGAAGTGGTTCTGGGATTTATGGGCTCAAACTCTGACACAGAATTAGGTTTTCTGGGACTGAGTCCCTGTTCAGCAAGCAGCTGAAAGAGCAGCCCTTCCTAGAGCTGGCATTGCTGTTGGGCTGTTTGTGATTACACTTAGGGAGCTTGCACTGCGTTTAGTTCACTTTTCAGTTCTTGCAGCTGAAAAGTTGCAAAAGTTAAGCTGACTGCAGCTCAGTGTCTGGAAAGCTGGAAGTAATTTACCTAAAGCCTGGTGCTGCAAACTGGAATTACACGTTTGTTAACAGCATAGATAGCCCTGGAACAATTTCTTGTTGCAGTGTTATTAAATGAGATTCTATATGGTATTGGCTCCTATACACCAAATTACAAAGAAGGTTAGCAGTGAAATTGCCCTAAGTGTTCATGCCACGTGTCCCAGTTATCCTTGTCATGTAGTGCTTGATTTCAGGTGGCCTTCCTCTCTGGTTTCACAGCAGTGAATTCTCTGGAGAAGCTTCTTTAGTGGCAGGAAAGGCTGTGCAACAAGGAACCAGTGGGTAGTGCAACAGGTTGCCAGGGGAGACGTTCCCTAAACTGGCTTCCAAAGAAAAATGAGATGGAAGTTAAAATAATTCAGGCTTTGGCTGGTGTGTTGCTTTTATTATTGTCGAAGTAGGTGGTGGTTGCAAGTGCGGAACGATCTTTCGTGCAAGTATAGAAATCCCTGAGGCCCTGGGTTTATTCCTTGTACCCGTCAGCACTTGCAACTGGAAACCCTGGTTTTTGAAACAGTTCGATGAAATGGATGTTGTACTGAAGAGTGTTTACGTTAGAATGTTCTTCTGGATGGTGGCCAAACCTCCTTGGCTAGGTAAAAATGTATTCAGGTAACTTAATACTCCGCTGGGTTTTGTAGAGGACAGGGCTGACTGTCCTCTCTAAAATAATTCAAATAAAACAGGAAGAATTCTGAATAAAGAATCAAAGAAGAAACCAATTCCCTATATAAAATTGGAGCATGATATTTTTTTTCTCCTTTTTTTTTTGTTTTTTTTTTTGTTTTTGTTTTTGTTTTGTTTAAAAGTATTGCCTTGACCTCTTGATGGATGTTTTTCTCTGAGGCTCAGCCTTCTGGATGTGCCAAGCTGTTAAAATAAAATGTATTGTTTAACACTGATGAGGTACAAGATGCCAGGAAAGATTTAAGTGCCATGATGAGCAACAGCATTTTCAGAAGTTGCCTGGAACAATGTTTTTTCCAGGAAAAATGTTTTTAAAGGGATTGCAGAACATGCTAATAGTCTGTAAATGTCAAGTCCAGCACCCTGACAAATGATTTCATCTCACAAGGGTTTTAGTTTTTTCCCCAGTTCTACAGAAGACGTTTACAAGCTCTTGTCTCTCTCTGCTGTAGCAGCGAGGTAGAGCTCCAGTGAATAAGTCAATGTGTTAAATACATGAAGTTTTTGTTGTTATTTTATATTTAACATATTTTGAAATCTATTTTAAATTCTCGGGCTCATTTACCTTCTGCTGTGTGTTGGAGAGTCTTCTCTGTAGTCTAACTGTAAACTTATTTTTCCAGATCCAAGTATTTTAGAACATGTTCAACAGGAGAACACTTCACTATAGAGGTGAGTACTTACATTTTTAGCGATTTAAGAAAAAGTGAGAAAAGCTGAATCCTAGCAATGCCTTTAACACTTTCTGCAGTTTATGAACACTAAAATATTCTGGGATATTCCAGCCTAAACTGATGCTGCACTGGGTGGCAAGTGGTTCTTATTGCACCTCAGAACATGAATGTATCATTTGGAAGGAAGAGATGTATCTGTGGTGGTCTGATGCTCATCATCAGGGCATTCCACATGCTGCTTGTTGCATCTCGTCTCTGCTGCGTTGGGATTTTGCTGCTCGTATAAATGCAGAGTATTTAGTTCTCGATTGCAGGATCACACATCAGATTGTACAAAAGGAATCTGATGGGGTTACCTGATAGTTTGTTGCATCTGTAATCTACTTTGTTCCCTACAGTGGTCCTTTCCCAGCCTCCAGACATAACTCCCCGTTGCCAAGGGTAGTGTGAGGTTAACCAGGAATAACCTGGTTTACTTTCCCTGAGTGTCCCTGTGCTCTGGAAGTCCTAGACCAGCCAGATTGCCCCCATTACTGAGGATAACATTAATTATTGCAGTTACTGCTTTGGCTGTCGACAAAGGGGTCAGATGTGTACAGCGGGGGAAACCCGTTTTGGTGCAGAGCTTCCCGTTGTGAGAGAGTGTTCCTGGCTCAGGAATGTGACAGGGAAAAGGAGGCATTGTTCTCCTCCCAGTTTTTAGGTCAATAAGGAGTCTTGCTGTAGGTACTGACCCGTGTGTCTCTGTTTGATGCACTGAGTAGATTTAAGAACACTATACTGAAAACAGGACAGAGGATTTCTATTTGCTTTTTTTTTTTTAACGTGACAGTTGAATTTCTGCTGGATGAGCTTGTGCAACTGAGAATGCTTGGTTTTTTAATTTGGACTCTTCTCCTTTTAGGAGAATGTAATGCTTAAGACAAGAAACATTGGTAAGAAGTAAGGTCCAACTCTAAAAATAAAATTCCTCTGAAAGCAGGGTTACAGTCTCACTGTTAGAATTAGAGAAGTGTTTTTACAAGGCGTAAAATATACAATCATACTTGCTGTATGTTTTTAGTGACTTGTTACGTTGAATTGTAAAAATTATTTATTTCTTTTTCTCTGCAGTTTGAGAACCTGGTGGAAAGTGATGAGGTGAGTACCTGGGGCATCATGTGAAACCTGCTTGTACAATCCTTAAAAACGGTTCCAACATCTGAATCTTCTTCCTACTTTGAGTTGTAGACTTAAATCACGGGGAGTTTTTTTACTTTCCGTTTTCCTTGCACTAGGAATATGAATTTAAGAATTTGGATAAAGATTTAAGAGATTGGTTTGGGGGAGTATGGGAAATGACCCATTAAGGAAGGAGGCACTATGGACTTTGGGAAGAAAGAAAAGAAGAGGTGTGGGGAAGAAGTGTGTTTGGGAGGACTTCAAGGAGACTTTGCTCCCAGTGTAACTCTTGCATAAGACTCAGTATGAGAACAGAAATGGGCCTGGGTTGCTTTGCTAAGGGAAGTTTTGGAAGTGCTCCGTCTTTACAAAAATCAGACTTCTCTTTTTTATTTATTTTAACAGGGGGAAAGCCCAGGAAGCAGTCACAGGTAAGACTTTGATTGAGACTGAGGACCTCTCCTTCCCTCTGCTGTCCCACTGTGAATATTAAACAAAATGGAGTGAAGGAAAAACAAGGGACAAAAACAAGTAAGGGGAAAAAAGTGAGATTTGGACTGCAGTGACGGTAATGGTTCTATTCCAGTAGTTCGGTTAGCAGAGATGGTTTTGAAAACATGCTTTCTATAAAGATATAAATAATATATATTGTGAGAGTGAGGAGAGGCAGGTTATTGTCCTGAATAAACTGGAACTTTCAGGAGGAACAGGCCACAAGCACAGCCTGTTGGATCTGCATTAAAGGAATGCTCAGGAAAGACCACACAGATACGTCAGAGTGCAAATGAGGGTTGTCGTGCATGAATAATAGATGGAGCTTTTTTGTGTTCCTCCCGTGCTTCCAGGCCTCTGACTGAGGAAGAAATTGCAGACCTGAAGGACAGACACTACGACTCCATTGCTGAAAAGCAGAGGGTGGTTGATCTGAAGCTTCAGTCAGAGGTCAGTGGTTACAGTGACAGTATAAATAGTTTTTCTTCCAAAAATGTTAGGATCAGCCATGGACACCAGGAGATTCCACTCACATGGAACAATTGGGGTTTGTTCATCAGTTAGTATTTTTTAGTCTACAAATGCACAAAGATGCACAAATACCTTCTTTTTAATAGCCCCTTGGCTGGAAAATGGAACAAATAGGCTGGGTCTCTGACCAGGATATCTTAAATTTGACCCTTTTTTTAGTGCAAGGCCAAATGGGGAATATTCTTGGTTCAACTTTCCTTGTGCTGAATTTTCTCCACAACTTCCTTAAGGAAAAAGACACATAATTTCTTGTTCTGTTTTAGTGTTGCAGCAGTTAATGGAATATGATCTGGAATACAATGTAGAACTTGAATGAACTTTAATCTAAAGTGCCAATGAACCATGGAACTGAAAATCTTTCAAACTTTCACCGTGCAGTTCATAACAAAATAGAAAAAGCATTACAGCAATTCACTAATAATAAATGTTTATTCAGTAGTTACCTAAATTTTTTGGGCTGTTTGGTTGTGGGGAGGGAAGCTGTTAAATTCAGTTAATTGCTTTAGCTGTAGTTTATTTTGTTTTATTTTGATTTTCTAGCTGCTTTTCTTTTATTTTCTCGCACTTGTGGCTTTATTAGCAGGAAGATAGATAGGTTCTGCTTTTGTTAACCATTATTGTTTTGTTCATATACAGTTAGCCTTACAAGAGGAGAAGTTAAGACTAGAAGAGGAGGCTTTATATGCTGCACAACGTGAAGCAGCCAGGGCAGCAAAGCAGAAAAAGCTCTTGGAGGTGAGGGGGAAAAGACCCCAATATATTGAGAGCCTCTGTCCTGTTCCCCTGTATGCAGACTTTCCTGATATCCTTTCCGTCTCAGGAGACCTGATGAGGAGATGGCTTTGGCTTGTAAAGTAGAGAAAGAAGTACAAAATTTGAAAGTACAGCTGGTTGGAACAGCTGAAAATCATCATAATTGTTTGAAACAGCTTCTGTCGCCGAGTATAGATTTTGAATGAGTTGTAATTTTAATCTATAATTAGCTTAACGCTCTTCTTATATAATATGTAGAAGTTACTGATCTTAAATGTCAAAGAACTGTGATGGTTTTGGGGTAAAAAAAACCCTGAAATTAAGCACATGTTGTGACATCATTTAGACTCGTAAAATGTACTTAATATATTTGTGCACTGCATTGTTCCTTGTCTTTGTGTTTTGTGTTGACCCTGCTTTGGAGTTTTCATCTAATTTTTATGTCACTCAGTTTAGTTCTTATTTCATATTTCTTTCTGTCCCCTTGCCATTTTGTGTGGGAGGGTTAATTCTTTCTGACCTTTTTGCCTGCTTTTTTTTCTTACCACTTTTGATCTATAGAAAGCCAGCAAAAGTAGATTTTTTTTTAAATGGCGTTAACTGGTTTTTGTAGAAGTTCTGTGCAAGAAATGCTGTACTTCTTGTCTTTCAGTATTTTTAATATGCACTCCTTTTAGTCAGGACCTAAGATAGAATGGATCATAGAGATTTTAATTTCCTCTTCATGTAAAATTAGTACCACTTATCTCCTGCTCAAACACCCTCCCCAAAACCCATAAGGATTATAAGGATTTCAAGGAAGCATTTTTGTCCAGATATGCATCAAGCACTTAACCCTTCTAGATAAACTGGAAGCTATTTTTGAATGCATCACTCATCTCCCTGCTGTTTGTGAGCACAAATGGGAAAATGGGTTTTTCCTTGGAAGTATGGCTTTTTTTGAAGCTCATTTGGCTTGCTGATGTTGCCCTGCTAAATGTCAGGGTCTGTGACGGCGGGGAATTTTAATATGCTTGTGTCCTGGAACTGGCAGTGCTGGATATTGGGATGTGACCTGGCAAAATGGGGAGATAATCTAAATTGGGTATTATGTGGGTATAGAAATCCTAAAAGGAAATCATTGCATGTGTCAGTAAATGGTTTTGACAGATTTGTTGACTGTGTTGTGCCAAATTTCTGTCTGTTTCTCTCTGCATCTTTTCACCTCTAACCACCACAGTGTGCTATTTCTACTTCTACTTTTTTCTCCACACTCCCCATTTACTCATTTCAACCTGCCACTATTATTATTTAAATATCCAAGATGCCAGAAAACAACTCTCCCCCATCATCTTGGGATTGAAAAACATTAGATCCAGTGCAGTTACCTCCCCACACCTAAAGCAAAGAGCAATTCTCAGACGAAGTTGACATTAGCAGAGTTATTAATACTTTTGGCCCTGCAAGGCAGCAAAGCTGTTATTAATATAGATGAAGCACTTAGTGCTGATGGAGACAGCCAGAGGAGATGGCAGTACTGCTTTGCACAGGGATAAAAGGATTTGTAGGAAATATTTATCTTTTAAATGGCAGGGTGGCTCTTCCTGGGCATGGAGCAAAAGAAATCAAACATCACCCAGGTGTTAGTTGTGCACTGAAAATACTTTAAGAAGACAGGAGACAAGGCAGGTGCAGTCATGACTGAGGTGGTGTCCACGTTTCTAAAAACTGATGGGTTTTTGGGGGGTGCATAAAATAGGATTAAGTGTTGAGAGCTCATCTTTGAGTATTCAGCTTTTTCAACGATTCGCTTTTCTTGATAGCAACGTAGGCAGCACAGGATAACGCAGAGAGCACATGCTGTTAATAATGGAGACTTCCAGAGGTAAGAGACCAAATTTCATTCATGATAACTGAGAGTCTTGACTGTTTGTACTCCTGTTCCTCATTTGAAAAGTTAGGGGGTAGTTTGGAGGTAGTTTGGATTCATTCTGGTTGTGGCTGGAGTTATTAGACTGCTGCATACAGTGCTACTCCCAGCTATTAATAGATATTTACACGCACACAAAATCCAGTGGTTTATTTAAAAAATAAAATAATAATAAATAAAAATAAAATAATTTTACATGTGTTTATATGTAAAATTTCAGCTAACATCAAAATATTTTTATTATTCAGGACCATGTTTTGAAAACCCAGTAGAAAGACGCTGTTTAAATGGTATATAGAGTCTGCCTGTTTTCATTAATATTCTTAATTATATTTATTTATTAAATAATTTATGTATTTATTTATGGTTTAAGTCTCTTCATTCCCACCTTCTGTGTTCAGTGGTGGTGGGAAAAACAAGCTAAAAAAAAAAAAAAAGTGGAAATATTACAGTGGAATGATGTTTGAGTTTAGAAAAAACTCATGCATGGAAGACAAGGGGGACAGGAGGAATTTCGCTATGGAAGCACAGTTAGAATAGGAGCTATGAAAACTGAGTAGCAACTGGCCAGATTTTAAAACTAAAGGGCTGCAGGAACAGAGTTTGAATTCATTACTTTAAAAAACTGAATTGAAAATTAAGGAGATTTTATCTAAAGTGATGAAGAGAGGGGAAGAGTTGTTTAGAGTTAATTAATTAATTTTTAAATGAACATACTAATAAAAATTGAGCAGAAGCAGACTGGGAGAGGATGTGAGGAACAGGAATAGAAAGGCATTTTGCAGATGATTTTATAAAGAATTTAGTTCGGGGTGTACGTGCTTTGTAGCACAGAGCTGGAGGCATGTGGATTAACATATTTTTGATGGCACCCTTGGAGGTTTCTAAAGCTAAAAAATTGTGCATTGTTCTTGCAGCTCTGTGGCAGAGGAAGATCTCGATCCTTTTCTAAGGAATACAAAATTCCAGTATGAAGCTTTCCGAAGTAGTAGTAAGTCTGCCTTTCCTTAAGAACATCTTTAAATGTTAGGGGACTCTGAGGGGCACAGAGTGCTGCTTCTTTTTCTGGATAAACACAGATTATTTATAGTTTTATGTTTACACACACAAATATAAAATGTGGATACATACATCTGTAATTTAAAAATCTGATAATTTTTTAATCTGATAGCTAAAAGACAGCGGTGAACATTTCTTGCAAAACCAGACCTTGAAGATGCAGATGTGTTTTTATACCTTTTTTTAATCATCCCTTGGCAAAGTAATTAGAATCATATTAATGCTCATTTTTTTCCTAATGAAGTGCAAGAGGCAATTTGGCTGCCTGTACTTAAAAATTCCACTAACAGCTCAGAGGAAAACAATTGGATAAGCTTTCATCTCTTAAGTTTTGGAGACAGTACATGATAACCACTAAGGTGGAGAACAGATGGCTGTGTTTCAGGAAATAATGAGTAGTTTAGTTTTTAGGGGAGGAGAGAGTTGATTTTACTTTTTTAACAAGTCGTCATCAAGTTCTGCTTACATCTTATTAAATTCCTTTTTAGTTCTAATTAGGCAATATCTCAGTGATATTGACTATTAATTAGCTCCTGATTATTCTTTGGACTGATGAAGTGCCTTTTCCAGCATTCCTGAGGTTTGAAGGGCCACAAAGCACGCTGAAAGCTTAATTTAAAATTTTCCTTTTGCACGTTGAACCTGAAATTCAAGTACATTTACAAAAGAAAAATACATTATGGGGTTTTTTTTAAAACAGGACTTTCATCTGATGCCACAGTCCTGACACCCAACACAGAGAGCAGCTGTGATTTGATGACCAAAACCAAATCAGTGAGTGGGAACGATGACAGCACCTCCTTGGATTTAGAGTGGGAAGATGAAGAAGGTATTTATCCTGCATTTCAGCTTCATCCTGAACTCAAAAGTTACAGATGTTGACAGTTTAAGCTATGTTCATTGGAAATCTGTCATTTTCAAAAGGGAAGGTGATTTAAAACTTCTTTCTGATGGAATTTCTGACATGTTTATAATCGTTAAACTGTAAATTATTTTTACCGAGAAAATTCCTTATTTGGATAAATGTGGAGATAGCCCTAATGAATGAATTCATTTATTTGGATACTCCAGCAAATAAATGAATTCATTTCCCTGCATTTTGTGCATCTGACTTGTAAACTCCTGACAAAAGTAATGATAAAGAAATGCTGCCCTCTCGTGAGCCAGGAGCAGAAGGAGGAGCTTGTTCTTCCTTTTGAAATGTGGAAGTTGGTCAGGAATGATTTAAATATTTTGGGAAAAACCCTTATTACTTGTACTGTAACAATCACTGGGAACTTAGACCTGCATTCCAAGGAGTATCCCAGCCATCCTCACTGCTGCTGTTACAGGAGTTTTCTGTATTTCCTCATTGTTACCAATACTTTCTCTTTTATTTACTAAACCTGCAAAAGCTCTTAGTTGAAAGTTTCTCCAAAATGCTGAAACCTTGACTATCGAAAGGCACACCAAAAATGAGCGAGGGTTTGTTTCTTTTTGCCAATTCGTAGATGATTCTTTTTTCCACAAGAACATCTGTAATTACTGACAAAATCAGTAAAATCTTAGATGTCTTTGGGCAGTTTCCAGAACCATATTTTGCCTTATTTTGCGTGGAATTAAATATCCCTTCCAGTTCCAGACAGACTGAAAACCTTTCCTAGACCACTGAATCCCGTATCTGTCCAAATGCTGCCTTTGTTCCTTCTAGCAGAAACATAAAAGCTAGATGAAAACTCACAAGGACATGTTCTCATCCGTGTGTGTTAAATGCCAGGCATGAACAGGATGATCCCAGTGAGGGAGCGCTCCAAGACGGAGGAGGACATCCTGCGGGCAGCGCTGAAATTCAACAGCAGGAAGGCAGGAAGCCACCCGGCCTCAGCCTCCGACGATTCCAACGGGCTGGAGTGGGAGAATGACTTTGTCAGCGCCGAGATGGATGACAACGGCAACTCCGAGTACGCCGGCTTCGTCAACCCCGTGCTGGAACTGTCGGCCTCGGACGTCAGGCTGTCGGATTGCGAGCCCCAGGACAGATAGTGACAACACCCGCACGGCCCCTGCCCGTGACCAAACGCTGGGAAGGGACGTGGAATGTAGAAAGCCAATCTGCTCTTTTGTAACCCGCTTCCCTTTTTCTTACCCGCGGATCGGCAAGGAACGGGAATGACTCGCTGTCTGAAGGAACTCAGAACTAAGTGCAATTTTATCATCTACCTTCTCCACTTTTGTGAAAACTGGGATGATTCTATTGTGTATATCTCTGGATATCTGGATTTAATATAAAATTATCTGCACTAATTGAAGCTTCATTGCTTGACCTATCTGTATTTTACTTGCTTTTTTTTCTGGATGATGTTTTTATTGATTTTGTTTTGAAATTCATCACTGGCCTAATATTTATCTCAGAAACAGTCTTGTGTAATTTATTTAATACTTGAAGATAGAGAAATAATTTAAAAATATTTTTATTTCCGGTCTGTGCTTTTTGACTTGCTCTTCAGCGGTTTAGAGGCTGCAAAAGTAAGAGCTGCAAAACAAATTTGACACATGGCAAATTGCAGATTTTCCCCTGTCTAGCTAAAAGTCTTCCTAGTCTTGTGTTGCCCTTTTTCCATTTATTTTATCTTTTAAATTACTTTATGCTAAGCACGGTTAACCTCAACAAACATAGTAAAACTCATCAGGTTAGGTAAGTTATTGTCTTGTATAATATGCCAGACTTAGTAAGCGTGTGCTAGATAGAAAAACAAAAATAAAATACAATATATAAATTATCTACGTGTCAATAAAATGGGAATTTTAACCAGTGGAGAACTGGGAGGACCAAAGTCTTGTTTTCCCAGCCCCCAGCACAACATCTGTTGCTACATGGTCCTTAAAATTCTTCAGTTGTGGGAAATCTGTAATTCCGCTGGATCAGAACAATTATGGAAAAGCAACATTCAGTGAGCAAACTGGGGGAGGGATGATGGCTCTGCTGCTGGGGTGGGGAGAACAAGAACCTAAAGACTGAATTTCTATATCTGCATTTTGAAAAGAAAGAAGAAAAAAATCATGTTTTGACAGTGTGTTAAAGTTCTCTGCCTTTCCTGTGCCTCTAGAGTGGATGGTTGATCCTGCTAATATGGACAGAAATCCAAGGAGGTATTCGGTGACTGCACCACTGGTGTCCTGTGCTGTGTGGTCTCCCTTGGTATTCCATGTAAATCTTACTTCTTAACAGAAGAGAACCTGCAAAATACTTGCAGATTTCCCCAAAGTTTCAAAGTAAAGCCATTCTACTCTGCCATTATTTTGTGTAGCTGTCTCATTTTTCAATGGAAAAAGGGTGACAGGGTTTAACTTTGTTTTGGAGTAAAAGGAACGTGTTGTGCTAAGTAATGAACCTCCGCTGTCATCATCAGAACTGAATTTGTTGGTGAAAGTTGTGTCACTGGTTTAGATCATTTGAAACTATTTGGAATATTTGGGTCATTACAGTGTGGATAAGGAACAAAAACACTGCACACTGGGATTAAATATGTAGAAATAATCTGAGAGAACAGATAAATCCTGTTGGTAACATTCCATCTCTTCATTTCAGTTGTAGCTATGTCACTGAAAATACTTTAATGCCATTATTTATATTTGCAATACTTGTAACGAGCTTTAAAGATCTGTACACATCAAATGTATATTTTGGGTTTGGCCTAAGCTACTGCTGTGTGACTTCTCCTGGATATTTCTCTGTACAATATATTCCTGTGGGAAGGAAGGCAACTTCCTCAACATGTAAATAACATGTTTTTTACCTGCTGAAACTGTCACCTCCCCTGCACTGGTCTCTGCTTTAACGGACCAGCGAACAGGAGGTGACCTTGTCCTGACCATGCCTTGAGGAAGTCAATTAGCTGACAGTCCTGCCCTTAGGATGAACAAGCACTTAGGAAAAAGGAGGCTGACTCCAGCTTTTTCTGTGATGGGCATGTTCTGTAGCCATGGTTAGTGATAACATTTGCAGTGCTCAGTGCACCACGCTGAGTGACTTTGAAGTGATCTCCGTATTTGTGGATATTTGAGAAATTGAGAGATTCTATAAACAGCTCATGCAAAACAATTCAAGGGTACTGTAAAATGCATATCTGTACAAATTTAAAAGTCATTAAAATTTTCAGCAAGTCTTACATCTGGCAGTGTTGTATCTGTTGCTGGGTTTGTCTCAGCTGTGTCAGAGCCCTGATGAATTCCACAGTCCTTTTGGGGAGCTGCTGCTTTGGAAGAGAAGCTCTAAACAAGCTGCAGTAAACAGAAGACCTGAGGAATTTGGAGAATGGAGCCCTTCTCCTTTTGGAAATGAGCAGCTGTACCCACCCACTTCAAAGGTAAAATAACCTTCCCTGAGTAAATTACCTTCTGCTGATCGGATCAATGCAGTGATAGGGGGACAATTCATTTTTTAATGTGTACTTTACATGGTTGATTCTTACCTCAGGTAAATACAGCTGTGCAAGTGATTGTTGTTTGGAAACCACAGCCTAGTTCCAAGGGTGGAAAACATCGCAACAAAGTAATTTTGTCAAGGATGAGATGAATAGACAAATCCTACCTAAGCCTGTGTTTGAGTTTCATTGCCTCTCCCATGGCTTTCTCTCGCTTGTGGTTGGTTACCCGAATCTCAGCTGTTCCTCCCCTCAGTTATAATTATGGTTTTCTTGGAATGATTAATGCTGAACTGCATCCTAATATTTAGGTGTGATAAAATGGGTGACTCCTATTCTTCCCAGTGTGTCTTTCAAGCAAACTAAAATACTTGACAAAATAAAAAAGCCAAATGCCGATGAAAAGCGGAGCCCCTGACAAAGAAAAACTTGACTGAAACAACCTGAGAAACACTTAAAAGACAAGAAAATTATTAGAGAGACTTGGGTAGAGGAGTAGAGGTTGAAAACTTTCTGCAAGTATTTATGTAAATTCTTACCTAGGAGCAATGGCACTTTTGGAAAGCCCAGAATAGTGCCAGTGACAGTCTCTTATCTGGATGGTCCTGGAAATAATTTTATTCTCCAATATTTGTTTTATATTGCAGCTGTGTAATAGAGCAAATCCATACTAGGGAACAAAATGGTTTTATTACAAAACTAATGTGGATTTTTATAGACCACGATCATTGATGCTCCGTTTGTCTACATCACAAGCAAAAGTAGTTAACTTGCAAAAAATATATATGTTAATTGAATAAGTAAAAATAAAAAAGAAACCTTGCTTTGAAGCGAATAAAAACATAAAACACAAAGTGTTTCTAAGTTGCAAAATCTGTGAAGTTACAACCTAGGCTTGCAAATACTGTTAGGAATTTGGTGTCCAAAGCAAAGCACGAAGTATAATATGCAACAAGACATTTTGTCACCCCTTGTCTGGGACCAAAACTCTGCTGTGCATGCTCTATATTAATGCCTGTTAAATATCCCTTCAAGGCACGTGGCCACAGTTCTGGGATTGAACCTCCTGCCATGGATTTGAGTGACCCCCTATGTCCCACACCTTTCTGGGCATCAGAGAGCCCTTAGGTCTCAGTGAAGGCAGTGGCAGGAATCCATTTCTGTGGAACAGTGTTCTGGAATGCCTGTGCCGAAAACACCAAGTAAAGAAGACTGATGTGCAGCAGTCAGAGAGCACCACCAAGAATACTGGACTGAGGTGAGAGCTGTCTATGTTGGAAGCTGTGCAGGCTACAAAAGCTCATCCCTGCTAGCACAGGTCATTTTCATCAATCTCTGTGGGGCTTTTGCCTTGGGAAAGAAAAAAGGAAGGAGAAACACCACTCTCAGGTATAGGCTGCAGGGATAGCAGGCACGGCAGGCACTTTTCTTGTAAGATTGGTGCCTCAGCCAGGTGTAAGTGAGTCTCAAAATAATCCACAGCCTCCCCTTCTTGAATCTCTGCGAGGATCTGGTAGTCCCCAAAAGAGATGATGCACTTCCAGGGCAGGTCGATTTTGTTTAAGTAACCCAGTTCTGTTTGGTTGACAGTCAGTTTTGCTTTCTTGCTCAAGTTCTTTATCTCAAACCCGCATTCCGAGGTGTGGAGCTTCCTGTAGAACTGCAGGGAGAACTGGACGCGGGAGACGCGAGCGTCCACCAGGCTGTAGCGGCAGATGCTGGAATCGCGGCCGAACTTGGCCACGTCATCTGCCCTGACCTGCTCACGCTTGCAGAAATTCAGGCAGCGGAACATCATCTTCTCATGCTGGCCGGGGTGGTAAAAGGTCAGGTGGAGGCAGGTCACCGTCTCTTCTGTTCCGGCCTCCTCGAAAGAGGTCATGATGGAAAGAGTCCTCAGGACTAGAAAACAGCAAAATCACGGTGCGGAATCACTGCGGAAGCGAACAAACTGGCTTCAGTGTGGCAGTAAAATACTGCCCGTGCTGCTCTACACTGACTGTACAGAACTTGCAGACAACTGGCTGACAATAAGCATGATGAAAGCACAGGAGTGGGAGTTCAGAAGCCACGACTGACCATTGCTGCCAATGAGCTCCTCACGAGGATCTCACAGGCAGATTTCTCTTTCCAAGAAACATGTCATCTAGCAGTGAGATTTACTTGATAGACCTAAAATGGAGTTAAACAGTACTGGCTGGGCCTGTGTGCCCTGCTTTCAGTGTGTCCTGTGACCAGAAGGCATTAAATGACTTTTACCAACAATCTGTCTGTAGGCAGTGGTAATTACAATATGTATAAAGCACTCCTATGGCTCTTGGGTGTGAACTGACTTCCCACATGGAAAAAGTGTTTAGAAGTGACTCCTGTGACAGAATAAAAACTGTTTTTATTCTGTTTTATTCTGTTTTTAAAGCTGGACTATCCACGAGACCAAAAAGAGGAATTGTCACCACCTCTAGCTGTTTCCCCACTGTCTGTTGGAAAATCCCAGCTCTCTGCTGCTGCAGAAGTGCTAAAAAATTACTTTCTTGAGTTTAGTAGTTTTGTGTTGTTTTTTTAAGTTCTTCACATGCAGCACAGAGACCACATATTTATGAAATAAATTCTGTTCCAAAGCCTGATGACTTCAGTGCATCCTAATAAAACCTGAGACAGCTCAGGAAAGGCTGTCATCTGGTTCTCTAAATGCAAGGCCAGTGTCTTCCCACACTAAAGCTGAGTCTTGAAAAGAAAAATCTTGCTATTTGAAAGTAGAAACCAGCAAATGATTTCCCAGTTACTCACCAGAGAAACATGTGAGCAGCCATTTAACTGGTATCACACAGAGCAGATGTTTCTACATCCAGACTGCAGTAAGCTCCCAACGTGTCTTGCATAGATCTAGAGCTCACCAGCTCCATTTGGAGCTTTATGAGCAGGTGAATCACCACTGCAACGAAGTGACGATCGTGTTTTGAGATGACGGAGTTGACTTGTGTTTTTTACACACTGCACACCAACACCAAGCATAGTGAATGGTGGTGGATCAGTGCACCATTTTCTGTGTGAAACCTCAAAACTGCTTCCTTTGCACCTTTAACACAAAACCAGCCACAGTTCTGACACAGTAGCTCAGCAACTTCAGCTTGGTTACTGAGGTAGGCTGCAACAGCACAGATGATGAGTGAAACACAGAATTTCCAGCAGAGCTCACTTTAAAACAAGCTAGGAAATATCATCTGTGCTTTTGGCAGGAACACAGACAGACACCCTGATAGCAGGTTATTCCTTTGCCATCTGTGAGACAAGCTGTGGTGGCGCCATTATCAATCCCCCCGCCTTGCAGATTCCCCAGCTCTGGAATGCTGGAAGCAGCTCTGTGAGGCAGGAAGGACTGTCTCCATCTCTAGTTCTGCCCTTCCTTGTTTTGCACGAGTAAGGGGATATTACATGAGGTCAACTTTGGTGAAGGGGAAAACCCCTGAGCACTTTTACTTTTGTTTGCAGCTCAGCCCACAGAGACAATTCTGCCCCCGCTGACTTTAGTTCACGTTAGTGAGTTTTACAAATCGCTACATTGATTAAGAAAGAACAGCAACCCATTGCTTCGGCAGCACCCTCTGATGAACCTGGATCTCGGCAGCTCCCACACAGCCCACTTCAGACCCATGATCACCTCAGGCATTCCTCGCACGGCCGCCCAGCCCTGCCTTAAGGGTTCGTCGAGGTCGAACGTTCTGAATATTCCTTCACGTAAATGCTAAAGGAGTTTCTACTTACTAGAGCGTATTGGCCAGGAGAAAGAACCTTTCTGTAGATTTCTCCCACAGCTCCAAGGCAGCCACTGCCCTGCTGTTGTCCGTCCCTTCACCGGAGTCAAACGGGCCCGCGACCTCACCTCGCCCACTCCTACAGGAGAGCGAGTGTCATTATCCCCTCTTCCAGAGGCAGGAGAACAACGTGCAGCCCTAAGGATATGAGCTCCGGCCCTGGCTCATGGAGCAGGCTCGGTGTCCCCGCCCCACTCCACAGCACGGCCAGCCCGGGATCCCCCGACCGAGCCTGCCGCCTCCACGGGAATCGCCTGGCGATATCCCGGTGTGCCCGCTGATCTATCCCGCCCCCTTCCTTCCCCTCACGGCCGCCCGCCCCGGCCCGCCCCGGCCCGGCCCGGCCGCTTCCTCACCTGCCGGGAGCGGGGCTCCGGCGCTTGCCGGGGGCTCCAGCGGCTCCTGTCTCCCGGTAATTCCTCCGGGAGCCGGCGGGAAGCGCTGAGGCGGGAGGAGCTGAAGCGGGAGGCGGGAGGAGATGATACGGGCGGGGCTGGGGCGGGAAACGCTGAGGGCACCTCGGGGCCGGAAGTAGAACTTCTTTAAAAACACAGGGGAAAAATTATTAAAAATGGTTAAATTATTTATTACGTAGAATTATATTAATAACTCTAAAGGAATAGCCACAGGTGTGCCCGGGGTTTACGGGGCCATCTGGAGCTGCGTTCAGAGCCGTGTCAGGGATCGCAAGTTGGCGGGCTCAGCTGTCAGACAGGATAATTTCGGGTTTACCCCCCGAATGACGAACATTTCGGGTTTACCCCCCGAATGACGAACATTTCGGGTTTACACCCCGAATGAGCGCTTTGGGGGGTGAAACGCTTTGGTAAGCGGCGCATCATGAGCACAGCGGTTGACCCGATAATGTTCTTAAATTGATTGTTTTAAAATATCTGGTTGTTTGCTTTAAGCAACCGCGGTTCACGTTCATTGCACGGCAATTGGCAAATAACCTAATCTTTCCCTGGCCGATGGTCTAAACTGATCTGAAAACTTTTTTCTTACTTCTCTTTTTATTTTGTCCCTTTACAAATCTTGAGACAGCCCTGGATTCTTCTTTTTCCAGCGGCTTGGTTTTTCATACTCATCTGTATTACTCCCCAGCATAGTGGCAAAGCAAACGAATTCCTTTTCAATCCAGATCCCAAATGTTCCGTGTCCTCCCTTCCCTGTGCCTGTACAGTGTTGGGACTGCCAAGTGAGTACTGGGGGCTTGGTTGCTTTGGCACGGGTGGTGAAATACTGTGTTGGCTCACAGAAACTGGTTTTTTTTCACTTGTAGGTTCTTTTGTATCTTCAACAAACAAGTAAATGACTCGTGGGTTGATAAGTTCCTTTGTAGTGCTCGTGGAATAACTTTTATCGGTATGCGGTCTAATACAGCTGTTCATGGGCTCTTCTCCCTGGCATCAGAAAAAAAAAAAAAAAAAAGAAAAGGGATTAAACTGTGTTTTGCAAGCAGATGTGTTGAAAAGCAGAGAAGGAGAACAGATTATTCCAACTTTCTCCCACGGATGAAGGCCTTTTTTACAGCAGGCAGGGCTGGGCCTATGTGCTCACACACAAGAAAAATAAAGTACTTTGCTGCCTTCTGGAAAAGCCAGAATTGCACAACCCTGCTATTTATTGCATCTGTTGATGGTTATAATTCCTGTCAGCCCTTTGTTTCCGGAAACAGCCGAGTCCCGGGTCATGAGACAACTTTTCTGATAGGATTATTTTGATACTTGTATCTATTGAGGTATGTAAGGACCTTTCCTTTTTTTCCCCTAGGATTGTGTTACCTCAGATTAGCTGCATATTCCTTTATTGTTTTATGATTTAAGTATAGCTCTGTGTGATTTTGTACAGGGAAGGGCAGAAACTGGAATTACAGCTACTCTCTGCAATTAGTTTCTAGTCAGTTGAAACACTGCCAGCTTCAGGAAAAGAACTCTGGGTGGGTTTACCCTTTATGAGAAAAAAAAAAATTGCAGGCAGTCTGTGCCTATGGGGTTTTTAGGTGATCATCCTGCTAAAATTGTTCCGTGCTGTAGTAGAGGTCATTCCAGTATTACAATAACTTCTTCTTTTAGTTGAGCTTTCTTCAGTCGAAAGCGAAACTGCAAATAAATGTGGTGTTTGGGCTAGTTTAGTATTTTTCAGGCTGGAAGACAGAGGTGGTTTTGACGTGGCTGTGATGGTATGTTGTTCTTCTGACAACTGATTCCTGTAACTCCAGAGGCAAATCTGGGAAATGGAAAAATACGTGGAACTTTTATGTTGCTGTCAGTCATAACTGGCTCAGGAAACAGGAGTCAGTGAGGGGAAATGTGTTTCTTTCACTTTCTGAGATGTTCATGGTAGGTCAGAAGGCTTATAGGAAATACAGTCTCTTAATCATCTGTGTGACTGGTTATGAGTTGGCAATGCTGTGAGGACATTTCTTGTACACTTGGGGAAAATGTCCTTTATAGTTTTATCTCTGTTATGGCATAAAAGCCTTTCTGTGGACATTTGAGACCAGCAGCAGTCCAGACCAGTGTGAAATGTTGTCCTTGTCTCTGCTATTTAAATTTACATGGTGAAAGTATCCCCACCCTGCTGAATCAACAGGAAAGTCTGGCTTGATTTCTGCTGAGCTGAGATTTCCACAGTTCTGTCCTTCCCTCCTAAGGTCAGTTTTTACACCTGGTTATCAAAACTGCCAGATTTGCCAGTACAGGTGCAAAGGGTGACAACACCTGTAAAAAAATTTACCTTTGTACAGGTGCAAAGGGTGACAACAACACCTGTAAATATTGTGTGTGAGTATAATTCCCGTGGGTTTTTTGGTCACCGGCGTTCCCACCCACTGGCACGGCTTGTCCGTAGTGTCACCAGGTGAACATTAAAGCAGATGCTGTGACCTTGTGCCACTTCTTGTGCCAAACGTGGCAGTGGGTTTGAGCGCGCTGAGGGTTGGTTTTGAGGCAGAAATGTGCAGAAGTGGTGCCTTCCTGCAGAGCTGCCTCTGGGCACAGGAGGACACAAGCGTTTCCGTGTCGCGCGGCGGACGGCTGTGACCTGGGGAGCTCAGAAAGCCCGAGAAGGGTGCAGTAGGTGAGTAGTTGTCCCCCCAGCCCTCTCCATATCCCAGGTGTGTCTCTCGGGGCACATGAGCCCTGTTTGCTGGCTTTCCATGGCCTTAAATGCCTCCCTCGTGTCTTGTCGCCTGTCACGTGGGCCTGGGCACGATGCAGCTGTACCCGCCCTGTCCCGGGGCTTGTCCTCCCGGGATGGCACAGGGGTGACCCGAAACCTTCCTTCAGGGACCTGCAGAGTCACTGGGGAGGAGGTGAGTGAGAGCTGATTGATTTGGAGCCGTAAACCCCAGGCTGCTCACGGCCATTTTCTCATTCCAAACCACCTGAGCGCTCAGAGCACAGGAATGGGAGCCAGTAGATGGCAATGTGTGACCGGACACGGGAAGACAGCGTTCGTTTTGGGGAAACTTTGAGTTTTGTGGGTATTAGTTGTTGTTGTTGTTGTTGTTGGGGGAGGTCTTTCCTTTTTCTTTCTTTTTTGTTTTATGTCATAAATTTCATTTTGGTAGGGCAAGAGTTGTTGAGGTACTTGTAAGTTAATGGTAATAATGGCAGTTGTAACTTCCAAGAGTTGGGAAATGCCTAATGGAGTACACAGCAACCTGTAGTGGGATCCTGCAATAAGTTGTTACCGTACAGCAACTGAGTGCCTCATGTTCAAACTGAAAAGAAATAAGCCCTTCTCAAAGACAGGTGTCCAGAGATATCCCATTGTATTCCACTGGATGTCAGTGTGAGAGGGAGGAGAGATGCATGGGGAGGACGTGTGTTCACTGAAGTTTTAGCTCCCAGTGCCAAGAACAGCTCCTCCCCATAAGCAGAGAGGAGATCTTCCAAGGAAGGGAGAGCACAGTTCCCTCTGTTTATTTCCTTCTTTGCTCCTTGTTTACTCGGGAAAAAGAACTCTTCCACTTCTCTTTTCTTCTCATCTGACCTGAATAAACTGATGAGAAAACTCACCTTGACTGCTGAGGAGAAGTATTCCTTACAAGATGAACTTTATGTCACTTTCCAAGTTCTCCTTTTCATTCTACATCATGATCTGCCCTTGGTCCTCCTTTAGAGTCTCTCTTGCTTCCCCCTTTCTCTTCCTTCTCAGTTTCTCTGTAGTCTTCCTGCCCCTCCTGCTGTCTGTTCTATTCTTCCCTCTCGCCATCCTCCTGATTATTTTTCCTATTCCCTCTGCTGCTTCCTCCACCTTTTGTTTGTTGTTTCTCTGGACCCTTTCTCCCTTAGCTGCAAAGGAAAAAATAATTTGTGCGGCTATTTTGATAGCGAGGAGGTTGAACATTGCCTTCACCAGGCCCCACAATTTACTGTGGAGGCTGAATCCACTCTCCTTGTCTGGTTTGACATCATCCAGATGGAGAAAATTTCATGTGCATAGTGCAGGCTGAGCAGAGTCAACCTTTCCAGTTCCCTTCATTGAACAAAGAAAGTAATTTTGAACAATTAAAGATAATATAAGCTGTATTTTGCTGATATGTAGCAGAACCAGAGAATATCTTTTTGTTGTTTTGTAATTTTTTTCCCCTTTAAATTTGTATAGATGTGAAGGTGTTGAAGATTCCACATTGCGTGGCAATAAAAACACAGTTCCATTATCTCAGTTTATAGCATTCAAGCTGTGAGCAATGCAGCCTTACAGGTACATACATGACCATTTCTCTCTTTTTCCTCCAAAGATAGATATGTTTGTGTCCCAAACCACTCAAGTAGTTTCCTTCCTACTCAGGGAAGAGGGTGCCTGGTTCACCTTCACCTTTGATTGTTCTGGAAGCCCTCCCTTGGAGCAGTTGATGTTGAGGTTTAGGAAAAAGGGATTTTTATTACTTGTAGGCACATAAATTGGCACTAAGGGGTGACGAAGGCAGCTGGGTGTCTCTCCCTTGTGTGCAGCCCCTTGCCTGGGACTCTGGTCTGTCCCTGACAGAAACTCCTGGTGATGGAAACAGCAGGATTTCACAGCACAGGGAGCATTGGTTTATGGCTCTGTGTATGGTCTCACAAGGGAACACTGTTCAATAGGCTTCAAAGTGATTCAGCCCTGGCAAAACCTTGGCTGTGGCCACATGTAATGTAGCCTGTAGCTCTTTAAAGAGGATTAGCCTTAGATCAGGGACAGCATTCATTGCTGGATTTCATGTAAAGTAGAATATGCTAATGAAATGGAAATGTCTACAGCAAACATTGCATAATATTGGGAACCTCAAAACTGAGCATTGTGTCTTGAGATCTCTGCTGGGAGCCAAACTTTCATATTCTGGCCGTTATTTCGAGAAAATCTGAAGTTTCTAACATCACCACAAGCTCTCTGTAATAAAGCAAGATCTAGTTTGCAGTTTTACAAGCAAAGTTAAAAAGGTAGCAATGAGCACTCGAAGGTAACTTTTCAGACATTGGTGTGCTTTAATGATGTCACAGTTCTCCAACAGGCACAAAACCCACCACAGTTTAAAAATCTTCATTTGGATTTTCTGCAGCAGGCATAGGCTTTGTTTGAAACCATGTTCTCTTCCCATCTGCCCATCCATTGCTTTGAACACCATTTTTGGGTTTGCAGGAGTTTCAGCATCAGTCCTGCAGAGACACAGCATCTCTGACATGCTTTTCTGAGCCTTTTCACCTTTTTCAGGCACTTTCTGCCTGTGCATCCAGCAGCCTGGCACGCTTCGTTTGGTTCTCCTATTTCACTTTTGTGCCAGTCTTCAGAATGCTTGGGATTTAATATGGTACAGATGTTAAAAAATCCCCCAAACTTCAAGGTGAGCTGCGATTCCAGCTGCCTGAGCCAAGGTGTCGTAAAGGGTTTTATTCAGGATGTCGTTGACATCTCTCAGAAAATCCCTTCAGTTGGAGCTCTGGGGAGTCACCAGCCACTTCTCAGCACCTCACTTGCGTTGTTGCCTGTCAAGGAGCCCATTCTCCCCGGGTTTTTGGGCTTCACAGGAAATTTCTGCCCCTGATCCGAAGCTGCTTCTGTGCCTGCCCTTGGAGGGAGAGAACCACCCAGAACAGGGTGATTCCCTCCTTGCACAAGGAATTCCTGAGCTCCGTCTCAGCAGCCCAGCCCTGTGTGTCTGTGGCCTGGGCTTTGGTGCCACCAGCGCCAAATATTAAACACGGTGATGGACATTAAATACCCCGATGGGCCGTTCTGCCTTTGTGCACTTGAAGTGCCTCATCCCAGTCTGCTGGGGCATAAAAGTGCAATGAAAGCCTTTGGGAAGAGGGTCTTTCTGGCTGCACTTCCAAAACTTGTGCTTTCATTGCTTAGTCATTTTTTCTTTCCCTGCGGCGCCATATCTCAGGATTTTGTTGCTCTGGGATTTATTTTCTGTGTTTTGAGTTTTTTGTTTGTTTGGTGGTGGAGCTTTTTGTTTTGGTGGGGTTTTTTTGTTTGTTTGTTTTTGTTGGTTTTGGTTTTTTTGGGTTTTTTTTTCCCTGTTTGGAAGGTTTGGGGGTTTTTCTGTAGATGTGGAGGGTGGTGATACATATTCATGAAAGAGAAGTCTTTCCAGCCCCTGCCTGCTCTGACAAAGACTTAGCTGTTTCACACAGCAAGCTGACTGGAATTGTGTGGGGCCTGCCTCAGCAGATTAGAGCAAACAGCCAGCTTATTCCTCCAGTCGTCAGGCCTCCCCTTCCTAACAATTTCCCCAATTGTCATTTTGACAAGGCTGTCATTAGGTGATGGCTTCTTTTGGCCATTTTCAGATAAAGATAATTTCCTTAACTTCCATTTTATTTGACAACAAGTAGTTTGGGAGAGAAAGGAAGTGCTTCAGTAGTTTATGGATTAAGGGTTTGTCACTTCAAAGGCATCTTTGATCTAAAAATATGTGCTGTACCAAATTCATTATGCCTTTTTTCTTTTTCTTTTTTTTAGAACTTTTTAATTTATTGATCTGTCCCTCAATTCTTCCTTTTCTCTTTTTTTTTCCTTTTTTTTTTTTTTTTTTTACATCCCCTAGTAGTACTTGGGATAGCGATGGTGAGGGAAAAGCACCCAAGTGGCCTCTCTGAAAAGTCATGACCAGGGCAAAACAACAGGTGCTTTTGTTCCATACTCTGCTTTTAGCCAGAGGTCCTGCCTGCTCCTGCCATGGCAGCTCCATTAAAAACTGGGAGACAGAAAGCTTCACCTTTTGTCTTGGTCTGGGTCACTCCTCTGGTAAAACTGGCCTAAAACCATGGCTCTGCTGTAGGTTGGAGATGGGTTTTCACTCCCTGATGCCCCTCTGGCCACTTCTGTGTGGTGAGCAGTTGCTGTGTGGCTCTGGCTCTGTTCTGTGCCTGTGCTGCACCAAGAAATCCCAAGCCTCATTCCAACAAGCAAAACTAGAAAAGGTTTTTTCCCCCAGGATGTTTGCAGCTGAAATGCTCTTCCACAAAGCACTGAGCTTTGGAGCAGACAGGTGCAGTGGCCGTCGAATATGTTGCTCCCCAGACCCCATCCACCTGAGGAGGGATGCTTGAAGAGGATTT
The DNA here is from genome assembly GCA_910950805.1 of Acrocephalus scirpaceus scirpaceus. NCBI lineage: Eukaryota > Metazoa > Chordata > Aves > Passeriformes > Sylviidae > Acrocephalus > Acrocephalus scirpaceus. The sequence continues at coordinate 62,495,004 of OU383778.1, read as the reverse complement.
GGGAATCCTTATGGGTCCCTGCTAACTCTGGCTGCTTCTGCAGGGAGAGGGGGCTGTGGTGGGGGTTTAAATATGAGTCAAGCGTGGCACTTTTCCTGCCTTAGCTGTGTCAGGCACTGGGCTTCACTTTCACCCCTCCTCTGCTTTTTAGGATCCACAAACCTCCAGCATGTAGCAGTGTAAATCCACGATGCTAGGCCATTATCCTAGCCCCATACAGGCTTAGGTGGGGCTGGGATTTGTCCTGTATTAATATTAATATCTGTTCTACCTAATTGCTTCAGCTTTCTCTGTAGGGTTACCTCTGCATTATAGCAGCCAGCAAAGCACCTCCTTGCTGCTGGAGGCTGTTCTTGATCCCATTTCCAAACAGAAGCACTTCTGCTTCGGCTCAGGCTGGGGAAGCTGTGCGGGGGCCGGCTTTTTTTTTTTTCTTTTTTTTCCTTTTGCCTGCTAATTGGCTGAGACCACCAGAATTTGGAGGACACAGATGTCACTGATAGTTTGCCTAGGGAGCACATTCATGCCCATCTGTTGCAGTCTAGAAGGCTGTTCATATATCCACAAGGCCTTCATTTAATTCTTGTCAGAAAGTAATGTAAATCCAGTTTACCTCAGAGGTCACAGCCAAGATTTATGCCAATGAGCCCCCTGCAATTTACACACACTGTAGTTGTATAGGATGAAAAGAAACCCTTTCATGTTGGTGCATATTAACAAGAAAGCTTGCCTTAGGAGAGGATTTTTGATTGAGATTCTTCCTTATTTTAATACAGCCAGTTGGGATAGGCAGCTTTACCAAAAGAAAACATCTAATCTTTAAGCCAGAGAAGTAAACTAGCTAACTAACTGAATAAAGCCCCTAGCAAATCTATTTTTTTTAACCATCTTTTTGCAAAGAAAGGTGAATGCTCTAGGAAAACTCAAGCATGTGTGCACTGAAATATTCAGGGAAACTGAATTTGCCTTCTGTGGAAGACGATATTAACTCAATTATTGAAACCTTTGCTAAGTTATCAAGAGCATGTTTTCTTTTTTTTTTTTTTCTGTTTTAGTTTTTAATCCCTCAAGTTGCCAAATCCAAAAATAAAGCTGAACCTGTTATTTTTGACAGGAGTGGCAGGAAGGACTCCAGAAGGCTTGTGCACAAATCTACAGGAGCAAGAGCAGCTGAGGGTGCTGTGTGATGTGCATGCTCCCTCTTACCTGCTGCAGGTAAAAACACCACCCCAAATGTTCCATTGCTCTTCCAAGGGCAATGTCCTGCAGTTTTTTCAATCTCCCTACAGAAAGCAGAGGGAGATGAAATGCCATAATATGGAGTGAAGGTGAGACTGTAATTCCAACAGCTACAACAGCCCTAGCGCTGCCTCGGTGTCGTGATTCCACCCCTTGTCTTTATTTGGCAAGAGACTCTAACAGCCTAAGGAGCTTCCCTAAAAATGAGTGTGGCTTCATTAACCTCAGGGAAGCCGTGAGTGGAAGGGCCACAGCACACCAAATTAGGCTGGAGGGAAAAGCTAGCAGTGCAAGTACTTGGTGCAGGTACTTGAATTGAATGTGAGCTGTTAGAAAAGAAACACTCCCAAGTACTTTGGTTATTAAAATTGTTTGTAGGAGCAGGCAGAGAAGAGCAGGATACAAAGGTGGATGAGGATGTGCCAACTTGATTACAAAAGCGTTTCAGAGTTGGGCACCTCATTTTCTTCAGGCTCAGTGTAGTTTGAGAGTGTTCCTTTCATTTATGCTGGCTCTGCTCAGATGGATCCTCCTCCCTTTTCCTGCTTCCTCTTCTCTAGTTTGCCTGGTCCATGGATTTTCCCTTTCAAATATTTTAGGCGTAAAAATCGGTATCATTTGCATGGTGTCATAATGACAGGAGAGCAGGGCAGTGCACTGAAATCAGTGCTCACACTCTAAGTTCCAGTGTAACACTTAAAATAATTAAAATGTTTATTTGAAAGTCAAAACAGCCTCGGTCATAAATAACTATTCATTCCTCAATTGATTGTGCCGAGTCCCAACCGAGAGCTCTGGGAATAAGGTTTATTTGCTCCCTGTTGGGATTAATCCATAAATGTAGTCTCCACATGGAACTCATCAGGTCTTTGCTTCCTCTTCATTAGTCTCCCTGGAACTGGAGGGTACCCTGAATAAGATGAAAATTAGGATAATATATTTTCAGAGAGAAAAGGTCTGGTGATCTCTAATTTGTGTTTCAGGACCATAATGCTATGGAAAATTTCCCAAATGATGTTGTCTGAGAAACCAGGGCTTGTTATCCTTGCTGCATTTGATGTTTGAATGCAGCAATTACATCTTCTTTTTCTTAAAGCCTCCAGAGCTAATTGCTGTCTTAAACCGGCTAGATTGACTCCCGGGCTTCCTTCCATCCATGGCAGAACTTAAAATTCCTTTCTCTTGACAGATCTTTTGGTCTTCTAGCCCAAGGGCTCTGAAATGTCACAGTATGGCCCATTTCTTATTAAAGAGATCATTTCTCTATATCCCACCCAATTCTTCCCTCCAACCCTCTTGTTCTGAACCCCAACTCCAATTAAAGGGCAACAATAGAAATGTATTTTCTCACCCCCTGAGACCTTCGTCATTTTTTTTTCATCATATTTGATGCAAGCAGTTATTTTAATCCAGGCTTCAATCAGAAATGGCACAGATTTTTTTTCTCTCATCATTTCTGTTTTAAAGTTTCTTAACAATTACATCAAGCATTTAGAAGCTGGTTTTGCCCAAAACAGGAGTAAAGCAGCTTTCCTGTCACCAAGGAGTGCTTAAATCCTCAATCTGATGCAAAATTGTTTTTATTGTGTGTTTTCAAAGAGCACTTTTAAGTGCATGCTTAGAAAACATTTTTGCCCAGGCAGTTTTGCAGCATATCAAGCTGCAATTTTTACCACTTCAAAACCATCTCCTTAAAGTGCCACTTGTTAGGATTTAAGGGAACTTTGAGAAAGCTGATTAGTAACCATTGAGAGGGTTCTAAAGGCCTCCAGAAGTTTTTGCTGTTCCGCTCTTGGTCAGGTCCCGTGTTTCCCCAGGAAAGCTGCGTGCCTGGTTATTTCCCCCTCCCAGCTGTCACTCAGTGCCACAGCTGTCACAAAACACAACTTGCAAAGTGGCATCTGTGTAAAGGATGCTGATGTGGTTTAAAGCTCCGTGGTGCATTTTAAGCTGATTTTGTGATGCGAGTCATTGTCCCCAGCGATGGGTCTCGGAAGACTCTCTACCTTCTGAGTACTAATGTACAGTTTATTGCACTTCTCTCTACGGTTCCAGCACTTTGGTGTTGCTGCTGTTGTAAATCATTATTTTATTACTCCGTGTCCTTGCTGTTTATTCAATTCTTTGGAAAAATGTACTTGATGAAAAATCCCTTGCTTGCTGACATTCACAGATCGCTATTAGGGACCTGGCAGTTTCCCAGTGAGTTAAATCCTCCCAATCCAGGGAAGCCAAGTGTTGTACTTCCACACTAATTTGAGCTTCCCTGCTAAGCCCCAGCAGCTCTTTGTGAGAGTGGCAACTTGTGTGGCTCACAAAGCCACGGGGCCCTCCTGCCTGCAGTGAAGACCCAATGAGAGCTGGGCTTAAAAGTCTGATTTGGGGCTCTGGGCAGAAACACAGAGAAGTGGAGCCCATCCATGAGCTGCCTTGGATGCTCCTGGTGCCGTGTTGTTTTTTGTAAAGGGAAATATCCCGGTGTTTGCTTGCTTTAGTGCATCTTCACAGCAAATTGTGCTTATGAGCATTTATTTACAGGCTGCGAGGTGGCAGCTGAGCACAGACCTTCTCCAGTGTGCTTCTGCATGCTCCTGAAGCAGTTTCCAGGCCCCAGTTCCCAGGACTGCTGTCCACAGCGGATCCAAGGCAGGTGTATATGTGCTTGGTAGTCACCGGAGTGGGGTCCCTGGAAAATGAGAGTTTTGAGAAATCAATTACACAAAGGAATGGAGCCCGGGCCAGATGGCAGGGATGCTTCATCCCAACCTGGGAGGTACTCCTGGGATGGCTGCACACTCCTTCCCACAGGCCTGGGTAATCAGATAAATCAATTAGCAGATGTCAGTGCAGTTAACAGAGCAAGCCACACTGGCATAGGTGTGTTAGTGTGACTACACTTTTCCCCGATGGATACCCAGCAAATGGATCAGCTTGTCTAGACCTGGCAGGGTGGAGCAGAGGACTGTGCTTTCTGGTGGTTGTTCCTGGGTTCAGAGATATGTCCCTGACAGATGCTTAGGGAGAGAGGACCTTTGTGAGCTAGGATGTAGACTCAGACCTTGCGCCATGAGCAAATCCCATTGTTGTGTCATTTTCTAGATTCATCTTTGTCAGTGACAGGCAGTTCAGCCCCATCTCCTGGGTGGACGTTGGATCATGCTGCAGCTTTGTCCCCAGCCCTGTCTCTGCCCCCATCTCCCTTTGCTCCTGATGGGAGCCCCTAAATGGGCCCTGTGCCTGCTGCATCACAGGGGCCTGATCCCAGCACTCAGCTATGCTCAGCTGGCTCAAACCCTGCAGAGAGTGGCCCAGGTGGCTCTTACTTGGGGCTAAAAAGATGGGCAATGCTTTTTAGGTTTTCCTTCTGCTTTTATCCACGGCTCTGCCTCTGGCTGACTTTTTACTTGCTCCCCAGCTTCTCTTATGTCCTTGTGCTCCTTCCCTTGGTCTCCCTTTTACAGCTACTTTTAAGATTTCTTCTTTCTGTGACATTTGTCTGCAGAGTCAGCCAGAGCCCCACTGAGTAGCTCCTGCCTCCAGGCTCTTTGCTGCCGAATCCCATCCTCCGCCCTGCTCCACCTGCTCTTCCACGGCAGGCTCTCTGATCCTCTCTGCTTTCGCATGAGTGCATCTCTTTTGCCCTCTGCTTTTCAGTCTGGCAGCTTGCTCCTGCTCAGTGCCATTGGGAGCACAGCCTATCTGCCACCAGCCCCAGGATCCAGCGATCCCAGAGCCACAGCAGAAAGGGAAAAAAAAAACTGTGTGGAAAGGTAGCTGCTAAAATGTGAGTTGTTTCCAGTCAGCAGAGCAAACTGTGCCTGTGTGTGTTGTCCTTCGCACTCCTCTTCCTCCTTCACTGTCATAGTGTTTCCCAAATTTTAGATGTGTTTTCACTGGGGCAGTTCCTGACTGTACTGCTTCAAACTGCAGGAACAGCTTTCTAAGTGAAACCATCATTAAATTGGTGGGGGAAAAAAACCCAAACCTAAAATATTTACCTTGTGCTTAATTTTTGAAAGCTGCCTGAGTGTTCTGGCAGGTGCTGAGCCGGATACCTGTCATGGAAAAATGTTGGGGGTTTCCTGCATCGCCACTGGCAATGTCCTAAGCATCTGGAGGACTTGCAGTGGGACATACACGGAGAACATTCACACACGGGATGGCATCCCAGGGTAAAAGAAAGGGTCTCCGTGGTCTGGGAAATGCACACAGCGTGTTCCTCTCTGCCATTCAATGCTGGCTAACTGTGTGTGACAGCCCGAGCCTCCCAGATGCAAAGGGCTTCGGCACAGCCCCGACAGTCACTTCCCTGCTCGGGATGTCATGGCTCCATTGATGAGCCTGTCCTGTCTCCCTGGCACCTCAGAGGCGTTCCCCTCACACACTGTCACGGGGACCCTGCGGTGATTTCACACACTCCTCTAATAAAGTCCTCCGAGGCTATCGCGTATTTCCACGTATTTCCCCTATTATTTCCCCCTGCTTGAGCCTCTCAGATAATTGATGATACTTTAGTTAATCATTTTCCCCCTCCTTTGTTTGCCAGGTACCTCAGCCTTGAAGGGATCCTTTTCATTTGGGCCCCGTGTCTTCTCCTAAGTAATTGATCACCGTGCACCCGGGGACACCCGATTCACAGCCCCGTGGGATCAGCCCTCATGAATAACCAAAGCGCCGTGGCCGCGCTGCTGCAGGAGTGCCAGCGGGCTCTGGACACGCTCTCGGCGGCAAGGGCCGGCACGGGCGAGGGACAGGAGCGGGAATACCGGCGGTGCCAAGGTGAGCTCTCCCCAGGAGAGGCGGCAGGGCTCCGCCGGCCCTCAGCCCTGCCCTATTTTTCTTCTCCGGGCAGATGAGTGTCAAGGGATGCCTGGATTTCGAGGCCACGAATGGGATGCGGGCTACAGGCAGGCAGGGAAAGAAGTCCACTTTGTTGCAGTGAATTGCTGTCAGTTCTAATTTTAGGCTTCAGTAAACATGAGGCTGTAAGGAACAGTTTAGTTTGGGGAGAACAATGCCCAAAAGTTTGCTGATGCACATAAATTTCAGTTATTAAAAAAAAAAAAAAAGAAAGGAAAAAAAGGATGCAACTTCTGAATAAGGGCGCATATTTCCTCTCCTTTCATAGGAACTGGGGGAGGGCCCCCTCTGTTTGTCAGCTTCTCCTCATATATTAAAGAGCTCATTGCCTGAATCTTTATCTTGTAAAATGTGTGTGACCTCTATAAGTGGTGTCCAAGGGGAAAAAAAAACCAAAAAAACAAACCACCAAAAAAACCCCACCACCAACCTTTGCAATACCCCTCTTGAAAGGAAAATCCGTGCTGGCTAAAGGCTGGAATAAATAACCAGGAAAGGACGCAGCATTTAGCGAGAGACGTAATAAAAGGATTCTTCATTTGTTTTAATGCTGGCGTTACCTGCTGGAAACCAGCAGCAATTTCAGCTATTTTGGTATCGCTGCGGAGCTGTGAAAGGGGGATTTATTATTTCTTAATTCCGGCAGAATTAAGGTTTCCCTTTGCGTGACACATCTGCGGCACTGCCCGTTTTCCAGTTTGGTGTTAATAATGTTTAGTTTTGCCTTGCTTGAGTGGCTCGGCCATAACGTTAATGTGATCTTTAAAACCCTTTGTTTGTCCCGGGGCGCGGAGCCGTTGAGAATATGTTTTTCCGACCATCCTTGTTCTTGCTGGGAGGTCAGCTGCCTTTTTCTGAAGCACCTAAGTCTGTTTGCGCTGGAGGGTGGCGTGTAGGTTTCTGTTATGGATCCTGGAAGATTTTCCTCTCCTCTTCCTTTGTTTCCAACAAAGGGTACTTTGTTTCCTCGTCGCAAATTCTTTTAAGTTTTATTATGGCTCTGCAGAATAGGCTCTTGAACTCCTAATCAGGTAGCGCTTTCCCCCCCTCATCCTCCTCCCTCCTTTTCTCCTATTAAATACCACAAAGTATGAGAAATAATCAGTTTAGTTCCAGATAAGGTAAATCAGTGCCCTTATAATCACTCGATTTGACACGGTCCTTCAGGTAAACTGCTTCAGGAAATGGGCGATCAGAGCCCGAAGTGCTGCTCGGGCTTTTCCGAGGGCCGTGTTCCCATCAGCTGAAAGAAAAATACCCAGCAGCGGGGTGGTGACAGCGACATTAATAACTGCGGGGGCTCTCTGCCCGGGGAAGGCAGGGCCCCGCAGGTCGGCAGCTCTGGGCTTCGGGGGGACCCTCCCAGCGCAGGGGCCGAGGGGGTTTCCTCGCCCCCCTCTCCTCCCGGGGCTGCCTTTGTTCCCCCCAGCTTTCTCAGACCTGCAGCAGGAAGGACTGAAAGCCAAATCCATAGAAATGGTGGGGAGAGGGGAGAGGAGGAGCACATCTTTATCTCACTTTAGGGGGCAGAACGGGTGTTGGGTATGTCTGGATTTATTCTTTATTTCTTGTTTTAGGCTAGAAATCATTCCAGTCCACTTCTGTGCCCATTCAGCCTTCGTTAATGGATAAGTTTATATTGGCAGAGGTGCAAACAGCTCACTGTTACAAGGGTAAACTCTTGTCCTTGGAGCTGAATCTTCCTTAGGAAGACAGGATTCTGTCTATAATGTTTTTTTCCTTGTGATGAGATCAATATCCCCGTGGAAATCTCTGCTCCTGCACTGATTTTCCCTTGACAAGTGTGAGGGTGGGAGGAAGACCTGCTCTGCCCATCAGCCCTGCCACTCGGGCTCCTTGCCACGGCATTCAGGGCCAAGCCTCTTCAGGCACCACTTCAGGAGGATGAGGAAACTGGGCTTTATTTTAAGCCAGGATGTGTAACGGGAAGATTTCCAAACACCACGTTTCCATGGGTTGGCAACAAGTGAGAAAATGTGGGCTGGAAAACGCACTAACATTGTAAACTTGACTTTTTGGAGGAGGGCCCTAGATATCCAACTTCCTGTTTCTTCCCAGGAAAACTATACCTGTAAATGTGCTGCATCATGAGCATGTAATATCCTTTTAATGAAGTTCATTTTCTAGAGTCCCTGCATAAAGGATTGATTTAAAAATATGGAGCAATGCATTTATTGCATTGCCTTGTTAAAGCGGAGATGGTCTCTGAGCAGGGCTTTTTCAGGGGATTAATGGCCAGAAGGGGCCAGATCTGCAGCTGATGATCACCATTAACCCCATCTGGTCAATAATCTTTGTTAATCCACTTTTATTGGCCAGAGAGGCTGCCCAGCCGAGTGGTTAGCACGGCACAGCTCATCCACGTATCCCTGTTGCAAGGAAAACGAAATGTGGGCTGTGGCTGAAAGGAAGGGACGGATCCAAGCCCAAATCTCTCCCCCTAGCAGTTGCATCCTTAGTTGGACCAGGTTGGAGATCCAACAGAAGCTGATGGAGTGGCTTAGGACCAGCACGGAGAGGGAGCAGAGAGGGACAAACTGCTCAAGAGCTCATGCTTAATGTTCATTATAACCCTTTAGATTTCTGTCTGATTGCTATCTATGGTCCAGCTTTATCTCCCAGTTTGGAGATGGCTTTCCAGGATGGCTCTGCCACTGTCACTTGAGCAAGGGGGACAGATCTTCTGTGCCACTGACCCCGTTGTCCTCTCCTCACACAGGGGAACAGGTTCCCTCCTGCCTCTTTCGGAACAGCTCTTCACGCCCAGGCAGCCACCAGCCGGCATGACTTCTTGCTAAAAGCCTTTTTAATGGCTGGAGGCTCCCATTTACCTGGAGGGCAGTGCAGCCGAGGGGAACGGACGGCAGGCCAGCTCCCCTTCCCTCCCCACCAGGCTGGTGGCAAGGGCTGAGAGCCCTCGGGAGCGACTGGGAGAAGGTCTTTTTTGAGAGGTCGGTGCCGCCAGTGCTGCGGCTGAACCCACCGCAACATCCTCACCTGCTCTCTGACCCTTTCAGCTCTGCTTCCCGAGGAGCTGCGGAGCCTTCTGCAGGCGGCCAAGGAAATGAGGTGGCCCTTTGTGCCGGAGAGGTGGCAGTACAAACAAGACCTCGGCCCCGAAGACAAAACAAACCTGCAAGATATGATCAGCGCCAGGCTCCCTGACTTGCTGGTATGAAGTTCAACACACCCGTGGTGTAAAATGTCCCGCTGAGGTGCTCGGGGTGGGGCGGGGGGGTGTTTCACAGGGTTCTGTTTCCATGAAGGTAATGCTTCCCTCTGGTAATGCCAGTTCCCTGAAGAACTGGCGTTATAATTACACTAAAATGCCAAATGTTCACATAATGGGTTTTTTTTTAAAAACCCCATTTAACCCAATTTGATGAGAATGTTTTTTTTTAAAAAAAAACCCAAAAAACCCAATTTGACGAGAATGCTGCGCCTTGTTTAATTCTGCTCTGCGAGTAGGTCATGAGGATCGCTCACGATATTAGGGTTTGCACAATCATCACCTGCTCTTCTTTCAATAAAATTACATGACAGAATCCCTTTGAGGACCAAAGCTGGCCAAAAGCTAGGCAGGAAAGGCAAGGATTCAGTGTGATTTTTCCCCTAAGTAAAGGATGGCTGTGTAAGGAGTTGCAGAATTCCAAAGGTCCTTGGGGATCCCATCCCTTAAGGTGATGAGTTTGAGCTTAAAGATTAGAAAGTGGCAAGAAGCGTGGATTGCTTTTTGCTTTTTGCTTTTCTGATTTTCCTAGAGACATGTCAGACACATGGCAAATAGAGGACATCTTTTTTCCTTGGTAAAAGTAATAGCTGCCAGGACAGGGATAAAGATGAAGTTTGTGAATCTTAGGGGGCTGGGGTTTCTTCCTGTGGTACGTGTCTGAAGCCAACACCACGAGCCATTCCTGCCTGTTGTTAACTCCAAGGTGGCCAGGAGATCTCAGCTGCCCCGGAGAGTCCTGCCTCGGTGAGGCCAGCAGGTTTTCTTTGGGAACAACTTTGATTCCTCTGAACAGCATGGAGCAAGGAGAAGCTCTGCAAAGCCAGGGCTGGGAAGTGGGAGCCCCAGCGTCCCCACATCGCAGGACTCCTGAATTTCCCCAGGGAGGGCGGGGAGTGGCTGCTCTCCGGTATTTATTTTCTTTCTCCCTTTGGTGTGTGTGGCCTCAGACAGAAATTTATGGCGGAGGTTGACCTCCTTTACAATCCCAGAGCAGCTCTCTAACTTTGGAGCGTTTGTGTGCTCCCTCCCAGGATAAACACCTGCAGCAAACTCCCCGAGAGACCTGGCTAGATGGGAGATTAATGTGGCTCTAATAGTGGAGCAGTGCTTGCAGTATTATGCCCTCTCCCCAGGTAGATGGATCTTTTCTGGGATGATACCAATTATTTATTGCTGAAACATCTGTTGATAACTGCAGCTGCCCTTGTTAAACAAAGCCTATCGTGGGGTCAGAGACTATAGGGACCTCAAATCCTCCACCATGCTAGTTTTGAGCTATTCACCCACACCCCCTGAAGTCCATTGGTTGCCGTTGTCTCCAATGTTTCATCCTGCGGTGGAAAATACTTTGTAAACGTTGTGCTGCCTTTCCCCATGTGCTTTGAAGTATTATTTCATCTTCATCAGTAATTTATATTCCAGTGCCATTGTACCATGGGAAAAAGGGAAAACCTTTTTTGTTTTCCATTTAATTGTAGATAGACTGACATTTTGACCTGTATTATTAGTATTAGTCAGGAAAAGGGATTTTTTTCCCCTTCATCCATTCCTTCTCCCCCCTCTTTTTTATTTTAAATAAAATTTAAAGACAGAGCAAAGGCTGCCTCAGTTCTTTGAATAAAAAGCTGGGGGGGAAATGAGGCTGAAGAGAAGTGATTACAGTGTGATGAGGAAAGATAAAAGTCTGAGCAACTTTTTTTTTCTTCTTTTTTTTTTTTTTTTGGCATAGGAGACAGAAGGATAATTTAATTCCCTGAAGGACAAAAAAATATAAGTCCTTATCGATTTATTGTTCGGAAAAAGAAAAAAAAAAACCTTTAAAAATTTTTCCTCTGTGTTTATTTTAATTTGCCACGCTTAGAATAAGCTCATAAACCGTAATTCATTACATTTAAAAAGTGCTTTGAGATCCATGAATGAAAGGCGCTTCATTACCATAACACACTGGTGGTGTTGCAGGAGGCAGCGCTGGCTGCCGCGGCTCTCCCTCCGTGAGGATGTCTCGCTCTGGGAGGGGACTGAAAAGCTCCATGAGACCGGCGCAGGGAGTAAGCGGATTAGGCTGCGGCTTCCAGGGTTTGCCTCGGTGTTGTCCCGCTTTAAAAAAAAGTGGGATCCGCCTCGCCGGCAGCTCCGCGCTCCTTGGGCACATCGGGAAGGCAAAGCTGCACCTGCAGCTTCTTTAAGTGCTCTCCTTCGTCTTTGCTGGGGGACGCTCAGTGCCCCTCTGCATCCCTGCATGGAAGGTGCAGGGTTTGGGTTGAATTTTAGGGGTTTTTTTTCTTTTTCCTGCCGGGATTCACCACCCGAAGGCCACCACAGCTCAGTCAGCTCAACGCACTGTTTTCCACGTTTTCCTAACAGGTTTCAGCTAGCAAACCAAGCCCTTCCTGCAGCCCCCGTGGTGGGAATCTGCACTAAGGCTCAAAGGGTGAGAGCCAACATCTGTATCCAAAGCCAAAACTGGGAAACGCTGGGATTTTTTTCTTTTTTTAACGCGGCAAAGCAAAATCAGAATTGTCACAGCATCCTTGCTGGCAGGGATAAAGAAGGAGGCATTATTTTCCCTCTCTAAATACCACGTGTGCTGTGGGGTTCAGCATGGGGCTGCAGATCCCAAAGGGAGGCTGCCAGGGGTGCCCTTCTGCCGATCTTTGCTTTCCCAAGAGATAGAACTAGCCTAATGCTCGGTGAGCAGCCAATAGAGGGCAACATGCCCATGTCCACGGAAGCTTTGATCCCAAAAAATCTGCTGTGGCTTTAGTTGAAGGACAACTCCCTGCACACACGTAGTTCTCTTGTGGGATGATTCATGCTACATAATTATTTTTTCTTCTTTTTTTTTTTTTTTCCCCGTTTGCAAACTCATAGTAATGGTGTGGGGCTTTACCTCATTTTTATCATACCTATCAGTAATTCATGGACCAGGATCTGCTGGCATGGGAATACAAAAGGCAAAGCCTTCAAGAGTGGGGCTACTCTGGTCCGTCTGTAGGGAGCTGTGCAGGCTGGCTCCATGCTCCCTGCTGTGGATGGGGCAGCACGGAATCTCATGGGATTTAATGGGAATATTGAAAAGAGTGGAAGAGAAGGCCCTGCAGCCCTTGGCTGGGCCTTGGCTAATTAGGTGCTGATGGATTGCCATTAGGGAGCCCATTCCAAGGGACGTGCCCTAACTGCCGTGGGTGTGTGTGTGGCACTTCAGAGCTGGGAGCCTTTGAAAGAGAACTAAAGCGGGGGCTGAGGATTTCGTTTTCTCCTCCTTCTAACTGTCGGTGTGGTGACAGGAGAATTAAAGCCCTAAATCGTAGCCCTGGGATCTCGGTTGTTGAGGCTGACCTTTTGCTACCTGCCTGCTAAGAGCTCTTCTTGGGTGATCCCAGTGAAACGGAGAGTGATGCGAGGGATGAATTCCAGCCAGGAGGGTATCGCGGCACCCCGGCCTCCCGGGGGCTTTGTAAGTGAGAAGTGTCAGAGATTAGGTGCAGGCAGGAGAGCTTCAGCTGTCCAGGGTGACTGCCCTGGTGCTGCAGAGCACTCTGTCTTCTGCTGCCCATGCGGGAAAACTGCAGCAGAATTTATGTGGACCTTAAAAAAAAATAAATTAAAAAGGGAAGCTGGATCCTGGGTTTGTGTAGGGCTATCACTTCACTTTGCTCATGGATAGGATTTACTCCTGTCAGAGGCAGCTTCCCCGGGTATTTTACAACATTAAATGTTGTATTCCCGAGATTGTCTTTTCTCAAGTGCATCGATGTTTTGAGGACACAGATTCAGGGAAGAGTCTCTTATATTTTTAGATGTTGATAGTGGTCTTGCTGTTGCTCCCTCAGGGGGTTCTGTCACTGGTTTTGCTGTATTTAAGTATTAAAATATCTCCTTTTAATGTGCCACAATCGTTTATAAGTGGTCCAGAACAAACCAGAACCACAAAATGATGGTGGCACCTCTGTATCTTTGGTACTAATCGAGAGCAGGAACCCTGCATGTGACCGTGGTCCCCCAAATCCCTGCTACCCTGTTGCATACCAGGCCCCCAGGAACTCCCCTTCAAACAGCTTCCTGGACACTTTAAGAGTTCCCCTTCTGTCCTCATCACGAAATGCCGCTGTTCGTTTTTTCTTGAGGAAATCAAGAGATATTCCCACTCTAGGACTTCCTCAGTTGCCGAAGCAAGATCAGGTTGGTTGTAAAAGATGCCCCAGTCTGTGGTGTTTTGAACCGCTCCTAATGGACCAAATGCTGCTGCCTTTGAACTCCCAACTCTCCGTCGCCTGCAGGATGAAACACTTGAGATAATGAACAGGTTCGGGGCGGAGGGGAGAACTCTCACCTGCTCTGAGCCACGAGGGAAGCGTCCGGGAGCTGCTGGTTCCTCGGTCTGCAGCAATTCACTGTCCCGTGTGTCAGTCTGTACCTCCAGACACGCTTCCTTCTGCCCATCGCTGAGGTGGCGGGAGGCTTAATTCCCCGCTGTTTGCGGAGTGGGCTCTGATTGCCAGCTGAAAGGCCGGGATTGATAGAGAAGTCCCGCGCGGTGACAGCGGCTTTGGTCTCTGGGAAAGACGGGCTTTGCTGCCGGCGCGTGGGCTAGGAGGGGGAAAGGCTGCAGCCCAATCCATTGGCGCTGTGGCTCCGTGTTTAATCTGACAGGGCGAAAGAAAACCGGGCAATTTGTTAGGGTGCAGTGGAGTGCTAACTAGGAGCAGCTCTTGGGAGAGGACTGAAGCACCTGGAAGTACGTGCGTGCCTCCGACACTCCTGCCTTGTGCGTGGAATTCGAAATTCTTTGCTGGCCGCTCTTAATTTTGTGGCTTTAAAAAAAAGATTTTAAACCTCGGCTGCGGTCACAAGTGAAACTGGGACCGAACCAGTCTGAGACAGGTGGATATTAGCAAACACAGAAGTCTAGAGCATCCACAAAACTGTGCGGGACGCTGAAAATTAAATCTTTCTTTCCCCTGCTTTTAATCACGCTGTTTGTAGAGGCGTTTATCCAAAGGGGAACCTCCTGAGCCCGCAGGCTATGGAGGAGGGCTTGCCTCTGGGATCTTGGCTTTATAAAGAGGGCCGAGAGAGTGGATTAAATCAATATTTCATTTATTTGGGCTTGTAATTCCTCTTACATCAGCTGCCACATAAAGATTTTCTTCTATTTCCTTCCCCTCCTCCTCATCCTCATTTACTATGCACCAATAATTTCCCTTTGACGCTTTCCTGCCCGTCCTAGTGCCAGATGGCCCCGGTTCTGAGCTTCTCCCCTCTCTTGGGAGCGGCCCCTATTGTCAATGCAAAGGAGGCGTCGTGGCTTTGAACCCAAAGCTGGGACCCAAACTTGAGCGCCGGCGTGAGGAGGAGCTGAGCCCGCTAATGCAGGGAGCCATGCGAACCGCACACCCTCCCACTCAGCGCCATTAAGGCGAAACCCCTTCACTAAAGGCTGCTTTGCATTTCCCCCAATGGTCCGTGTATAGAAATCTGGTGCAAATTTAATTCTCCCACCACCTGATTCCACTTCCCAGCCGCGAGGTTCCCTTTGTGCCATAAACTCAATTAGGCAGATCCATTTCACGTCGTGGGCACAGATGTGAAAACAAAGTGCGCGCGTACCTCGCCCTTTCTCTCTCTCTCTTTCTCTCTGGATGCGCCTAAAGCGGTAGAGAAAGTGAGTAAATCTGTGTAGGCTGCCAGCTTCTGATGGTGATGGAGCGGGCTGAGACATCCCGGGAGCCAGAGGGGTTTCCCTGGCGCTGGGCTGGGTGAGAGGGAGCGGCTGCCCGGTTCCAATGGGAGCGGTGTTTCTGGAAGGGTCCATGCGCTCGGCTTGGGTGCGTGCCCAGCGCACCGGTGCGCTCGCTGGAGGTGCTGAGGAATTTTCCAGCCACACGAGCTGGCAGGGAATGAAAGGAGCGGATATTAATTTCTTGGTGTCCTGCTCGGAACGGGGTGGGGGGACGTCGCAGCAAAGGCTGACACGGAACCGCGTCGCTGTGTGCCACACAGCATGCGGCCCTGCCTCCCAAAAAAATTAGCCCCGTTTCTCCCCTGGCTTGACTTTTCTACATTTTGTGTCCATTTGGGTTTGGAGAGGGACACGAGAGGTTTCGGCATTGAGCGGGGAGTTAAATTATGCAGCTGCAAGACTGCCAAGCCCTTCAGAATAGGATGCTTCGTTTAGATTTTCCACAATGCTATTGAAGTGCTTATTTTCCTCCTGAAGAGACACAAACAGATGCAAACTTCTGTAAACACTTTAGAAATGAATTCAGTGAGTTTGGCCTCTCAGCAGTGTTCAATAGCTGACAGAAAAATGTCTAATTAGTGCAAGTGGAAATAATAGGGCCACTTGGATTCCTTCCATCCTCCTCCAAGTCTACTTTTCCTAGGAACTCAAAGGCCCTTTTGTTTGGTAGGTCACCCTCTCTCAGGCTTTTGTGCTCCGATCTATTAAAGGAAGAAGGGGAGGAAAAAAATAGATTAGGCGATGCTCTGTGCTTAAATATATGGCCTGTTGATGAGCATTTGGAATGGCTGGTTTGCAGTGTCAGTTTACAGGTGCTTGGAGAGGGGGATTCCTCCATTGTTGGCCGGCACAAGCGGAGTTGTGCCTGCCAGAGCTTCAGGAATCCTTTTCAAGTGCCATCCTCTTAGAAAATCCAACTCGGGCTGAGGAAAGAGGGAAAAAAAAAATTGTACAAATCCGCCTTGCTGAAGTGCAAACAAGCTGGGAGATGCTTGCAATGGATAGGTGCTGCAAGCCGGCCTTCATGCCATAGGCTCTTCCCCAGAAGAGCTTATGGGCTTCTTCGACATGGGCTTCTTCCTGCACACCTCAGAGGGTGCTGCTTGGTGCTCTAGTGGGGATTTGGACAAAGATTTCTTGGCAATCTCTGGAAAAGTAATCTCCTGGGTGTCACTGTGTGGAGCACCTCCTCACTCCACCGGGCAGGAATACAGGCCCTGCCAGGCATGGGAAGTGATGGGCTTTTGGCAGACGTCCCCAGGTCCCCGTGGGCTTCTGCACCCGTGATGAGGCTGTGTGTCTCCTGTGGTTGTCTTCGCCGGCCTCCTGTCCTGCTAACAGCGAGGATCTCAGGAATTCTGACAGTTCCTCTTGGGTGTGGCTCTGCTGGGGGAATCCAGGAAAGTTCACAGACACTTTGCAGTCATTAAGGATGGCCTGCAGGGGAAAAACATTGGATTCCCGGCCTGTTTGCCCGTTTGTGGTGTACAGAGGAGTGGTGGCCTGAGCTCCAAAGAGGACAACGGCTACACTGACCATATCCAGCCTTCCAAGTCTCATTCCCCAGCCCCCCCACCCCCGGTTTTTTCAACTAACTGCTGCTGGGCCTGACTTAAATTCATTAGCAGACCACCAAATTCTGCAGTTCTAAATATCAGATAATAATAATAAAAAAATATTCCCCCCCCCCCAATCAAGAATTTTATCTACAGCTCAAACAAAATAAACAGCTGGCATCTCCCTATCCTAAAAATGAAAATGGGGTGAGAAATAGGGTTGCTGAAGCAGAACATTTCCCAGCTCTCTGGTCTGCTGGAGGCGAGTTTCCCTGAGGACGCCTGCGTGTGTTTTTTTCAGGCTTATCTGAAGGCCTCCATCCTGGCCAGGGACTGCGCCACGGCCACGGCCGTGGTGTTCCTGATTGACCGCTTCCTGTACTGGATCGACGCCTCCAGCCGGCTCCTGCGGATCGCCAAGGGGTTGCACAGGCTGCATCCCGGCGCTCCCATCAGCCCGCAGCTGCTCATCCGCCAGGCTCGCCTCGCCGTCAACGCAGGTACTGCCCTGGCCCCGCGGCTGCAGCCCCAGGAGCAGCGGATTGACTCGGGAGAGGACGCTTGGTCCCTCGCTGGGAGGGAGTGACACGCTCACGGTGCCATCTTCCCAAACGCACTTCCCGCTCCCAGCCCCCTTGAGCCCTCCCGGCTCCTCTCATTAGCACAAAGGGGCCGGTATAAAAGGTTTCTGAGCCAAAAGCAGGAGAGAAAATTGTGAAAGGGTGTGGAAAATACTAATTGGAGCTTTTGTTCCTTAACAAACCTTCCCTGCTGGTTTCAAACAGGGATATCTGAATTGCTGTACTCCTGACCAAGGGCCTTGAAAAAGGAAATTAGAATCCTGGCATTTTCTCTACACTGTCCCAGCTGCTTTTTATTTTTCAGTGAGGCCACTTGACTATGCGAACAATGCAGATTACAACTCCTTCAGGATAAAAAAATGAAATTCCATCATTCCTGTAACATGGACAACACCTGAAGGATTTTTAACACATCTTCCCGTGGCTGTGCTTTCCATGGTGGGATGTCAAGCCACTCCCGAGTCAGACCTAAATAGGTTTCCAAAGCCCATGTTTCCTTGGGACAGAATCCAGAAGCATTGCTGCTGAAGGAAGCAGGCTAGACTACTTTCTTCTGGGAGGGAAACAAGAGCTAGGAATCCCAACAATCTTCCAGGAATGTGTAATGTGTAAAATAAAAAAGATACATTCACAATTCCATGTTAGTGTGCAAGCACATATAACAGAAGGTGGGGCACGTGCATTTCTGGCTATGGAGAACAGCAGTTCCACGTGCAGGTGATACCTGATGAGTATTTTTATTCACGTCATGCCACAATACATTTTTGTGTTCATTTTCTATCCATTTTTTTCTTTAATTTTCTATCAGGTAAACTTTTAAAAGCTGAATATATCCTAAGCAGCCTGATTAATGACAACGGAACAACGGGTATGTACAAATTTCTTTTCCAATTTCATACCTGCTATTTTGGTGCAATTCTTGATCCCAATTTTAACAGTTACACCAGCCTCGAATAAGCCAAACCAACCCCAGTAATGACTCCTCACATCAGACTTCTCTTTCCTTCACCATTCTCTCCTAAGATGTGAAAACATCACTTTATTTTTGAAATTTCCGTCATTCATCCTTGTATACCTTAACCTGAGTGGGAAAATATTCTGAATGGAGAAGTTTAACCTGTGGAGCAATTTCAAGCAACTGAGTGATGTAGAAAGCTAAGACAACTCTATCCCCTTAAAAATCCAGATTGCTGGAGTAATGTTCATCCTCCACATTACCACTGATCTTACTGGCTAAATAGATACTTTATTTTATACGTTTTATTTTCCTTTCTTCAGGGTTTCTTTAGTGGGTATATTCAGGTTGCTATACAACTGTGAAAACTGAGGCAGTTCAGGGTTCTGTTGGTTTCTTTTCCATGAGAAGCTGAGATTCTCATATGGAAAGGGCCTCCATGCAAGGAGCAGAATCCTGGAAGTTTACTGGGATTCATGTTACCCTTGGAGGCTTAGAACCACAGGAATACTTTTCATTTTGTCCTGAGTTTTCCCACTGTTCCCGCAGGAACCTGGCGATACGCTGAGGAGAGCGATCGGATTCTTGTTCAGGCAGTCTGCTTACAGATCAGGGGACAGATTCTGCAGAAGCTTGGTAAGACTCTCTTCTAGAAGCTTCCACTCAAGATTTCCCTCTGGTTTTTTTTTCCCCTTTAAAACGTTACACTAGGGGCATGTCAGAATTTTGGCTTGTGGTGAACACCCTATAAAACCCCATAAAACAGGCACAGAGGACGAGTTGCACACCCATCTCTTTGCAGCAAGGGCCTGGAGCCATGTACCAAGTAAATCTATTGGAGGAATTATCGTTTTATCACTAATCTGAAGCCAAGGAACAATGTGAAATGTTCCCTTTTTCCCCGTGCCACTCTGTATTTGCTAACACTTGTCCCAAATTCACTATTCCCAAAGGCAAGCGGTAGTTTATCACAGGGACATCCCAGCAATGTCCTCTCTTGAGACAGGAAAACCCCTGGTTTTCAGCGGGCCGGACTTTTGTATTCAGGGTTTGGCACTTGAGGCAGCAGCCTTCATTTTGGGCTTTTGGTTTGAGACACCAAACCTTCCATGACTGTGGGGCTGAGGTCTTTTATGAAGACAAAATGGGTGTTTATGCTTTCCAAAAGCAAAAGGAAACTCATAAATGGTCAGAGTCAGTGAAGCAAAACATGCCATGGTATGGTTTTATCCTGCTCTGAGGACCCGAGGTGTGAAATGAGCTATGGAAAGCCATCCTTGGCAGTCACCTGCTCAGAGCCTGTTTTCTGCTTTGTTTCAGGGATGTGGTATGAGGCAGCAGAGTTGATCTGGGCTTCAGTCGTGGGATACTTCAAACTTCCTCAGCCAGATAAAAAGGTAGCATTTCCTTTCCTCTCGGCATCTCCCTGCCAATCCAATAATCACTCCAGCTTAGCTTTTGTTTCCTTCAGCAGCAGTGTTTCGATTACACACCTCAGCCAGGGTTAACAGGCAGCGCAACGTCTGTATTCTGCGTTGTTTCCGCGTGCATGCACGGCCTTACCTGCGATTCTTTTTCCCTGCAGGGGGATGAAAGCAATACTTCTCATTAAGCACAGCCATCCCCAAGGATGCCTCTGGTGCCTCCTACAAGGACAGACTAATTCCAGAGTGCAGCCACAGATTTTAGCCATTTCTTGGGATTGGAACTAATGTTTTTTCCCCAAGCACGTCTGTTTGCAGAGCTGCTCTGCGCTGGCTGTGGTGGGTGATGGATTCCCCTGACCCTGCAGGATCTGAACACCTCACAAAGCCACTGTGCCTGTCCTTAACACCTTTGTGAGGCCGGGCAGCACTGATCTTCCCACTGGAGATGAGGCAGCAGTCGCCCCATGTGTCCGTAGCTAAACAGGAATGTGAGCCTAAGCCTGGCAAGTCCTCAGGTGATGCTTGGAGAGCGGTTGTAATTGCAATCCCAGCATTAGATAGCCCACAAACCCAGACCTTGTCACCTCTTGTCTCCCATGTCTTAAAGCTTGACCTCAAGCTCAGAACATTTCTGTGTTCTCCATTCCAGCAGCAGCAGGGAATTCTGCAGTGAATTTTGTGGAAGCATACCTCGTTTTCTTAATTATTTGGCCAGGCAGGCCCTTAGGTGGCATCAGGTCTTCCAGATTACACTTCCTGCAAGTGAAATTAATAAGACCGTACCAAGATGACATCTCTGAACTTCTTAGCCATGCTTCTCTTTGGATCTTGTTTGTGTGTTTGTTTTCTTGTTATTCTGGCATATTCTATGCAGCAGATCAGTAAAATTCAAACTACAGGGAAAAAAAAAAACACCAGGAAAATTTTTCATTTCTCTTTCAGGGAATTGCCACATCCTTGGGTATTATGGCAGACATCTTTTCTTCCATGAATGAGCAGGATTATGCACGCTTTAAAACCAATGCTGACATTGACCTGGTGAGACTTGGTTTGGGGTTTGTGTGTGTGGATTCTTCGGGTGGTCTCAAATTCACCCACACATTCACCCTCTCCTGTGCTGAGAGGGCTGAAGAAACTTCCATCGCCCCCAGTGAAAAGGTTCAGATGCACCTAGATGGAGAATGCATGGCTTCAGGAAGAAAAACATATTAAGAGTATTTTATAGAGTGTATATATTGAGAATATTTATAGACTCAAAAGTGACGTATTGTCACGATCTGCTAATGCAAAAGCGGAGGTCGTGATGGTTCGTGTGACCTCCAAGTGCAAAAGACACAGCAAAGGGACAAGAGCAGTTTGTTTTTCAACAACAGCACACTTTATTGAGTGCGCTCACACAATAATGCGATAGAGGGTGAGAAAGAGAGAAAGAGAGAAAGAGAGAGAGAAATGAAAGAGGGCAATTTGGGATAATTATAAAGAGGGATAATTATAGGTACCGATGAAGAAGATGAGATGTCCTTGTGGCACACGCGACCAATAGACACTTCTTCCCGTGGGGTGTACACAAAAGGAGTCTCAGTCCTTTTGGGGTTTTTTATAGTCCTCGAAGCAGGGGTCGGGGGAGCAGGTGGCCAGGAGGTGGAGCATTGTGGAATAGCAACCGGTGCAGCCATCGTTTGGGCCCAGGCCAGTACAAGCAAGAGGCAGCAGACCAAGAGGTGGGGAGGCACCGTACGATGTTCCGTGGAGAGACAGAACAGTTTTGGGACAGTCCACAGCAGGTGAATCCAGGCACCGTGACCGTCTCTGTTGTTTGAGTTCCCATGGGAAGCATAGCAAGCCCAGGTCCAGCGAACACACCTGTGGACAGCACTTGGCAGATATTCCACCTCAGCCAGGCCAGAATATCCTGTGTTGGGATTTCAGAGTTTTAGCAGTCCTTGGGGTCTCAGAACCCCCCTGCCCCTCCAAGGGTCTCCGTGGCGATGATCGTGAGGCAGATGAGGGATCTTGGGAGTCTCTTACACGTATCCATGGTAAACCTTAGCAAAAAGGGTCCTGCAGAAGCAGACCAGGCTGCTGTTTAAGATCTGATAGTCCCTGCCTACCAGGCCTCATATATTTGGAAATAAAGTCCCTGAGCTGAGGTTTTTTTCCTCATGGTTTTTTTCCCTTTTTTTTAATTTCATCAGAGCCTCCTGCGGGAGTTCAGCCACCGCTTGTTATCAGCGGCTGAGGCCTGCAAGCTGGCAGCTGCCTACAGCCAGTACACCCCCCTGTTTGTCCTCACGGCCATGGTGAGTGTTACTCCTCCCTCTGGAAGTGGGATCTGTGCAGGGGAAGAGTCCAGGCTGCTAAATTTGGCTCTGACATGGCTTTCCAAAAGTGCATCCCACAGGGAATCGTGTCTGTGTTGAGGTTTGGTTGGTTATGTGGGGTATACATTGCTCTGGACTGCAATCAGGAAAGCTATCCTCAGAGTGAGGATGGGCTTTCGAGCCCCGGGAGTGTTGCTTCTCCTAGAACTATAGCTGTATTTCAAAGGGAAAAAAAGAGAAAGTTTATTTCCTCCAGGAAACATAGCAGCAGGCAGTTAGAGCCGAGCTTTGCTTCAAATTGTTTCAGGGAAAGAAACATGTTTTTAATTTCTTCATTCCTCTTTTCCCAGAACATCCGTGGGATGTGCCTACTGTCCTACAGTCACTCCAAGGACTGTCCCCTGGAAAAGAGAGAGTTCTACTTGTCTGAAGCCAAAGAGGCCTTTGAGATCGGGCTCCTCACCAAGGAGGAGCAGAGTGCCATCACCAGCAAGCAGGAGCTGCACAGTTTCATCAAAGCTGCCTTCTGCCTGGCCACCGTGCACCGATGGCTCTACGGAGAGAGCCAGGAGCTCTGTGAGGTCACTCAGCTGTGCAGGGAAGCCCTGGGAAAACTGTACTCCTACAGCACCTTGGTTCCAGAGGAGGAAGATAAGGGCACACTTGCCAAAGAGATCATGTCTCTGATCGCATCCATGAAGAAGCGCCTGCAAGTGGGAAGCTTCCAGAATTCCGATGCCAGGTCTTACGTCCCGGACAGTTATAAAGGCTCGGTACAAAAACCTGTCCTGCAAGGGGAAACCAGCTTTGAGAAAATTCTTGCCAAGCATTCCCAACATCACCTGTCAGTGTGCCAAGTGTTTGAAAAAACTTGCAGGATTCGTAAAACCACACTGGGAGAAATCCAGGTGGGAGCTTGTATCACAACCTTAAGAACGGAGACCAAAACCGTGGACACCGTGTGTACTACCGAAGACACAGCTCACCAGAGGAGAGGTGCTGTGAAAATCCTGAACTCACCAACAGCAGGAAGCAGCTCAGAGGGACTCAGTGGCCGAAGAAATCCAGACATTGTCTCTGGTGTGATTAAAATTTCCTTCGAAGAAGAGATTGAACCATTAGAAATTAAAATAAGCAGTGAAAACGGTGTTTTCAGCAGAGGGCAAAACAGGAGCCAAAGCCCTACTTCGGAGAACTCTTGGTGCAAGCTGTCTAAATCTGGTTCCTCTTCCAGCTGGGAGGAACTAAGTTGTAACAGCAGCAGAGAGTCTCTGAGGGACGGGCAGCAAGGGAAGAAGGGCTCAGTGGAGGAGCGGTGCTGCACCACAGAATCCGATGAAAATGGTCGGGATTTGCCCTTATGCTTGTTACCTCCCAGAGCCTGGCATCCTGCTCCTCGGGAGTCCCTCCGTGCCTATGGGGCATCTCCTCAGCATTCCTTAGAGGGGTGTGCACCTCGAGCAGGGAGAATGGTGGAGAAGGAGTGTCTCTGTGGAGAGGAGCTGCAGGAGGGAAGACACCATGAAAGGAGCTCTTCAGAAAAGAAGACAAAGGGCTCGAACAATGAGTTTCCTTCCCTCTCCGTCTCTTACTCTGTTCCTACAGGGCAGGAGGAGGAGGAGAAGTCCTTTTCCTGTGAGGGGTTGAGCTGCAGGACCAAGGACAGCAGCAGGGAGGGAAGCATTGCTCACTTTGAGTGGGTCCACCCAAGAGAACCTGCAGACAGCACTGAGGAGCCCTCGTTTGAGGCACAGCCCCCCCAAAACAGGGGCACTTCTGCACCATCAACAAACATCGAGCCGAAAATGGGCAGTGACTCCTCTGTGTGTGACTGGGTGAGGAAATCTGCCGGGCTCGGGAACAGATTTCTCCAAGTGCCTCAAGTTGACACCCAGGCAGAAACAATAGACGACACTGAATTTGAGCTCATCAGTGTGGGAGACTTAGTAAACAATCATCCTAGAGCACTGGCTCCAAAGCGTGAAGCAGCTCTCAGAGTGCCAGCAGCTTTGCCCTCCTGGGAAACGAGATCCACAACCAAGCACTTTGACTGTGCCACTACAGAAGAAGGTGAAGAGAAGTCTCAGGATGTGGTCAGCAGCAAGAGACAATCCAGCTCCTCTCTGAGTTCATGGATCAAATCAGCTCAGATGCCCACGAGCTCCCCTGAAGGTTCAGTCCCAAGGGGAAGTGGTTTTGCCTTCTCACCTGGGAGAATGAAGGAAGAGATCCTGGATGCTCGGTTTCTGAGGGATGATGATTACAAGCAGCTTCTGGCAGGGGTGGAGCATAATTGGCTTGTCCAGAGACTGATGCCTACTGGGATTTTTAGGACCAAAGGACTTCAGAAAGCGTACTGTGAGTTCCCACACAGCAACGTGTGCCTCCACGGAGAACAAGCTTGACTCAGGCTTTTTAACACAGTATTTTAGTCAGCATTTATAAGGATTTAATTTTTTATTGCTTTCTACCCCATTACTTTTTTAGAATCCACCTGCCATCCCTAAACACTGTTTAAGATAATGGTCATTAAGTTAATCATGAATAACAGCCAGTTCTCAACACAGGCTCAGAGCAGTCCTGCAGATTTCTCCCTTTTACCTGTGGTGTTTTCTTTTTTGTAGCTGCTCTTCTTCTGAAATACTCCAAGAAATCCGGGCTGTGGACAGGCCAGGAGACAGCCGTGTTCATCGGGGACTACCTGAAAGTGGCCAAGGAGGGCAAGCAGAGAAATGCCTTTTGGATACACTTCCTGCACCAAGAGGAAAGCCTGGGAAGGTATGGGCCTGGCAGATTTCTGAAACAAAGTGTTTATCGATGCTGCTTAACTGTAAATACAGATAAAAATTCTCTGGTAAGATTTGCTGTAACAAGAATATTTCATGGCTTTCCCAAATGTGTTGGATGTTTTGTCAATCTTTCCCACCACTCTCTGTAACCCTACATTTTAATTTCTAGGAAGGAAAAGCTGCTTTACTGTTGTCATCTAACAGCTAATTGCAGAGTTCAGACCACTCCTGGAAGTGGCTTATGAATTATTATGGATGGAGAACAGTATTTTAATACCTCTGAGTCAGGTCTTCCTTCAGAGTTGAGAAGAGTTGAGTTTAAACATTCCAGTGTTATGAAACCCCCATCCCAGGATTTGCTTGATAATTTTTCACCTCTGTGAGATAGAAAATAAAAGAACTCCACCCAATTACAATCACAGCTATTTTAAATGCATCACCCACAGGTGGATTTGCTTCTGACGAGTTCTGCTTTGCAGTGGTGTTTCTGTACCACAGCATCCAGAACAAACACCACTCCAGACACTTCTCCTTTTGTTTAGGTATGTTGGGAAGGAATATAAAGAAGAGAAAGGACTCCTCCATCATTTCAGTGACGTGGAGCGACAAATGACTGCCCAGTACTACGTGACAGAATTCAACAAGAGGCTGTATGAGCAGAAGGTCCCTACCCAAATCTTTTACATCCCCTCTGCAGTACTCCTGGTAAGAACTGTCTTGTAAGCAATTCCAAGGAAAGGTTTCTTGGGTCAATTATAGTAGCAGCTAGGCTGTCTCCTTTCAGATACTGGAAGACAGAACTATCAAAGGGTGTGTGAGTGTGGAGCCCTACATCCTCGGGGAGTTTGTGAAGCTGTCCAACAACACCAAGGTAGTGAAGAATGAATACAAAGCCACGGAGTATGGTCTGGCTTACGGCCACTTCTCCTATGAGTTCTCCAATGGAACTGACGTCGTTGTCGACCTTCAAGGTCTGTATGACAGTGATGTTTATGCCTTTCACACGCTGCTTCCAGCCCACAGGTATGTTTAGGGTATTCATTTCATTAAAACTCATTATGTGTCTCATAGGGTTCTGCTTTTGCAGCCGTAGGTGGAAACTGGGAGTCACTGAGGTGACACGAACAGAGCGGGGGGCGTGCCAGGCAGAGCGTCCTGCGTGCGGTGATACAAAGGCTGTGGTGTTTGATATCAAGATGTTCCATTTCTCCCACAGGTTGGGTGACAGGTAACGGGAAAGGCCTCATCTACCTCACAGACCCCCAGATTCATTCCCTCAATAGCAAGGACATCTCACGCTCCAACTTCGGCAAGAAAGGAATTTACTACTTTTTTAATGATCAACACGTGGAGTGCAACGAGATCTGTAGCTGCCTGTCCTTGACAAGGCCCTCGGTGGAGCTGCTGGCCTAGACTGGCACAGGTCAGGCAACAGCATGACCCATGGGCTGGACACTGTTTTACCCTTCACATCTTTGGGAGCAGGTTGTCCAGCAAGGCAGCGAAAAGCTGCCTTCATTTCCCATTCTCCTCTTCCCCCCACAAAGCCCCGATGTCCTGCTGCCCCCCAGCGCTGGGATCATTTCTTTGGGGAGATTTTCTCCATGAGAAAGGGAGCACAGCATCAAAGTTCCTCACAAAGATGGATCCCCAACAGACTTTTCTTTAACAAAACCATCCCTTTTGTTTCTTCAGCCATCAGAGATTTTTAGGCTTTTGTCCCCACGTTTTTGCAATGCTATTGTTTTCTAGGTGGTGTTTGTGCCGAGTTGTTTGGAAAGATGCCCTATCCCTGGGCCAACTGATTAGAACTAGGTGTAAAGAGGGAGAAGGAAGAGAAAAAAAAAATAAATCTCTTTATTATGGTGCAGAAACCTTCAGTCTTGGGGAGCTGCGCAGCTGCGCGGGGAGAAAAATGCATTCAAAAATATAATGCCAGTGTGAATAATCCTTTCCCGAGCGCTGCTCGCAGACTGCTCCAGCTTTGTCAGGTGAACTTGAACCGGGCCATCAGATTTGCGGCCGTTCCCATTGCACACTGTCTGTCACCCCGGGGCATTCACCATCTTGCCTCTTGTTAAGAGCCAGCAAACAATCCATCATTGAGCTGGGCAGTCGCCGGCTCACACAACAGTGAAATCGGCATGTGACGGGACACTCGGCTCCAGTGTCTCGCAGATTAAAGTGATACATGAAAACTCACGTGTTACTGGGAAGATTAAGCCCGTTATCTTGTTGTGCAGCCAATAAAGGCCGGCCTTGTCCCCGGCAGTGGGGAAATGCTGGCTTTAACTGAGTGACAAACGCCGCGCTCACATAGCTCCGTGCTCCGGCCAGCGAGCGCCGGGCTCCGGAGGGCAAACAAAGCTAGTTAGCAAGATCCCAGGAATTAATGGGCAGCAGAGATGCTGTGTTAAAGCCTCTCTGCAGAAGCTTTCCCTGCTCTATAGAGACAATTAAAACCGAAACAAAACCTCTCGGACAATCTCTGCACAACAAAGTGTCCCCATGCACTGCCAGCAGCCGGCCCCGCCGTGTCTGCTCCGACAGCGCACGCAGTTTTGGGACCCCGACCAGTCATGCGTTTCCCAGCTCCTTCGTGCTCAAAGAAGGAAAAAGAAAAATTATTTAGACGTGGTTCTGAATAAATGCATCCCGGTGAAATTTTGATACTTTGCTTTCTTCCTAATATTCCCACCTAGTCGCTTGTTTCTTTTGTTGGTTTTAGGAGACATTTTGCCACTTCAGCTAAAGTTACAGCTACTCACAGGTAAAAGTTAGGGTCAAGGATCAACTTGTCCTGTTCCCTGTTAAAACAGACATGGGATCATATTCTGTTGGTCTTACTCTTTACAGGATTTGGCACAATTTCAGATGTTTCAGGCACTCTGTCTTCATCCGGGGCTTGGATACTGGAAATCGTGGATTTACAACCTCATTGCCTGAAGTGGGATGCACACATGGCTCCAAACACACAGAGTTTAAATTATTGGTTCATGTTTGTGGTATAAATATGGGATTAATGAGGAAATAAATAGTCGACTCTGAGGATGGAGAAATTAATATTTTGGCTGTAAATTTCATCTTAGAGATACTGACCAAAAAACCACCCCCAAAACCAGTTATTTCCTCCGGTTTGAAAATAAAGTAATTTGAACTAACTGAGACATCGGGAATAATTTCCCCTTTTTTAATTAGAAATTGCAAGTTTTCATTGGAGATCCAGTGGTTTGTATTAAGTAACTTGCTACCGAGATGCCTTTTGGGCTTGATTAATTGTAACACTCTAAATTCCAACCTAAATACTCGGTATAACCATTGAGGGCTGGTCTCTGCAAAATGAGTGGAACTATGTCGTGCTGGGACAGTGAAATATGAACTGTAGGGACATCACGCTTGAGGAAACATGAAACATTTTTTCCTCTTGCCTAAACTCCAGGACTTGAGTTTACACCCTGTGTAAGTGCTGCTGTAAGTCAGGCACAAAAGTGGCCTGCTTGTGACAGTGGTGACACGCTTTCCTGTCCTTCAGGGAGGGTATTTGCCTAAAGAGATTTTTCCTCCTTCCCTTTCTGCAGGTATCCAGGTGAAAGGCAGAGTCTTGTTGGCTGTGTGTCGTGCTTGTGCATCCAGGTTAGTAAATCTGTTATCCAGGGAACAAGCTGATGCAAACAAAGCCTGCTAACAGGTAGAATGATTTTCTCGCTCGTTTGCCAATAACTAATGACTGACTCTATGGAGCGCTTCAGGGAATTTTTCATAGAAAAGATGCAGTGGAGAGGGAGCCCCTCAGTTATCCCAAAAATACAGGGCTGAGCCAAGCTTGCCTCCCTCCCTCTCCCTGCGAGCCGCAGCATCCCGGGCCATTGCGGCTGGCAGAGAGCGGGCACGGGGTGACTCCTCCAGCTGTGAGGCAGCCCCCGCACGCAACGCAGCACGGCTCCGCTGCCACAAACCCGGCATCAGCTGCCCCCAGAGCCCAGCTGCTGGATTTAGGCATAGCTCCTTCAGCAGGCACAGCTATTCATGGGGAATAAGGGGAAAGCCTCACATCGGCCAGCGCAGAACCGCACCCCGGGCTGCGCAATCTCTTCTGCTTGGAAGAACACAGCAGCAGCAGCTTCCTCGGCATCTCCTTCCCACTAACCAGAACCGGGATGTTTGCAGCAAGGTGTTGGTGCCTGCTGCTGTCACCTGCTGCCTTCGGGAAGCCCCGGCACACGGGTGCCTCCCCCAGCTCTGCGGGGAAGCTGGCGGCGGCGTGCAGCTCTCACCCCTCTCCCGGGAGTGACACACGCCACCCTCCTTTCTTCCGCTTGGATGAAATCATCTCGCCTCTTCCCTGGCTGAGCGGGAGCAGATGGGGCTGTTGGCCTCTGTAGTCGCCCGCTGCCCCAGCTCGTGTGAGCCCGCCGTGCCTCCACCACCCCCCCTCGCCGGGCCAAACAGAACTTAATCCCGTTCCCTAATCCCAAACTTCTCTGCCAAGCTGTTTTTAAGGCAGAGCGTATCTTCCATCAAAAGATACAGAGTTATTAACCATTTGTTTAATGCGGGACGCTGCCGCAGGACCGCAGCATCGGCAGCAGCGAGCTGGGTGCGCGGGTTGCCCGGGTGGCACAGGCAGCGCCCAGGGGAGCGGGATGAGGGCGGGATGCCCCCGGCAGGCAGCAGGTGCCTTTCCTCCCTCGGTAACAGCCCAGCACAGCCCAAACTGTCGTGCCGGCTACCGGGGCTGCCGTCCCCTCCGAGCAGGACATCACGTTAATAGAGGTTGATTTGCAAACGGCGTCGCCCCCCCAGTGCCCCCCTTTGCCTGACTCCCGCTTTTCTGCTCAATGGCACAGATGCTGCTTTGTGCTGCCCAGGACCAGGCAGCTATTAGCAGCAAATCCAGCGAGGGAAATTAATGAAGGCGACTACTAATAAAAGACAGCTCAGGACAGCCCGACCAACTTGCTCCGAGCGGTAATTAACTTTTTTTAAAACTCATGAAGGTAAATATGCCATCAGCTTTGGGCCGGTCTCTCTGCTTTTTAATAAAAGGAGGAGGAGGGGAGGCGAGGGAGAGGGGACGGCTGTGTGTCACGGCCGCCCCAGCACCATCCCTGTGCTGTTCCCTCCCGGCCACTGCGAAGTGACCCTCCAAGGACTTTTTCTTTTCTTTCTTTTTTCTTTTTTTTTTTTCCCCCTCTCCAATCAGTTTTTAGAGGCTTGATTTTAAATCTGGCAGGAGTTCTGCCTCTCCTTAATCTGAATTCGGTAGGAGAGGTCACAGGGACGAGCAGGCTGCTAGAATTTTGCTGGACCTGCACAGCTGTTGCAGAAGAACAGGTAGTAGGCAGGATATCCTTATATCCTTTTATTGCCACAAACAATATCCAAGCTGCCACTTTGTCAGCTTGTCAGAGCAAAAGAATCTGTCTTAGACTTTAAAACACAAGATTTTGACTTGTAGTAAGGCAGCCTACATGTAGTAACAACCTACATCAGGTTACAAAAAGATCCCTCTGGGATTTCTGCTTATGCCAAGGGATTGACTGCATAATAGATAATTGAGATCCTTTTTGCCCATGGGGAATGGGAACTGGGGCTACGTGGGCCAAATCCATATATAATACAGGACCAGGGGGAAGCCCAACCTGAGGCACCTGAGTAAGGCTTTAGGAAAAGTGAGTTTAAAATGCACCAGCCAGCTGAGAGCCGTGTCGGGAGGGCTCTTTAACGATGGCACTGCGTGGACAGATTTATGCCTGCCATGAAAGGCAGCGTGCGGCAGCCCTTGGGGTGCTGGTTTGGCTCCTCGTGGCCATTCTTATGCCAAGGAGGGCTATAAACCCCCCCAGGGGCCTTCAAGCTGCCCCTCCAGCCCTGCCGGTGCAGAGGAGCTTTTATGCCAAAATACAATACACAGAAGGATCATAAACACATATTCTGGGGCAAGGGGCTGCCATGGAAACCACCCCCAGGTTCCTCACATCATCCAAGGAGCTGTTTGCCCATCTTGCATCTCCTGGTCTGCTTCCAGGTTGGCTGCAGTAGGCTCTGGGGACTTCCCATCACCTCCAAAAATCAGTCTTCTGAGAGAAAAGAGGGAAACCTGAAAAAAAAAAAAAAAAAAAAGAAATGGAGAAGAGGAATAAACTCAAATTAAGGGGCCAGAAAGGGAAATAAACACTTTTGGCCACATTCAAACGAGAAATCGTGCTGAGGGTGACTGGGTTAGGTGACAAATCCAGCCTCTCCAACTCAAGTTTTGCCAGCATGGTCCTGCCACCTGCTCCCAGCCTTGCTTCCCTCAGGCCCATTTCCTCCGAGGGCATCTCCAACCAAGGCCAGCCTCCCCCACGGAACAGGGAAGGTTTGGTTGGCGTGGCTCCCACCCCAAATCCCTCTCCAACCCCCGCCTCCGCTCCATCCTCCGACGCATCGTGCGCTTTTTCCCACGGTGGTTCCCCTTGCCCCAGCCCAAGCAGGATGGTAGCGCTCCTGCCAGCGGGGTCTGTACCTGGGACGGAGGGAAATCCCTCCAGGATGACGCACCTGGCAAGGACCAGCGTCCTTCCCTGAGGACAGCTGCGGGGAGCATCCTGGTGCTGAGCCACCCGGGATGTCCCTCCCGTTCCCGCGTGCCTCCAGCACCGAGAGGGAAGTGCATCCCATCCATCCTGGCCTTTTGAAGAGCCGAAGGCACCTACTCCAGTGCCTCTTAAAAGAGAGAAAGAAACCATGAAGGGCAATGAGGCCCGACCAGAAAAGACGGAGAGAGCATTCGGCTTCTTTTTGGCATTCCTGGAGTTTAGTCATTAAAAGGGGTCGTTAAAAGCGAGTGAGAGTGAAAAACCCGCTCCCCACGGGCTGCCCCACACACCGCCAGCGCCGTGAAAGGCTCCCTCTTGTTTTGTTCCTCCTGGCCCGTGGCAGATTTGGAGGAACACAGCTTCATCTTGCTGGCCACATCAAAGCAGTGATTATGCAAATGCTCCCACTTTTTTCTTTCTTTTTTTTTTTTTTTTTTTTTTTTTTTTTTAGGGAATTATTTATCACACAATAACCCCCCTGCCAGGGGGGGAAACAATAGATCAGGCTAGATAGCACTGCTCGCCCGAGGCTGCGGGGCCGGGGGGACCCCCGCGCGGTTTATTGGCCTAACCTAATTTCACTAATTCTCTTTTCACACATTTTGGGCTTTTTTCCCCCTCTTTTTCACCCCCTTCCTTTCGCGGACGTCGCTCCGAGGGCCGGGTTTCACGCTCCCAGGGTCCGGAGGGCACCGGGCGGGATTCGCGTGCTGAGCATTTTATTTAATTAATACACTCAGGCGCCTCCGCTGGTTTTTAATGATTTCCAAGTGTTTGTACCCAGAAGTCACAAAGTGCTCCTGGGAGCACGGGGACGATGATTGAAGGGCCTGGGCGGCCTCCAGCATCCCTCTCCATGGTGACATCCCTGGCTGTGTGCTGTGCATGCTGAACCGACACCCTGGAATTGCCTGCGACCTGGGATTCATCTAACCTTCACAGAGAGGAAATTCTTCCTCTTCTGACCCATGCATGTTTTTTCCCTCAACAACATTTATTTCCTACTGCCTTCTTGGTGAAATCCATAGGCCTGAAGCGTGATTACTCTTTCCATCCATCCATCCATCCATCCATCCATCCTGCATTTGCTGTCAACATCTTCTCTACTGAGAGCCAAAGGTAAATGATCAGTAAACTTCCACGGAACTTTCTGTCTGTCTCTCTCTCTCTCTCATGCTGTTTCCCAAAGAAACAGTTGCCCATGGACCCAGTGACATCAGGCCGCACTGGACCTTGGTTTCACCAGAGACAAGGAAAGCCCAATCCCGTAATTCCCACTCACTGGCACGTAAAGCAGAAAAAGCAGCAACTCCAAAGTTACGAAAATTAGAGCTTTTTATTTATATTTTATCACAAGGACAATCCCTTTGCTCTTCAGCAGTAAATACATACTAGAATAAACTCTGTAAATTATACAAAAAATACATATTTTCCATGAAATCTGTCTTTATAATAAATAAATGTGAACACGTGTGTGGCTGATCGCTGTAATGTTCCGTGTCTGTTGAGGTTTTCAGTCTGTTGATTTATTTTTAATCTCCTGAAAGAAGGGGGGAGTTCCTTGTCCCCTAAAGGTCGAAATAAATAATGTATGAGGAGATCCTTCCCCATTCCCCCCCTCCCGATTTTTTTTTCCCTTTTGATAGAGAGTTCAGCCTAAATTTCCACGCTTGCATTCAGCCCTCACAAAGCCTACAAATTATACAATGACTTCTAACCTGGACCCCTAACAAAACAATTTACTTTTTTTCCCCCTCGCTTTGCACCCCCCCTCCCGCCTATAAATCATAAGGGACAGATGGCAAAGAAGGGAGCGGGGAAAGGGGGGGACACACACACAAAAGCCCCGCGGTGACAGATCTGGGAAAACTGGACAAAGTGCACATCGGCGAGAGAGAGAAAGAGAGAGAGACGGAAAGTTTGGTTTGGCAGGTGCCGTTCCCACAGCCCGCCCTGCCCTGGGAAGCGGGCAGATGCCGCCGCCGCCGCCCCGGGGGGAGCCCCGGGAGCGCCGGGCCGGGCTAGAGGCAGCGGCGGGGCAGCGGCGGCGGCGGCCCCGGGGCGAAGCGGCCGGGCCAGTGCTCGGGATCCGAGGCGGAGCCCGCGGGGCTGGCGGGCGATAAAGTGCAGGCGTAGGGGGAGGCGGAGGGCGCGGGGCTGGCCGCGCCGCCGCTCCACGAGGAGGCGGGCGAGGGGCTGCCCTCGGCGGGGACCGCCGCTACCGCCGCCCCGTCGGGGCCGAGCCGCGCCGCCCCGGCCAGCCGCAGGGTCTCGGTGAGCGCCCAGATGTAGTTGTGGGCGAAGCGGAGCGTCTCGATCTTGGTGAGCTTGGCGTCCTCGGGGAAGGTGGGCAGCACGTCGCGGAGGGCGTCCAGCGCCGCGTTCAGGTTGTGCATCCGGTTGCGCTCGCGGTTGTTGGCTTTGAGCCGCCGGCTCCGCTTGATGCGCTGCGCCGTCTCCGCCGTGCGCGCCGCCCGCGGGGCGCCGCGGGACCGCCCCGGCCGCCGCTTCCCCTCCGCCCGCCGCAGCCCGCGGCCGCCCGAAGCCTCGACGGGGCGAGCCGGCGGGGCGGCGCGCAGCTCCTCCTCCTCCTCCTCTTCCTCCTCCTCCTCGGCGCTGGACGGCAGCGAGGGCGAGGGGGCGGGCGAGCCCAGCCCCAGCAGCAGCAGCTCGTCCTCGGCGGGCGGCGCCAGGACCTCCGCCTTCACCAGCATCCTCGCGCAGCGGCTGGACGGGGCCGCACCGGGCAGCACCGGGAAGCGGCGGGCTAGCTCTCCTCGTCTCTCCGGCGGTGTGACGGTTCGTCGGTTTGACGGAGCGGGCGGGAGGCAGCGGAGCGGGGCGGGGGTCGTGAGGCTGGCGGGGGGGGCAAAGCGCGGGGGGATGGGGGGGGCGGCGGGGGCGCGGCGCTGGCACGCGCCCCGGGGGCGGCGGGCGGGAGGGCGGGCGACGGCGGCGGGAGCGGCGCCCGGGGCCCGTCGGGCTGCGTGTCTGGCACACGACCCTCCTTAACACCCCTTATATACCCCGCGGGGAACAATCAAACCTACCCCCGGGGTCCCCCTCGCCCTGCCCGCCCCGCCCGCGACTCTTGTCGGGGGCGCCGCCGCCGCGCCCCCCTCCCCCCCCGCCCCCCCCCGCCGGGGCCCCATTGGCGCCTCGCGCTCGGCTGGAGCGTGCCGCTAATTTATTAATGAATGGGGAGGGGGGGGCGCGAGGCGCAGGCGGCCAATCCCCGCGCCCCGCGCGCCACGCGCGCGCCCGGGGCCGGCTCCCTTTTCAGCCGCTTCATTTAAGGGCCCGGCAAGGGAAGGGAGGGAGGGAGGGAGGGATGGGGAGGGGGGGCTCCCCTTCAACCCCTCTCGTTCCCGGGAAGGCTTCGCCTTCTGGGGACACTCGGTGCCGTGGTAAAGGTGCATAGTTCCATACATGTCCGCCTGGGGAGATGCGTGCGGCTGCTCCGTTTGCATCTGGCCAAACCCGAAGTGAGGGAAAGCCCTGCGCTCCGAGCAGCTCGGTGCTGTCAAATACAATTCACAGGCTGGAGGAGAATTCATAAAAAAACCCCAAACACCAGCTTGTCAGTGCACCAGGAAAACCTTCATTCCTTTCACCCGTCTCTCCTTACAGCCCTCCCTCAATGGCAGAGCCTGGTGACATGCCCGTGGAGTCGGCAGGCTGGCTTTGCTCCACAGACCCCTTAGGGACACCTTCCACTATCCCAGGTTGTTCTAAGCCCTGTCCAGCCTGGCCTCGGAAACGTCCAGGGATGGGGCATCCAGAGCTTCTCTGGGCAACCTGTGCCAGGGCCTCACCACCCTCACAGGGAAGAATTTCTTCTAATATCCCATCTAACCTTTCCCTCTGTCAGTGTGAAGCTGTCCCCTCTTGCCTGTCACTCCAAGCCCTTGTCAAAGAAATGACACTGAGAAGATACAAAACTGAAACCCCAGTACACTCTCTTCTCCATATGGAAACACCATCAGCAAGGCACTCTGGGGCAGTTGGGCTTTGAAACAGAATTTTATTTGCAACTGCTAGAAAAGCCCAACACAGATGAAAGAGCTGATACCTCTGCAGAAGTCATGCTCAGAACACCACAAACTCACACTCAAATCAGTCTCTCGCTCTTGCTGCCCTCTGGGTTTATGGCCTTTGGGAGCGACTGGTGCCTCAGTCGGTATCTCTGTGACTCCGTGAAACATTGTAACACTCCCCTCACCTCCTTGTGAAAAACGGGAGGCTCACAGGTCCCCTTGGCACCCCAGGAGACTGGTGCAAAAGGACCTTATTTCTTTTTCAGCACTTTAAGGGGCAAAGCAGAGTACACTTGTGACAGGGCCAGCCCATCCCTCTGTCACCATCAACTTGTCGAGATTTCCATGCTTCCATTGCTGACGCAAAGCAGCGTAGGTGAGGCAGAGGTACGCTGTGGGTGCATAACCCATTGTGGTGCCTCGCTGGGGTTCAGTCCAATTCCCGCTGCCAGCCCGTCATGCGGCGTTTTTTTCCATAGGGTTGAGCACAAGGTGACCAAGGACAGGTTGGCTTCCAAATCCTCACAGCTCTCGATAGG
Source organism: Acrocephalus scirpaceus scirpaceus (assembly GCA_910950805.1). NCBI lineage: Eukaryota > Metazoa > Chordata > Aves > Passeriformes > Sylviidae > Acrocephalus > Acrocephalus scirpaceus. The sequence goes on along the minus strand of OU383778.1, from coordinate 62,459,123 downwards.
CGCTTGTGTGGTCTGTGGGCAGAGCGAGGGCCAAGCTGCTCGGCCGAGAGTGGCAGGGAGAGGAGGAGGTGGCGGGGGGAGAGGGAGTGGGATCAGGAGCAGGAATGCTGCTGCCACTGCCCAACGCCTGAACTGTCCTCCAAGGGTCAAACTGTTCAACTTCAGCCCCTTTGCCAGACTCAATCCTACTTTAGGGGAACAAAAGGCCAAAGTAGGCAATGATCAAGAAATGGGAACACAATGATTTAAGCTTATCACACAGCCCAGAAATAAAGGATGCTGAGCTTGTGTGGGGGAGAGAGGGAGACCTTCAGAAGGGCTTTGTTTGCTGTAAGAAGATTGAACTCTGAGGCGACCCAATAGCCCTAAAAGTTTAGGGTCTGTGTTGCTGAGAGACCTTTGGGCACAGCCCATGCACAGTTCGACCTCACAAGTTGAGAACTGGCGTTAGTGGCCAGCCTGCTTCAGGTGAACAGGGGCATGACATCCCGGGAAATGTGGGGACAAAGCTGTGGGGGTAGGGTGGCCTGATCCCTCCCAGCTCTGCCTCCCTCATACCCCACAGCCTGCAGTGTCCTAAGGATTCGGGGTCCCAGGGTGCCCTAAATCCTGTGGTGCCCAGCCCTGGGAGGCACCTACAAACCCTGAGAGTGGAGTGGTTCTGCTCTTAAATGGGATGTGAGAATATGTCCCCACACAGCAGAGTACCGGGGTGCTCTGCAGAGGGAAGAAATCAAAAGTGCTGGGGTATGTATCCCCCACATCCTGATCCTGGTCCTTTCCGAACACCCCGTGCACACTGCAGCAAGAAGTGCCACAGCGAGGGACGAGATGAGGACCAGCCCCCCAACTCCCAAGCTGTATTAGCACATTTGGGGTTTGTTCTGGGATCAAGGCGAGGAGGAATCCCCCCATAAGCGCTGTCCCGGCATCCTTCCCTGGCTCCCCCCACCCTGGCCCTCATCGGGGGCCGATTGTTCCCAGCAGATTTGCATGGCAGGTGCAGGCCTGCCGAGCGATTTTGCAGTCCTGGGCCCCCCCCCCTCCCCTGCCAAGAGGGTTTGCCTCCCCCCCTTGAGAAAAAAGGCTGCCGGTGCCTTCCTTTCCCATGAAGAAGAGAAGAAGCTTGAGGATCGCGTGAACACGCTTCAGTTTTCTTATTCTTTTCTATAGATGTGGGGAAAAGAACAGCCGATTGTGTGAAAAACCCAGTGCCTGCAAAAAGGGACATTGGCCATCCAGGCGAAGGTGCGCGAGGGAGAGCACTAATCGCTGAACCAGGAGACAAATACGATTACCAGCTCCGAGCCTTGAGTCAGAAAGTCTCATAGACTTTAAGATGTTAATCCCCAACATAATCCTTCCTTTGGCGTGTAGGAATAGTGCAGCCACAAGAGTTGTTTTGTTATTTATATTGGCGTTTAATAAAACTCAGCCAGTGGTGAATGGGCTGCCCACTCTCCAATGGTAATTAATTCCCTATTTCAGTGACCCAATTGTGCTGGGATAGAGCAGTGGGACAGTCCCACTGCCCCAACCCGCCTTTGTGCAGCTACACGGCTCTCGTGCTTCAACAGCTATGGAAACTCATTCTTTTGATGTCATTCAATGAGTTTTCCTTGGGCATCTTCTAAACTTCAAGGACCCTTTTCTTTCTCAAATGCCTGAAAAGCAGGACTGGCTTGACCACCTCTGTAGAATTTAATGGTTTGGTGAAAGGGCCTTTTGGGGAGGGGGGGTTGTGTAAGGAAAGAGAGAAAGAAAATTTGGCAGGCTGGCTATCAAACAGGGGGATATCCAAACTCGGGTGTGCCGAGCTCACTCAGCTCCTAATTTATACAGGTCTAAAAAGCCACTTTTCCTTACTCAAAATACTCAGGGGCTTCTTGTAGTCAAGGCATTTCTAGAAGGGATGTGCCAGCAAGCAATAACTGTTTTATTGAGCTGAGTGACGACACAAATGCTGTTTCAAGAAGGAATTTCCATCCAGAAAAGGGAAAAAACACCTGGATATCTTTGCCCAGAACAGGAAGAATACCAGATACTTGGAATAGGTTATTGGTATAAAGTGTGTCTGCAGGTTTATACTTTTTGACTGTGTGGTGAGGTGGCTGAAAGCGAACACATGAAGAACATGGAGTTATCCTGCAGAGCCACCCCAGTCCAGGCAGCCTCTTCTATGTCTTTATACACACTTCCAGAAAAAAAAAAAAAAAACCCTTCGCAAGTCACAAACAATTCAGGATTCAACTAAGAAAACACAGAGTGAACCATATGGCCGGGGTGGCTCGAGTTGGCTGCATTTTCCCTCAGACAAAGAAGGGATTGAGAGTTGAAGGAAAGGAGAAAAAAACCCAACTTTCCGGCTGATGAAGCTGTTGTCTGGAGGCAATGATCCCAAATCTCAAGGCTTTATTCCAGGCTCCGACTGAGACGTGATATGTCATATGATTAGCATCTTTCATATTTACAAGAGTAGTGTGGGCTGCCAGTCTTTAGAGAAAGGCGAGAGAAAGAAGGGGCATATGCTGAAATGGATTTAGCATTTGAAAGAGAGAAAAGGGAGCGGATAAATACACTTAAACGAGGATTTAGTTTTACTCCCGTCGAGTTCTAATGGCTTGTTGATTGAGATTTTAGGGAGCTGGGACAGAGATGTCAGCAGTAATTTAAAGGCGCTATTCAGCCCTCCCCCGGCGGAAGGAGCCGGCGCTGCCCCTCAGGGCGGAGTGGTGCTGCGGCCGCAGTGGCGGGCTGGCGGGAAGGGCGCATCACCGCCGTGGCGGCTCCCTCCGCCGTGCGCGCGGCGCCATCTGGCGGCGGCGGAACCCGCGGGGGGCTGAGCCAGCTGGGATCGGGAAAACCGGGAAGCAGATGGGGAATTCCCGGTGCGTCAGGCACCTGTCAGAAGGGGTGACACCACCGTAGCGCTGCTCACAAGCACCGTCCAGCCTAGCCTCGAACACTTAAAAGGCATGGGGCAGCCACAGCTCCTCTGGGCAACCTGTGCCAGTGCCTCACTACCCTCCCATGGAAGAATTTATCCCTAATATCCCAGCTAATTCTTGTAGCCACGCTCCTTCCTGGATATGACCTACCTGTAAATATGGAAGGTGACAGAATTGTTCTAAAATACCACAGTGTTTAATCTGAAGAACAACGAAATACCACTAATACCATTAACTACACCGTAAGCATAAAAGAATTTCGTTTCTCAAGCAGATAAAGTCACTCTATTTATGGTTATCAACCAAATAAAGTAAGTAACTTTAATAATTTTTAGTCATAGGACCACAAGTTCAAACAGAAGTATCAGTGCAATGGGATCCAAACAAAAATACCCCACATTAAATAAATTACCAGAGATATTGCTATAGACAAGCAGTTAATATTTTGTACATAAAATCAATACGTATTTTATTTTTCCTTTTTCTTACTCTGTTCTTCTTCCTCCCAATTCTCCAAGTAAGACTTGAGAATGTCATTTAGCTGCTGCTCACACTGGCTTGCATGTTGTAAGCCATTTTCCCAACCTAAAATCAGCAATCAACAGGATAATTACATCTCTCTCTACAGCATCCATCATAGAATCAGCCCCTGGCAATGCCAACATCTATTTCACCAAGAGTATTGACTGGCTGTGATATTTCTGCTCGGAAAATGGCTCAGAGTTCAGTCACTAACAAGATGCTTTCTTTGATGTCAGCCAAGCAGGTAAAGTTTCATTACTGGATAAAAAAATCCCCTTCAAGTATAAAAAGTTTGCAGGTAAAACCGCAAATGCTCAACTTGCATTTTCTTCAATATATTAGATTTTCTATGTAATATTAAAAATTGGAGTGTATATGTAACAAATATAGCAGTTGCTCTAGTGCATATACCATAGATTTTATATATTATTATGTAGTATATAAACACTATAAGGTGTATTATACATAGTCTAATTTAAGAAAATGAGGTGCACGGTTTCAAAAACCCCAGCAAAGAACCTCTTACCTTTGCAGTGGTGAATTACTCTTCCCCACAGCCTGTTCCTGCTCAGACAGGGCAGACTTCCCACAATCAGCAGGTGCCTCTTTGCCCTCGTTAGTGCCACGTTCATCCTCCTCTCGGAGTCTATGAACCCAAACTGCCTTGTCCTGACACACGACAGGACAATGATTTCCCTCTCAGCGCCTTGGAACGCGTCCACTGTGGACACCTGGACAGGCTTGACTTCAAAAGCCTCTGAGTGAACCCCACTGAGCAAATTTTGGATCTGTGGGCAAAGAAACAGGGATGGAGGATGAGTTGGCTACTCAGTGTACGAGTACATTTAAGGAAATGGCTTTATTAATTTTTATTATTGATTTACGATACAAACCTTATACATTTGTGATTTATAAAGGGTAATCACACCAATAGCAGCTCCTTCTATTCCACTTGCAATCAGAGACTGGATGAGCTTGACCGTAAAATGAGCTTCTGTCATGTTATAAAAGCTGTTGTCTCTTTCAATCTGGGAAAAGGGAAAAAGGATTCCCAAACTAGTTCTCACCAACAACGTAAAAAGAAATGGAATGGAGGAAAACCCACAATATAGACCTTTTATATAAGAAATATATAGAAGAAGTGTTGAGGAACTTACCTGCTCCATGCCATGAACGCTATAAAAGCAGAGCGTTGGAAGCCATTCCAATAAAGGAGTCCTGTCCTCCTCAGAAATCCCATCAGTGAGGTCCCCGTCATAGAACAGCTCGTTGGCAATGGCACTGAGGGCAGGGTGACAGCGGTACTGTGTCCGAAGAAGAATTGGGTTATGTCCCTAAAGAATGATAGTGAAATTAGGACTGGGAAGAGTTAACCTGGATGGAGCTCGGAGCAACCTGGTCTAGTGGAAGGTGTCCCTGTCTATGGTGGGGGGTTTGGATTTGGTGACCTTTGAGGTTCCTTCCAACCCAAACCATTCTGTGATTTTATGATATTTTGCAATGGTGAAACCCTGATCCTCTGCCACCCGAACCAGAATTCCCCATGTGACTTCAGGAGACCTACAATCCCACTCTCCACCTTTTCCAAATGTGTGTTTAGCCGCACCTACCATTAAGCAGAGCCGGTCAAAGAGAGTCTGCTCCAATCCCTGCTCATGAACACTCTCAGACCCTTGAATAGTTGGTGGCAGTTGCTTGGGGTCTCCAACAAGGACAAGCTTTTCACACTGAAACCTAAATAAGAATGTGAAAAGAAAATAAAGTGTTCTAAAAAGGATGGTAAAGGGTTCATAACCGAAGCGTGTGCTGTGTTTCTGTATCACACTGCTTCCCATCAGCCTCCCTTCTCCACTCGAGTTTAATAACACCTAAGCACAGGCCTCAATTTAAAATCACTCTTCTTTAAAATCACTCTCCAAGGTGAGACCTCGGGGTTCATGTGCTCAAAAAGGTGTGGAGTTTGGCACCACTTGGAGCTTGTGTCCCTGCTGAAGCCCCGCAGGAAGGCTGTACCTGGCGATAGGAAGGAGAGAAGCAGGTTCAGTCATCTGACTGCACTCATCCAGCATCACCACAGGAAACCTGAGCGCGTTCAGACAAGGGAAAGGGCAGGCAGCACACGTCACTCCAACTACTTTCACCTTTCATGAGCAAGGAGAAAATGGGCAGGCAAAAAGTGAGGATCATTTCATAGTTAATCCCTGTGCAGCACGTACCTATAGCAGAACACACCTTTACTTATTTTTAAAAACAGGACGCTAAGCTATGCCTAATTAGGTGGAACCGAATCTAACATTTTTCTTTATAATTCAAAACCAGGAGCTTGGCAGGTGTGAGAGGGGATTCCCAGTTTCCATTTGCTGGGCCCTGTGGGTGAGGCACAGCACACCCCTGCTTTCCCATCCCATCTCATCTCTCTGACTGTACCTGTTGCAGAATAGTTTTATTGGTCCCCAGTTTATGCTGCTCAATGCTCTTCCTGACATATATTTTTTCAGCTGGAGTCAAATCTTCTTTCATGAGAGCAAGCAGCTCTTTCAGCTGCTCGTTTTCATTTCCTGAGCCTGCATGTAAACTTCAAAGAAGATTTTGTAACATACACTACAGTAACTGAAAATAGCAGTACTTGGAAAAATAACCATACTTTATACATAACAGCAATTTACAACAATGTATTAATCTACCCCAAACTGCTTCAGATCCCTCAAAGAGGTTTCTTACCTATGGGGAAGAATTGCTTTTGCGATTTTCCTTATACTTCCCACTCTTATAAAATCCTCAAATCCAAGATCGAGCAGACTTTAAAGAAAAAGAGATGATAAACATTACAGAAATGGAAAAAAGAAATATTGAAAGCTTTAAAAGTGGTTTCAAAAGACACATCAGAACACTGAGGAACACAAACTCTGGTGATTTATGAGATGAAGTATCTCAGTAATTCAAGAAAATCAAAATAAATTACCTCATCATGATTTGCCTCAAAAATGCTTAATGCCTTGATGATTCCCCTCTCATAGTCTTCCATGTGTATCTTCCCTTCCTTTTTCCTTCCAAACCATGGGTTTATTTCATGCTAACTTCATGCTGAATTTTCACAAATCTGATTCTCTCTGTTCCTCCTTCCCCATCTGCTATATCCCAAAGATTCCTGAACAGTATTACTTTGTCATGATGGATTTTAGTAGTAAATCTGATGAGAGTAGAGCCTAAAGTAGTCTTCTGTAAATGTTTTATGTAGCTTTCACTCTTTTAATTGTGCAAAAGAGGTAAACTTAAAGCCTGGGTGTGGCACTTTTTAGGGGAAAGAAATCAATCTTTTGGACGTGTTTTACAGGAAATACCAACACAATTATCACTACAATGTAAGTGCATTACTGATTTCGGAGGAAGAGTCCGTAAAAGCCTCAGTAACCCACCCCAGCAGTATCCTGTCCACAGCAACGTTGGTGGAAGAAGCAATGAGAAGTTTCCATGGAGTTGCCCTTGGACCCTCCATAGCTTCACTGCTTTCAAAGAGCTGCACGAGGAACAAGATCACCACAGACAGCAGGTAGCTCTTGCCAGCTCCAAAAACACCTGGCATTTTGGCAGAAAAAGCCCAAGTTACAAGTGAGAATTTCCTAGAAAGTCTGAATCAACTGCTTTATCTTCAGTTATGCTGTGATTCCTCTAAAAACATTCCATGAGCTTGCTTCAGCAGCATCCAGTATCCAGGGGCAACCTTACACTTACAAAAACAAAGCTAATACACGATTAAGAAGTGGTTTTAATATGAAAAGAAAGAAGCAGAAGACATTCAATTACTCTGAGTTTGTGTATAGATATTTCTAGGCAAAACCTCTTATGCTTCAGTGAAATCCTGCAAAAGGCAGAATGAAAATTTAAGGGGCAAAAGCTCCGTGAAACTAATACATCTGTGCTGGATGTATTGGTTTCATGGTCATTATCAGAGGGGCTGATTCTGGCATTTCATATTAATGGCATTTCAAATTAATCAACATTTTTGCAAAGACACAATAGCAGCAAATGTCACAATTCTTGGCTGTGTACCACGTATGATTGTGATGGGGAAGCTCTGATGTTCTTCCCCTGGTCTGGGGTTTTCACAGGAGGTCATCATCTGAGCTACACGAATCAGTGATGCTGCTTGGTCTGGGTTCAGGGAGAACCTTTGGATCATCTCTTCAGCCACTCCCATTGCCACTTCAGAGCTCACGGGACCAGACATCATTGAGCATTTCAGGCTCATGGCAGGTGGAGTAAATTTCCTTTTGTTGACTCTTTTTGTAGCATTTTCAGAATTAGAATTCCTAAGAAAACAAAACATAGCCAAAAGTCATGATATAACATAATTTGTATCTCCTGGTTCTGGTATTCTACACTGGACTTCTGCTGTTTTATGACCTGCTCCCAGTATCACAGAGCAGTGACTCACATTTTCAGGAGATATGGGATTAGTGGTAACGTGGATGGATTGAAGTGCTCCTCCAGGTTCCTTAGGGATGCCAGCTCACCACTGGCATTACCAACCAGCAAGGCGTGAACACACACTGGATAGGCCACAGAAGAGCAAAATGGAAAAGAAATTAAATGAGCAGAAATTTCAAATCAGCTAAATAAATGAATTATAATTTATAAAATGCCAAAAGAGTAATTAACTGATTTTATCTTCTTCATTTAAAAAACAAAAGAACCCCAAGGTTTTAACTCAATTCAACAGCAAAACCAAGAAACTTTTGCAGAATCACAGACTTGAAACACGGCTTTTCATATAAATATAAATTTTCCAGTGAGTTGTTTGAGGTTTCTGTACTTTGTTTTTCAAGGACAGTAAAAACATATTCCTTTTATTTACACTCTGACAGTCAACTTGCATTGTATATCATAATATATAATTTACTACTTTCTTCATATTATTCTCATTTCTTCCCCGCCCATTTGGAGTTTGCCAGCTTCTTTGCAGGTTTAATTGCGTTAATTACTGTATTCAAATTATATATTCAAACATAAAAGGAAAAAAACCCACTGTGAATTAAATCATGTGTAAGACTTGGGAAATTCTAAATTCATCCTTCATTGCTGGCGGATTTTTCCTTAGTTGTTTCTCACAGTTTTGAATGATTTGCTGTGGAACTCACTGTTTGATCTCCAGTTGGAATGACTGTAGCCTTTCAGTGGCAGCAATTCTATTTCATTGTTGGAGGATGGTCCAAAGAAAGCACTGCTTGCAATGAAAGTATTGATGGGATCGAAGTTCAGAGTCTTTGAAACAACCCAGATGTCATCTGCCCAAAAAAATACAGAGTCCTCATAAGCTTCTCCTACTGCCACCTTTTAAATCTGATGTTTAGTATGTGCTCACCTTTGCTGTAGAGAGAAGAATGTTCCTTTTTGCTTAGTTTCAGATATAATTTGGGTTTGGAGTCACCATCAAAGCTGGCACGTGTATTCTTCAATTTCTTGAACTTACTGTACTGCAGTGTGGGAATTTCAAAGGCTTTCCTGGCAAATCATAATTAAAAGGAAAAAAAGAAAAAAAAAGAGTATGTAAACAATTGGCATATCTTGGACTGGCACCAAAAATAAGAAACCTCCACAGATTGGACCAAGTGAGCGTACATCATCTTATATTAATAAGTTTTAAATACATTTGTCTTGACTGCAAAATTCCCTCATATTCAACCACAATTAAATCGTTTGCTCTACAGTTAAACAGCACAGAACAGCCTTTGAGATGGCTTCTGGCATTACAATAAGAATCTTCAAGAGAATAAATCAAATTCTCCTAATGAAGAGAGATGAACAATAATTCAAATGCAACAGTTTTAACATGAAGCAATTGATCAAGTTGCTGATCAGCAGTTTTGATTCTTGCTAAAAAGAAATAGCTTTGCTATAAATATTTTTCCTTCACTAATTTAGCTCTTGCATTTTTTTACAGAAAGAAATCTTTACCCTTCAAATATAGAGAAAACGTGTTAAATCCTGCTGAAATCCTGAGCTACTGGAATATTTATAAACCTTGAATTCACACAGCACCTTAGAGAAGTGCACAGCATTTCAGGATACCTCACCAAAAGCTGGCATTCCTCATAGACAGCAATCTTTTGACTCCTGAGGTATGTCCCAATACTTTTTGTATCATGGAGCACTGCACTTGGTCTGGATTTTGTCTGCGTGGGGTTCACATCTTCAATCCACTTGAAAAAGGAACACTGCTCAGCTTTTGGGGAATCACAGGCATAGAACAAACGACCCTACAAGGGAAGGGAAGGGAAGGGAAAAAAGGTCCATGAGCACTAAAACAAGCAAGAAAAAAAGAGAAAGCAATGGATACTTTCACCCCAAAAGTGTGAAAACACGAGGAATAATCAGCACCTTGTTTTGACCTTCTTTTTTAACCATCACCAGCTTAGCAGGGTGCATGTGGTTGCAGAGTGGAGCACAGCTTCCTTGGCTCTGGCTTTGCCCATCTTTTACTGCAGTGTAAAATGATATATCCACTTTGGAGAGGGCATTGTGCAGTCTCTGTGCCAATTCAAACAGCATTATGTTCAATTGCTCTTGGTAGGGAAAGGAGAACAAAAGAATCATCAGCACATCCTTAAAATGCTTACACAGGTACACAACATTCAAACAAATGCATTTTCATTGGACGATTTCCTCCCAAATCAAAATATTTTATCTGAGTCCTAAAAGAAACCATGTGACCTGCAAAATCCAATTATTCCAGGGGGAAAAAAAATGCTTAGGAATCTTAAGACTGGAAAACAGCCCTGAGGTTACACAGTTGAACAGAAGCGTACTATCTTTTTGGTTTGTCTTTGCAATTTTGGGTATAGACTGAATATATTTCAGTATATATATAAAAAATGAAATGCATCCTGTTAATAGGCAATGCTTAAAATTACAGCATTTCACAGAGCAGAGACTTACCTGTCAGAGCAGCTTTAAAAACCTGTTTGTAGTGAGTGTGAGACTGAAACACAGCTGGGATGGAAATCTTTCTTTTAGGAAGATTGGCATGTTTCACTTTATCCACAGGAGGAAAAGACAACTCAGAAATTGTTATGTCCTAAAAAGATCCAGGAAAAGAAACCATTAAAAACTGTAAGACCTTGAATGAGACAAATTTTGCAGATTTGTAAAAATCCATTTCCCCAGAGCTTGGGCTGCTAGTTAGGATGCACCACGAGGCTAAAGCTTGCCCCTTGCCTAACAGCCTGTGTTTATAATAACACAGATAATACTTTCAAAGGCTATAGAGTAAATTATATAGTTCAAAATCAGCAGTAGGCATGGGGAAGGAGCACACACACACACACACCATTTCTAACACAATTTTTGCAAAGAAATAAATTCATTTTAACTGTCTTCATAAGCTTTTTAAGTATATATGGATTTTACATATATATATATGTATAAAACCACACATAATCAGTGTATATATGAAATACATTAGTTATTTCCTCACTTCTACTTCACAAAAATACTGTACTGGACAGTTTTTAAAAAACCATTTTTTTAAAAAAGAGAAAGAGTTAACATTTTCTTCAACTCTCAAAACCATTTGATAACTTTAAAAACCGGAATTGTGGCTGGTTTGGTGTTTTGCCCCCAATTTACTCCACTTGTCTACTGGTCACGAACAGCTGTGCTAAATTTTTAGGTGCTTATTCAGTGCCATAACTTGAGTTTTACACAACTAAATCAGAAGGAATTTATAATATTTTGAAGTCAAAGACTATGCCTTGAAGCAAAAGAAGGTGTTCATTAAAATGAGACTGATACCACAATTAAGAAAAACCCTTTGTGTACACAATTTCTTACCACTTACAGATGTCAAAACAGCCCAGCAGCTTTTCTTTCACCTTCCTGCCATGAACATTCAGATTAAAAATCTAAATCTGGCACTGATTAGATTAAAAATCTAAATCCTTTACAAAGGATTAGTCACGGCACTTAAAAAAACACACTTTTTGTGTCACTACGTCAGTAGAAACATTTCATCCCATCATACTGATAATATCTTGCAGGAAATCAGACAAATGCAATCCCTTTGGCCAGAGAAAGTGTTTGTGTCAGTGACAGCTGTGTTTGCTTGAACAGTTACACACCTGGCCGTCTCCTGTTCCGGCGTGGCAGCTCAGGTGACTCAACACCTTTTGTGTGGCTGCAGCCAAAGGTGTCTGCCTTAAGTGCAGGGAAAGTACCTTCCCCTCTGAAACCAGACCTGGGTGGCTGGTGTTTGCAGCCCTGGAGCATTCCCCAGGTGAGCTCCTGGCTGGCAGCAGCGGCACAGAGCTGGGAGCACTTGGATTCATGGCTGTGCCCTCTCCCGTGTCACCCGGCAGCATTCCGAGGACGCTCTGGGCACAGATGTCATCATTCTCTTCCCCATCAGTGCTGTTTTCAGGGATCAAATCACACTGAGCCCTGCTTTGATACTTCAGCCACTTGCTTTGTCTGTGTTGGGATGTCACATTAGGGAGCACTGGTGGCACAGGTCCCCTTTGTCCATCTTCCATGTACTCCCCAAACACAGAGGTTTCATGATTCCTGTCCTCGGGGCCAGGAGCACTCCTAGGAAATGCCACTGACTTGCTGCACAAATTGTTTCCTGAAGAGTCCAAAGATTGCCAGGCCTCCTCGCTCTCAGTGGGGTAAAACATGTCAGGAATCTCATCGGTGGCAGGAAGAGTGACAAATGGAGTTCGTGTTTTCATCAGGGTTTTGAATCCTGGGAGGCTGCATTCCTCTGGATAGCTGGATTTCTCCCGGGCTGTGGGGCAAACACAGCTTACAGGCAACTTGCAGCACCTAGGGATGGCACTTCAGATGTACAAAAAGGAAAGAATTCTAAGTTCTTCCTTTTACATCCTGTCTTCTACCTGGGAAGCTCTCTGGATTGTTCATGTGCAGTATTACACTAAACAATGGATTTTGTGTGATTCTTTGAAATCTCCATATTCAGAACACATTATGTAGCCACTCTGATTGTATAAAAGACCATTATTTAAACATGGTTGTGTTTTGGAGGTCATTAATCTGATGTCACTGACAGCTGCCAACTAGAAAACACCCAGCTGAACATTTGCTGCTTTTTCCAAAAGATAACCCACAAACCTATGAATTAATATTAAACAATGCAGGTAAATAAGCTCTTAGTACCAAAAAGCATCCTTTTGACTAAATTAATTATCAATAGTGACAGTTACAGATAGGTGTCAAATGGGAGAGGGTCAGAGGACAGCTGAATATGGAGGAAAACTAAAAGCAGGTAAATAAAAACATAGGTATAATTTAGAAGCTTACAGCCTTTTTCCCCCCAAACTAGAAGCTGATTTTTCTTCATAAAATTGAATCCCCCTACTAAAGTCTCTTTCAGGAGAATATAATTGGCAGAGTAACTGCCTATGATAGCCCAATTCATTGTGCTTCAAGAATCCACAGAGATTTTTCAGCTAAAGCACTGTGAGGTGCCAGTATAAAACTGTAAATTCTTACTGAAAAAAAAATCTGGAAGTTCTGGTTCACTTGGTAAGATCCCATGTGTCAGGGGCTCCCGGATGTCTCCAACAGTCTCCTCATTTCCCCAGGGTGGAGAAATTGTAGAGTCTGGATCAAGTGGGGAAGTCGGTTCTGATGAAATCTGCAGGTGAAGAATTACCAGGGCAGGTGAATGACTGGAAAAAACCCTGATTACAGCTCTTTTATCAGTATTCTCTCTCTCTCATCATTCTAAACAATTGAAATGCCTCTCAGAATTGAGATAAAAGGGCTTCAAAAACAAGGAATTGCCATGAGCGCACAGGAAATAAAGCCAAAAATATCTGCAAGAGACAGTCAATCCCCACCGTGCCAGGTTCCCAGGCAGTCCACTGTGCTTGTCTCAGGTCAGAGGGTGAGCGTGACATCGTCCATGGTGGCACTTCAGGACACACAGCCAATGCCAGCGCTAGGAAAAACACGTGAAGCATTGAAGTCATGCAGAAATTTTGAGGCCAATCCCTGCCCTGCTCCTTTTACTTTCACTTACAGGACTGATTTATTCCTGGCTCTTCAATAACATCAGGCTTCATTTGAAAATTCCCTTTTCTGATAACATCAACATCATCCTTATGAAGGCTCCTGGAACCTGGAGACTTTATTTAAAAAAAAAAGCGTAAGGAAAAACTTGATAGAAATTAAACTGTCTTCTTTTTTTCAAAGTGCAACTGATCAAAGGAGCAGAAAAAAACAAGTCACACATTAAGAAGTTCTATGACAAAGGTAAGCAAAAATAATTCATTTTGGTATGATTGTAGCAGTTTAAAAATGAACTATTTTCTATTCTAAATTGACAGGATACTTTCTTGCACTAAGGTTAGTAAGGATAACTGAACAAAAAAAAAATTTTTACCTGTCTGAAGTCATAAAGGTCATAATTGCTTGAAAAGAGGGGTGAGAAAAATGTCTCAGCTGCAAAGTCTTTGTTCTCTGGGTGCTGCTGCCATCCTAGCTGGGAGCATGGAGCTCTCAACATGACCTCACTAGCTGCTGATCCTTTCACTTGGTGCCCTTGGAAGGCAACAGGCTGCACAATGCATTGGAATTATCACTAACAGGAAGTAAAAACTGCTCTGCAACTATCTACAGTCAATACAGGTACTTTTTACACCTACAATAAAAATAATCTGTTGACACTGCAGGAGAGAAACAAAAAAAATCTGTTTTTTTTTTCCTTGTAATTTGAGTTTAAAACTCTCCTGGAAAACTTCTGTACTGTATTAAAAATTACTGGAACTGGTTAAAATTTTATTAGGACTTAGTGCAATACATTACAATTAGCAAACCATTTAACTGAAATTTAGGAAACCCTGTTAATTATACTTCAGCTCCACAGAAATGTTACCTTTGGTTGCCAGTCAGATGTCCCAGGGTCTCTCTGGGCTGCTGCTATTGGTACGGTGTATGTCTCTGTCTTCTGTAATAAATTGTTCACACAGTTGGGCTGCATAGGAAAGCATCAAAACCTGATAGTTTAACAATTTAACAACCATTTAAAGTGCAAATTTAGGCTAAGAAATGTCTTATATTTATAAAAAGGAAGCCTTTTAAATTACAGCCTTTTTATTTGGAAGCCAGGACCATCCATGACAGGATAAGAAACTATGTTTGCTTTTCAAACAGAACAGGAAAAGGGGAAGGATTTCTAAAATCTTTCTTTAAGATATAAATGGATTGAAAAAGAAAAAAGGCTGTTAATAACACTGGATAAAAATCAATGTGAATTCTCAAACACAAACAGATTTCCCAGCTTATTTCAACCCAAATGCTAAAATTTCAAGGAAAGACACATATTTAAAAATATCATGGGGAAAAAAAAAAGGTGGTAAAACATGGGGTAGGGAAGGAGAAGTAGCAGACATATTAATGGGATATTAAACATTACTAAGTACTTCAATTTTCATTAAGTTTTTTGTCATACATGAGACCTCCTGAATATTGTCAAGATGGCACCCTCTATTTATTACCAGCTTCATAAACAATGCCTCTAAGCTATTTGTAGCTCTATGGTTCCATAAACCAAGAATTTTATTCCAGGAGCTGGGTGGAAAATGAATTTATCTTGTACAGATAAATATATGTAGTTAAAAATTGGTTACCATAAGGCCAGGAGAATCAAAGTATGAACAGGAAGATGCCTGTAAACTTTCTGAGTAAGGCATTTCTGTAAACTCTTTTATAGCTACAAGAGATGGAAAAGCACAGTGAGTTACAGTCAATAGTCTGGGGATTTTTTACATGAAAACATCTAACTATTTATAGGTCTTGCAAACCTTACCCATGCAACAAATTGCACAGCTAGGATTTAACTGAATGAGAGCAAACAGACTTGGAGCTCACAACGTGGCTTTAAACACTGAAAACTGCACGAGGGAACCTACATAACATCATCACTCTAAAAGTATTTCTAACTATGAGGAGAAATGAGAGAAATCAAACAGGTACAGACACACAGGATCCAGTTTAAAATACAAGCTGACCTAACCTTCATCCTGCTCAGGGGGTTCAAGTGTCTCCTTAGAAGTGTCTGTTTCACAGAACATGCTGGCATTTTCCTCCATCTTTTGCAAGCTCTCTAATGCTGTGCTATGCTGAGTCAAAGCTCTCAGGAGAGCGATATCTTTCACCAAACCAGGGAGTCCTGAGGAATTCTCAGTCACTGCTGTGCCTTTCAGGCAATCCACCCCTATTGTTTCTCCTTTGCAGGCTTCAGGAGAAGCAGTTATGCTCTCTGCATTTTCCAAAGCAGTTTCTCCTACTGCTGTTTCCTCTGGAGATGAATATCCTGTTCCTAAAAGATCTGATCTTTGTGACAAAGCCAGCAGAGGGCTAACTGGTTTAATGTCATCACTCTTAGTACCCCAGAAGTGCTCTGAGCCAACATCTGGGGATTCCATGCGTTCAAGCTGTGTAACTCCCTCCTTGGTCTTTTTGTCCATGGCAGAAATTATTCTGCAGGGAGAAATACCTGGAAGACTTCCAGTTGCCTCACACACCCTGGTTTCAGGGTGGCATTCATTAACACTGGTGTCACCAGGCAAGAGATCAGAGTGCTGGACTTTTATCCAGGATGTGCCATTAATGGTGAGTGCTGCACAGCCATCCAGATCCTCCTCTTTTTTTGTGGCTTCAAAACTTGATTGACTCTCATTGATCTCCTTTATGTTGCATCCATCACCTAAAAGTTCCACTTCGGTTCTGGTCTGGTTTGCAGCATCTTCTGCAGCTCTCCTGGCATCACTGTCACAAAGCTGGGGTGGTGTACCCCCCTCTCCATCAAAATTTGAACATTTGACTTCATTTCTGCTGTGTGTCTCTACTTCACAGCAAGAATGAGGCTTCAAATGAGGCCTCAAAGCAGCATCTTGTGCTACATCTTCTCCCTGAAAGCGACCTGGGCTCCATGAAGGCATGTCTCCCTCAGAGAATTCCTTCCCTTCTCTTTCACACACCTCTTCATTGTCTATGTCATTAAAATCAAAAGTCTCCATTAGGTTAAAATTAACCTCCATCAGTTCCCTATCAGGACTACAGTCTGTGCCCTGCAAACTGGGCCTAGCACTGGCCTCCTTCACAATTCCAGCTTCAGTCAATGTCACATCCCCAGAGAGCTCTGGGTCACTAGACACTCCCTCTGAACTTTGTCTTGGATGAAGCTGACTCTGCATCTTCACAGATAAATTCTCCCTAAGACTGTCAGTCCCTGAATGCTCCCTGTATCCAAACAGATTGTTTTCAAAAGCAGTTGGACTTGTTGAACATGAAATGTCACCTGAGGATGGGACAAACTGACTGTCACTCATTCTACTTAAAGTAGACTCAGGTAGGAAGTAATTATTTGTGTCGCAGTGATCTTGTAATTCTTGACTTAAATTATTTACCTTTTTGTCTTGTCTCTGTCCTGTGACTCCTTCACCACAAGGTTGTTCAGCTGAATTTGGAAGTGATTGAGCACTCCAGTCCTTTTTATCATTTACAGTTCCCTGCATAAAAGGCAGGTGCTGAGTATCTGGAACGAGTCCTTTGGCAGGGTTGCCTGAAAAAGCAGGTAGGACGGGGCTCTTTTTGTCACATAAATCTGCATTTTCTGCTGCCTGAAACCTGGAAAGACAACCTGTGGCTCCAGATGTTTGCTCTCTGTGTCCTTGTGCTGGTTTAGACTTCAGAAGAGCAATTATCTCTGCTGTGCTCCTGATGTGGTGGGACACTGCCGTGGGACCAGTGTGCCCAGTAAGGAGAGGAGACTCTGGCTTCACAACAAACTGATTGGAGTTTTGCTTCTCTGTCTCCTCACAGCTGTCACTAAAGGGAGCTGAAAGCAGTGAGGACACAGATATTTGTTCTCTGCAATTGTCCCTACATCCCTCTTCCTCACAGCCTGCAGAGGGATTTGTTTCTGCACCCTTCTTGCGAATTGTAGAAAATAACGGAGAGCTGATATAAAACTTGGATGGAAAACTCCCTTGGCACTCCTTAGATAAAGGCAACACAGTTAGTTTTTCTTCATCTTCCATGGCTGGTATTTTCTTCTCAACTTGGCGTGGCCCTTGGAACCCCTAGGAGAGAAATTTTCAATTAATCCAAGTTTTGCAATCAAATGTTGAAAATGGGGCACACTCCATGAACTACATTTTGATCAAATGGCCTGAAAATATATTCTGATCAAATCCACATGAGGATTCCACAGGTGCATGGAGACGACCTCAAGCCCTTGTGATATATTATTATATTTACCATTCATGGAAATATGTGTCCCTTGTTTTATAACGCATGTAAACACAAGACATAAAAATTTGGAACAAAAACACACCGTAACCTTCCTCTTCAGGCCAACAGGGAGATGTCTTGGGGGCAGAAGACCAGGTTTCACACCATTTCTATCCACTGATGGAGTTTCTGCTTTCTTTGGCTGGTCTTCAGAGGGCTTTTCACTCACTTTGACTGCTTCAACTGTGATTAAATATCGCTCACTTTCAAAATCATCTCCAGGAGTCACCTGGAAAAGAGAGAGCAGGAATGTGTAGATAATAATACTATATAAGAAACAATATGATACAGTTTTATTTTAAATAAATACTTGAATCTTTTAAGTACTTACATGTAAAAAATTCAGGTACTTACACCTACTATATCACAGATAGCATATAATACTTTAATTTATACATATACTCTAAAAAGCATTAACACTTAACTTCAATGATCATTTCATATATCACTGTAATACACTGCTTTTACCACAAAGGAAGAAAAATTCCATGAAACCTTCTGGACAAACAGTAAGGTCTATTAATAAATAGAAGCTGTTTTCCCTTTCCATTATTTGAACTGTGGCAGAGTTTTATATCAACAAAAAGAAAAATTACTGTTTTGGTTACCAAAAAAGTGCTTGAAATAATGCCTGAATAGCAAACTACAATCAGATACAAAAATAACAACTTTGAACAAAATATACCTGAGATTTTATAAAAATACTCTCCAGACATTGTCCTTTATCATCAAACAAGGTAGCCTGCAATATAAAAATAAGATTTAAAATAACCACTTATTTCACAAATCAACTAGACTGCCACTGACAGTAGCAGATTATATTAAATCCAACAGTGTTAAATCAAAATTTTCACCTGATTTCTGCCAGTTCTAACCCTCAGAATTCCATCTTGCCATGTTTTTGATTTTTTCATCTTTTGGTGAGTGTATAACACCTGTTTTAAATATGTAAAATATTGAAAAAATAGGAAGTAAGAAAACATTCAAATATTTCAGCAGCTACAGTCTTTAAACTTATTCCTACTTAATTGCACAGTGCTAAAAATCACTCACAGTAAATTCTTGAGAGGCCATTGCTTTGGCAACACAGTCACCCAACAGCTTATTTCACAAATATCCACAACTTCCCACAGCCTGAGAGACAGGAAAATGGTCAGGATGCACCAGAGCTGTGAAGGAAAAGTGTGGACAATAAATTACTTAATTTTTCCCCTCAAAAGAAAAGAATTAGATGCAAGATAGTATCAAACCAATGGGGTAGAGCTGCTGCTGTGGGCATTTTAAAGAGAAACCTCCAAAACAATCTAACAGACTGCTGGTTAAAAAAAAAATCTTTTTTTTAATAGATGTTAAGACATTTTTCCAGCTTTTAGACGAATTCATTCATTTATATGAATGGCTGGCAACTCTGAATACTCTTATTCAGAATTACTTGAATTAAAATCCCAAAACTCTACTTGCAGGGAAAAAAAAACCCAAAAAACCACCAACAACAAAACAAAAAACCCCCAACCTCACTAAAATACCAGAGAAGTCGTTACCAGAATGATTTTGCCGCAGGTCTGGAGCTGGTCATGCATGTTTAGCTCATGCAAAAAAAATAACTGACTCTCCAAACCAGCTCCCCGTGAAGCAAAACCTCTTTGCATATTTGAAGTTCGGTCGCCAGATATTTTAAAATAAAATTTTATATACTCTTTGGATTGGTGAGACACAGCTTATATGACGAAAAGGGAAAAAGATTGGCGCTGTTTCTTATGGTTGCCACCTCCTTGGGTGCTTCATAAGGTGAAAATCCTTGGACACGCCTTTTAGGGCAGAGTTATTCCTTAAGTTATTAGAGCAGCAGTAGCGATGCGAACCCTTAGGATGACTCCCGAGGGAACGAATGTCACGGGCGCCGAGCACACGGAGCCGTCGCTGTCAAAGCCGCTGCCTCCACACAGCCCTTTCCAGCCCTCCAGCCACCAGCGTTCCCTCCAGCGCCAGCGCCGCCTCCCAGAGGGATGCCCCGAGGGACCGCGACACCAGCCCCCCGCCACTCCCGAGGTGTCGGCGGACGCTCCAATCCTACCCGGCGGCTCCGGGATCGGGGCCGGGATCGGGATCACGGTGCCAGCCGCCGCCGCCTTTCCGAACTTCCCGCCGCAGCGCCCCGCGTGACGTCACGACGCCGCGACGCCCCGCGAGGAGGAAGTCACGTGCGCCCAGGGCCGGGCGCGCCCCCGACGCCGCCGCGCACGCGCGGGCGCCGCCGCGGGGCTTTTTTTTTTTTTTTTTCTTGGAAAGCTGGGGCAGCGGGCAGCGCGTCGCACCGGGACTGGGGAGGACGGAAGCAGAACCGGAGCTGCGGAGGGGCCGGGCAGAGCCGAAGCGGTGTCGCCGCGGCGGCGGCGGCGGCAGCAGGTCAGTGGCCGGGGAGGGGCTGTGGGTTTGCCGGTTGCAGCGGCGGCGGCGCAGACAGGGGGCGCTGTCGCACCCGCAGCGGCTTTCCCGCCGCCCGCGCGCAAAAGCTCACCCCCCCCCCCCCGCGCGCTCCCCTCAGGGCCGGGGCGGGGGGGTGCCGTCGGTCCCCTCAGGTCATCGCTCCCCGCAGGCGTCACTGTAACCCTGACCTCTCCTTTGCCTGCCCCTGGGCATCCTCCTCTCCCAGTGCCCGCTGCTGCCGGCCCGTGTGGCTCTTTCCTGAGGGCTCGTCACTGCCTCGCGGCCCTGAGGTGGCGTTGCCCGCAAGTGATGCACAGGTGACTCTTCTGTGTGGTGCCATGTCTTGACGCCTCGTGCCGGGGCCGAGGGACTCGTGTTGAGCGGGCTTTGGGCCCCTCAGGCTTAGTCTGTGCTTGTTTTTTTAAGTGTTCTGTCGGTAAAATCTGTGACTCGCTACAGCAGCGGCACCTGCAGTGGTCAGTACCTGTGCAGTGGTAAATGTAATGTATGGTGGTCAGGCTTCTCCGCATAAGTCAGGGGTAGAAGAGTATATCTCACATTGTGGTCTGCCCCTTCTTTGAAGACTAAAGAAGGTGAGGTGCTCTCATAGATTTTCAGTGGTTTTGGTCTAGTGCAGCAGCTACCAGGGCCACAGAATGCTTGGTTTTTGTAACCACCTCCACTCTGCTTCCAAGTACTTATTCCTTCTGTTTCCCTCCAGCAGCTTTGCTGCTTGTTCAGTTTCCTAATCACCTGGTTGCTCCAATAGGGAAAAATCAGAAAAAAAGTTCTCAGGTCTTAAAATTCAGTTTTGTTTCTTGAGGGTGAGGTATTGTGAGGTGAAGGAGTTGGGCTGCCTGCCCTGTTGGTGTCATACAGGTGAATCCACTTAATCAGAGTCCAGTACTGGCATATATTTTAATTATAACCACAGAATCGCTTTTGTTGGAAAAGACCTCTGGGATCGAGTCCAACCTTTGACCGATCACCACCTTGTCAACCAGACCATGGCACTAAGTCCCACGTCCAGTCTTGAACTCAAATCACGCTGCACCTCCTGAGGTGACAGAGGGAAGGGCACAGCTAACACAGGGATCTCCCTACGTGTGGGAACAGTTTAACACTCATCTCTGTCAAGTGGAAGCAAAGTCTTCTGTCTGTGGGCACACCAGTTTCATGAAATCTATCAAATACCTTAAAACTGTGTTTAAAATAATGCATTGGTTTCACTGCACAAAATGGGAGGGAAAAAGCAGAAGTTTCTCTGGTTTTAGGTTAAGAAATCTGTGCTGGCCCCCATGTATTGACTCCTGTCCTTTGTTACTTCACTTTGCATAGTGAGAAGTTTTAGGGCAGGGCAGGAACTTCACCCTGTGTCTGTATTGGTGTAAAACTGTTTCAGGATGTGTCCTTTTTAAGTAGTTTCAGGTTTGCTGAATACTTGCCTTTATTCTGCAGTGCCTGCCTAGGGCTGCCCCTGACTCTACAACATTTTGTATTTAATGTATTTTGAATTCTTTTTTTTTCTCTCTCATCCACTATTGCCCCATTTTAATTTTTAAAATACCCCAAGCAAACAAACATGTGCATCAGTGCTTAAAAGAATAAAGTATATTTTATATCTGCACCTTGTTTCTTCAGACCTTGTTTTACAGTTTAATTTTATTATGTTTTCCAGATCTTAATAATAATAGAAACTGCGGTTGGATATGGATTAGCACTGAAATCTTTAATTTTTATCCAGCCTAGAGGAGTTTTTATGGATGAGTGTGGAGCTGTGTTATTTTGATTTACAGTATCTTTGCTTCCCTGAAGTTCCTTCCCCCTGTTTAATTGTCCCTCCTTTTCTGGTTTCACTCTGGCACACGGAGGCACTGCGATTTTATTGCTTTTGAGGAGACCTTTACTTTATCCGTGTTAAGTTTTTACCCTGCTTTTGCTTTGCTCTGATTTTAATTGTTTATCAAAGTAGTGTGGGTAGTATGAGAGTTGACATGTGAAAAATACAGACTGCCTTACACCCAGGCATGTGGAGATTGCTGAATTAATTACTTGGATTTTTGTGTACGTATTAATAGTTTATATTTGCTCCGACTCTGGAGGACCTTGAAGTACAAAGTAATTTCCTCAAAGCTTCATTTCTAAAACACAAAGTGAGAGGGAAGGCTGGAATGCAGCTGGAAGCTGCTTTTCTTCTAGCTTGAATGAGAGCCCCTCTTCTGGGAAAAAAGTCCCAGAGCTGAGTGAGTCAAAATGCTTCTTAAAACAAAGCTGTGCTGTCCGTGGGCCACACTGCTGAGTTGGTGTGGTCCCATCATGCTGTTCCCCACTGCAGATAGCCCGTAATAACAATTTGTGTTTATGAAGCGCTTCAGTGCAGCCCTCAGCTGAGCAGCGTATTGTCTGCTGGTTAATTATATAAAAAACTTGCTGAAGGGCTTGAGTGGAGCTTGAACTTGCTGAGCAGTTTTACCTGGCTTATCTTTCCAAGGTAACTGCTGACCTTTCACTATCTTGAGTCGGCAGCTCACAGCGGGGGAGAAACTGATCTCCGGCTGGCTGAGGAAGCCTGATTTGCACAATAATTTGGGGACCATTTCCATTTCGCCATCCTGTTGCCGAGGTGGGCTTCCTCTCTGATGGCTGTGCTCTCGTTTCCCTCTCTGCCGCCTTGGCAGAGAGCTGAGAAGTCTTTCATATGGTGATTGCGACATTAATTACTTTAATTTTTGTGTTAATTTAATTTTCCAAAAGCTGTCTGCTTCTGGCAGCCTTGCTTTGTTTTGCTCGTGTGAAATGAGGTACTGAAGTGGTGACTGGCAGTTCTCAGCTTCAGCGAATTGAAACGTGAACAAAAGAGATGAATTGATGCATTAAAACGGTTTTATATTTTTCAAGATGAATCTGTATAGTCACTTGGTTCTAGTTAGTGTTTATTTACCAGAGGCCTATTCTTTAGTCCTGACAGACCTGGGTTTGCCATTAGAGACACTTTGTTGACTTACTGCTCTTGGGCAGGGCCTTGGTAGCTGATGGAGTGGAGTGAGTGGTTTGCATTTTTGACATAATAAAGACAAATTTAATAAAAACGAACCTCACTATTACCAGAGCTGCCAGGATCAAGGTTAATACAAGGTTAGTTTCTGAAGTGTGTAGTGCTCGTGGGTTTTGTGTGTGATCTTTCTAATGGTTCCTACTGTGAGTTAGGGGAAGTGGAGAAAAAATTATGTATCTTTTTTCAATTCTTAGAAAAATGTGTTTATGAGGAGGGAAATTACTTGCTTTTCAGCTTCGATTGTTGTAGACTCTTTTTAGCAAGTAACTTGCTTTTCTGGTAACAGGGCAGAAAATGAAACAAGAGCATTTACTCCTTGAAATAAGACTTTTGTGGTTTTAAGGTTTTATTTATGTCTCGTTTGATAGAATGACAGGAATGGAGACTGAAACAGCAAGAGACAAAGCTATGGAAGAAGAAAGCACTGAGCAGAAAAAGGAAAGAGAGAAGAAGAAGAGGTCAAGAGTTAAACAGGTGCTGGCAGATATAGCCAAGCAAGTGGATTTCTGGTTTGGTGATGTTAATCTCCACAAAGACAGATTTCTTCGAGAACAAATAGAGAAGTCCAGAGATGGGTGTAAGTTTATTTTCAGTGTATTTCAGCAAACACTTCTGTTTCACTTTGTTCTTCCCTGTATTGCTGGCAACAGTGACAGGTTATTTTGAGATGCAGGTCACCTGGGAAAGGCAGGAATTCCATTCTGGAAAGCAGCATCAGTAGCTCAGGAGGCAGGACTAGAACTAGATTTTAAAAATTTTATTTGCTCTTGCTCTTCTCCTGTCCTATCAGCCCCATGAGAAAGACATTTGCCAGGGTAGAAATGACTGTTTGGGAGACGTGATTTTCTTTTCTCATTTTTGTATAATTTTAAGAACAAGCCTTGAAACAGGAGTCATTTTGCCCTCAGAGGTACTGGACTTGTTTTGCAGGGTAGATAGGTGCAGAAATTAAAATGTCACTCGAATGTGTTGGTAAGCATAGATATTTTGTTAATTTTCTCTCTACAAGAAATTGTTTATTTGCTTGTAGGATGACTGTGAGTCTTTTCAGACAATTTTTTTAATGTGGTTGTTTGGACTTTCCTAAAGGCTCCCTTAAATAATAATAAAGTAATAAGTAAGTAAAATTTACCCTATATTTTCTAGAGATACTGGAAGTGTCTAAATTTTTACTAAGACTAATGCTACATAATTTTTTGTCAAGGTTTTAGCAGCGTGTCTGGTTGAAACTGAAGTGCAAGCAGGGGCTCTGTTGGCAGCACTGGGTTAAATACTCAACTAGTACTTGAAGGAGAGGCATGTTTTCAATGCAAATCCTTTTTGTGCTGTAAAACTACATCAGAAAGGGGGGGTTCTTCCTTTCTTTTCAAAGACAACAGTTATCAGTGGGGAAGTAAAAGAACAAAATTCCTTTGATAAAGGTTAGCACAGAAGAAAATTAAATTTAGGTATACTCAAAACATAAATTTTGATAGTAAAAATTTGTCTGTGAGTTTTTGGTTAAATAAATACATCACTTGGAACTTGCAGATTGTTTCACAAGAAAACAAGTGGAGTAGAACACATCACCTGATTTCATAATCACCCTTTTTTTTCCCCCCTAGATGTTGACATATCACTTCTTGTTTCTTTCAACAAAATGAAAAAATTGACTACTGATGGGAAGCTGATCGCTCGGGCAGTTAAAAGCTCATCTGTTGTAGAGGTATTTAACATCTCACCCTTCTGTATTTGCCGGTGCTGGAAGAATACTGACGGGGTGCTGAAGTAAGCAGTAATCTCATGGAAAATGCTTATTTCTCCCTCCTTTCAGTTGGACTTGGAAGGAACCAGGATCAGGAGACGCCAGCCTCTGGGCGAGAGCCCAAAGGACGTGGACAGTCGGACTGTCTATGTGGTAAGGCTGGACTCGTGTGTGCCCCTGCCTGTTTGTTCCTAACTATGGAAACTCCCTTGGTGCATCAGGATTTTCCTTGGCTGCTGCTGATTGTGCAGCAAAGGTAAAAGGAATTAATTAAGCAAAGGCAGGTGAGCAAGAGCTTAGAGTGACTGTGGCAGGAAAGAGCTTCATTTGGTGCACGGATTGCTTGTGCCAGCTTAAATCATTTTAAATGTCGAGCAAAGTGCTGCTTCCCAGGCTGAAAAGGTGCAATTTCATTGCATTGAGCTGTTGCTGTGTTCACTGGGCTTTTTTAATGCTGTTAGAGGAGCACAAGTGGTATTAAGAAATATTTATTCATTACATTAATGTAGTTAAAGCTTTCTAATAACGAATAAATTAGCTTCATCAAAGAGGATCTAGCTGCATTCCCAAGTTTAGCAGGGTACTTTAAACAGCATTATCTGTTTATATGATCTGTTACTGCAAGTGCCTCTGGTTTTGTACACAGGAACACCATTCTTTTAAAGGCAGACTATACCTGAAAAATTTTAACTATCCTCCTAATAGCAAACTGTCCTGTGGCTACCTTGATACTGGAATGACTGCTTAATTTAAATGAAAATAGCTTGTGCTGATGGGATAAGTCTGCATCTCACCGAGGTATTTCAGCCCTGGCAGAGTTAAAAAGCTGTCACATTGTGGAGCCAACTAAGTGATAGATTGGAAGGAAATCTGATGGTTGAGCTTTTGCTTATTTAAACCCTGGGCAATTTTATTTACTAGATTTGAAGCCACTGTGGAATTTGCTTTGTCTCTATTTGCTTTTTATTACAACTACCATTTTTGCTATGTACCTGTAGCTGCTAGCAGCTGCGTTAGTATTTTCCAGATAGCACTGAGTTTTCTGTGATAAAGATACATAATCATGGCCAAAATTCCAGCCCATCCAGATAAGGAGGAACTGAATTGCTCTGATGGTTCCTTCCTTAACAAAAGCCTGGAGAAGGTGGTTGGCTTTTGTTTTTTAAATACAATGTGCCACATGTAGTATTTTCCTAGCGTGATTTCTGGGATTGCTTAGAACTCTGAAATACTTTGTCTATATCATTTTTGGATAAGATATTCTAAGTCATGAGATACGTTGTGTATGCAGAGCTAAAGTGTGTGGCCAGATGTTTTGTAAATAGCTGGTATGTGGCTTTGGGGAGAGTAGAAGTAGTCCAAGTGTTGGTAAGTTAAATTTCTCTGCAATAATCTGACTTTTTTATTTGCTTTACCTAGACTTCACTATTATACTATTAAAACTTGAAAAAAAACTATAAGTAACTGGCTTTTCAACTTGAAGCCAAACCATAGCAAAGTGTTATTCTGAGGGTGGCAAAGTTTATAACGAAAGAAAATCTGAGCGTGATAAGTGTTCCCCTTCAAGGAGAACCTTTTAGTGCAGTAACTTCTGAAAAAAAAATGAAATAGTGCCAACACTGTTGGTGTTTTGGCATTAATTTGAGAGTGGGATTTTAAAGTGTTCGGTTGGGTCTAGCGGGGAATCGGTGTGACACGATTTCTGTTTGATTGGGGAGGGGAAATGCTGAGCTCAGACACGATGTCTGCAAGCTGCTAAAACGTGTCGCTATATTAAGGACTTTCTAAAAGTAAAAATCAGACAAGAAGCTGCCTATTCTGCTCATCTGATGAATTAAACTCGAACTGCTAAACTTGAAAATATTGGCTACTGGTAAAAATTTTATGAATAGTGAGTCTTGACGGGCCTGCAGGAATTCTTTCTGTGATACCTGCCTGCATTACCACCAATTAAAAAAAAATAGCTTGTGCTTTGCAGAGGGTAATTTGGGACGTGCCAGTCCAGTATTTGCTTCAAGGTTTTAAATTTACCAAGAGATTTTGTAAAGATCCAGCAAAGATCCTGCTGTGGATGAGGTCTTGGTATCTGTCATGTGAAGATAAGCATCTAAATTAAATATATAATGTATTTGTTATAGCTATATGATTAATTACACATCTGTTCTCGAGTTATTTTTTACTACCTGGATACTTTGCCTCTCAACGTTTTGACATATAACTTTAATTTTTTTTTCTCCTTTAGGAGCTGCTTCCCAAAAATGTCAATCACAGTTGGATTGAGCGGGTGTTTGGGAAGTGTGGCAATGTAGTTTACGTCAGTATTCCCCGGTATAAAAGTACTGGGGATCCAAAGGGCTTTGCTTTTGTTGAATTTGAAACTAAAGAACAAGCAGAGAAAGCCATTGAGGTGAGTGCTGGTGCCTCTACTGCTATTATTGTTCCTGTTGTCATGTTGTGATATGAATGCTGTGCTCCTTCCTACTCACCCACTGAATCTTAGAGAAATTCCGAAAATATCACCATTTAAAAGCTTCACTTAACAGGAGTTAGCTCCTCTTTCCTGCTCCCAGACCTATAAGCAGTGCTGCAATTCTTTAAAGATTTAATTCTATTAATGACCTGAAGACTTAGAAATATAATGGCTTTTTTTTTGTAAGTAATTTGTTTGGCCACTCTTGTGTATTTTACAGAAAGAGATCTCTGTAACAATCAGTGCCATTTAAATTTCATCAAGCAAGCATGGCCATACCAAATTTTCTCTATTGACGTGTGATTTGAAAGTATTTATGTATTGAAATGCAATGAGGATTGCTGGTTTTAACTTCAATGCAGTCTTTAAAGAAGGTATGATTTTGTAGTGTTATGTGGTTCTCAATTTCCTTCTTTTAGTTTTTGAATAATCCACCAGAAGAAGCACCACGGAAACCTGGGATTTTCCCCAAAACAGTAAAGAATAAACCAGTTCCTCAACTGAATTCAAGTGACAACACTGTAGTAGGTGAGTGTTACTAAGTTATTGGGATCAAGGAAGTATTATTAAGTTACTTGGATCGGTTTTGTGCCTCAGCTTCTGAAGAGAATATTCTCACCGTGTTTTACTGCAGTTAAATTTCATGTGCCTTAAAAGCTTTTAATAAAAACAATTCACGTTGCTGCGTTTGGCCAACATGGGCCTAAGTATAAAAAACAATCTACTGTAATTTACAAACCAGTATCACAGATTTATGTTGCAACTTCATCACTAAAACCTTTTCCCTCATTTCTGGTGGTGTAATATAATTTCCCAGACTTCAGACACCCTCCCATCTTTTTTTGTAAGGCCAATGATAAATCACATTAATACTCCTCACAATATTCACCAGTTTCAAAGTAAAACCAACACTGAACTTTTGTTACACCAGCAACTGTTCAGTGGAAACAAAAATATGAAATCAAACCCTGGTTTTCAAACCCTGCATTACACCCAGTGTTTTTCTCTTCTTAAAACACCCAGGAGAAACTTTGTGTCCATGTCTTGCATCTCTTCCATAGTTTAACAACCCAGTTAATCATGATATGTGCTGCTTTGATTGTTTATCTGAAGTAAACAATCTGATCTAGTGTTTAATCATGGGCAGTTTTAAATATTGTGGTTTTAATCCAGAAGAGAAGAAAAAGAAGAAAAAGAAGAAATCCAAAATCAAGAAAGAGAGCAATGCACAGGCAGCTGCAGAGCCAAAGGAATCAAACACTAACATTTCAACAGAGCCAGTGCCCAAGTCTAAAAGACACAGGACTCCATCAGAGTGTTCTGAGATGGAGGGAACTGAGACTCCTAAGCAGCCCTCCAAAAGGGAGAAGAGGAAATGGGACAGAACAGAGAGCTCAGAGGTGACCTGGGAAAGCAGGCCAGGGAAGAGAAAAAGAACCACCTCAGGAGATGGTGAGACATCAGCTCCAGAAGTTAAGAAAACTGCTGAAAAAGATGAAGTTGAAACAGTAAAAGAAGAAACAACAGAAGCTCCAAAAGATTCCAATGGTAAAAAATTCTTGCCTCTTTTTATTATCATAATTTCTATGCATGAATGAAATGGAGTGGTAGATATCCCTTAAGGATGAGGAGTGATGGGCTGGATATGGTGGAAGCATTAGATCAGCTTGGGCATATTCGTGTTCCCTGCAGTTAAAATTGAAGCTGGTAGGGAGGCACTCCAAGGAGAGCAGCTACACGGGGAATGAGGAAGAACTTGCAACACCCAAGTAGGGAAATCTAATCAGAAGTCAAAATAGTTCAAAGTTCACATCAATAGAATTTGACTGAACTAAAGTATGGGTTAAACAGACAGCCTGGGGAAATGAAGAGACAGCACAGGAATCTAGATAAATTAAAATACAAAAGGGGAAACTGAATGACCTGTTTGTTCCATGAGATAAGAAAAGCTGCATTGAAATAAGATTCATTGAGAAGCTAAGTAAACTTAAATAGTCAATGAAATGGGACTAGAAGTAGTGGATACAAAGAACAATTAGATATTGAATGTGATTTTATTGTAATTGCGTTTAACTATCCATGTTTTCATTTGACTGTTTTAATGTTAGAAGTTTCTGCAGAAGAAGACAAAGACAAAAAAGACACATCCCTTTCAAAATCTAAAAGGAAACACAAGAAAAAACACAAAGAAAGACACAAAATTGATGAAGAAGTCATTCCCCTGCGGGTACTCTCTAAGTAAGTGACTTAAATTACCTGTTTTCCTTAATATCACTGAACAATTTGATTTTCTTTCAGTAGCAATGGGGAATAGTTGGCTGGCTTTGTAAAGGGACCTTCTGAATGACAGAACAATGTTTAAAAAAAACAACTGGTTTTTCCAGTTGCCACGCTTACTGTTATTATGAACTAAGTCAATAGATTTTACATAGAATCTCCTATGTTAGGTCTCTTAACTTTTATTAAATATCTTGGGGATATTGTAAACATTAATACGTTATGGTTACCACAATTTTTTTTTTTTTATTTGTAAAATGTTTGGATGTTGACGTTTTCCTGCAGGGTTTTGGTTTTTGTCACTTGTAGGAAAGTTTGAGTTGCATGTTTGGTTAACTTAAACAACATTTTTTCCTTTATTAGTTCACCGTATTTTAAATCTTTGAAATTATTTATTCCTGAAGTCTTTTTATGCCTCACAGTCCATCACCATTGCTAAAGTGCAATTCCAAATTTTATACAACAGAGTTGCATATTAGCAACAGTATTAGCCTGCAGCAAGAAGATTGAAATAGCAGAATTTGAGTGTTCGTTGCTTGATGCGTGGAGTTCTGCCAACCTTATAATCCACGTGTTGGGCTTTTAGGAGTCACCACAACTAAAACATGGAAGCACTTACTTTTTAGGCATCCAGCAAGTACCTCCATGTTAAAGTAGAGGGGGTCCTCGCCGCCTTGTGCTGCAAATGTGCTTTATGTAGAAATAAATCTTTTCATAATTTGATACATTTTTAGAGAGGAGAGTGTTGAGGTTCAAAGGATTCACCACCACTAAAACATGGAAGCACTTACTATTGTGAACCACAGCAAGCACATCCACATTGAAGTTGTGGAGGTCCTTCTGGGGGGAAACTACATAAAATTAAAACATAAACGCAGGAATAAAAAACATACGCGCCCGTTTCCTCAAGAAGCCTTTGAAAATTAGGATCCACCGCCACTGAAACATGGAAGCACTTACTTTTTTAGGCAGCAGGTACCTCCATGTTAAAGCAAAGGGAGACCTTTAAAATTAAAAATCGCTTCAAATGAACTGTAGCTCTTGGAAAAGATCTGCTCGCAGCTAAACTTTTTCCCGGATCTGAAACTCTTCAAGAGCTAAAAATCTTCAACTCAAGTGCAGGCCAAAAAAAAAAAAAAAAAAAGAAATATATATATAATCCCGGATGGCGCTTCAGGATTGCGATCAGGATTCACCTCTACTAAAACATGGAAGCACTTACTTTTTCTATATCACAGAAAGCACCTCCATGTTAAAGTAAAAGGGGTCCACATAAAAAAAAAAGTTTTCGACGCAGCTGGTCCTCTGCCGTCGGCATTCTGATCAAACTGCAACAAACAAGACTTTTGGTTAACGGGTATTCCAGTTTAACTAAGGGGTAAAATGTTTAAAGAGTATAAGCATTACAAATACTTGCCTGACTCATTCTCAGTGATCTCCTCTTCCCTCGCGTCAAGCCACAA
Source organism: Acrocephalus scirpaceus scirpaceus (assembly GCA_910950805.1). NCBI lineage: Eukaryota > Metazoa > Chordata > Aves > Passeriformes > Sylviidae > Acrocephalus > Acrocephalus scirpaceus. The sequence goes on along the minus strand of OU383778.1, from coordinate 62,427,901 downwards.
AGTTACTCCTTGGGCTTGTATTTATACCAAACCTTGCTGTGGGATGGTGTTGCCTTTTTATCTCCAAGAATCATTACGTGAGCCTTTTGTTATTTTAATGCCTTTGCTCTGTTGAGAATGTATGATCCTGGGTGAGTCTGGATGCTTTTTTGAAGTATACAGTTGTCACTGTTAACAGCTAAAACCATTACCACAAGATATCCTCCTCTTTAAAAATCCTCTATCAGCTTGTTTGATAGCACAGATTAGGGTAACAATGAGTCGTTCTCACAGTGGCACTGCGGGCATTGTGTTGCTGTGGAGCAAAGCTCTCGCTGTTTGCAGAAACATCTCCATGTTAAATGTATGTAAATATATAAATTGCTTCCACAGGGGGGTATTTTTTAACCAAAAAGCATTTGAATAGTGAGGAATGTCCTTATCTCGGTAAGTTTTTGGTGAGTTTAACCAGTTGGTGATTTTCCATCGATGATTTTTTTTCTAGAAAATGAATGTCTTAGTGTAGTGACACACAGGAGTGGGCTCACTGAACTAATTCAGTGAATTGAGAGTTCACTGTCTCTGAATCAACTCTTGATATTGGTGCCTGTGCTCTGTGTAGTTCTAGTGGAAAACACAGTTTACCAAACTCTTCTCTATGCTCTCTGAATATTTAAAGCAATTTTAAGAGCCGCTCTGTTGGAATGATAGGTTGATGTTGTTGGAACTCTCTGAAGCAAAGTCATGGGAAATTGGGTTAGGGACAAAATTGAATTTGACCGAAGTGCAGGGAGATCTCCGGTGGCAGAAAGGTCTGCACTGCTCACCAAGTCCACCTAAAGCTGTTTGTAACCTGTTAAATTACCACGCAGTTTCTAAACATCAGTTTCTTGTTCGCATCTGACATCCTGTGTCTGTGTTGCTGCTTTTAGGACTGAATGGATGGATTTGAAGCAAGAATATTTGGCCCTGCAGAAAGCCAGTATGGCCTCCTTAAAGAAAACGATGTCTCAAATCAAACCTGAGCCCGTGGGAGAGATGGAGACGGAATCTGGTGTGCAGAAATCTGAAAATGAGAGAAGTAATCTTGGGTTTTGTCTTGTTTTCTTCATGTTTCTTTTATGCAAACAGAAGTGGTGCAAGACCCTGATCTTGCAGAAACACTGCCACAAGGTTTCATTTTGTAAAATGCTGCTGTTTTCTCAAAGTGTTAGATAGTAAAAGTAACCCCCTCCCCGTATTTAGGTGGATTTGGGACTAAGGAGTTTTATAAGTAAATACTAAAGTGATTTCAGCATATTTCAGTAGCACTTCTCAGGCTTACAGATACATTTAGATAATTGTGATTATAAAGCCTCAGAGGTAAATCAACAATCAGCTTTCTTTGGTGGTGCAGCTTGGGCCCGACCTGCTTGGGTTTAACTGTACCAGAGGTATTAAAAAAAAACCAGCTTGAAGTTGGGCTTTATCTGCTCTATGGATAAGAGCAGCTTTGAAATTATATCTTCTTAGTTAAACTTCTACTTTCTTTTCACGTTTAGAATTCTTCTTTATTTTATTTTGCTCTGAATACTCTGTGCTTCTCTTCACTAACCTCAACACTGATGTTCCAATGGCCCTCCGCCTGTTTTTAATCACTCCAAAACTGCGGGGTTACTATTGGTACAATATAAAATGTCTTTAAAAGAAGGACACTATGGGCTGTAAAAATTTCTCCAAGACTTTCTCTTGAAACTGTTGTTTTGTTTTTTTTTTACTAAAATTGACTTGAACCTATGGACAATCTTGATCCTTCGTTTAAGAAACATCAGTCTGCAGTAGCAATATTTGATGCTTGTTTACATTGTTACTTCTATGCTTTCCTAATGTCTTAATTTTTTCAACCTAATAAATGTAAAAACATTTTTCTATTCCCTCTCCCCCCTCCGTTTTTAACTTGATCAGCCACCAGTGAAGATTGTGCCCCTCCCGCCAAGGCCAACACAATGGGGCCTCAGTTTGTCAGCGGAGTAATTGTGAAGATCATTAGCACCGAGCCCCTGCCGGGCAGGAAGCAGATCAAGGTAATGCCTTTGTAACCTCAGGGTAGCTGTTAGCCTTTCCTCTTACCCTGCCCCCCCAAAATGTTTGAATATGGAATGCCGTTTCACCCAGCCTCACTAATTTTTTTTTTTTGTTTTTCATCTATTTGGCCAGTAGCTGAGTACAAATTCTTCTTTAGTATCTGCTAATGGCAGACTTTTCCATGGCAAAATAGGCTAGAGGAGGATGTTTCAAAGTAAAACCAAGCCTTTAGTGTGCTTGGAGCAATGTCAAGTTTATAATGAAAATACTGAGGAGAATAAGCAATGCTCTAGTGCTTCCCAGTCTAAAAAAAAGGAGCTGGGGACTGCTCTAGTGTTCTGCATTTGTCACTGTGCCAGTCATCCTGACAAGACAGCCATAAAAGTATACCTGTGGGGATTTTTAAAAGTTTATGGTGTTTTTATCATTAACAGGAATTTGGGGGCAGGAAAATGCTCTCTGCATCAGAAACCAATTTTCTTTATTTCAGAGAGAATTTTACAATGACAAAAGCTCCATTTCAGGGAGAGTGACAGCAGTGGAACTTGTTGATTTGGTGTATTTTTTCCTAATGCAAGTGCTCGTTTTTCTTAATTTAAAAAGTGGTTAGATACCTTCAGTTTTATGTGATGACACAAACCGAAAGTTACACACATTATTTCTTTTTAAGGAAAATACCAGTTTTAAGCTGCATCCTTTTGAAATGGAACTGAGTTTTCCAAATGAAATAACAGGCTTTTTCCAGATCCTGATTTTTCTGTTAATGTTACGCAGGATTTTTTTTTTTTTCCCAAATTGCACTTTAGGATGAGAAACAGCTGGAAAGAATTTGAACAACTTCAGCTCAGGTTGGTACACATATCCAGCCCACTCAGGACAATGAGGGAATGGTTTAAAATTCAAGTTCTGATACTGTTTATCAAACATTTGTAACTAGGGAGGCCATTTCGAGCCACTGGCTGTTTGCAAGTGTGAGGCTTGGTGCGTCCATGAACCAAAGCAACATGAGACACTCTCTCACTGAAAACCCTCATCTCACTGGTTTCAGCTTAATCAGACTAATCTTTCTCGGTGTTTGAAGACAGCTGTCTTGAGTTCTGGAGACAGAGACAATGTGGTACAAGTTGTGCCTGTAACTTTTGAGAGCCCCATTGATTGCAGGATACATCTTACTGGGTTGAATTTGTCACACTTTGATATGCTGTGGGCAACAGGAGTAGTTAAACAGCAGAAAACTTAAATTCTTTTGATATTTCTTTCCTTTTTTTTTGTTTGTTTGTTTTTTGTTCGTTTGGTTTTTTTTAATTTGTTTTTTTCCTGGCCGTACTAGTTGCCGTAACTTTGTGGAAGGCAGAAGTGCAACCAGACCTGGCTTTGCTGTGTTACTGGGCTATCAGCTGCAGCAAGCTGCCATTAAGCATTGCTTTCAGACCTGTTTTTCCCCTCAGACTTCCAGAACTGACCTGCATTTCTCTATGTATGGAAGCAATCACGCATGCCACACAACTTGGAAAGGTCTTTGCAGTGTAGTTTAAATATTATTTTTATGTTTTAATTTTGCACTTCACTGCTTCCCTATTTTTACCCTTAAGGCGCTCCTCAGAGCTACTAACTTTTCCCAACTCCAACAAGCTCTTTGGTTTGTTTTGGTTTTCCATTAAATGATGACTTTGGGATAACAAAATAGGGATGGAAAGTAGCTTTTGTTGGCTCTCAAATGATCTTAACAGTGTTGCCACTTAATTTTTGTTTTGTTTTAAGGCTGCCCTTGGTAGTGGAGGGTTAAAATCAGTGTGTGATTCCTGAGTAGACGCATCTTACTTGAGCTTCCTGCTGTGAACAAAATTGACTAGGAATGTGTGGTCCTACTTAATTTCCCTAACAGCGGGAATTACAAGTGAAGTACTTCTCTGCAAGAGCATTTGTGACTCTTCTTCCTTCAGCTGTCAGTGAAAATTTTCAGGCAGAGGTCACTCCATAAAGATATAGTTGTTTTACTACTGCTTCTTTCTCAAGTAATCTGCTATGCATGAGCTTGCTTTTATACATTTAATGTGTAGAATCAAGCTTGATATTTTTCTGTTAGGCTGAGATCGTTCAACGATGTGGTACACAGTTTTTACTTTTGAAATAAATCAGATACAGTGTTGAAATAAATGGGTGATCTCCATTAGTAAAATGATACCATAACATTTCCAGGAATTACTGCTTTAAATTGTTAATGGGAGGGCAGGATGAGAGATGGCTAGATGTTGCAGGCTCATAAATCAGAACTCAGTTATAACCTTCTTAGGAAAAAATGTTAATTCAAAACTCTTTGACAATAGATTGATCGATTAAATGACAAAGTTCAGTTACTGCCTCCTACTTCATGACCTTTTTGAAAATGTTAATGACCTCCAAATGGAATGGTCAAAAGTCACTCTTTTAAAGTTCTCTTTTTGAAGGCTGATTTATGGTGTGTGTTGTCTCATGCTATGACAGGATGCTCTGGCAGTGCTGGCTGAGGTGGCTTATGTTGACATGCTGGAGGGAGACACCGAGTGTCACGTCCGTTTTAAGACTCCTGAGGATGCACAGACGGTCATGAAATCATACAAAGAAATACAGATAAAAAACAACTGGAAATTCGAAGTTCTCACTGGTAAGACTTCTTTTTTTTATGGAAGTACAGGAGAAGCTTTAATTACTGTGAAAGGGATCGTTCCTGGTGAATTTATGGATATATTTAGATATCTCAGGAGAAAAAGATTGCATGTTTAGTTGGGTTTTTTCTGAGAGTCTTCTCATTTTGCAGCTACTGTGGAATTGATAAAACTAAAAGGGATTTTGTGCCACCATTCAGAGCAAAATGATGATTTTTGCTTGCTATTACAAACTTCTTTTTAGATAGATTCGCTTCACTTTCAGTAGCAAAGAACTATGGAACTTAATTCACATTTCAGTTTTATGAATAGAACATTCTGATAATGCAAAAGAATTTTAAATGAAGTCTTTCTTGAAAATACTGAGCATATGTGTGAAATGACATGGCAAGGACTTAACAGCATGGATACACTTAAAGTGGGTTTAGCACTTACCTACTAATGGATCTTTATTTTTCAGGAAGTTGAATAATTTAGTCCAGAATGAGAAGGGTTCCTTAGGACTCTGCTTTTCAACTTCATTTTAATGTGTGTTATTTCTTTCTGAAATTAATGTGCTTTTCTAAATTTGTATCTTGTATTAGACTGGATTAGTTTGTCACGTGCAGAAGCCTCTTTGTGGGTTTGAGAGGTATAGAAAAAAGAGGAAGTCTGTCAAACTTGGTGTATTCATAAAACTTCTGTATTTGAAAGATGCACCAAAAATTTTAAATATGGGGAAAAAAGACCAGGTTAAACAATCAATATGAGACTGCCTCATCTGTATTTAAATATTTTACCCCAGTCCTGCCTAAATCCTCGTTTAGGACCCAGTCTCATGGGTGCAGGGATGTAGATGCCAGTTAAGGATTGCAGGAGGAGAAGCTTTGATGGAAGCATTAACCTTCATGATTGTATCAAAGTTAATTGAAGTTTGAGACTCAGTGAGTGCTGCTAATGTCATTTGGAGATAGATTTGTCTCCTGTGTGCTCTGTGTTTCAGAGATCCAGAAATAACCTCAAATATTGTGTTCTGCTATGTGTTCTGTGTCTGTCTCTGGTTTTGTATCCTTACATAAGAGTGTAGTAGGGGATTAGGAGTAAGTACTACATTGTAGGAGCATTCCATTCATAGTCTTAAGATTTATTTTTTTTCTAACTGGCTCATTGAAATGAGAATGGAAAAGCTTTCCAGGAATGCACAAGGGAGTCACAGTAACGATTTTTGTTTTTCATGGTGGCAGAAGGTGAGAGATGAAAAGGAAAGAATCTTTAATGCTCTCTACAGCAGGGACTAAAGATTTCCCAGTAGTATTTTACTCTTTTCAGGATTTGACTTTAAGTGTCTTCAGCTTGGCATCTGGCAAGGTGGTAAGCATCTGTGATCATGTTTAGATGTCGACTTTTACAGGAATCTCTTCTGAGATCCTTCAGAAACTTCCCTGTGGCTGAAGATGAACCCTGAGACCATGCAAAATGATATCACAGAATTCCCATTGTGATAATTACATCACAAACCAGAAGGAACAGTGGCAAACTGCTGCTTCTCTGCAAAGCAGCTGCTGAGAAAAGCTGCAGAATTTTTTGCTTTTGTATTGCTGCCCATGTTCAAATATTCCTGACAACTCATGAAGTCCCCCGGAAATGGTTTTGATGAAACAAAATAGTCCCAGTTGTTCTTACAATAATTACTTTTTTTTTCCCCTCTCCTGTTTGGTAGTTGTTTAAATGTGTCAGAGGTTGAGTACATCAGTAAATCAAAGGGGCCTCTGTGTGCTGTGGTGAAACTTCAGCTAAAGCTCAGCTCTTTTTGCTGATGACAGGTAGGGAGCAATTCTAGATGGCTTCTGTGGGTAGTAAATTTAAGACTACTGGGGAGGTACTTGTTGGGTTTCCCTTACAGGTATTTTCATCGGTGTTTACCATAGAAAAGATTTCATCCACTTCTCCTGGCTACATTTATTGACATTCCTCAATGTCAATTTTCCCCCAAGGTGACCATGAACAACGTTACTGGCAGAAGATCTTGGTAGACAGACAAGCTAAGCTGAACCAGCCTCGAGAAAAGAAGCGGGGTACTGAGAAGGTAACCTGCAAATCACGGCTTTTCCTCTACAGCAATGGTTGAAAACACGACACATGCTCCACGTGCTTTGATACTTTGTGTATTTAATTCTGTTAAATCACGTCCCACTGACTTAGCAGCAGGGTTTTACAGCCACAAAGTGGAGAGTGTGGCTGTCCTGCTCCAGTTGACAAGTTCAAGGCTTGTCATTACAGGGACAACTGGAGAAAGTTAAGTCCATGACTAAAGGCCTGAACTTAATTTGTAAGCTGGATTTCTTTTGAAACCCTTTCTGCATGAGTTCATTAATAAGTTGTTGTGATGTGCTTTAGTGAAAATCAAGTCTAGTGCTACACTCTTAAATCTCTTGTATGACCCAGAAAATAATTTTCTTGAGAATGAATCTCATTTTCCTAACAATTAAGAGAATTTTATCTGTGCTGTGGTGAATGCTGCTGTGTTCCCAGAGTGGTGGGGAGCCCGTGCACCAGAGTGACCACCCTGACCCAGCCAAATCTGGGTGCTGCTGTGCAAACATCCATAGCTGTATAGCTTCCTGTTCCAAAATGGGAAATTGCAGCCTTCTCTTCACTGTGCCTGTCGGGCTGCAGCTTTGAGGGAGTGTTGCAATGAACTTGCAGGCTGCAGCCTCTACTCCAGCTCCAGCGTTCCTCCATTAAGCCAGTCAGATCCCTGACTTGACAGAGAGGAGCCAGAGAGTATTTCACAGACGTTTTATTGCCAGGTTTGCTTCACACACACTCCAGATAAGGTTTCTGAGTTGGCTTTAGCCTGAATTTTTTTGCTGTGGCTTGCAAAACTTCAGAATCACCTGACCTTAATTATTTGTTGTTGACTTTGGAGACTCTTTGTTTCCTGGACACTAGGAAAAAAATACTGTCCCATATAAAATGGAAAATAAATATTTTATTGACCTAAAGGAACAGCAGTCGTACAGGCCAAAACCTTATCTTGTACAAGGCATATTTTGCATGTGTTTTATCCTGTTTGTGTGAATGTTCTTTCAGAGATCCTGCAGACAAATAAGTTGAGTTTTTTGAAACAAAGATGCGCATAAAGAATTTGCCCAAGGGTCTAGTTTAATTTTCTTAAGAGCTTAAAAATGGCATTTATTCGAGCCATTATTCTTTAATATAAGCAGAAAGGGAATTTGAGAACTACAGCTTTAGAACATTTTTCTGGATACTGCCAGGTTTGGTTTTTTTTAATGTACTTTTACTTTTTTAAACCAAAGGTGCCAGTGAGACCTTTGACTTTAATTTTGACTGTAGGAGCCCTTGCTCTCAAGTTTCTCCATCTTTTGAAGATTGGTATTTGTTGACCGAGCTGGTGTAAATTTGGCAGTAATGTACCTCATCTAGGCTTGCAAATACAAACTGTCTCGGTTCTGCCTAACAATGGCAGCACAAGGATGCAAACTCCTGCTCCTTCCATCACCTTGGCCAACAGGGAGGTGTGAACTTCAAAGCCAGGGAATTCTATTTAAATGCTAACACTGTTAAGCAAAACATCAAGACAAGAATGCCTCACTGCAGTGAGTAGGTCTTAACCCCTTCCTTATTTTTTGACAGGCTGTATTCCTGAAATATAGACTGCCAATAAAAAATATTTCTGTTTATTAATATTTTCCCTTGTGAAAATTTTTCCTTAGTACTTCCAAGGTAATTTCTTTCGAAGGTCGCAAAGGTAGAAAAAAAAAGTAATATAATAATTCAAAATTAAACATCTTCAGTAATATGTGCCATTAATTGTGCCTTTCTTGTCAAGGTCTATGCTATTAATAACATTTTGAAATCCCTTACAAGATTTTGAAGTGAGGCTTTTTGCTGTTAGCTGCTTTATGCTTGGAATTAAGGCATCCTATATTCTCTTTGAATCAGTGTTGACATGCATGGACTGCATCCCATCACAGGCAGCACACAGCGTTTGAGTTTAGGCAGTTTGAGATTCCACTTTTCCATGTTTTCCAAAATGTCCGGGCCTACTCGGCTTTCCTCAGAATAAGGGTTAAGGATCACTGCAGCAGATGGCTGTTGCCGTGCCCAAAACCAAAGCAAGTGGTGGAGATTTTACTTCCTCTGGCATAGTTCCTATGATAAACCAGATGTCCAAAAGAGATAAGATATCCCAAGGTTCCTCAGAAAAGGCCTGGCCATCCTTTGGAGTGAAAAAGGTGTCCAGTCTCTGTCCCCCAGGCCTGGTAGATTGTCACCTCTCTGCTCCCTTCTGCTACCCCTGCCTAATCCATCTTCCCTTTTGTGTGTTCAACTGCCTGATAAAACCACCTCCCTGATTTACTGATACTGATGGAAAACTTCCAGCCAGAACTGCTTTTTAGGGCAGTGCCGCTTTATTCAGACCTAAAGCAATTCATCAGTCTGTAGCCTTTAACTACAGACCGATTGGAGTCTCCCGTTGCCAAAGCCAAGGCGTGAGTGCCCGCAAGCTTCCCGCTTGGATCCTCATCTCCTGGGGGAGGTACTGCCGATCCTCGTTTGCACCTTGGGGCCCCTTCCAGAGGGGGAAGGAGGAAGTTTAAGAGGTGGGAGGGGTGGTAGAAGTGAAAGGCATTTGGCGAGGGAGTGAGAATTGAGTATTTGTGAAGGGCGGAATAATTTGCAGTGGAAAAGGAGGACGGTGGGAATGTCTGGGCACAGCCCACTCTCCTGATGATGCCTGGGGCTCGGGGGCTGTGTCCTTGCAAGACTGGGCAGCTCCCTGTCTGCGGGCCCGTGGAACAGCTCCCACTCCTGTTTCCCTGGTTCTGTGACCCTGCTGTCTGTGGAATGGCTGGATCCCTGTTTGGATTCAGGAGCAGTGGTGTGCTTACACATAGGTGCTGCTACTGGATTGATGAGTTAGAAGTGGAAATCCTTGAGGCCTCTTGCAAATTCTGGGGCACTGGAATGGAAACTCAGCAATATGAACTGGGCAGCTCCTACCTTAGAGCTTCCCCTCCCGTGCTTGTCATTCTCCATCCCATATGCTGAAGGAGTAAACCACTGTACTCTGCTTCCTCTTAGGGCTGAACTATTTTAAACTGGGGTTTTTTTAGGCACCAGAGAATAAAAGTTAGCCATCTTTAGGTCAGTTTTGTTGTTGGAAACTGCTTGGGAAAGGCTCAAATCTTGCCTGCCACAGTGAGTGCAGCAGCACAATGGGCACCTTCATGCTATGTGCAGGACTCAGTCGTATGCAGAAGTAATAAATAATTTGATTTGTATGTGAAATTGTTCAAATCTGATACACTGGACTGGCTGGGGTGCAAGTAACCCTTCCCTATAACACCAACTCATATGGTTGAATAGTCCCCAGCAGAGAAGTTTGCTGTGGGTTTTTGTTTGGTTTTCCTGTTGTTATATTGGGGATTTTGTTTTTGTTTGTTTTGTGAGGGGGTGATGAGTTTGTTTTTTGGGTTGTAGGGGTTTTTTTCTTCTTTTTTTTTTGTGTTTTTGTGTGTATTTTTGTGCTATGTGCATTTTTGTGTGTTTTCTTGTGTTTGTGATTCCTGTATGTGTGGTTTTGTGTATATTGTAATGGGTTTTGTGGGTTCTGTACATGCGCTTGACTGTTGGTTTTTGTGGGATTTGGAGGTTTTATATGTACTTTTAGTTGTCTTCCTGTACTGGGGCTTTGGGGTTGCTTTGAGAGACTTAGGAGAGTTTTGGTAAATTTTTTTCATTTGGGTCTTTTTTGGCAGGCTGCATGTTTTCAGGGGTTTGTTTTGGTGTTTCATAGTGGGTTTGGGTTTTTTCTGTTATTTTTAGGGAGGCTGGTGGGTTTTAGGGGGGGAGCTCTGGGTTCTGTATGTGCCTTTGAGTGTGTTCATGTGTTGGATTCTGTGGGGGTATCATGTGCCTTTAGGTGTGGTGTTGTGTTGGTTTGTGGTGTTTCTCCACGAGCCTTCGTGTGTGTATTCTTGTGTTGGTTTGTGGGTTTTGGGCTTTATGGGTGTGTCTTTGTGTGCGTTCTTGTGGTGCTATGGGAAGTTGGTGGTTTCTTTGTTCTTGTGCGTGTTCTAGGGGTTTTGTGGTTTCTGTGTGTGTTCTTATGTAAGTTTGTGGTTTCAGTGTGAATGCTTTTGCCTGGGTTCGGGGGATTTTTGTGGCATGTGGGTTCTGTGTGTGTTTTCAGTCTGTGTATTTGTTCATGTGTGGGGTTTATGAGGTTTTTTTATTTTGTGTTTCTTGTGGTCTCCATGTGTGGTTTTCCTATGCTTCTGTGATTTTTCTTGAGTGGGTTCTTGTGGAGTTTCTGTGGCGTGCTGGGGACATGTGGGGATTTTTCCTCTTTAAAATTCCATAATATTCATAAAGCACTTTTTTTTTTTTTTTTTGTTTAACCTTGTTCTTCCTACATCAATAGCAAAATGAATCTAATAAAAGGATAGAGTTCTTTAACTTACTGTATGAGGCTGTATTTTAGGATTTTGAAATTGCAATTTCGATGTCTTAAATCGTGTTGAGAGGAAGGAGAGATAGAATATATCCATGACTCTAAGGTCAAATCCTAACAATATAGTTTTCCTCTAATTTTCCACATGGTTTTTCCTGCCTGCAGTTGATTGCCAAAGCTGAAAGGATGCGGCTTGAGAAGACTCAACAGACAAGCAAACACATTCGATTCACTGATGACAACTGACCAGGGTTGATGGTGAGCTTGGAAGTGAACTGTAGGTATTCCAAACAAAACAACAAAAACCAGCCCTCACAACCACCACTGCTTACAGCAACTAAACCCAGGCCCTTGGATCCATAACTCTGCAGGCTGCAAGTGTGAAGATTGGTTCTGAATCCCATTTTTAATAGGCTGAAAGTTTACTGCTTCTGAGCCCTTAGGTAAAGCTTTTTGGAACATGTGTATTATGAGATCTTCCTTTAGTTCACTTCCAGTCTGTTGGGATTTTTTTTTTCCTTGTTTTTGTTTTTGTATGTTTTATACACTAGGTTATAAAATAAAATGCTTGAGAATTTCAGTTGCGTATCTCTAATTCTTCCATTTGCTTTTATGAGACTATAAATAATAAAAGTGGTAAATGCTACATAAACCTCTCTAGGCCTCTTTTTAGTCCATCAAGCTGTTTCAAAATAGAGGAGAATAATCTGTTGTTTTCAAGTGGGTAGAGCTGGCAGGAAATCCGCCATTGAGGAGTCTGGAAGGAAATTTACATGTATAAATACACACTTAACTGAATTTAGACTTGTTTTATATTTTAGAAGAATCTTCAGAAGAAGAAATGTTTGTATGAAGAAGAGGAGTTACTTGCTTGCAAATAAGTATTCAAGTTGTGTTGTTCACAAGTCCAGGATGGTGATTTTAATGGCTTTAAGGTATTTAATGGGAGACCAGCAATCTGAAAAAAAGGAAAATTAAACGTGAAACTGGCAATCTCCATAAGGTTTCACTTCTATTTGACTAAGTCTGCTGGTGGGGCAGGATTGAGTGGAGAGGGAATAGCAGTGATCAGACTGAAGATAGCAAGGATATAGAGGGGAAGAGTGCAAGATAAGGGACCAGCTTTCAGGGCTGGAGGGGAGAGCTTGCTTATGGTTCTTAGAAATGGTGTATGGAGGATTCCTCCCAGAGGGCTGCAGGGCACTCCTGCAGTATTCCTGTTTAGTCCAATTGCAGCATTTTTAATTTATTATTATCAAACCTTTAACTCTTTTCCTAGGTGGGTGAGAGACTGGGTGACACGGTAGAGTTTTCATACCCAACTGTGAAAAGAATTGATCAATTAATGTCTTCCAGGCATCCAGCCTGAAAGACAGGAGGTTTTTTTTTTCTTTTTCCCTTTGTGATGTGAAGGGAAAAAATAAACCCCACAGCCTACCCTGGGTAAAATGCTTGTGATTTTGCTGCTGAAATTAATTTAAGTCTCAAAAATATATCTGTGTTATAAATAATTTAGTTCATAAATGATTCAGACTTTTTATGTTTGGTGGAGAGCGGAACAGAACTGCAAAAGCATGAGTTTGGGAGTTTTGCTTGTTTATTAATAACTCCTAACTTGGACACATAGAAGTCACCCTTCTGTTTCTTTCCATGTTTAAGCAGGTTAATTCCTTACACTTAAATATCAATTTTCTTTTTCTCCTTTTCCGAACTAGTGCAGCAATTTGCTCCAGCAGGGAATGCCACTTAGTGTTCAATACTTCCTGAAGGAGTTAATAACAGAATTTTTGCACTTCATCCAGAAGTCAGGAATAGAGAGGGTGGCCTAGATGTTTTTACAAAGGAAGCTTGGATTCTCAAGAGTGTCAGAATGCTTTGTGTATTTTTTCTTTAAGTACACATGACAATTAATTGCTGCTGCTGTCTTTCCCCATCCAGCTACTGAGTTTTACCAGCCCAAGGATTGCATCCCTAAAGCAACTTCTACTTGACCTCTAGGAGCTTCCCACACTGACTTTTTCCTTTCTTTTTTCCCCAACAAATACATTTTATTTAGAAATTCAGGATGATACTGTAAAACCGTAGGAATTCTTAACCTTGGAGTGCTCCTTTGTTGTTGCTGATTTTTCTGTCTCCCCAGACTGAGTGTTTTGAAATAACATCATTACATTACCATCCATCTGCCTGGAGCAGAACCCAGCATTGATTCTGCTCTTTGTGACCCAGCACGGGGCTGAATCTGAAATTATTTTTAGCACTCATATTTTTACCTCTCTTCCATGAGTTGCAGACTGTGCATGGCAGCAGCAGGACTGCTTTAGTGGAACACACTCCTGATACTCCAGGATCACTGGACCAGCTGGTTTTCAGTAGCCAGTGGCTCCCACTCAGTACAGTGTCCCACTCACACATGATGCTGCTACCCCACTGTCCCTTCTACCTGTCCCTGCAGTGTGGGAAAGTCTTTTTACACTTGATTTTGCACCTTTGGCTAATGTTTGTTTGACTGTCCTCATCTTGCCATCACCTGGAGCAAACCTGTTCTGCCTGGTTTATTTTACACAGCTGATACTTGTGTTTTGGGGGAATTTTGCCCCTAAGATATTCACTGTACCCTAGTTTAAGTCAGGCATCCTTGAAAGCCAGCAGGTAAGTAAATTATCTTTTTCTAGAGGGGCTCTAAATCACATTAGAAAATTACCTTCTGATAGATGACAAAGGCACTTGCATGCCCAGGTCCCCGAAAACATAGGTCAGTGTCATAATTGCTTTCTTAACGGTACCACGGTGTCTAATGATCCCGGGCAGGATTAAATCATGGGAATAATGCTGCACAGTGCTGGAAAAATAATTAGATCAGGTATGCTTGGGTGACTTTGAGATTGCCTGAGTGAGGCAGTAATGCAGTTATCTTACCTGCAAGGATGGTGTAAGGAAGTTGCCAGTTCCCAGGGGGCTTGGCAGCACACAAGTTTCCCTTAGTTTACAGCAGAGCCGGGCCAGCTCTTGTATTCATCCCTGCCTTTCCCCGGACTGGTGCTGACAGCATACTTGGCACTCGTAGCTGTCACCCGAGTCACAGCAATGCCGGCAAAACCGGGAGAAAACGAAGCAGGAGAAGCTGGGAAAGCTTTGCTGACCGTTGCCAAGGTGACTGGTTTTGTGCTGGACAAACACTGCTGTGCTTTTCTCGCCTTGTGGCATTTTGAGTGGAACCAAACAGACTCCTGAAGAGGCAAAACAAGTGGGACAGGGGTGAAGGGAAGGGACAGACCAGTCACTTGGAAGTGAGTGGTGTCTCTCAGAGAGGAGCTGCCTGGGGTCTCTCTCTCCAGGCCCTGTGCACCCTTTGGAAGCAGTTGGCCGCCAGGAATGCTGTTTCCAAATGTTTCCTTGCAGGGTGCAATCCCGGTGGTTTGTGTCAAAGAGAGCACTTGGAATGCAGTGAGGAGTCAGTCTAATGGGAAACGCCTCCCAGTATGGTGTGATTTAATTAAGGCCATCTAACCACCTCTTTTACCATTTTAGGCTGGAGCAGAGACTTCAGCTTCATCATATTTAGGGGTATGGACTTTTTTTACTCCTTTTTCCAGACTTTTCATTCACTCTGTGGTGTTACTGCCGTGACTAAGCTGACAACTCCTCAAGTCCTGTGCTGTATCTAGTCCTTGCTCTGACGGCCCGGGAAGGCCGGGGGTTAGGGTGACAGCCGCAGGAGGTGTCCGTGGCACAGGGAGGGCTGAGCGGCCTCCCGGGACCAGCAGAGGGCAAAGCTGCTCCAGCTGTCCTGGACTGGAGGCACAAACAGTGCCGGGGACAGCTGGGCTGTCCCGTAGGTGAAGCTGTGTACTTTTATTTTGGGCAAGAAGAACGGTCCATTTCTCCTACCCCTTGAATGATGTATGGGGCAGAGATGGTTAAATACCTTTTTACCTCCGTGCCTTATGCAATTTTATTCTTTGTTTTGGTTTGTTTTCCCCCACTGTGGCCGGTGCTTCTCTTTCCATTACTTGTTCCACAGTGAAACATTCTGTTACAAAAAGTAGCTTTTTGGTACCTGGTGCTTTGTATAGTGTTGGTTTGGTGAGTATTTTGGGAATAGAGCTGGTCTCTCAGATCTTGCCCATCATATCTGGTGCCTCAATAGGTAAATTCTTGCAAGGTTCAGCCTAGAAAGCCTTTTCCTCATGTACAAATACAAACTGTACTTGACCTATTGGTTCAGGTCTGTGTATGCACCAAAGTAATTTTTGATGTAAAAGCAGAACTGTGGAAAGAATACAGTCAGTCACTTGAAAAAATAAAGCAAGATGGAATTAATTTCCCTTTTTTCATTGATTTGCACAGTCTTCCTTTCCTTTACTCTCTTCCTTTTATGCCTATTCCTTCTCTCTTTGCCACTGGCTTTCAGGATTAAAGGTGAACCCCTTTCCCTCCAGCTCTCATCACCTCCTTACCCACCACATGTCTGAAACTCTCCAGCTCTGATTCCCATCCTTTTACCACACTCTTACTCTGATGGAAAGACCAGAACAACATGATTAACATCAAGGCAAGATATTGAAAATTGTTTGGGTGTTGAAACATGCAGCTGTGCAGCCGAACTGGGTTTTGGCTGCAGATAGAGAGATGTATTTCTATAGCCACCTCTTTCCCTCAGTACAACTATATATAGGTACAGCTGCAGTGGAGAGCCGATCATCTGCAGCTTCCAGCAGGGAGACACATGCAGAGCCACTTTGCAGCTTTTAAGCCTGAATTTGGCACCACATCCCCTGTTTCAGGTGTCCTGATTACCACTCCTGTGCTGTATGTTATATCCCGTTTGTTATCCAAGTGTTTTACCATGGGCATGTAGCTTGTTGCTGGGTTGGAATCTTGCCTTTAGGGAGACATGACAGTGTGTCCCACTCTTTTAAACGCCTACTGTCTCGCTTTGTCAATTGGGAACTTCACATTTATTTTGTCCTAAATTATGTGTATATAATTTTTTATGTATATGTACACATATGTATGTATAGTTTCTTTTGTTGTGCAAAAGCAACAATTTTAAGGGAAATTCAAATGGATTAAAGCAACTGGTAGCCGAGTGGTGCATGTAGAAGAGAGAGCCCATCCTTGGGGAGCTTCCTGAGGAGTTTTTATTGGAAGAGGGTGGCTGGAGCTTTCACAATGTGGAGGTATGGCTGTGAGAGCTAATATTAAGTGTGGTCACGTGGTATATGGAGAGGATAACTTGTCCTTTGGATGTGAGGTGGCACTTTATGGCGGGGAGATTGAGCTGTTCCTGCTGAAGCTGGTGGTGGGCCAGGCAGGGACAAGGGAAGTATTTTTGTGACTGTTCTGCTGGCATCCTGCACTGGGAAGAGACAGCTCGCCCAGAAAATGTTCTCTCTCCATTCTCCCAGTGGGAAGGCTGTTGAATGGCAGTGTGTCCTGCTGTGTGTGGGCAGATGTTCATCAGCCTGTCTCACCACGGTGATTCTGATTCCAGCCTTTCCAAATCTCCATGGCTGCCTCATCCAGAGAGCTCCTGACCGACATTCAAAGGGTTAATTTTAAAACCAGGGTTTTTTTCCTCATGTCTCTGCACTGTCTGGCTTTAGCTGTGATGGGAATGAGAAGTGACAAAGTGCCACAGGGGAGCTCTTCTCTTGGGGTTTGTGTCATGCCTGAAGCCTGAGCAGAAACCTCCTGAGAGGAGCTGACCCACCAGACCCCTCTGACAACACCAGCCTGACCAAGCAACTCTGCTTCCCAATAAAATGGGCTTCCCAGTTTTTTTTGCCTTCACCTCTCCTAGCATGCCACGATGTTTCCTGAGAAGGACATGAAGGCTCTATGCAGAGGCAGGACAGACCCTTCTGCAGGGGGCTGCATATGTGGCCGTGGATCACTGAGAATCTGACTGATATTCTTGCCCTCAGCAAGCTGACTCTGGTGTGACTGCAGTGAGTGCCTCTTGGGAACATCCCATGGCTGCTGTGGAAAAGGGAAGGAGCAATTACGGCACAGAGATGTTATTTTTCAGTGACATGGCTCTGCTGTAGATACTCAAAGAACAGCTCACAGGGATCTCTCACACTGAGTGGACATGTCAGATTTGTTGCTGCGGCCAAATACAGATATTTCCAATTAACATGGCTATTCAATAATTACGTGAATTAATAGCAATCTGAGAAGCATGGATGACAAAAATCTAGTGAGAACAAATACTTGCTTAAAGTTTTTTGGTCTGATTTTTTAAATGCAGCAATTCAAGAAGTCTTTTCATGCAGCACAAGGGCTTCTTGTGCTATTTCAAAGGTTAGCACAGAAAGTTGATGCACAGAAATATAGATGCAGCTTCTAAAGTCTATCTTCTGCATAATATCAAAATCAAAATTAGGATCTTGACCTTTGGACAGGACAAGACAAAAGACTAAAGCCAGTCTGTGGCTTTCAATACCAAAGTACAAAGCCCAGCATAATGTGACACTAATCTATGCGATAGCATGGGCAGCTTGAGGCCCATCAGGTCCATCTGATGAGGTTCTGCCACCGTCCCATCTGTTTTGTATTCATATGTCACTGAGACTCGGAGCCACTGGAGAGGAAAAAGAACTGGCAATGTCACGCTGTGGTTTTTCAACATCATTACAAGCAGTGTGGGAATTGCTAGGGCTGGTTTCCTGGTGCTTGTCAGGGGCATACAAATGTTATGTAGGGGAAAACCCACTAGTTCTACAAATACCACTCCATCCTAGGAGGTAAACACTGTTGTTAGGCATCAGGATTTCTAGACCAAGAGCTACAGTTACATCGTGTTTCAGCTCTTCCTGAGCTAGAGGAGATGATGGATGTTGGGCTTGGTGTGTCAGCTTCCCCCTGCTACAGTCTGAATCCTGCTGTACAGTACAACCACTAGAGGAAAAGTGTGCCATGGGGACTCCCTTAGCTGCAATGTGCTGGTATCACTCCGTGAACTTCTCTTAAAGCAAATTAGATGAAGATTTGGCTAGCAGCAGATGTTCAAAGGAAGAACAAGTCAGAGCAGCCGTATACCCAGTGGGACTGAGGTTTCCTTGAACTCAGCACACATCTCCAGCAGTAGGCACTGGATGATGGAAAAAAAAACCCCACAACAAAACGGGAAAAACAGATGCTGAAAGTTCCCTGAAATAGCCCCTGAGTCTCTGGAGAGCAAAATATGTCTTTTAACTCCTGCTTATTATCCCTTCTAGTAGGCTCTTTTCCAGTCCTTACTGAAGAGTAAATGCTTTTTCTGTGTATTCCCTGTGGGCTGCCCTACTTTACATCATCACCTTGGAGATGGAAAACACAGTGCTCTGCAGAATCTGCTTATCACGATTCCTAATTTTCTTGATCAAAGGTGAGGAAGCAAAGCCCAGAGCCCGCTGCAATCCCCGGGCAGCCCCCGTTCAGCGCTGCGTGGTGGGGGCTGCAGCTGCGGGAGGTGAACGCACCAGGCACAGCATTTCGGACGTTCCTCGCAGGTCCTGGCACGGGGCGCCGCTCCGAGGCTCTCTGTGGCGCCTTTGTTCTCCGGCAGTTTCCATGGTGCTCCCGCTTTGTGTGCAGACCTGTCTGCAGGCAGCACTCTTCTCTATCACGCCGCACCGGCTGATTTCCCGAGGCGGCGCATCGCACTGCGTGCCCGCGCTGCAGAGCTGCCAGGCATCAGCCACACACACATCCTGCAGCCTGGCTCGCTGGCAAACCCTTGGGAAGCATGCATTGATGGTTTTTAACAGAATCGAGTGATTGTAGATGAGAATTCAGCTCAGCTTTTTGCCTGTCACGTTACCAAAATCAGAGGAGGGCCCTTACCCAAAGGGATAGTTGCGGTAAAATGAAAAAGCAGTAGAGGCACGACAAGAAGGAGCAGCCATGCTGCTTGCTGCAGCAATCAAATTTTATCTTCATCTGGCACGGGCGCGACAGCTGATGATCTGTAGATGTAACACACGGCATCGCTCCCTTCACACAGCGACTGGCGAGGGCGAGGGTGAGGTCGAGCTATCTGTTATCTCGCTGTTAATTCTCTGCTAATTGTTCTGATACCGGGCACTGACCTCCCTGAACACATCAGCAGGGAGAAACTCCTGGTCCTTATGTCAGGTGCAGAGTCAGGAGACTGAGTAAGCCGGCCCCTGGTATTTATGCCCAGGGATAGAGCATCCCTCAGGAAACCCCGAGCTTTGAGCCTGCTCACAGGATCACAGCAGAGTGCTTAGAGCCTGATACTAGAAATATTTCAGCGAGAAAACCAGTTCCGTGAATCTTACAGGCTGTTCATCCAAAAGGAACTGGAGTGTAAAATCACTGCCCAAGTGGAAAAGTAGGCGAAAGGGCAAAGCTGTGCCAAGGGGGAATTCTAACTCCAGGCACAGGGGAGAGTACTTTAAGTGGTGGGAACAAGGCTGGAGGTCTGTTAGCAGGCTGTATACAGGAACGAAATTTAACCCAGGACCTGCAAAAGTCAATGAGAAATAGAACAACATTAGAGTTAATATCGAAATATAGAAACAATCTCCTCAAGGACAAAAGGGTGGCCTGGAAAGAGATGTCCTCATCACAAAAACTCAATTCTTGGAGCAGAAAAGTGGTTTTCTTTATTAAGGTGAAGTTTGTACTGTGTGTTGGGTAGAATGGGCTGCTCCCCAAAGCTGGACATGGACACGAACAGTTTCTAAGTCTTGGCAGAGGTTTTCAAGGATGCTTAGGAAATTATAATGCCTAATTAAGTAGAAATTCATCATCCAAGTCCCTTAGGCGGTCCTGAAAATTGCAGCCACTGTGCACTGCAACAAATTTTGAGTCAGATTTTTTCCTTCTGCTTCCTTTTGCGCTCCTCTCCCAGTTCCATCGACAGCTCCCACTGGCACAGAGCTGTGGCTGAAACGAAAGCTAAGCAGCCTGGCTTGGAAACGTGGCATACAAGCAGCCTTGGTGGGAACAGGAGACAGGATCATCTGTCCCTGCTGAGGCCATTCAGAACCAGAGCTGTTTTTTTTTTTTTCTGCCAGGTATCTCCCTCTCACTTTTGGCCCATTTTTGTGCCTCTGATGTGAGAACACCAAGCCAAATCAGCAGTGGAAAAGGGGATTTTGTTGGGAATGGTGGGAACCATAGGGAGCCTCTCTTGATTAGATTAACTTCCTAGGAACTTCTGGGAATTTAATTATGTCCTTGATTTCTTCCCCAGCAACTCTGTTCTTAAAATGAGTTGTACTTGAGTACACAGGTAGGGAAAGCCAATTACCTGGCAAAAGTTTTGGAGATAAGAAAGGAGCAAAAACCCCTGATTATTTTGGAAGTAAGTGGTAAAATAGATCTGGAAGAAACCAGAAGGAAAACCCAGTTCAGTGTGAGCAGGAACAGTATTCCAAACTTCCCTGGGAGACATCCTCCAACAAAATCTTTAAATACAGGACATGTGGTCATGGCCAGAATATTGCTTTCCTCTCACCAAGGACTTGGTTTTCCACTAACTCACTCTGTTCCACTCTTCTTGATAACCAAGTCTCCCTCCCATCATCTATTAACAGTCGTTATTTCTTCTCAGCCTTCCTTGTCGTCCAGATTCATCCAGTTTATCTGTGGCCCTGGAGTTCCTGAGCTACCTTGTCAGCATGAGGCATGCTGGAGATGTGCTGGTACTTCCCAGGAATAAGCCTGCTGGTTATGCACAAGGCATTGTGGCAGGATCTGAGGAGGAGCTGTGCCCTTGTGTGACAGAGGTGACTTGGACACATGTTCCTTCTGGACGTACAAGGAGATGGAGAGTGGTAACAGAAGTAAGGCAAGGAGGTGAAACCTTACTTTTATATGGTTTTGAAAAATGTCCTCTGCACCTGCAGTGTTCCACAAGTGAGGAATAATGGTGCTTTGCCTTCACACAGCCGGTGGCTCTAGTTCAGCAAAAGACATGCCAGGTGTTACAAAAGGCTGCCAAGGTGTCAGCAGGGAACGAAGGCAGGGACATGGAGCTGGAGGTGGGGCTTAAAGGTATTGGCTAAATCCTGAGACAAACGCAACTAAGTAGTTGTTAAATTAATTAGCAGGTTGGAGTAAATTTAGCAACTCCCTAATGCGCTGGA
This sequence comes from Acrocephalus scirpaceus scirpaceus, assembly GCA_910950805.1. Taxonomy (NCBI): domain Eukaryota; kingdom Metazoa; phylum Chordata; class Aves; order Passeriformes; family Sylviidae; genus Acrocephalus; species Acrocephalus scirpaceus. Next base: position 62,406,650 of record OU383778.1, on the reverse strand, counting down.
AATCATGGCGACTTTGGAGCGTGTGCTTCCCAGGGCTAGTTTTAGCTGATGGCACTGGAATGTAGGAGGGCTGATGTGATGACTGGCTGGGACAGGGCATCCGTATGACTTTTGCAGAGGAATAAATGTTGATTAACAGCTTTCCAACACCTCGTGCTAAAGAACAAACTATTTTTGGAAAAGAACTTGAGTGAAGCAGCAAATTCATTCTGTGCTGAATAAGGGCATCATTTGTTTTAATAGCAGATTGTTCTGTTAAGGAGACAGGGATTTTGGTGAGGATTTCTGACACAGTGCCACATTTAAATGTGAGTGAGTGAAGGTTTCCTTGGGCAGAAATGTCGGCAGAGGTATAGTGAGCTCCCATGGTTGAAATCCGGGAATAAATTAGTGTCATTAGCCATTGGAACCACTTGCCTAGGGATGGAATGAATTTATCTTAACTTTGTTATTTTAAATCGCTTTCCTGATGTGCATATTGTAGCTTCACCAGCTGTTTGGGGTTTGTTTTCGAGGGAAATTGTATTCCCAGAAATTCTTGTCATATGTGGGAGATCAGGATCTCTGATTATAGGGTTCCTCCTGGCCTTAAAAGATATGAATGTAGACAGCAGGGAAGAATTCTCTCCCGTTCATTACCCTCCCAGATAATGCCCAAAAGGCACTCGCGGATTTGAAACCCTGTGAGCAGAGGGTGGGGTATGAGGACAATCACAGCTGATTTCTCTACAACCCCGAGCCGCGGGTTTATCCCTGTGTTTTGACACTCGGAGCCGAAGGGGGAAGATGCAACACTACGCTGTCATTTAAAACAAAAGCCCCCGCGGGTTCAGCACGCGTGGGGCGTGTGTGGACCGGCGGCGGGCACATGTACAGGAGCCGTGTCTGTGTACGCGGGGGTGTGATCGCGGGTGGGGTGTATCGGGGGTGTGTGTGTGTGTGTCGAGGGGGGGGACGAGGCGGGTCCTCCGCCCGCGCCGCCCGCCGGCAGCCGCCGATGTGTCCGTGAGCTCATCCATCGGGAGCGCGGCCGCTGCCTCCCGCACCCCCCGCACCCCCACCCACCCACCGGCCCGCGCTGCGGCGGCCGCGGCCGCCCCGCGAAGGTCACCCGCGGGTCCCCGGCATGGTGGCGGCCGCGGGGGGCTGAGAGGAGGCGGGCGGCGGCGGGAAGGAGCCGAAGATGGCTTCGCCCGCGCCCCCCGCGCCGGGAGGCGGCCCCTCGCCCCCCGCCGGCCCGCCTCGCCTTCGCCAGGTGGGTGCTCCCCGGCGCGGGCAGGGGCGGGGGGCGGCCCGCGGCATCCCCCCGAGCGGAGCGGGGAGGGGGGGACGGAGACCGCGGGATGCGGAGGGGCGCGGGAGGCCGGGATGCGAGCGGCCCGCAAGTGCAGCGGCAGTTCAGAGGCAGGCAGGTGGATGGATGGTAGAGCGAGGGACGGTTCCTGTTCTATTCAGTATAAAACCCACTTCCATAACAAAACAAGAAATCCCACTCCTATGCTGAAAGCATTGCGGGCAGCACCTGCGCAGGTGTGCCCGCACAGTCACACGCGGAGGGGAGCGCAGGCACGCGTGTGTAACTTCGCAGTGGTGCAGCGCGGTGCGTGCCGTGCTGCATCACCGCCGTGGCAGCGCGGCTCCGAAGGCATGAATAAAATCTTAATTAACGTAATGCAGCAGTTTCCGAGAGGCTGCTGCCGCTCCTGCTGCATGCAACGCTTTTCCGCTCGCATCTCTCCCCGCGCAAGGCGGGAGCTCTGCTCTTAGCGGCGCCTGCTGCATTAATTTACATTTGGAATGGGGAAGTTGGTCGCAGGAGTTGTTTGACGTTCTTGACCCGGCTGGGTCGGTGAGGCCGAGCTGCTGCTGGGCGTCTGCGGGGTTCGTTCCATCAGCCCTTGGTGCCTCCTCAAAATGGGAGAGGCAGAGATGGAGGGACTCGGTGCCCGTGCGTTCAGTTAGCGCGGTCCTGCTCAGGCTGTAATGTTACGGTGGTTATTAATAAAGAAAATAAGGTTAATAAAGGAAAAGCTGTTGTAAAGGAGGATTCCCAGTGAGTAATCAGATTAGTGTAGTATGTATGTACTCAAACATAAATCCAAATATAAATCCTATCCTACTTTTTTTTCCCCCCCTCCCATCTTCACTGGTGGAAACGTTGATGAGGAAATCTCTGGAGTTGGGACAGACATCTGAGAGTTTGGGGGAATATTTAAACTTGTCAGTCCCCTTATACACCGGAAGTTTGGGCTGGGCAGCTCCAGCAAAAAGGCCTTTGTGTGGGTTTGCTGATGACTCTGGCTGCAAATGGCCCAAGCTGCCCCCTCGACCCAAGTATTTTGGCACTTCCTGTTCTGTTCCCCGCTGGAAACCAGAAGAAAAGGTGATTTTAGTCCTGAGCTTTGGTTTTAGGAGGGTGAATGACCAGCAAGGATCTCTCCAGTTTATTGCAACCTGTACTAGATGTGATCAGCAGGACAGGTGAGAAGTGTTGAGGATGGAAAAGAAGTCCCAGGTAGGGGAGGAAAGATTTGGGGGTGAGGACACCAAGCACTGGATATCTTCATTGAAACTGGCTTCTATTTGCCTCCGACTTAGTCTGTGTGCTTACTGAAACCAGGTAAGCGGTATCCTTCCAAGCAGTGACCAAGACACCTCTTTTTCTATGATCCTCCCTGTTTCAGACCTTTGGTTTGCTCCTCAGCAGCTGGGAAACACAAGGTTACCAATTATTTATTGCTGCACATCCAGCAGCAAGCCCAGACTGCTCGTTCTCCGGAGCGTTCTGAATTGACTTCTCATGGGGTTATTCATTTTACATGAGAAAGAAATTAGTATCCTGAGTTAGTAGGCAGAAATTACTCATTAAAATTTTGACTACTGTAGTTGTTTTACTGTCTTCCTCTGCATTTTGTCCACTCTATGTTTAGAATTATTTTTAATTACATTTAGAAAGGAATGACTCATCGGTCATGTTTCCCTGAACTATGGCTGGGGTAGAGTCTGGTGTTTATTTATTTATTTAATTAATTTTTTGCTGCCCTTCTATTAGACATCATACACACAGCTTATTGGGTGACCTTCATAGGAGTGGGAAACTGTGAATAAATTCCCAAAGCCACTCCCAAAGACCAAGGTAAAGAACACAGCACTTGCAGAAGTCAATTTGTTTTCCTATAAATCACTACCAGCCTCCCACTTTACCAAGCATTTCTTGCATCCTTAGGAGGGGAGAAGAGTACAAATAAAAGGGAAGTGAACATGTCTGTCTGAAACTGTTGTACTGATTTTTGTTATCACATTGCACTTGTTGTGATAATGCTGAATGAAAATTGATATTGGCAACATGCTGAATTCTCGTTACATGGCTCCCTTTGGGAGATCCTTGAAGTTAGTCCTGGCTTGCAGCCTGAGAGCAAGACTCACTGAAGAAGCTATTTGAAACAATCTGGTATTTGTGGAGTTTTTACTTTGTCTTTCAGTTCATCTAAGAGATCTTTAAATGTGTTCTTTCTTTGAAATACATATTGAGGGCACTTGTAGAACCGAGGATAATGTTTACATCTGTGAACCCGAGCAAGAACTGCATTTTACCTGAAACACCCGTGTTGTTACATTTAAATTTGGCTTAAGGTACTGCAGTCAAGATGCCAGTGACATTTGTTATATAAAGCTTGATCAAGAATGTACCAAATAAAAGACCAAGCTGTTGTAAATTACATGATGGAAACCCTTGTATTTGGAATAGGATGGAGGTTGTTTCTCTTAGCAGTAGTCAAGAGAATTATTTCCACTGTTTTTCCTTTTAGTTGTCAATGCTGCACTTGTCAAAAAGAAATTTAAACACTTCTCACAATAAAAAATATACTCACTTGAATAAAATTTGCAAATTTTCATGGGAACATGGTAACACTGGTACTCCTCTCCCACTGCACCTCTGAGTGTGCAGGAATAAATCAGTGATCCTAATCCATTATCTGATATGGAAAGAAAATGTGCAGGAGTGTCTTGCACAATCATTTAACTGATCTCAGGTAAAGTTCCTTATCATCTAGCAGTGTACAGCACTCACATGGTAATTGTCCTGCAGTCATGCTTTATTGATCCCCCTTAAATCCCTTTATTCCGTCTAATTTTCTCTCGGTATGACACCTGTCTGTAAAATGATGAAATGATGCCTGGATGTACTCCTTTTCCTATTCCAGCTTTCCAGCTCTTTTTTTTTTTTTTTCCTGTTTTTTTTTCCCCCTCCCTGAAAATATGGTTGGACGTATCTGTAAATCTAAAAGGACGTGGATATTTTGGGGATTCCAAACTTGGGGTTTGGACTAAGAACTAAAACTGGAGAGAGAACACCATGGTATCCAGATGAAGAGTGCTGTTTGGACGTGGGAAGATGCAGAACAGAGTTCCTGGCGTTCTGCTTCTCCAGGGATGTTTGCATGGCAAAAGGGCCCTCTATTGCAAATCCATGCAATTCATCTCAAATCCTTCCAGCCTGTCATCTTATATGAACTCTTAATAGAAGTGTGTTAGTCAGTGTGAAGTCTGCTCCTAGAGCTGGACAAAAATCTTTTCCTCAATTGGTGAAGGACTGCAGGAACAAGTTTTCTTATTTTTATTTTCTTTTCTCAAGGATTTTCTCTGTAACTCTGCTGAATTTTGCTTCTTTTATACTCTCTTTGATACTTTTTCTTCCCTGAAATCTTGTATTCTACAATTGTCTTAGAGGTTGTCTAAGAGTTATTGTATCCCACTGCACTCTTAGAGGTTGTTCACACCACAATGACTGTTCAAATGCCGCAGTTGTGCTTTGCTCCTGCCTTTTCTAATCCACTGCCCAGTTTTTTCCCTACTGTGGGATGTTCTTTGTTCCCTACTAACAGTTGGCAAGACTTGAGGATATTTTAAGCTTCTCTTTCATGGGTGATTTAGGCCAATGACTCTCCCAGCCTGTCTTTGCTTTGGACAGCATGTTGTTCGCCTCCACATCTTTGCTGGTGCTGATTCTAATTCCATCATTTCAAAAATTTAGTTTGTTTGAAACCCACATTTTCAAGGTTTCTTTGAACTTTAATTTGATTTAAGCTCATTTTTTATTTTACCTTCTGCCATGGTAAAGAATTAGAAGTCATTTGTTGGGAACAAGAATGGCTTGAAAAATCAGCCTAGTGAAGCACCTGCTTAGGTGGCATGGCACGGGGTAAAGCCAACATCCATCAAATGGAACGTTTCTATTCCACTGAACTCTGTCTGCCATATCAAAGGGAAAAGGGTGCTAGAAAATGTCTTCCCACTGAATTGAAGTGATGAATTATAAAACATAATGAACCTGCTGCATAATAGATGTAGCCTAATGTAGGAAAAAGTAGTTACAGTCAGGGTATAAATGACTACGTGTGTTGAGATAGCATGTAAGAAATTACTGTGCTATATGTTATTTGGGTTGCAAAACCAAGCACCAAGCAGTTATAAACTAATAGAACCAAGGCACATGAAGATTTACCACTTCCATGAAAACCCCTTTTCTTTTAGCCGACAGTTCTAATCTGTGGTGGAAGGGAAGAATTAAAAGTTTTCAGTTCATATTCCAATTAGGTCTTTTGTGGTTTTGCTGAAAAAGTGTGGAGAAGCAAAACAAAAAAGGGAGAAAGAAAAGCAGGTTCCAGGTGGGCATTAAATGCGTTTGCAGATCAAGTTAATTTAGTAAATAGTTTCAGCTGTTCTGATGTTTGTGTAATGTCAGAGCAGCCAGCCCAGGTGGGATGGAAAACAGACAAGGTCCTGCAATTACTGCTGCTCACTCCGGAGTTTGTAAGAGGAGAAATGGATGGGTTGGGATGTCTCAAGGGGGCTGAGTGAATTTTGGGCAGGGGCTCATTGCAGGGATCAGCAGCACCTGGGGATGGAAGGTTCCAGAAGCAAGTGCTGCCTCAGTGGGACTGCAGGGCTGCTCCCGGGACACGCAGGTAGGGGCTTGCTCTGTTTTCTGATGTTTATTTTTAATATTTATTTTTATTAGAAATGCTTAGGAAACAGGTTAAACTGAGGATTGTGATTCAGTGCTGATTTGTGTGTCAGTTCTACTTTATTTCTGCTTGAGAGATGCTGTGATGTGGAGTTTGTTTGCAGGCATTCTGTTTTATATGGATTATACCCTGGGGGAAGAGTAGAGGGTTTGATTGTTGGGTTGTTTGGCTTTTTTTCTTTTCTGTTATTTTGTGTGTGTGGTTTTCTATTTTAAAAATATTTTTAATTTGGTTTTTTTCTTTCTTTCCGTTTTTCCTTATTTTTGTTATTCCTGTATTTTTTTTTTCTCTTTCTTTGTTCCTTTTTCCCTGGTGTTTTTCCCTCCCTTACAAGATTTATACTTGATCAAGTTATGGAAGGCTGACTTTTGGCCGTTTATATTCAGATTTTGTACCTTATAGACCAAAGCTTTATGGTTTCTTAGAACAAGTCCCAGTTGGAGATGCCCGTTGCCTCAGGGCCTTCCCGCCTTTTTTGTGGAGAGCCGGGAGGCGTTCTGCCATTCGAGGGGTTGCCCGCCATTGTGTGTGGGGCCGGGGGGGAGTTGCCCGCCATTTTGTGTGGGGCCGGGGGGAGTTGTCCGCCATTTTGTGTGGGGCCGGGGGGAGTTGTCCGCCATTTTGTGTGGGGCCGGGGGGAGTGGTCCGCCATTTTGTGTGGGGCCGGGGGGGGGAGGGTTGTCCGCCATTTTGTATGGGGCACGGGGAGGGGGCTTCCTGCCCTTTTTTTTGTGTGGGGAGGGGGCTTCCTGCCCTTTTTTTTTTGTGTGTGGGGAAGGGCCCTGTCCGCCATAAGGTTGCAGTGGAGGGGGCTGCCTGCCATGTAGTGGGAACTGTAGTGGGGCTGCAGCCACTTCTGATTGGAGTGCATTGGGGTGGGAGAGGAAACAAATGGCACAAGCTGCTTTAATAAAAAGCAGTGACTGCCCACCTCCTGCCCTAGAGGATTTGCTCATTAAGTTCTTAAATATTGAAGGAGTTGTGCTTCTTCTGAGTAAGCAATAAACCTGAAAACATACAAAAATGCCCACACTGTCCAAAACCCTCAAAACACTTTGTGACCTTTTCCATGCTGATCACTATAGCTTGTTGTTCTTAATATCTGTAGCTCTGCTGCCTGTTGAGGTGAGATCTTTGTAAAGTTACTGGAGGGCTTTTTGCAGTCCTGCTATACAATGAATATATACTGTGTTTGTATGTAAGTCTTACCACGAGGTATTTGTTGCGAAGTTGTCTTTGTAGAGGACTTTAGGCTTTATTTTGGGGTGACCTGCTGCATGAGGCCACCTCAGAAACTATGAGGAGTGTTCTCTGTCTATAAACATGGACTGGGAATGGGCTGTAGAATCCTCCTGGTTAAATGTTAATAAGGAGTTGACTAACGGAGTGGGGAAAACACAATATGTTCTGTTCTGATGGCTGTCCTTTCTTTCCCTTTTATCCTTCTTTCTGAAGTGCCTGATTGTCCTTACTGGGATGGTGAGTCAGCTGGGAACACAGAAACAACTGTGGTATCCAGCAGGATGCAGAGCAGATCTCAAGATGTAACTGTATTCAAAGAATAAAAGCATTTAGGGAAAGGGGAGGGGGGGTGTGAGCCAGATATTGTTGTTCATTACCAGCTGGAGATTTATGAACTTGGGTGGGAGAAGCAGGTTGTATCCTGCATCCATTGTTGATGCACAGATAGCTAGAGCTTTGCTAGTGTGCTCTGACTGAAATAATCTGATAAAATTTCTGCTTTAGAGCTTTGGAGTCAAAAGCTGCACCTTGCTCATTACAAGTGTCAGAAGTAATCCTGTACAGAAGTAAACCTGGAAAAGGGGTTACAGCGATATTATTTGTTGTCTCTGCTTATGCATTTTGGTTATTAACTTTATTGTATTTTTTTGTTTAGTTTGGCCATCTGGTCTGGAGGCATTTTGATTTATCTGATGAACTTGACTGATCCCAAAGAGAAGTAGGAGCACAGTATATCATGGGGCAGTTCCGATTTCCTGTATTAAAGGAATCTCTGTTCATACAACAAGGGTTCATTCAGCAACACCCCTCTGCACAACATGTTGTATGTTTGCCATGTTAACTCTTTGAGTTTAGTTCTGCTGGTGCAAATAAAGGTATAGCTCCAGGAGATGGAACTACTGACCTGTCTCTCCCAGGGGTTCTCTTTGAATGGTGTTTTGACCACCTATAGCCGAGGCAAGTTCCCAAACTTAGGTGTTGCCTTTAGCATTAAAGCTGTGCTTGCTGAAAGCTGATGAGAAGCTTTATGAAATGTATTCCTTGCTTCATTTGAGCTTTATTTATTAAGATGGTCTTGATGTTTGAATGTGATGTTTCTGGGGTAGCAAATAGACTATCCCATGAGCAGCATGTGGGATGTGTCTGAGGCACGGATTCAGGTGAGGGAATGGCGTGCAACCTAAAGTTCTGTCAGTCTTCCAAAAGCTGTGAGAGGTCTTGGCATAAGTTGTGAGTCCTGCTAGAGAACTTGAATCTCATGGGATGCTTACAGGCATCTGAAGGATGGGAATATATTTCAAGCATTCAGACTGGCTGAGTTCGAGTGAGTGACACAGTGCTGTAAATACCTTTGTCGTTTATGTTAGGTCAGAGGGTGAAGTGTTGTTTTATGAGCTTACCTCTGAAAAGATGGAGGGTGTCCAGACCTCATTCATCTTCTGCAGTGTTTCTAAATGTTGTGGTTCCTGTTTTTCTTAAAGGAAAAAAAAAAATGTAATTCTAGATTATTTATGTATCTATATATGTATATTCAGAAAACAGCAAACTGAGGGCAGTTTGCGTTTTACAGCTCCTCCGTACCATCACAAATAGCTGTTACCTAAAATCTTCGGGTTAAAAACAGCACAAACACCCCCTCTCCCCAAATGCACTCCCACACATGCAACTCCAAGAGGAAAAAATAAACTTTGCGATTAATTGTGGAGTGGTTGGTATGTGATCTAAGCTAGTAACTGGCTCTTGGATCCCACGAGCAGAACCCGTCTGAAGTATCCTTTGTAGGCTCTGCGAGTGTACTCAGAGACGTTTTTGTTAGTAGTTTTATCTTGCTAAAATCTGGCTTTCCCCCCTCCTCTGGGTGTGGGATGGCTGCCAGTACTTGGTGACCCGTGACCCGCAGCTGCTGCTGCGCTCAGGAATGCGCGCCGGGCTCCAGCGGCACTGGGTGCCGGAGGCTGCCCTTCCCTCTGATCTGTGCCCAGCGTGGGTGGCCGGAGCTGGCAGGCGAAGAGGCAGGGCTTGGGCCGGAGTAGAACTCGCGTGGCGGCGCAGGAGCTTTCTGGGAACTCGGACTTGGTCGGGCTGGATGTGAATAGCCTGGCCTCGGTTCAAGACGGTTTTAGTTCCTGCCGGGAGCAGCAGCTGGTCGGTGCACAGAAGCCAAAGCCTGTGGGTTCGCCCGGCGTAGCACTCAAGGCATCACATGCTGCATGTACAGCTCTTGTAACACTGTTAACTTTGGGAATTTTTAGATCCAGAGCATGTCACTAATAATTTAGTCTTAGATTGCCTATAAATAGCTTCTTGTATCTGAACCTGCCCTTTAATGAGGCTATTTCTGTCGCAGTTGGTGGCTTGCACTGGAAATGCTCTACCTGGCATCCCTGCTGGGTTCTTTGTTGTCTTGGTGTGCATTCTCTGCTCTCTCCTGGCTGGCTGGTATTTGACAAGGAGGATGTTCCAAACAATTTTAAGCTTCTTTGGTATGAATGCTATTAGGATATACCTGAAAACCAGAAAGTAGGGCTGACACTCCTGAATCTGGTTTGAATTTTCCTAACCGTGGTTCTTTATCAGGGACCAAGAGCACACATGATTTGTCAGATGACAATAATTGATGAAAAGATGCCATTGCAGTCCTATTTTTACCCCCCATGCCAAGCAAGTGTCAGCACAACCTTCTTCAGGCTTTACTGAGAGCAAGAACAGGCTGTTCCCAAGGGTCACAGAGTGCTGAAAGCAATGGATAATAGAGTTTCTACCTGCTGGGTCCGAGCCTTGCATAAGCAATGTGCAAATTTGAGGCTGAAAGTTTCACAATGGCCTGTTTTGAGTTGACAGATTTCTTGTCTATTTGTTTGCAAACAGCATGGCTTAGGAAGGTCTTTGGAGCAGGAGCCCAGATTCCTGCTATTTGAGGACTCATCACATTCCTAGTACAGGAATAGTAAGCTGTTACGTGTGTCACTTCACCATTAGAGGGGGAATTTTATATTCAGCAAACCTTTGCTTTATATTAATCATCCCAATGGATCACTTGCTGAAAGAAGTAAAAGCCCCAGGCAAGAAACTTGATTTTTAGTAATGTTTTTGTGGGAATTATGAAATTGTGAGGATGCAATTGGAGAAAAATATTTATTAAATCTAAAAAAGAGGGTGAGAAGAACAGGTGATCTTCAGTTTCTGTGACACTAAAATGACAAAGGGGGAAGCCTTATGGTTCTCAAAATGACAGGTGGGTAAGTCAGAGCAAGTAGGGAGCCAGAAGAGTTGGGTATAAATATTTAGAAGTAAAATTACCTGTGCAAAACTCCTTTTGGCTCCAGTGGCTGCCAGTTCCCCTTCTGTTTGTTCAGCTCGAAGAAGAGAGCCTATATTTAGTAAAGTAAATGTGTATGAATTCTATATCAAAGCATTTTGTGTGACAGGTTTTGGAGGTGGTGGTGAGATTTGGTACAAGGTGCAGGTTTTGCAGAATAACAATTGGTGCTCTGTTTTTATAATATTAAATTACTTAATAAATTACATACTCAGCATGGGCTAACGAGTGATAACCTCTTATCTCCCTAAGACTGCTCCTGGCAGGTAGTTTAGTTGCTTCTGGTGTTGGCACTCACGTTTGTACTAAGCTCTTGCTGCTCCCTTGATGAAACTCTTCATCACTTGACAAGACCGGGGTCTCCTTTGCAATGGTACTTTTAAAAAACACCAGATTGCTGATGATTCAATGCAGAGGTGAGGGGAAACCTTGGCACCTCCAAGAGTGGTGCTGGGGGTGGAAGAAAGCTCTGTAATGTGACCTGACATGGCCTTTGCAGCAACTAAACATAGTTTGGTATTCTCTGCACCTGTCAGCCTGCTTCTCGCTGTGCCCATTTTGGAGGAGTGCACACGGACCTAGACCTTTACCTGGAGCTGCCTCCCACGCATCTGAAGGGCAGTTGCTCACCTTTTTCTGTTCTGTGTAGGGAAAGTTATTTAAACCTCTTGAAGGATCTGTCCTTTGTGGCATTTGGAAGCTGAGTGAAGCCAGTCTCCACTACTGCTGTCCCATGGAGCTTTAATTTGAGTAGTGTCTGTGGGAGTTTTGGCACTGAGCTTTATAGGGTGTATAAGTGCAGTGTGCTTCTCTCTTCCCTGTAACAATTTCCCCTCAAAGTATGTCTGTGTTGCATCTGTGATTTCTCTTCTCCTTTTCATCAAGGTTTTGCAGATTAGAGATTCATTTCAGAGAAAATTGCTGAGCAACATCTTTTTTAAAATGAGTAGTATAGTGGTATGATGACTGTGATCCTAATTATGAGCTATCAATTTGAAATCTTAGAAATGCCATGTTTTGTAAAAACGAGCTCCTAATGAACCCTCCAGCTTCCTCCAATACTGTTGCTATGACAAACCAACCCCAGAGCATAAAGCAATTATCAGCCCAGTCTTGCTGCTATTCAACAAAGGTTTGAGGGAGTTGGTCACCTTAGTTTCAGCTACAGCTTGAAATCCCTTATTTGGTCTGTGTTGCTTCCGCAGAAGTAACAAAATCCATATTCATGTACGGGCAGCCAACTTCTTGTCTGCGTAAAGAACAGTTTTTAAAATACTTCTTACTTAAGTTCTACTTCTGGAATGCACTGCCAATGATTATTTAGAATAAGTGAGTTAATGTTGCAACACACATCTTGATGTAAACTAAATGTGTGTATGACGTTGGAGAGAACACTGTATCAGCACCCATTTTGTCTTGATTTTTAGTTCACACGGATTTTAAATGGGGTTTTTAAGGCTTGTACATGCAACCTGAGGAATTAATCTGTAAGTGCACAGTGGCTCATTGTTGCAGAATATGTACTATCTTTGTGAAACAATTCCCAAGAGAAATTATTTTGTATTTGACACAGTTGCGTACCTGTAGAATGTCCAGTAATGTAAAAAAGGCTATTTCAAGTCTTATTCCAAAGAGAACACTGCTTTTTGTTGAAAGACAATTGAAGGTTTACACGATGTCCTTTTGCTGTGCCAATGTATGTTTTTAAAAATCTACTCGGCAGCATGTCGGTCATAGACTTTATAAAGAAATTGCAGTGACCCCTCTAGACTTATTTTTCCAGTGAGATAGCTAGAGTGGCACATTATGACACACTCATCTAGAGGAAAAAAATAGGAAAATACTAGCTTAAGGTACATTCCAAAGAGTCATTTTCATATCGTAGGAAGCTGAAAGGATTAGAGCAGGGAAAGTAAGTATTGAGAAATCAAAATCAGTAAAAATTTCTTACTATAAATGGGTAGTTTCTAGAATGTTTGGTAAACTCCTGATGTAATTGGCATATTGACTGTACTTGTAATAAAATAACTCTGACCTAAATGCAGTTACCAATATAAATGTGTTTTCTTTGATATAGGAGTGAAAAATTAAATCTTCTACTTTAGAGATGACACAAATATGTATTTTTGGTCCCCGTTTGTAGGCAGATGGAATTATGTATGGCAGAACACTTACCATGGTAACATAGATTATGACAGCTGAGCCATTGACTTTTTTTATACTTAAGATCCAGTGGAAGCCATGGAAAAACTATAAAAGGTAACACTTCTCTTGCATTTTTAATTATGTTAATGATATATTTCACTCAGAGCCCATTTAATGCATAATTTATATAATTTATGCAATATGAGTATCAAATTTAGATGAACATAAACAAGCATATAGAAATCAGTACATATTTGGAGAAATCCTTATCTTCTAACATATACATACTGGACAAGGATTTGCACTTGGCATCTTGCGTTGGGTTTCTACCTCTCCTGTGGTTGGAAAACCTGTGCAAATGAAATAAAGCAGTGTTGCATCTGGATGTGTTGCTTACATTACATTGAAAAGTTATTCTGCTGTGGAGCTGGAAAACTCATGTGAAAATTTTACACTGGTGGCTACAACAGTTGGAAGCAAGGTATCAGGAAAGATGGGAATCTTCTGTTCTCTAATTCTAAATGAAAAGTTGCAGGTAAAGTTACTTGTGTCTTGATTTAGCAACTTTTTATTTGGCTGTATCACCCACCATAGGAGATACAACAAAAGTCAGTTTTTAAAGGGCAGATCAGCATATATGTCAGTTAAAAAAAAAAAAGAAACGTGTCTCAGGTTTTTGAGACGAGTTGTCATCAATAATGATTCCCTGCCATGAACACTCATGTCTTGCCTTCTTGAGGAAGGAACATCCAGTAATCCTGTTTTACCTGACAAATGTTCTGCTCAGCTGGCATCGAGCTCCTGCTCCAAAGAAAACACTGTCAAACCAGCTCTGAAACATGGTGTGGAGCCACAGCTACACCATCTGTGACCCCAAATGCAAGCTCCACAGAGTGGCCTTGTTTTGGTTTACTTGATTTTCAAAGTGCAGGGATTGAAGACCAATTGGTGTTATTCTGAATACGGGGGGAAACCCACCCTACAATTATTGAAACAAACCAACCAACCACCAGCCTTGGTGTTGCCATCAGAGCTCACTATTTGGCTGTGTTGCCGGACACAAATGCTATTGCTTGTGTGTGCTAGTTGACATTAAAAATATTTCACTTCTGACTCCAAATTTACATTGTTGGGATTGCTCATGAGGAATTTGGACACCAGTAGACATGGGAAATGCTGATGTTTACGCAGATGCATGAACTTCAGAAGAAAAGTCATACAACTAGCCAAATATTTGAACAGCATACTCATTTCAGATATCCTGTGCACAAATGTGTTTGTGTATCGCACTGTGTCTTCGTCAGGTTTTTAAATGCCCTTGCAAAGGAAGGACTGTAGTTAAACATCTGCACTGGGTGAAGCGCCCTCTAGGCACATGTGCATAGTTGCCTGGTTTGTGTAGCTGGACAGTCTCTGGAGAGATAACCCAGTAGGAAAGAACCCACCGTGTTAGCCACTGAGCTGCAGAATTATTACATTTGGCCCTAAGTGCTTTTTAATTCAATTTGGTTTGTATTTCCTAAGCTTTTTATATGTTAGGTATTGAAAGTCTTTGTTTACTGTAGGTTTGCCAGAGCCACCAAAGGCTGGACCTATTAATAGACCTGTATGGCAAGAACTCTCAGATGATGATATCTTGAAATTAGCAATATGTTCTTCATTGTTGGTACTTTTTTCATCTTGTGAGAAGATGAATTTTCACCTGTTGGAGACCAGATCTTGATTTCACATCTCTGCAAAAGTCAGCAGCATGCTGTTTGCTCGCATGGAGGAAAGTTGCTAGAGCTGAGGTAAGGATACAGCTTTTGCTTTCAAACATCTGCACCCAGGCATGACAGTTTGTATACTCACCTCTGGAACTGCTCTGCTAGATTATCAACTGCTTGCAGGCACAGTTGTATTGGAAACGTGGTTAACTTCAAGGTGCAGCTGGTGAGATGGAATGGTAAGATTAAAAAAATGAGTTTTTCATCCTGGTATCATATGTATTAATGTATAAATAACTGAGATACTGGAGCAGCTTTAAGCTAGTAATTTATAGCTTTGTAAGAAAAGTAAATATGCAGCTTCAAAAATGTCAGTAGCACCATTTTCATATCAATTGCCCTGTTGGGGGTATTGCTGATTCTACAGCTTTTGTGTATTTTCTAGACATAGCTGTGCTATTTGCTGTATTGCTTGACGGTTGCAAAACCTCAGCATTCAAATACTCTTAAAAAACAAAATTAGGACGGGATTGAGAATTTGGGCAGCAAGTCCCAAGCAATATTGTTTTGAATGTCTGGCCTCCTCCAAAGAGCGAGAAATAAACAGGATGCTTGGCTGAAAGGGCCTTAAACCCAAACCTGACTGTGTCAGCTCTTCAGCCTCATGTTTTGAGTGACTGTGGTTGCCTGTTTGTTCTATTTACTACATATGTTGGACCAGTGTTAGTGGTTGTTATGTAAATGTGTCCAGAGGGTAAGTTCTATTTAACCAAAGGTATTTCCAGTAATAGTATTGCTTTCTTGGGATTGCCTGCCTGGCTGTTTTTTGTAGAATGATTTACCAGATAAATCAGAACAGTTTTTGAAAGATGCACTTGAACTGTAGGCCAGGCCTCCATACATGTGTCCCCTCTTTCAGCCAAAATGTCAGCAGAGACCCTGATCAAAGCATTTTCCTCTGGACATATTTAAAATTGTGAAAGATGAAAAATAAAATTTCTGATAGTGAATTATTATCAACTAGCAAGAATTGTTGAGAGAATGGAGCATATCTGTAAGTCTTGACTTTGGTCTAACGGGAATCTGTGGGAATAAGAACATCTTATTATGGGAAGCTGTTTATTTGGAGCTTTCTCCTTATTAGCCACCTAAGAATTCATCTCAGACAGACATTTCCCATACACATTTTCTTGAGACGCGACTCATGGTGAAACTTTAATGTTGTTCAAATGATTCAGGGATCTCCTAGAGCACTTCTGATGGCTACAAAGCTGCATTTCTTCCTCTTATTTCCTTCTAATGCTTTAGCAGTGTGGGTTGGAAGGTGTTTTTGTCAGGGCACAGCCTTGAGTCATGCCAGGCCAAGATGCTGACAGATTCAGACAGTCTGGTTTGCCAAAGTGGCTGTTCTTTAAAACTGATTCTAAAACAAACCTGGCTTTTGTGAGCATCAGCACTGGAAAGTCAGATTGAAAGGTTAGGGTTTGAAAAAATTACACCTTTGATGTGACAGCTGGTTAACTTGTTCACCAGCATCAGGCAGAAATCTAGGACTTGAAGGGCTCTGAAAACCATTTTGGTGGTATTTGTCATGTATCTTCTTTCAAGTCCAAAACCTATGAAATTCTTGTTTAAAAAGTAACTAGTAAACTTTTCTCTAAAATAAATGTTTTCTGATTGCTTTTTTGAACAAACCATTTGTTAAGAGATAAATTACAAGCATTGAGGAAGGCCATACTCTTCACAGAGGGGCCTCTCTGTAAAAAGTGCATTTAACTTAGAGCAAAATAGGGTAATTTTTGTACAGGGAACTGGGGAAGGCCCCTTTTTATGGCAACTGAAAGGTACCTGGGAGAGACAAGAGGTAAACAAAACTGACAGTGGGAAAGAAGCAAAGGAAAAACAATGGAAGGCGTGAAAGCAGAACACTTTCTGACTGTCTTTTTTGTACTGTCCACAAATTACAAATGTCCACAAAGCTTTGTCTGACTGTCCACAAATTACAGCCCAAAAATATCTTTCCCATACCTGAAAGTGTAAACATTTAAAATAGACTCTTCTTTTATTAAATCAGTATGTGAAGGGGGTACTTTTTTAAATGCGCAAATATCTGAGAACCAGAGTGGCTGATTTCAGTCACAAAACCTTTAATTATTTTTTTCATTGGTTGAGTGAGAATGAAATTGGGCTTTTATGGATGTGCAAAGTATTTTTTTGAGACTTTGGGATGAGTTGCAGAATGAATATATCAGAGAGGAAAAGGAATCAACTGCTGTTGGCTGGTCATCATCTTACTGCTGTGGGTATCTTAGAGACAGCAGAGTATATAGGCTGTTTTGGCTGAGATTGCCAGGTTAGCACCTCTGCAGCGTGTCTGATTCCCAGGGAGGTCTTTTGGTATCAAATGACACAGTAGATAGGAATTCCACAGTGTTGTTCCTTCTTAGGTATTATTTCAGACTAGAACTACTTAAGATCTGATTTTCTCAGTCTAAAATCTGTACTCTCAATACATACTTGCAGCATTAACCTTGCAAACTTGGGGGGGGGGGAAGAAGCATAGGTATTGAATTTAGTGGGAAATCTTATCCTAAGACTGTCCTACTGTACCTCCATAGGTCAAACGGAGATTGTTCATGAGCAAGTGAGAATGGTGAGGAAGTCATAGATTGCCCGGCCGTGTTTATTTCCTCAATGTAAATAGCACGTGTTTTCAATTTTTGCTGTTGCTTAATATAGATCTTCTGTCTGGGAATACAGAAGTTAAAAAGTCAGATGTGTGAAATGTTTGCTGACTTTCCCAGGGATATGCAAAGTTGGCTCTGGGTGACAGCTTGCCCTTCCTGCCAGACTCCTCCATCGATGGGCTTTGAATTCGTCCCTGTTTTCAGCCTGTAAATGCTCTCTCTCAGCGCTGCACTTGGCATGCCTTTAGGAGACACTTGAGGCATTTGGCCCTGCAGCCACATGCTGTGTATGCTTCCACTGCCTCACTCTGCGCCCTTGAACAATTAGAGCCCAATAGCAAGTGCAGTGGAGAGGGGAAATATTCGAGATTTATTGTGGAGTCTGAGTTTCTGCTTTCCCAAAACAGGAGCTTTCTTCTAGTGGTATTCAGCAAGTGGCCTTTCTCACAGGACCTGTGCCAGAAGATGGCATTGCTGTACGCAGAGCACTCATCTCCATTGCAACAAGTCATTAGGAGGAGTGGAAAAACTGCAGCCTCCCAGTCCATTAGACTGAGTCAGGCTGTCAGGAAACAAATTTACCTTCATACTGCACGTCAAGGACGGTTCCATTAAAATATATAGTGTGCTAAAGTCGATTTCTTTTCTATTGTTGCTGTTTAACAAGATTCTGTTTAGAAGTCCAGATTCATCTGTAGGCTGAAGGGATGTATCTCAATACTCAGAACTCTTTATTTTCAAGTGGAAAAAGGAGACACTATAGAAAATCCTCCCTGTTCACACTGCCTCCTGCCAGGATCTTACTCTTTGGCTTCAGACTCTGCTCATTTTCCTCCACACACTGTCTCCCAGCCATCCCTCAGGTGTAGTGGGAAAAATATTTTCAATAAGTTTGGGTTGAGAAAGGCCTATGTGCAAGAGTAAGCGGCTCTTGGCACATTCCAAAGGCTTCTGCAGTGAGTTCAATCCCAGAGGATAGTAAGAATCCCTTGGGGGTGGGTGAAAGCCTGAGGAAAAGTTGTACTCAATTAAAAGAAATGTGATTTTTCCAAGTTTGTGCTTTATAGCAAATTTTGTTATCTCAGTGAGTGAACACTGTAGCTCTGATTTCCACAGGCTGTAGGATGAATTGATGTGATAAGACTACAGTTTCTCTTGGGGGAAAAATCAGAATCCAAGTTTTGCTGGATACTGGAGAGTAGATCCAGGCTGTGGATCTGTGCTTGTGTAAGGATTACTGTGTGGTCATCTTTGGGAATGCTGATGGAAGCTGCCTGTTGTGGTTCCAGCTCCCCAGGGAATTGTGAGGTTTGTTGGAAAGCTGCTTGGTCCTGTCATGAGCTTTGGAAAAAGCCTTAGGTTGGCTCATGCTGGTGGCTGAACTGCAGGAGACACCTCCTTCACTTGTGGCCCTAACGCTGAACAGAGATGCACAGAAATTTAATTAGGAAGACATAATGCTGGAAATGAACAAATACCAGAGATCTTCCTTTTGCCTACTCTGTAAATGAAGTTAAATTCCCTTACCAGTAAGGCTTTGAGGAGAAGGAAAGGGAAAGCAAACAACAGTGAAGAAAAATGGAAAGAGTGTAGAACAATTGTTTGAAGTCACCCTTTGAAGCAAAAGAAGACTCCTCAGCATCTTTCGCCTGCTAATTTGGCCATGGGAGGTTTCCTGATGGGTTTCCATTCAAAACTCCTGTGTTTTTGAAGCAGAAGTCAAGGACATAAGCACTCTCCTTTTTCTTTGCTTTTCCCATTCCTTGGTGAAAGTGATTCTGTGGGATTTGGTTGGGGTTAGTGGTGGATAGCTATAGTGGAGACCCAAATCTGTGGGTAGATATTGTCCTCTCTGCAGGTGGAGCCTCCCCTGGGATGAATATGGATCTGCTTCTATAAAATTTCTGGTCCATCCCTTCAGGGGCAGGTCCTTTTGGGCGGGATCTCCAGGCTCACTGTTGCCATTACCTTCATGAAGTACCTGTCATGGAGAATACAATGAAAACCACCAAATTAACCGTGTAGCCATTGAAACACATGAGGCCCTGGTCCCCAGTAGTCCAAAGCTGTTCTGTAGCCCTGGGCTAATGGCATTTGGCAACTGCTGCTCTGTGGCTTGCTCTGCCTGGAAGGTGATAGTTGTCCTTCCTTTAGTGGTTTAGGGGACAGCACATGAAGGGCTTTTCTCACAGCTGGCTTTTGTGAACTTAGTTCTGAAGGGATCGATGCTGATTTTTCTTTAGTAGCCTGTTGCAGTGTAGAGAACTTATTTAATGGTGAAACCCCTGAAACATTCCTAGCAGGAGAAAACTTCTTGTTCTGTTGGTTGATGATAGGTTGTTTTGGCCACTCCTTTTTGTTAGTTATTTGGTGATGTAAGAAAGATAGTTTAACTCCATGTTGGACAAGACATTCTGAAGCTCAGTGGATATGGATGCGTCTTTGGGTCATAACCTGTTGGTTTAGCTTTTTATTTGTGTATTTTTAATTTGAGCTGAGTCACAAGTGATCAGCCTCTGGCTTGAGCTCAGTGGCGGGTTCCATTCTGCCCGTGGCAAGGCAACTGGACTGCTCAAATGTCAGAAAATGAAGCATGGAAGAACAGCTTTAATTAGTGAAATGACCTGCTCCCCCTAAGAGCTGCTTTGACACCCAATTCACTAAACAGCATTGAAATATTGCTGCTTTCCTCATCCTTCCCAAAGCTCCAATGCATGTGTATATATGTGTATTTACTTATTAAAAAACCCCTCCTCTATGGCTGTGCTGGGCCTGCTCCAGAGTTTCTTTTGCACTTGGGATTTGCTCCTGTGTAATTCCGGAAGGAGTTAGATTTGAAGTGGGTTCAGTATTATGCTGAACTCTTTATGCAGTTGGAGCTAAAAGCATTATTGATTGCAATTGCTATGAATGAAACAACTTAGATGTATCTGGAAAATGAGAGAAGGAGGAATGGGGAAAAACAAATGAATGTTTCATGCCACATATTTCAATGCAGCAATTTCCTAGCTTTATTCCTGACTTCCTTTGTGTTGCACTTGGTGTGTGTTTTGTGCTGCAGGATTCAGAGTGCCCAGCCTCATCAGGCTGCACACACAGTACCGCTGCTTGTTTTGGTCTCAGAGTGATGTTGTGGGTCACATTAGTCATTTTATGTCAGTGATGTGGAAGCATAATGTAATTAATTTGAAGGGGGGAGGGGATGTACAGAAAGAGATCTGTTAAGATAGTTATGCTGGATTTTATTTTTTTAAACTTCATTTGCAGTTTTAATGGGAGCATTGAGAACTGTTAAATCCTTCTCGGTGTTGGTTTCAGACAGCATTGACCAGAGCTAATGTGTACAGCTTCACAGAAGAGCTTCTTTCTATTTTTGCATTACCTACTATTTCCTGTTCCCTTTGACCCTCATCTCCTGATTTTTGCAGCACATCAAAGATTATCTTGTGTTTCTTCTTGATGTGTGGGTTAATATTTTCTTACTAAAATTATCAAACCTTACGTGGCTGGAACAATTTGGCCTTCAATATCCATGTATTTGCACTGCAAGATTTTGTATGCTTAATTGTTGAGCTTTTTTTTTTGGCCAGGTGCACAGCTATGGAAAATACCTGGTGCCCTTCATTGTAAGTTCCCCCTATTGCACTGAGGAAACCCTAATATTGTAAAAGCGTCAAACTTTGTCCGATCTATGCCAAAGATCTGTGTGTTCTATCATCAGAAGGAGAATGAGATGTTACCTGTCATCTTTGAACCGCTGATATTGTTGCCTGTCATATTTTCTGAGTATTTTCTGGGTGCCTCTGTGTTCTGTGCTTTGCACTACCCATGTGGCTGAACATGTCAGGCCCCGTGAGTCGGAATGTGGAGCTGCTGAAGCAGTGGTCTGAGTTGTGCTGCGTTTCACGGGAGGTGCTGACATGCTGTTTACTCTCTGCCAGCCCTGTGCTGTGACATACATTTCCTTCTGTCCCTAGTTCTCTCACCCTCTCCTTTTCCAGGGTTTTGAATTTGGATGTTCCTTGGAGCACTGGCTTAGACTTAATTTCCCACTCCAGCTTTGCACCTCAAACAGGTTGTTCAGCCTGGAGAAGAGAATGCTCTGGGGAGACCTTCTAGTACCTAAAGGAGCTCCAGGAGAGCTGGAGAGAGACTTGTCACAAGTGCATGGAGTGACCAGACAGAGGACAGAGTTATATCAGATATTAGGAAGAAATTTTTGGCCCTGAGGGTGATGAGGCACTGGTTGGGGCCAGAGGGAGGACCAGGTTGTCCAGAGAAGCTGTGGCTGCCCCATCCCTGGACGTGTCCAAGGCCAGGTTGATCGGGGCTTGGGGAAGCCTGATCCTTGTGGGGTGTGGCAGGTGTCCTTGCCTATGCCAGGGGTGTTGGAAGGAGATGATCTATAAGATCCTTTCCAACCCAAGCCATTCGGTGATTCCGTGATTATTTTAGCATGGCCGTAGTCTCAGAAGTATATGATAATGCTGCAGTAAAGCAAAATTAGATATCTTTGGACAAAACTAGCACTGTTTGCTGGCCTCCTTGTGGCTCAGCAAAGCTGTTTGGAAGCGGCTGCTTTGCTTAGTTTCCCCTTTTCCCTGCTCCCGGCACAGCTCCCGTGCTTGGCTTATCCATAACTCGCCAGCCCCGGTCCCAGATGTCCCCTCTGCCCATTGCTGGGGAACAGGGGAGCGGCGGAACGAAACACAGCGGTGTGCGCGCGTAGTCTGCCCGGGGCTGTGGCTCCCCTACCCGCCCCTCCCGAGAGCCGAGCCTGGAGGGTGCCCACGCAGGTTCCGCCCCTGCCGCGGGCGCGGGTTACCGCGGGGAACCGGCGGAGGGCGGCGCGGGGCCGGGGCCGCCCCCACGGGTGTCACGGCCGGCCGGGAGCCTCCGCCCCGCCGCTGCCCGCGAGTGGGCGGCTGTCCCGCCTGTCGCCACCGCCCGGCGGGGGCAGCCGCGGGCTCCGTGCCGTCCTGCGTGCGCGTGTTCCAGCTCTGGCGTGAGCAAGCTTGGACATACCGGGAGAGGAGGGAGGGGAGAGGGAGGGCTCCGTGCTCGGCGCTGTCACAGGCGGGGGGCGGCTGGCAGCGCCCGCGGCTTGCGGCAGCACCGGCGCTGTGACAGGCAGCTTGCAGGAACCCGGCGCTGAGGAAGGAATACACCCGTCAGTAAGTTACCCGGGGTCCCTGTCCATCCGAGAGCCCGTGTAAGGGTGTCATGTTTCGCGGCTGTGGCTTGGGTGGTGGGGTTTTGTGGTTTTTCTTTTTCCCATCGGTATTTGTCAATGGCAACAGCAGAGCTTGTCCTGTGTGTGGAACTATTAAAATGTAAATATCAGGCAGGGATAATCGAAATTTATTTTTTCCAGTAGAAGCAGGAAGTCTGCCTTCTGCCAAAGTAACACGTCAGGCAGATGAGGGGATCGGGTAGGCAGCCCCCGTTCTTGCTGGATGCTGAGAGAATTTTCTGTGCCACCCCTCAGCCGTGTAACCCTGGTAGGCACAGGTGCTCTTGCTGCATCTGTGGAAGAGCTGCATGGAAGGGGGGCTTGCCTCGGCTGTGCAAACTCTGCCTTTCTGCAGTCCTTGGGTGAGAAAGATCATAATGTTAAGTGGAAAGAGGCAGAGGGAAATTGGTCATTTTTTTTCTGTATCCTCTGTAAAGAGCTGGCCAGAAAAATTTTCCCTTTGGTGTGATGGGAGGGGGCTGCTAGAGGAGATTGTCAGGATTTCTGATTCTTCTCTTTGAATGAATGAGGGCTCAGGGGAAGCAAAATGTCCTCAGTTCCTGAGGTTTGCTCCCTTCCCTTTCTTCCTCCTTGAGAAGCTTGACGATCAGACGTGCAGGTTAAATTCTTGTTTCCTATTTAATTTTCCCTCATGATATAATCAAGCAACACTAGTTAGCATTTCAGATACTAAACAGCTGAATGTAGAGGCTGGCTGTGTCTGCTGCTCCACCAAACGATTTCCAGGCTCCATTGGCAGCAGTGCACAGATCCTGACTGTGCAGGAGCCAAGGATGGAGCCTTGACTAAGGCCCCTGGGTGTGTCACCTCTTCAAAAGAGAGATTGATTTAACCTTTGCTTTTGCTCCCAGCTTCCTATCTTTTCGTACAGGTGAGGAAAAAAGGAGATACCAGAGATGTTAATTCATCTTTCCCATTTTAGTCATAGTTATTTTACTCTATTTTTGTTAGGATGTTGAAGAGGGAAAATCCATTCTAAGAACATGCTTAAGCAGCCATGAGTCACTGTACATGGATGGGGTCATGTCTGTGAAATTTCCCTGTTGCTGTTTGCTTTTCTCATTTTTCTGCAAAACGGGCTTGAGCTTTATGGAGGTGTTACTGGAGAGTAGGATGTTGTAGCTGTTGGAAAGTGTATTTGTGAATCTGTTGCACTTTTCACTCAGAAACCTTTACTTTTATTTTGGTAGCACAAGATGGAAGAGTGGGCTGGTATGGAAGAGCAAGGAAACACTTTTAATGAGTTTTTTTGCTGTTCTGTTTGACTTTGGTGCATGGTGTATAGATGTTATTTCCCGTGTCCGTGCTTACAAAAGGGCAGAGCCGCGTAAAGGTTGGCACTTGGTGGTGGTTATTGCTTGAGTTAAAGGCTAAGCCAGTACTACTCAGGGTGAGCACTGGTATTCCCAGGCTTCATCTGGTGGCCACTGGGATTGATAAAAAGTGCTCTGCCGACCTGGATAGAGTTTTGGATCAGCTCCCTAGCTGCCCATCTGGATACTTAGGGACTCTGGATTTCAGCAAGATGCCTAAGTACCCATTCCCAAACTTGTTTCTACATATTTAAAAATAAAATTCAAGTCTTGCCTTTCTCTTATTTTGCTAAAACCCGTTAAAAAGCCAAGTATGGTTTTATGATAAATCTAGTTTAGGGTTTTGCCCGACTCTTTTGTTGTCATCAGTCTGCCTACCCTGGCAAACTGTGGGCATCTCAGTGGTCCAGATACAATCTTTGACTTGTCTTTTCATTCTGTGCACTAAGCTACACTGATCTGGTCAATAAATTATCACTTCCAATGCTGCTTGGGTGTTCTCAGGGTAATTAGACCCCTCCTGGCCCTGCTACATTTGTACCTCTGAGGAAATAAGAAAAGCCTCTTGTTACTGGGTGATGTCCTCTCCCACTGAGTGATTTACTCTGGTACCTATGTGGCCCTGTGGACTCTGTAATGAATGGGTTTCAAGAGCTGAAAGAGTAGCATTTTTGGTAATTTTCCTGTTGTGCTCTCCAACAGCTTAAATCAAGGGTGGCTTCACTGTAATTTGTAGTCATGCGGATCCAAGGCTGGAGTCGTGTTAATCCATTTCGGAAGCAGTGGGAGAGGAGCCAGTTTCTAACACTTTGAGTTGCTTTTTGGGGAAGGTTCTGAATGTAAATCATGACAAGTCCATGACTGGAAAAGAAAAATGTGACTGTCAGACCACAATGCTTTGGAGGAATAAATACCATTTAAAGTTTAGTAAATTTTGTGTTCATGGGTAGCTTTAGTCTTGTACTGCTCTGTGGATTCTGTATTTGGGTCTCTTTAATTGATATCGGTTGGGCATAGAGCACAGCAGATATCTCGTATAGTAAACAAAGCAGCAGATTTAAGTTAATGCTAATGTGTTTGCAGGCTGAGCCAAAAGCTTTTCAGGGTTATTATAACATGCTGGGCATACAGCCCATCGATCTAAGTGTCTGGAGGAGACAAAAGTTATGGATTGACTCATTGTACAAATCAGCTCATCTGAAAGTCAGATTCTGCTATTCGTTGCCATCAGTAATTTAGTCGTATTAAGTACGGCTGAGGACGGGTGGCAGTGTGGCCAGAATATTGAGATGGGATTTCAGAGATCCCAGGAGAGCCATTCCCTGCTTTGCCACGGCAGATTTCCTGTGTGACCTGGGGCAAGTCATTAAATGTTTCGGTAAAGTAGGCTTGGTGGTACCTCCTTCTTTTTCCCAGGATGTGTGAAGATTATTGGGTTATAGATCCATTTGTGAGGGGATCATCCAAATCTAAATACAATATCAAAAAGCACATCTGAACAGTGCGTGCCTCATACATAACTAGACAATACCTGGATTTGTAAGCCTGTCTATGTATGTGCTTCATACTATAATATGCTTGCATGCCTGTGTTTTAATTTTGGTGATAAATCCTGACTGTTGATGTGGGGCAGCTATGAGAAAAGTCTTTGTTCATTGTCACTTCCAACCTAGTATTCTGAGACTTGCAGTTGTTAAATGCAAGACTGAAATTTGTTGTGTATTAACAATGACAAGATAATTCAGATTCTAATGAGGACTTAAATGTGTAATTCCCGTGTGCCGGGGATAATGGCATGGAAACCTCACCTCTGGCAACTGTTGCTATTGTAATCCAAAATTATTTGCCTATTTAACTTTGGAAGATTTAACTCCTGAAAGTGGTTCAGTCCCATTCATTGGGAGCACTCGGCCAAGTGTAAAGAGTCTGGGTATCTTGAATTATGTAAACTCTGATACTTCAAATTAACACACATATACAAAGTTACATTTGAAGCTTCACAACCTCAGCCCCTTCTCAGAATAAACCAATTAGTTGGTTTATTCCCACTATCCCAAGATAATGGGAATCTTTGGGACATCTGTCTTCTTGGAAGCCAAATATTTGTGTTCCATAGAGCAACCTCATCAAGGCTTGTTAACTACACAGAACAGAAAGTTCTTAAACTCTGGTGCAGCAGCTTTAATTGTGTTAGGCATCCTAAATGGGTGGTGATGTACAGCAATTGGTAAGAGACTGTTAAAGGTATTTTTTCATGTTATGCAACATCTACTTATAAATTAGAGTTTTACAGTCATAAAAAGTGCATACTGGTTGTGTAAATATGATTCTGTTGGGTTTTTATCCATTGCTTTTCCAGCATGTATTCCCACTTAGTCACAAAGCTCAGCCTTGTTGGCTGTGGGCTGCTGCAAAGGGAAACCTCCTGCTTGGGGTGGGCATTTTGAGCAGGAGGTGGGATGGATGTGGGTCAGTCTGACTGCCAGGCCCTCAAAAGGGCAATCCCAGCACAGGGAGTGCACAGTGTCGAGGTTCCCCAACTTCCTCAGCAGCACTGCCTCTGTGGTGTCTTCCCCTGGTTACAGGCGTGAACTGTGTCTCCCTTCAGATTAGTCTGCTGTCACCATTGTCGAGAATTAGTTTATTTTTTGATAGGTCCTGTTGGAAAGAGTATCAGAAACGTGTATTTGGTGCTTCGTGTTTTTGCTTAGCTGGTTATGCTTTCAGCAAAACACCTATTCCACCTCTGGACACATCCTTTTGCCTTCCCAGCCCCCAGCATCTCTTCTGCATCCCCTCTTCAACCTTTGCAGTGAAACTGGATGCTGAACCTTGTCACTGGACCACCTTCCTACACTGTTTCATTGGCTTTCATCTGGGCCCACAGGTTAAATTCCAAAGATACTTGTATCATTTACTTCAATTTAGGCTGAGGAAGTATTTTCATATTAAACGATTGGCCTGAAAATGATTTCCGAGTTGCTTCTAAAACTTAATTTCAATTTATTTTAGAATGTCTTTATCCTCCCCCACTCCTTTGTTTTTTCCTTTCATTTTATATTTTTCCCCAACTTTGTAACAAGTTTTGGAGAGAAGAAACAAATAAGTTATAAAAATATCTATTTATATTTAAGAAATTTACGCACACACATGCACATATACCAGTAAAGTAGAAAATTTGACTCACCATGTCTTAGCTCATTCTGAAAATTCTTTTTGGAAAATAAGGGAGTGAGAACCTTTTAGAAAAAGCAACATATATCATTATTTTAAAAAATTAAATTAATTTAAAACATTTTCTACAATATTCCAGAGTCTTGAAAACTATTTATCAAGATGACAATTTTGAATGTAAAGCAATTTTTCACATGCTAAGCAAAAGATAATGATCCCTTGGGTTTATTTTGACCTACAGTGCACTGATTCACCACTCACTATTAACAACAGTTGAACACTATTGGGATTTTTATTTTGTGGCTCAGCACAGGTTTGAGGCTGTAGCAGTCCTATAGATGCATTCCACTTCTGGAGCTCGTTGATGGCAACATATATTTTTTTACTTGCATAAAAAATTGGTATTTTCCCATCTACTATTTGAAGCTGTGGAGAGAAAACTTAATGCTGTTTCTTTGTTTTTCTGGGAAAAGATGCAGGGCAGTGGTGAGATTTTAACACATGCAGATGACTTAAAATAAATCAGTTGTGGCTTTACAATTATAATCTACCTAGAGGATAATCACAAAATTAACTGTAAAGGAATTTTACATATTGTACCTTGTACAGAAAGTGCAGTTACTAGCATGGTTTTAATGTTAAACAGGAAGAACCTATTTATAAGAGCTCCAATTCCTATTTATTTCTTGCAGAGAAAGTTGGTGACTACTAGAAATTAGTATTTATCAATTTTTAAGAAGAGTAATTAGTTCAGGAGTTTGTTTGTAAGCAGAGAAATCAATGTTATGCTTTGAGCTGAAGCAGATGTGGCTTTACGGGCTCTTTTTATTTCTTTTGATTTTAAATAGTGATGGTGACTTAAAATCTTAATTGTGTGCAGTTAGAGCTTTGATTGGCACATCAGTGCCCCGAGCAGCAGAGCAGCTGGGCTCATTCCTTACCATGCTTTACTTGGTGGATCTTGTCTGATGTTCAGGAAGACAAAACCACACAGCTGGTTCCCCGTGTGGAGCTCACCGCTCCGCAGGCAGCTGCTGCCTCTTGCCTGCCTCTGTGGAGTTCTCCAGCTGTGCTGGATGTTCTGCGTGCTTTTCCTCGCTGGCACCTGTGGGAGTGAAGTGTGCGGGGTGGAGCTGCTGCTGCCGAGCTGCCGGGACCAGGGGTAGGATGCATACCTGGAAAGGAAGGTGGCTCTTAGGATGCATTCCAGGATGCTCCTCAGATTTCATCAACATGCTGCTTTTATTCAGAGTGGCAGCAGGAATCTTTATAAATACAATTAAAGCCATTACTCCAAGTATTTCTTGGTGAGATTCATTTCAGTGAGGCTCCTTCCTTGCTTCTTCTCTTGCTGTGGGTGCTCGCCACTCCCAGGTGTCGCACACTCATTGGCACATCAGGTTCTTGACTAGATATTGTTTAGGATGATAAAGCGTTTCAGCTCTGTCTTTTCTTCCATAAAATAGGTTTTGAACAGTTGATTGAAAGGCAATAGTTGGAGTCTGCACATGGATTAAACAAAATTATTATGTTCCATAGAAGAAATTATTGGTTTAATTTTGAAGAAAGAGGGTTTTTTTTTCTGGGAGATGAGCAGTGTTCAGTTGTCAGTATTCCATAATAATATTGGATAATTGTGTACAAGCACTTAAGATGTTTCTATTTCTGATCTTTGAAATGACTCACTAATAATACAGAGCTGCAGGTACTGGAATTCCTATGACGCAGTGTATGCCACTGCAGGAGATGGCTCTGTTTGTCCCAAGGGATATGAAAACATCCAGTTTTTTCTACTGTGATTTCTATACAGCACTGTAACTGTGAGGGAGAGTATAATGAGTGATCCCTTCTTAAATTACCTGCAAGCCTCCTGCTGTCAGCCCAGCCCAAACACATTGAGTACAGGGGGCTGAGGGGTGTCCAGCACAGAAGTGTGTGCAAGCCAGGAATGGCTTTCAGGGTCTTCCTGCTGTTCCTTGCCTCTTTTTGTTATCCCAAGAGAATGGTCATTGAGTAGCAAATAAAAGTATTTTTGAACACATTGAATCGTACAGATTTTATCTGATGTTTATGGGCAGCTTTTGCACTACCAATTAACACAAGCAATTATACTGGCTGTAAAAGTATTATTGGAGGATAAAACAGTGAAGAGGTAATGTGCACTTGTGGCCCCTCTGTCTGATGGAAGAGGAAGATGGACAAAAAAGGGTGGTGAATCTTCCTGCATCACATTAGTGACTGCACCAGCCATCTGCTCTAATGGTGGTCAGAGCACTTCCCACTAAATGCAGTTGCTTGATAATCAGCCATTTTCAATAGCTGCCTGGATTTAAAAGGAAGTTTTTGAAGCCCAGGATGAAAGGTGAGGAAAAATGTCTTAGCCAGGATTCTCTTGACCTCCATTTATTTTATAGAAGCAAAACTTGATTATATCTGTGCACAGTTGCTGTCTAAAGGGTTTTAGTATCTGGCCAGTCCCCTGTTTTTGTCCTGTGGGTGGAAGCCTCTCGTCTTGCTGTCCTGTACCTTGAGCCTTAGTTGCTGCAGCATCACCAGAAGGAAGGATGGCTGCAACTTTTTACAGACTGACCAGTTGCCTAAAGCCAGAGTTTAATTTTGCTTTGCCTTTATTTAAAGGCAAAAATACATTTGGACACTTTGATTATTAAATCCCATGAAAAAAAGATAGTGTAGAAAGATCTTAAAACTGACCTCAAGAATTACTTGTAAAGCAGCTGGATCATAGGTGACGTGAGTTCTTTGACTACTTGTAGGATGGTCAGCAGAGAGAGGGAAGGGATGGCAAACCTCTTCTGTGAGAATTTTCAAGGTTTCAAAATTTGGGTTTATTTTGTTCTAACTTCTTGCTGATAACTCAGCACTAAGGTGTGTGCTTGGGAGTGTATTTGGGCTTACCCCTTAAGGAGTTTAAAAAAAGTCTCTGCTTATTTCTTAAGATGGAGAGATAAGATTTAGATATATTTGTATGTACATGAATATAAAGGATAAATATCAATATAAAATATATAGGAAAACAAACCTTATCAAATTATTCTGGAATCTCCTCTCTTACTCAAGCAGAAGTGTTCATGCCCACTACTCTCATGTGACCTACTTTTTGGAAATCACAGCATAATTCTGTGTACAGTGTGCAGCCTGTGAGATGTAGCCAAACATTAGTTTGTATTGTGCATACAGTGAATATTTATTAAAAAGTCACTTCTATTAAAAAATGTAATGGTGTTGTGGTGACCTTCCATTTTGAGGAAATGAAGGAGAGAAAAGCTGAATATAATAGGGAATGATAGAGTAGTATCAGTCCATCTTCTGAGATGCTCCCTGGTCTGAGTGACAGGCAGTAATTGATGTGCTCTCGTTGCTTTGTCACCTCAGCTTATCTTCATTCTAATTATTGCCACCTGCCTGCTCTGACTGAGCATTTGGTGTGGGTGTTGGGATGGCTCCAGCACGCTGTCCAGGCTTCATGTCATGAAATACCCTGTCATGGATGAGAAGGATATGCAGAATTTCAAGTTACTGTGAAATATCTGACCTCTGCAGTGTAAGTCAATATATGGATGTGCTGCAAACTATTTAGGGCATAATTATTGAAAATGTGTTTTTGATCATAGTATTGGGATCATTTTGGCAGAGAATGCT
Organism: Acrocephalus scirpaceus scirpaceus; assembly: GCA_910950805.1. NCBI lineage: Eukaryota > Metazoa > Chordata > Aves > Passeriformes > Sylviidae > Acrocephalus > Acrocephalus scirpaceus. Next base: position 62,376,121 of record OU383778.1, on the reverse strand, counting down.
AAAATGAAACCTTAAAGAGCCTGGAAAATAGTACAATTCAGGTCTTTGGGGAAAAGAGGAAAGATCTAATTGAAAGTAATTTAAAATTTTCTGCTAAAAATTAGAATTACTTCTGTAAAACTGAGTCTAGTATTCTGATTGAATTGCTGCCTGGATTTAATCCTTGATGTAATTAGCGTCCAACACAAGCAATACCAAATAGAAGGTGAGTGTGAAATTGTAATATTATTTGTTTCTCTGGTTTTGTTAGATGATTTTAGTTAAAAACCAAAACACTGTAATACAGTATTACAGTCAGCATGTGATAAACAGTATTTGCTTTTGTTAGTTGAATTACTGACAAATAACAGTAATTTCCTACATTTTCACAGCATCATCTGCTGTTAATTTACATCCTGATATCTGATGTCCATGTTAATTTAATGCTAATGAGCATGTTGGTAACGATGGCTGTGGCACAGCATATTCAAGAGCTTTATTTTAACCACAGTGTTCATTTTCTGAAAAGAATCATAGATTTCTTTACTTACTTCCACCCCTCTATTTGGGTGCTTGTCATTTGCCTTTTTATCCATTTTATGACTACAAAATATAAGAGTATCCTTAAATTTTTAGCCTTTCCTGAGAACAAAGAAAAGCAAGCTATCAGTGTTCTGCATTAGCTAAAAGATTTTAGCTCCTCTTTTCATCTTTCTTCAGGCAGCATAGGAACTACTGAAGTCTGGAATCCCTTCCACCTGGTGCAAAGGTTTTGCTACTGACCGACAAAGTTTTTTGAAGGGCCAATATATGTGCAGGGCATTTTGCACATTAATACCTTGGTTTCTGTATATGCTAAGCTGCTCTTACAGCTTTAATAATTTTTTTTTTGGTCATTTTTTTGGTCATGTAACTTTTGTTTTAAAGTTCCTGTTCTCTGGCTCTCTGCACACCTGGCTACTGAAATGATAAATATTTACAACCTTCTGTGGCAATAGGAAAAGTTGTTTTAAATTAAATATTAGAACAGGTGGTTTTTTTCAATATATGGGGCTGTTTGTGTGTAAACAACCAACACTGACTGCACTGATTGTTTTTACATCAGGGAAAGCACTTGCACCTGCCTTGCCTTTACCATCTCAGCTGTTTATGACCCCAGCTTCCTTAAGTCAGTCTGGCCCACCACAGTGCTCTTACTCTGGTGCATCTCCAGCAGCTTTAAAGGGGCTCTTAAAAAACCAAAAAGGCAGAAAAATAGTAAGTTGAAAGGGAAGACAGGTATTATGCAGAAATGAGGCAGTTGGTTTTAAGTAGGTTGGTGGTCCTATGTTTGTAGAGCTTTTGTGGTCAGTTTTAGTTCACAAAATTTTCCTTTATTGTACATCACAGTAATATGTTTTCAATTTATTCCTCCCAACCTACTACTCTTAACTGGGAGAATCTTTCATAGACCAATGAAATATTCAAAATTGCTCAAAAGATTCAGACATGCAGTTGCTACTCATGTAAATGGGAGCTGTGTGGGCTCCCTAATCACTTAAGTAGCTTTGAAAAAACTCATCCTTGAGGTTTTTATTTCTCTGCATAGTGTTTATAGTCTGCTTTGAACAAGATAAAAAAATCCTTTTCATTGTACTGAGAGCATATCTGAGAGTGTAGAATTGCCATTTTGTATTAACAGAAACGTTATGGAAAAAAGTTCTCTATTCTTTAAAATCAGCATGAAATATTCATCTAAACTGTCAATAAATATTTAAAGGTGAGCTGAAATTTTCATGCATTTTAAAGAGTAAAATTAATTAAAACATTGTAAGGACTAAAACACTGTATGAATAGAAGAGTTGTATTATCATTGTTAAGTTCAGACAAGGTACTTGGTTTAATTTAGTGAAAAAAGCAGGAAAATGGGGGGGGGGGGGTGTCTTCTTATTAACCCCTTGATTTCTGTAACCTGAGATTGGAGCATTGTTTTAAGATGTGGGAGACCCTGAGTTGCTGGTCTCCTGGGATAGAATGGAAACTGGTTTTGGTCATTCTGTCAGGCCTTTCTTCTTAAGGTTTTCTATTCTGGTACCTTGTGTCCTTAGAATGACACACAAATACTTGTGATCTTTGCACATGTTGTCTGTATGCTGTGTGCTTTTATTGCTGCTGGAATCAATCAGGTTTTAGGTATCAGAATGAGGGAGATGCTCAGGACTTTGGAATAAGATTTCTGAGTATCAGGAGTTATTCAACAAAGAGAAATTGTTCACTTTAAAATAAAATTAATGTGTTAAAAAACCAAAGGAATTTAAAGAAAGATGTCTGATAAGGCAGACGTACAGTCGTTCTTGGGTTTTTTTTAGATTGGAGAAAGACGAGATTTGATTATTTGGATGGATTTTTGTGCCAATACAAATCAGAAATTAAATTTCTGAAACATTGTGGAAAGTAGATGTACTTCAAAGTCCTAGTTATTTCCACAGTGCTGAAAATATATGTAAAGAGAACTGAAGAATAAATATTGGGAAAATGGGGAATATGTTGTAGAGGAATATCCTCCATTCTCTTTTTTTTTTTTAAGTTGCTCTGAAATTGTGTTCTCTGTTGTATTTCTGTCTGCAGTGTTAATGTTAGTTTAAGAGGAGATTATTTTAGATTTTTTCTGCATGGATACTTGAAAGATTTTGCAAGTGTGAAGTAAATGGTGTATCTTTGGGAGAGGGGAGAGTGGAAAATAAAACATTTCATGCAAGTGAGTTTGGAGGTGCGCATGCCTTGGTCAGGTTGGTTGGTGCTGCTGCTGTCTTAGGTGGAACTGCTCCTGGTTTCTGTTTTTCAAGGGAAATAAAACATTGCAGGTTTATTCCTTCTTGTGTTTCTTTGGCATGGTGTTGTTCATACCACCTGGTCTCCTTTGCTCCTTGCTTGCCGTCTTTGCTTTCACTCTTCCCTCACACCATTTTCCTCTGAGATTCCCCAGGGTCTGGCCCTTGGATTTTGTCTTCCATTCTGAAGAGGCTTCTGAAATTCAACAAAACCTGACCTGACCTGATTGCAAATACTTATATTAGGGACAGGAGGGAAATAAAATGCTTCCTATATGCAAAGGAGAGATGTGCTTGCAGTTGTTATTACCTTACTGAGGCTAATCCTTCTCTTAATGATTCTCCCATTCCATATCTCAGTTCATGTCTTGCCTGGAAGGTGTTTAGAGGGGAGCCTATTGCATTTTTGGGTATTGATGCCAATTTACTGATAGCATCTGGAAGAAATTCAGCTTTCAGCTTCAGTTTTTTTCTCTACTAGGCTGGCCACTATTGTCTTCCAGAAAAAACCACACTTTCAGAAACTTAAAAAGCCATTAATAATGTAAGATCTTTATAAAATTTTATTGAGTTGAAAGAGGCTTGCAAATGAGTATTGCTTAGTACTGTAGCAGAAGTGAAGTCTACTGTTCAAATACTGGTTCAGGCAACCAAGCCATGAAAACTAATCTCAGTTAAAATGGTTTGTATTAATATTCTGCATGTCATTTAAAAAATTACAGTGTTAATTTTATTGACCAGTTATTAGTCCTATGTCTTAATATTCAGATAAAACATTTTAACTTAGAGAATGTCAGTGCAAACCAACAGAGGAACTATGTTGAAGTCTTTGTTATAAAGGATATTATTGTTGTTGTTGCAAGGGTAAAAATAAATTCAATGGGAAATTTGGCCGGTTTTCAGTCTGAAGGCATTGAAATAAATCAGTATTATGATTATCATACTTTGGTGAGTATCCTAAATGAGTGTGGTGGTTGATATGCTCTGCTGGTTATTGTAGAAAGCTGAGTGCAAACAGTCTAGCCAGGAGCAGCGGGGCAGGAGGAGCTGCCTCTGCTGACAGGACAATGTTTGCTGAATATGGTGAGAGGTTTCACCTGCTGCAGCAGATGTTCCAGTGGGGAGGCTACAGTGGCAGCAGGATCACTCAGGCCTGTGCTGCTGATCTTCTGACTCACCTGCTGCACAACTGAAATTAGACGTGGCACTGCGCCACCTGAAGCACAGCAGGTGTTTTCCTTGGATGCAGATAAAGCATACCATGGGTGTAGTGTCACACAAAAATACAGGCATCTGTTTTCCACATTTTTGAATTCAGATTAAAAAATATCAGCTCTTAAGTGATTTTCTGTCTATCCAGGATACAGTAAATGACTAGGCATTTCTGAGGCAGTTCTGATATCTCTTAAAATTCAGTTTCTCCAGTTTGAAGTCAAGAATAAATGCGTAAGAGTTGCTGAGCCTGTTGCATTATAAATGTGAGCACTGTTTTGGTGGGCCTGGGCTCAGAAGCAGGACAGTCTGCAGGTGGAGTGAGATTGCAGATACCTGAATACTGTATCAAGGCTTTATAGCAGTTTTTTAGATACATGTTTTCTGCAAGCCACTTTTGAGGAGTTGCTTCAGGTACTGTGTTCTTGCCTTGGAGATGTGTCCATAAAAAAATGTGTGCAGGCAAGGCAGATATTGACTGAAATGAGTTAAGACTTTAAAAATCTGTACATTTAGCAGCTCCTGTTGCTCCCCTATCTCCTGGATTAAGTCTAGATGGATATTAATGCACGTAGGTTGTGAATCTTAGCTAACATTTATAGCTACTGTCCTGCTTGCAGCCTCATTTGGGAAGTTGAAGGTTGTCTTCCTAGTGGATCAAAATATCCCACCCCTCTCCTGACTCAGCAGAACTCGAGGGCCTGCGCACATCTCAAAAGGCCCTGCTGTGTCCCAGTGGCTCTCTAATTAGCGGAAAAAAGCAAATGGGAAATTCCTTTAGCACAGTTGGAGTGAATGTTGAAACACTTCATGCAAGGCTGAACTCCAATTCATTAATGTACTGCAGGCAGCTTTCAATATAGCAATGCCAAAACCCAGGCTGTGCCATGCCAGAGAACTCGCCATACCAACACACTACATGAAATGCAGGCGCCTCTTTCTCTGACCTTTGGCAGCTGCTTAATCAGACCTTGGGCAGATTAAAACTGTCCCTTTAAAATAATGCAAGGGAATATCAAGGCAACATTAGCAGTGTTCACTCTCTTGGCAAATGAGAGTATTTTGGTTCCTGTTCTCTCTCTGGTGCAGGTGGAAAGCACCAGCACTCTCTTTGCAAGGCACGACTTCACGATGGGACTGTACTTGGGTGATGTAAATCAGCAAAGCTCCTAAGGTGGAGCTGCTCTTCTTTCACTCACTGTTGGGGATTGGAAATGCTGCAAGACTCTGATTTGATTTTTGCACATATGGCTTCATTCTTTTTCTTCTGAGCTTAAGTTACCTGTGTAAATCTTCTTTGATCATTCAAAAGGATACAAAGAATAGAAAATAACTCGGTGGCTATGTAAAATGATGAAAACTTGATTTCTTTCAATGGTTTGTTGTTTGTAGGGGGGTTTTTTTTGGTGTGGTCTCTGACATTAGCTAGGAGAGGTACATGCTTTGTTATGACTTGTAAGGAATTTGAAGTCCTAAGACTATTTTGGAGGATTGTCACTGCAGTTTGGAAACAGTTATCCAATGTAAATAATTTTTTGCAGGTTGACTGCTGAATGTGACCAGATATTAGATGATGCTTATTATTCTGGTAATGGAATCATGTGGGATAGCACAGAAAGTACCATCCTCTGTATTAGTGACATTTGAAACAGGGACATGGAGATTCACTGTATGTTGTCAAAATTCTCACAACAGTGCTCTTGGCTGGCAAGAGCACTCTGCTGGTCACTTAAGAACAGTTATTTTTGGCTTAAGTGCACTGAAAATATTCCCTTGGGTTTGTTTTCCTCTCCTCTTGAGATTCCCCCTTGTGCATTCACAAAGATGCACTGCTGCTCCCAGAGAGATAAATCCAGCTTTTGTCCTGCGGAATTCTTTTAGCCTGGCACTGACAACACTAGTGGCCTCATCTGATTAAATCTACTTCACTGCCATGCAACATGACAAATGCTTTTGGTTCAAGTTGAACGGTAAAGCTTTTGCAAACAGGAGAAACAGTTGTCAGCTGTCACTGTTGTGGGACCAAACACACTTTGTGCTACAACAAGCAGACAAAAAAGCCTCTGAGCTGCACAGCAGATCAAATGGGAAACCCATTCAGGGTACATCCAGTTCTATTAAGACATGAGTGTGTTTTTATCAAGACTTGTTTAACAACACAAGGGAGAACATCTGTTAGCAATTGGTAATATGGAAAAATACTGTCTTTTGCTCTCAAGAAAGCTTAGATATTGCAAAATTACAGGATACTGTATCATTTGCAAGATGAGATATTTTGAAATTTTAATATGTTTTACTTACAAACTTAGTTTTTGACTTAATTTGTAAGGAATTTTTGCAAAAAGGTTATTAAGTATTTTTAGAAGAAAAACTGTTTTGAGGAGCTTTGGAGAAAGCTGTTTGGCTGCAGGGTGGTGGCTCTGCTTCAGAAATTAAGATATGACAGCGAACTGTGGTTGCAAATGACACCTGGGTGTTTGGCATGGTCCTGGCTATTGAGTTTCTTGTGTGCTCTGAGTTTTTATTCTACCACTCCTCCAGCTGCACTGAAGCAAGAAGTACAGAAAGTTTGGGAGAAATTGGGATATTTCTGAGTGTACCTTTTAAAAATTTTATTCCTTGTTTTCTTTAAATAGATAAAAAAGGAGCATGATATACTGGCTCTTTGCTTTTCTTAAATGACTATGTAGGAATACATGGCTTTTGAATTGGAGCTTGTTTTGGACTCTTTAATCTGGAATATTATAGGTCGGCCTCAAAAGTATGCCCAATTTATGCTTAATCCAAAACCCAATGGGCATCTTGTCCTTCATGCAGAAAGTATGCAGTGCATATTGGCATTTCCATTTGGGACTGTTCTTCTCTTAGTCACTGAATCAGTTTTTAATTAAATACAAGGAAAGTCCAACTGCTACTATAAACCTCTGTTTAAGCAGCAAATACTTTCTGTGTGTGTTTTCCATTGCATTCCCGATTCAGACATTTCATGTCTGGAAGGTGGAGAGGGAGCAGCGTCTTTGAATTGTGGCTGTTATAAATGCACAATATATAGTTGGCTTTTCGCAAATATTGAAATGAATACTGTATGTAGAATGCAGGAAGATTGTACTGTATTTTCTTTATTGATAGAATTTAGAAATGTGATGAGTATCTTAGTGTCAGAACACTAAGGAAGCAATTAAACTTCTGTTGTCAAGTATCTTGTCCGAAGATGACCAGAGCCCCAAGAGAAGAATTTATGGACCTGTGTTATCAGATGGAGTGGAGCCACAAAGACGAGTCTGCCAGAGAGTGTCTGGGGGGGGGTAGTTGAGACTGAACAGAAGAATTCACACCCAAAAAGAATGTTTGAATCATGCATGTGAATTTTTTAAATATGCAACAAGCTCATGTATAAGAAGAAAAGGACTCTGTTAGATGGTGTGCTGGCTGGTTTTGTGCAGGCACCCTTGGCCGAGAAAATGTATTTTGCTTTTATCTCTCCTAATTGTCTATTTTCTTAGTTTTTTTATTAAACTTCTAAATTTTTCCAAAAAGGCGAACCTCGTTTTTCACAGGCCATCAGTCTGAAGTTTGCTTCCAAGTCTAGGCCTGGGCTTGCAGTGCTGGCCGCTATGGGCACGTCTGCCTTGCCATTTCCCGGCAGCCCTGCCCGCTGCCTCCCTTGCTCAGGCTGGCTGGGAGCCAGCGCTGACCCACAGGCGTAATGTGCAAGCTAATGCAATAAGTGCCGCTGAGAGCAGGGGGGACCTGATGATGCCAGCGGGGCTTGCGGAGCGCGGAGCTCGCTCCTGCCACACGTGCGTCAGAGCCTGGGAGGGAGGCAGAGCGCTGTGCCTTGGAATATGGCAGCCTGGCTGATGGGGAGTGATCGCTGCTTCTGCTGCAAGGCCAAAGCAATAATAATTGTCATCAGTGCTTCTGCACTATGGCACTCACCCTTTACACCTCCCCAGACCGTAAGGGAACTTCATTAGACTTTTCATACTGAACAGGGGAAAGTTAATCTAAAGGTTGTAAGTGGCTTAATCCTCAAACTGTTGTGTGGAGCCCTCCTCAGGGATATATTTTTATAATGTGCTAATGGCTCAGTAAACTGGCGAGAGGAGTGAAATGCTTAGGCCTGTCAGCTAAAGGGCACTACAAGTCCTCTTTGGTCCTTAATATAGTAAGGACATCTTAACAGCTGGCATCCCATCTCAGCTTTGTGACTTTCCATTCAGTTTATTTCGTGTTACAGCTGTTCAGGAATTGTTAGAACTACCAGTTTTGGGGGAATCATGTAACTGAAATAAAATGGTAATTTCTGCTATCACCCTCTTTGCTTTGTGAGGTGCCATCCCTCTCTGCTCCCCCAAAATCTTTGGTCACAGGGCAGGCAGGAACTTGCAAGCCTAGCAAGACTCAGTAATGAAGACAAATTTTTTTTCCCCAAGCCACACTTACAATCTACTTTCCTTTATAAAAATGAGAGCAGCATCTTAATTTTAATTAAGTAAAAGACTGTTAGCTAAAGCCTCTTGAACACGTAGCATGAAAAATAGGAAGGACGCCAAGGAGTTATGACTGCTGAGATAATTTCATCTTGCAAGTTGGGGCTCCAGCCATGCATCCTTCAGCTTAGTTTCCAAACCATCTATTGACATCCAAAGCAGCTTGGCACCCAGTGAATGTCACGTTAAGCCATGCTGTCACCCTGGGGCTCGGAGTCCCTTGTGATACTGGGAGCATGGTCAGCAGAGGACATCTGTTCTGAGAGAGACAAGTAAGAAGATCTTCTTGGGTCACAGAGTGAGGAAGCTGTGAGGTGTCTCAGAAAATGTGTCAAAATTCATAGGTGGTATCAGCTACTTTATCAATAAAAACTGGGAATTGGGATTCGCAGTCATTCCTGTTAGGAGTTGTTTCAAATGCTCTCAGTGGTGGTGTATATTTACAGAGGACAATTATCTAATTATTGGCCATTTAATGAGTATCTGTAGTCTCTAAACCTACTCAGGGAAGTGAAGAATGTCTGATTGATTGTTCCCTCAGTTCTTTATCTCCCTTTTCTCTCTTCAATATCACAGGCCAAATTCTGCACTCTGTATTATAGGTAAAGCAAAACTGTGTTGCACTACCTGTTGCTGAATCCTCCTTGTGTGGGATTTGTGTTCTGATCTGACAGCTCGGGTGCTGCCAGCTGCTGCTTCCCTCTCAGCCTGAAAGCTGGCAAGTGGGATCAGGACTGCAGCAGGGTAGGAAGGCAGACACAGCTTTTCAGTACTACACATTTTTACTGCCCCATCTTCTGTGACTGCGTAGCTTTGCGGAGATCTTTCTTTGGCTGAATTTCTATTACTTATTAGCTATCTCCCTTTCCCTAAAGGATTAAATAGATTACTTTGCTGCTAAGGCCTAGATTGACTTCAGAGGTAGCTTGGATCCAGATATTAGTCTTGCACTTTAGTGCTTTTAAGAAGATTGCTGTAATGACAATAAATGAAGCCAAATACAAAATACTGCATTATAACAATATGTAGGTAGTGTGTATATGTATAAAAAGATATATTGAGCTGCCACCCCGCCCTCAAGATTTAACTGAAATTTGCAAGGCCATGAATTTGCTGTTAACATAGAACAGCTGCAAGAGCACCGTGGATTTAAACTGTTCAAAACCTATTAAAATCCCTTTAGTGGTCCTTAGGCTTAGGAGGAAGAGAGAATAAGTTACTGTTTTGACAGGGTTGCGAGTCTTACAAATAGCACTGATGGCTTCAAAGAGTTTGCAGAAGTGGGCTCTGAAATATTAAAGCTCCAGTTAGACAAGCAATTTTGGGGAGGAATTTTTAAACTGATAATCTTGAGATGGACTTTGAACTTAGAAAACCTGTCACAGTAAAGAGGTCAGTGCTTTAATAGTTAGGCACACTGTGATTGGCGCTGTCCCTGCTGGTATTGCATCTGTGCCTGAGCTCTCACTGCCATCCAGGGAATGTGCACAAAGGCAGCTTTGTTCCCTTCTCCTTGACCCCAGGGAATGGGTGCATGGCCAGATCATTTGCTGCAGAAGATCAGAGGCTCACTGTGGAGCTCTTGAAGGGGAGGATGCAGGGCAGTTGGTTCGAAAGTACTTGAGCAGAAAAATATATTAATTTTCTTTAACATTTTAGACAATGTATAGTGGTCTCAGGATACAAATTGAGATTATATTCAATGTTTACTGCTCTGTAGGGTTTAATATTTTACTTTTTTATGTTAGACGTGGTAGCCAAATAATGGATTTGGACCACTGCAAGTCCTCTAAAAACTAAGCTGTGCTCAGTTAAATCTCCCCAGCTATGGCTTTGTTTGGAAATATGAAGCAAAGGTTCTCTCAGCTAATGCACCCCTGCTCCTGATGCCTGTAAGAAAAGTCTCCCATACAATTCCACCAAGGACCATCCATTTGGTCTCTAAATAAAATGACTGCGTCTTCTTGTAGGCTGTTGTGTCGGCTTTCAGCTTGCTCTGTGTTAGCGGCTTTTTGAAGTGACTTTTTAAAGGCAAGTCACAGTGTTGGCTTCTTGCATGAGCGCTCTAAGCAGATGCAAGAACCTGGCATGGAAATCAAAGAACACAGTTATTGGGTGGATGTAGGATGAGCCATAGCACTTACCAGGCATCAGTGTAAGACACAAGAACTTCACCAGCCTCTGCTGGCTCTTGGAATAAGCATTGCAAAGGTAAGGCAGCTTCATCTAATTTGGAGGACACAGATCCTGAAGGAAGGAGATTTGTCAGCATTTTGCAGAGCAGATGGCTGTATATTGATTTGGATGGAACTATTTTAATTTCAAGTCCTCTGCAGCAGCAGAAAAAGTATGATTTCAGTCTCATAGCTATATTTATGTCTGTAATTGGTAGTTAATACAATTCTGGTCAGAGTTTGCAGGGTCATTTCTTTTGTTAGGCAGAGAGGAGACAGCTTCATCCATTAGCTTTAATCCTATTTCACAGGAAGCTCGATGTTTAAGTGTTAAGACAGATTTGCTCTCTGATTGACAGTAACTATTGTATCTTTGTCTCCCTCTAAAACTGGATGAAGGTGTGGCTTAGGGTCACATGGATAAAGGTGGTGGTATGGCACCTGCTACTGGGTATTTCTGGAAGGAATTGTTGGGATGCCAAATGAAGTCTTGAACAGCTTTTACTTCACGGTTCCTGACTCAGCACAGCCTGAGATGCCTTGGGTTGCAATGGTGCAAAATGAAGACTGTTATGTGAAAGAAATGGGATGGGATTCATTATCTGGCAATGAGTCGCCTCATTTGACGTCTGTCTGGTCATTGTTTTCACTGATAAAAGAGAAATGCACACAGCAGCTGAGTGGAAGGCTGTGATCCCATCTAGACAGGCAAAGGACAGCAGAAGGCTGTGTGTTCCTGCTGGTTGATCTTAAAGAACACCAAGGGACGCTTGTCTTCATTTTGGCCTTTGTGGTATAAGCCCTGGGCAAATGGATCAGTGTAACACTTGCCAAATGGCAAAACACAAAGGTATTTTTCCTCAGAAATAAGCTTTAACTGTAGTACTTTAATATGTATTTGTTGTGGGGGACCCTCCCAACTTCTTGAATTCTAAAGCAGGCACTGAAATAAAGTCAGTCAAGTTTTGATTATAACTCGGAATTCTCTGTGGAATGGGTATGTGGGTAATCATTACAAACTACCATAGGAAAACTAGCTATGAGACTGCCTGTGATAAACAGAATCAATTTGTTTTCTCTTTAACCTTGAAAATTATGCTTCCCCATAAAAGGGAAAGGGAGGAAAATGAACCAAACCTGACAACTAGCATGACTCATCAAATAATTCTAGTCAGATAGCAATTATACCTTGAGTTGTCATTTTAAGGACAAAATCTGTAGTAGTACATGTTAAACGCTGCTTAATACCTCCTGTAGCTGAAGCACAATGGTGTTATATATTCTGAAATGGGCTCACATCCTGGAGAGGTCTGAACTGTAGCTGGCACATACACTGCCCTTGAAAAAGGCTAAACATGGGCATGCATGGGGACTGGAGGACCAAAATGTGCTGCTTGGAAAGAGGAGGATAATAAGAGATCTGCCAGTTTAAAAAAGCTGGGTTCATTCAGAGGCATCACAGAGTAGGTTGACAGGAGGTGGAAGCTGCAGAACTTGTGCAGGAGATGTCTGAATTTGGCAGGGATTTAAAATTCAGTCTAAAATAAAGTTAGTTGCATGCAGGCAGAGTGAATGTTGAGCCTGTACACTCTGTTCAGTGTGAGCACATTACGGGAATAAGTGATATTTCCATCTGAAATTTGTCAGGAAGCTTGGGCAAGCTTAATGCTAGAAAATAAGGGCTTTAAAGAAATTCAGACAAGCTCTTTACTGAATATAAAAGGTATTTGGTTGTTAAGGGTTTCACATGCGTTTTTTTATAACTTGCGTTGGTTGAAAAAACATCTAAACTGGCGTATGGCAAAAGTGATGGTATGGATGAAATGTGAAGTGGTTTCCTTCTCTTTTAGGATATAGTTTTGGTAGTTAAAGACTATTTAAGTCTGTCTTACCATTTATAGGATGTATTGTAAACTGTTAAAATTATCTTGAGTGTAGAAAGGCAATAAAGACAAAGGCAGTTCAGGCACAGAAGAGTGCAGGATGATGTGTGGGTGGGAGAAACAGGAGCTGAGATTCACTTGAGATTGGCAGATCCTGACACGTGTGGTTGTAGCCCAGCCTCCTGTGTGGGTTGTGGGGAAGGGCAGTGCCATCACCTAGATTTGGGTGTGGATGCTTGAGCCTGTGAGGTCCTACTGGGCACCTGTGGGCTGCTGCCAGGCTGAGCCAGAGGTTATTCCATCTGGCTGCTCAGCTCCTAGACAAGAGCTTGGGGGTGAAAAGGAGGGGACAGAACCTCTAGCAAGTTCTGAACTCCCACCTGCCTGTGTTTCAGGTTTGGAAAGATTTTACAGAAAACAGATGCAGTGTATAATGGTGTAACCTCCATTTCTGTGGAAGGGAATGGTGAGCCTGTTGTGCACATGCTGCCCTTGCTGTTCCCAACTGGAAGATTCAGTTCTGCTATGATTTGGGGTATAGCACTGTCGAGGGTGTGCTGTCCTGTGCTCTCTGCCCAAAATATGTTTTGCCAGTAGCTGCTAAGAAGTTGCACAAATGTCTGTACTGAAGACCACGTTGGGGTTCTTTTGCTGAATATTTTATAATTCCATTACTGTGACTGCAATTATGACTTTTAGCAGAGTAAATACACAGAATATGAAAATCAAGTTATTGAGAGCATCAAGTAACTTTTATTTAGAAATCATGTACTATGGAGGAAAAAAGCAATAATAAGTAAAAAGATCTTGAATTCAATTACTGAATGCTTAGCTGAGGCTAAGTGGGAACATGTCATCTAAACTAATATAACAACCAAAACCCATTATCCTAATTGCCTTGCCTAAGTTATAACCACTCAAAACTTACTGGGGAGCAGTGGAGAGCAAGACATGTATTCATGATACATCTGAGAACATGGAAAATTAATGTATTTTTCCTGTTTTTTTCTTTTTTCAGGTAAGTAACCGAAGGGGACATGAAGAATTGACATTTAAATGGCCAGCATGTTGCAAAAGGTATTTTGATTTAGATTCAATAAGAAATGTGCAAATATTAATTTGAGTACATATTTAATGAGTATTTTCCTCCTTTTTTTTTAAAAAAAAATGCTCTATTGAGACTGTCTTGTCAGAGAAATTACAGAACCTGTGTCTAGCTAGTTGACTAAAATTATTTTACTTGGTATATAGGTATTAATAATACTAAGAAGATGATGGTGAAGATGAATGAAATATTTAAGTGTCATTCTTGAAATCTCTTTTTGCACTGGTGATCACTGGGAAGTCTGTTTTACATGCTGATTATAAAGTGATAGATGCTTTGCATCTGATTTCTAAGACATGATACCACTAAGTAACTCTGAGGAAGCTAAACCCAGATTTGATCCCTAAACAGCTCCTTCCTTGGCAGCCAGATGGATATGGAGGTATGTGAGGCCTTATCTTGCATTGAGAAATAATGTCTGTAAATATGCTGTGAACAAAATGCTGGAGCTTCTGCTGGTGACACCCACGTAGAAGCATCAAAGAAACCCAGCTATATTTCATTTGCAATAGCTCTCCTACTGATGATTTTTTCACATCACTGATAATCGAATATAATTTTGTAGAATGTTTGTTGTCGTATTGCTGTCTGTGAAATCCCTCAGGAGAGTGTAGGTTGATGGGAGGGAGATGGCTACAGAGAGCAGTTCCTGTTAATATCAATTAGGGATGGTAATGGAAAGCTGTTTGGAAGAGTCCTCACAAAGGCTGGTTAAAGGAAGAGGATTCTGGCTTACAGAGATGTCATTGTTGCCTAATTATTCCATTAGAGTGAAAGTTATACTTCTTAATCTTTTTGACAAAAGGGTGCAAAGAGGAAGATAGACCTATTGATTAGGAAATGTCTGGGGATAGACACAAGTTCTGATTTCAGTGAGGCAGAACTGAGATTTATTCCTGAATTTCCTACTTCTGAAAGTATTATGGAGTCTAATGGATTGTTATCTGTTCTCTTTCCATCAATTTTGAGTTTAAAACCCTAGACTATACTGGACACAAAAATTATTCTCTGACAAGATTTTCAGTTGAAAAATTCTGGTTTTGCCTTTTATAGGCTTTCCACTATTGGCTACATTTAACTACTTTATCTTTCTCTGCTATTTTTCCTGATTTTCCTTTGTCTGCACTGGGATTTTGCTGACAAAGAAATGTCATGGAGAAACCAAGCCTCACCTGAAGGTGAGTTAGTGAACTGAGTTTGGGAATATTTCAGTTTAAGATCAAATCTGTCCAACTGAAGCTTTGGTTGCACTTAATTATTCTGATTTGCATTTTAAATAAAAGTATTTTGAAAGACAGGGTATAAATATGTTGCAGCCAAGCAAGGAAACAAGTCAGTTTGTTTCTTTCCTGAAGCTTGCTGCAGTTTTACTGTCTCACAGAAGCACAAACATATCAATGTGTACAAGTTCTGCTTTTTATTCAGTGAATAAGTGGGAACAAAAAGGTCTTTTCTATTCCCCAGAGAATTCCACAGCATCATTTTAGCCTTGGAAAAGAGAAAGTTTTTGGCTAACATTAAAACAAAATGCTGCTGCCTGTGGTCACTCTTGAGGTTTTGGTTTTTTGTTTGTTTGGGGTTTTTTGGGTGGTTTTTTTTGTTTTTTTTTTTTAATTGAGGAGCTAGACATTTAAAAAACCTTCCATTATGAAGGGGAGGCAAAACTTGCAGAAATTTGGGAATGAAGGAGAAACCCACAGTGCAGTACAGTCATTACTTTCTGCACATGGAGCTCTGAGCACCAATAACCCCTGCTTACTTGGAACTGTTAAAAGTTTGTATAAAATCAGCATTAATTACTGGTGCACTAGTTTTGTATAGCAAGTAACAATATTAGATCTGGTGCAATGCTTCCTGAATGCCTCAAATATTTGCTAAGTGTAAAATGAATTCAAGTTGGTTCTGGATACATTTATGTCCCATGGGCTACACTAGGATACATTGTGGGGAAACAGATATAATGGTATCAAAAGATGGAATTAGAGTGATTTGTTTCAGGCAATTTATTTATTACATTTGACATTTTATCAGGTCTCTGAAACATAACTAGAAACCTTCTCTTGGAAACATGTTGTGTCCTGTCTGTCTTAATGATCATCAATAGTGGGTTGTTATTCCTTTGCTGTAAATATGGGCCTTCCATCAGAAGCCAGTAGAGACTCTGCTGGAGAGGAGTACAAAATTCCTTTATTTTTTAATGGGAGTAATAATATTATGCCTTGGTAAGTTTTCAGAGGTCATCTCAGTAAACCAGGCATTGCTCTGTGAGCTACATCATCACCATCTTGTGCAATATTGATTCATGAAGTATAGATTCACTTTTTTATTTCTTTATTTTTAGTTGGTACATTACATTTAGTTGGTCTCTCTGTTGAGCCATATGTACAAGTCTGAGCTGTCAATAAAGGACTTTACCATCTCAGTGTCATGTTGTCAGTTGATTCAGATAAATGCCAAACAACATGCTAAGGTCAGGGATTCACAAAGGTAGGTCAAAATCCTCCAAGCTTTCAGATTCTCTGGGAATTTTGCCTTGCCTTTTAACATCACCAGTTTCTAGCCTGCATGATCATGGAGGTACCAGTGGAAACGTGGACTGCATTCACATGGATTTCTCCAGAGGTAGGTGTTCTCTTTTTTCCAATACACTGAGGACTTGGTAATCAAACCTGTGTGTGTGTATCTGGTTTTATATCCCAGATGAAAATGTGTTTATTTGCCTTCGATGGGTAACAAGTATTTGCCGTTGATTGTGCTATGCAGCAGGGAAATGCTGCTATGTCTTTTATTCCTCAAGCTTTTTGATTAAAGATGCTTATGCATTTTTGGCACCTGGTCTCCCCAGCTTTCTATGGAGCTGGGCAGCAGGACAGACGTCATCCATTCTTTCATTTTTTGTCTCTGGCTTGGCTGTAAACAGCCACATTTTTTCTTACTGGTGATCCTGCACTGGAGTTATTGCACAACACCTGATAAAATGCTGAGAGAAGCAGTAATTTTTCCTTGGAAAATTGAGGTGACTGGTGGGGGGTTGAACATCCAGCTTCACAAGGGAACTTGCCAGGATCTCTTAACATAATTTCCATGTCTTTTTAGTACTAGAGAACCAAAAATCTCTGTGAATAGTAACTGACTGGCAAGATCTGATAGATCTGCTAACTGGGAGGTATTTATTGTGTCTTATGATTTAGATTGTGTGTTTGCTGTGTCTTTTTGGTTTTTGAAACATCTGACAAATTCTGTAGCTTGGCAATGTACTGCTCATATTGATGCCAGTAACCATTTAAAAAGTGGTTTTATTTTTGTAAGGACTGGTATTCATCATCACCAAGTAGTGGTGACATGTAGGTAAAGAATTAGTCCAAAGAAGGAAACTTGTTTTTCCAGACCTTGAACAGTTGATCTGCTTACCAAATATTCTTGAGCCTGAGTTGTTGTTTAACCCAAGCTGATTCTGAGTTCTTGGCTGTTTGACTGTCCCCCACACTCTGGTAGCAGCATTTTCCTTTAGATAACTTTATTGTCATAGTAATGAAAAAGGCTGTAAGTGGAGGACGTGTGTGCTTGTATTGTTTTCTAGTGAGCAATGAAAGTTTTAGGACTGTCAGAAGGCTCTTATGTCTACACCTTTATAATATTTTCCTGCTTTAAAAAATGGATGCAGCAGTTCCGGATTTTCTCATCCTGAAGTACACTAAAAGTGAAACTGCATCTTTGAGATCAGTGTCAGAAATGCTTGTATGCGCAAACATTCTTTCTAGATATATAATCATTTAAAGTTGTCTCTTGTCTGCCTGTTTGCATTTTTTAAGGAACAAATATCTACATCTGGAAAAAAAAACAGGATTGCATTTCACATTAACTGATATTTTTGTTGGCAGCCTAAGGGGACATGAAAATTTAAATGGGCATAATGAATAAATTACCCTTTGACTTTAGACTGTTCCTTCAAAACAAGAGTGGAATGGTGTGTGGTACATTTGCACTGCTTTTTGCCTCTTTGTAAGGGGCTAATTTTCTTCATGATGAATTTAATCTATAATGATCTCCCCTGTACTACAAAAAGCAGTGAAAAGCTTTATTTTTATGAGAGCCAAAATGAGCACGGAGAAGTTATGGTTATTTTCTTTTTGTCTTCTTGAGGTCTGTGAGTACAAAATGGGAGAAATTCCAGAGTCTCTATGAAGACTTAAAAGTATTTCAGGTTTGCTATTGATTTTCACATGGAATGCGTTCAGATGCTGGGACAATTAGCAGCTGAGCTAAATCCAGCTGAGGACTGACTCTGCTCCACCAGAAATTGAAGCTAATGGGCTGTAAAGGCAGGGAGGATAATTCCAGTGTCCAGCACTAGTCTGTAGCTAGACTGCCATCAGAAGGAGTGGGAGGTGGGATGCGCTGGCCAAGGGCTGAATGCCTCACGGTGACTCAGAGTTCGCTGCTGTAAGAGATTGTGTAGCCATGCTTGAAAACTGCTTCCACTTTAGTGGCTGGGAAGGAAGTGAGTGTGGAAAGCAGCTCTTGCTTGAAGCAGTCACGGTTTAAGAAGCAGATTGTATGTGCAGCCCTTTGGTGGCTTCTCTTCTGATTTAGATTTTTTCCTTTTCTTTTTTCCTGTGCATAAAACTAGAAGGAAGAAGCTACTTCAAATAGGCTAAAATCTCCCAAGGTGACTTTGTTTAAAAAAGAGCCCAAAGTCTAAATCCTGAGGAAGTGCCTCACATGGTCCTGAGCTTTTCCACAGCTTATTTTCCAGGCAAAAAGTGAAACCTGACATGTGAAACATTGACTGCAAAGATCAACAGGTTGGCTGCCAAATTTTTTAGTCTATGTTAGCCTTTCCGCCAAAAATCTTGTTTTATTTTACCACAAGCATGGCAGACAAAAGGACATTGTTTTTCCAGTGAGAGAATGGGTAGTTTTTATCAGCCAAACTTCTTACATTCTGTTTATAGGCATTTGTTCAGAAAACACTTCATTCTAATGCAGCTTTTGCAGTTTCTTAATTGTGCCAGAAGAGATGGAAACATAGACCTGGCCACTCTGCAAAGCTGCTTTTAAAGATATTCTCCTGGTTTTAATGTTGCAGACAATCTCAGATAAGACAT